>BSBM01001879.1:5122500-6555000 GCA_027924585.1 Larix kaempferi
GCTAGCACGTTATGTCTGTGCAAAAATATTAGCAAAATGCTTTTATCCTCCCGCGTTCTGCGTTTTCTCCCCCCGCCTTCCCTATTTTTATGTTTACCATATATTTTACACAAACAAAATGATGAAGCAAACAAATTAATAGGAAAAGTCTTCGAAATGGCTTGATGACTCGTTTCAATAGACACGTATTATCTAAATATCATAGCCATAGACAAAAACTACTTCAAACAGTCAATTCACTACAACTAAGATCAAACTTTAGATAACATAGTTTCTATAGTGGTAAGCGGTGCTATTGCAATCTAGGTAAGTATCATACAAATATTTCAAACAAATTTATGGGCATAAGAATTCTAGAAAAGATGGCAAAGTTTCAGAACGATTGGCTGCACCAATGAAACTAGCGGCACCAAACTAAGGCTCAAATTGCATTTATGGACACTTACCGATCGAAGGATGTCTGAGTGTAAATGCAAATGCAGCAGCCCCTCCGGGATGCCTTCTTCTTCACCGACCTTCTCTTGGACTCAAGTGGCCTCAATCCCCAGCCACCGAACAGTAGCATGAGCTGTAGTTACGGAACAATGGTCGGAATAGAGAAATTATAAATGATTTTATCAGCAAAGCAAGTCGCCCAATTCGTAGAGTTGTTAATTTGAAGAAACAAGCAGGCACAGAACAAGCATGAAGGAGTTTCTTAACTGGTAGTGGTCGCTGATCGGATGAAGAAGGAGTTTGATGAATGGACAATGCATAACTCCGATTCATGAGAGACCAGGCCACAGTGCAGTGGTGATAACATGTTTACTGTCTGTTGAGTCTGATACTACATCTAGGAGCCACTCAACAAACTTTGAGATAGAAAGCTCTGTAATTTTAGGATACTGATTCAACCACTCAACAAAGGAGTGTTTTGCAAGTGACTTGGAAATCCCTTCCAATTTTCAGCAATAAAACATAGAAGTTAAATGTACAAATTTTCAAGAAAGCTTATCAACCAATCAGACAACCGAATATAAGGAGATAATCATGCCCAAAAAATTCAAGCTATTATAAAACTCTTGTTTATCAAGATAAGGATGGACTATGTGTACATTACGAGAATATAGATGAATGAAGTCGCTTTGATGAACTTGTTCTCTTCCTTTCTCCATAATGCGTTTAAAAGCATGGAGTATTGTTCGAGCTTTTGTTGGTTTACATAAATGTTTCGATGATAGAGGTAAATTACCACTTATCAGAGCACGAAATGATGAACAAAAGGTTAATGGAACACAATGAAGGATTCCTTGGTTCCACCTATTATTGAAAATGATACTTTATCTTGACGAAACGAGTAAAACATCTACCTGTATTATAAATGGAAATCCTGTTAAGATCGATATGTTCCAGCTCATGAACTGAGAGCTTCTTTATCTTTGACATAAACAAAAGAGCTTCAGGATGAATACTAGAGAGTTGTTGCTTTACAGCTTCAACCTTCTCAGGACGTAGAGGTATAGAACAAGCCATAGAATGACGATTGTGGCTCGGATCGACCAATTAAAATTCAATTGGATGTGACATGAATTATTAAAATTAAACTCTAGATGCATACGCAAGCCACTTGGACGATGGCTGAACATCCGGTACGTTGATGCTTTAAATGATGAACTCTTTCCTTTATGGCATTATAGGGATGCTTACCCTACATTTAACGTCGGCATTAATTAGTTAATGGCTTCCATGTTCGGAGCATAGAGAAAAACCTTGTCACATTACAAAATCCTTACAACATCATACAAATACAACATTTATTGCCCTCAACCTAGCTCATTTTACCTCTTCCTAGTTCAAATATGCTCATGATCCCCTCTTTCAAATAACATAAATTTTGGACCAAGATATCAATGATGTGCAAGTAGGCTCGACCAACTGGCTGTCCATGGGACCGATGGAGAGGGGCACTCCTAGCACTATCCTGATGTCATCTTGAATTCAACGGAGTTGACGGTTTCTTGATCCGAGCCACGGTCATCATTCTAGGTTCGTTCCATTTGTTTGTTTTTTTATATTAACCAGAACGCGCGAGCATTATGGTGCTCGCGCGTGTTGTAATCCTATCCTACATGTTAAATGACATGGCATGTTCGGAGCCCGCCATTCCTAGTTTTACATAATGCGCGAGCGTTATCGATTTACACAATTCTTGGGCGTTTCGCATTTACCCATTGCATCTAAAGGGTCCCTCAACTTCGTGTGAGGGCCCAATTGCATGAGAACATGTATTGTCTGAGATGGAGAAGGATCATACTCCTCTACCTCCCATAGTTTCCGACCAGGTGGAGGACAGTTCTGTCAATGAACTAGAAGAGCCTGAGACACAATAGGGGTGTTGGAGTTTTCAGCAGTAGAAACAAGGGGAAGAAGCCCATGAAGAAGATGAGCAGAAAATCCCCCAGGATGAAGACATAATCTAGGACTTAATCCTCTCTACTGAAGAGGTGCCCCTTGTTTCCCCACCAAAGGAAAACCGAACAAATTCTTCCCTCGACGCGGATGATTTTTTTGATTGGTATGATCAGGTGAGAGCTCAGGAATAAGGTGACGACATACCTACGTTTCCTGCATCTCGCTATCCAGCAATTCAGTTTAGGCTACACCAGTGTACTTCTGGTCTCTAATTTTTGAAGAGACTTAGATGGCCTACAAGCCCATTTTTTCGGAATACTGATGTGGTAGTGGCAGGTTAAGAGCTCAAAAACATCAGCTAAGGAAACAGTGAGCGATGGAGGCAGCAAGCTGGAGCTGTCAATTTTCTGTTTTGTTTTTGTTAAAGTAGTTGGTCATATAGTACAGTAGGCCAGTGAATGTAAAAAGCGGTTAGGACTATACCGTCTGTGTCTGTTTTGAAGTTGTAACGACGAAAGGCCTTGGTTATCTTTCAAGTAGGTGTCAAGTATTTGCAATTGTTTTCTGTTCAAAAGAGAGCCGAGCCTAGTGCTCCAGGGGCCTCGATAAATTCATTGTAATTAAAGACAGAAGGGTTGAAAAATCTTGATGAAAACCTGTACGGGAATTTTGTGTATTGTTCTGTAAGACATTTCTAAACTATATTTTGAATAGACATTGTAGAGCCGAGCTGATGTTTCCAGGGATTCTTGTGTAACTAGTCTTGTAGTATGTTTTTCTTCTTCTATGTTAATTGTGTATCTCTCATTGTTAACTCTAGTCTGAAACATTCCTCTATACTTGGTGCAATGTGATAGTTAAGTAGAATTCGTAGAAGTATGCTCTTCTTATCGTTTTCCAAGTATTTCACCATTACTTCTCTACTAAAGTTGATGTAGGATTCATTATTGTATGCCTTACATCAATGGGTTGTTTCTTTCTCTTTTGTTTCACCAATTAAATTCACATTGACTACGAGCTATTTACTATCTCGCCCCTATGTTAATGCATTTGTGAAGCCCTTGTGAATAAATTTTCATAGTTTTGTCTAACGTGACTCCATTTCCCAAAATAGAGATTCATCTGTTTCAGCCAAACGAGGTTTAAACAATTTGTTTCCAGCAGAAATTTTATCTTCTGTGTGTTGTAATTGAATATCTTGAATGATGAATACTGGTGTATGTTTTCATTGTTGACACCTTTGATTATTCCAGTTTTTCATGAGCTTATAGAGAGAGCCCTCTCTGTTTGTGTTGGGTCAATAGCACAAGCTAAAGATTGGTTAGTGGTTACCCCGAATTGCCTTCCCTCACAACCTTGGGGGTTAATTTGGGTGATAACAATGTCCTTCCAATAATATAGTCCACTTTGTACCACCGATTCTATATAGGGGATGGGATTCTCAAATAATTCAAGCTCTTCAACTAGGCTCCATTAACTTGCTAATTTTTCCTATGCACTAATATTTTGATCACTTGTATTCACATGTTTTGCAATAGAATGAATGATTTATCTTTCTACTATAGAAATAGAGTCAATGTGGGTTTGTGCACGAAGTTGAGGGACCCTTTAGGTGCAATTGTGCACCTAAATATGCATGTTTCTCACCGCTCTCTACAGCATGACATACATGACCATTATTGACGAAATTTTAGGCAAATAGAATTTTTTATGTAGATTCCAAATATGTAATTTAAAAAAAAATATTGAGATTTTCTATTTATTTCCTAATTTTCTTGTTTCATCACTCCATTGGTCAAAAAACATATTGTTAGTGTTTATTACATAACTTTTTCATTTCACAACCATTTAAAAAAAAAAAATGTATGCTGCACTAGAAGACACCAACCTCTACATGCTATAAAAAATCCAAGTCAAAATAACTGCATTAAGACCTTCAAAGGCTGCACCCACATTTGACATATCTCTCTCGAGGTTTGATCACTTACATAATTAAAAATAAAATAAAAAATTAATCATTTAATTTTGGAAAAATAGCACTGCACTAGTGCTACGAGCTCTATACATGTATACCATTTTTTGTATCCGGAAACCATCATTTAGGGATTCAAAGGATGCACCCACAAAAACATATACCTTGTCATTTGCCAAAAAAATAAAAAGTGACTGTTAGAAAACATGAAATTTGACATAGTTATATAAATTTTCAATACTTAAAACTTATATATCCGGAAACATGACTCAATTTCCTACGTTTCATCTTTTTTACTCGATGCAAGATATCTTTTGTAAGAATGTAAAAAAAAAACAAGTAAGTTGAGGGATGCCTGATTTTTCATTTTTTATGGCATCTAATGCGTGAAAAGTGACCCTCATTAGCTTGCACATTCCCATGTTTAATATTATTGAACTAGATTCAACAATGTTCTTGTGGCCTTATTCAAATCCAAATTTCACTCTCAAACCTTCTCCTTCTATTAAAATTTTGATGATGACATTGGTGGTTCAGATAGTTCAAATTGCACCACAAAATCTCCCCTTGTCTCTTTTTTTATTTATGCATTCTTGAGGTCCAATAAATAAGCAATCAACGACTGATCTTAATCATTTCCTTACCATGGGATTTCCTAAACCAATAAAAAAATCTATTGTTTCTTTGACATCTCTTTAAGGATGATGCCAAAAATGACATGTAAATTAATCACCCAATTAATATTTTTACATGTGGAAAATTCCCATGTGCATTTGAGATGTAGAGACCGTTTTTTCAGGTTCTCGATGAAAAATAACTATCATGCTTGATAGCATATAGTAGTAATTATAGTTTTCTATATAGTAATCAAATATAAAATATTTGAGATGGTATTCATAGGAACAAAAATTACCATACATGTTATGCTTGCAAGTAAATAAATCTAAAGAATCGAATTATGGAGCTATTCCATTCTGCACTAATTTTTAACCTCCATGATAATCTAGGCTCCTTGATATGTTTCCATGTTTTTCCCTCGATACGTAGTAAATAGAGACATAATTTATGGAGATATATAATAATATGGTCTCATCATATAGGGTGATAAAATTGTATTTCTACGATTTACATTTTCCTATAGTCCAGTTGATGATGAACTAGGAGTCACCAAAAATTTGGAGAGATGGGTTCACATCTTCAATAGAATAATAAAAATAGTTTACAGGCCAGAGTTTTGCAACATTTTAAACCATGTCCAATGCTAGCTTTAAATTATAGGGAATGTGTGATTGATATGCAGATAATACAACCAACACCTACAATATTATCCCCCACAAACATACAGCATAATAGTAATCCTAGGGCTTACTCATAAAAATATTTTTTTCCATTGGTTATCTTGGAAGCTTTATTGTGACCTATAAATTGCATTCCTTTACTATATTTAATATTTGAATGGCTACAAAAAAATATAAGTGATACCTTATCCTGAAAAAGTGCAACACTACCTCCCAAATAGAGCCCTCATACAACAGTAAGAGGGGAAGTAGATAAAACCTAAGTCTTTGAATTGCCACACTAGTTTTTATGACCATTCTTAATCATGCCACCCTTCCATATACCATTTAGACCTATTAACAATGCAATATCATCTCAAAATTTCTTAACAAATGAGAATTACATTACAGCGTGGAAAATTGATTCATCTTGACAAAGGCATAAATTACACCTTACAGAACCTACAAAAGGCCTCCTTTGGAGAATGCCCCATGTCAAAACCTTGTTGTTTAAGAGTATTGACATCAGTATGTGGGTCTTATATGAGCACCTCAAACACCATATTTTCCTCACTACTAGTTTGGTGGGTCCAAATCCTCTTCATCACTCATATAGAATACCTAATTTTGGGGACATATTCATCGCAAGGGAACTTTAACCAAAGGACTGAGTCTTCTACATCCTCGATCATAACATTGAAAGTTGAAAATAGGATGGTGAAATAGTGGTGGTATTTACAATCTTCGTCATTGAATCATAAAAGGGCAGTTGACAAGTAGGCCATGTGACAAATGGAGGAATTTTGATGGTCGTTTTCCTAATCTAGATACTTAAATCCCCTTTCTCACAAATGTAGAGATGAATGAGCTAAGCAAAAATAACTATTACATCCAATCCATGAATCCGATCCAATTTGGAAATGCAACCAATTAACGACCTTCCAACATAACTAATTTCTAATTAATGGAAGGGAGTTTAGTATAACCTTCCATATTGAAGAATTATTTTGAGTAGAAGTATTTGAATGACAAAGCTAATCGACTAGCAATTATACAAAATGTACTTGCTTTGAATAACCCAAGCCCATATCCCATTTGATTTTATCAATCACTATATGATCTTAGCTGCTAGACCTTTCAAGGAAAAGAAGATGTTTTTAATGCCTACCCCCCTTGAGAGTTTGGAACAACAACTATTTTCCTCTCAACGAGGGAAGACCCTCATTGTCCTGATTACTTGACATAATAGAATTTAATCATATTTTCAGGAATAAATTTTGGAACCCATGTTATAATAGACCAAAAAATCGGTTGATCTTCCAAACTTGATTTTACTAGGACTAGGTGCTCCCCAAGAAAGCCATCGATTGCACTATGAATAGACCTTATCTTCCAATTTCTTGATATGCTAGATTCAATCACTTTTCTCGAAATTTATAGGAAATATAAGGTATTTTACTCCATAGCTAAGCTCTAATAAATGAAAAGGGAAGATTGATTGCAAGTAGACTCTTATCACAATCCTTGAATCCATGATGTAAAATTGAATAGTTTTTCAACATCAACCTATATACTTGTTATAGAGAAAAATAGTTCAATGAAATCCTTGATATATTTTAGATCCTATCTTTCCTTCGAGATAAAGTGTAATATGTCATCTACAAAATATAAATGAGTCAAAGAACATGAATGTGCAATCACTACAACGAAAAGATCCTGTAGCGGAGGTCCTAGAGGAGGTTTTTAGTGTTACAAGATTGCAAAAAATTGTCAAAACAATTTATGCTACAACCACTGCCAATGGTGGTGGATTTTTTAATGGAGGTTATTATGGATATATTCTATAACTAAAAAAATCAGCGGCTGGAGGTTTTCGCGGATGTTTTTTATCGGTGCATTTTGTTGGAATACTGTGCATTGGTTCTTACATATATACAACACACTGCTACTGAAAAATATGTACAATCCACACCCATGCACTCAAACAGATAGAGCACTGAAGAGAACCATTTTTTAACGCCACATTGTTAATTACATATTGCTTATATGCACCGGTTCTTACTTACAAACGAACCGCCCCAATATGACATGTTACATCACAGGCATCAAATTTTTAAAATATTTTAAAACTTTGATAGAGCTATCTAATTATAAAAACACCCCAGTGCATTTCATAATAATAGGCACCGATGCATACAAACTATTACAATGGCCTAATGATTTTCAAATATTAAAATGCCCCTGTGCAATATATTAAACAAAAATTGGCTAGCACTGGCTCTTTAAATATCTCAGTGCAGATTAACAATTAAAATGCACTGGGTGTGATTAACAATAAAAAAACATTGGTAAATGCAAATGAAATGCGATCTTCTTTTTTTAATTTAATGATGCGTTTAATTTACATTGGAGTAACTGGGCCATATAAATTATTTAAATGCACCGGTGCGACATAAAGTACCAAAAGGACCATATATAATTATTTGAACAATGACTCCCGACATTCTAGTGATATATATATATATATATATTATTCTTTTTTATTTTTTTAATTCCATTACTCATTAGAAATTGAAATATTTTTTATATTACTATTCATTTAAATTTTAATTATTGTGTTTGTTTGGATTAGTTTCTTTTATTATAGGTTCTAGTATCTATTGCAATATTTAAGCATCCATACATTTAATTACAAATATAATGTACCATTTCACATGTAACATTTGACAATAACATTGGAGAATGTAATAGAATATTTTTTTTTATTTCATTATATATCAACAAGATGGCCTTTGTCATACAAAATAGGACAATATAGAGACAACAATAATCACCATGTCAACATGCATATAATTGTAAACACTTATTGGTAACTCCGTTGTCTTCCCATTCAGACACTATGTATAGTACATTATACAAAATGTCTAATTATCATAGACAATTATTTCAAAATTAATATACAACTTGCATTAACATCACAAATAAATAAGGATCATCATTCTTTTCTAAAAAGTGTTATCAGTGCTCGATTCACTTGCATCAGCTAGGTTATTTGGCCGAATTTTTTGTTGATTAGCTTGGTTGTTATCCACTTCTTTAGCTTTCATCTGCAAACATAAAAATAAAGTGTACTGAGTGTATCTACATCGCTAGGAATAATGAAAATTAAAATAGATAATATGCATAAATGTAAATTGAAATTCGACAGACCAAAGCAATGATTGCGTCCCGAGTGTTACACATTCTTTCAAAACCATGTCTCATGCCATTTATCAACAACTATTATGTTAGTTGCACTCCATACTTTGTTTCCTACATGTTTTATACCCCGTAAGAAATCATTAATTTAACATTTATATTTATTTTTTGTTCTATTACTTATAAAATGAGAGAAGTAAAACAACATAGATACTTACAAAATCCATAATTAATTTTTATACACCAACATACACTCACAATCCTTGCTTAACCTAATATTAATCAATTCTCCAATGAATCATCTTTGAATATTAACACCTGTTTCAAGACATCCAAGGATGGTCAGTGAACACACAAAAAAAATATAAAGATCACAACCACTATGAAATTTAATTTGATATAAGGAAATTACAAATACTCACAAAATTTTCTATCAACCCCTTTTTTTCCTTGTCATTTGGTCTTGTGTGCTGAATGGGTTCCATTTTGTTTTATTTTCTGCAAAAAAAATTTGAAAATTAATATTTAATGTTTAATTAATTAATGAGATGTACACAATCCAAAAAATCAATGATTTCATACATTTGAAGCATGGTGTTGTTGAGATGGCTCCTCCTGCAAGGGTATGATGTCCATTTCCTTGACCATCTCCTTATACAATTTTTGGGACATTGCTACTGGCACATTCTGCATATCACCTCGTTCATCCTTTGGGATTTTCATAATCTTCCTCTTGCACTTTACATATGACTTGATTATTTGAATCATTTGATTCATATATGTATTGTAAGTGAAAAGTTTGTCTATATGTCTTTTCCACTATATCCCTTAGATAATTATAAAATTATTTCTCCTTTCTATTAACTTCCAACACCACTCCAGATGAGCTAAGGATCAATTCATGGTCATTTCCATCTTCCATACTTTTTTTTATGATGACATTCACTTATGTTTCTCTCAGTCCCTACATAACATTCATTATATTTGAATGAAATTATTTGGAACATATTAGTGAATATTCTTAAGTATAGTATTACTCAAATTTGTAGAAATAATTCATATTGCCTTATTTTTTATTCAATTGATTCATCCATCTACAATTTTTCCATCAACATTTTACACCCTTCTCGACTTAAATTGGTAAGAATCTTATTGAGCTTGATCATTATTTAGCTATACATGTCACAACATGAACCAATACATATTACTTAAATTTACAAAAAAATCAAACAAATTAATTTGAATATAAAAATTAAAAAGAACTTGACTTCTTTCTAATTCTAGATGTGCTTCGATTATGTTGACTAAATTGTAGTTCATTGAACTCATACCATGCATTTTATATCAACAAACAGCCTGGACCATTAAATACATAAGTGATCAATATATGTAACACAAATAAATTATGGAACTTCAAAATAGAAAATGAGTAGATGTCGGTGCACTTAATCACATAAAATGACCCAGTTCCTTTATGTACATTCATGCCCGAGGGTGTTATATCAACAAAGGAACACCATGCATGACTGAATAAATTATTTAACATTTTAGGAAAATAAAAAATGATGGGTTCATGCCATTAGTGGTGTGATATTTGTATAAACGCACCAGGTGTTACTGCGATATTGTGGCATTGAGAACAAAGAAATGTTTTTTTTGCATTTTTAAGAAACGAATATATTCTCATGCACATTAGTTCCAGTGCGCTATTTTTAAATATGCACTAGTGCATTCATGTTACATAAGCACATCGAAAATGTAAATGCATTTTCTATTAAAAATTTAAAAAAGAAAATTTGATAGGGCTGACATGGTTATGGATTCAGACCAAAATGCAGCCCCATCTCACTCTACACATTGTATATATAATCACAAACTCATCAAATCTAAAATCCCTAAAAGTAAAAATCATAATTGTGTAACAATAGAGGGATTTAAACCCTAATGTAAAATTTTGCAGCCACATAAAATGAAAACCAGCATAAAAATAAGGGTTCCAACATTGAAGGTAAATATGAAGGTTTTTTTCTAAATTTAGTTGAATTCTAAATAGGATAATAAGATCAATAATAATAATTTAAACACTTGAAATTTCTACTATGCAGGGTTTTGTTTCATTCACCACACCTAAGAAATTTCAATCCTCAGAATAATCTGGTTGCTTCAAACTCTTTCCACATAAGTCTCTCTTCTAAAACCTTCCCTTCAAACTTTCGTCGAAAGAATGAAATAATGTTTAGGTTTTTTCCTTTTAAACACCTTTTAGAATTACTCTTTGATTTAAAATTTCAACCATTTTTTCAGTATAGGGCAAAAATAACTTGTGTGATTTATTAAAATTTTGATTTTTCAGCATTTCTAGTGCATTTGTTTTTTGACACACCGGTGCATATATACACCAACAAAACCCATTCGTTATAATTTCAATGTCACACTGTATAAATAGGAAACCCAAAAATAAAAAATAAAACTCTTCCATTGGTGCCTGTCGAATTCATACGCACGGGTGCTCATGTATTTATATAATGCACCAGTGAGAATTATTTCATAAAAATGCATCGATAAATATCCGGTATCAAATGCAGGAGATATTTTATTCTGCGGTGGCTTTTAACCACTTATACAATGAAACGAGAACTCGACACAATTCTCGTTTTTTCTGTCTCCTATTTTTGTAGCTATTTTTAACTCTGTTTCAAAAAGGGTTGATACCAATGTCACACATTTTCATTTTGGGGCATTTTTTTGGGCCTTTGAATATGTTTGTCATAAAAAAATTCTAATTTCTATTTTCAAGTGTGTTTTTAGATATTTAACAAAATAACATACATTTCTAAGCAATTTATAATGAAAAACATATACATTTTGCAATTTTTTCTATAAAATAAGACATTTTTTTTTAAAGATTGTAAAAAAATCGAGAAAATAAAGACATTTAAAACCATTTTCAATGAATTTTCAGAGATTTTTTGTATAAAAATGATACTATTTCATATTACTTTCCAAAAAGTGATGATTCACATAAATTCAAGAAAAACTATACCATATATTTGTAAAAAACATATTAAAAAAATTATATATAGAAATTTTATTTCTGAAATAAAGTCTAAAATTCAAAACATTACTAATATATGTTATAAAAATTGTCAAATTTAACATCAATATAAAAAAAGTCAACATCGATATTCACTATAAACTATATTTGAAAAACATTTTAAAAACATAAAAAATATTTTTACCCCTACCCTACCTTGTCCCTCCTCCCCTTCTGTCATAGATCAAACTAAATAGAAAACAATTAAATACCCCCTACTCCGTAACCCCCCCACACATAAAAATACAATATAAATTACCCCTATAACTTAGGAAATAATAAAAACATTCAAAACAAATTAAACCCCTCCCTACACCACCATCGCCCAACCCCCATAAACTATATAAAACATTATATAATAATTATAAAAAAAAAACCTACCCCCTAACCACCCCCCCTAAACGATATAATATATATATATATTTTTAAATAATACCTAACCTCCCCTCCCTCCCCCCTTCAAACTGTAACAAAATTTAAAAAAAAATTAAAAAAATTTAAGAATTTATAAAAAAAAAATCAAAAACAAATTTATATATATAACAAAATTAAAATAACAAAAAAAAAATATAACAAATTTCAATTTAAAATTAACATTTTCAATTGAAAAAAAAAAAATTTAAATAAAAATTAAAAAACTTTAAAAACAAATGAAAAAAAATAAAAATATATATATATATAAATCTAAATTAAAAGAAAAAACAAATTTAAAAATATATATTAAAAATCGAATTAAAAAAAAAACAAAAAAAAATCCTAACACTCTGCGTCCCCACCCCTCCTCTGCCTCCCCCATAGCGCCCTCCCTCTTGCTCCCTCGCCCTCCTCGCCCCTCCCTTCCTCCTCGTCCTCACACCGACCCCTCCCCCCTCCTCCCTCTTACCGCCCCCTCCCTTCCCCCTCCTCCCCGCCCTCCCTTCCTCCTCCTCCTGTCCCCTCCCTTCCCCCTCCTCCCACCGCCCCTCCCTTCCTCCTCCTCCCATCGTCCCCTTCCCCATCCTCCCCCTCCTCCTCCTCCCTTCTCCCTCTGTGACCCTTTGGCCCCCAAGTGAGTGGAGCGCCTCCCACTTGGGAGACAAAGGGACGCCCCTCACGAGCGGCCGGGTGACCGTTCCGCTCACTTAGGTGGCACAATGCTAAGCATCACGCTACCTGTGAGGGGTGTCACTTTGGCTCCCAAGTGAGCGAAGCAACGCTCACTTGGGCACCAAAGGCCTGCCCCTCATGGGTGGCCCTTGGGCACCCAAGTGAGAAGAGCGCCACTCACTTGGGAGCCAAAGGGCCGCAGAGGGAGAAGGGAGGAGGAGGATAGGGAGGAGTGGGAATTAGGTGATGGGAGGAGGATGAAGGGAGGCATAGTAGGAGGAGGGGGAAGGGACGACGGCGAGGAGGGGGAAGGGACGGCGGGGAGGAGGGGGAATGGAGGGGGCAGGATGAGGGAGGAAGGGGAAGGGGGTGGCGAGAGGAGGAGAAAGGGAGGGTCAGAGAGGGGGAGGGGGTATAGGGGGAGGGGGGTGTGGGGGAGGTGGAGGAGGGAGCAGTGACCAAGGGTTGGGTCTTTTTTTTCTTTTTTAAATTTAATTTTTTATATATTTTTAAATTTGTTTTTTTTTAAATTCAGTTTTATATATATATTTAAATTTTGTTTTTTGTTCTATTTTTAAGTTTTTAAAATTGCATTTTATTTGTTTTTTAATTAAAAATTGTAATTTTAAATTGAAATCGTTATAATTTTTTTTGTTATTTTAATATATATATATATATATATATATATATATATATATATATATATATATATATATATATATATATATATATATATATATAAATTTGATGTTTAATTTTTTTCTATAAATTCTTAAATTGTTTTAATTTTTTTTTTGAATTTTGTCATAATTTTAAGGGGGAAGGGATGGGCGGGTTAGGGGTTGATTTTAAAGTTTTTGTAGACAATAGTATGGGATGTTTAGGCCATGGCTCTATTTTTTACCCTGAAAAAAAAAAACGTGTATGCTGGTATCAACACTTCTCTATTTGGGGGGTGTTTTTGGTGTTTTTTTTGCAAAAATCATCGTTTTTATGGATAGATTTCTCGTTATAGTATAAATTTCTCATTTCATAGTATAAGTGGTTTTTTGCGGATGTTGATATCTGGTGCATTACTCAGAAGGTGGAGCACTGGTGCATGTTAAATAAATTAGGCACACTAGTTTACTTTGAAAATTATGTGCCTTGATGTGTCAACTTAAAATTATATATTCATCTCAAATGTTATTTTGGTATTTAAACAGACCAATTACAATGTATATAGTATATATTTTTTTCTTAAACTCACCTTGTCCTTACAAAATGGTTTCCAAACTTTAGTGGAAGTTAGATTGTCATATAGTTCTTAAAACTATTTTTCAATCTTCACATTTCAACATACTAACTATTCACAACAAACTTCAAAGTCTATATTTGATCTCATAGGTACTGAATGTGGTTTTGTTTCCATGAATATAACACATAATTCATAAATCATTGCCATCAATAAATTCATTCTTTACCACATGGAGGAAACACAACTATTGGTCGCATTGTATGAATAGAAGAGGAGGAAATGGGACATTCAAAGAAAATAATTCATGTGGTTGCGCAGTAGAAGCATGCATTTTCCATATCATTTAAAAGTCTAAAATATGCCAATAATTTATCCCAATAGTTGGGTTGCAGACCAATTCAGAGATAAATATTGTGCATTTGGTCATTACCCACCCGAGGAGGAGTATGTGCCAAACATTGTAGCAATCAGGTGCCGCAACTTCGCAATAATATTTTTCTTTACATTTCTAACTTTATATTGCAGCTTTGAATTACAACATCTATGTTTAATAAATTGATGGTTTGGTTATTAGACATATGACACCATCATTTGTTAACCTTTTTCAAATTTCAAAGGCGCATTTATTCCCATCTATGTATCCTTATGGACATCATTTTCACAACGAGTATGTTGATGATGGACATTTTGCACAAGATTGTGGAGTGGAAGTCGAGTTCGACCAATCTAGTCGTGCTAGCCACCGTGATCGAAACCAGACAGGAGGGATGTTGGTTTATGTTGGAAAGATACAATATATCATTCAAACAAAATTCTCATGTCTCCAATGTGTTATTTTTAGGTGTAGGTGGTGGGACACATTCTGATCCACCCAGCAGTTGGCATTGTTGTCGGATGCTAACTTCGCTGCAACAAGTCATTGACTTCGACACAACTTCGACAAGTTTTAAATTTGAAACGACTTCAAAAAAATCAACAGCTTCGACAAGTTCAGCGACGTCAGCAGTTCCGCGACGTCGACATGCAGCGTCGACTTGCGACTTGCGACTGTTGGATTATGGAAGATTGTCTCTATGTCTCCCAATCGACTGTAATGGTTGAAATTCTGAACCCTTCTAACTTCTTTTGTAACTGAATGTAACGGGAAGGCATCCAAGCATCTCAACACTCTATATAAGCATGTATAATATTGTAATATACAATCATGATCTTATATCCAGTAATAGAGAAATCAGTTCATATTTCTGCATATTGTCAATGTGTTTTCATTTAACATTGTAGTGTATTCATGCTTTGCTTATTTTGTTTCTTAAGCTTCCACCATGAAATAGCCGACTTATTAAGCTTCCGCCATAACAGAGCTGACTCATTCAGTCTGATACTAATGATTCGACAAACACAAAAGCTAAGGCCCAACATGATAAGCATCGTATTCCTCATTAATTCCAAATTAGGGATAAGGTCTGGTTACATCTCAAGAAGGAGCGCTTCACCGGTCCATACAAGAAGCTCAAACTTCTGCAATATGGCTCGTACAGTATTCTTCGACAAATTGGAGAAAACTTTTTCCAACTCGACATTCCTGCATGCCTAGGTCTGCATCCAATATTCAATGTAGATCTACTTCGACCATACCATGCACCACTGTTGGAACATAACGACATACCGACAATAGAACCCGAAGACATCCATCCAGATGTTAAGGAGCCTCTTCCTTGTGACACCATCGTGGGACGACGAGTACGCCATACAAGGACAAACAAAATTCCGTTCTTTCAGGTTTCTAAATTCGGACAGCTCCCATCCGAAGGAAAGTGGTACTCTACTACTAAACTGACTGACAAGTTTCCTCACCTGACTGAGCAAACAATGGGGACAATTGTTTCTTAAGGAAGGAGGTTTGATCCACCCAATAGTTGGAATTGTTTTCGGATGCTAACTTCGATTGCAACAAGTCATCGACTTTGACACAACTTCGACATGTTATGAATTCGAAACGACTTGAAAAACTAAGAAGCTCTGACAAGTTCAATGACATCAATAGTTCCGCGACATCGACATGCAATATCGACTTGCAGCTTGCGAATGTTGCATTACGATAGATTGTCTCTCTGTCTTCCAGTTGACTGTATTGGTTGAAATTCCGAACCGTTCTAACTTCTTTTGTAACTGAACATAACGAGAAGGAACCCAAGCGTCTTAGTACTCTATATAAGCATGTATAATATTGTAATATATAGTCATGATCTTATATCCATTAATAGAGAAATCAGTTCGCATTCCTGCATATTGTTTGTGTATTTGCATTTAACCATGTAGTGTATTCATGATTTTCTTATTCTATTTCTTAATCTTCCGCCATAACAGAGCCAACTCATTCAAGCGAATTGTTGTCCCCCTCGTGCACTTGGGTGTGGCTAGATCACATTCGACATGAATAATTTAAAGGAAGATCGTGAAAGTGGGTTGATATCTATAAAGTCTAGAATGATGTGGGATCAAAGTAAGGATCCTTATGTTTTCCCAAAACACTGAAACTAAGTGTTCTTTCACCCATATGTGTTGGATAGATATTGGTGGTTCATATTCAGACACAATCCTCGATCTAAACATGTTTATGAGAACACCATTTTTATCATGCCAATTGAGGAAGCTAATGAGGGTGATGACAATGGAGAGTGATATTTACATGTTTTTTCACCATTTACAGATTGATATATGATTTTTTTAATGTTATCAAGAAGGGTCTAATTATATTGTTTATTTTTCATCTCATGACGAGGGAAATGGAAAGTTGGTTACTTGATGCGGTGTTTAAGCAATTTCAGTTGGTTAACAACGATTATGAAGTTAAATATGTTTCATAGTTAGAGAATATATTTCTTTCTTTCCATTTAGTTCATATGGATATGCATATTCGATCTATATGTATGTGAAGTTTCATTGTTGATGGTTTGTTGACCCATCATATCAAAATCCTTATGTATTTGAAGTTTCCTTTCAATTGACTCAACTAAAATTTTAGAAAGAAAGAGGCATATGTGTTACCAAGTCACTATAGTAAAGTGTTCATTCACCTAAATTTGTTAGAGGGTATAAAATGTGTTCCATCAATGTGGAATATTGTTACACTATATAATCAATATCATGATTAATAATAATAAGTTTGGAGAACACATCTTTTGGATTTATAATTGAGAGAAAAGGGCGTTCTTGTTATTATGTTTTTGTTTTACTTCCCAATAGAGATTTGATATTTGTCATTGTAAGGTGAGTTATTGTTAAAAAAATTAAAAACCTTGAGTGATACATTGATAGGTCATATTGATGCTGATAATTACATTGTTTTGTGATGTTCATATTTATATTTTATAATGATATTACATGGTAATACTTGACTTTTTATTATAATGTTTGTTTACACTTATAAAAATGATTCATTTAATTATTTTTATAATTTTAATAATTAAGTTATATACAACATTATATGATGTAATGTCCCCATTCAAATAAGTGCATAGTAAGACAATCCCATCAATCCTACTAGTTTCCTAGGTTGGATGGGCACATGTGGGATGGTAATAAGGAAGCTAATAAATGATATTTAGACATTAAAGAGGTTCAAGCATTTAATAAATATGGTGAATAAATAAATTCAAGATAAATTCTAAGTGGCAAGTGGTTTTGGAGACATATGGAGGTGGTGGGACCCACACTAGCTTGATTTTTCATAATACATGGTATCTCTCTTTTGCAAATTCGAATTAATGGGAATGTGAAAAATCTTGGGTGAGTTGGTAAGTCATAACACGTGTCATTGAGAATCTTAGGTCGAATTGGTAAGGATTGGTAACCTCCATGGAAGATAAAGAGTCAAAGTAGAAGTTTGTGGACACTTGGGCTAGATTCCCTAGCCCCTATGACACCAATGATGGAGCATCTATGACAACTATGACAAATTGCAGACCTGACCTATGACATCTGACCACTATGACATGTCAGCACCAGAAATAGGCTCAAAGAAGGCGAATTTAGGAGTTGGAGAAGCCAACGAGACTCAAAATCGAATTTGGGAGAAGATGGAAGGTTGGAACTAGGAGACAAGTGGCAAATGTGGAATATTTCCTAAATGGAAATCTATTGAATCTATTGAGAGGATTTAGACCCTTAGAAGGCTAATGTTGGTTATAAAATGTAGAAATGAAGAATGAGAATGGTTTTTGATGATTTGAGAAAAATTGCATTTGTGAAGAGAGAGCTAGTGGATGACTAGTTTCTTGCCTTAGCCAATTTCGAGGGTGAAAGATTCCCATCCAAGTTGGTGTTTGGAGAGGCCACTCAGGTCTTTCATGGTGCTTTAATGGAGTTTGTATTTGCAGG
Source organism: Larix kaempferi (assembly GCA_027924585.1). Lineage (NCBI taxonomy): Eukaryota > Viridiplantae > Streptophyta > Pinopsida > Pinales > Pinaceae > Larix > Larix kaempferi. Next base: position 5,141,136 of record BSBM01001879.1, read on the forward strand.
TAGCAGCTACAGGAATTTTCATGGTTTGGTTTAGTGCAGCACTTTCTCTCCACCGTTTCCATTTTTGAAGGCATATTCATGCTCCTTGAGGGAGGGTGTTTTTGGTGAGCACTTGTGCTTCTTGAGAGAGATTATCATTATATATTTCTGATTGTAATAGATTCATGTCCTCTGTTATTAATATTCAGAAAGTCTCAGGTCAAAATACCCACTGGTTGTATGCAAAACTATTGATTAATGAGCAAACAATGTCCATTTCCACAATGCATTGATGTATGCCACTATAATGTTGATTATTTCAAATGGATGGATGATTATATTATATATTTGTGATCAATATATTTCCATGGATATATTCTGCAAGTTTCGTGTATTGTACTTGAGCATTTGAAGCATTTTTACTCAGTTTTGTTGTATTGGGAGGTGAAATAGTGTCATTTCCCCAAGGGTCGAATTGGGGGTTTTTGCTGTTGAATGTGAGAGAGTTAGAACAGTAGTAAAAATCAATTAATGGTTCATATGAGACCTTAATGACATACTTAACACATTATATACCTCTTTTCATAAATTTGTGGGAGTTTGGAGGCATTTGGAAGGCCATTTTCAGTGTTACCCGGGGGGGATTTGATGCACAAATTACTAGTCAAAATTATCTATATTGATCCGAATACAAATCAAGCTTGCAGCAGTATTTGGAGGGACATAAAACATCCCTGAACCTGATATTAAATTCTAAATACCATTCATACACTCCTACATAATATTTGGGAGCATTTGGGTTGATTTGGAGGTCAAAACAGTTAAACTAGTCAAAGGTTGAAATGGGGAAAAAAGTGGAAAAATTGGCATTTTAATAGAATTTTGAAAAAAGGTCATTACAAGTGGTATCAGAGCATGGTCTTGGCACCTGATGGTATTAACAAGAAGACAAACAAATAAAACACCACCATTTGATTCAGTAGTTGAAGAAGTTTTGGTTGAAGAAGAGATAGTAGCAGAAAAAGAGTTTTTTTCTAAAACAATGGGTAGAGAGGAGGAGGAAAAATTAAGACATAAGGAGGAATTTATTGAAGCCTTAAAACCATGTTTTGAAGGACTTACCATGGTTATGCTAGATATGAATAAACAAATGATGAAAGGTTTCGAATTGTTGGGTAGCCAACTTTCAGGCAAAGGGATGATAGGAGATAATAGTGGTTCACACTCAGGGGAAAAGATGAAAGGGAATGAGCATATTTTCTCAAGTACAGGACCTCATAATAGACTTGATGAATTTCAAATCACACAAAGGCATACTGCACCTAAATTTCTCACACCCAAAGAAGATCCCAATCTTGAATTGGATTACAAGAAACTAGTAAATGATTGGAATGATTTGAATGAAGAGTGTAAAAGAGGTGTACCACTCAGTGACTACATTGATGCTATGCAAAATATTAAAATGAAGGGAGACAATAGGAGTCCATTCCAAAAGAAAGAATTGAATAGTGCTATTGGAAAAATGTCACTTCCTACTTTTGATGGTTCTTCTCAAAATTCTGCTAACACTTGGGTGCAAAAATTGGATGTATATTTTCAGCTGAATCCTATGTTGGAAGAGGATGCATTAAAAATGGCCATTTTGCATTTGGAAGGAGATGCCAATGAATGGTGGTTTCATGGGCTGAAAACATTGGGTCATAATCAGGTTAAAACATATGGACAATTTGTTGACAGGGTACTAGAAAGATTTGAACAAAAAGATCCAGAATTGCCTTTCAAAGAACTAGCTCAATTGAAGCAAACTGGGTCCCCTACCGAATATATGTTGGACTTTCAAAAATTATCAGTCAAGGTGGCTGATGTATCTATGGGAAGATTAGTATTGCTGTTCACTGAAGGTTTGGCTGAACCCTTAAGAGGTTTGGTGAAAGCCCACAAGACAACTACATTAAAAGATGCAATGAGCTTGACTAGGAATCTCCAAAATGTGCTTCCTAGAACGAGATTTCCTCCTAAGCCTAGCTACAAATTTGAAAAGAAACCTTGGAAAAGGGATGGATATGATAAGAAACCTTGGCAAAGAGAGTCATTTGAGAGGAATAAAAAAGAGGGACTAAACAGGGATGAACTTAGAAAAAAGAAATTGTGCTTCACATGCTTCCAACCATGGACACCGGGGCACAAATGTACGAAAGGAAAGGCTCAATACATAGAAGTATTTTATGAAAATGAGGGGTATGATGGGGGCATGGATGAAGATGGACATATTTCAGACCAAGAAGAGGCATATGAGATAGCAGTAGAAGAGGAAAGACAAGAAGAAAATCAGCCTTCATCGGACAAAGCAAGAATGGCAGTGCTTTCAGCAGTACCTCCCTATCATACTATCCGATGCAAAGGTGTGGTACAAGGACAAAGAACTTCAGTTTTGTTAGATGGAGGAGCCACTCATAACTTCATTGATGCAGAGATGGTAGAGGAAATAAAGATACCTATTGAACCATTTGATGGCTTCACATTTGTCATTCCCGGTCACAACAAAATGCAATGCAAAACATGGGTTCCAAAGCTGCAAGTCACCGTAGGTAACTATACTTTTGTTGATAGTTTTTATGTGGTTGATGTTGCTCATACTAATGTGGTTTTGGGAGTGCAATGGTTGTATTCAATAGGAGAGCATACAGTAAATTATCAAATTCTCGAAATAAAATTCCAAGATTCAAAAGGAGTACAAAGAATTGTGAGAGGGAAACACACTTATCCAAATCAAGTAGTAACTTGCAATAGTATGAGATCTATATTGAGGCATGGGGATATAGAATGGGCTGCTGAATGTCATATTACATCTCCCAAACCAACTATAAATATTGTCAAACACCCAAAGGAGATAGAGAGACTTTTGCAAAAATATGAAAAGGTTTTTAGAGACCTTCCACATGGTAGGCCACCGGATAGGGGGGTTGAGCACAGTATTATTTTGGAGGAGGGAACTTCACCCATTCAGATACCACCTTATAGACATCCTAAAAATTTCAGAGATGAGATTGAAAAATATATCCAAGAACTCCTAGAGTTGGGACTCATTAGACCAAGCTCTAGCCCTTATGCTTCTTCAGTAGTGCTAGTGAAGAAAAAAGATGGAACATTGAGAATGTGCATAGATTTTAGAGCCTTGAACAAAAAGACTATCAAGAATAGGTATCCTATTCCTACGATTTATGAGCTCATGGATGAGCTACATGGGGCCAAATACTTCTCAAAAATTGACCTTAGATCAGGGTATCACCAAATTCGAATGAAAGATGAAGATGTGCAAAAGACCGCTTTTCTATGTCATTTTGGCCACTTTGAATTTCTTGTCATGCCTTTTTGGTTAACTAATGCTCCAGCCACCTTTCAAGCATGTATGAATAGGATATTTTGCAAGCAACTAAGAAGATTTTTTTTGGTTTTCTTTGATGATATTCTCATTTACAGTAAAACATGGGAAGAGCATTTGCAGCAGTTAGAGATTGTGTTGAAAATCTTGCAAGAAGAGTCCTTATTTGCTAAATTATCAAAATGTGAGTTTGGGATGAAATAACTACTGTATCTTGGGCACATTATTGGGAAAGAAGGAGTGAAGGTACACATGGAAAAAATTAGGGCTATCTTGAAATGGCCATCACCAAAAAATATTACCGAATTGAGAGGCTTTATTGGCATATGCACCTACTACAGAAAATTTGTGAAAGGGTTCTCCAAGTTGACTTCTCCACTCACTGATTTGACTAAGAAGGATGCTTTCAAGTGGGACGAAGAGGCTGAAAAGGCCTTCCAAAAAATGAAAGAGGTAATGAGTAGTTGTCCCATACTTGCACTTCCTGATTTTACTAAACCTTTTGTTGTGGAATGTGATGCTTCAGGTGGAGGAATAGGGGCTGTCCTAAAGCAAGGCCAACACCCCATAGCCTTTGAGATAAAAACATTGCAGCCTCATGAAAAACTTTACTCCATCTATAATAAATAAATGTTGGCCATTATGCATGCATTGGCCAAATTCAGACAATACTTGGTGGGCAGCAAGTTTGTGGTGAAAACTGACCATAATAGTCTGAGACACTTTCTCACCCAAAAAGATCTAAATGAAAGGAAACAAAAGTGGGTAAGCAATATTCAAGCTTATGATTTTGATATTGAATATGTTAAAGGAAAGAATAATATAGTAGCAGATGCTTTGTCAAGAAGGCCTTCTTTTTCTCTCATGGATATTGCCAAGGATTGGAAAAACATGCTACTAGTTGAATATGCCAAAGACAAATTTGCTTGTGATGTGTTGGATGGAATCAAAGAGGATGATAATTTTAGGATTTTGAATGGGCTGATATATTATAAGGGAAGAATTTATTTAGTTCATAACTCCAAGCTCAAGTACCGAATTTTGTAAGAAGCACATGATTCCCCACTAGTGGGCCATCCGGGGATCTTCAAAACTTATAGACAGTTGAGGCAAAGATTTTTTTGGAAGGGGCTAAAGGAAGATGTTCAGAAGTATGTGAATGAATGTAAAGCATGTCAACAAAACAAATCAGAACTTACATGTCCAGCCAGCCTATTACAACCATTGCCCATTCCAGAGCAAAAATGGGACGATATTTCCATGGATTTCATCACCGGATTGCCTAAATCCTTAGGTAAGGATTGCATCTATGTGGTAGTTGATAGGTTGAAAAAATTTGCTCATTTATTTGTTGTTACATCATCTTTTAGTGCTGCACAAGTGGCTGATATTTTTTTCAAAGAAATCTTCAGATTGCATGGGCTCCCCAAGAGCATTGTTAGTGATAGAGATAGTAGATTCATGGGTGCTTTTTGGAAAGAACTTTTTAGATTGGTAGGCACTCAATTGACTCGAAGTACCAGCTATCATCCACAAACTGATGGACAAACAGAGAGGGTAAACCAATGGTTGGAAGGATACCTAAGAAACTATGTGGGAGGGCAGCAAAAAGCATGGGTAAAATGGCTACACTTGGGTGAGTTTTGCTACAACACCACTTATCATATGTCAATAGGAATGTCTCCTTTCAAAGCATTATATGGTTATGATGCACTTACATTTGATGAAATTATATTTGGTGATAGTAGAGCCCCAAAGGCTAAAGATTGGGTGGAAGAGAGCCAAGAAATTTTAAAGCTCTTGAAAGATAATTTGCAAGTTGCTCAAAATCAACAAAAACAATATGCTGATAAGCATAGAGAAGAAAGAACCTTTCAAGTCAATGATTTAGTATATTTAAGGTTGCATCCTTATAAACAAACATCTCTAAAAAAGAATGGAGCAGAAAAATTAAAACCATGGTACTATGGGCCATACAAGGTAGTGTGGAAGGTTGGAGAAGTAGCATATGAACTAGAACTTCCGGAAGGGAGTAAAATCCACAATGTATGTCATGTTTCTTGTCTCAAGAAAGCTCTTGGTCAGCAAATCATCACTTCAGAAATACTTCCTCCTTTGGATGATGAAGGTCAGCTCACACTTGTTCCGGAAAAGATTTTGAAGACACGGGAAAGAAGGTTGAGGAGTAGAATCATCAAAGAATATTTAGTGCAATGGAAGGACCTACCAAATGAAGATGCCACATGGGAAGAGGAGAATATTTTGTAGCATCCAAATCTGAAATTGCTTGAGGACAAGCAATCTTGGGTGGGGAGGACTGTAATGTCCCCATTCAAATAAGTGCATAGTAAGACAATCCCATCAATCCTACTAGTTTCCTAGGTTGGATGGGCACATGTGGGATGGTAATAAGGAATCTAATAAATGATATTTAGACATTAGAGGGGTTTAAGCATTTAATAAATATGGTGAATAAATAAATTCAAGATAAATTCTAAGTGGCAAGTGGTTTTGGAGACATATGGAGGTGGTGGGACCCACACTAGCTTGATTTTTCATAATACATGGTATCTCTCTTTTGCAAATTCAAAATAATGGGAATGTGAAAACTCTTGGGTGAGTTGGTAATTCATAACACATTTCATTGAGCATATTAGGTCGAATTGGGAAGGATTGGTAACCTCCATGGAAGATAAAGAGTCAAAGTAGAAGTTTATGGACACTTGGGCTAGATTCCCTAGTCCCTATGACACCAATGATGGAGCATCTATGACAACTATGACAAATTGCAGACCTAACCTCTGACATCTGACCACTATGGCATGTCAGCACCAAAAATAGGCTCAAAGAAGGCGAATTTGGGAGTTGGAGAAGCCAAAGAGACTCAAAATCGAATTTGGGAGAAGATGGAAGGTTGGAACTAGGAGACAAGTGGCAAATGTGGAATATTTCCTAAATGGAAATATATTGAATCTATTGAGAGGATTTCGACCCTTAGAAGGATAATGTTGGTTATAAAATGTAGAAATAAAGAATGAGAATGGCTTTTGATGATTTGAGAAAAATTGCATTTGTGAAGAGAGAGCTAGTGGATGACTAGTTTCTTGCCTTAGCCAATTTCGAGGGTGAAAGATTCCCATCCAAGTTGGTGTTTGGAGAGGCCACTCAGGTCTTTCATGGTGTTTTAATGGAGTTTGTATTTGCAGGTAGAAGCTACAGGAAGTTTCATGGTTTGGTTTAGTGCAGCACTTTCTCTCCACCATTTCCAGTTTTGAAGGCATATTCATGCTCCTTGAGGGAGGGCGTTTTTGGTGAGCACTTGTGCTTCTTGAGAGAGCTTCTCATTATATATTTCTGATTGTAATAGATTCATATCCTCTGTTATTAATATTCAGAAAGTCTCAGGTTGAAATACCCACTGGTTGTATGCAAAACTATTGATTAATGAGCAAACAATGTCCATTTCCCCAATGCATTGATGTATGCCACTATAATGTTGATTATTTCGAATGGATGGATGATTCTCTGATATATTTGTGATCAATATATTGCCATGGATGTCTTCTATAAGTTTCATGTACTGTAATTGAGCATTTGAAGCATTTTTACTCAGTTTAGTTGTATTGGGAGGTGAAATAGTGCCATTTCCCCAAGGGTCGAATTGGGGGTTTTTGTTGTTGAATGTGAGAGAGTTAGAACAGTAGTAAAAATCAATTAATGGTTCATATGAGACCTTAATAACATACTTAACACATTATATACCTCTGTTCATAAATTTGTGGGAGTTTGGAGGCATTTGGAAGGCCATTTTCAGTGTTACCCGGGGGGGATTTGATGCACAAATTACTAGTCAAAATTACCTATATTGATCAGAATACAAATCAAGTTTGCAGCAGTATTTGGAGGGCCATAAAACATCCCTGAAACTGATATTAAAGTCTAAATACCATTCATACACTCCTACAGAAGATTTGGGAGCATTTGGGTTGATTTGGAGGTCAAAACAGTTAAACTAGTCAAAGGTCGAAATGGGGGAAAAAGTGGAAAAATTGACATTTTAATAAAATTTTGAAAAAGGGTCATTACATATGATGACGACTTAATTTCTATATTAAAAATCGTTATATATTATTTTGAATGCTAAACATAAATTTACAACAAACTAATATATATATATATATATATATCATTACGACAAATTTTACTACATTATTAAGAAATTAATTACAATAAAGTATAATTATGCTTACAAGTAATATGGAGACAATATGAAAATAAAAATATATATTATTACATAAACATCATACTATGACTGTAAAGTATGCAACAATTATAAACATGATACTATGACATATTATACAACATTCATAAATCACAGAGTTGCCACAACTTAATTCATTATCAATCCAAAATTCAAAAAAAAATTAATTCAGTGATAATTATAATTCAATTATATTGTGTAAAATTAAAATTTTAACCTATATTAAATTACTTGAAACATTTTTCCATATTTTTAATTACCATCACTCTAATCCCTATTTTCACATTTATGATGATTTAACAACCCTCCATACTCTCAAACTCATTTTCTAACTAATATATCAACCTATATATGAAACCATATTTCAAATTGTCTACAAAATTTAGGTTGGAATTGTAATGCCTCTATTGGCATTATAAATTTTAATCTAATTAAACATAGATTTTATGACTAAGCAGCATCTAAGAAGTTTATAGTAGCATATAAAAAATTTAAAATCACAAGAAAAATACCTTCGATATAATAATGGTGACGAATTCCAAACTGAGCAAGCTTCCATCTTCTCCTTGATTTATTTCCCTCTTCATTTCCCAAAGCGGAACCACATCTTTACCTCCCATCCAACTAGGGGCCTAGCTGAATCCCTAGTCCCAGGATGCCATCCAAATGGCCTCCTAGCCCTCCATGCCCGAGAGCGCCAGAGAACAGAACAATGATTCACTAGTAGGATATGTATCAAATATTCCAAGAGTTCTCAAACTCTTCCGACTCTTCGAAATTTTTCATACCCTAAAATATCCAAAATTATCATTCCTAGAAAACTCTCCAAAAACATCCTTCAAGAGAAAAATAGTCTGCCCCTCTTCCCAATCTCAACTCTCCTATTTATATCGAAAGTCCTCATCCTCCTCTTCATCCATCGATAAATTCCAATAAAATAATAGTCAACAATCAATATATTCATTTTCTTAAAAAATAGCATTTTGATTTAAATAAATAAAATATTAATAAACACAGTTGCAAACTCTCACTTGTGATGCTTCCATCTTAAATGCTACTATGCCAACTCTTGTAATATCCCAGTTTTTACCCCACTACATTAAAATGTAAATGATGTAATATTGTTATAAAATCGTGGTGAGGAGCTCAAGGCCAATGCGCCGCCACCGATTTAGTGATGCATATGGTTTATGTGCTAGCCAGGCACAATGGAATTGCAAATATCATGTAAATATGCATTTTAATGAAATACCCACAACTAGCTATGGAATGCAACAAGAGATGAGGACATGATTCTACAAGAAATTGGGGGGGGGGAATATTCAAACCCTTGAACCAATCAAGTGAAGCCAAGTTTCAATGAGAGAACCCATAAACTCTCAACTACCCATGTTGAATTTGGTAACCAATCATTCATTTCTCCCTAGAGTTGGTTGAAATAGTGAATGCTTTAGGGAATGGATAGGTATGGCTGTCCAAATTCGGGTATGGGAAAGCCACCCTTCATGGAAAATCGTGTTGGATTTCTTGGGCAAGAAAGGAGCCACGAAATTGCTCCCCAAGCCATTACCCATCAACCACTTTTGCCTCTCTCACACTTTTGGAGCTACCTGGGCATTTCCCCTCCACATCTTTTTGGTTTTTGATGGTTTTCTAGCCAAGAAGTGGGAATTTTTGTGTTGTAAAGCTACTAAGAGGAAGGGACCTCGATTTGGGGGTTTCATTGAGACTGTTTTGGCCATTGGAATGCTCAAAACCGATGGGAGAAATCGGTTTTGCTCCCTGTGGTCGAATTACCCTTTCCACAGTTTGTTTTTGGTGTGCTAACGATTTGGGGGAATCCCATGGCCATCTTGTTTGTAAATCTGATTGTTAAAAATGTGTATCCATGCCCAATGATTGTGCTTGTTGTGTGCATATAGAGTATGTTGGAGTATGGGTTATGGGTATCCATTGTTTTGGCTTAAGCCTGAGTGCAAGCATCCATAAATGAAGAGGGTTCAAATTTAGCCTGATAAACCCAGCTGTGGACTGTCTTGGCTTAGATGCAATGATTATTTGGCTGTGTATGAGCTTGAGTGTCCCATTTTTCTTGTAGAAATCATGCCTAACTCGGGGGTGGTCTCTGAGTGCTGAAAGAATACAGGTTGGGAAGAGACCTATGGTTGGGTGGAACATTGCAGTCACATAGCTAGTTACTTGGGACCATTTCACAATGAAGATAAGTATTATTCTTTATGTGTGTTAACTCTGCAATGTTATAATTTGATGACTGTTATCAATATGCTGAATGCATATGAAATGTGTGTGGATGATGTTTTATTCCACTATGCATGTTTTCTTGATTTGCATTTGCACACATTTTTTTTTATGAATCTAATGAATCAGGATGAGTTTATGAAAAATCCCCAGAAGTGTAGTCATGTTCTCGTCCTTGCATTGGATCGACGGGAGGGTACATGACAAATATTTTCTAAAAATTTGTTCAATCCTATCTATATCCATTTATTTATATTATCCTCTTATACATAAGTCAACCAAGATATTTACATATTCTATATTTGACTATGACTTATGTTATATGTATATAATTATATATGTCGTTCAATAATCCAATCAATATATATAGATCTAAAACATATTAAACAAGTCAACAACTCATACTTTCAACACACAAGTAATGCTTTCATCAATTCATCAACCAAGTTACTAATAGCTAATATAGTCATATTAATTTATTCATTGATTGACCAATCATATTAATGTACTCATGAATTGGCGTATTTATGGCCAGTGCACATGCCTTAATTGGGGGTACTAATAATCACTTTTAATGCTCCTAATATATCATTATTACATGCTTTTAAACAACATATAGAAGAACAATTAAACAATGGATCATTCATCATTTATAATCATTCATATAGAAGCAATAAAACATAATTAGGTAAACATAATAATGAAATTGAACATATAATCATTATGGTTAATAACAATCAACAACACCATCCAATCCATCATTGGTCCCATCCATCTCATCACTACTCCAACCACCTAATCACCACTACTTTGAGCTTCTGACTTCACCATCACATCCTCTGCTGGAATATACTATGGAATCTCGACTATGCATATGACCACATATAGAACCCATTAGAATAAGTGTCGATCTAACACAATGACCAAGCTTCCCCATTAGGCACCCACTAGTCGTCATCCCACATCCATAGGAGTGTGCTCAACATGACCCTCCCATGACTCTGGGTTTCGATGGATAAACGGTGGGAAATTCCTCCACCCCCCTGATAGTACTAGGGTCAATGCCCTACATCAACCATACTGTGCCATCACTAATATAAGGGGTCCCATCATTGAACAACCACTTTGGGCAAGTCACAATTCCTATCAAACCTCACAATCGCCCACAAGTCATAGATTTATTGGAGTTCACAATTAAATAGCATGAAATTTTAAATATAACATCATTATCCTCATGATGTCCAAGACATTGCGTGCCCCTTGGCACTATATGAATCCGTCTATCTCGATTCTCGTAGCCTATCAACATGTGGAATAGTTCATCATTAACATGAAATTCATGTATAGACATACCCAACTCTTTCAAGTGTTACTCCATATCACTAAAACGACATTTACATATAATCATGTAAGTTCTTTTGCAAACAAACTAAATTAACATTCCACATACGGATATTCTATATTCAATTTGCGTGTTCAATATGAAGTAACACATTCATTGCGATTAATAAATTAAACAATAAATTCCATTTACCATACATACCTCAAAAGAGTCCACATGTCCACATAACAATCATCTTAATCAATCTATCTTTGTCAAACAGATAATAAGCAATGCATTGCTAAGCTAATTCACATTAGATTTTTTAATTAATGTTCGTCAAAATATGGGACGTTGCATACACCCACGCTTCAAGAAACTTCGTCCCAAAGTTATGTTCATGCACAATTTTAAGAAAAATCTCGATACCATATCTCTATTCCTTCCGACTAGAATACCTTATCCATATTAGTCCCATGATCAACATGTCGATACTATATACTTTTACTTATTTTATCACAAGCGATGTGTCCTCATACTATATCTTATATACACAATTTATCTAAGTTCATCAAGGTTTATCAAGTGGATTGTATCCCAACTAGTTAGCATGATGTCATATTTTGTAGTTCTTTTCGTAGGATGAGCATGTCTCCCATATAACATTTCCTTAGCTTCAATATGTTTTTTTATGAATCCTTTATCGATGTTTAGCTTCATTAATTTTCTTTCTAATAATCACCAATTACTTTCTAATTATTATATTTAATTAGACTCAAATCTCAACAGTATCTTGAATGATGTGCTATATAATAATTTGGATAGTGTCATGTCTATCAAATGAGTACACCTTTCCAATTAACACTTGTCAAAGGAGAATTTCGACACACAAGTCTCATGTTATGCGCAAAATATTTACGGTTTAAATTTTAATGCATCGATGGTTTTCAACCATATAGTTTTAAATAATTTCTCTAATAGTGCGATCAACTTCTCGACATCATGAATCTCGACCTACATATCTACATAGGTACATCATACAACTATATGTTATATGACAAGGCTTCTACATCATCAACCATACCTTAGTCTATTTTCACAATGTGAAGCGTGCTTATTTACTTAATGCAATTAATCATATACATATACTCACCATGATGCATATGACTAGACATGCGAGACACATACTCATACTACTTACTTATCCAATAATTTCGATAAAATACACATGTTTGTAAATGAAATTATCTTAGTCACATAAACCATTACCATTCCTTATAATTTGATGAGGAAATTCATTACTTATAATAGTTTTTCTATCTCATTCATTTACCACATACCTTTTCTTATTTTTTTTAATTGACTAAAGTATCCACATAATATGCTTCACAATAACATTACTCTACTAAATCTCACATGCTTTAAGTTTACATTCAAATATTATTATTTATGTAAAAATATAAACATATCCTTTATCTACTTTACGGTACTTAATTTTAGCATTATTAAGTTATATATATATATATATATATATATATAAACTCTATATATCCACTTACTATTATTATTTATTTATATCATTATTGATTTGTTGTATCTTTTACTATTATTTTTTTTTATGTGTGTGTGTTTTTTTTAAATATAATTCATATTCTATCATTACATTGACTTCATGCACTTTCTCTCTCTCTCTCTAGTCTTCTATTTTCTCTCTTATTATCATAATTAACTTTCTTTATATGTCACTTTTTTTTACTAATGAATCATTTGTATGTAAAATTTTCTTTTAACATATATCAACTTATCATCTCTTATTGACAAGTTTCTGTTTACTAATTTTCTTTTTCCACAATATTTATTCATTTATCTTTAATCTACTACACTTCTAGTTGCACTATATATATATATTCAAAGTAAAACCTTATTTTTACTTCTGGTTTTTGCATTTATTGTTATATTCTATATTGACATTTAGCTTATTACTATCATTTTTATTTTATTATCATTATTTTACCATTTTCTATTACCTCATCATGATTATATATATATATATTCAAAAATTTCTATATGTTATTTATACCTTTAACACTATGTAATGCAAAAATAATATAAAATTACTTACCAAACTCTAAAACAAGATAAGGTAATAATTAGAAAAATTGAATTTTTAAAGAAGACTATAACTATAGGTTATTTCATTGTAAGCTAGGGAGAGAAAATAAGAAGATTTCATAAAATCTTTAATTTAATTAAATTACCAGTCAATAATTTAATTTTGTTGATTTTTTTAGAATTTTTTTTGTTGTCTTTTTATATTAAAATTAAAAGAATCAATATTAGTATGTATCATTATCCATTAACTTGATTCACATTCATTTTAAGAAGAATAGATATGAATGCACTTTATAATACGCAAAAATAAATAAATAATGAAATACACATGCAAAAAAATAGTGCAAGAATTATCTCTATCATGCAAATAACTCTCAACCTTTGTCTCTAAGTCCCTCCAACTCAACTTCCAACCTTTAACGTCCATTGCACTACTAATGCTTGAAATGCTTATTTGGATACCTTGATAATAGGATTTTTTTTCATAACAGTAATCTAACTGGCTCCATACCTTGATAATTGTCACATATGTTCATGCAATAGTCCAAATGATGAGTATGTGATGCAGGGGTCACACAGATACTGCTTATAATGCTCTTCAAAACCCATTCACTTCTGGTCTATAGACATTACTAAAATTACATACATGCTACATAAATACTATAGCGCTTTGGAATACATTTGTGCCGCATAAATATTTAAGATGTTGCAGAAATATTCCTTCATGCATATGTACCTTGATTGGCTTCCATGAGTGAAATACACTTTCTCTAAGTGTTTGTCAAATAACAGAAACCCACATCACTATTGAAAAGGTGTTAAGGATTTTCTCTTACCAATTAATATTCAAGTATTCTTCCAGGCTTGAATACGTTCTCACTAACTGAAATATATATGCTGGTGTATACAATTTTGGTTCAAACCCCAACCTCTGCAACAGAGAAACTACATATATGAACTAACACCTCAATCGGGGACTCATCACAACCATCATCACGAGTGGAATCACTATCCTCCATGGCACTTTCAGAAGGAACAAGTAGATCGGAGGAGTATGTCATGTCCCAAATTTTGTATTGGGTCACAATGGCCTAATCACATTGGCCCTATTCATTAGAGTTTGTCAAATTGATGCTAAAGGTCAAATAATTGCCAAGGAGGAAAATTACTAGTTTCCTAGGTTTGGGGTGGAAGCTTTGGAATTTGGAATAATGGGGATAATAAATGATGTTTGAACATTAGAATGGAATAAATATTTAATAAATGAGCTAAATAAATATATACAAGTGAAAATCAAAGTGGCATTTCATCATGAAGACACATGGAAGAAGTGGGACCCACATATGGCTAGATTTCTCCACTACACTTGGCATCATTCTCTCACCAATTCGAATTCAAGGTGAATGGTAACATACTTGGGGGAGTCGAAAAGGTATTATTCATTGCATGAATCATCCAAGGTCTAAATATAGAGGAAGAGTAACTCCCATGGAAGAGGAAGAGGCAATTTGGAGCTAGTGAAACACTTGGGCTAGATTCCCTAGCTCTATGACAACAATGATGAAGATGCTATGACACCTATGACACAAATCAGACCTGAAGGCTGACATATGACCTATATGACATGTCAGGGCTAAAAATAGACTCCAAGAGGGCGCTCAAGGGTGTTAGGGCAGCCAAGATGCTTCCACATGTGATTTGGTGGAAGTGGGAGACTAGGAATTGTTGTACAAGTGGCGTTCTTTGGAATCTCTTCCCAACTTGAGTTGGCATGAGTCTCTTGGAAGGAATTCGACCCATGGAGGACATCAGAAGTTTATAAATGTAAATAAAAAATAATTAAACCAGCTTTTGATCATTTGTAGAATTTGCAATTGCATTTGTGAAGAGGGAGAGCTAGTGGATGACTAGTTTCTTGCCTTAGCCAATTTCGAGGGTGAAAGATTCCCATCCAAGTTGGTAATTGGAAAGGCCATTCAGACCTTTCATTTGGAGATTTAATGGAGTCTTTATTTGCAGGTGTAAGCTATAGGGAAGCTAATGGTTTCTTCTATTGCAGTTCACTCCTTCAACCATTTCCAGTTTTGATGGCATATTCTTGATCCTTGAGGGAGGGCGTTTTTGGTGAGCTATTGTACTCTTTGGGGAAGCTTTTAATGCCCCATTTCTTTTGTAATATGAATTAAATACTCTGTTCTTCATCTCCAAAAAGTTTCAGGTCGAAATTTCAAGTAGAAATGTATAAATCGCATTTTTAATGGAAGAACAATGCCATCCCCCCACTACCTTGTTGTGAGCCAATGTATTGATGATGATTTCGAATGAATGGATGATTCTCTGATATATTTGTGATCAATATACTGCCATTGATGTCTTATAAAATTTTCATGTACTGTACTTGAGCATTTGAAGCATTTTTACTCAGTTTAGTTGTATTGGGAGGTGAAATACTGCCATTCCCCCAAGGGTTGAATTGGGGATTTTTGCAGTTGAATGGGAGAGGGTGAGAACAGTTGTAATAATCCATTAATGGTGCATATGAGACTTTAATAAAATACTTAACACATTACATACCTCTATTCATAAATTTGAGTGGGTTTGGAGGCATTTGGGAAGCCATTTTCAGTACTTACCCCAGGGGGATTTGAACCCCAAATTACTAGTAAAATTGCATAATTGGTACAAAATATCAAGAGAGTTTGAAGAGGTCTTTTGGTGGACATATGTCATCCATAAACATCATATTCAAGTTATAATATCATTCATACACCTTCCTTGAAGATTTGAAGGCATTTGGAGTCAATTTGAGACCTAGAGACCAATACTAGTCAAAGGGAAATCACTAGTAAAGTTACCTACATTGATCAGAATTGAAAGAGGATTTGCAGAAGTATTTTAAAGGTTCAAAGGCATCCATGAAACAAATATTTATGTTCTAATATCATTCATATACCTTCTCAGAAGATTTGGGATCATTTGGGGCAAATTTGGGACCTAGAGATCTAAACTAGTCAAAGGTCAAACTAGGGAAAAAAGTGAAAAATTACAATTTTACTAAAATTCCTAATAAGGGAGATTGCAGTGGTATCAGAGCATGGTCCTTGCACCTGTGTATTAGGTACATACATTCAAAAATAATTGGCAGCCATGTCTTACTATTAGGATGAATCCTATGAGTACAATTCTTATGAGGAATATGCAGATGCTTATGAGCAATATGAAGCAGAATGTGAATGGTATGAGGAAGAGGTGCCATCATGCAACACTTCTTACAATTTCAAGATAAATGAAGATTATTCTTATGACTTTAAATTTGATGAATATGAGTGTGTAACACAAACCAAGGATAATTTTATGAGTGAGTTCCAAAGATGGAGAGCAAAATATAAAACCTTGCCCCAACAATATCAAAAATATCAAGAATATCTTGCTTCGAGCAAAAATACACAAAATGGCATGTCTTTTGAGTACTATGCTGAACATGTTTTTGAAAATAGGCCCAAAAATGAAGATGTGGAGTTAGTGAAGAAAGGTTTGTGCCCTTCTTGTAAAAACCCTTGGAGCGAGTATCATATATGTGTGCATGAAATGATGTCCTCCTTGAGGAGATCTTTTGAGATTTATTCAAGAAGAGATTCCAAATATATTGATCCTAAGGAAAACAAGGGGCAAAATGCATCAGCTTGCTTTAAGGAGCAAAAGGAAGAGACATCACAATAGCATGAAGAAGATTCTATTGAAAATATGGAAAATCATTTCGAGACACCTTCTAGCTTAGACATGAACCAAAGAGCATCTAGTGATAGATGCTTAAACTATGAAGGAGTACCTACTGATGGGTGCTCACACCTCTATGTTGGTGACATAGAGATCACTTTTGAAAGTGTTTCTACAAGTACAAGTTTCATTAAGCATGATAATGAAGACCTTGTAGCAGTTGAAGAAGAACCAAGATCAACTTCCCCATCACCACTTGAGCTTCATGAAGTTGGTCCAAGAAAAAATGAAGAAGATGAGGAGGTTCATTTGCAAGAGCCTCATTTTCTTGAAGGGTCCTTAAAGATGAATGAAAAGAAAATCCAAGAGTCCCTCAGCATTCTCCATGACACTCAAACATTGGTGTCAAATTCTTGTTGGAGAGCTACTTCATTGGAGGAAACATCCTTCCTTGAAGACATGGAGAAGATTCAAAGAGCAATGTGCCACATCAAAGGTAATTTCATGTCTTTGCTTTTTGATAAAAACCATTTGTTTGAGCTTAATGATTTGTTACATGATGCATACTTGAAGAATAATGAGGATAATCATAAGCTCACAATTCAAAATGAGCAACTTCTTGAAAAGTTGCAAGATACTTGTTTTTCCTCCTATGTTTTAGATTGTCAAATGGTAGATTGTTTGGAGGATTCTCATGACATGGTGGATCATGAGAAATGTGAAAATTTGAATTTTCTTGATGTGTTTGAAGATGAACTTGAAGAGATCCAAACACTTGATGTGGTGGAAGAGGAATTTGAATTGTCTCTTGATGAAAGTTATGCAATTTTTAAAGAAGAGCATGATTCCTCTACATTGGAACCAAACTATGACAAAGAGTTCACACTTTTGAAGGAGTTGCATGATACTACCCATATGAATCCTTCCCATGATGAAACTTCTGTACTTTTTGATCATTTGGGTGATTTAGTTCATTCTCCTACATCCTATAATTCCATATTTTGCAACATTAGTCTCAATGAAGTATGGGTGAAAGGGTTCTTTTTTATGGTGCCACATGAGGAGTATGGAACTCCTAGATTTAACTTTTATGATGACATGGTTGGAGCACATTCTTATTCACATTTGCAGCAGCATAATTTGTCACTTTATGATGATTCACATCTACATGGATGCACCTATGATATGGATTTGAGTCACTTGAAGACTCATGGTTTTTCTTGCTCAACACTGGGTTCATTTGATGTTAGAGGAACTTCATCCAACACTTGGGTGAATAGATTTATGATGGGAGAACATTTTTGTTGGCAGCCACATAATTTTTTACATCTTTATGATTCTCACATTCATGGATGTATGGGTGAGACTTCTTTGAGTCATTTGAAGTCTCCTTGTTTTTTCTGCTCATTATTTGGTTCAGATTTTAGTGGAGATTATTCATTCACTTCTTGGATGAAAGAATACATGGTTGAATATTTTGATGCATATCACATCCTTTTGGAGCAGCATTATAGGACATGGGATCCTCTCCTTTGTCATTGGAGCAGATTTGATTGGTCACTTGAAGCTTGTATGCACTTGGAAAATGGTGGTCTACTTGCTTGGAGGTATAAGCACTTTCATGACTCTTTGATTAAGCATATCCTTGATGTACATTTTCATTATGTTGTTATGTACTTTGATGATATATATTTGGTACTCATGATGTTTGGAAGGATGCATACAAGAAAATGGGATCCAGGAATCCTCTTAACTAATGGTGTGGGTTGGAGATCACTCTTAATTATTGGGGTGCAATAGAAGCAATGGGACCCTGGAATAATTTTCATCTCATTGGTTTCAATTTTTTGAGGGAAACAAGAAGTATGGGAGATGGATTTCCCACTTAATAAAGTGATTTTTATCAAAGTAGTGCAGCAGCAAGCATGGTGGTTCCTCTCTAAAATATTCATGGAAACTCAAAGACTCAAGGTTAGGAAATTCAATGGCAACTTCAAAGAATTATACAAAAAGCAGGTTCTTCAACACCCATGTTTAAAATTGCTTGAGGACAAGCAATATTGGGAAGGGAGGATTTGTCATGTCCCAAATTTGGTATCGGGTCACAATGGCCTAATCACATTGGCCCTATTCATTAGAGTTTTTCAAATTGATGCTAAAGGTCAAATAATTGCCAAGGAGGAAAATTACTAGTTTCCTAGGTTTGGGGTGGAAGCTTTGGAATTTGGAATAATGGGGATAATAAATGATGTTTGAACATTAGAATGGAATAAATATTTAATAAAGGAGCTAAATAAATATATACAAGTGAAAATCAAAGTGGCATTTCATCATGAAGACACATGGAGGAAGTGGGACCCACATATGGCTAGATTTCCCCACTACACTTGGCATCATTCTCTCACCGATTTGAATTCAAGGTGAATGGTAACATACTTGGGGGAGTCCAAAAGGTATTATTCATTGCATGAATAATCCAAGGTCGAAATATAGAGGAAGAGTAACTCCCATGGAAGAGGAAGAGGCAATTTGGAGCTAGTGAGACACTTGGGCTAGATTCCCTAGCTCTATGACAACAATGATGAAGATGCTATGACAACTATGACACAAATCAGACCTGAAGGCTGACATATGACATATATGACATGTCAAGGCTAAAAATAGACTCCAAGAGGGCTCTCAAGGGTGTTAGGGCAGCTAAGATGCTTCCACATGTGATTTGGTGGAAGTGGGAGACTAGGAATTGTTGTACAAGTGGCGTTCTTTGGAATCTCTTTCCAACTTGAGTTGGCATGAGTCTCTTGGAAGGAATTCGACCCATGGAAGACATTAGAAGTTTATAAATGTAAATAACAAAGAATGAAACCAAATTTTGATCATTTGTAGAATTTGCAATTGCATTTTTGAAGAGGGAGAGCTAGTGGATGACTAGTTTCTTGCCCTAGCCTCTTTCGAGGGTGAAAGATTCCCATCCAAGTTGGTAATTGGAAAGGCCATTCAGACCTTTCATTTGGAGATTTAATGGAGTCTTTATTTGCAGGTGTAAGCTACAGGGAAGCTCATGGTTTCTTCTATTGCAGCTCACTCCTGCAACCATTTCCAGTTTTGATGGCATATTCTTGATCCTTGAGGGAGGGCGTTTTTGGTGAGCTATTGTACTCTTTGGGGAAGCTTTTAATGCCCCATTTCTTTTGTAATATGAAGTAAATACTCTGTTTTTCATCTCCAAAAAGTTTCAGGTCTAAATTCCAAGTAGAAATGTATAAATCGCATTTTTAATGGAAGAACAATGCCATTCCCCCACTACCTTGTTGTGAGCCAATGTATTGATGATGATTTCGAATGAATGGATGATTCTCTGATATATTTGTGATCCATATACTTCCATGGATGTCTTATAAAAGTTTCATGTACTGTACTTGAGCATTTGAAGCATTTTTACTCAGTTTAGTTGTATTGGGAGGTGAAATAGTGCCATTCCCCCAAGGGTTGAATTGGAGATTTTTGCAGTTGAATGGGAGAGGGTGAGAACAGTTGTAATAATCCATTAATGGTGCATATGAGACTTTAATAAAATACTTAGCACATTACATACCTCTGTTCATAAATTTGAGTGGGTTTGGAGGCATTTGGGAAGCCATTTTCAGTACTTACCCCAAGGGGATTTGAACCCCAAATTACTAGTAAAATTGCATAATTGGTACAGAATATTAAGAGAGTTTGCAGAGGTCTTTTGGTGGACATATGTCATCCATAAACATCATATTCAATTTATAATATCATTCATACACCTTCCTTGAAGATTTGAAGGCATTTGGAGTCAATTTGAGACCTAGAGACCAATATTAGTCAAAGGGAAATCACTAGTAAAGTTACCTACATTGATCAGAATTGAAAGAGGATTTGCAGAAGTAATTTAAAGGTTCAAAGGCATCCCTGAAACAAATATTTATGTTCTAATATCATTCATATACCTTCTCAGAAGATTTGGGATCATTTGGAGCAAATTTGGGACCTAGAGATCCAAACTAGTCAAAGGTCAAACTAAGGAAAAAAGTGAAAAATTGCAATTTTAATAAAATTCCTAATAAGGGACATTACAGAGTAAGGGCTATTACCTGTAGTCTATTAGATAATGGGGTGTTGCATTGGTTTCGCAACATCTCCTTTCTTTAAACCCACTTGCCATTGAGTATTCAATTATAGTATATATAAATCCAATGGCCCTTGCAGCTCTGCTTCTCAAGGGGCCTGCAAAACATATAACAAAGTATAAAGCATATAAGAGATAAAGAGCCAATTTAAACATGCACAATGACATTGAACTCATGGTCATGATTGAGAATTTCAAAGGATTCCATCATGATATTCGTAAAAGTACCTGCTGAAATTAGAAACCCATATTATTCATGTAGTTAAAATGATACAAATCCACATTCACCCTTAATGTCAAGCTGGGTGCATACAATTTATCAAAATAAAATCCTATGCACTCACACATTACCACTTGTCTCGAAGTGGCTCTCGATTCTCAAAGTATCGAATCCTCTTGCAGCGCTTTCACCTTTAAATGCCCAGAACTTTCACTATTGTATGAATTGACAAAACAAAATGCCAATATTCAATCCTTCTTACCTTTCAACAAAGACCCTCCACACGAACCTTCAATAAACAACGCTTTGATCAATTTGCACATAAATGGTGATTTCTCATCATGATTTGACAACAACTTGGTCATGATCTATTGTCGGGATTTACTATCCATTTCCAATGCTTAACATTATTCAACGTTCTGCTCTTCCTGAGAACTTCAACACAGCCTCCGGATCTTAAGTTACAACTACAAGATCTCTCTAATCTGTTCACAAAACTCATTGCACTAATAAAAAAATTAAAAAAAATGAGTTTTCCTGTTTTTAGGAAAAATCAATGCAACTTGCAAATGGAAAAGCATGGAAATAATTATAATTTAATAGATGTTTCTATTTTTTTAATAAATGTATTCTTTGAAAGTTGGAATTTAGAAAGTATAGATTAACAAATCAATACAACTTGCACATGGAAATAATTTTAATATAATAGATGTTTCTATTTATTTAATGAATGTATGCTTTCTAAGTTGGAATTTAGAAAGTATAATTTATATAACATAAATATATTAATACTACTATTAAATAAGTAATATAATAATATTTTAGGAATTTTGTTGTCCTTAAAAAATAGTAGTAATATAATGACGGTTTAGAAATTGCGTTGCCCTTCAAAAATATGTTTTAGAAATTTTATCACCCTTCACAAAAGACGGTTAACTAAAATTTTAAATTGTATTTGACGTTCAAAATGCACCTCCATTTAATGAGTGAGTGGTAGTATGATATACTCAAAAGCAAACTAGCAGTCCACTAAATATTCATCCCATAACTAATACTAATTATCATTGTTTTAATGCTTAAGATTATATTAGTTTTTTTTTAATATATGGGAGGAGAAAAATATTATATATATATATATTCATATTCTTGTTTAATGGAACTTCAATAACATGACCGTTTTTCCATTGAGATTTCTATTAGTGATCCAAGACCTAGAGCACCAATTTAGGGCTTTTATGTAAATCTTGGGAAGCAAACTTATGGAACTCGACTTTAAATTGGACCTAGTGATTTCGGTAGTGGGTCGTATTTCTGGTAATCACAATCTTCCAAGGGAGGTAGCTCAATCACCCCAGCCCTTGCCATAATCTTCTGTGACCTTGAATAGAAGGCACAAGAGTCTGAATGTGCAACGTGGTCCAAAGTTGGAATTTGTAGCCAACAAAGAGGACTTTAGTTCTGAGGATCAACCTGTTAAGGACATATATCATGAGGAATCCAAGCCATCTCCATATTCTGAATTTGAACAAAGCATTTCACTTGCATGATTCGACATACCCGATTTATCGCTGCTTACAGAGCACAGCCCTCTCGTATAACGTTGTTGAAAGTGATGCAAAGTATGGAAACATTGGTATATTTCGAGAGAGTAAGAGAGAGTAACCTTTGCGCAACACCCTACAGGCTGTTGCCCCAATTGTGACCTCGTGACCTCCTGCAAAGAGGACACTGGCTCAACTCCATCCTGTTGGCTGCGTGTGGAGTGACAAAGAGTACAGTGATGGGACTTCCTGAATTCACCAGGAAGGGTGACACTGACAGTGATGCGGAACAACACTGGTTCCTATGTGAATCAATCTGGAGAGCGAAAAGAATAACGGTGGCAGAAGCCGAACTGGTAGAGTTCCTAACAATGTTGTGGGAGAGTGCTCTCGACTGGTATATTAAATTGATCCATATTTATCTTTAGAGAGTACAACTAAGAACCTAGACGAGATGAGGCGAAGGCGGGTGAAAAAGAAAAACTTGGAACAACAGAGTTACGCCGAGCTCAAAGAAAATGATTGGTGAAAAAGCATGGGAGTGTGATTAGCGGTTCCATAACTGATCAGTAGGCTGACCTATCCTATGCATGAGACCCAGCATAAGGATAAGGATATATATATATTGTTTAGACGTTTCAGCATGTTCCTTCGTAATATTTTTTTATAACATGCGTTCTCTAAAACCCCCTTTTCCCTTCTATTTTCCTCGCTCGCCTTATGTCAAGCGAGCCATTACCTCCGATGGTGACTATTTTCTTTTAAATCGTATTAGTGTTAAGTGTATCAACGGCATGCTAGTTGTGGCTTTAGGTACCTACACTATTGTAGCCTTTGCATCTGCCTTGTAATACCCCATTTTGACTCTTATGATATATTGGCTTTTATGTAAATGTTGTGTACATGCCATGTCTGTTTTCCTATCATGGAGCTCAAGGCCAAGGTCTCGCTAGTGTATGCTCGGATTTTATTTAAAAGACAAGTATTTGATATTTTGTTACCCATGTGCTATTAAGCCATGAGATATTGTAAATTGATGTAAATATTAATATTACAATAAAATATCAAAACTGACTATGGAAGCAACTAATGAGAAGGGGTCACGTGTATCCACTAGGGAGTGGTGAGGGGGCTTTGCGATTGAACCATATGCTGCCAAATGTCATCTTGAAAACCCATTTGACTTTCCTTGCTGACATTTATTTCTGTTGTAAGAAAGTTGTTGAGAAATCAGTGCATGGCTTCAATGGAGCATGGGCAGCCCAAAAATTCGTATGGCAGGTATGGGATCTATTTTTCTTGTACCACAAGTCACTATACCTGATGGGAATTCATTTTTCCTCCTTTCCATTCCATTATGCAAGATCTAAGCTCGAGTTTTTCATCCATTACACATGCTCAACAGTGAGAAAAACCAGAAATCGCGACTTTGCAAGAACCCACGTTTTGAAGTGCCATAAACGCTCAGAATTTGGTATTGACAGTAAGATCCAATGGGGGATCCATAGATATGAACCTTGGGGTGAAATTGAGAGTATTAGATACCCCGAAATCCATTGGAAAACCTAGCTTTTATAGCCAAGAAATCCAGTGACAGGATTGTGTTATTTGATGACATAATTGTGAGAAATCCAAGTATGAATGATTAAACAGAGGTAGGGTTGCTTGATAAACCCAGTGAAGGTTGGAATCTCAAGGAATTAGTAGCTGGAACTTTCTATGTCCACCTTGAATAGTAGTGGAGGGAAGGGACGCCTGAGGCACTGTGCAACAGAGAAGGGTACCTTCCTTGTGTTGGGTGAGGTAGGTATTGTAGGTGTCATGACTGTTGAGTTCATTTGAGATGCATGTAGCTCTGTGGTTGAGCTCACTGGCTTAGCATCCTCCTCTTTTGCTTATTGCATGCTTGATAAACCCAATTGTGTGTTGCTTTAGCGCGATTGTTTGAGTGAAACCATGGTTGTGAGTGATCATGTTTAGTTCCTCCTTAGTTGATACACAACCCAGCTTGAGGGTGATATTTTAGTTGAAAGAATCTAGGCTGGACAGAGAGCTATGGTTGAGTGAAACGTTGCTCTCACATAGCGAGTTGTTTGTATAGCTTCGTCCCAAAGATAAGTGTTCTTTGTGGTTTAAATTATATGTATTCTGTGTTCTGCAATGTTTTACTTAATGACTGTTCTTTATATGTTGAATGCATGATGAAACTATGTGTATATATAGTGTTTAATTCCGCTGTGTTTGTTGAGTATGAATATGTATACATAATTTTTTATTTATCCATGAATTTCTTAGTAATGTATGGAGCTAAGATTTTCAAATAAGCCTGGTATGTTTCG
Organism: Larix kaempferi; assembly: GCA_027924585.1. Classification (NCBI taxonomy): domain Eukaryota; kingdom Viridiplantae; phylum Streptophyta; class Pinopsida; order Pinales; family Pinaceae; genus Larix; species Larix kaempferi. The sequence continues at coordinate 5,166,420 of BSBM01001879.1, forward strand.
TCATGTTTCCTCCCTTGCACTTGATTGATGGAAGGGGACGTGACATGCCTCAACCTATGCCTTTATTTCTGTTGGTCCCGCTGCTGACCCAACGTGATCTACTGATACTTCCTAAACTTAATAATATACTAAGAAATAATGGTTGAGTGAAAACAAATAAAAATAATTATGCTAGAATGAAATATTGGCACTGTATTTCATTATCTTAAGGAAATCATTCCTAGAGTCTTAAATTTTAATAGCTGAAATATTCAGATGGCCACACATGTGTTTTAAATGGGTCCCTCAATTTTCTAGCTAGTTTCATAAATATCATTGTGTTTACCTAGTTTCTATGTAATCTGCCTCTTAGATTTTCTTTCACTTTGGTTTATGCTTTTCAATTCTCTAATTGTTTATGTAGTAGGCTAAATATATGTTTCGTTATGCTGGATACACTTAAGATACCTTATTTTCTTTGTGGGCATAGAGTTATAGAAAAAGGTATGGTCTGTTGAATCATTCTAAGTACATTCATGAATGATAGTGAATAACAATAGATACCTAACCTTAGGTTCAGATCAAGACTCTTGGAATCTAATTGATGTCCAATTTCACTCCTCATATCAGAAATAGTTTCAACCTCTACAACCAAGCAATTTCTGAACTTTCCATTTCCAAGGCTAATCTCATAAGATTGTTCAAGTGCTTCATCAGTCAACTTTTGTTTATGTCATAAGCTATCCTGGCCTTTGGAAATTAAATTTCTTGGATCAAGAGCTAATAACTTTTATATTTGGAACATATTGTGTTGACAAAATGATTAGGACCCACAAAGTCGAGAAGGTAGATAACTTCAAAGTCCTCTATGGGAATGTCTTCAACCTTGATAGGATTGTAAACAATGTTGGGATAGAATGCCACAGGGAGACGCAATGCAGAGAAATAAAGATGTGCAACCAATGTTACAAATGCTACATCGAGACATGGGCAGTGATAGAGAACCAAATAGGAACCCATAGGAATCCATACTTTCTCATCTTCTATTCTCAGTGATGACGATATATTTAACCAACACTTTCAAAGAGGAATGTAACAAAGGAACCTAGGCTTATGAAAATATTGCAGATTGTTCGAACTACAATAGAGGAATAATGAAAAGAGTTTAATTCTTGTATGATGCTCCAAATTGACGTGCACACCTTTCTATTACTGGCAAGCTAAATCATTTTCATCGGAATGGGATGCTATTCTTAATTATTGTTGGCATTAATTGTTTTCTGTATAGTAGGATTTTTTTTGACATAACAGGTGTAACCTACCGATTTATTAGGCATACCATAGCTACCCCACTCCACATGCACTCATATCGAATATATATGGAGATATTTATTGATTGCGTGCTCCAATAGTCGGTTGGAGGGCTTCTAACCTCTTAAAGATATTTTAATGGTTCCACTTTATTATGGAGCCCTTTATGATCACCTCCCTATCTAGATTTATGTAGACTGACACTGCCCACACCTTCTCTGTCAGAATATCCCACCTATTTCACGAGGTACGTGTTTGGTTTTCAACCTTTTCTATATGGCCACGAAGTAGTCAATCAACTCGTGAGAGAAAAGACACAGCCATTCTAGCCAAGAAGAAATTATCATCATAATTAATTTCAACATATGTTCCTAAGAGGCCCACACTTAGTCAAGAAAGAAAGTAAATCAACTCAAGGATTGAGGAAATATCTCCACAGGTTGTAGTTGTAACTATATCATACGATATATCAGTACTTCGCCAATAGAAAACTATTAAACTACCAACACGAATTAGTTCATAAAATAAATAGTAGGATCTTAGCAGGGTATTTGACCACAAATGTGTGAGGGTGGTAGATATTTTGGAGGCAAATGCCGAGCACTAACATCCAAAAGCAGAATAAATTGTTGCAAAGATAATGCATTAATCGTAGATTCTTATTATTGTTGAAGCAAAGGATAACCACATAGGTTGAGATCATAAATATTGTATTCTATCACCCAGTTTGATTTGCCGAAACCAACTATGCCATATCACCATAATACAATTGCAACTCATGCATTAAGAAAATGAATCCCAACATGATCAGCTCAAGATCACATTAGATTGATTAAAAGGGCATTAATTGTTAACCTTTGTTTTCACTATGATATTGTGACAACAAAAATACAAGAAGTCACTAGAACTACATATCACCAAATCATTCAAGAGTTGAGTCCCAATCGAAAACAATAAGTGATGCAGGAGCATCGGGGCCTAGGCATATCAGTCGAAGTTGATCGACATGAGGGGACTGACCAGAGGGGGTGCTGATGAACATTGGTTCGGGAAGCATATTAACTTGCCGAAGTCAATAAGTCGAGCCGAGAACTTTCGAAGTGGTTGACAGGAATGAGAAAGGAATTCGAGAGTTGACATGTCAATGTCGACAGGCGATAGTTGATAGTCGACATGCAAATGTCGATAGGAGACAAGTTTCTGCAAGGTTGTAGGAAGGTCGACATGTTGTCAGACCGCGACATCGACAGGCTGGGCATGAGCCAAGCGAGGAGGAAGGGGCGGAATGGAAAAGCCTAAGCACAGAGTGAAGTTGACAGAGGACAGTATGGCCAATGGGATGGTTTACTATAGCAGGTCAGAAGGATGCATAGAAGTCAAGTAGCATACTTGGAAACAGTTCGGGGTTGCTAAGGAAGTTAATGACAGTTATTGCATGTGGATGAAGACATGACATATGTCATCACATGTAGAGGTTGTGCAGCAAGGTCAAGACGCTGACAGTTGTAGTTCTGCAAAATCATGGATGGATCAGATGACAGAGGATGCGTGTCTCGGGGATTGCAGTGGTATTGGGAACAGCAGCAGCAGAGTAGAAGACCAGGGAATTTGGATCAGTTGAGGAGAGACTTGGAATTTTTGGGAGAGTCAAGCAGTTGTAGAACAGAGTGCAGGGAGAATTTTTGTAGATGGGAGAGAATAGTCACATAAGTTCCGAACGTAGAGAAGATCGAGCCATAGCTTAGAGCTCCACAGTGAACCAGGAGAGGGTGAGGTTGAAACACTGAGAGAGAACAACACAGTTACTTCTGTATTGTAACGAATGAGGCCGATAGATAGTTAGTTATTTGTATTTTTAGTTATTCCGCATTGTAACCGATTGGTACAAGTAATATAAGCCACTTTTTGCATCCTGTTTTACACCTTGTTTGTGTGAACATTGTGGTCGTGTCGTGTATAATGTTAAGCAAGAACCTTGTTGTGATAAGGCACCTCGCATCATTTGGTATCAAAGCTATGGTGTCCTGAGAGCCAAAGGATATCTATATCAGAGCGAGAAGTAAATCCCTGTGTGCAGAAGAACGTCAGTTATATTGAGCGTGCAAGTACATTGAACAACTCTAGCTGATGTTGGCTAGAGTTGTGCATGGCTTGTTTAAGTCCGGTTGCGATTGGACAAAGTGAGAGTTTCAACAGAGGTTGAAAATGGCTCACAGAGGCATTAATGTCCAAGGATGAAGAGTGTGTGGTGCAGCAGTCATAGTTGATCTTGAGATGTTCGACGAGTGCATCCAAATAATGCGAAATTTGACAAATGAAGTCACAACGATCAAAGAAATCCAAAGGCATGGTTGTATTCTTGATGCGTTAGACCACAACGACGAGGAAGTCGAGGAAGTGGAACCATGGGAAGCAGCAGAAGATGAACCAGAGGAAAAACTCAACAAGCTTTTGACAGATATGAGAGGTTGGGAAAAGATAGATGTTCGCACCTACTCAGAAAGTTTAGATCCATAAGACTTGATCGACTCGTTCAGAGAGATGGAGAAATACTTTGACATAGATCAGATCGAGGATCCTAAACAGGTTAAGACTGCATGTTTGAGATTGAAGGGTCATGCTTCATTGTGGTGGGACAATGTACAGGATGACAAAGTCAAGAAGGGCAAGGAGAAAATCAAGTCTTGGGATAGGATGGTCGCCAAGCTAAAGGGGAAGTTGTTGCCGAACGACTATGTGATTTCCTTGTTGAGGAAGTTACAGAACTTTCGACAAAAGGAGATGACTATGAAAGAGTACATTGAAGAGTTCTATAGATTGTCGATAAGGTCGGGATGGATCGACGAAGGAGAACAAGCTGCCACTAATTATGTGAACAACTTGAAATATGCCATTCAGGATGAATTGAGCATGTCAATATTCATAGCAGTGGGCGAAGCCTACCAGTTAGCTCTGAAGGCAGAAGAGAAACTGTCGAGGAAATCTACAGCAACCAGAGGTAGGATGATTGGTCGAGGTGCGATAATTTTTTCCATGAAAGGCCAAAGTAACAGTTACAGAAAGGAAACTGTCGAAGATAGTTGACATGGGGAAGGGACATCGACAAGGGAGAAAGCTCAAGAAAACCAATGAGATGGTCGTGAGAATCACAGTCGAGGTGCATATGGTTGAGGTGGTCCATATGACATAAAAGGAGCTAGCATGCTAGACATAATCTATTACAAGTGTTGTGGAGCAGGAGACAAGGCATATGAATGCCCAGAGAACCTACATGCTGCAGAGGATTCAAAACCCAGACATCGAAGGGATGAGCAAGTCGACAAGAGGGAAGAGTCGGAATCTGACATCAGTAGAGAGGAGAAGAGAAGGAACTGAAATCTGACGGTTAGCAGAACATTGGTTCAGGAATACAAATGCGACGAGCAAGAGCCGACACAGCGGAAGGTGATCTTTTGAACGAAGGTGCGAATCGGTGAATGGCGTTGCAAGACCATAGTTGATGGTGGAAGCACTGAGAATCTTGTTTCGACAAAGGTCATCGACAAGATCGGTTTGAAATGTCAAGAACATCCACACCCTTATAAAATCTCATGGTTGCAGAAAGGACACCATGTGAAGGTGACCAGATAGTGCCTGATTAACTTCAAGGTTGGGAAGTTAGAGGATAGCATACTGTGCGACGTAATCCCAATGGAAGCATGCCATATGTTGTTAGGAAGACCATGGCAATACGATCAGAAAATGATCTATGATGATTGAGCCAACACAGTAACAGTGTGGAAAAATGGCGTGAAGAGGACTATTATGCCGAAACTGGAGGAGCAAGCCGACGGTAAGCAGCGCGAGAGCAATGTTTGGGAGAAGCGTGTCCTGATGTGTATAGCAAAAGAATTCGTTGCAGAGGAGGAAAAGCAGTCAGGGTTTTATGTTATCATTCTGAAGGGACCATGTGTCGAGAGTGCGACAATGGAGAAAATTCTGGTCGAAGTCACAAAGATGCTCGAAGAGTTTCACAGCATAGTGGTCGATGAGACACCGACGAGATTGCTGCCGACAAGGAGTATAGCCCATCAGATCAACTTAATTCTAGGGTCGATTCTACCAAACAAAGCACCGCATAGGATGGGTCCGACAGAAGGTCAGGAACTCAATTGATAGGTCCAGGAGTTGTTGGGTAAAGGGTTGATAATAGAGAGTCTGAGTCCGTGCGCGGTACTGGCAGTATTAGCGCCAAAGAAAGGTGGAGAATGGAGGATGTGTATAGACTCTAGAGCTATCAACAAAATCACGATCAAGTATAGGTTTTCATTGCCTAGAATGGACAACTTGATGGATTGTTTGAGTGGAGTGAAGTACTTCACGAAGATAGACCTGAAGAGCGGTTATCACCAGATTCATTTTAGAGAAGGAGATGAATGGAATACAACATCCAAGACAAAGGAAGGGCTGTATGAGTGGTTAGTCATGCCATTTGTATTGACTAATGCACCTAGTACATTCATGTGATTGATGAATGAAGTACTGAAACTATTCTTGGGAAAGTTTGTTGTAGTCTATCTAGATGACATTCTAATTTTCAATTGAACAAAGACAAAACACTTGGGGCACATTCAATGGGTATTGCAGAAGTTGTAGGATGAGAAGCTGATGGTGAACCTGCAAAAGTGTTTCTTCATGAAGGAAGAACTGGTATACTTGGGATTCGTAATCTCGGGTAAAGGGTTGGTGATGGACCAAGAAAAGGTGAAGGCGATATTGGATTGGCTTGAACCAACAAGCACGACTAGAGTAAGGAGTTTCCATGGACTTGCCACTTTCTATAGGAAGTTCATCAGGGGATTCAGTCGGATTTGCGCACCATTGACAAAGTGCATGCGAAAAGGAGAGTTCAAGTGGATGGAAGTAGCCCTGCGAGCTTTCGACAAGTTAAAGGAAAACGTCACTGAGAGCCCAGTGTTAGCGCTCCCATATTTTGACAAAGTTTTCAGGGTCGATTGCGACGCAAGAAAAATAGAAATTGGAGCAGTGTTGAGCCAGGAGAGCTGACTAATTGCATTCTTCAGTGAAAAGTTGGATGATGCGAAGCGGAAATATTCGGTCTATGACCAAGAATTTTATGCTATTTTCTAAGCATTGAAGAAGTGGAGGCATTATTTGTTTCCCAAGGAATTTGTGTTGTACACAGATCACCAAGCACTGAGGTATCTAAATACTCAGTCAAAGTTGAATCAGCGACACATGAAATGGGTCAAATTCCTACAAGGATATACGTTCATGTTGCGACATAGGTCAGGAAAGTTGAACAAGGTTGTCGACGCGCTGAGTAGAAGAGTTGCATTGATGAACAGGACGACAGTTCAGGCAATAGGAATAGAGTCGGTGAAGACAGAGTATGCGACCGATGAGGATTTTGCGAAAGCATGGGAAGCTTGTTGCAAACCATGGAGTGTCAACAGAAGTCCATATTTGGATTATTTCATCCAAGAGGGCTACTTAGTCATGGGACGACAGTTGTGTATTCCCAGAGGATCACTGCGAGAGAACCTAATCTGAGAGTTGCATAGCGGTGGGTTAGCAGGTCATTTGGCATCGACAAGACTAAGGCATTAGTAGAAGAAAAGTACTATTGGCCAGGGATGATGACAGATGTCGAAATTGGGTTCAACATTGTAGAGTTTTCTAGTTGGAAAAAGGAAGTCAGAACATGGGGTTGTATACACCAATTTCGGTACCAAATACCCCATGGGAGCACCTGAGCATATATTTTGTGCTAGGATTTCCCAAGACAAAGCAGGGAAGTGACTCAATTTTTGTTGTAGTCGACAGGTTTTCAAAAATGGCACGCTTTATTCAATGTCGGAAGACAAGTGATGCCACAAGCATTGCTGTACAATTCTTCAAAGAAGTAGTCAGATTGCATGGGTTTCCGAAGAGTATCACGTCGGATTGAGATACAAAGTTTATGGGGCATTTCTGGAGAACCCTATGGAAGAAACTGGACACAAAGTTGCAGTTTAGCCCGACATATCATCAACAGATAGAAGGACGCACCGAGGTGGTGAATAGAAGTTTGGAAAACCTTCTGAGATGTTTGGAGGTCGACAGACCCAAGCAGTGGGAGAATGTGTTGGCGCAAGCAGAGTTCGCATACAACAATTTTGTGAATCAGTCAACAGGTTTGAGCCCATTCCAGATTGTTTAGGGAAGAAACCCACATGGAGTGCTAGATTTGGTTAAGTTGCCGATAGAAATAAGGAAAAGCGTCGATGCAGAATCCACGGGAGCTTCACTCAATAAATCGCTATCATAGCACGTTCGTTCATGGAATATAAAACAATACCCCTAATTTCACTAAATATTGGAAAATACCTTCCAAAATCAATTTTTTAACCCCCTCCCAATATGCCTTCCCAATTTAAAAAGACCCCTATTTTCACTAGATATTGTATGTATCAATTGTTTCATTAACATTTTTTATACCCCTTTATATTTCTACCTAGTGTATTGATATGATACCCCTCTTATGACTCCACATGCATTATACAATGCACCTTGCTTCTTTCAATGTATATCGTGGATGCACATTATTTCACCCACAATACAATTACTCAACCACATATCATTATGATTTGCAACATCTAATGGTCTAATGAAGAGATAGGAGATCACTTATTGTATCTCACTAGATCCAGTGCACATAGTACAACATTTAGATTGCATGTCGCAGTTCCCCAATCGCTGACTAACCCTATTGTGGGATAGGTATCCAATCCCCCAAGGCCTGTAACAAGCTCTAGAAGGATGACTAAACCTACCAAGGTCTGTAATAGGCATAAGTGGTTGGGTATTCAATCCCCCAAGGTATATCGAGGGCAATTAATAGGCCCTGGAGGCTTAGAGCCTCCTAAGGATATTGGTAACAATTGGCTGTCAATGACCACTGTCTCTTGACTATGATCGACTGGAAACCCACTTCACGACGAAACCCCCTGGTGTCAAGCATGCCTCAAGATGCGATTTCTCTGCGTACTGGTAAGCCTGAGCCTTAGCTCAACCCAATTTCTCATCCAGCCGTGATCCCGCCATCTCCATTTGGATGATATTTGTCAGCTCGACCATATAAAAAATACCCCAAAGTATTTTTGTATTGTTACATTAAATAAAATAAAAACCCTTTTCCCCTTAATATATAAGCAATATAATTTTTAGGTTTTCATGAATATTTAATATCGCAATATGAATGAATGTGGTATTATATTGCCTTCTAGTGAAGCCCCCGTGGCAGAATCATTCACAAAGCACATGAAAGAAGTTCATGAAGATGTGTGAAAGCGCATAGAAAAGAGCAACGCGACATATAAGTTGAGAGCCGACAGGAAGAAGAGACTACAGTCATTCAGCAAAGGAGACTTGGTCTATGCTCATTTGTGGAAGGAGAGGTTTCAGACAGGGACATACAACAAGCTGAAGCTAAAGAAGATTGGAGCATGTAAGATTTTGAAGAAAATTTCGGACAACGCTTATGTTTTGGAGATGCCGAATGACTTGAGCATTTCATCAACGTTCAATGTCTTAGATCTATACAAGTTTGAAGAAGGTTCAAGCAGCGGAAGCGCAGAAGTATTGAACATCGACTGGACAACACAGATTCCAGATCGACACAAAGGAAGAGATCGCAGAAGTAATAGAGGAACGCGAAGTCAGGAGTACGCACAGTTCGCGAACAAAGGATTACTTGGTGCGATGGAAGAATGATGAGTTGCAGGAGCTGACATGGATTTCCGAAGAAAAGTTTAGGAGACTGACGAAGCAGTCAAGGTCTTTTTCACCTCGGATTCTGATGTAGGAGCATTGGGGCCTAGGAAGATCAGTCTAATTTTATCGACATGAGGGGACCAACCAGTGGGGGTGTTGAGGACCACTGGTTAGGTAAGCAGATTGACTTGTCGAAGTCAATAAGTCAAGTAGGGAATTGTCGAAGCGGTCGATAGGAATGAGAAAGGAAGTCGAGAGTTGACATGTCAATGTCGACAGGCGATAGTTGATAGTCGACATGCGGATGTCGATAGGAAACAAGTTGTCGTAGGGTCATAGGAAGGTCAACATGTTGTCGGACCGCAACATTGACAAGTTGGGCATGAGCCAAGCCCGGAGGAAGGGGCAGAATGGAGAAGCCTAAGCACAGACGGAAGTTAATAGAGGACAATATGGCAAATGGGATGGTTTACTGTAATGGGTCAGAAGGACGCATAGAAGTCAAAGAGATTACTTGGAAACAATTCGGGGTTGCTAAGGAAGTTAGTGACTGTTATTGCAGGTGGGTGAAGACATGACAGATGTCGTCACAGGTAGAGGTTGTGCAACACGGTCGGGACGCTTCCAGTTGCAGGTTTCCAGGATCATGGAAGGATCAGCTCACAGAGGATGCGTGTCTTGGGGATCACTGTGGTCTCGGGAACAACAAAAATCGAGTAGAAGAGTAGGGATTTCGGATCACTTGAGGAGAGACTTGGTATTTTTGGGAGAGTCAAGCAGTTGCAGAGCAAAGTTCGGGGAGAAGGTCTATAAATTGGAGATAATAGTCACAAAGCTTCTGAACACAGAGAAGATCGAGCCATAGCTCAGAGTTCCATAGTGAACCAGGTGAGGGTGAGGTTGACACACTGAGAAAGCACACCAAAGTTACTTCTACATTGTAACGACTGAGGCCGACAGATAGTTATTTATTTGTATTTACAGTTATTCTGCATTGTAACCGATTGGTAGAACTAATATAAGCCACTTCTGGAATCCTGTTTTACACCTTGTTTGTGTGAACATTGTGGTCATGTTGTGTGTAATGTTAAGAAAGAACCTTGTTGCGATAAGGCACCTTGTGTCAATAAGGATTCGTGTTCAACCTGTTATGAGTTCGCCAAATTGTGAGAATATAAGTGTTACAAGCTCACCGAGACCCGCCAACCATTGCAATGGGTGTGCTAGATTTACTTTATACCTTCCAACTTGGGGCATCATTGCAACAATTTAATTTTACAAATAGCAGACAGATAGATCAACCTCGCTTATTAATGATTCATCCAAAGCGATCACGAAGATCTTGGCCAACTTAGGTAATGAACAAACACGATATTTGCATTTTCAGACTATGGGGATGATGGGGATAAAACATGCTCAAAGGGTCATTGAGATGGTTTTCTAAACTTTCAGTAGAGACCCATTTAAAAAAAAATTGGAACAATTATTGCAATTGGGTCATTTCAATGCTTCTTATTAAGGTGTTTTTTCAAATGACACTGATCTTGGAAATTTTCTTGAAGAGAATTAGATTGGCTAATCAATTAGAAGTAACTGAGCATACTAACGCGAGGTACATCCCTTAACCAAGTTGAAGCCAATATCACACCTTTTGGGTGACTAGGGAATGGAAAATGTTTGGATAACTTTTCACATCTCTCAACTATCTCTGTAATTATTTGATAATAAGATAAGCAAGGGTTCCAATGCTTCTTTCTTGAAGTTAGTTTTCTCATCTATTCATTCCTATATTCATCAAAGATTTTGGATTATTTCGCATTGATTCAAAGTACAATTTAATGTTAACACCATAGTAGCTAGAAATTTCAATTCAATATCTATTTCATGTGGTGGGTTGATGATATCCAAAATGGTGTGAATCCAACCCCTAATGCGAAAACCTGAAAGGCAATTCTTTGTAAGCTTCTAAGTTTGAAATAACATTTTTTTCCGATTATATATATATATATATATATATATATATATATATATATATATATATTGGTCTTGAATTTATAAATGAAAATTATGTTCCAAGATTTTGGATGCAGCAAAGGACGGGAACTCCACTTGGAAACTTGAATTGCTTATCGAAAACAAATTTTTACATAAATAAACACTAATTTTGTAACAATTGGAAAGTACATCAGTTAGATGTTAAATGTGCATTTCTGATTGGTGATTTAAAAGAAGAAGTTTATTTGGTTCAGCCTGAAGGATTTATAAAGAAAGGGGAACAAGATCTTGTCTTTAAACTCAAGAAATATTTATATGGTTTGAAACAAGCACCTAGATATTGGTATATTAAGATTGATTCATTCTTTGCTCAGAAAGGTTTTGTGAAAAGCAAAAATGATCCTAATATGTATGTCAAAAAGGATGAAAATTGGAATGTTGCTTTGATCTCCCTATATGTTGATGATTTGATTATCACTGGCAGTGCTTCTCATTTGATTGAAGATATTAAAATTCAGTTAGCACAGATATTTAAAATGAAGGATATTGGTGAAATACATTATTGTTTAGGTCTAGAAATATGGAGAGAAGGTAGCAAAATAATGGTCATCCAAAGTAAATACACAAGGGAGATTATGGAAAGATTCAATATGAGTTAAAGCAAGGCAGTGTCAACACCTTTAGAACAGAATGTTAAGTTATCTAGTCTTGATGAAACTAAAGAGGCAAATGGTGTTCTGTATCACCAGTTGGTGGGAATTTAAAACTATCTTACCACTACCAAACCAGACATAGCATATTCTGTCAGCATCCTTAGTCAGTTCATGGCTAAACCACTTGAAAGCCACTGGATAGCTACAAAGAAAGTCCTTTGATATCTGAAAGGAACTGTTAATTTTGGTATTATGTATACTGATGATTGTGATGTTGAGTTAACAGGTTAATCTGATTCAGATTGGGCTGGAAATCGTGATGACAGGAAATAAACTTCAGGATATGCATTCAACATAGGTACAGGGTCCGTGTCATGGAGCAGTAAGAAACAACCAACTATTTCTTTATCATCAAAAAAATTTGAATACAAAGCTTTATGCAATGCTACTTGTGAACTTGTTTGGTTAAGAAGAATTCTTGAAGATATTGGCAACAAACAAATGAAGCCAACTATTCTCAAATGTGACAATCAAAGTTCTATTAAATTGGCACACAACCCAATTTATCATGCCATAACCAAGCATATTGAAATTCAACATCATTTTGTAAGAGAAAAGATTCAAGAGAAGGAAATAGAATTGATCAACTGTAAAACCACTGAGAATGTGGCTCACATCTTTGCCAAGTCTCTTGGAAAGATGAGTTTTGAAGAATGTAGGAAACAATTAGGTGTGGTAGAAAATCCATTTCTTCATTAAGGGGAAGTGTTAGATATTAATGAAGAATTACTTAAATTAGAAACAGTTGAAACCATTTCTGTATTAACCTTGTTTTTGTTGTTAATCAAATCATGATTTGTAGAATTTTGAACATCTATATATTTGTAATAGCTTTCTCTTTATTCAATAAGATATAGCTCGACTTTCTGTTTGTGTTCTACTATGTGTACTCTGTTTAATTTATGAGAGAGGTCCTCAGAAATTCTAGGTTGAATTTTTTGTTTTGGTTCAACCGTTAAATCTACTATATCTTATGACAGTAGTGGAAATGTGTTAATCTTTCACATTTATCCCAATTTTCCTATCGCCATTTCCCTTGATATATTTTGTTTTAGTTAATTTTCTACTGTGAAATCCTTCATTCATGGTAAAAATTCATATTCATGTAGACCCTCAGATGTTTTACTTTATTTCAGTTTCTTCTATAAAGGTTTCCCTTAAATTTGGAAACATATTTAATGTTTATGTTTTACTAAATTTCGTGTAGGCCCTTAAGGTGTTAGTTTTTTAACCCATGGATCTGATACAATGTGTAATGCCTCTATTGAAATTATAAATTTTAATTTAATTAAAGATTTATTTTATGACTAAGAAGCGTAGAGGCATCATGTAACCATAGAAGCATATAAGAAGTTACAATAGCATATAAACAATTTAAAATCACAAGAAAAATACCTCTGATATAAGAATGGTGACAAAGTCCAAACTGAGCAAGATTCCTTCTACTCCTCGAGTTATTTCCCTCTCCATTTCTCAAAGCGGAACTATTGTGTTACCTCCCAGTCAACTACGAGCCTAGACGGCTCCCTAGCCCCATGAAGCCATCCAAATGGTCTCCTGGCCCTTTATGTCTGAGACCCCCAGAGAACAGAACATTGATGCAGTAGAAGGCTATGTATCAAATCTTCCAAGAGTTCTCAAACTCTTCCAACTCTTCCAAACTTCTCATACCCTAAAATATCCAAAACTCTCATTCCTAGAAAACTCTCCAAAATATCCTTCAAGAGAAAAGAGCCTCCCCCTCTTCCCAATCACGAGTCTCTTATTTATATCAAAATTCCCCATCCTCCTCATCCATCAATAAATTCCAATAAAATAATAGTCAACAATCAATAAATACATTTTCTAAAAAAAAATAGCAATTTGATTTAAATAAATGAAATATTAATAAACATGGTTGCAAAGTCTCACTTGTAATGCTTCTATCTTAAATGCTACTATGACAACTCTTTTCTAAAAAATTGTAATCTTATCTATATCCATTTATTTATATTATCCTCTTATACATAAGTCAAACAAGATATTTTCATATTCTATATTATATTATGACATATGTTATATTATATGTATATAATTATATATGCCATTCAATAATCCAATCAATTTATATAGATCTAAAACATATTAAACAAGTCAAAAACTCATACTTTCAACACAGAAGTAATGCTTTAGTCAATTCATCAACCAAGTTACTAATAGCTAATATAGTCATATTAAGTTATTCATCGATTGACCAATCATGGTAATGTACTCACAAATTGGCATATGCGTGGCCAGTGCACACGTCTTAAGCGTGGGTACTAATAATCACTTTTAATGCTCCCAATATATCATTATTACATGCTTGCAGACAACATATAGAAGAACAATTAAACAATGCAACATTCATCATTCATAATGATTCATATAGAAGCAATAAAACAGAATTAGGTAAACATACTGATTAAATTGAGCATATAATCATGATGGTTAATAACAATCAAGAACACCATCCAATCCATCATTGGTCCCATCCATACCATTAGTACTTCAACCATCTAATTACCACTACTTCCACCTCTTGACCTCACCATCCCATCATCTGTTGGAATATACTATGGAATCGCGATTACGTGTATGACCACGTATAGAACCCATAATCAGAAGTGTCGATTGACCACATCGACCAAGATTCCCCAGCAGGAACCCACTATTCATCATCCCACATCCACGAGAGTGTGCTTAGCACAGCCCTCCCACGACTCCATGTTTTGGAGGATAAACGGTGATAAATTCCTGTACCCTGCCTCATATTACTAGGGTCAACGCCCTACATCAATCATACTATGTCATCACTAATCTAAGGGGTCCCATAATTGAACAACCACTTCAGGAAAGTCACATTTCCTGTCAAAACTCACACTCACCCACAAGTCATAGAAATATTGGAATTCACAATTAAATAGCATGAAATTTTTGATATAACACCATTATCCTCATGATGTCCAAGATATATCGTGCCCCTTGGCACTATAAAAGTCCTCCTATCTTGTAGCCAATCAACATGTGGAATAGTTCATCATGAACATGAAATTCATGTATAGACATACCCAACTCTTTCAAGTGTTACTCCATATCACTAAAACAACATTTACATATATAATCATGTAAGCTATTTTGCAAACAAACTAAATTAACATTCCAGAATATTCTATATTCAATTTATGTGTTCAATATGAAGTAATAACACATTCATTGCCATTAATAAATTAAACAATAAATTCCATTTACCATACATACCTCGAGGGAGTTGACTTGTCCACATAGCAATCATCTTAATCAACCTAGTTTCGTCAAACTCATAATAAGCAATGCATTGCTAAGCTAATTCACATTAGAGTTTTTAATTAATGACTGCAAAAATATGGGATGTTACATGAATTATTTAATTTGAAAAATGGTTGAAAGGATGCTAAAATTTTGACCAAAATTAAAAGCCAGATAACTTTCTTTACAAATTAAGGTCTAAAATACTTACTTGTGTTGTAGTGATAGTTGATATGTTATGTTTATGATTGTTTTAACTATATGTAAGTTATTCTCAAATCTAGAATTATTTAATACGAAAAATGGTAGAAAAGATGCTACAATTTTGAAAACTTTGAAAATTTTCTAATGCTTTCAAAACTTGTCAAATCATACAACAACTTCTTTTGTAACATAATTTACAATGCAAATTGTCATATTTTTGTTGACTAAAATAATTAGTGAATTAAAGACCCTCATTTTGAAAAGTACAAAGTTGTTTTACATAAGCATACAATCATCATATTTTTCAACACATAACAAACATAAGCATAAACATCATGATTATATCATCGTAAACTTAACCATAAGAATAAACATAAATATACGATCTATATCATATTCATGACATAAATATAAACATACCATTATTATCAGTGTCAATCTAAGAATCACTATTTAAAACGCATGATCAATCAATCACATAACATTAATAAATATCCTAATTTATAATTTTAAATATATATCATCATACCACCTAAAAAATATAAACATAAACATCATCTTACCATCATCATAATCATTTTCACCATCTAACATAAAACATAAAAATCATCGATATAGTATCATAAACATATAAACATAAACATGGGCATAACATATTAAGCATTACATTGCCATCAACTAACATAGCACAAGACACATTATCTTATAACATGCATAACCATCACACAAATCTAACAAACATCATCTAACTTGAGCTAACATACACATCACCATCAAGTACATATAAATAAACATCAACATAAACATCAACATCAACATAAACGTGAAAATATAGTATATATATAAATATAAACATATATGACATCAAACTGATGATACATGCCAAATAAATATCTCTAGTCCAATAACTACTATGACATATATGATCCAACTACAACATAGGCATCGTCAATATATCTCCCACCAGATCTAGAGGCATCATCACCTCCACCAATAGAGCCAGAGGCAGTATCAACACCTCTGGTAGTAGAGCTAGAGGCATTGAAACCTCCACTAATAGATCCAAAGGATAATATCATAAACATATAACATAAACATGGGCATAACATATATACCAAGAGATAATAACTTTTATATTTCGAACATAGTATGTTGACAAAACTATTAGGACCCACAAGGTCCAGAAGGTAGATAACTTCAAAGTCCTCTATGGGAAGGTCTTCAACCTTGATAGGGTTGTAAACAATGTTGAGATAGAATGCCGCAGGGCAGTGCAAAGAAATAAATATGTGCAACTAATGCTGCAAATGATCCATCGGGACATGGGTAGTGATAGAGAACCACACACGAACCCATAAGAATCCATACTTTCTCAGCAAAGACGATATATTTAACTAACACTCTCAAAGACGACTGTAACAAAGGAACCTAGGGTTATAAAAATATTGCAGATTGTTGGAACTGGAATAGAGGAATGACGAAAAGAGTTTAATTGTTGTATGATGCTCCAAATTGACTTGCACACCTTTCTATTACTGGCCAGCTAAATCATTTTCATCGGAATGGGATGCTATTCTTAATTATTGTTGGCATTAATGGTTTTCTGTATAGTAGGATTTTTTTTTTGACATAATAGGTGTTACCTACCCACCATTTATTATGCATACTACAGCTGCCCCACTCCAAATGCTCTGATATCTAAGATATATGGAGATATTTATTGATGGCGTGCTTCAACAGTTGGTTGGAAGGCTTCGAACCTCTTCAAGGTATTTTAATTTTTTCATTGTATGATGGAGCTTATTAGGATCATTTGTCCTCCCGGGAAAAGCTAAGCATCGAGCTACAGAATATTAAATGCTTTGCACTACCCTAGCAAAATCTAATACTGATCCACACCCACATTGTCTATGTCAGAATCTCAAACCTTTTTCAGGAGGTACGGTTTTCAACCTTTCCATATTGTCACGAAGTACTCAATCAACTTGCAAGAGAAAAGACACAGCCATTCTGGCCAAGAAGAAATTATTATCATAATTAATTTCAAGATATTTTCCTAAGAGGCCCACGCTTAGTCAAGAAAGAAAGTAAATCAACTCAAGCATTGAGGAAATATCGCCTCATCTTGTAGTTGTAACTATATCATACCATATATCAATACTTCGCCCCTAGAAAAATATTAAACTACCAGCACGAATTAGTTCATAACAAAATAGTAGGATCTTAGCAGGGTAATTGACCCCAAATGCGTGAGGGTGGTAGATATTTTGGAGGTAAATGGCGAGCACTAAAATCCAAAAGAAAAATAAATTGCTGCAAAGATAATGCATTAATCACTGATCACCTGACTAGGGTTTGGTGCCAAGATTCTTATTATTGTTGAAGCAAAGGATAACCACATAGGTTGAGATCATAAATATTGTATTCTATCACCCAGTTTGATTCGCAGAAACCAACTATGTCATATCACTATAATACAATTTCCACTCTTTCATTAAGAAAATGAATCCCAACGTGATCAGCTCAAGATCGCATTAGATTGATTAAAAGGGCTTTAATTGTTAACCTTTGTTGTCACTATGATATTGTGACAACAAAAAATGAAAGAAGTCACTAGAACTACATATCACCAAATCATTTAGGAGTAGAGTCCCAACCAACAACAATAAGGATGCGTGTTCAACCTGTCATGACTTCATCAAATGTGAGAATATAAGTGTTACAAGCTCACCGAGACCCGCCAACCAGGGCAAGGGGTGTGTTGGATTTACTTTATACCTTCCAACTTGGAGGCCTATTGCAGCAATTTAATTTTACAAACAACAGACAGATAGATTAACCTTGCTTATTAATGATTCATCCAAAGCCATCACGAAGGGCGAACACTATTCAGCCTGCTGCAACCCATTTAATGTTGTTACAGTAGGTCTGTTGATTGTTGGATTTTAATATCTTAAATTCCAATGATCATAAGACCCACTGCAACCTTAATAAATAGACTACAGCAGACTGAATAGTGTTCGTGCAACCTAGGCCAACTTAACTAAATAACAAACAGGATATTTGTAATTTCAGACTATGGGGACAATGGTGATAAAACATGTTTAAGGGGTCACTGAGACGGTTTTCTAAACTTTCAGTAGAGATCCTTTTTTAAAAAAATGGAACAATTGTTGGCAGTGGGTCATTTCAATGCTTGTTATTGAGGTGTTTTTTCGAATGAACTTGATGTTGGACATTTTCTTGAAGAGAATTAGATTGGCTAATCAATTAGAAGTAACTGACCATACTAACGCGAGGTACATCCCTTAACCGAGTTGAAGCCAATATCACACCTTTCGGGTGACTGGGGAATGGAAAATGTTTGGATAACTCTTCACATCTCTCAACTATCTCTGTAATTATTTGATGATGAGATAAGCAACAGTTTCAATGCTTCTTCAGTGAATTTAGTTTTCTTATCTACTCATTCCTATATTAATCCAAGATTTTGGATTATTTCGCATTGATTCAAAGTACAATTTAATGTTGAAATCACAGTAGCTATGAATCCAACCCCTAATGGGAAAACCTGAAAGGAAATTATTTGTAAGCTTTTATGTAAGTTTTAAATAACAATATTTTTTTTCCGATTATATATATATATATATATATATTTAAGGGATTGGTCTTGAATTTATAAATGAAAATTATGTTCCTGGCTTTTGGATGCAGCAAAGGACGGGAACTCCACTTGGAAACTTGAATTGCCTACCGAAAATAATTTTTTACAAAAATAAACACTAATTTTTTAACAAAAGGATGAAATATTGAAATTAAATTTATGAGAGAGGTCCCCAGCAATTCTAGGTTGAAGTTCTTTTTTGGTCAACCCTTAAGTCTACTATATCATATGACAGTAATGGAAATGTGTTTATCTTTCACATTTATCCCAAGTTTCCTATCGCCATTTCCCTTTATATATTTAGTTTTAGTTAATTTTCTACTGTGAAGGCCTTCATTCACGCTTAAAATTCATATTCTTGTAGACCCTTAGCATTTATTAGAATTGTTTTAGCAAGATCCTTGGCTCTAATACAACAATAGGCTCGTTTATGTTCTACTTTATTTCAGTTTCTTCTATGAAGGTTTTCCTTAAATTTGGAAACATATTTCATGTGATACCATGTGTAATGCCTCTATTAGAATTATAAATTTTAATTCAATTAAACATCGTTTATGATTAAGAAGCATATAAGCATCACGTAACTATAGAAGTATATAAGAAGTTTACAATAGCATATAAACAATTTAAAATCACAAGAAAAATATCTCTGATATAAGAATGGTGATGAAGTCCAAACTGAGCAAGCTTCCATCTTATCCTCGAGTTGTTTCCCTCTTCATTTCCCAAAGCGGAACAACAATTTTACCTCCCAACCAACTAGGGTCCTTGCTGGCTCCATAGCCCCAAGAATCCATCCAAATGGTTCCATGCAAATGGCATCCTAGCCCTCCATGCCCGAGACCCCAGAGAACAGAACATTGATGCACTAGTAGGCTATGTATCAAATCTTCCAAGAGTTGTTAAACTCTTCCAACTCTTCCAAACTTCTCATACCCCAAAATATCAAAAATTCCCATTCCTAGAAAACTCTCCCAAAATATCCTTCAAGAGAAAAGAACCTTTTCCTCTTCCCAATTGCAAGTCTCCTATTTATATCAAAAGTCCTCATCCTCCTCCTCATCCATCAATAAATTCCAATAAAATAATTTACTCAACAATCAATAAATTCATTTTCTCAAAAAAATAGCAATTTGATTTAAATAAATAAAATATTAATAAACATGGTTGCAAAGTCTCACTGTCATGCTTCTATCTTAAATCTACTATGAAAACTCTTTTCTAAAAATTTGTGCAATCCTATCTATATCCATTTATTTATATTATCCTCTTATACATAAGTCAAACAAGATATTTTGATATTCTATATTATACTATGACATATGTTATATTATATGTATATAATTAGATATCTCATTCAATAGTCCAATCAGTTTATATAGATCTAAAACACATTAAGGAAGCCAACAACTCATACTATCAACACATAACTAATGCTTTCATCAATTCATCAACCAAGTTACTAATAGCTACTATAATCATATTAATTTATTCATCGATCGACCAATCATAGTAATGTACTCACAAATTGGCATATGCATGGCCAGTGCACATGTGTTAAGCGTGGGTACTAATAATCACTTTTAATACTCCTAATATATCATTATTACATGCTTGCAAACAACATATAGAAGAACAATTAAACAATACATCATTCATCATTATACATCTAAGCAATAAATAGAATTAGGTAAACATAATGATGAAATTGAGCAAATAATCATGATGGTTAATAAGAATCAAGAACACCATCCAATCTATCATTGGTCCCATCCATCCCATTAGTACTCCAACCACCTAATCACCACTACTTCTAGCTCTGACCTCACCATCCCATCCTCTGCTTGAATATACTATGGATTCTTGACTACGCATATAACGACGCATAGAACCCTTAAGCAGAAGTATCGATTGACCACATCGACCAAGATTCCCGAGTAGGAACCCACTAGTCATCATCCCACATCCACGAGAGCGTGTTCTACACATCCCTCCCACGACTCCGGGTTTAGGAGGATAAATGGTAGGAAATGTCTCCACCCCCCTGATAGTACTAGGGTCAATTCCCTACATATACCATACTGTGTCATCATTGATATAAGGGGTCCTGTCAGTGAGCAACCACTTTGGGCAAGTCACAATTCCTTTCAAAACTGACACTCACCCACAAGTCATAGAAATATTGCAATTCACAATTAAATAGCATGAAATTTTTTATATAACATAATTATCCTGATGATGTCCAAGACATCTCGTGCCCCTTGGCACTATAGGAATCCTCCTATCTCGTAGCCAATCAACGTGTGGAATAGTTCATCATTAACATGAAATTCATGTATAGACATGAAATTCATGTATAGAAATACACAATTCTTTCAAGTGTTACTCCATATCAATAAAATGACATTTACATATAATCATGTAAGTTATTTTGCAAACAAACTAAATTAACATTCTACATGCGGATATTCTATTTTCAATTTGTGTGTTCAATATGAAGTAACACATTCATTACCATTAATAAGTTAAGCAATAAATTCCATTTACCATACATACCTCAAGGGAGTTCACATGTCCACATAACAATCATCGCAATCAATCTATTTTCGTCAAACAGATAATAAGCAATGCATTGCTAAGCTAATTGACATTAGAGTTTTTAATTAATGACTACCAAAATATGGGACATTACAAGAATTATTTAATTTGAAAAATGGTCGAAAGGATGCTAAAACTTTGACCAAAATTAAAAGCCAGATCACTTTCATTACAAATTAAGGTCCAAAATACTTACTTCAGTGTTGTAGTGATAGGCTATATGTTATGTTTATGATTGTTAACTATATGTAAGTTATTCTCAAATCAAGAATTATTTAATATGAAAAATGGTAAAAATGATGCTAAAATTTTGAAAACTTTGAAAAAAATTTAATGCTTTCAAAACTTGTCAAATCATACAACAACTTCTTTTGTAACATAATTTACAATTCAAATTGTCATATTTTTGTTGACTAAAATAGTTAGTGATTTAAAGACACTCATTTTGAAAAGTACAAAGTTGTTTACATAAGCATACAATCATCATCATTTTCAACACATAACAAACATAAGCGTAAACATCAATATCATACCATCATAAACTTAACCTTAAGAATAAACATAAATATACAATCTATATCATTTAAATGACATAAACATAAACATACCATCATTATCACTGTTAGCATCTAACAATCACTATTTTAAATACATGATCAATCAATCACATAACATTAATAAATATCCTAATTTATAATTTTAAATATATATCATTATACCACCTAAAAAATATAAACATAAACATCATCATACCATCATCATAATCATTTTCACCATCTAACATAAAACATAAAAATCATCGATATAGTATCATAAACATATAAACATAAACATGGGCATAACATATTAAGCATTACATTGCCATCAACTAACATAGCACAAGACACATTATCTTATAACATGCATAACCATCACACAAATCTAACAAACATCATCTAACTTCAGCTAACATACACATCACCATCAAGTACATATAAATAAACATCAACATAAACATCGACATCAACATAAACGTGAAAAATATAGTATATATATAAATATAAACATATATGACATCAAACTAATGATACATGCCAAATAAATATCTCTAGTCAAATAACTACTATGACATATATGATCCAACTACAACAGAGGCATCGTCAATATATCTCCCACCAGATCTAGAGGCGTCATCACCTCCACCAATAGAGCCAGAGGCAGTATCAACACCTCTGGTAGTAGACCTAGAGGCATTGAAACCTCCACTAATAGATCCAAAGGAATCGATACCCATTCCAGGAAAAAAACAGTGGTAGAGAAGTACAGATAGGTCCATAAAGATGAATCATACCCCCTCTATGCATCATATCTAGAATAAAGGAGACTGGATTAGGAAATGGTGGATGGTCAGGTTGACGAGTAGGATTGGCACGATAATCAAGAAGGATTAGAGGAGATGATGAAGTAGGATCGTCAAGTCATTCGAGTAGGAGTAGATGAGTTGATGAAGGAGGAGGTGGATGATATGCCAAAAACTTTGATGGAGGAGGAGGTGGAGTAGTATATATTGAAGACGATGGAGAAGGAGGTGGAGTAGTAGATGTTGAATATGATGGAGGAGAGGGTGGAGGTGGACTAGGTGGAGGAGGAGGCTAATGGTCATCCCTACTAGAAACTAACTAAATGAATGCACTGACAATATGATGCATCAACAACCTCATCTCATGAGGAAGAATACTCCATATCTCCACAAGGTGAGGCTGTCAAATAATGGCATGCACCTGTACAAGTTGAACCACCTCATCTTCCACTAATGTTTCCAACCTGTCTACCACATATTGGTGATATCTATCTTGGGTCTTGTGTGGATAGTCTCCAGGATGTCTACCATCCAACTATGTTCTAGCCTTATCGGGCTCCTCGATATCTTCATCATCTTGAATGGGAGGATGAGGCGCAACCTTAGCATCGAATGTGTCGATGTGTGCAAAAACTATAGCACACATGAATAATAATTAGACAATTCCATTAAACAATTTATCATTTAAAAGATATTTCATTTTCATTAAGTATAAGAGAATAAAATGCAACTATAATAATTTAAACATAACTGTAATATTACCTCTCTCATCCAGTGGCTCCTCTGGTGTGAAGAAAATATCTGGGAACCCTCTCAAGTCCAAGCCTGCATATGGATATGGCACAATGTTATTTCATGGTACTCCTCACTTCTTATCATCTCGAGCACATCTGATGTGATCCTTTCCAGGAAGTCAGGTTTCCCCCTCTTGGGAAACATCTATCCCCACATGTACATATGCACCTATGTCATCGACCTATAATGGAGATGCTGAAAGGATCACCTGGTGGCCGAAAACACTCAAAAATTGACAAAAAATATATGAACATAAAATAAAGTTGGACCTCCCATCAATCACTACATGGAATCTATCCAAAGCATAACAAAATTGTCACAAAAAAACTAACATACCAACTAATGCATCTAGGTCTCTACACTAAAGAGTCAACATAATATAATAGAGGGAAACTAATATGCTTTCCATCACTGGTGGAGTGTGATAGAATTGTGAGAAAATGGGAGGGGAACATAACCTCCTCTCAACCAAAAGCAAAGATCCTAAGATGCCCACCATTCACCTGAAAATTAGAGGGATGGATGACCTCGTCACTCATATATCTTAAAGATTAAGGTAGATGACTCTATATTGCAAAACCACATGGGACATTAGGAAAATAGGGAAAATCCTCTCCTCTCCTGGATAACCCAGTGATGAAATATAAGTCCACCTAAGTGGGACGGAACCAATGACCAAGAACAACATGAAATGCATGCCTCTGATGATCCTAGCATTGTATGAACTAACACAACAACAAACAGTTTCCATTGAGGGATGTAGCATCCCGATAGAACTCTGAGAACCTGATATCCCTAAAGAGATCTCTAGTTTGACTATTAATGGGGCAAGTGTACAAATACATATCCCTCTCCCTAGCCTCTCAGTGTCTAACAATGTTGAACTGATCCAGCTATGCATGCTCCTTATGAGTAGCTTGTCATTGCTCATGTCTCTGTTTCACATATATCATGAATTATTGTCATAAATAGATATATAAAAACAAGTAATATTTCATTCAATTAAAATCCTATTTAATAACATCAATAATATAATTTCCTCTCAAAACAATAATTTTTTATAAGCAGTGTGCCTCATTAACATAAGGGCACCACTTTCGGTAATTTTAAACACAAACTACACCGCCATCAGTGTATTTATATACGAAATGCACTATGAACAATGTGCTGAAATATGTAACATGCAAGACTATTATGATTATATATATTTAACATTTAATTACATGGTGAACCCAAGAGTAGCTGCATTGGGCTGTTTTCTAAAATTTGGTTGATGATGTATCTAAAGCACCTTAGCGCACCAAAAAATGGTGCACTCACATGTTCTAGGAGCAGTGCTAAATTATGTTTTTATACACTCCATTCATAGTACTCCTTGGGTACATAGTGCACTGGTAAATGATGTGCTTAAATAATCTAAATGCACAGTTGTTTATCAAATTAATGTTTTAATGGAAATCTATTAACGATGCTCCTTGGGTACATTAGATGTAACATCCCCAAAATTTACCAACAATTTAAAATTTTCTATGCAGTAATTAATGCTAGTATTTGTTATGCGGAAGTATGATAATGATAAATTACTTTTTTTTAATAACTCTTCAATTATGCATATGACGAAACATACATAGTCAACGATACTCATCAGTTTTTTTCAAGTGTCATAATGTCACAATACTGTAATACTTCGTTATGTCATAACTACTTCTTGTTCCATGCAGTTATCTTTGTCGTCTAAAAGTTTGCTTAAACAAAACATTTATTATTTCAAATTCCGTACTTAGAAATCAAGTGATTCTATTGTTGTATACCCGAATATGATTTCTAACTCTTTTCTTTCTGTGTTTGAAGGGGTCGTAAAGATACCTCGTGGCTTACTTTGCTATTATCTAGCTAACACATTTATTATTCTTTTAGAGTGTTTCAAATAAGAATATATTGATCAATGTTTAATGGGTTGCCAAGAGAAGATATATGTGGTGTACATCATTCTGTCTTAATGTTCTTTATGTTAAACTCTATGTTGACGGCATGCATAAGAAGTCTTCAACTTAATGCCTAAGGTGAAGCATACCCTAGTCGTGCCATTGAATATGAAATTGTAACACTATAACTTTGCCTCTTTTCATGAGTATTAATTCGGTTTATAATACATCAATACTTCTTCTTTTTATGCAAGTTATAAATGTATCTGTAAAGATTGGATACCTTATCAAATAATATAGATGGTAATGCTTGTATACTTATTATGTCGAAATCTCTTTTAAATTATAAGTGGGTGGTATAAATAGCTACCCTATCGAATTTAAACTTTAAACCAAAGCTTGGGATAATGTTTTTCACGCGTGAATAATATTGGTAATCAAAACCGGTTCTTGACTATAGGAAAAAGCCTTAGATTTAATCCATGTTGGATTATACTGCTGGCAGTTCGTACTAATTTCTCGATAGAGTAATGCTTAAATGCATTTAAATGTGAACTTTTAATGGGATGCATCGTGGAAATCCCTACGGTGTTTTTCAATGTGATGGCTTGGGGTCTTGTGTAAAAACCCTAACTGTTCATTTATAGACCACTTTCAACATTAACCATATCATTTGCAATGTTGGTGGAAGGAGGCCGACAGGATCTCGGTTTTACTAGGATTTAAAAAATGTTTCAACCCTTCCAAGGTTTCAATGAAGAATCTCCCATCCTGTACTCCAGTGTTTGATAACTATATGTACATTATGAGTTTGACAGTGAAGTTCATGGTGGTGCTTTAGCTAATATACTATGAAGGTATGCCCAAGTTTAGAGTTTTGAGTTGGCAGGGTTCAAAGATTTACATTCCTTATTATTTGCTTTTGATTTTCAAATCTTTTAACCATTTGTTTGCGTTGGAACTCTATGCTAGGATGGCTTCTCGTCAATGTTTATAGTTGTGAAGAAATGGAGTGGTTGCGTCTTATGGCCCTGGTAAGCCTCGGTGGTTCTCTTGATATGAAAGGTGAAGTTTATGGCATTGATGTTGGTTTGTGTAACTTCGTCGAGATGTAGTTTTCAACATGCATTTGGTTTTAATTGTTTGTTATTATATCTTTTAAGTCATATGGAATTTTGTAAAAAATGGGTTCAACCCTTGAGCCTTTGGCTTGCGTTGGTTTCTCAACGCTTCACTTGAATTTATAACAATACCAATTCTGTTTAGTTAAGAGATTGTGTGTACCAACTTGATATGGTTGATAGTGATGCCCTTGAGCTACAACTCTGGACTAAAATGAAATAAGTTCGGTGTATAAATTATAATGGATGAATCTTGAAAAGGTTAGGGTTGAGCCCTACAACCTTTATAAGTGTAAGCTTTTGGTTTCTCATGCATAATGGTCGGCATTCACGAAAACCCCGTGCTTCAATTTTAAAATGCAGTTTGATTTTCTTTCGAAAAGATAATGTGTTGGGACTGAGCCCTATCATCGTCGTGTATTTGTGAAGGGTTGTAATTTAAACTTGGTGATGAGGATAACCCATTCAAAAAAACTCTATGTTTTTAGAATGAAAGAGACTGGGCAGAGCTCGCTCCGTCAATTCTATTTTTAAACTGAAGGCCTTAAGCCATTACGGCTGTGTCAAAGACCCAACCTGTGTTTCCAAATTTTTTAAGCATTCAAAGATATGTTACTTCATGATTTCGGTCTTGTATTTGATCATGCATTAAGTTTATAATAATGATATTATTAGGGTTTGATTACTTAGTATCGTGGTATCATTCCATAATGTATTGGGTGTTTATTTATATGTTCTGTAGTGGAAATTGATTTAATGCTCTAGTTTTAAAAGAATGATATTGATAGCAAAATCGATATCCTGTATATATTTTATAATGATGTTGCATTTAACCCTAGCTTGTATATTTTAGAATGTTGAGAGGTATGTTTTAATGGTATGATAACAATGTTATGTTATTAATGATTTATAGTATAGAAATGATAAATAAAACTATATAAAAATACTTCCTATTGATTATACAGTAAGGATCATGTTATGTAATGGATAATAATTGTATGTTGATTAATTTCTATGAAAATGTTCTTAGTTTATTTAGTATAAACATTGGAAATAAAAATATCAAGTATTAACATATCTACTAACCATAGCTCTGTAATATTAAATTTATAAAAGAAAACAGAACTATAAATTTAGGTATTCTGGGTTTATTTCAGCATTCGTATTTATATTTAAGTAGTAAAGAAGTTTACTATGCTACTCAGAATCATTCAATCTGTTCCTAAAGAATTATTCGAATCTATCTACTTAAACTTGATTCTCTGTACTAGAGTACGTCATGAAAGTGAGTGGAAAAATACAGAGAATAATTTATATTCTATCATTCTTCATTTAACCAAAATTAAACTATCAATTCAACATTTAAATCTAGCAGTTGATTTAAATGAAATTTCAAGAAATACATAGCATTACATAATTAAAACATTTAGAACAACCAAATGATATCTAAGTTTTAATGGAAAATTAGAACACATTTACACACATTCATTCAGTAAATAGATGAACAGTAAATAAATAAGATAACAAAAATAGAACCTGATAACTGTAGAAGGGACAAACATCCAAAGGAGCCCATTCCACCCAACCTTCTCTTGAAGACATCCAAATCACTTGCCTTAGGACCCTCGAGCCTATTCACTGAACCACTAGGACAAAGATGTTGTGTGGAACTAGAATGTGTTTCTCTGCAACTCAGTAATAATACTTATTGTACTCAACACTATCACTCAAGTGTTTAGCAGTATTGAACTCTGCATTAAGCAGTACTAGTTCAGAATGCAGTCTTAACTTCCTCAATCACTTCCTAGCCTTCCCCTCATCGAATCTCTTATGTACTCTTATTTTTCTCTGTTCATAAATTATCACAAGGAAAACTTGATGAACCTCCTGCTCCATTTGATGGGTGATATAGCAGGCCTAGGTCTTTGGTCAGTTTCTTAGTTATTGAGCCACCTACTCAGTTCCACTTTCTTGGGGTACATAACCATAAAAATAAGGAAGTTTCCCCTTGCAACAACTAGAAGTGATTGATGATGCTGCCAAGTGTCAGTTTACTTTCCACCCTAGTCCATTCCTCCTACTGGGTCAGTGAACACTCTTTTAATAGTCTCCTTTGGATATTTGTCTCATCTTTCATTTATTAATAATAAAATATTAAACTAATTAATTACAATCATCCTTGACCCCACTTGGTCAATAATCATAAAAAATTTACAATAACATATAACATAATGTTTTTGTCATAACATAAAATGTTCAGATTTTTGATATGTGACAAACACCCCCTCTTAAGTTCAACATCGTCCTCGATGTTGCTTTACTCAACATCTTCTGAGTCTTCCTGGAACAAAATTGGATATACCACCCGCATATTGCTTTCCAATTCCCAAGTTGCTTCATCTAGACTAAGGTGCTTCCATTGCACCTTTACATGTCCAATGGTGCGACTCCGAAGCAAAATTTCCCTCTTGTCGAGGATACAATCTAGTTCCACCCGAAAATCTCCTTCTAGTTCCACCTGTACATCATTCCAATTAATCACATGAGTAGCATCATGCACGTACTTTTTCAAAATAGAAATATGGAATACATTTTGTACTTTCATATTTGGTGGGAAGTCAGCTAATATGCCATTGGTCCAACCCTGGACAATATTTCAAAAGGTCCACAATACCTTGGTGCTAGCTTAGCACAACTTCCTGATCTTAGGGAGCTCTTTTGAGGTTTTACCTTGATGAAAACATGCTCACCAACTTGAAACTCTTTCTGAGTTCTTTTGAGATCTGCATGACTTTTCTGTCTATCTTGTGCAATTTTCAAATTGCCTTGAACCTGTTTCACTGTTAGTTCCATTTCTTTCAATAAATCAGGTCCTAACATCAACCTGTCAACTAGATTACTCCATGAAATAGGTGTATTACGTTTTATACCATACAATATTTCAAATGGACCAAGTTTTGCTGAAGCTTGATAATGATTATTATAAGCAAATTCAGCTAAGTGCAGAAAATATTCCCATTTACCTGGCTGATCTCTAACATACATTCTAAACATATCTTCAAGAATTTTATTTACTCTTTCTGTCTGCCAATCCATTTGTGGATGAAATTATGTATTGAAATTTAAAGTAGTATCCAAAACTTTAAACAAAGACTTCCAGAAATTTCCCATAAATTTCGAGTCTCTATCAGAAATTATGACTTTAGGAATTCCATGCAAATGAAAAAATTGTTTCATAAAAATTTCAGCAATGTTAGCAGCCTTGTAAGTTGTTTTAACAGGTATGAAATGTGCTACTTTACTAAGATTATCCACAACTACCATTATAGAATCATTCTGTTTTTTATTTTTAGGTAAACCAATTATAAAATCAATGTTGATTATTTCCCACTTCTAATCCGGAATTGGCAATGGTTGCAACAATCTAGCTGGTTGTTGATGCTCAACCTTTATTTGCTGACATTCAATACACCTAGCGATGTATTCAGCTACTTCATTTTTCATATTTGGCCAAAAGTAATCTTTCCTTAGCATGGTTATCATCTTTTGGTAACCAGGATGTCCTGAATAAGGACTTTTATGTATTTCATTTAAAATCAACAACTTAATTTCAGAAACATTGGGCACATAAAGTCTGTTTTTATACAACATTAATCCTCTTTCATCAATTCTGAAATCTATTATTAAATTTTTAGAATTATCTTCAACAACTTTTTCTTGTAACTTTTGATACTTTTCATCCAGTTTTAATCCTTCTTTAATTTGATTTTCCAAATATGTTTTATAAGTATTGATTGCTGCCACACAGTTAATTCTTGCATTTCTGCTTAAGGCATCACCAACTTTATTTTCTTTTCCTTTAATGTGCTGAATCTCAAAATCATTTTCGCTAAGGAAAGATAACCACCTAGCTTGCCTTGCATTCAGACTTGGTTGTTCCAACAAATATTTTAAACCTTTATTATATTTCATTAATGAAAACTTCCTTCCGATTAGATGATGGTGCCACATATTCAAAGCATATATCAAGGCAGCCAACTCTAAGTCATAAGTAGAGTAGTTATTTTCGTGAATTTTTAGCTTTCTAGACTCATACGCTATTACATGACCCTCTTGTGTTAAGACTCTACCAAGACCATCGTTGCATGCATCCGTGCATACAACAAAGTCCTTATTTGGGTCCTCTATTTTTAAAATATGTGCGGTTGTTAACAATTCTTTTAATTTCTTAAAAATTTCTTCACACTTTTGATCCCAAACAAATTTCTTACCCTTCTTTTGCAAATAAGTTATAGGATTCGCGATTCGTGAGAATCCTTCTATAAACTTCCGGTAGTAACCTGTAATTCCCATGAAAGATCGTAAACCAGTTACGTCTTTAGGGGCAGGCCATTCATTAATTGTTTTTATCTTTTCCATCTCTCCTACAATTCCATCTTTGGATATCACATGCCATAGATACTGTATTTTATCATTGAAGAAATCACATTTGTTGAATTTAGCGTAAAGTTGGTGTTCTCTTAACACTTGTAAAATTATCTTTAAGTGTTCAACATGTTCTTCTTTAGTTTTTGAATAAATTAAAATGTCATCAATGAATACCACTACAAATTTATCCAGGTAATTATGTAAAATGTTATTCATTAGACACATGAAAAATGTTGGAGTGTTGGTTAGCCCAAAAGGCATAACCACAAACTTGTAATGCCTGTAGCGGGTTCTGAAAGCAGTCTTAAAGATGTCCTCATCTTTAATCCTGACTTGATGATACCCAGACCTCAAGTATATTTTAGAGAATATCGTTGCACCGTGTAATTGATCGAACAGATCGTCAATGCGGGGCAAGGGATATTTGTTCTTAATGGTCATTTTATTTAGCTGACGATAGTCTATGCATAAACACAAAGTAGCGTCCTTCTTTTTAACAAAAATAGTAGATGCTCCCCACGGAGACACACTTGGCCTTATATAATTTTTATCAATTAGTTCGTTTAACTGCGATTTCAGTTCATTAAGTTCCAGAATGTTCATTCTATAAGGATCCTTTAAGTTTGGTACTACTCTCGGTACTAGCTCAATGGTGAAATCTAATTCCCCTTTCGAAGGCAGTCTTGGAATTTCTTCTGGGAATACATCAGAAAAATATTTTAGAATGGGTATGTTTTCCAACTTTAACTTATCTTCCTTAGTTGACTGTTCGTCATTAATTACATTTACAGAAAACATTTTACATCTTTTACGAACAACCCTTTTAACTTGCAAAGCAAAAATCTGTCTAACTAGATTTTTTCTAGGAATCCCTTTTACTATTACAGTTTCACATTTATCATTCAAACAAGTAAAGGTGTTTTCAAAACAATTTAACACTACCCTATGATTTTCTAGCCAATCCATTCCAATTAGAACATTATAAGAACCTAATGGTAATACATTCAACTTATCATGAGTTCTAAACTGATTCATCAATAATTCACAATCTTTTACAAAATCAGTTACTTTCCTTTTAATTCCAGTAGCTAATTGAACCAGCCGTGATTTTTCAAACTTTTCTACTTTCAAATTGCAACCTTTTACTAAATCGGGAGACACATAGCTAAGGTTAGTTCCTGTATCATTAAAATAGAAATGGGTTTATGTTTTAGCATACCTTCTACTTCAACCGTTGATGTTTGATGATCAGCCTGTCTATTTTCCAAGGCTGCATTGATCCCGGGCATTTACCTCGCTAGGTCACCAGCAGTAGCCTTGTCCTTCATTGTATGTATGTTGTTGACGGTCCTCTTTCTAAGTGGACAGTTTGATGCATAGTGAGGCCCTTTCACAGTCCCAACATTTAACAGGTTCCTTTTCATTCATTGTTTTTAACAAAAAATTTAGGTGGATCTTTGTTCCTTGCAGCTGTAAAATTTTAGCTGTTCATTGCCTCTTGAATTATTTTCTTGAAATTTTCTGTTAGAAGAATTATGAGAATTATTGTTTCCAAAATTTCGATTAAATGTATAATGCTTCTTTCTTTGTTCAAAATTATTAGGCCTTTTTACTTTCCATCTTGGTATGCCTTCCCTTTTCTTGCTTTGTTCAAAACATTTATTTTCCTTTCTCATGGCCTCTTCAAGGATCTTAGGGTCGTCATACTCAATTCTGTCCTTTATATGAGAGGGTAAGAAGCTCAGAAATCTCTGTACCTTAGGTTTTTCATCAGTAATGTAAGGCACATAGTTTAATGAACTTAAAAACTTGTTGCTTAATTCCTTCATGTTCATGGAACCCAATCTTAAATCGTAAAATTCTTTAGCTCGTTCTTCAAAATACCGTTCTCACAGAAATTTCTTTTGAAAATACCTTTTAAAACTACTCCAATTTACATGTTTCTCCTTTAAGCCTTTTACTTGCTTTAGATATTGCCACTAGATATCGGATTTCCCAGTCAAATTATAGATTGTCATTTCAGTTTTTAACTAACTTGAGTAGTTATAAATCTGAAAATACTTATTCATACCAGACAGCCATGACTCGGCCTCCTCTCCTTTTTCTGTTTCTCCATTAAATGTTGGTGGTTTAATCTTCTTAAATTCTCCATAATTTTTCTTCATATCGCTTGTACTTCTTGTTTTTAGTGTAGCAGTCACTTTCACTATTATCGTTGGAATACTTGTTCTTCTTCCTATGCGATTTAACATTAATTTAAGAAGAAGAGCTAGTTTCATAATTAATAAGTTTTAGCTTTTTACTTTTACATTGTTAAGACATAGTTTCATATTCGGAATGATTTTCTGTTCTTTCATCATTTTTTTTATTATGGAATTTATCCAACAGGAATTGATTCAGCTCCTCTTGAGCTTTTAGAATGGTTCATTCTCCTCTTTAACATTTTTTATTTCAGTTTTTAAATCTCTAATTGTTCTCAATAATTCAGATGAATTATCGTTTAATTCAACAATTATATTTCCTGCATTAATATGTTCATGTTCATTATTGTTTTGATCAGTAAGGTGGGACCTGTCCTCAACTGACTCTTCTGGTCCTTCCATACCTGAAAAATAAGTGTAAAATATGCTGAACAAAAAACAAAATTAAACAAAAATTAGTAGTTGTATTTTCTATTTTAAATTTTAGTTGCGTGAGTCGAACCACTTTCAGGCCTATAGTTTGAACTTGCGCTCTGATACCACATGTAACATCCCCAAAATTTACCAAAAATTTAAAATTTTCTATATAGTAATTAATGCTAGTATTTGTTATGCAGAAGTATGATAATGATAAATTACTTTTTTTTTTAATAACTCTTCAGTTATGCATATGACGACACATACTTTGTCACTAGCACTCGTCAATTTGTTTAAAGTGTCGTAATGTCACAATGTTGTAATATTTCGTTATGTTGTAACTACTTCTTGTTCCATGCACTTATCTTTGTCGTCTAAAAGTTTGCTTAAACAAAACATTTATTATTTCAAATGTCGTACTTAGAAATGAAGTGATTATATTGTTATATACTTGAATATGATTTCTAACTCTTTTATTTCTTTGTTTGAAGGGGTCCTAAAGATACCCCGTGGCTTCCTTAGCTATTATCTAGCTAACACATTTACTATTCTTTCACAATGCTGCAGGTAAGAATATACTGATCAAGGTTTAATGAGTTGTCAAAAGAAGATATACGTGGTGTACTTCATTCTGTCTTAACATTCTTTATGTTAAACTCTATGTTGATGCCATGCATAAGAAGTCTTCAACTTAAGGCCTAAGGTGAAGCATACCCTAGACTTGCCATTGGATATGAAATTGTCACACTATAACTATGCCTCTTTTCATGAGTATTAATTAGGTTTATAATACATCAATACATCTTCTTTTTATGCAAGTTATAAATGTATATGTAAAGATTGGATACCTTATCAAATAATATAGATGGTAACGTTTGTATACTTATTATGTCAAAATATCTTCAAATTATAAGTGGGTGGTATAAATACCTACCCTATCGAATTTAAACTTTAAACCAAAGCTTGGGCTAATGTTTTTTAGGAGTGAATAAGATTGGTAATCAAAACCGGTTCTTGACTATAGGAAAAAGCCTTAGATTTAATCCATGGTGGATTATACTGTTGGCAGTTCGTACCGATTTCTCGATGGAGTAAAACTTAAATGCATTCAAATGTGAACTTTTAATGGGATGCATCGTGGAAATACCTACGGTGTTTGTCCACATGATGGCTTGGGGTTTTGTGTAAAAACCCTCACTGTGCATTGATAGACCACTTTCAATGTTACCCAATTCATTTGCAATGTTGGTGGAAGGAGGCCGATAGGCTCTCGGTTTTACCAGGTTTTGAAAAATGTTTCAACCCTTCCAAGGTTTCGATGAAGAATCTCCCATCCTGCACTCCAAGGTTTGATAACTATATGTACATTCTGATTTTGATAGTGAAGTTCATGGCGCTACTCTAGTTAATATACTATGAAGGTAAGCCGAAGTTTCATGTTTTGAGTTGACAGGGTTCAAAGATTTACCTTTCTTATTATTTGTTTTTGATTTTCAAATC
Source organism: Larix kaempferi (assembly GCA_027924585.1). NCBI lineage: Eukaryota > Viridiplantae > Streptophyta > Pinopsida > Pinales > Pinaceae > Larix > Larix kaempferi. Next base: position 5,201,671 of record BSBM01001879.1, read on the forward strand.
TTTTAACCAGTTGTTTGCGTTGGAACTCTATGCCAGGATGGCTTCTCGTGAACCTTTACAGTTGTGAAGAAATGGAGTGGTTGCTTCTTACGGCCCTGGTAAGCCTCGATGGTTCTCTTGATATGAAAGGTGAAGTTTATGGCATAGATGTCGGTTTGTGTAACTTCGTCGAGATGCAGTTTTCAACTTGCATTTGGTTTTAACTATTTGTTTTTATATCTTGTAAGTTGTCTGGAATTTTGTAAAAAAGGGGTTGAACCCTTGATCTTTTGGCTTGCATTGGTTTCTCCACGCTTTGCTTGAATTTATAACAATATCAATTCTATTTAGTTAAGACACTGTGTGTACCGACTTGATATGGTTGATAGTGATGGCCTCGAACTACGGCTCTGGACTAAAATGAAACAAGTTCTGTGTATAAATTATAATGGATGAATCTTGAAAAGGTTAGGATTGAAACCTGCAACCTTTATAAGTGTAAGCTTTTGGTTTCTCAAGCATAATGGTCGGCCTTCACGAAAACCCTCTGCTTCAATTTTAAAATGTAGTTTGATTTTATTTTCGAAAAGATAATGTGTTGGAACTGAGCCCTGCCATCGTCGTGTATTTGTGAAGGGTTGTAATTTAAACCTGAGAATGACGATAACCCATTCGGGAAATCTCTGCATTTTTATAATCAAAGAGACTGGGCAGAGCTCGCTCTGTAAATTCTATTTTTAAACTAAATGCCTTAAGGCATTACAGCTCTGTCAAAGACCCGTCTTGTGTTTCAGAAGTTTTTAAGCATTCAAAGATATGTTAGTTCGTGATTTCAGTCTTGTATTTGATCATGCATTAAGTTTATAATAATGATATTATAAGGGTTTGATTACTTAGTATCCTGTTATCATTCCATAATGTATTGGGTGTTTATTTATATGTTATGTAAGGGAAATTATTTTAATGCTCTAGTTTTAAAAGAATGATATTGATAGCAAAATCGATATCCTATATATATTTTATAATGATGTTGCCTTTAACCCTAGATTGTATGTTTTAGAATGTTAAGAGGTATGTTTTGATGGTATGATAACAATTTTATGTTATTAATGATTTATAGTATAGAAATCATAATTAAAACTATATAAAAATACATCCTATTGATTTTACAGTAAGCATCATGTTATGTAGTGGATAGTAATTGTATGTTGATTAATTTCTATGAAAATGTTCTTATTTTACTTATTATAGACATTGGAAATAAAAATATTAAGTATGAACATATCTACTAATCATAGCTCTTTAATATTAAATTTAGAGAAGAAAACAAAACTATAAACTTAGGTATTTTGAGTTTATTTCAGCATTCGTATTTATATTTAAGCAGTAAAGAAGTTTAATATGCTACTTAGAATCATTCAATCTGTTCCTAAAGAATTATTCGAATCTATCTACTTCAACTTGATTCTCTGTAGTAGAGTACGCCACAAAAGTGAGTGAAAAAATACAAACATCCAAAGGAGCTCGTTCCACCCAACCTTCTCCTGAAGACAGCCAAATCACTTGCCTTCGGACCCCCGAGCCTGTTCACTGAACCACTAGGACGAAGATGTTGTGTGGAACTAGAATTTGTCTCTTTGCAACTCAACAATAATACTTATTGTACTCAACAGTATCACTCTATCCTTTAGCAGTATTGAACTCTACATTAGGCAGTACTAGTTTAGAATGCAGACTTAACTCCCTCAATCACTTCCTAGCCTTCCCCTCATTGAGTCTCTTCTGTACTCTTATTTTTCTATGTTCAGAAATTATCACAAGGATAACTTGATGACCTCCTTCTCCATTCGATGGGTGATATAGCATGCCTAGGTCTTTGGTCAGTTTCTTATTTATTGAGCCACCTGCTCAGTTCCACTTTCTTGGGGAATATGACCATAAAAATAAGGAAGTTGCCTCCTGCAACATCTAGAAGTGATTGGTGATGCTTCCAAGTATCATTTTACTCTCCACCCTAGTCCATTCCTCCTAGTGGGTCAGTGAACACTCTTTTAATAGTCTCCTTTAGATATTTGTCTCCTCTTTCATTTATTAATAGTAAAATATTAGAGTAATTAATTACAATCATCCTTGACTGCACTTGGTCAATAATCATAAAAACTTTACAATAACATGTAACATAATTTTTTTCTCATAATATGAAATGTTCGTATGTGACATTAGAGCAATGGGTATTGGTGCATTGATGTGCGCAACGAGCAGGGTCAAATTATGGTTTTTTGGGGTTCATAATTTATAATATTAGATGTTTGTGAATTTAGATAGATTCAACACACCATTTATGGTGTGTTAACTCGGTCTACAAGCACCATTGTTTATGAAATTTTAATGTGTTTATGATAGGATGTCCACAGTATTCCTACTACACATAAGAGAACCGAAAACTAGTGCACTAACATGCACTAGGAGCATCATATAAATTAATTTTTTTTCCTACGACAGTCTGTTGACCAGTGCATTCAATACACTTAAGTGCTCTGGACTAAAAGTTTTCTTTAGTGCCAAATGCACCGATAATTAGTTCAATGTTTTAAAATAAATTTTCACAATGCAGCGGTGTATTCGATCCATTCAGCTCACATCGCTAACATCGCACCCTGTAAAATTTTACAACGTGCACCATTAGGTGATGCGAGTGGAAAGGCTCGAACGGCCTGCACAAGTTTTAAATTTTTTTTTTAAATAAGACAATATGAAGCTCAACTTTAAAAAATAATCCACTAAAATTTGGTTGATGGTGCATCTAAATCATGCTAGGGAACTGAAAAATGGTGCAATCACATGTTCTAGGAGCACCGTTAAATTATGTTTATGTACACTCTATTAACACTTCTCCTTGGAGACGTAGTGCACTGGTAAACAATGTGATTAAATAATCTAAATGCACCGTTGTTTATCAAATAAATGTTTTAATAGAAATCTATTAGTGGTGCTCATTGGATAAATTAGAGCACTGGGTATTGGTGCATTGACGTGCGCAATGAGCATTGTTAAATTATGATTTTTGGGGGTTCATAATTTATAATATTAGATGTTTGTGCATTTAGATAGATTCAATGCACCATTTATGGTGTGTTAACTCGATCTACATGCACCATTGTTTATGAAATTTTAATGTGTTTATTATAGCATGCCGATAGTGTGCCTACTACAAATGAGAGAACCGAAAACCGGTGCACTAATATGCACTAGGAGCATCGTATAATTTAATTTTTTTGCCTACGATGGTTTGTTGACCAGTACATTCAATACACTTAAGTGCACCAAACTACTAGTTCTCTTCACTATCGAATGCACTCAGAATTAGTTCAATGTTTTAAAATAAATTTTCACAATGCAGCGGTGTGTTCGAGCCATTTGGTTCACACCGCTAACATCGCGCTCTGTAAAATTTTACAACATGCACTATTAGGCGATACAAGCCGAAAGGTTCGAATGCCGTACACAATCTATTTATTTATTTTTTAAATAAGACAATATGAAGCTCAAATTTAGAAAATAATCCACTAAAAGTTTAAATTATGAAGAATAAATTTACATGTTGAACGACCCGTTGGAGAGGCATATTGGTGATGTATGGAAAATATGAATTTTTGCCACCGTTTGGAAAAATTCAAACTAGATTCAACAACCAATAGGAGTGAGGAATTTTTCACGCGTACCAAAATATGAGGGCATCCAAGTGGGTGATGTGTAGCATTAGTGTAGATGGGCTCAAACAAAGTGAATAGGGTAAAAATGAGTTTGATGGTGGGTTATTTTTTTTTAAACTTGTTTCAGTGTTCCCGATAGTCAAGCGCACTGGTGCAATTAGGTTTTAAAATAAAATAATAAAATAATATTTTTCTTTTATTTTTTAATAAAACAATCATTGGTGTCTTTCGGTGTTGTTCATGCACATGCATATTTAGTATCATGTAGTGCATCAACATGATGTTTAAAAAAATTGTGTGGTAATAAAATTATACTTTTTTATTTTTAATAAAAAAATGGGTGGTGCATGTTCGAATAAATGACACCATCTAGATCTTAGGATATAATTTATTTTAACATTAAGTTGTGTTCCTAGTTGTTAGACTAAGTCATGTGGTCCTTAAGTGCTTATTTCTCCCACCTAGTGTTAGTTGATCCGTTAATGCACACTCTTTCTGCTTTTAAAACAGTTTTTATGAGTAAGTAAAATATGACATCTTTTATCCTTATTTATTTTGATTTACTAAAATAAAACCAGCTTTTTTTTGCTTTTCCGGTGGATAAGGATAAAGGTAGGGTGCTAGGATACAATGGGCAAGTTTCTGCTTAGTTGCCTCATCAAATTCTTTTCTTTTCTCCTAAAAATCCTCCAACTTATTGCCTTTTGGTCACTTATGGCCTACCTAAGCTTTATTACCCAATTCGTGACCTCTTGCCTAGATTTGGAGACTACTTTTGTCTAGATGGGAGACTTGTCCTAATCTAAGCTTGCTAATACTGAGCATTTCGAATTGCGTCCAAGGAATTCAAATTTATCTTCTGAGATGTATTATTTAATGTACTATCATTGTTCATTAATAGATTGATGAGAGTTTATCAGATTTTCTTCTTTCTTATGTGTTTCTATCTCACTTTTATTCTCAATTCTCTTCAATTTCTCTGTAGTAATTCTTAGTGAAGATTGTATTGTCTCTTGGAACCTTAATTGTGGAATTATTGTATGCTATCATAGCCATATAATTATGACATTGTATCATAGTTTAGGGATCCTAGGGAGCATAGCTTTTTGTTCTACTACACCAGAAGCAGTGGAGGTCCCATAGAAACATTGGAGCAATTGACTTGGAGCCATTAGAAAAATCCTTTGGAGTCTACCAAGGCGTGAAGCTCTCCCAAAATTTCCTACTATCCAAGAAGAGCTCATTAGATTTCAATTAATCTTCCATACAGATCTTCAAAGTGTTTTTTGCAGGTGTTTTGTTAAAGTACAACTTCATGGATTCAAAATCAATTCCTCCTCTATCATCATTCAACTATTTTGAGTGGAAATTGAATATGGTTGCATATCTCGAGAGCCATGAGCTCTTTGATATGTCTATTTAAATTGGGGCAGAGCCAGAGTCCTTTGAAGAGAATGATGATTGGCTGAATTACTATGATAGAGCATTTGGAGCTAGGTGTATATCCATTGCTCCTAGATTGTGCTATATCATTGACACTGCTGAATACCCAAGTGAGATATGGTCTAGACTGGACAAAGCATTCGGAAAGAAAAATGAGGAGATTGGTGCAAACCACTTGGAGAGAAAATATGGCACCTCCTCATGTGTTCTTCCTCTTGATTTCTTAGCCTTAAGATTCTCTGAAGATGTTGTTCAAATAGAAGAAGAAGAAATTGCAGAAATGTTTTCAACACATTGAGTTCCTCTTGAAGATGATCTATTTGGTTTGAATGCTTCATCTTCTTTCCATGAAGAAGAATATGAAGAGACTTTATTTGTTTTTATAGAAGATGATGATCATCATGAATCCTCATCCTAAGATGTTGATGATGAAGGAGGTTCAACTAATGGAGCTGCTATTGTTGAAGAGAAAGACATTCATCCATTGTTCTCATATGACTCTTCTAATTCGAATTGTGAGAAAGAAAAGCTAAGCAGAAGAGGATTTCGACTCCTCTCTTTCACATGAGTCTAATGGTGTGAAGAATGGTTATCTATTAAATTTTTTGGAATTTAGATCAGATTTTGGAACTATTACATTCACCCTACTTGATCGCATGCTTCCTATGTGCTTCAACTTGATCAATAGCACATGTTCTCATAGTTACACTGAAGATGGAAGAAACCACCATTTGCTTTAGACTCATTCTCAAGCTCATCAAGACTCATTTGGACCTCATCACATGATGTTCAAGTATAATGAGAAGCTACATATTATCTCATATCATAATTCTATTACCGAGGATCATATATCAGTTAGTGCTCTATAAGAAGATTCTTATTCTCATGAGTTTGTTGATGTGCAAGTTTGTGGTTCCTTGCATATTTTGGGAGCTAGATCAAGCTATGGATCTACGAGATTCACTCTCTTTGGTCCCATTCCTCCTCCCTATTCCAGCATGGTCACATGCACATTTCCTCAAGGTGCTAAAGAATTAAGAGACATCATGCATTCGCTTGGACACTTTATCCTCACACTTGGAGCTGATTTAATGTCCAAGCCACCACTATCACATCAAAGTTCATTCGGATCTTCTCTCACCTATGCTTAATTGGATTTCAAGGATCCTCATGACATTTCCATCATGTTGGAACACATTCTTGGAGCTGCTCATGGTTCAAGTTGCAAGTTCCAAGATATTCGTTGGCACATATGGGAGAACACAACTCTTCCTGCAAAGAGGAAAGAACCTCTTGATATTTGAGTCACGAGTCATTGGCCTCACTATCCTTCCTTCGAATATTATGTTCATGTTGCAATCTAAAGAAAACCTTTTGATACATTCGATGTTCAGTTTGAGGAGGGGTTTTGTTCCCACGGGGTTTTCCTTCTAACCTCAAATTACATGGATAATAAATGTAAAGGGGTGACCATAATCCTTTGTTGCTTGGTCTGTAATCATATTTTACTCACACTAATTCATGCTCAAGGGGGTGTGATAGAATAAATGACCCCATCTAGACCTTAGGATATAATTCATTTCAACATTAAGTTGTGTTCCTAGGTGTTAGGCTAATTCATGTGGTCACTAAGTGCTTACTTGGCCCACCTAGTGTTAGTTGATCCATCAATATGCCCTGTTTATGCTTTTAAAGTATTTTTTATGAGCAAGTGTGCTATGCCAAATTTTATCCTACTTTATTCTGATATATTAAGATAAATCCAACTTTTGTATGCCTTCGTGATGGATAAGGATAAAGCAAGGGTGCTAGGATATATTGGGCAAGTTTCTGCTTTTTTTCCTCATCAACATCCTACCTTTTCCCTTGAAAATCCTCCATCTTGCTTCCTTTTCGTCACTCATGGCCTACCTAAGATTTATTAGCCAATTTGTGACCTCTTGCCTAGATTTGGAGACTACTTTTTCCTAGATGGGAGATTTATACTAAATCTAAGCCTACCAATAGTGAGCATTTCGAATGGCCTCCAAGGCATTAAAATTTCTCTTTTGAGATGTATTATTTAATGTACTATCATTTTTCATTAATAGATTGATGAGAGATTATCAAATTCTCTTCTTTGTTATGTGTTTCTGTCTTGCTTTTATTCTCAATTCTCTGCAATTCTCTATAGTATTTCTTAGTGGAAATTTTATTGTCTCTTAGATCCTTAACTATGGAATTCTTGCATGGTATCATAGCCATAGAATTCTGACAGTGCATTACAGTCTATGACATGTACTGATGTGTTGATGTGTTTATTGACTAGCACACTATTATCATGATTTAAGTAATATTTTGCAAGATTGTCTTAATAAAATAGTTGTATTATTTTAAATAAAATATATCTCAGTGCGTTCATTATGATAAGGCATGCCAGGGTGTTTAATGTTAACGAACACACTACGATGATATTTTTACCTAAAAGTTAATGTGTTTTTTAGTAATATATATATATATATATATATATATATATATATATATATGATAAAAGATTACACAGTCAGCCATTTCTACTACATGCGTGAGGGCATTTAGTGTTCGGTAACGCACCATGTATAAGCTTCTTAAAAAATTCTTAGGAATATTTTAATAAAATTTATATTTTTAGTAAAATATAGTACGGGGCATTTATGTTTAAGTAAACACACTACGGCGTTTATGTTTATGTAACACATTGATTAAGAATTTTTTTGTTTTTTGAATTTGATGATTTTTTTGGACGTCGTGCAACATAGTATATGGATACCCAGTCTCTCGATATTGTAAACACACTGGTTCGTTGATGTTAAAACAAGCGCACAGTAAAAAAACCTCTCCTAAAACCTTTGGCCACTTGCCTCTGCTAGTGACCTCCACTATGAATGGATATTTGGACTCTTTTGAGTGGAGCATTCGCTATAACCTCTGCTACAGGGATTTTTCCTTGTAGTGAATCTTAATTTATTTTATGAGGCCATTTTGATGAGCATTCAAAAGAATAAGACCTTCCACAACTAACAAGATTAAGATGGGGAGAATGAGCAGCCATGTTGAAGCCCTCACATAGAATTGATAAAAAAAAGTTGCACAACTATTTATTAGGGAAATAAGGGAGACCAATCATTTAACGCAACTCATTGTCCAAGATATAAACGAGATACAAAATCCCATATGAATTAGAAGGATATGTAGGTAGAGCTAGTTTACATTGTCAAAGACTTTAGAAAAACAATTTCGGTATCTAAATATCTGTATATTTTAATCTTAGTGGTTTGTAATCCCTCCCGTTCAAGCTCCATTATATCATGAATTGGTCTTACTTCCAAAAAAAGAAGTTATATTGAGAGATATTATGAGACATGATGGGATTCAATCTTATTGGAATAACTTTTGATACAATATAGTGAAAATAGTTACACATGAATATTGTCCTTAGATAGACAAAAGAGACGTGATTATCTACCTTCGGTATGAGGGCTAGGAAAGTAGAGTTAAAGACTAAAAGATTTTACCCAACAATTTGGTTTCCTCATTTACACCTCAATTTTCCTCCCTAATGAAATCAAAGAAGACTGGGAATGATTTCACGCGATACCCATGATTCCCTGGAAATAAATATTTCTAGAATCTATGGAAAGTAGACTCTAGCTCATCAAATATGATCTCTATCATAAGTTCCCCATTATCTTCCGCATTGGAAAATTTTTTTAAGTCGATTACCACCTTCAAAATATCAACCATTGGGAATCAATTTTTGGCGTTGAAGATATTTTTAAAAGATTGGTTGAGCTCTTTTCCTATATCTTTAATATGTGAAAATTGATCACCATATAGTCTTGTGATTTTCCAATTTGAATTGGATGCTTCTATCATCTTAACAAATATTTGATTTTTTCATTGGCAACCTTTAGATAGTGGGATTTACTTTTAATATGCTTATTGTTTTTCTTGAATAAGGAGGATTTCTTATTTAAGGAATTTCAGTTCCTTATTTAAATATTATTGTTTAGATATCCAAAACATTTTTTTCTTGGAGAACTAGAGAATATTCTCCTCAATGAAATCTCATTGAGGATTTTTTTTTCTCAATTTTTTTCCTTTATAATAGGTAATAGACGCCTTTTTGGATATTTAAAATTGGATCAGAATTTCAAAGCCACTCAAAGAAAATGCAACATAAGGGGACCAAACATATTTAATAATTGTAATGAAACTTCCACCTCTTGTCCATTTAGGATTCAACTTGAAAGCATTGAGAGGTTTCATCTCTTACCACATAAGATCCATGATGATGGGAAAGTGATTAGAACCTTCACCATGTGTATCCCAATGTCTAAATTTGAATTTTTACCTCAATAAATATTTCTAATATTAGAAATCTATCAAGCCCTCAAATACTTGAGTTACAACAACAATATTGTTGAACCAAGTCAGATTTAAAATAGTAGGAAGAATATCCACTAATCCCACTTCCTCCATTTGTGGACAAAAAGTTTTGAAAGGCCACCCAACTAATATATTAGTCCCCAAACCTTTGAAGCACCAATAGAAAGGTTTGCATCGCCACCCAAAAATAGTAAAACTTAAAAAATACAACTCCTTCTAAAAAATTGTCCTAGCAATATCTCCTATCCACATAAGGACAATATACATTAAGAAAAAAAAAATCCTTTTTGTCCAAGGAAAGAGTTGATTTGAGAAGGTATTGATCCACATAGCTTATTGCAAGACAGGGATTAGGTTCCATGTTCTATATGTTTGTTTTATTTATTTAGTGCAAATGACCGTCTTTTTCGTCGCTTGAGTTTTTTGACAATTACAGGATAGCCTGATTGACTTGGATTTTCAACTAAATTAGTCATTCTGTTCACATTAAACAACAGTTCATTGGAAAGTGTATTTGCATCGATCTCTTTGTTGTATGAATAAGTAGCTTTAAAATGAGAGGACTTGATTCCAAAAGAATTTTTATCCTCTACCACAATCAATCATTCATGAACACATTAGATAGATGAAATTTGTAAAAGGGTTCATCATCTATTTCATAAGTCCAAATGTATATGCTAACATGGAATATTTCACAAAGCCATTAAATAAAAAAATCACCTCCCTCTATCTTTCCATTAGCATAAAGCATTGAGCACTTCACAATGTAACCTTCCCAATCTGCAACTGAGCATTCATTTTCAGCAAGAGTATGTGGAAGATATTTGTTTAAAGATTTTAATTCCCATTTGTCATTTGCAGCATAGTAATTGAATAAGGTGTGGGCTAATGTTTTTCTCAAAGATGCCACATCAAACAACTATGCAAAACTGCATAGTGATTCAAACAATGAATCATTTCACTAAGTACACAACCAAAGAACTACAAAGATTGTTCTAAAAGTGTATACTAGGGCAATGGAATCTCTAGATCAATCTGTGTCAGTCCACTTGAAGATATGCATGAAGCAAACGACCTGCTTGGATTTGTCATGGTTTTTGTTGAATGATATGACAATATTGGTTCAAAGTGGATAGATCTTGGATTCATATAATGGAAAAGTAAATGGTATTTGTATCCTCCTTTTCCAGAATTAAAATGAAGATGTTATTTTTTATTTGAGAATGACCAAACCAAAACCATTATAGATAACCATATAAAAAACCTCTTGGCACACAAGATATCACCCCATAGTCCTGTTGCACCAAATGCATTTGAGGAAAATGCAGAAATGGACATCCTCTCCAAATATGTTTCAGTGGTGTTTACGTGATGTTGTTCATAAATGAATTCATAACTCAATTGTTTTCTCATTCTCATAATAGCAATGGATCTCGGAAAACTAACCAGCATCATAAGTGGTTAACAATTCCTTGTCTTATCTTGACCAAAGTGTACCAAAAATGTAGCAATCTAACCAATAAATCAAATAACAAATCACCTACATGATAAAAAAAATTAATGTATTCTGAACATGTGTGAGACCCATAATGTAGCAATCTAACCAATAAATCAAATAACCAATCACCTACATGATAATAAAATTCATGTATTCTGAACAAGTGTGAGACCCATAATGTATAGTTAATTTGTTGAAAATTCCTTTCAAGAATTCCAAAAACATTTTGAGCAATTGATTCATTTAAAACATCAAAGAATGTGAGACCCATAATGTATAGTTAATTTGTTCAAAGTTCCTTTCATGAATTCCAAAAACATTTTGTGCAATTGATTCATTTAAAACATCGAAGAATGTTGCTCACTGTGCTACCGTTTGCAAATTGTAATGCAAAGACGAAAACACTGGCTAAGTTGAAGCACCAGAGAAATGGATTTTGAGAAAAAAATCAAACAAAATCCATGCAAGAACCAATGGATAGTTTGCAATTCTGGACTTCAGTCAATGTATTTGCAATAAGACAAAATGTATTTGCAGTAAGACAAAAGAGGATGCATTTTTTATGGCACTAACATTTGGATAAAAAATTTAATCTGTTGTGGAATGAATGCATGCGTTCATATCGTATACTCTGCAATAGAACGATCTCTTAGCCAATCCAAGGAGGAGAGATCTCTATAACTGTGAATGTGCTCTAAAAAGTATGATCACTGAGAAATGTTATTTTGTATTTGCAGTAAGACAAAAGATGATGCATTTTTTATGGCAATAACATTTCGATAGAAAATTTACAATGCATCTGTTGTGGAATGAATGCATGCGTTCATATCGTATACTCTGCAATAGAACGATCTCTTAGCCAATCCAAGGAGGAAAGATCTCTATAACTGTGAATGTGCTCTAAAAAGTATGATCACTGGGAAAGGTAAAAACAATAAAAATAAATAAATAAAAACCTAAATTTACCATATGTATCTAGTAAAACTTTTTGTATGAAAGAAAATTAAATATGAATAGACAACAACATAGCTTTGACCAAGGAAGCATCTATGTTCTAAGAAAACGTCAATGGGCTTTGACTTTCATCAAAACTCTAATCAACAAAACGAATGCTTTCCTACTTTGCAACAAATTCCATTGTCTAAACAAAAAGTATGCTCAAAATAATTTAGTGTAGCATGCAAATACATCATATTCCAAATTTGTTAGAAGTTGTCATTGTCAATGAATGTATGCCCTTGATCTTTTGTTCGGACATGCAATAAGCAACTTTATATTGGAGATTAATTTTTACTAAACGTATATGGGGCCAAGTTGATCTTTTACTAACTCCCAAATCTCTAAATATTCTCGGGTTTGGATTTCTTTAGTTCAAACCATCATCTAATTTCTGAATTGCAACAATTCTCTAAACAATGATAACTTCACGGAAACCCAAAAATGGAACCATATATTTAAGCAAATGAAATTCATGTACATGTTTCATGACTTGTACAAGATGGTAAACTGGAATGCAAGTTTTTCCACCAGATTACCAGAGGAATTATTAGCAAATACCTCTTAACCCTAGATTTGCATTTTCATGCATTGGTATCCATTAATGCCAAAACAAAATGTTTGTTTGGAACTCTCTTCTATTGTCCAATTGCTATTAGCATAGAACCACGGATGCACTTGTACCTACCGGTACTCTTTTTTGTCTATTTGATTGAAATGCAACTGCATTCACTTCATGTGTTTTTATGCGTAGCCATGATCATCACTCCACTTTCATAAAAGACATTTATGAAATACAAAAGCTTCTACGAAGCCGTCAAGATTCCACGAATAGGAAAATGTCATCTATAATTTTTTTCTACTTTCTAGAGTCCATGTATTCAAACACCAATTAGTTCCTTAGCATGTAATTAGCATGAACAATCTAGCTTAACAAACACAAAAAAATAAAAACCCCATGGAATGTACGTATGGTGCTTAGAGTCTTGGGCATAAATCTCAGCAATGGAATTCCTTCAATAGATTCAAACTGAATACCTATGCAAGCGAGATCCCTATGGAATTCAACAAAGAAGGACAATCTGCACCAATTGATGAAAGACATGGAACTGCAAAAATATCTGATTATGGAGAAATTGGAAAAAAATCCAAGGGTAGTCAATTCTAGAATTTTATGGGATCCCATCGTGCCAGACGCCATGGTAGTACATTGAAAGCAAGCAACGCCCATTGTACAACATGTTCATACTTGCTCCTGGATTTCGTGAATGCCAGAAAACAATTATAGAATAGGGAGCATCAACGCCTGATTTCCTTGGGGGCATAATTTGGACCAAGGAAATATTCCTTCATCTTCATAAAGGGGATAAGCATGATCAATAGTGCAAATGGTATGCAACCATTCATCGTGGGCATACCTCGAAGCAATATGACTCAATTTGTACAAAATCAGTTTGGTCTCATTTTAGAATCTTAACCCTAACAAAAGAAAATACGTTGCAATTGATATAAGAAGTAAAGTCTAAAATAAATTATTCAAAGTATAGACTATAAAATGTGATTGTACATTATGATATATGTATTTTCAAGAACTATCACTTCCTCTGTATGGGCCTCGTACATCGAGGGCAATTGTCATGAGATTGAATCCAGGGAGCAATGCAATATCTGTGAAAATAATGCAAGCATGGTGAAAGAAATAGAACCCGCTCCATGTTTCTAAAATCGTCGAGGCAAAATATGCAGCTCTCTACCTCTTCTGTACTTAATGTTTCTCTCAGAAACCACAAGGGGCCCAGTACTGTTGATGGGATCTTGTATCTCCCATCGTGCCAGACGCCAGATATGCTCTACAAACTGTAGTAATATTACAATGAAAGCAAGCAACGCCAATGCTACAACATGTGATTTATGGTATTTATAAGGGTGTCGTGAATGCCAGAACACAATTAAAGATTGGAATTGAAATCATATTTATGACACTCAACGCATACGGCACGTCCATCGCTATAGGAGTGGATGATGGCGACTGCAAATATGAGCAGAATATGAAGGACTCACGAGGCTAAACGCGTTATTGTTTTATTGAATTCGATTTTTTATTGGCATGAATTTGTGCATTTAATGCCACCTAGAACCTCCCACTCACCTTATTTTTCTCATCCACGCTTGCCTATGAGCCATTATTGTTCCAGCATGCCTTAGCCACGTTCACACCTCCATTCGTGACCATTTGGACTGAGTTGGAGCAAGTTGGACCCACATAGGGGATTGAGGCCAATTGGGCCAATTACTCATGTACACTCATTTTGGGGTTCCTAAGCCTCACAAATTTCTCCAAATGTAATATAAACTTGTTCTAAACATAAATGTAATATAAACTTGTTCTAAACATATTTAAATGTTAGAAAGTCAAATAATATCAAGTTTATGTTCACATTGTGTGTGTAAATTGCTCTTCTTTCAAGCTTTTTTGATGTTTTTTGCAAGTAATTCGATTTGTGAGGTTCTCTAAGGCTCCTAGATCTTCTTGTAGATCAAAATTCTCACATGGTATTAGATCCTAGTGTATTTTAGTGAGTTGCAGATCAATGTTGAGTGTTTGAGCTGCATTCTTGAGAGAATTTCTAGATAAAATCGAGTGTTTTCTGCATGACTTTCAGCAATTTTCTCACCCTCAACGCAAGCAAAAATGGAAGAAAACCACCTCTTGCTTACTCCTTTCAATTTCTTTGATTGGATGGTTGAAATGGTCATTCAACTAAGACCTAAGGGTCTCTGTAGAGTTACCATGGGCATAGAAGTGAAGCCAAACTCTGCTGTGGAGAAAGCCAAGTACTACAATCGACTTGATGAAGCATATGGATTGCTATGCATGACTATTTCAAGAGAGCTCTTATTTCTCACCCTCAACGCAAGCAGAAATGGAAGAAAACCACCTCTTGCGTACTCCTTTCAATTTCTTTGATTGGATGATTGAAATGGTCATTCAACTAATATCTAAGGGTCTCTATATAGTTACCATGGGCACAGAAGTGAAGCCAAGGGTCTCTATATAGTTACCATGGGCACAGAAGTGAAGCCAAACTCTGATGGGGAGAAAACCAAGTACTACAATCGACTTGATGAAGCATATGGATTGCTATGCATGAGTATTTCGAGAGAGCTCTTATTTCTAACTAGAGTTGTTTTAAAAGAGTCAACCCCAACTCCTGTAAACATGAGGAAAAGAAACTGAATTAAAGAGAAAAAGAAATTTTCAGCTAATGGTTCTAAATTTCACCATGAACAAATTAATTAATGGTTCTAAATTTCACCATGAAGAAATTTTCAGCTAATGGTTCTAAATTTCACCGTGAACAAATTTAAAAAAATAATTAACACAAGAAATTCTGGACATGGAAATATAGAGAAATGGAAAGACGCTTTGAGATCTTTACTTTGAGAATTTGACGTTTTCACTTTTTAGATTTTTTCTTTCCTCGCCCCCGCTTTGGTTGTTGCTCCACATTGTTTGGCTTTAGCACATCTTCTGGTTTTGGATTTACATGCCCATTCTCAGTAGTTCCATCTTCTTGCACACTGTTTGCGTTTTCATTTCCATGCAGTACATCTGCCTGCAAGTGCAAGTGCTGACGTTCTGAAACCATTGTACCTTTGTATTTGTTCAACTCAGTCTTCAGAGAGTCGTTTTCGTCCTGCACGCACCTTTTTGCCTGGGCAAGGTCTGAAAGTTGGTATTCTGAATCAGCTAACTCACAATCTTTTTCCACTGCCATGGCCCTACAAGATTCAAGATCTTTCCTGAAAAATTCCAAAGCCCTTTCCAACTCCCCTATTCTGCCCTTAAGATGCACCTGTTCTTCTTCTCAAACCCATTTTCTTCTCTCTATTTCAGACTCTTTCTCTTGAAGTAACATTTTTTCCTCTGCAGCGGACGAAAGTTTACCTTGTAAATCAGTTAACCGGATGACCATGGCAGAAAGTTCGCAGTGTAGATCAAAGATTCGGTCGTATTTTTCCACTGCAACATTTAAAAGTTGTCTTTGTAACATAGCTATTTGTTGTTCACCCTTGGAAGCAGAATCCTTCAACTCTTCAAGAGAAGACTTCGTTGAGAGTAGATTTTCTTCAAGTTCTTTATTTGTGGAAAACTGTAACATCAAGTTTTGATGTAAAGTCTCTTTTTCTTCTTTGAGGTGGCAGGAATCATTTGATAATTTGTTCTTGTCTTCTTTGATTTTACTTAGCCTAACAGCCACTTCATCATATGCTGACTTTGCTGATTCTAACTCAGTCTGCAATTCCAGTGACTGGCTTTCTAGGTACAACACTCTCTCATCAGTCTCCAAACATTTTGCTGAAATTTCTCGAGATCTTTTTGTTTCTTCATTCAGATTATGAAGAAATAAACTTGTCTCATTCCCAAGAGAAGCATTCTCTCTTTTCAATGCTAAAATCATTTTTTTATTTTCTCCATTTTTTTTCAACGATTCCAAGTGCTTCTCCTCCAACTCTGTATATTTACGGGCCAACTCTTCCCGGAGTGATTCAAATTTGGTCCTCTGTTCTTCCTTTTCCTCTATCTGTTTCTTAAGTCTAGCATTTTCTGCAACAAAATCTTCAGTTCTCTGATTCTGCATTTCAAGCAAACGCCTGGCACCGTTCACATCCTTATGTATCATTTCGGTCTGTTCATAAAAAGAATTTTCTGTTACCTTGGACTGCCCAGCTGAATCTGAATGTTCTTCCATTTTCTTTCCAGTTCCCCTTTCTTCTTTTAAGTTCCGTGCTTGTGTGATAAGGCCTTGATTTTGTTCCCGCAGTTTAAATAGCATATCATCTTTTTCGGGCATGGATATTTTATCATCCTTATCCTTCCCCACCGTGGAATAACCCTTCGCAGCATCACCATTTGCCAACAGTAAATTTTTTCTCTCCCTTTTCGATTTGCCCATCTTGTTCAAGAGCTACAACCGCCTGCCAAAGACAGAAAGAAAAAAATATGTTTTGCTTTTCTAACTGATCATAAATCTTCAAACAAGAAAAACAATAGTTCCGATGTTATTAACAATGGCTTCAACGAAGAATCGAACAACGACAATTTCAGAAATTGGGAAATTTTAAACCTGACAGTAGTAATGGTCACGATTGCAAAACAGCTATTTCACAAATTAGGAAATTTAAGTTTAACATAAGAACAGTACAAATCAAAACTAAGACGATTTTTGTAAGGTTATAGAGGGAAGATTCTGACAGAAGAAAACAGGAGTTATAGATAAATACCTCCCGCGTGAAAATGAAGAACTGAAAGGCTTTTCTATTTGCGATCCCTCCAACAAAGAGTCCTCAAAAAGGTAGAATTTCCGTTAATTCTACAGAGTTTCTATCGTGAAAGCTTGACTCGCATCTGGAGGAAAATATTGAGATCGTAGAAGCGCTTAACCCGATCTCTTGTCCTTGGATTAACACAACTGAGGAAACGACGTCTAAATCGTGATTTGTATAGCAATTGGGCGGTGTATAAATAATCGACTGAAAGCTGTGCAGAAAACCTTATGGAATCATTGATGGTCGGCTCATGGCCCGTTAAAATCGAAATTGACCCATTATATTATCATGTTTGCTGGGCATGCTCGAAGGTCTTGCGGAGCCTTGTGGCTTTGCTCCCCCACAAGTTGATCAACCTTAGTAACCTTCATATTGTGTATCTATCACGTCCACCCCAATATTTGTCATTTTGGTGTGTCAAGATTATTTGGTAATGCTTGCCTATACATTATTTGGTTCTAATTTTTCTATTTTGGGCCTACATGAAATTTTTTAATTATTTTTTATTTTTTGATAAATTATGAGCCGATATAAAAACTTGACATCTAAATAACATGACAAACTTCATAATATTTCCTCCATATGAGTTGCTAAAATCATAACATTTTCCCCATATGGATTGTTAGCACCTAGCTACTCTCAATGTAAAAATGAAAAATAATATTAAAGAAATTAGTATTTATTTTTTTAAAAGAAGAAATGAAGCGTTCAACTATATATCAATACTAAAATTAGAGGAAGTTGCAACCAAAAAAAAAAGATACATAGCATATTTATTTGTTAAGTGGGTCTAGCTTTGGTGATTAAGATCTTTAAGAAGGTACATCTTCGGCATATGGGTTGTTAGCACCTAGCTACACTAGGTGCAAAAATGAAAAATAATATAACTGAAGTGTTCAACTATATATCAATATTAAAATTAGAGGAAGTTACAACCAAAAGTATTTTTTAAGTGGGTCTAGCTTCAATGATTAAGATCTCTAAGAAGTTGTTATCCTCCTCAGGTAGGTCTAAATATTGCTCGTGACATATTTTCTCTTTGTGGGCAAGTAGTGCTAGCAAGATAGCAACTACCTCACTTTCGCTCTGAGTGCTTTCAGAGTGCGGGACAAGATATTCAACACATTTTTTTATACTAGTAGGTTGGATTGACTATTTGAGTGATTTTAGTTTGATGCATGTGGTCTTCAGTTCAATCCACCCAAGATGGTTGTCTTTGTCGCGTTCCCCACTCGATTTGGTCACACAAATAGCTAGATAAAATATCTATTATTTATCCACCATTCTACCATTCAGGTCAACCATGTGAATTTTCATATGTATTTAGATAATATGTCTCTAGCACACATGCCATTAGAGCAACACTACCATGTTGTTTCCATGGGGGGTTCACTCAGTGAACTTGTTACATAGCCGGATCGGTAGGTATCCATTTTTATCAACCCATTTTTAATACCCTCTTTATATCATATTATCAAGTTGTAACAAACAAGATCCCTAACGCATCTCAATATATGCAAACATGATGCTAAATAAAATAATAGTATAATGCTAATAATGATCTCACCGGGAATGTAGGGGTGACTGAGTCAATTTTTTGCGTTGGATAGTGGAAGAACCAATGAAATATTAATGGGGAAGGCAAAATGCTTAAAAGGAATCCGAGTCAAGAGATGAATGTAAAAAATAATGTTAAATACTAATAGTAAAATAGTTATGCAATGCTTAGAAAACATGAGGATTGTAGATGTTTCACACCATAACCTACCAATCTACCAATTTTAGCCATAGAGAGATCATGTTTTCTATAATATTAATAAATTAAACTCCATAAAAATGAAAAATTGAAACCATTTTATGGATAGAATTCCCTACCTTCCTATCAAAAGGGTTTCCTATTTTAAATGACATATCACATTTATGGATGGAGGCACAGTTGACTAGGAATTTAAGAGCACATATCATCAAGGGGAATATCACATTCATGAATTTTATTATTTTCTTCCAATTTTTTTATTACCTATTTTCATGGCCCCGAGGCCAATGAAAGCTTAGATAAATCACATTCATGAATAAAATTATTCTAAAAACAAGAAGACTTTATGAGTTCAATGATTTGGAGGTATATATCCAACCCACGATTTGTAGGTTATTACTTAGCAGTAGTTAGGACTAATATGAATCCATCCCATGATTTGGAGGTATGAATCTAGCCTAAAATTTGGAGGTTATTCCTTAGCAAAAAATAGGACTAGTATGAATCCAACCCGCAATTTGTAGGTATGAATTGAGCCCATGATTTGGAGGTATGAATCCATCCCACGATTTGGAGGTTATTCCTCAACTCACCCAAATAAAATAATCCCCAATATTTATATTACTTTGTCAAATTAAAAACACCCCCTTGACCCCTTAATACGAGGCAATATATTTTAGAAGTTTTTAGGAGTATTCAAACCCCAATATGAATGGACGTGATATGATATTGCCTCACTAGTGAACCCCCCGTGGTTGTTTCTCACTTCTAGTTTTTCTTGAGTCATTGATGTCTCATGCATTAGTTCCAATAGCTTCAATTGCCTTAGTATCATGTATGGGAAGACATGATCCAAATGTTGAAGGAGTTCATGTAGAATCCCCAAAACCTGTAGTCAATTAATATGCTATAGAAGGTTGAATAACAATTGATTCAAATAGAGATGTTGGTTTTCGACTTGCGAATCCTATAGAGTAATCAACTTGATCAAGAATTCCCTAAAATTTTCAATGGATCACTATTCAACAAGTGAGAGAAGAATACTTGAGGTTTTCCCATCAAATATGAAATATGTGTTTCATATATTCTCCTATTTGATAGGGTAAAATAATATGCAGGCCATTGACTCTTTAGGATATCCCATCATGATAACGGCATGACTCGTTGCATCTACTTTCTCCCTTTTGTCATCTGGAATGTGAGCCCATGCAATGGAACCAAAAATTTCGAGGACTTCGAGTGAGGGATTCCTTCCAGGAAACTTTTTTAGTTGGATTCATGTTCAACACATGTTTAGTTAGAACCATATTTATTAGATAGTTTTACTAGTAAACAACTTGAATCTTCCTAAAATCAAATCAACAAACCTTTGGTGTGAAGCATGAATGTGCCATTTTGACGAATTGATACTCTGCCATTCAAAAACACCATTATAATAGGGTGTGCGAGAAACTAACCTCTTGTAGGAGAGAACATTATGCTATAAGTACCTTTCAAATCCCTTGCTCGCATATTGTCCTTCAATATCAAATCATAAACATTTCATAGATTGATCACTATGGTTTTCGACAAGTTTTCTTAATTCATTGAATCTTTCCAAGAGATGATTCTTATGCTTTAAAATATACACCCGCGTATACTAGATATAAAAGGAAGGGTGTAATGCCCCACACTTTGATTCCACTAATATTTTGCACATGATTTTGGATATACATCATATTATAGTAATATATGTACATTTCGAAATTTGGATGATTAACATAGGTACAATGTATGTGCATGCTAGCTACATTCCCAGATCTCACACGTATGCGCTTGTATGCTTATTGATTAAAATATATATTAATGAACCTTATGTGGATAATTGATCACATGCTTTATAATTAAGTTAGGTAGTTAATATTAGGTTTAATATTGTTGTTAAAATGATTATGAATAATAAATTATTTGTACATGAGACATTTAAGGTTTGAGAAATTTAGTTCATTAATTTGATTTTGTATTTTGTCAAGAGAAATTGCTTGATGACTTTAGTCGATAAGTTTGGATGGGATATTTGATTTGTTATTTATTGCCTTCGTAATGGAGATCCATGTTGGGGAAGACGTGGGAATTGAATGCTTATGGGAAGATATATAACGGAGAGTCGGTGGAGGATGGACATATGAGGAGGGAACCTCGATTGTTGTGGGGTTGTTGGAAGGGATTGGAAACATTTTGGAAATTGTTTATGTGAGGAAAATTGGGAGAACAATGCTGCTATTCTGTTTGAGATTTTTGGGCATGGGTGCTAGAAAAGCTATCAGAGTTTTTTGGGTCGAGGAGTTGGATAAACTGTTACCGGTAGAATAGGAGGTTAAACCAGAATGGGTTATTGTTGGGGGCGCTATCAATTTCAAGATTTCAGGATTTCTTGAATGAGAGAAGCATGCATTATTCTTGTTGATTTCATTTAAGTTATGGAAAATTCAAAATTGAGTTTTACACTATATGCTTATCATTTTTCTTATTACTAGTTGTGATAATTTATTACATAGAATTTGAAATGAAATTACTTTCATTATTGCCCGAAAGAAATAGAAAAGAGGAAAGAAAATCTATTAAACCAGAGCTATAACTCACATATAACTTATTAATATGTTAAAATTTCCATTAGAAACAACTCCAAGACTCAAGGAAATTAAAAAAGAGTCTACATCTTATAAATAAGATAATAGGGGAACCTAAGACCCTTACAGAGGGTGCATAAATTGGTCTCCACTTTTTCATGCCACCAAGGATCTTGTAAACGCGTCTTCATTAATGTTTTACACAATGTAAGTGCATTTCTTATGTTAGGATCATTAAACCCTGATCCTATGACCAAACCTCATGAAATCTAAAATGGAGATGCATTATAAAACAAATATGCATATGCTTTTTGGCTATAATGTATTAGAGCCAAAATGCATATGTGTTATAACATGTGTTTTGGTTGTACATGTGTATGTAATACAAACATTAAAGATAGGGGCATACTGCATTATGTGATCATATATAATAATATAATGGTGTTCCTTGGATGATAATAGGTCCTTAATACCAATCCCCAACATGAAAAATACACGTGGGATAATTATTCTATTTTTGGAGCTTGTGTGGTATTTTTAGACCCTGTGCATGGTCCATGAACCATAAAATCATATTTTACTCCATAAGGCAATAGTTTTTATATTATTTGGGCCATGGGTAATTTTATGAGAACCATATAGTGTCAGAAACCTTGTAATGGTTCCCATGTGACCATGGATTAAACCTTGAGATCCATCCCCTATGAAAAAATTTCCGAATGGTGTATGTATCCCACTTGGTGGGTAAAGTTCCCCTCCAAAGGGTGTCTAGAATGGTTCAATACTTACTTTTGTCACATGAGCCTTGGAACCTTAAATAAGGTCGTTTTCTCTCTGTTACCTTCTCAACCATGCTTGAAACCCCAAATTCCTTCCCTAGATTGAAAAAATTCCTTTATGCACCCATATCCCACTTAGAGATCAAAGAAGATCTCTCATCTCTGACCACCCCAAATCAAAGTGTTATATGATTGCCTATTTCTTTCAATGTATTTGCATAAGTAAATTTGATTTCCTAATCAAACTAATTTGAGTTAATCGGTTCCTATATTTTCTTTTTCCTTGACCAATTGAATTGAGAAGGGTGGTTGTTTTTTTGTGGTTTCTTGTGTGTGGGTCATGGAAATATGAGTTGATTATTTCTTTCGAAAGCATTGGGATCAATGTACAAGTCAGTATTCTAGGAAAATACTAGTATAAAGGTACCTAATTTGTTTGTCCCAGTAGATCATTATTATAAGTATTGAAAACTAACTTATTGAATGATTTTATTCCTTTCTTTTCTCTAGAATAGTTCTGACACTAACTATTTGGGAAGTCGTCCTCTAATAGAGTTGGAAAATCAATTGGGGAAGAACTCTTTGAGTTCTCTTCATTATCGTTTTCCTTTTTTTTTCTCTAGCCATTTGCAGGGTAGTTGCTAGTCATATTTTGACCTAAGATTTAAGGAAAATTGATGGTTTTGGAAATCCTTCTGGATTTAAATAGGGTATCCACACATTTCCTAGTAGTGATAGGAGCATGTAAACACTACTACACTTCCCAAAGAAGGGTGTCCATGCACTTTCCTCAAGATATATGAGTGTGGGTTTTTTGTATAGAGGATTTTCTTCCTTTTCTACCTTGTTTTCTCCCTTTTTAGTTAATGTTTTGGGCCAACCTAAGGTTATAGGTTCTACATTTGGAAGGATTGCTTACCTTTGTGATCACAAAAGGAAAAAATAAAGAAAAAAATTGTTTTGTTTTTATTATTTTCCTTACATTACATTTTGGTAGCAAACTTGTACATGCATTTTTTGGCAAAAGAGTTGTTGATTTCACATTTAAAAATAAATACATGAAATGAGTGTGTTTGCAGTGCTTAGTGATATTGATGAATTGCTCTATTATTGGAAGCTAGTGAATGTTATTATTGGTTTGTATCATTGTATGTCTCCGAACATTATTTGTTGCACATTTAGCTCCCTAGTAACAGTACCCTTTAAAATGAAACATAACTAAAATGAACTAGAATTGTTTTCATTTGATAGAAAACCAATAGTAGTATAGGTTTTAGGGCTTGGTTGTAGGTTTGGAGAGTAAATTCTACAAGGCCACAAAAAAACCGGATAGGATTTGATTAAAAAAAGGGAAAATACAACAATAAGGAGTGCTTGCTAGGAAAATACATCTTACACGTTTGTCAAAAAATGTGATTAAGCTAACCAATTGGAGCAAACATACCCTCTTCACTTTCTTAGTGATTACTAAATGCATAGGGGATTTGGTTGAAGTAGAATGACCCCAAGGTGACACCATTTTTCTCTAGGTTTTTGGGTTAAGGACTTTGTCTTGAGTTCCCCAACCATACACGCAATATTGAATCACATCTATTGTGACTAGTCATTGTTTTTGAAGTGGTAGGAATTGGCGCAAGGTAGGTCGACTAGACCTTCTTGCTTAACAAAAACACACAATGCTCACACAAACTTCGTGTAATCAGGATGCCAGAATCTGGATTCTATTACTTCAAATCAATTACAATGTGAGTTACAAAGAAAATGAACTAATCTAGTCGGCCTTAGCCTTATACAATAAACATAAGTAAATGTGTGTTCTCTATGTGTGCGATCTTACTCCCTCTCATGACCTTTGCTGAATGCAAGCACTCGTTGAGCTATGGATGGACGATCTTTCTCTCCTCGATCCTGTGTTGATCGAACTGAGCTCCCCTCTGTGCCTGGGCACTGGTCTTCTACTACTTCTCCGGTCTGCTGCTCATCTCAAGGTCCACTCTGTTCCATGAGGAAATCTTCCTATGTCCGTCGAATCCTCCAGATCAAGGATAATTTTAGGGGCGAAATTTAGCCCATGGGCTATTTTTTCATGTTTTTTTCCAAAAAAATATTTGCCAATTTGCATTTTTTGATGCCCCATTTCGCCCAATTTTGATGGGGTAAAATTTTTTCACTCTAAAAATCGCCAAATTATTATATAAACTATATAAAATCTTTAGAAATTGAAATAATTTTAGAAAAATATCACCAAATATTTTATAGTTGAAATTTTAAGAATTGGTAAGATTGGCCAAGGTTTATACACTTTTAAATAAGTATGGGTACTTAAAATTATCCCTGCTCCAGATCGTGTAGACCTGCATTTTTCAGCGCCTTCTTTTGTGTTGCATGGCCTCTTCCCATGGTGACATATTTCATGATCCTAACCACCTTCATAACTTCCTTAGCAACCTTGAACAGCTACTAAGTACTTTTCCTTGACTTATGAGCTTCTCTGACACTGCTACAGTAGTCGGCCCCATCTCTTGCATCGACCATACTGCACTTCATCACCCATCGACTTACCTGTCGGCTTCACTTAGTCTCTATGGATTCGCCAGTCCGCCCCTTCCTCCATGCTTGGATTTTGCCTTAACCTGTCGGTGTCGCGATTCGACAACATGTTTATTTTCGATTCCTTCGCTGCAACCCTGTCGTTGGTCGACCTTAGACATGTCAACTCTCGAAATTCTGCTCCTTTCATCGACTGGATATAGACAAATTCTCCTTGACTTCTTGGATTTGACAGCCAATATTCCTTTTCACCAGTGGTCGTCGGCACTCCTCCTGGTCAACTTATTATGTTGATCACCTTCGACTGATTTTCCTAGGCCCTGATGCTCCTGCATCAGACTCCCTAGGTGAAAAAGAACTCGACCCCTTCGTTAGTCTCCTAGACTCTTGTTCGGAAATTCATGTCACATCCCGCAACTCATCATGTTTCCATCGCACAAAGTATTCCTTCATTTGCATGCGCCCGACTTCGCATTCCTCCAATACTTCAGCGATTTCCTCTTTGTGTCAACCTGGAATCTGCACTATCTAGTCGATGTTCAACACTTTCGTGCTTCCACCGGTTGAACCTTATTCAAACATGGACAGATCTAAGACATTGAACGTTGGTGAAATGCTCAAGTCCTTCGACAGTTCTAACACATAAGCATTGTCTGAAATCTTCTTCAGAATCTTACATGGTCCAATGTTCTTCAGCTTCAGCTTGTTATATTCTGATGTCGGAAATATCTCCTTACGCAAGTGTGCATAGAATAATTCTCCTTCGCTGAATGATTGTAGCCTCTTCTTTCTATCGTCTCTCAACTTGTATGTCGCGTTAATCCTCTCAATGCACTTTCGCACATATTCATGTGCTTTGCAAATGATTCTGCATCCACTCTCTTCCTAATTTCTTTCAGTAACTCGACCAAATCCACAACTCCATGTGGGATTCATCCTTGAAAAATATGGAATAGTCTCAAACCTTTCGACCGATTCATAGAATTGTCGTACATGAACTCTGCTTGCTCCAACATGTTCTCCCATTGCTTGGGTCTGTCGGCCGTCAAACATCTCAAAAACTTTCCCAAACTTCTGTTCACCAGCTTGGTCTGTTTAGATATGTCAAGCTAAACTGTAACTTCGTGTCTAGTTTCTTCCATAGGGTTCTCTAGAAATGTCCCATAAACTTGGTATCTCTATCCGATGTGATACTCTTTGGCAACCCATGCAATCTGATTATCTCCTTGAAGAATAGTACAACAATGCTTGTGTGTCACTTGTCTTCCGACACAGAATAAAGTGTGCCATATTCGAAAATATGTAGACTACAACAAATATTGATTCGCTTCCCTGTTCTGTCTTCGGCAATCCTAGAACAAAATCCATGTTTAGGTGCTCCCATGGGGTATTTGCCACTGGTTATGGCGTATGCAACCCCGTATTCTGAATTCTTCCTTTTTCCAACTAGAAAACTTGACATTATCGTACCCACTTAACGACATCTGTCGTCATTCCTGCCCAATAATAATTTTCTTCGACCAACTTCTTGGTCTTGTCGATGGCAAAATGACCTGCTAATCCTCTGCTGTGCAGTTCTCGGATTAGGTTCTCTCTTACAGATCCTCTGGGAATACACAACTGTTGTCCCCTGAACAGGTATCCTTCTTGGATGAAATAATCCAAGTATGGTGTTATGTCAGCACTCCATGGCTCGCTACTCGCCTTCCATGCTTTTACAAAATCCTCGTCGGTCACATACTCTGTCTTCACCGAATCTATTCCCGTTGCTTGAACTGTCGTTGTGTTCAGTAATACGACTCTTCGACTCAGCGCAACGGCAACCTTGTTCAACTTTCCCAACTTATGTCGCAACATGTAGGTATATCCCTGTAGGAACTCGACCCACCTCATGTGCCGTTGATTCAACTTCGACTGAGTGTTCAAATACCTTAGTGCTTGGGGATTTGTGTATAAAACAAATTCCTTGGTCAACAAATAATGCCTCCATTTCTTCAATGCTTGGACAATACCATAGAACTCCTGGTCATAGACCAAATAATTCCGCTTCGCATCATCAAATTCTCACAGAAGAATGAAATTGGTCGACCCTTCTCACTCAACACTACTCCAATTTCCATTCCACTCACGTCGCAATCGACTTGGAAAAATTTGTCGAAATATGGGAGCACTAACACTGGGCTCTCAGTCATCTTTTCCTTCAACTTGTCCAAAGCTTTCTGGGAAGCTTCTGTCCACTTGAATTCCCATTTCCTCATGCACTCTGTCAAAGGTGCACATATCCAACTAACTCCCATGATGAAATTCCAGTAGAAACTAGCAAGTCCATGGAACTTCTTCGCACTCCAGTCGCACTTGTTGGTTCTGGCCACTCCAATATATCCTTCACCTTCTCTGGGTCCATCACTAACCCTATACCCAAGATTACATATCCCAAGTACACCAGCTCTTCCTTCATGAAGCAACATTTCTGTAGGTTCACCATCAGCTTCTTTTCCTGTAGCTTCCACAACACTTGTTGAATGTGCTCCAAGTGTTCTATCTTGGTTCGATTGAATATCAGAATGTCGTCTAGGTACACTGACAAAACTTGCCAAGAATGGATTCAGTACCTCATTCATCAATCGCATGAATGTACTGGGTGCATTATTCAATCTGAATGGCATGACTAACCACTCATACAGTCCGTCCTTCATCTTAAAGGTCGTTTTCCATTCATCTCCTTCTCTAACCTGAATTTGGTGATAACAGCTCTTCGGGTCGATATTTGTGAAGTATCTCGCTCCACTCAAGCAAGCCATCAAGTCATCCATTCTCGACAATGGAAACTGATACTTGATCATGATCTTGTTGATAGCTATGGATTCTGTACACATCCTCCATTCTCCACCCTTCTTTGGCACTAATACTGTTGGTACCTACGCAAGGGATCATACTCTTTCTGATCAATCCTCTCTCCAAAAACTCCTGGACTTGTCGATTGAGTTTTTGACCCTCTACCGGAGTCATTCTGTGAGGTTCCTTGTTTGGAATACTTTCCATTGTCGACTTCTCAAAACATAGTCCCTTTGGAATGATGTTGAAACATATCGACTGTTTCTCCTCCTATGCGAGGAATTCCTTGGCTGAGCACATCAGCACTCACTTCTCCCAATAGTTTGTCTCACCCTGCTTACAGTCGGCTTGGTCCTCCTGCTTCAGCTTTATCTTCCTTCACATGCCATTTTTCCACACTGTGACTGTGTTGGATCGACCATCATAGATCATCTTCTGATTATATTTCCATGGTCTCCCTAACAACAGATTACATGCGTCCATTGGTATTACGTCGCACAGTACACTGTCTTCAAGTTTCCCAACCTTAAAGTTTATCAGCCACTGTCTGTTACCTTGACATGATGTCCTTTTTGCAACCATGAGATCTTGTATGGGTGTGGGTGTTCTCGACATCTTAGACCCAACTTGTCGATGACCTCTGTCGACACAAGATTCTCTATACTACCACCATCAACTACGGTCTTGCAATACCACTCACCAATCAACACTCTGGTTTGAAATATGGCCTTCCATTGTGTAGGCTCTTTCTCATCGCGTCAGTCGTCTTGAACAAACATCCTCCTAGCTGTGATGGTTCAGCTTTTTCTTTTCCCATCGTCATTGTTGTCGGATGTCAACTCTGACCTCTCGTTGACTTGCTCATATATTTGACGTTTGGGTTTCGACTCCTCTATAGAGTGTAGGTTCTCTGGGCACTCATATTCCTTGTGTCCAACTCCTCCACACTTATAATAGACTTTGGATGGTCTTTCAACTCCCTTTTTGTCTACTGAACCACTTCGACCATACGCACCTTGACCACGGTTCTCTCGACCATTGCGTCAGTTTTCTTACATTTTTCCTTAGTCGATGTCCCTTTCGCACGACATTTTTCTTCGACAGATCCCCTCTTGGTTCTGCTACTTTTGCCTTTCGTGGAAACAATATTTGCACCATGACTAGTCATCCTGCCTCTGGTCGATGCGGATTTCCTCGACAGTTTCTCTTCTGCCTTGAGAGCTAACTAGTAGGATTCACCAACCGCTCTAAACCTTGACAGGCTCAACTCATCCTCTATCGCATACTTCAAGCCATTCAAATGTCTAACAACAGCTTCTTCTCCTTCGTCAGTTTGTCCCGTCTGAATCGACAGTCTATAGAAATCTTCCATGTACTCCTTCACAGTCATCTCTTTCTGTCAAAAGTTTTGCAACTTTGAGAATAAGGAAATCACATAGTCACCCAGCAAGAACTTCCCCTTCAGATTGGCGACCATCCTATCCCAAGCCTTGATCTTTTCCTTTCCTTTCTTTACTCTGTCAGCCTGTACATTGTCCCACCACAATTAGGCATGAACATTCAGCCTCATACATGCAGTCTTATCCCACCTGGGATCCTCATTCTACTCAATGTCGAAGTATTTCTCCAGACTTCCTACATAGGTACGTACATCTATCTTTGTCTGACCTCTCATCTCTGTCAGAAGCTTGATGAATCTCTCTTCTGGTTCCTCGACTACCTCTTCCCGTGCTCCCACTTTTTCGACTTCCTCGTCGTTGTTATCTAATGCATTGGGAATGTATCCACATCTTTAACTTTCATGATCGCAGTGAATTCACTAGTCAAACTTCGCATTGTTCGCATGCACTCGTTGAACATTTCACGATCAACTATGACTACAGCGCCACGCGCTCTTCATCCTGTACCTCAAACATTAACGACTTTGTGAGGCATTTTCAACCACAGCTGTGTGAAGAACTTGCAATAATTAATTAATGAAAACACATGAGATAGTAGAAATAATAGAACTCAGAATCGTTTTATTGATCGCAGGGCACTTCGAGGGGGAAACCTTCTTTGAGCAAGCTCAATACAAATAACTTCACAGTACCTTCATTGGTCTCAACACAAAGTTATATACTAAGTCTAGGTGCCAATACCATGGGTCAATACCATGTATCAATAAAAACCATGGGCTAATAAAACTATGGATCAACAATTACTACGGAACGACTTACAAAGCATATGCGTCCAACAAAAATAATACAAACTATGGATCAAAAAATACTACGAGACGAATTACAAAGCATATGCATCCAACAACAATATACTAACAAAGTAAATAGAAGGGTTGACATGGGTTCCTAACAAGCTAAAACTCCCACTCATCCAATCGCAACCAGACTTTCACAAGTCATGCACAACTCTACCCAAACGTAGCTTGAGCTGTTCTATGCACTCGCAGGCTCTTCGAACTCAACAAACTCAAATTCTCAACACTGGATTCTCTTCCAGCTCCACCAGATTCCAATTTTGGGCTCTGATATTGTTATCCTTCTACTCACAGGATACTTCCGCTCTGATACCAACTGGCGCAAGGTAGGTCGGTCGGACCTTCTTTCTTAACAATAACACACGATGCTCACACATACTTGGTGTAAATAGGATGCCAGAAACTCGCTTCTATTACTTCAAATCAATTACAATGAGAATCACAAAGCAAATGAACTAATCTAGTCGGACTTAGCCTTATACAATATACATAAGTAAATGTGTGTTCTCTATGTGTACGATCTTCCTCCCTCTCATGACCTCTGTTGAATGCAAGCGCTCGCTGAGATATGGATGAACGATCTTTCTCTCCTTGATCCTTTGTTGATCGAACTGAGCTCCCCTCTGTTCCTACGCACTAGTCTTCTACTATTGCTCCACTCTACTACTCATCCCGAGGTCCACTTTGTTCCTACAGACACTCTTCCTTTGTTCACTGAATCCTCCAGATCCTGCATACCTACAGTTGTCAGCACCCTCTGCCATGCAGCACAACCTCTTCTTGTGGTGGCATCTGTCATGATCCCAACCACCTTAATAACTTCCTTAGCAACCCCGAATGGCTACCAAGTACTTTTCCTTGACTTTTGAGCTTCTCTGACACTGCTACAGTAGTCGGCCCCATCTCCTGTGTCGACCATACTGCACTTCGTCACCCATCGACCTACTTGTCGACTTCAATTAGTCTCTACGACTTCTCTAGTACGCCTCTTCCTCCACGCTTATCTTTCTCCTTAACCTGTCAGTGTCGCGATTCGACAACATGTCGACTTTTGACGCCTTTGCTGCAACCCTGTCGTGTGTCGACCTTAGACATGTCGACTCTCAACCTTCCGCTACTTCCATCGAGTGCATATTGATAGATTCTGCTCGACTTCTTGGCTTCGACAACCAATATTCCTTCGCACTATTGGTCATCGACACTCCCCCTGGTCGACTTCTTATTTCGATCACCTTCGACTAATTTTCCTAGGCCTCGATGCTCCTGCATCAGCAATAATGTCCTTTCTTAGGAATATTTTTCCTAGTTTCCTACAAGTGAAAATTTTTTGTGGTACTTGAGGAAATAAAATCATATCTATCTGGACTCTCTTTAAGGGTTCCCATACTCATGAGGATACTTTCACCTTGGGTGATTGTTATGTGAATATTACTGTAATTTTTTCTCTCACCTTCACTAGTGGGCCTTGGGTCCTAATCATCCCAAGTTGAATTTTGAAAGGCTCTATGTTTATACCTTCATTGATTTGTTCTAGACCCTTACCACCCTAGGAAAATATTTAGAATATTATTGTGGCTTGTTGTCCATATCTCATAATTTTTTATTTGAGTGTTTCTTGGATTGTGTGATAGATTTCCTTAGGATTTATGTGTCTTGTCATATCATGATTTTGTGATTCAAGGTGGCCAACCAACCTCTTTTCTATTCTAGAACGACTATAGGTCTCTTCCTTAATAATGAATAATTTCCTTCTAGGAGGAAATTCCCTCTTTCATTCAAACATTTAACGTTGATAACTAAAACCAATTTGGACATGCAAATCCTTTTCATTAGTTGTCTAATAAAAAAAATTCCATTGGAAATTTTAGGATCAGGGCAGAATGATACCCCTACTTCTAGGGTTTCTAGTACACAAATCAATCCTCTAGTTCCAATTGTCATGGCTACAAGCATGTTCATGTCTACTTCTAGAGTGTCATAAGGAGGGGTCTCCCCTTCTATCATACCTCCTAGTAGTTGATTTGGAACCTCTACCTCCGCCTTTCAAGGTAGTAGTCCTTCAACTTATAGGATTCCATCTACTAGAAAGGCATATGTAGCTACCAATACTCCACTTACTTTCCCCAATTTTAACACATTGATGGGAAGTTCATCTACCCCTTTCAATGATTTTCCATTTGAAGGAGGAAATATACCCTCGGTGATTCCAAACATATGAAGTGGATATGCTCTAAGAATCAACATGCCTATAGGAAACATTCACTCTCTTGGGACTAGAAGCATGGTGAGTGGGGCATTGCTTCCATATTTTCAGCTCTTAGATGGTTTCCATCAAAACCCTAGTGCACATATGAAAGTTTCTTTTGTTCATGGTAATGGAAATGCTCAAGGTAACTCTTTTGGGAATACTAACCTTAGAACATGCTCCTGGGAGTTGGAATTCATTTTCTCAAACAAAATTTTCATTCCTTGCAAATTTTCTAGATCTAACAAAAATTACAAATGATCTGTTGATGCATAACCCCAACTAGCCCTTCCATTCCTAGTAAGTTACATAAAAACTAATCATGTTTGAAGAAAAATTATTATAGGAAATTTGGGGTCTAAAATGGGCCTTATAAGAAATTGATCCATTGATGCATTGGAATTCAAGAACCAATGGAATTTCAAGAAAATGAGTCAACCTTAATTGTTGATGTGGCGTATTTGTCATAAAAACTACTTTTTGTTTTTGTATTTTCAACTTATCTCCCTATGGTTTTACTGAAATTTCGAGCGGGAGCACTCATTTGATGTAGAATTCAATTCTGCATCCAATGATTGCTCTTGCTCGAAATTTGAGTAAAACTACAAGGAGATCAGTTTAAAATACGAAATTGCAATGTAATTTTGTTGTCTTTTCTTTCAAAATTTATAATATTATTTTATTATTTACCTTAGGAGGAAGAAGACACATCGAATCATGTAATGGCATTCCATATTTGGTGATGTTGAAAGTCACTAATGGGAAATAGTATTAGACTATGAATTTTACCCAACCTTGACTAGTGTATTGACAAAGAACTATATTGAGATCCCACGTGCATCATTTCACAACTTTGACATGTTGAAAATGATTGTCCTAAATCATTTCCAACTACCTATCCTCTATGAGATAGGGACTAACATTTTGAATTCATTTTGGAAAGATAAATCCATCCCCTTTTTTTACCACATTCATGAGTGGTAGAGAAGAGCTTATATGCTAATTAATTACCTTATTAATTACAAAACTCATTCATTAATTGTCAAATCAAGGTCATGTTGCAGCTACAACCCCTTCCCCAAATTTTGTAAATTTAGGGCCCCTCATTTTGAACTCAACCTCTAAAAAATTGGTTTTACTCTTCTTATTTTTATCTTCCATGAAAAAATTACTATAAGCTTGATTCTTCATAAAAAGTATGACACTTAGTTTTTTTTTATTGTTTCAGAGACTTATCATATGTTTAGTGAAACATCAGTCCACTTGTTGTTTTAAAAATGAAAAAATCGGACCCAAATCTGTTCTAGCTCCGAAACAGTCGGACTAGTTTTAGATTCTATGCCAAAATGGTCGGGTTTTTTTTCTTTTAACACCGAAATAGTCAGGGGGGTCCATATTAAATTGAGATGCAGTCCAAACATTTCACACGAAACTTGAAAATGGGTTTGAGTTCCTTAAGCTTTCATTTAAACTTAGGGTTTTAAGTTGAGGTTTTGATCTCAGACTTACGCATTTTTGCTCTGAAACTTGTCGTTAGTCTTAGTTTTTTCTTTAAAACATAAATGTTGTTTCATTGAGCTGCTTTGTTTAGTCACAAAAATCATCGGAGTCTTATCCGGTATATTCCCAAAATTTGTCGAAGTCTTATTTGGTCTAGCCCCGAAACGGTTTCCCCAATAAGGGTTTCTCCTTGATTCTCTTTTGCATCAGTATAATTTTAAGTTTGTCACCGAACACGTCAGAGTTAGTTTTTTTTTTGTTGCCGAACGTATCGGTATAAAATGGATTTTAACGCCGAAATGTATCGCAAATAGTCCATGTTTTAATTCCGAAGAATGCGATGCAAAGGACATTTTGGTCCTTTTTAAATAAGGTTTCTTTTTCAAGTGTGAAAGCATTTATTACCCTTCATTATTTGAAAAGAGTTCTCTACCACGATTTCCCGTTGACCAAGTATTAAGGGTTTTAGGGTTTGAAATCATATATAAAGGAGAGAAATCATGTTTCAAGCTTATCCCCAACTTCTTGAATGTCATCATGATACCACTACCACTTGGACGAGGGGTTCTCCTGGTCAACTGATAGCTCATCAGCACACTCATCACACCTCCAGCTAGGTTTTCGTTTGTATCCAATAAATTTGTCACACTTGGTTATTTAGGAGTGGCATTTAAAAGTTGTTCGAGAAGTAGGTTAAACCATTACCTTGTGCCCTATTTTTGTGCTTTCAATCCATGGAAACTTTCACTGCATCTTATTGAATGAGAAAGGCGCAATACCTAACTTGCATCGGTTTCTTGATGTGCATAATGTTAACCTAGACACTTCGGTTTCAAA
Source organism: Larix kaempferi (assembly GCA_027924585.1). NCBI lineage: Eukaryota > Viridiplantae > Streptophyta > Pinopsida > Pinales > Pinaceae > Larix > Larix kaempferi. Next base: position 5,236,403 of record BSBM01001879.1, read on the forward strand.
TGTGTGTGGGTTTGGAAAACACTTTCGAACCTTGGCCAGTCCTTATCCAGTTAACCGCATGTTTAACCAGTAATTGGGATTCTCAGGGCTAGTAGGTGTATATTTACAAAATAAGTGTGGTTTGCTCTAATCCTTTACATGTTCTTGAATGAAGCTCGAATACTTAGTGTAAATATAAACCCTAGCCGGTCAGCTCGACAATAAGTTTACAGTGGACCCTAATGTTGAGTATTTTTCTTATGTGAATGTTGGAAGTGCGATTGAATCCCTAATCTTGATGGACCCTTGTAGCGAGAGAGATTGAAATTTGATGTTTAATATATATCCGTCACCAAGAGAAGCATCTCCCAAATCTAGCCATTTCTACTTGTTATTTCATATGGTCATCAGCTCAGTGGGGATAGTAAACCTATCTCATATGTTTTCCTACAAACACATGCATATTTGATAGTTTATTAGATTTACAATTTGTTGCAGGAGTGGGTTTTATTAGAATGATGTTATACACTTATTTCTAGTATGCTTACATCTAGTTGCTATTGATGAACTAGTTGGAAAAGAATGGAAATGTTCTATTTAGCATGCTTAGTATATTCTTAGAGCTCCTCATGTTATTATTATTTTTAGTATAAGTCTATCTAGTTGTGTTACTAGTGGAGCCTCTGCTACACAATGGTGTTTCTTTTATGTTACAAAATTCAGACATGGCCAAAGGAATTCTAAGCGTAATCTCAAGTTGGTGGAATCAGATTCAGATGTAGAAATGATCCCAGAGACCACCATAGAAGCTTAGTTCAAGGATACAAAGGCTACCATGGGGATAGTTCCTTAGTATAAGTGGGGAGAGTTTTATCACCTTATAAGGGATCAACACATAACATATACAGCAATAGAAGAAAATTTGAGATACGAGATTATCAAGAAGTTTTGTCTCCACAAAGTTGCCACACAACCACAATTATTTCCATGTTCAGAAGTGATCAGTTGGATTCTACCACATGTAGACGTAAAATATACATTCATTGTTGCAGCCGATGGAAATGGTTTTGCTTCATTTTAGCATGCACACATAAGCAAATCCTATAAACTAACATCGCCCAAAGTTTTCCTGACAGATGATTGTGTCCAAAGTGTAAATATAGAACATTCAGATTGTGCAAGCAAAATGTTACTCCCAGGAAAAGAGTTGCGGTAAACTGCTAGTGGAGAATATGAAACAAAGAATCTAAGAGCTCCATTGAGGGTAGCTGTTATGCTTCTATGTATAATATATGGGAGGGAGAATGCAAACATTTACAAACTTAGTTGGATTCCATTGTTGTACTGTTAGGAACCCATGTCAACACTTCTATTTACTTTGTTTGTATATTGTTGTTGGATGCATATGCTTTGTAAGTCGTCCCGTAGTAACTATTGATCCATATTTTGTATTGGTCCATGGTTTGTATTGAAACATGGTATTGACCAATGGTATTGGTGCCTAGACTTAGTATATAAGTTTGTGTTGAGACCAATGAAGGTACCATGAATTTATTTGTATTGAGCTTGCTCAAAGGAGGTTGCCCCCTCGAAGTGGCCTGCGATCAATAAAAGCGATTCTGCGTTCTGTTATTTCTATTATCTTGCATATTCGCATTAATTAATTGTTGCAGGTTCTTCACATCTGGTATCATAGCACTTTCTTGGGCTCGCTGGGTGAAATTTCTACCAAATTTGTTTTTTCGCATCTGTTGCAGCTTCGGATCTGGGAATAATCCCTATCCGCTTAACTGTGGGAAGTACTTGGGCATACGCCCTAAAACTCATTGTGAGGAGTACCACAGGAACCTCAAAGTAGCTGTCCCATTGAGAGGACCTTCCAGCGAAAAGGGAAACGACCCCTACCTGATTGACTAGTTCCCGCCCATGAGGTAAACCAAGAACTATCGTTTGTGGCAAAGCAGTTATCAGTTTTACTAGAGCCGTGGAGTGAGGGGTACTACCCCAATACGCAAGCCATCAAACAACATTGGTGGCCGAGTGAAACACCTGAATTGTTAAGAAGCCGCACATACCTGGGTTCCATAACTATTTTCAGTTGAACTATTGTCGATCACTGTCGTGTCGTTTCAGATCCATTTTGAAACCCGTTCCAGATCCAGCCATTTCAGATCTCTTTCATATCCAGCCGTTTTCGATCCAGTCGGCACCACTTCAGATCCCTCTATTTCTGATCATTTGTGGGCCGTTGTAAATCTATCGGTTTCAGATCCCTTTCGTGCCATTGCAGATACATTCCTGGAAAAAATAAAATAAAATAAAATAAAATTGTTTTTGTCCATATCTCCCTTGTTTTCACTCCGTTCCCCTTGAAACTTCCTTAACACCCCAGTAATCCCATTCTACACATTTCATTCCTTAGGACCCTATCCCAAATTCCACTTCCCAAAGCCCAAAATTCCACATTTGTCTATTTTTAGGGTTTGTCATAACTTCTTCAGATTTCACCCAATCGCCTTCAAATATTACCACCGAGTTCCTTTCCTAATTCTACTTCTTTGTCCCTCTCAGCCAAATTTTCTCATTCTTTCACCCTGCTTCTGAAATCCCCATTTTTTGCTTCCCTGTCCATTAGAAAGTGTCCAAAACCTACTCAAACCCCAATTACCCCTCTGATTTTTTCCCAAATCCAAATTTCCATTTACTAAATAAGCTTTTGTTTGTGTTTTTCTATCAATTCCCCCGCCCCCCAAAAAAAAAAAAAAAACTCCTGGTTATGGTTGTCACCCGCACAGGAGAAACAGCCATGGAGGAAGCACTTGTAGCCATCCAAACCAAACTCCAAGATCTGGATGAAAAATTTCTCATCCTCCATCTTCAGCATTCAGCCATGAACAATAACCGACAGCACGAATCTTCGACAGCCAATGGGTTCTCTTCTTCTAGCAATTTTCGTAGTCCGAAGATTGAATTTCCTTGCTTTAGTGGTACTGATCCAACTGGATGGATCTATCGTGCAGAACAATATTTCAGTCTGCATAATACTTTTGATGTCAAAAAAGTTCCACTTGCATCCTTTCATTTGGAACAGGAAGCCCTTCAATGGTACCATTGGTACATCAAGGCTCATGACGAGCAAAAATGGATAGATTTTTGCCAACTCCTTTTGCAATGATTTGGTCCTAGTGCTTTTGATGACTTCACCGGAGCACTCACTAAACTTCATCAAATTGGCACTATGAGAGAGTATCAGATAGAATTTGAGAAACTAGCCAATCACACAGAAGGATTATATGATGAATTCTACAGGAGTTGTTTTATCAGTGGTCTTAAGGATGAAATCTGGTCAAGGGTTAAAATTTTCTATCCCAACACAATGATGGAACTCCTAGGGTTGGCTAAGTTGGAAGAAGACAAGATTACAGCCCAACAGTGCTCCAAACCCACTTTTGTTCCCTTCCGAAATATGGGTTCTCAACGACCTCCCATTCCACCAGCTCCTTTACCAACTCCTATCAAGCATTTGTCTGAAACAGAGATGCAGACACATAAAGAAAAAGGGATTTGTTATAATTGTGATGAGAAATTCACCCGGGGACAAAGATTTGTTCAACAAAATCTCTATCTCTTAGATATGGATTCTCTTCCTGCCTCTACAATTGGTCAAGAAACTCCAGATACAATGGATGATAAGGTCGACATTTAGGAACCGCCTATTGACCCCCCATCTCAAGATGAACAACCAGAGATATCTCTCCATGCTTTATCCGGCATCACGACCCTGCAAACAATGTGGGTTAGGGGTTACTCCAAGAAGCTTCCTCTTACAATACTCTTTGATTCGGGTAGCACTCATAACTTCATTGACCCTCGGATCCCCAAACATGCTGATTGTTTTGTCCATCCTTGCTTCAACTTTGTAGTCATGGTTTCCAATCGGGGCACCTTACCTTGCAAGGGGAAGTGTCACAATGTGCATATCTCTCTGGAAAATTATAACCTATGCTCGGACATGTTTGCCTTGTCACTAGGCGGATGTGATGTGGTTTTGGGTGTTCAATGGTTACGCACACTTGGCCCCATCTTATGGGATTTTGCTGAACATTGGATGCAGTTTTCAGTCAATTGGAAACAACACAAATTCAAGGGCTTACAAGAAGGGTCTCTCTGCATCATCAATCCACATCGCCTGGAAAATATCCTTAAGAAGAATTCACATGATTTCATCGCTCAAATCCATTCCATTCAGATGCACCCATCAATGGTTTCCCCTAATTCCTTGGATAGATATGCAGGTGTCCTTGCTGAACCAATGGGCTTGTCGCCTTTAGGAGACCTTTCCGGTAGGAATTTAGCCTTGTCTACATCTCAGCAGGAAATGATGGCTATTTTGCATGTAGTACAGAAGTGGTAGCCATACCTATTAGGGAATTATTTTTGCATTAGGACTGATCTCCAGAGTCTTGAAAATTTCCTGGAACAATGGGTCTCCTCCCCGGCACACCTGAAATAGGTTATCCAGCTCATGGGTTATGCCTATGCAATCACTTACACGAAGGGTAAGGACAATATGGTGACAGATGCTCCTTCTCGCAGATTTGATGACCCAGTTTCTCTTACAGTTATTTCTCTGCTAGTTCCAAATTGGTTGCAATCTATTCAACAAGGCTATCTCTTCTATGAACTCCATGCTTCTTCATCAGTAGGGCACTTTGGGTTCCTCAAAATGTATGACTGGGAACAATATAACTTCTTTTGGCAGGGACTGAAAATGACAAATCAACAGATGGTGGATGACTGTGATACTTTCCAGGTCAACAAGGGTGAAACGACACTCCTTTCGGAACTTATCAAACCCTTTCCCATCCCTACACATATGTGGACATCTATTTCTATGGATTTTCCTAGAAGCGCTCCAGTGGTACAATACCACATCTAAAAGGACACGATATGAAGCAGTTTATGGACAGGCACCACTGGTTCTTCTTCCATATGAAGCAGTTTATGGATAGGAACTATTGGTTCTTCTTCCATACATGCTCAGCAGCTCCCCAGTTCAGGCAATTGACTCGGTTCTTCGAAACCACGATCATATTCTTCTCATTCTGCAGGACAATCTTCACATGGCAAGAATTCGACTGAAACAACAAGCCGATCAGCACCGTTCTGAGCGCACTTTTCATGCAACTGATATGGTCCTTCTTCGTCTACAACCTTCTAAGCAATCCTCCCTAAAACTCAAAAGGCGTTAATGGGACAGAATGCAACCTGAGGATGCTATAGGGGAACCACTCCTTCAGATTCTGCATCAATTTCCACATCTAAAGCTTTGAGGACAAAGCTTTTTCCAAGAGAGAGGTGATGATAAGAACCGATGTCAACCCTTCTATTTACTTTGTTAGTATATTGTTGTTGGACGCATATACTTTGTAAGTCATCCCGTAGTATTTGTTGATCCATAGTTGTATTATTGTTGTTGGACGCATATGCTTGCTAAGTCATCCCGTAGTAATTGTTGATCCATATTTTGTATTGGTCCATGGTTTGTATTGACACATGTTATTGACCCATGGTATTGGCACCTAGACTTAGTATATAAGTTTGTGTTGAGACCAATGAAGGTACCATAAAGTTATTTGTATTTATCTTGCTCAAAGGAGGTTTCCCCCTCGAAGTGTCCCGCGATCAATAAAAGCGATTTTGAGTTATGTTATTTATGTTATCTTGCATATTTTCATTAATTAATTGTTGCAGGTTCTTCACATGTGCCATGTCACAACACATGACACCATATTCAATTGGGAAGACATCATTTCAAAAAATATGGCTCAGGAAGGGATAAAGAAAAAGAAGTCTAAATTCTACATGTCATCATATTTGATTGATTGCATCCTCATTAGGAATCCTTTCCCAAAACTCGGGTTCTATTGGGTTCCAAATGAGAGTCCAATTTATGTAGCTTACTAGCTTATGTGGCCTCATAAACATGCAAGCTTCTACAAGTTGATTGGCGAATAATTTTTGATGCCTCTATATAAATTGATTTTAAACGAAGAACCAAATTGCATGTTGGATGCAACACTATAAGTGATCAATGAATACGGGGATTACTGCTTCACATATGAAGGCACACACCTCCACATGTATGGAGGCATGAAGAGCTCCTCACTAATTCCTAGATATGTCATGGATTATATTGTCTCGAAAGAATCAATGAAGCATGCATTTGTCAATGGTGTTGGGAATTTTCCAAATGAACATAAAAAAGCCTCATTTCTGCCACTTCCACTTGATATTGGAGCTTATAAGTTCAACAAAGTCAAGGGAGCTGAGGGGTTTGTGAAAGAATTATAATCTTACAATTTTGGAGAGAAGATATTTGTTAGAAATGATAGTCAACAAAAATTTTCTAAGCATTACTTATCATGCAAGATCAGTTTTGAGTATACCAAGTCATTTTTTAAAGGATGAAGAAGTATATAAGAGAAAAGAACATCACATATTTGAACAAGAGGTTTGGAAAGAATATAGAATCAATCTCGAGCAAGACAAAATAAGACTTAGAAGAAGAAACGAGAAAGAAAGCCAATGAGGAAGCTCTAGAAGTAGAAAATTCAAAGATGTTGCAAGAAGAGGAGCTAGCTAGTAAGAAAGAAGAAAAGGGACAAAAGGAAGAAAGGGTTGAGGCAATAAGAAAATAAGAGAAAAAAAAATCAAACAAAGCAGCTGCAGAGTCGGAGGAGAAAAGGTTATAAGATGAAGCTAAGAAGAATACTGAAGAAGAAGAAAGAGTGAAGAAAGTTGTGGAAGACAAGAGCCATCAAGAAGCAACAAAGGATCAACAATACATGGAAATAGACAATCCAATTGATCTTAATACTGAGGAACCTCTTACAGGATTTCATCTCTGGTAGGATGATCTACAAATCACGCCATTCACACCATCAAAGAAACATTTAGCAGGTAATATTGAAACCATTGTTTTTTATCCGAAAAGGAATACCATTATGAAAAGAACAAAGAAAAGATTGAAGACTGCCACACAACCAGAAATTGTAACCATATAAGAAAGTACAGCGATGGAACGCACCAATAAGGACCCAAGATTCACGGCTTCAGTAAATATTGTTGTTGCACAAGCAAATGCAGATAACATCGACACATTGACTAAATATTTAGAATGAATTAAATCCAATATGATAAAATTAAAAGAAAACCTAGTACAAGCACGAAGTGATGGGATAGAAATGAAAAGATAGCAATATGCTCTGGAATTAGAAAAGGAGAAAGTCTCACAGACCATTCAAATCCTTGAAGATGAAAAGGAATCATTGAATGTAGAATTAGTAATCATGGAAGGTGAGAAGGTTGATTTTCAGGCTCCGATAAGTGAATTGGATGACAAAGAAACTCAACTAGATCAATAGGTTGAGTCACTTAATATATAAAAGGGATATTTGCAAGCTCAAATAGAAGAAATGTATAAATAAAATGAGTCTCTCATGGAATAGCTGACTTCCACTCAGAATGAAAAACAATACCCGATGCCATTCTATGAATATGCATCTACATTACAAGAGTAGTTGTTCAACTGTCAACAGTTTCTCATTGAGCAGTCATATGAGTCACAGGTAATGGTAACCAAACTAAAGCAAATATATGAAGAAGCTGTACCTACTAGGAAAAATATCATAGATATATATGGCAAGATGAAAAGATTAAATGCTTGGAGGAAAAAGGGTAAACAAATTCCTTTGAATTTACCCTTTAAAGTTTAATTGTCAAGCTTAAGTTATAGTTCACACTTCCTGATAATTGTCAAAAGGCAGAGAAAAAGATGCAGGAAGAGTTAACTGAGTCCATCACTAAATGTGAAAATGTTCACCGAGGTATTTTCAAAGCTTTCAAAAAGTGTCATCTACCCCCTCCTGGTGACCTGGAAGAATTAGTACTGAAATAACAACGTATGGATGAATTGAAGACTATTAAAGATGAAGATAGAGATTACATCAAATGTATCGAATCCCTCACTGAAGACGATCTCAAGGAGTGTATCACAAAAGCTACAATGAACACTGTTTATTTAGGAAGTGATCAAACCGCAACAAGGGACTAAACACTATGGTCAAAGATATACTTCTTCATGAGGTGGCTTTGCAACAATTGGAGCCTTAGCAACTTAATGTAATAGCTTATGAGAGTGGAATTTAGAATGATTACATCCAAAGTCAATCAAATGCACCATCTAAATGATGTAATATTGTATTTTTTATTTTTATTTTAGATAATAATGTGCAACCACAAAAGGACAAAATTGTGGAAAACCATGGGTTGGAGGGAATATGAAGTGATAGGTCATGTCAAGAAATTTTTTTATAAACATAAATAGGAGAGAATAGATGAGAAAGGGGCTTTTGGCTGGTGTAATAGTGAACTAGTATCAACTTGTAAGAAAACTATCTTTCTGCTAATGAGAAAAGACTATTTTGTTGGGTGAAGGCATACATGGGTTGTTGCATGGGAATAACATTTGAATGAATGCACATAATTATTTCTTCATTTTGTTCATCACTATGCTGTAAGATATTTCTTGTTTTATTGGATTACTCTAATGGTATGTGAATTATTTTATTGTTTATAAATATGAAATGCATATTCCTATGTAGTTATGAGTAATGAATTAATTAATGCTATACCAAAGCGACATTTGTGTGAATATTATACTATGATTGTGAATACATTTATTTCAATAGTTAACTATTGAAATTGTTATAAACAATTACAGTCATTACTCTAATTTTAATTTCGCTCCTTGCAAGGATAGGTTAAGATTGATAGATTAAAGTTATGTATTTTGATAGTGTATTTTTAGTTGGTTGGTAAGATAGGGGTGGTAAGAATATAGGTAAGAACCTATGCATCACCTTGTGAGGCCTCTGTCTGCGAGCCAAACAAGATTTGGTAGGATCATGTACAACTAGAATTAGGACTTAGCATTTTCATTATTTAATAATAAAAATTAAGTAGTGGATCGGGCCATAACCAATAAACTCACCTCAAAATCATATCCTATGGTAGTCAGACTATAAATTGGACGGATTCCTCGTTCCAAATAGTGAATAGTCTAATTGGGACTTTTTATTGAGGAGAATCCATACTGTTGGCTATAAAGTGCTTGTCTTGTTGTTGACACCATATTATTCACAAGCTTGATGAATAATTTATACTTGTATGTTACAAATATAAAAGAATATAAATAATTAATAAATAAGACAAATTAACAATAATTAATCATAATTAATAACTATTAGCTATAGTCATTAAGAGGACGTAACTCCTCAAATGGATTCCCAAGCCATATTTAAGGAGGGTCATATTTGTAAATGATCATCTTTATTCATCATCAATTATATATATTTTACTACGGAGTTATATTTGATTGGTTGACTTATCCATCTATATAGTCTTGAGTTCAACCGAATTAGGTTGTAACATTGGTATCAGAGCTTGACAGTTGATTTGGCCTTTGGCCAGAATTTTCAGACTTTGTCTAATCAATTTTAGAGTTTATGATTAATCATTTTTTACCAAAATAATATATATATATATATATATATATATATAGGCTTGTGTCCTCTCCCTCTACATCCTACTATACTATTGGGCGAGGCCCAAGTTAACGCAGTTTTGTTGAAGCGTAGCTCAAGCGCAACAGTTTTGAGGCAGAAGTAAGAACTTGGCGAGGCCTTGCACGAGCCTATTTTGGGGAGAAACGACTCCCTCATTCCCGGGAACAAGGAATGGAGTGACACAAAGATGGCAGATAGGAGCCTTCTTCCTTAGTAAAGGCAGAAGTGCAAAGGACGCACCAAGGTACAGTCATTGCCACGCAGTCAAAGGAAGTGGTTGTCAAAAGGATGTTAGAGCCATGGAAGCAATGCAAAGGATGGCCAAGGACAACCGAAGTAGCTGAAAATTTATGAATAAGCATGGTTAGCAGGGTAAGCATGCCGTTTTGGAGGTTTTAAGGGTATTATGGGGTTTTCGCCCATAACGATTGTAAAGATGTGACCCTCGAGAAAAATCTATAAAAGAGGAAATTTAGTATAGAGAAGGGTTGGATTTTGGGTTGGTTGTTAGATTTTGGTTGAATATAATATGAACTCAAAGAGAGAAAGAGGCTTTGCAGCTATTTGCGTAGAGACCTATTGTAGAGAGAGTCTGCAGCTATGTGCTCAGAATGGAACTATTAACCCTTCCCATTAGAATAAACCACAGTTCCCTTGGACGTAGCTCCCATCCGGGCGGTGAACCACGTAAATAATTGTATTGTGTGATTGCATCTGTGAGATTGTTTCATGTTTGTGTATGTTCATGATTTTGTATGTATTTTCATGTGTATGGTTGATCAGAATATGATGAATGCGTAGTTGCATAGGTAACACTAATCAAGTGTAGCCTGTAGTGTGTGCAACTGCCCAGAAGCGTCGTCCCATAGTCATGTTGTTGTAGTGCAGTGTGGGTAACTATCACTAGTGCGCAGTTCCAGAGTGCACTGTGGTATTAGAAGTGGATGTGGAGTAGGTGTGACTTCAGTTAGTGGACAAGTTCCATAGTTGTGCATCACCTGGTTACATAAACTTGCTTCTGTAGCGACCCCATAACTTCGCCTTGGGTGAGGCCTCAGTCTGTTCGCGGGCTGTTGCCGACAGGGCCGGTGAAAAGGGGGTTTTGTTCGGTCTTTGAACTACGCAGAAACTGGGTCAATCTAAGAAATAGTTAGCAATCCCAACAAATGGTTATGTTCCATGCTTGAACTAGTGATGTGCTCTAATAACTAGAATCGTGAGAGGATAGAGATAGAGACATGGGTGTAAGAAAGAAAAGGAGTTTGTGAAGAAATAAACAGACATCCGCGCTTATCTACGGAAGAGTTACTGATATACCTATTTTCTGACATACATGAAGTCTTCTTCACATTTTTTGGTAAAGATCTACATGAGTGGATATCAATACTCGCAGAACGAAAAAATTGTTTTTAGAGTGGCGAACCTACAGAGTGGACTCCAGAGCTGATTTAGAGGCTTAAATAGGTTGATAGCCCAATTTCAAGAACAGTAGAATTTTGATTGGATAGTGTACTAGAATGCTATGTTACAAAATTTGTTGTGGGCACTTTGAAGTCTTACAGCGCAGCAGAAGGATATTTCTTCAAAGGATTCAGAGGTAAGTACTTGAAAAATATTAGCTTATATATTAAAATGATGTTAGCAGAAAAAGTGTCTTGAGAATGTAATAAAACTCTTAGGGATTTTAATTTGTAATGTCCAGTAACACAGATAGTGACACTAAGGAAAATATTTATACTTTGCGAAGTGGAAAAAGATATAAGCCTAGCACTTGAAAGAGGTATCGTGAATCCGAACCTCGCATACTCATAGAAACTGAGTTAGGAGGTGGCAAACAATCATATCAGGTTGAGTCTTATAGCGAAATAGAGCCTAGACCGAATACCTATCAGCCTATCACTCCATAGAAACCTCCAGTTGACAAAAGGAATACTACTAGTTCGTAGAATACCAGTAGAAATAACACCATAAGAGTTAATACTTAGAATGAACCAAGTAGTAGTATACCTTCTTCATCACAAAATACTACACCTCCTAGAAGAAGGATGACATACGACATTAAGATACCTATTTTTAAAGGAAATGGTCAAGAAGACCCATAGAAACATTGGTTTCTCTGTGAAGCAGTGTGGAATGTTAAGCAAGTACAAGATGATGTCGTAAAACAAGCCCAACTTGTTACTACATTCAGAGATAGATCTTTGACATGGTTCATGAAATATTCAAGAGGGCATAATAGAACACTAGTAGAGATAAGAATTGCACTGATAAGAGATTTTAAGAAACCTAGGTCAGAATCTTAATGCATTACAGAGCGAAAATAAATTAAACAAAAGCCTAATGAGACTGTATGGGAATTTGATCAGAAATTTAAAGCACTATTAGATCAAGTAAGTTTCGACATAGCACCACAACAACATCAAGAATGGTTTATAGCTGTGTTGATTCCCCATATCAGATTACCACTCATGCATAGAAGGTTACTATGCAAACAAAGGCATTATAGAATTTAATGAATCTAGAGGCTTCAGCCATAGGAGAAACCAGCATAGGGATGGTACAGAGATAGACCCAACTAGCAAACTTAACATTGCAGTTGGAAGATATGAAAAAGGGTAAAGAAACACGAGAAGAGGTTTGGTGTACTAAATGAAAAGGAGAAGAAGATTCCAAGGAACACTGCTCTGTATTCTGATATTACATCGCTAGAGGAGCACCAAATTCATTGAATTAACAGAAAGGCTCATGGTGTGAGATTTGTCGATGTAGAGGACATTGCCTAGAAGACTGTTACCTACTTCAGAAATATGTGCAAACACCAAAGAACATGTACTGTACATTCTGTAAGTCAATTGGCCATGATGATACCAACTGTAGTGCATATGATCTCATGATAGAAAGAAATCATGACGTCTAAAGATTACAAGGAGAAACACTGCATACTAATGAAAGTGTGCAGTATGATCAAGGCACATCCAAAGGACGTGGTGGATTCAGATGAAGAGGACGAGGCAGAGGTCATATTGCATGTTATAAATGTGCTCAACCTGGACATCTATCCAGAGAATGTCAAAACCCTTGTACTACCTGTAAATACTATAAATAATTTGACCATGTCATTGAGGCATGTCCTATTTTGCAAGGAAAAATGCAAGAGAGAAGACCAAAAGCATAGAATCAGAACATACAAATGATCGAAGCTGAAGAAAAGAATAAATATCGCAACATCCATGTTGTGACATGAAGCAGAGATACAACAAGTAGAGATAAGAGAATTGAAGCTTTGACTTATGAGGACCACATCGTGAAACAAAAACCTATTGAAGGGGCTTGGATAAGAAAAGAAGTTGGAAAAATGTCTTCCTTCAACCTTAACAAATAAAAAGAATCTTTCATGGAGACCAGAAAATTCTTACAGAGCTCAGAACCTGTGACCCAAAAAATCCAGTTGCGAAGTGAACTAGCGCCTGTGGTGTATATGCCAATTTCATATGATGGATCACGTACTGCAACATAACCCATAAGTCCTGTTGCGCAATTCTTACAAAAATCCATGAAGTTGTTAAAGCATGGAAATTCCTTAGTAGAGTTACAAAGCCTATTCAATCATTACGGGCAGCATAATTCCATAAACGAAGCACATAGAACAGTTCAGCATATCAAGAATCATAGAAGGATCCAAAGAAAGATGAGATTAAATGCGGATATTGGAGACTTTGAAATGGACCAGGTCATTCTTGACTTAGGCTCAGAGGTGAATGTCTTGACAAAGCATATATGGGAACAGATAGGAAAGCCGAAGTTATCATGGTCACTGATATAGTTGAGACTAGCCAATCAGCAAAATGTTCTACCTTTTGGGAGACTATCTAATGTCCTTGTTGACATTGATGGCGTGCGAAGTAAAGCAGAATTCGAGGTTATTGAAATCATAGACAATAGAAATCCATATCCTACACTGTTAGGGATTGACTGGGAAATCGAAAACCTCACAATCATCAATCTCAAGAAAAAGCAGATGATATTTGAAGGACCATATATCAGGGTCATCGCACCCTTGGATCCTTTACAGGGACATGGGTATACTCAACCAATAAGAGAAGGATGCAGAGATCAATATCTTTATCACGTATACAAGATGATAGTGAATGAAGCGGACTACATCATTCCTACTGACGATGGGACATTGAACTCAAGATGTGACATTTCTTGTCTATCGGAGTCAGACACAGGATTGAAGAATTGGCAGAGCCGAATGCATGAAGTATCAGTAAGACGATGTGCGAAGCTCACTAAGTATCAGTTTAGCCTCGTGAGTCCTTCATATTCTGCTCATATTTGCAATCGCTATCATCCACTCCTATAGCGATGGACGTGCCTTATGCGTTGAGTGTCATAAAGATGATTTCAATTCCAATCTTTAATTGTGTTCTAGCATTCACGACACCCAGGAGCAAGTATGAACATGTTGTAGCATTGGCGTTGCTTGCTTTCATTGTAATATTACTACAGTTTGTAGAGAATATCTGGCGTTTGGCACGATGGGAGATACAAGATCCCATCAACAGTACTGGGCCCCTTGTGGTTTCTGAGAGAAACATTGAGTACAGAAGTACAGAAGAGGTGGAGAGCTGCATATTTTACCTCGACGATTTTAGAAATAGGGAGCGGGTTCTATTTCTTTCGCCATGCTTGCATTATTTTCATAGACATTGCATTGCTCCATGGATTCAATCTCATGACAATTTCCCTCGATGTACGAGGCCCATACAGAGGAAGTGATAGTTCTTGAAAATACATATATCATAATGTACAATCACATTTTATAGTCTATACTTTGAATAATTTATTTGAGACTTTACTTCTTATATCAATTGCAATGTATTTTTTTTTGTTAGTTTTTCCTTTGGGATGACTTATCTAGGTTTCCAACCTTAAATGCTAATATTCCTCCCATTCAAACAAATACTACTAACCCTAGCACTGGTCCATCAATTCCCTCATATGCTTTCCCACCATATAGTAGAAAAATTTCCATGTACAACCCTTCCACACTCACGGGTCATTCCTAGATCCAACCTACCTAAGATGAACATACCTTTCCAAGGAATGGGGAGTGTAAGTACTAGTTTTCTCTTAAGACAAAATATTCCCCAAGGAAATACATACATTTAATCATAGAATAGGAAGCATCAATGCGTGATTTCCTTGGGGACATAATTTGGACCAACGAAATATTCCGTCATCTCCAGAAAAGGGGATAAGCATGACCAATATTGCAAATGGTATCCAACCATTCATCGTGGGCATACCTTGAAGCAATATGACTCAATTTGTACAAAATCAGTTTGGTCTCATTTTAGAATCTTAACCCTAACAAAAGAAAATACATTGCAACTGATATAAGAAGTAAAGTCTAAAATAAATAATTCAAAGTATAGAATACAAAATGTGATGGTAGATTATGATATATGTATTTTCAAGAACCATCACTTCCTCCTCTCTGTATGGGCCTCGTACAGCGAGGGCAATTGTCATGGGATTGAATCCAGGTGGCAATGCAATGTGTGTGAAAATAATGCAGGCACGGCGAGAGAAATAGAACCTGCTGCCCGTTTTTAAAATCGTCTAGGCAAAATATGCAGCACTCCACTTTTTTCGCTCAGAAACCACAAGGGTCCCTCTGTTGCGATCTTGTTCTTCAGGGGCCTCCTCTATCTCCCTTGGACGTGCCAACCACATATGCCGTAAGAAAATCAATACAAAGCACGCTAATGCTATGGCCTGCTCATGCCACTTCCATGGCACGTCCATCGCTTATAGGAATGGCTGACGGCGACTGCAAATATAGTACAACAAATTTGCAGCTGAGCTTTTTATGTCAATAAGAATTTAGCGAATTTATAATATGAAGTAACAAGAAGTGCTGTTTCTTATATCAATTCCATGATTTCAATCGACGTGACTATTCCCTGAATCCAAGCGTCCGTTCGACGTCAAATGATGGCAACTCGTAGCTCCAATTAAACAACAATAAAGGAAGAAATAACGGGACGTTATTTTCGTTTAACAGGTGTAATTACCATCGTAATGAATTAGCAGCCCAGACGTAGTAGATTCACCACTGATATTTATGGTTTAGTGATGTGACGTCTGATTTATGTTATTTATATTGGCTGTAAACGTCATTGTTGTTGTTACAATGAATGTATGTTTGTTTGTTTTAAAATTCTGAAAACTTGGTTGCATTGAGTTTGGATCCGGTTGTAGCTTTGTATAGATAAATATATTGAGGAGATTAAGTTTTATAGTTTTGTTGTAACTTCAATAAATTAAAAAAATGATATATTTTCTTGTGCTTATTGTTTCTTTCACGAAGCTAAAGTTTGGGAACGTGAAATATGGATTTATGTTTTAATAATGCATCATGGTGTGAGGTAATGAAATAAAACTAGTAAAAGGAATATTTTTTTGGCCATAAAATATTTAAAGATTTGTTTTTTAAATAATACCATGAGATAAAACTCGTAATGTGGCCAATTATATAAATTGTCATGATATGAGCACTATGAGTACTATTAAAAGGTTTATTTCACATAGTGTAACATGATGTGAACATGATAATATAAGCACTATTACAAGGGTGTTTTTTACAGAGTGTAACATGATGTGAACATGATAATTTAATCTTGGTTGAAGAGGATAGTTTTTTATAGTTCTTATAAATGAAATATTTACTTTACTTATTTTATAAGTATCAAATGTGCACCATTATAAGGTTAAGAATTTTGAGCATCATTTTTACATAGTTTAAGGAGAAAGCAAAATTATTTTGGTCATTTAAATAAGTTTTTAATTTTCACATATTATTAATCCTGCATGATTTCCAGTGCATTCTAACCAAAGTTTTTTTTTACAAAAATGGTTTATGGCCAATCAAATTATTTTGAACTTTATTTGACCTCAAACCAAAATGAACCCATATTTTATTATTGTTGAAACATTCAATTATTATTACAATATTTCTTATCAACACATGGCATTATGCATGTTTACATGCACTTGGTATAACCGCAACTCAACACAGCTTATTATCTAAGTTAATGTCAAAGTGTTATAACAGGCCTTGTTCATTCGTTGTGTGTTAATGTCAGAGTGTTATAACAGGCCTTGTTCATTCGTTGTGTGTTAATGTCAGAGTGTTATAACAGGCCTTGTTCATTCGTTGTATCACTATGTGGAGTTTATAGTTTTCAGTTTCTGGTTATATTTACCATATGTTTCTCCTCGTATCTAGAGCAAATGTTTCCTGGAGTACAAGGTGTAAAAATTTCAAATCCAGGGCAGTTTGCTCTGAGATTGAGCTCATCCCTATCGGTAAATTTTTTGTTTGCTCAGATTTTCATCTAGGACTACTCTTAAGGGTTGAGCGTGTGTTGTTCGTGGTTGAATTTAGTATAATTTCAGGCTCTGGTGGATTCTCTCCTCATTTTGAAGTTTTATAACTTGTGGATGAGATGATATTTAAGTCTATGTATTACCCTAATACGCCTCGTCTGCATTCTAGCTCCATCAAGTCCATCCTCGTCTACCATTCTAGCTCAATCAAGTCATGGATCATTAGGCATCTGTATATCAAGTTTAGCGTTGTTACTCGAACCATCCACATTCATCTTTGTCTGTCATTCTAGCTCCATCAGGTCGTGGATCACTAGGCATATATTTCAACTTTTCGAACTCATCTGATAACGTTGATGATGATAATTCATATCAATCCTCAATCTGAATCATTTCATATTTTAGTAGCATTATCGCAAGGAGATCTGGTCACCTGAAGATTTAACAACACTTCATATTCATATAGCCAAGAATAGAATAGGAATCATGATTAAACAGTGCTAAATAGTATAACAGAGTGCTGAGTAAACATCAAAAGGTCAATGAATTTAAACTAGCAACAACCACATTTTTAAATGTGGTTGATATTCGTCTATCGACCTATATCAACCATGATTACACATTTAAAAGTGGGTGATATTCTTTGATCAGCAAATATCAACCACATTTAAAGATATGGTTGTTGCTAATAGACAACCAGCCAATAAAGAAATAAATAAATTAAAAAAATAATAAAAATGTTAATTGAAAAAAAATGAAAAGAAATACATTAAATTAAAAAAAATTAAATAAAAATATTAAAACATATTAAAAATTAAATAAAATAAATTAATCTAAATTAAAGTATTAAAACATATTAAAAATTAAATTAAATAAAAATATTAAAAATTAAATTTAAAATAAGTTAAATTAAGTTAAATTAGATTAAATTGAAGTAATTAAATTAAATTAAATTAAGTAAATCTAAATTAATTAATTGAATTAATTGAATTAATTAATTAAATAAATTATAATGAGTGCTATGTTTGATTTAATATTAATAATATTATTTAACTTTATTTATTATTTTTATAATAATTATCATTATGAAATAATGATTTTAATTAATATTAGTAAATAAGATATATTAATATTAATAAAAAATATTTTTATACGGCATTTATTTTTATTACAAATATTACATTTTTTTATTAGATCTAAATATGTATTTAATAATATTTATTTATTGAAAGGTAACATTATTTTTTATTTAATAATAATACTAATAATCATATTTTTAGTAGTAGTAGTTGTTGTTATTACTATTACTTAATAAAATTATTTTTTATTATTTTTTAATATATATTATTATATTATTAAATATTATTTAATAAAATAAATAAATAAATGAGTGAATAAATTATAATTAAATAAAAAATAGTAAATAGAATAGGTTAATATTAATAATTAGGATTAATATTAATATTAATAGTTATGATTAATATTAATATTAATAGTTATGATTATTATTTAGTATTAATATTTATTATTCTTCATCCATATATATTAATTTATTAACAATAATATTTAATAAAATAGATAGATAAATGAAAGTATAAAAAAGTTGAAATTAAATAATGAAGAAATAAATGAAATAAAAGTCAAAATAAATAAATATAATAAACATAAGTA
This sequence comes from Larix kaempferi, assembly GCA_027924585.1. Classification (NCBI taxonomy): domain Eukaryota; kingdom Viridiplantae; phylum Streptophyta; class Pinopsida; order Pinales; family Pinaceae; genus Larix; species Larix kaempferi. The sequence continues at coordinate 5,255,080 of BSBM01001879.1, forward strand.
AATAAATGAAATAAATACACAAATATTTCTTTCTAATTTTGTAGTTAACTATGTTAATTGTGACAGACTATTGTAAACTTGAATTTGACAATGTTGGTTAATCATGGTTGAGTACATTTAACCATGGTTGATGACATCTCATTGATGACCATGGATTGAAGTCAATCCTTGGTTGAATGCAATCCATAGTTGACATTTAGGAAATGTTCACTAAAATTAATGGTGACTTCAATCCAATGGTGCCTTCAATCCATATTTGACTTTTACATAAGGTTGACTTCAATCCATAGGAGAATTTCAACCAAGGTTGACTTCAATCCAAGTTGGCTTCAATTCATGGTTGACTTCACTCCATAGTTGACTTTTAAGCAAGGTCGATTTCAATGAAAGGTTTCCTTCAATCCATGGTTGACTTCAATCCATAGTTGACTTCTAATAAAGGTTGAGCTCAATCCATGGTTTTCTTCTATCAAAGGGTGACTTCAATCCACAGTTGACTTTTAAGAAAGGTTTGATTAAAACATAGTTGACTTTTAAGAAAGGTTGGCTTCAACCCATATTTGACTTTTAAGAAAGGTTGAGCTCAATCCATGGTTTTCTTCAATCAAAGGGTGACTTCAATGCACAGTTAACTTTTAAGAAAGGTTTGATTTAATCCATATTTGACTTCAACCCATATTTGACTTTTAAGAAAGGTTGACTTCAATCTAATGTTGAGTTCAGTCCATGGTTGATTTCAATCGAAGGTTTCCTTCAATCAGGCCTGGAATTTCAAATCTACTTTGCTTGTCAAAAGGAAATTTGATGACGGTTTTGTTTATTTCATGCCTTTCACTTTAAGTTTTATATATATTACTAAGTGTCAAATTTACCCAAATTTATTATAATTTTTAACATTTTGTAAATTTTGATTATATGTTAAAAAAACTATATATTTTATATATAATTTAAATACAAATTTATATTAGAAAAAATTAATATAAAACTAAAAAAAGAGATAAATTACATTATAAAACATTAAATTTTATTTTTTTCATAAATAATATAATAATTTCTAAACACAATAATTTTTAATCATAAAAAATTTGTATATTAAAAAAAAATTACACTATAAAACATTAAAAAAAAAACTATTTTTTTTCATAACCAACAATGATATAATAATCTAACTATTTCAAAACACAATAATTTTTAATCATAAATTTGTATATTTTTTTAAAATAAATAATTATAATCTAATTATAACAATATGTTTATTATTAATCAATAACTCCCTATTAGCAGTACCTTGGATGCTTCAGAATTTTAAATGTAGTGGGGTTGGATTTGTAGCCATTTTAGCTCAAACCCTGGTAAATCGGTATGGGGATTTTGTAGTCATTTTAACTCAAACCCCTAATAAAAATTGACCTAGAATTTGACGAAATTTATAAAAATATTGTTTCACCAGATTTAAAATCAAAATCAATTTCTTACATAATTAAATTAAACTATCTAAATATTTATTTTAAAAAATATCAATTCAATATAAATTATATTCCATTAATCAATACTTTAATCACATTTCCGTTTCCACTTTTATAGAAACATTCCTTACTTAATTCATAAGGTTTCAAATTAACAAAGTTTATTGAAAAGATTAATAACATAGTAATGGCCGCATTACTAACTTATTCTTGGCCATTTTAAGCACTAAATTAAACAGATCATAATGGCTGGCCGTTTTAAACACTAAATTAAACAGATCATGCCAGAATCATGAGAGGTTTTGTCGGTTGTTTAGCGAAGCCATCTCCGCAGAGTGGATAATGGGCATTTGGTGATAATAAAGAGAATTATAAATAATATCGATTCAAAATTTTTAAAGGATTTACTTGGAATTTTCAAGATTTCATAATTTATGTGGAAATCTATTTTTATAATTAAGGGAGAGCAGATACCCAATCCCCCTTCGAAGAGTCCGGCCTCAAACTCATAGCAAACTCGTAGCGTGCTGCTTGCAGCTACGAAACCCAGTTACCAAACTCCAAAGTATTGATTCCATTAACCCTGGGACTAGCGTAGTCCTCCTCGAGTCTCAAACCTTTCGAGTTGGAAAGTACTAAAATTTATGACGGGCTATGGACAAAACGGAACGTCAATTTGATGGTTTTTATTTTCTCATACACGTAGACGTTGACGTGTGACCATTAATATTACCTATCAAATACGTTTAAAATTGAAAAATACGTCCTGTGAGACGTCAAATTCCAGGCCTGCCTTCAATCTATGGTTTCCTTCAATCCATGGTTAACTTCAATCCAATGTTGACTTCAATCCATGGTTGAATTCATTCCAATGTTGACTTCAGTACAAGGTTGAATTCAATCCATAGGTGACTTAAACGAAGGTTCACTTCAATCCATCGTAGACTTGAATCCAAGGTTGACTTCAATCAAATTTTGACTTCAATCCATGGATGACTTGAATCCAAGGTTGAATTCATTTGAGGGTTGAATTCAATCCAAGGTTGAATTCAAATCAACGTTGCCTTAAATCCATTGTTGACTTCAACCCAAATTTGACTTCAATCCAATGTTGACTTCAATCTGTAGTTTTTTTTAGGCAAGGTTGGCTTCATTCCATGTTTGACTTCGATCCAAGGGTGACTTCAATCCAAGGTTGACTTCAAGCCAAGGGTGACTTCAAGCGAAGGTTGACTTCAATCCATAGTTAACTTCAATCCAAGGTTTCCTTCAGTCTAATGTTTACTTCACTCCAAGGTTAACTTCAAGGATGACTTCAATCCAATGTTGACTAAGAGGTTGACTTCATTCTAAGGTTTCCTTCAGGACAAGATTGACTTCAATCCGTGGTTGACTTCACTCCAAAATTGACTTTAGCTAAGGTTCGTTGCAATCCATTAACAAAATTAAGATTAATGACTTCAATCAATGGTTGACTTCAATATATAGCTGACTTCAATCCATGGTTGACTTTAATCTACGGTTGAATTTGAACCATAATTAACTTTAATCCAAGGTTGAATTTGAAACATGGTTGACTTCAATCCATTGTTGACTTTAATCAAATGCTAACTGTGAACCATTGTTGAATTTTAAGCAAGGTTGACTTCAAACCATAGTTGACTTTCAAGAAATGTTGACTTCAATTTATAGTTGACTTTTAAGAAAGGTTGAATTTTATCTAAAGTTGGCTTCAATTCAAGGTTGACTTCAATCCATGGTTAACTTCAATCGATAGTTGACTTTAATCCACAGTTGACTTTTAAGCAAGGTTGGCTTCAATCCATAGTTGAATTCAATCCAAAGTTGAATTCAATTGGTAGTTGATTTCAAGCAATAGTTGACTTTTAAGTAAGTTTCACTTCACTACAAGGTTTACTTTAGTCCATGGTCGACTTGAATCCAAGGTTGCCTTCAATCAACAATTAACTTCAATCCATGGTTTACATCAATCCATAGTTGACTTCAATATAACCATGACTTCAATCCATAGTTAAATTTTAGTGGTTGACTTCAATCCATGGTTGATATCAATCCAAAATTTACTTTAAGCCATGGTTTACTTCAATCCAAGGTTGAGTTCAAACAAAGACTAACTTCAATCCATGGGTAACTTCAATCCAAGGTTGACTTAAAGGTTAAACTCAATCCAAGATTGTTGGCTAGCTAATGTTGATTTCAATCCATGGTTGACTTCATTCCATGGTTGAATTCAATCTAATGGTTGACATCAATCCATTAATAATATTAACATTAATGACTTCAATCCATGGTTGACTTTAAGCCAATGTTGGCTTTTAACCATGGTTGACTTTAATCCAATGTTGTATTTTAACCATGGTTGAATTCAATACACAAACACATTTATAAAAGTGGTTGATTTACTTTGAACCATGGTTGACTTCAATCCATAGTTTAGTTTTAAGCAAGATTAACTTTAATCCATGGTTGAATTTTAACCAAGGTTGACCTCAATCCAAATGTGACTCCAATCAATGGTTTACTTTTAATCAAGGTTGACCTCAATCCAAAGGTGACTTCATTCCATGGTTGACTTCAACCCATAGTTGAACTTTAAGCAAGGTTGACTTCTATACATAGGTGACATCAATCCTAGCTTTACTTCGATCCATATTTCACTTCAATACATAATTAACTTTCAAGTAATGTTGACTTCAATCCAAGGTTGTCTTGAATCCATAGTTGAGTTTAATCCAAGGTTGACTTCAATCCAGGGTTGAAATTAATCCTAAAGTTTACTTAAATCTAAGGTTGACTTCAATCTAAGCTTGACTGAAAGGTTGACTTGAATCTAAGGTTTTCTTTTAGGCCAAGGTTGACTTCATCCAAGGTTGAGTGCAATCCATTAATAATATTAAGATTAATGACTTCAATCCATAGTTGACTTCAATCCATGGTTGCCGTTAATCAAACGTTGACTTTGAACCATGGTTGACTTCAATCGACAACCACATTTTTTAGAAGTGGTTAAATTCAATCAAGGTTGACTTCAATCCATGGTTGACTTCACCATTGTAGAATTCAACCTAATTCTGACATCCATCCATAGTTGACTTTTTAAGCAAGGTTAAATTAAATCCAAGGTTGACTTCAATCCAAGGGTGGCTTTAATACAAGGTTGACTTTAGCTAAGGTTGATTTAAATCCATGGTTGACTTCAATCCACAGTTTCCTTCAATCCAAGGTTGAATTCAATATAAGGTTGACTAAAAGGTTGACTTCAATCCAAGGTTGCATTGAGGCTAAGGTTAACTTTAATCAATGGTTGACTTCGATCAAAGATTGATTTCAATCCAAGTTTGACTTCATCCAATGGTAACTTTAATCCATGGTTGGCTTCAATCCATGGTTGACTTTAATCCAATGTTGACTTTGAACGATGGTTGACTTCAATCCACAACTACATTTTTTGAAGTGGTTGATTGACTTTGAATGATGGTTAACATCAAACCATAGTTTACTTGTAAGCAAGGTGCCTTGAATTGATAGTTAACATTTAAGCAAGGTCGAGTTTAATTCAAGGTGGACTTCAATTGACGATCAAGACTTCAATCCAAGGTTTACTTCCATCCATGGGTGACTTCAATCGAAGGTCAACATTGACTTTACTCAAAGGTGGACTGAAAGCAAAGTTGACTTCAATCCAACATTTATAGATCTGTTAAAATTTAATACAATTAAAGTTTGTACACTATGTACATGGTTATAAGTGACTTTGGTACAGTGTGTTTTACCATGGTTGAAGATGGTTAACTAAAGGTTATTATTGTTTAACCATGGACAAATTTAGTTAACAATAGTTAACTTTAATGAGAATCATTGACTTTAGATAAATATGACTATGGTTACTTCGTTGACCATGGTTAAATATGGTTTACTTTAGTTAATTATGGTCGATTATGTTTAACTATCGTTATTGTTATTATTGTTATACCATATTAAAATAGTGTTATTATTAATATTATTCTTTTTATTATTATTATATGGTTAAATATGTAATAATGATTAAATATAATTCAAAACTTATAAAATTGTAGAAATCCGTTGACTAGTCCGATGGAGAGAAGAGCAGATTCCACTCGGGAGACGAGAGCTCATCCAGATCAAATAAAGTATCATCTAAAGTAGCTGTATCTCCTGCAATTTGATCAGAATTGGTTCGGGATTCTTTGTCTTCTACACTCGAATCGAAATTAGTTACAGTTTTGTTGTGCAACAATGTTAATGAGTAGAGTTTATTGGTTGCATTAACTGCTGGATACTAACAGGTCATATTTTTGTAAATTGCTAAGGAAAGGGTGAAAGGGTTATAAATGACTTGAATTCTAAAGAAAGGGTGAGAGGGTTAGAAAGGACGTGAATTCTATAAAGGGTGAGAGGGTTAGAAAGGACGTGAATTCTACAAATTTACTTCTGTTCACAATGCCCCATCTAAATAAAAAGCCCCATCTAAATAAAAAGGTGAAACTTGAATTCGATGCTCTTCGAAAATGTTAATGTGATGAAACATTCTCATAACATGATGGGAAGGAGATTTCTCAAACACCATTGATAAATAACGCGATAGAACCTAAAGAATTATAAGTATGGATCCAATGGTTTAATCGTAATCATTTACAAGTAGTTGTCCTTGATGTTTATTTACAATTAAAAAATCATAGACAATGTAGTAGATAAAAATTAGCCCAGAGATTTTGTTTATCCACTGTAAATCGGAATTCATAATATCACACAATCCACTGTAATAATTTATAATGTCATAATTGGATAATTAATTATTTTGTGAGTAAGTTCATTGTTTATTTGATGGATGGATTCAATTGCAAATTATATAATTGTAATATTTAAATAATGTTTCCAAATGAATGTGCCCACATTTTTTTGTTGTTCCTCCATTTATGTCTGCATTTAAAAATCAAATTTAAAAAATGAAAGAAAAACATGGTTCAAATGAATTTGCATTTGGATCCATCCTCGAAGCTATATATGCCAATAAGGAACCACTTACTTTACTCTACCTACTCTTGGATTTGGATCTGCTTTAACTAAGCAAAATACAAAAATAGAAGCAATATTCCCTATTGACGATAGCTATGCAATTTAGTCCTGCATTGAAAATAAGCAACAATAGTGGTTTAAAGTGAATAAATAGATATAAATTAAACATAAACATATGAAATTGATCTAGTTGGCATCTTTCGAGATAAAAAAGAATACAAATTATCAATATCAATGTTTATAGGTGTGTTTTTTAAAAACATATAAAAAATATATTTCAAAGTATAGTTTTTCTTAGTCTGATAAGAAAGAAAAATTCCTTTAAATTGATGTCCAAATTTGGAGATTTTAGATTTTATATTTTATAAAATGCTTAATACCATGTGGAAAACCCTGAACGATGCACATAGATAAGTTATTTTCTGAGAAATGTTTTGATGTTATGGAGTTTTTTTTTCAAACGAAGCGAAAACATATAATTTAAGTTCAATACTATTGCAATCGTCATTGTTCATGTTGATAAGCTCAATGTTACAACCCTATCATAGGTATGATTCTTCATGTTAGTTTTTCAATATGATAACTCTATAATAGGGATTATGTTAGTTTCTCAATATGATAACTCTATAATAGGGATTATTTACAGAAGGTTTGTATAAAGACTATTTTTTTCTAGAAACATACATTGCAAAACAATAGCACAATGAACAAAAGAAATTTGCATTTTTCAATTATTTTTGCATTTTTTTATTTGCTTACACATGTGCAAGAATGATATCAACTGTAAACACAATCAATAGTACTTACTAGTTGCAAGATTGCAAGAAGCCTGTCACTGACCAAGTTCTATTGTGTCTAGAGATATGGCGAGCAAATTTGGCAAATAAGATTTTCCACTTGCAACTGCACAGTGATTGATTGCGTCATCTATTTAATAACATATTGTGTCTAGAGATATGGCGAGTAAATTTGGCAAATAAGATTTCCCACTTGCAACTGCACAGTGATTGATTGCGTCATCTATTTAATAACATATTGTGTCTAGAGATATGGCTAGCAAATTTGGCAAATAAGATTTTCCACTTGCAACTGGAAATTTGGAAAATAAGATTTTATATCATAGAGCATAGGCATAACAATTTTAAAGTTTGTAGAAAAGCTTGTTGAGAATCTTGATATCTAGAAAAATAGAATCAAAACCATATCTTGGAATTATAATTCTTTATGAAGAACATATGATGTAACAGATTAATTACTGTTGCAAATAAAAGCAATGATAACTGTACGCATTTTGTTCTTTATGAGATCAATTTTAACAAAGTTTGCTCCAAATCAACAGTACACGTCATCAAAAGGGGCGTACACACTTCATTTTACGAGAGCAATTGGAAATCGATAACAATTTCAAAAATGGTTGTGTTGAATTGGTTTTTCAACAATTGTATGCATGAATGCAGTTACCTGCAAAACCAGAAAACTTTTTTCATTTTGTCGATGTAAAAAAAATTAATTATTTATAAAATAAATGTTTTTTTAAACCTGAAAATACAATGTTCAACCTAAGCAATTTGAGAGAACTTTGATTCACTTTTATGGTCATAAACAATGATATAAAAAAAAATTGACAGCAGACATACATAGAAACATGGAAAATGTTGTCGAGGCAAGTCTAAATTCAGTGAACAATTGAAAAGTGAATCTGTGTTTCTAGAAGAGATATTGTGAAATGAGTAATTAGCGACTAAGCTTTATCGAATCTCCAATTAAGGAAAAAAAGGAAAAAAAATAGATCTAGCAAAAAAAAAGAAATGAGAACCGTAGAAGATGGATAAAACTTCGAAGACAGGAGTATGCAATTTACTATCCATAAATCTATTAAAGATGTCTGCAATTGAATTTAAAACTTCACGAAAGTCTCCTGCAAAATGCTTCAATATATTTGGATGAGTCACAGCCAAATTTTCATCATATAATAGGCCAATAGCCATAGCTTCTGTCAAGGCAATGAAACGACCAGCATTTCCCTTGGAACTGGCATAAAAAGAACATCCATATCAATGAACAAATATATTGAAAATTTGAAAACAGGTCGCCGCCATCTAGCCTCGTCCACCCAGATAATCACAAAGTAGAAGAAGTGCCCAAGGGATCTACGACAGTGTATGTTGGGAAGTCCAGGAAACCATATTTCATAAGTTCCCATTATGCGAATCATCCATTGTTGAGGGTACTGATCGTTGAGAGTTTCAGAGATGGCTTCTCAGTCGTCGGCGAGGTGGTGCTGTTCGAACATTTGGTGTGGATGTTGGAGAACGTTGAACCAAAGGCGAATCAGAGCGATTCCAGCTTGAAGGAATTGGAAATATGAGGATTCCAAGAAGAATGTAGAAAATTAATTGCAGGGATTGATGTTCACCTGCACATAGCATAAGAGACGACCATCCGAGCACATAGCAGAAGAGGCGATTAAGGGAAGAGCCGACCATTCTTAAGAAGAATCATCCATTGCAATAATTTTTTAGATATGTATTAGGTGAATCATTTCGAATGACACGTATAATTTAAGATCATGAAAGATGCTTTGTAAAAGGAACTTTAAAAATAATTTCTGCTTATTGTGTTTATAATTAATACCAGGTGGTCGTTTAATCCTTACATGTTTCATATTTGGTTGTTGCAGAGAGGAAATGATGTGCCACATTCTCCAGTTGCATATGCATATTTAATAGTGCCACATCAGCAGCCACAAACCATAATATATAGACAAATGTATATATACACAGAATATTAAGGAAAAATTGAATTGAATTCATACCATCAAGGAATCCTTTCTCTCCTCTCTACTGCGTTTTGGCAGACTGGCCTTCACCGTACTGAGGCGGAGGAACCTGCGTGGGATATCCCGATAACAATAAAATAAATTTAATAGAAATGAATAGAGGAGGAGAACGTGAAGAAAAAGCAGAACCTGGTGGAGGATTTCCTTCGGGGAAGCCTGTAGGCGATGCTGGAGACCTGTTGTCAGTCATGGCGTACTGCTTACGGGAATCGAAGAGAGATAGGTGTAATCAATCGGCGAATTGATCGATAGAGCTGAGTGTAATCAGATGGACCAGTTATACCTCGATCCGCGAATCCATCGAGCTCTATCGATTCCCTTCCCCACCGAACCGCGTGGCAACAATTTGATTAAGCTGTGATTAACAAAAAAACGGAAACCCAAATTCTCTTTAGCAAATAAACGTTTGGGTAACCCGTTGGCAAACCCTAAACTCGGGCCATTGGATGATGTGCTCGAGGAAAGAATATGCTCATTCTTCATCAGAACCGCCCATCCTTAATCATGATTAAAAGCACGCGATAGCCCTCCATATACAATGAAATCTTCATTGTAGCACCTATCGGCGAATTACTTTTATTTTAGGGCATGCCCATTTTCACGTTATCATAAAATGAAGTTTTTTCAAATATATATAGGTTTGTTTTTTATTCCTAAAGTAGCATAAATAATTTCAATAAATACAAATTTAATCTAGGTTGAACATAGTAAATTCTTGAGGCTAAGATTCATACCTTTTAAACCGTTCAGAGTACTCTCTTCATGCTTCTCACTATGTTGTTGGTTCACATGCATTTGAATCCATTTTATGTTGAGACTCTACAGAAAGTATTGTAAATTAAACAAAGATTACTATAATGGACAATGTCCAAACTTGTGTACATGGACTTTATTGTTGTGACTGCAATAAGATCACGGTATATGTAAACCTGTGTGTGATTCTTTATATATGTGCAGAATAAAAACTACCTAATTTAAGGAAGCAAGCAACACGAAATCCGGATCTGGCGCTTCCCACTTTACCCCAGGAACTGTTCTATATTATACCTACAATGTCCTGATTCAGGTTCTATATATACAAACTACAATGCTAGCAATTCACCCAAAAGATTATCCAAAAACTATAATGTTTAACGTTCCTGTATATCAATGCCTACATTCAATCATACTTGATTATGTATTGATGGAGACCCTCATATCATGTCCACCAAAATTCAAAAGCTTTACTATAAAGCACCGTATAGATGGCCACTGGCGGAATGAGTGAACTCTCGGTCAAAATCAGTACCAAAAGAAAGAACATTGCTATGCACGGTCACGCAAAGTGATGTAAATAAGAGCGACCTGCATCCTCTAGTTCTTTATAAGCTTGTAATCAATGTACTTGTACTTATGAAACCCTAACATCAGACCATCCAATCGTTCAACCTACATGCTGGACCAAGATGCCAATGAATGTGCAAATCCTTCCAATGAATTTGGACACTCCTCAAATTAGAAATAAAATACGATAAAGATAAGAGAACTAACAAATAAAAATATGTAGTGATTTGCATACCCAAGATGTAAGCTAGATTGATGTACGGTAATGGATCGATAAAAAATCAAGTGTTGAAGTGCAGGAATTGCCTCTAGTACTCAGCTGCCATTATACACGCATCACATTATGTAGATCCTATGCACTGAAAAGTATAATCTTCTCAACATAAATTTGCATTTCAAAAACTGGTACTTTGGTCTAAAGTTTCACATTTTCTTCTTGCAAAGAACGTACCTGTCACAACAACAGAAGTGTTCAGGTCCTGTGCAATCTCATTGTATTACTATTGTCAAGGCATAATGAAGGGGTCCACAGGTTTTAGCTGTTGTCCTAAATTTTCCATACATGGTCTCGAGCTCACACGGTACACCCAGTATGGTAATAGAATACAAGAGACAGATGGCACCTAGGTGACAGACCATTTAGCATTGCATTGAGAGCCAATGACGAGTGGCAGTGGCATGTTCGCATGGATTTGACTTTTTTATCTTTTAATAATCAAAGATAAGATCAAAGACATATTATTATTGCATGAATAGCATGCACAGCTTGTAGATGCATCCTCGGAAATCAACACTATGCCAATATGTGGCATTAATTGACAATGGAATGATCACAACAAACCCTAAATTAATTTTGTGAAACCATAACAAAATCAAATCGTCATAAATGAAAATTAACATGTACAACTGCTCATATTTAAGGGTGAGTACATCAATATATTCTCATAAATACAAGCTTTAAAATAGAATGCTCTTTTTACTTTTGGATGTGCGTGCATACTATATTATGTGACATTGGAATTTGGCCTATTTTGAGATTCACCCTCTTTAACTACTAAGCACAAGTAGGCGAGGAGCGCAGCGATCTAGACCTCACATTGTATCTCGATCATTGATCTCCATAGCCTCTTAAGTGGTATAGGGAAGCAGTCCTTTTTTCACTTTATAAATTTTTATTTATTTAAAGATGAGGCACCTCAATGAATCTGTTTAGGAAAATATCATTGGTGCTCCATCAGCTTTGTTCAACTTTGGTGGGTTCGAGTCTATTCTTGTGAACTTGCGATCTGCAACATACTCTTGGAATAGCAAATGGAGAGGGAAAATATGGGGGACAACATGGACACCTTTTGTGGGATTGATTATCCCCGTCAGTAGCCAATAATCCATAGAAAACCTTCCTGGTGAGAATACCAGTGCCTTCCCGTTGGTCCATGGAGTCTATCAATCATCTTGCTACTAAAATTTGCGTGCCATGTGTATACAAAAGGTAGCTCGGATGAGCTGATAGGTTAAAGTCGATCTATGCAAATTGAAAGATGGAAGTCAACAAAGTATGCAGAATAGCTTATTAACTAGTGGTTTGAACAAAAGAAAAAAGGAAATTATAATAGAAATGGTTTTTTAAAAAGGCCCTTCTCAGTGATATTTTAGAAAGGCTTAAGCCGTTGGTTCGGTGAGCTCTGGTTCGTAAGCTACTTTGTGTGGGTCAAGTCACTTAGCATAGGAGGACAGGTTATAAACCCACGGTATTTGGCTAACAACCCGGCTTGTAAGCTCAAGGTGTTTTGCAAGCTTGGCAGCAGGTTTCTTTGTTTATTTCCTAAGAGTAGAAGGGAGTACACTCCCTATTGGATGAACCCAAATAAAATATTAGAAATATGCTACTATAAGGAATTAATTGATATCACCCGGTAGCCTGCCTGATATATGGAACTGGCCTAACTGATGCTCCCGTAATTGAAGCCCTGCCGCTTCAGATCCCGTGCAACCAGCACCAGCATTTCCCCACAAGTATGCAATATAGAGAGTTCTAACTAGCCTTAATTCTCAATGCCTTCTGCCGTACTTATTAATTTGATTCAACGAGATAGATCGAGAAACCGATTCTAACAACGCAACCAATTATAACCCACGACCCGACCCCCATCATGACATTTAGAGTGCGTTTGAAGTGTAGCCACCTAATCATGTAATCTAAGGTGTAGGTTATTTGGAGGCGAATAAGATGGTTATATTGTATTGATACGGTAAAGGTGGAAAATAATATTTTTATATCATGAAAATTAAATGAAAAAAACTACTCATGCCACCGGTAAAAGCCTCAGCAACCTAGTAAGCATTGCGTTAATACCTTTGCCATCCTCACTTTGGCAAGTCTAACCAATCCCAGCAAGCGTTGCGATAACCCCTTTACCATCCTCACTTTTTGTGGGCTAATCCATCCAATATTTAGGCTAAATTCTCTCCCACGCAAGCCTTCCTAAAGCCTTGATGTCTTGCGGAGCCCAAACATGTCCTGCAGAGCTTTCTTTGCGAGGCCCGAAACAAAGAATCAGAGTTTGCAAGTTCACCTAACCCAAAGCTAAAGTGAACCAATCTAATCTCAATGCTCATCTTCCTAGTTTCTAAACTTCCTAATTCCAAGAGTAAAAGCTTAACTTATTTCCTAAAAGGCTTAAATTCTCTCCCACGCAAGCCTTCCTAAAGCCCTAATGTCTCGCGGAGCCCAAACATGTCCTGCGGAGCTTTCTTTGCGAGGCCCAGACCAAAGACTCGGAGTTTGCAAGTTCACCTAACCCAAAGCTAAAGTGAACCTGTCTAATATCAATGCTGATCTGCCTAGTTTCTAAGCTGCCTAATTCCAACTCTAAAAGCTTAACTTATTTCCTAAAAGGCTTAAATACTAACTTGCTTAAATCAACGTTTCCTAAGTCCAAATTAAGAGTTCGCTAAACTCACTTGACTATTAGCTGTCAATAATTGTACTAACTGCCTAATCCCAACCCTAACAGCTTAACTAAAAATTGCGCCTTTATAACTATTTAAAAATGGAACCGGAACTACAGTGGACTCTACGACGGGGTTTGGAACAGGTAAAAAGTTAACAAATGGATCAACAACGGGTTCTAGGTAGGCGAGGTAAATGGCTTATGAGTCCACGGGCTATATGGATTTGGACTAAGTGATGGCTCTTTAACTACTGGAAGGGGAACTGTGGACTCTACTTGCCGCGGCGACAACGTAGACCATTGCGTCATTGCGTGGAAACACTAATTATCGATATTCCTTTAGCCCATAGAAAGACTCATCAGTCAACGTGCTAAGATTATTCATCCATGCGTCACTATTCCTCATTTATCCATTATGCATCATTAGGAGCAACAGCGGAGATTAGGATGATAAACACAAAGCAATTACATGTTGTTCACTATTATTACATGTTCTATCTATTCCCTAGTTAGACCAAGTTCGCTGCTATTATAAGTTTATAGATCGAGCTATTATAGATCACCAAGTTAAGTATCAAGGGATTAGTACGTACGAGTTACTCCTAAAGTTGATTATGTTCATCTAGTCTAGTTAGTAGGTCAGTTCAAGTAAAGCAGCAAGTTTAGGTATGTCAGCAAAGGAACCAAGAAGAAGAAAACCACCTATAAAATTATTTATTGTAGCATAGGGACTTTATGATTTATTATTTACCATACGATCAATCAGATGTAAACATCACATCATGAGAGAATTAAGTAACCATTTTCTAGTAAGTTTGAGATATAAGATAGAATGCTCGCATAAGTAATACGAGAGAATTAAGTAACCATTTTCTAGTAAGTTTGAGATATTAAACATTGTATGTGACATATTTTAATGACAATTCAACCCAAATTTATACTACTTTAAGAATACCATACATGAAATCGTACATTGCGGGTTCCAAATAAATTTGTCTTTGTGTTCATGGATAGACATAGACCTTGTCAAGATGACAAGTATTTTCATTTCCCTCGAACTCCAATGAAAACAACATTGAGAAAGAATGTAGACACATTTGATGAACTCATATATTCTTCAATGTTCTAGGGATTGTATACTAAAAAAATATCTACCAATTCGAGTGCATCATAAATCCATATCCCAAAACCCATTAAAATATGCAAATTTATGATAGGAAAGCATACGAGTTGGTGCGTAGTGGCTTGGTAAAATATAGAGAATTGGTTGACACGATTTGCTTCGGGTGTATACCTCTAAGATAAATAAAACTAATCCAGATTATGAGACATGCAAGAGCTATTTGATGGGCTGGGGAACATTATAAATCTATACTGGAAGTAACACCCCGACTTCTAGTCTTGTTCAAACTAATTTTTACCATTGACACTAAATACAACCATCCTTAGACTTGAATCTTTTGGTGCCAACATACCTAATGGAAGACATAAAAATTTATATCGCATTAAAGAATCACATTGAAACCACATCATACAGTCGTTTAGTAATCAATCACCATACCACTGGCTAACATAGATTTTTTTCTTAAATGTTTAAAAGGGTTGAGCCTACTTCTGTTGTCATGCTATATAGATATATGGACTTCAACCTTTCTATTGAGGTTAGTAATGGAAGGAAGAGGGGGGCGGGAATATAATGCACCCTATCTCCAACACTGAAAATTACACTACACCCTACCAAAACAACCAACGGCACACAAACCATCCCATTAATTGCAATCACAGACTTGAACCCTTTGCACAGACTTATTAATAGACTCGTATTTTTATTTGCATTAGACAACCAACAACATCCAAACCATCCCACTCATTGCAATTACAGACTTGAACCCTTTGCACAGACTTCTTAATAGACTCAGATTTTTGTTTACATTACTCTATTTTCTGTATTGTAGCTTATTTTTAACAAAATTTATCATAGACTAATAGAAGCCACTTGCATTGACTTAAATGAGAATTTCATATATAAAATTGTATACCTAATATTACTTAAATGAGATTTCCATATATAAAACTGTAAACCTAATATACTATTAGCAAGCAATTTTCTCATTTCATCCATCTACTTACTATTCATGGACGAGTGTATTTTTCTATGATTTTCTATATAATACTTTTATATCAGAGGTTTTTTTTTGTCCTCTGTTAATTGGGTTATACTGTGTTTGAATTTAATTCTCATTTAGTTTTGGCAGGGACTAGAATCTTTGCTTCCATCTGCCTGGTTATATATGTAATGATGAACTAATTATTTATTTATGTGGCAATGTTATTACTTATGGTTTAAGGACGCATGCATGTTGGCTAAACCTTGATGATACTAGTCAACTATGAGATTGGTTCTTTGATTGGGATGGAAACTACATAATAACCTATGATGTTGTCACCTGCTGACTTGCCTCTCTGGATGACCAAGAATATATATATTTTTGGATTCATACAAGATACTTCATCAAGAGATGAGGAGTTTAATGGACCTTTTTTTTTTTAAATCACTAAGGCTTCTATCACTATATAGCGAGAGTTCTTGACATGAGGAGATAAGCTTGTTAGATGTAGGAAATAGGCTCAAGGAATTCAAGTTGAAGTCAATTTCCTTTCCTTTTGACCTTAAAAAAAAAGGAAAAAGGATAGTGATCTGAAGACTTAAACTCATCAATGCAATGGAAAGGATCCATAGAAGAATCCCTTGCACTGGGATGATGTAGAGAAAGGAGGGCAAAGGGAAAATCCATCGAGAAAGGAGAAAATGCAACTAAAGAGACAGGGAAGCATAATCAAGAGTAGGATTATGTAGGTATCTACTTCCAAGAAGCCATTGCAAATATCATATCCACATCAAATGGAAAGGAACAAGAAACTAAGGATCACCTCTCAAATCTTCCATCAAGGGAGAAACAATGTTGTTTGGGCAAGTTGTTTATTCCTATTTTTCCCTCTTTCCCTCTCACTTAAAAGGGTTATGAATAATTTACTCTTATTAGTCAAAACAATCTCATTTTAAGGCGCTTATAGTAAGGGGTCTTTACCTAAAAATTTAACTCAAAATCATGGCTAAGTATTTGACTTAAGGCTTCCCCTTCTCAACTTTTGACTCCAAGTAAAATTGGTTCTTCTTCCTCCCCACTAGTAGTGGGTATATTTTTTCCACATCTTCAGTCATTGGTCCTTCATGTTGAGTTGAATCCTAGATATGCAAAAGTAAAAAAAATAAAGTACTTTGCAACCTCTACCATTGGATCAAGAAAAGACTCAAGGTCTAACCCATTTGTTCAAACCCCACTAAATGATAAGGAACTATTCTCTATTGTCTCAATCATTCCTCCCTCTGGTAAGAGGTCAAAGTGTCAAGAAAAAAATTGTGAGTTTCCAAACCATCAACACTAAAGGAATAGTTGTTGAATGAGTTCATTGATCAAGCTAGCCAAGATATGGCCGAAACAAGAACAAAAGAAATGAAAGAGGGGATCAAATAGACAACTTATCAGATTGCTTTGCCCAAGCAGGAAATAGCGTCCCTAGAGAAGCAAAAGAAATCCACCGAAGAAGAATCTTCCTTTGGAGCGAGAATAGGAAAAGTGAGATTCTAGACTTGAGCATATGTAATGCTAAGGAGAAGTTGTAGAGGGAGCAAGACATTGTTTTCAGAGTCCACAAAGTACCCACTCGTTAGGATTTTGAGACTCGAGAGAGTTAAATAATAAGTTCAAAGGGCATGAACGGTACAACAAGGACATTGTTTCTGTTGTTCTTTTATATCAGGAAAAGATTCATGAGTATATTAAAGGCAAGGCATGAAACATGAATCATGAATAAGTGGTTGTTTGGGTTTACCTTATTGTTTGCTGGTTTGAAGTATGTCTCTTAAGACTTTAACACTCTTTTAAAATATCATTTTCATTGGATCATTCTCAGTTTGAATGTGTTTTTGGGTCATTTAGGGACTTTTGTTTGAGTTAACGTATGAAACCAATGAAATGTGTTTTGCTTTTGGGATTAAGTAAAATTGGGTTTTGCTTAATTGAAATGATGATCAAGTGATTGAGATTGTGTATTGTGTATTTCATTTGCCTTGAGGGTTCTTAGAGTTTTTTAATAGATTTGTCGTATCAAAGAGATTGTGAGTTAGTTAATAAGTGGATATAATCAACCTGAAATGATGATCAAGTGGTTGAGATTGTGTATTTCATGTGCCTTGAGCTTCGATCATAAAAATCTTTGTTATAAAGGATTGTAGCTCATTTAAAATGAGTTCACTCCATTTCAATTTTCAACCATGTTGAATTGAATTTGGCTCAACAAGGAAAATTTGTTATTTATTACATGAACCAAGAGCTTTTTGGAAAATATAAAATTAAGCACACGCTAGAAAGAGGGCTTGAACCTCCGACGTTGTGGTTAACAGCCACACGCTCTAACCAACTGACCTATAGCAATGTAAACCATATAAACGGGTATTCTTTTTCTATGGGCAGAAAGATAAAGATCTACGTTTTTTTTTCATTCTTTCCTCCTGCCCTCCCATGATCCCATATATATTTATAAAAAAACAGAGTTCCATTGTATGCAGGTTTCATTTGAATTTTATTTACAAATCCAGCATATATGTATTTGGGCAAGCACACAACACTGAATTGGTTGGAACTTGGATGGACCCGAAAATATAAAAAGAATCTGAGATTCTTTCAAGAATACGAAAACGTACAATCTGTCGGTGCCGGGATTTGAACCCGGGCGTGAAAACTAGGTATTCTAACCGTAACCGAAATAGAGGACAAAGGTTTATCATGATTTGTGAGACGCCAAATCAAGATTACTGTACACGTTGGTAAAGTTGCACGCCACCCCAGCCGAGAATCAAATGGGGTCTTTACCTGGGCAGGGCACTATTTAGACCACTGTTGCAAACATGATAAATAGCTTTTTTTTTCTTTCACTGTGTTCTTCAATGCTGCCAGGAACCTCTTTTGCTTCTTTTACTTTTAAATTATAGATATATCAAAAGCATATTTTGATTAACACATTAAAAATGAAAAAAAAAATGTATTTAACCTATATTAAATTGTTTTGGTGCATCGGTTCTGTGTAATGTGTTATCAAATAATCAAAATAATATTTATATTAAAATTTAAAAATAGATACAAATTAATTTATATTTATTTTAATTTTGGAATTATTAAGTATTAAGGATTTTTTTTAACAGAAAAAAACATTTCATGATATTTCTCACAATAAGAATTAAGGAGTTTGAATGTAAACAATTAATATTTTCAAGTATTAAGGAGTTTAGATCTTCTAAAATGGATATCTTAATTGTTTACATTCTAAAACAACTTACATCTATAAAAAATAAAATAAAAATTTAAATACTTGATAAATTAAAAATTGAAAGAATATGTCCATATATATATAATACTCATGAAAAAAATTGAAAATATTTAATACTCAAAATATAATGTTGTTAAAATCATGAGAATTAAAAAACAAACAAAAATATGTATCCATCTTAATCTTCTCCCATTACCATTTTCTCAGGTGAAATGGTGTTGGTGTTGAGGAAGACTTATGTGTGCATCAAGTTTGGGTTATTCAAGTAAATACCTCATTGGCTTATTTCGACTTGAGAATTTGAATATGCCACAATAATTCCTAGTTGGGTAAAGTTGCTAAGTTTGTTGATGGATCTCTAGTTAGAGAACATTCTAGGGGACAGGTAAAAGCATTATATAGTCAATTTCTCTTTCAAGACAAACATCTTTAAAACTTTAGCCTAGATCTTGGTGAAAATCAATATTCATGAAGCACTAATGGAGAGTTTGGACATTGTCATTGGACAAAATACTCACGCACATATTTACATTACTCCAATATCCCCTTTAGGTGTGCTCATTGTCACAATGATGGCCATGTTGCGATGAATTGTTGTAAAATGTTTGTCCAATGAGTTTAACAAAAAACTTGGAAGAAATAAAGTATGGATGAAAGCAATTGAAAAAAAAAGGAAGGGGTTGGAAGATACTTAGAGAACAAGGGATAATTTGACCTGCCACAAAGAAGGAATATCATTGGTCTCTAACTGAATGATAGTTATGGAGGGTTCAAAGCTTGAAGGAGGTGAGGAATCAATTATAGGGGTGTTCCAATGGGCCCGGTGAAGCATCCTAAGATTGCAACGGTATTTGTCTCTTTCCAAATGCACTTAGTGGAGGAAGGTACTTCGCAAGGTGAGCCAACTAATCATCCATCAATTTTAAATTCTTATGAGCCTGTTATTGGTGTTTTACATGATAAGAGGGATTGACCTACTTATCATGAACAAGTCAATAGTTCAAAATGGAAGATTTGGGTAAAAAATGGGGTGGGGGTTTTCATATGGGTTTCATTTGATATCTGAGGAAATTATTCATGTTTACCCTTATCTTAAAACTAGTTTTGATTCGAGTGGAAGTAATGGGGAAGGGGGATCAATCAGATCTCAAAGGGTTTTTGAGAAGGTGGAGAAAGGCATTGGTCTGTACCTCTTGAGACTCATAAAGGAGAACATTTGTTGGGGGGTAGGGTGATGGGAGGATTGGGTAGAGATCTACAATAGGAGCCTAGCTTAATTTTAGTGAAGGAGTCAGAATGTTCGACAATTTCACTCTTCTGACGAGTTTTTGATAGTAATCGAACGAAAGTTTTTTTTTAATCTGAAATCTGTATTGCTTAAATCACTTTCTGAATGCATAAATGGATTCATCTCCCCAAATACCCTCAGGGAACCTGGATTAAGCAAGTTTAAACACTATTCTATGAGATGTGCAATTTTTTTACCGGCTTGAATGAAAATCGTGCTGGAAAATCTTATCGAGAACAAGCGAGATCATCGAACGTTTAGGATAAACCGATTTAAGTAGGTAGAAAATCTAGCATACATTTAGCACAAGAAAAGGTTCTAAATGAGATACAATAAGGAAAGCAGAGCCCAATCATCGAGGTTCTTAGGGTGTGAAAATCCTAGAAGTGATGCTAGAAAGGTGGTGTCAACTGATAATTTTATCTTTGAACATTAGAGGGTTGGTTAATCCCTCGAAAAAATTGGCCTTGTTCAAATTGATTGAATTAGAGAACCTAGATGTTATCCTTTTACAAGAAATATCAGGGTGGGGGAATGCTAGAAGTAAAGCTAGAAGGATTTTGTCAAATGATAATTTTATATTTGAACATTGGAGGGTTGGTTAATCCCTCAAAGAAATTGACCTTGTTCAAATTGATTGAATTGGAGAACCTAAATGTTATCCTTTTACAAGAAATCATGGGGAGTGGGATAAACTAGTTGGGAGTTTAAAGTCTTGCCTCAAAAGGTGGACTTTTTTTATTATATTGATGTAGATGGGTTTTCGAGGAGAATTATAACATGTTGGAATTCTAATTTATCTTTATTGCATTCTGTTTTTGGATTGTCTCGGTGCTTTGCACATAATTGCTTATACAAGGTTCAATTTATACAACCTTGGTTATGAAAGTCTATGGCCCCTATGAGAATAGACAAGATAGATTTGTAGGAGTTCGTTTTTATTTTGCTTTGTTTTAAAAGAAGACAATGCAATTGTATTAGGGGACCTTAACTTCGTCGTTCGTAGATTTTAAGTTTTGGGAGTGAAATAACTAGAGGCTAACATATTAGTAGATTTCTTTATTCGTATGAGAGAGCAAGATGGGTTGATAGATGTTGAATTTGCTTCTCTAAGTTTACTTGGAGAAACAATAGGGTGGGGGAGGTTGTCCTCGACATATTTTTATTGTAGGAATATGTTTTAAAATTAGTAGATATGGTTAGATATTGGGTTGAAGTGGATGGAGGGTCGGATCAGAACCCTATATATTTGTAGTTGGAATTGAAGGATGTTAAAACCTCTAGCCCTTTTAAGTTCAATCCTAATTGACTAGAAGAAAAGGATTTTTAGGATTTTATAAGAAAAGAGTGGAAATGCTTTGATGCAGCTTTGGGGCAATTGGTAAGTGTTCGATTTGTTGGGGATCTATGGAATATCAAAAGTGATGTGGCTGCTTGGGAAGAAGAGAAACATACGAATAGGGGCAATCATCTTGAAGGAGACAAAACTAGAGAATTCAAGATTATTTGAATGGGATGCTGGAGAAAGAAAAGGGATAAAAGAATGGGATAATAGGAAGAAAAGGTTATTGGTATGTAGGGAATTTGAGTGGATGATGAAAAGTAAGTCTATTTGGAAAGAAATGAAGATGCAAACACCAAATATTTCAATCAATTTTCATTCACACATAAATGTCTCCCACCTCAAGATTAAAAAACCTCTATTCTCTTGATACAAAAATTATGAAAGTCACTTAAGAATGCTAGCATAAGTTATTAAACAATTTTGTTTTGACACACTGCCATCATATTATAACAATAAAACTTTGATTTCTACAACTCTTTTCCCTTTGTAACCTATTCATCATAACCATGATCACAAAAATTCATTCCAAATTTTAAGATTACGTGGACATTAATCTTCATGATCACCCAACAAAATGACGAGAGTTACTATTGTTGTGCGAGACTCGAGATAAATTTTTGCACTACATTGCATTATAGAGAATTGTTGCTTGTGTGTTGGATGGGTATCAGCATAAACATGTTACCCAAGATATCCTCACATACTTCATTGCCTCCAGGATTGCAGATTTATTTGCTTGAGAAGCATAAGATTTATATATACACTTTTAATACTCAACAAATAAAATAATTATTTAATTATTTATGTGATAATATATATATATATATATATATTCACTTTGAATAGTTAATAAAGAAAATAATTATTTTTAGATGAAAGTGTAAATATAGCTGTTTTTAAACCATGAATTCAAAAACCACTAATTGATTTGCAAAACCTTAAGTTGGAAAAAAAATCATGTGTATAAGAGGAGGTTGGTCCAAAAAAGTGTACAAAAAATCTCACACATGCTCTTGAGTGAATTGTAAATACTCTCCATTAATGAAATACCATAAATTGGAAGACAATACCATAGTCCAATACTATCACAACTCCAAATTATGAACAAAGCCATCGCATTATAACAAACCATAAGTAGAAAAATAAAACCAAATGTTGAAAAAAAAACATGTAAAAATATATCACTAGCAAGTGTGGACTCACATATAAAATAATAAAATATTAAAGATTTTTTTATAACCTTTATCCTGCAAAATAATAAAATATTAAGGATTTTTTTTAACCTCCATCCTACAAAATAATAAAATATTTATAAATATGTATATTTATAAACCTATTTATATGTATATTTATAAACCTATTTTATAAATATTTTGTATTTATGTTCTTTTAGGAGTAATAGCCTGATTGAAGTATATTTTTAACCCAATAAGTAGTGGATTCGCTTAAATTGATTTCTAACCTCTTGCAATTTTCAAAGAATTTAATATCATAGGTGGGTGAGGCCAATGGATTACTTAATTAATCTTTTATTTAATCCAATAGTTTATCATTTTCACACTTTCAATTTCATATTATATATTTTTATTTTATTTTTTTTAAATTTATTTTCTACAATAAACAATATTAAACCTAATAAATTATTTTTAAAAGTTTATTTTTGGTTTGTAATTTATCTAAATAATTATAAAAAAGATGACAATAACACAAAATGTATAAAATGTCATATATTAATGAGTGAAATTCAAAAAATAATACATAATATAATTTCTAAAAAAATCTACAACTTATCACACTAGTATATTAAAAATTATATATTTAACATTGAATTAGTTGTTTGAAACAAAACTCATTTGTTAATTTTTTTGTAAATTTAGCTAAATAGATTTTTAAAACATTAAATGACATTAATATTTATTTTTGAAAAAAATACTATGAGAAATACAACTTAATTTTTTACAATTTTTTTTTAAATTTCACATCAACATTCTTTTACCTTTTCATTACCACATTACATTGAAAAGCATTAACCATTTTTATGATTCACCCATAATTATTTGTATTTGTAACTTAATGAATAAATTTTGTTACTTCTAATAAATTTCATACTACAAGTTGAATTAACAATGTATGGTTATTGTAATATTTGTGTGCATAGTTTCTTGTTGTGTATATCCTTAAGTGAGCAAGTCATTAATTATTCTCATTGTGTTGGGCCTTAAGTGAGCAAGTCACTAATTATTCTCATTGTGTTGGGCCCTATAGGGAGGGAATCAATAGTTTCTTGGTGTTTTAATTACAAATGGAAAATTCTATGGTTTTTTTTGAAATCCTTTATTATTTTAAATGGGTGGGTGCAAGGTAATGCTATCCAATTATGACCCAATTATGACACGTTAGTTGTAATGGAAACTTAGCAAAACATAAATATGATCACTAATCATAAATATTAGAGGTATGTACATAACTTTTTAGGACATGTGTAAAAAGATTAAATGTAGACAATCAAGTTACATTCGAGAATATATAACTTTTATTTATAAAAATATGATTTAACTCCAAGAAAATTGTGTTCTCCTAGTATTGATATGATCTTTCTTTTCTAAAAGATAATGCATATGTTCACCTTAGTACTAGGGTTTGGTATGTAAACACTAAATGTTTTTGAAAAAAAAATTGCAGAGTTGTAGTTATCATGTGATTCTTGTGCGACACTATTTTTCCATAATTTTTAATGTTAATTTTATATATCTTTTAAATTACAAAATTTTGTGAATCCTCAGAATGAGAAGGTTGAGCGCCAGGCTCCACTATGAGGGTCTTAATACAATCAATGAACTTTTTTCTAAAGTGTGTATGTTTTCATATGCACTTGTACGAGTTCCTTTTTGTTTTCAAAATAGGTGAACCGATCAAAAGTTACAAAGAAAATAAGAAAGCTATGTTTTTTACAAATTTGACATATGAACAGATAAAAATAAATAAATAAAATATAAAACAATATTGTGTTCATATATATATATATATATATATATATATATGGAGTATGCACATAAATCTCTATACCTTTGTGCAATTTCATTAGCAACAAACCATTCTAGCATATGCAGATTCCCCCCTACACCTACCCCACCTCTCTCTCTATCTCTCCTAATCCCCCTACCCCTACCACTAACCACCCCATCTCTCTCTCTCTACCCATAACCCCCCTTTATCTCTATCTCTTCTAATATCCATTCCCCCTTGCTAATAACAACCCCTACTCATCTCTCTTTCTCTCTCTCTCTCTCTATATGTTCCCCCCTATATGTCCCACTACCAATAAACCCCCTCCTCCTTGTAACCCTTACTAACCCCCCCCCCTCTATCTCTGTCATACTCCTCCACCTACCCCTAACCCCCACCCCTCTCTCCCTCTCATTCAATCCCCCAACACCCCCCCTCTCTCTCCGTCAATCTCCCAACACCCCCCCTCTATATCCTAACCCCCCTCCCACTACCACTAGCCACCTCCATCCATCCCTCTCTCTCTCTCCTACCACTAACCATTGCCCCATCCCTTTCTCTCTCTCTATGCCTCTCCCTTCTACTCCCCCCTACCCTTAACCAACCCCCCAATATCACTCTCTTTCTCTCTCTCTCTCGATCTCTCACCTACTCCTACTACTAGCCACCATGCCTCGATCTCTATCTCTAAACCCTTAACCCCCAATCTCTCTCTCTATCTCTAAACCCCTAACCCCAATCTCTCTCTAAACCCCTAGCCTCTCTCTCTCTCTCTCTCTAAACCCCTAACCCCAATCTCTCTCTAAACCCCTAGCCTCTCTCTCTCTCTCTCTACCACTAATGAACAACACTACCCCCCTGATCTCTCGTTTCTACTGCACCCACGCTTAACTTCCCATTCCCATCTCTCCTAATCCCCCTCCCCCCTACCACTAACCACGCCCCCAAAAATATCTCTCCCTCTCTCACTTACTCCACCTACCCCTAAACCCCCTCTCTATCTCTCATAATCTCCCTTCCCCCTTCCCACTAAGCGTTGGAACCCATAGTGATATTGGGGGGGGCAGGGGGGGTGAATCAATGCCATGCACTCTTTCCTGATTTTACTTCATTACTCATGTAACATTATCAACCTTAAACATTCATCAACATCAAGCACAATCCAAATAATATTTATATTGAAACTCTATTTAATAAATTGATAAAACCATAGATTGCAATGATTTGCACGAGACACCAATCTCCAATAATAGTGTGGGCACCCAATCATAGATTTTGCAGACACCAATATGAAAGGA
This sequence comes from Larix kaempferi, assembly GCA_027924585.1. Taxonomy (NCBI): domain Eukaryota; kingdom Viridiplantae; phylum Streptophyta; class Pinopsida; order Pinales; family Pinaceae; genus Larix; species Larix kaempferi. Next base: position 5,281,042 of record BSBM01001879.1, read on the forward strand.
ACACCAATCCCTCTTATGAGAACCAATTCATTAGACACCAACCTGTTCAAGGGATGAGGACACCAATCCTCTTATCAGAAGCAACTCATAAACCAGGCACCAACCTGTCAAATGGATGAGGACACCAATCCTCTTGAGCACCAACTCAATCTTTTCTTGCACCACCCTGCCACTGTTAAGTGAATATGCTTGTCATTTTGGCGAATATCTTTAGGTATGCACTCTATACTTGCTTATTTTATAGTAGATCCAATTCCTGCTTTCAGTCACACTGTAAATCTATAAAATACATAGTACTCACCTCTTTCCGTAGCACTGTTCTCAAAAGACCACAAAGACTTTGTTTAACAAATGAGCTGCTTATCTGCACATGCTTTCAAACCCTTTCAAAATAGAGGCATTTCATATTCATGTAGACTCCCAAAACAATAATCTCGATCACATATCATAGTATTGTAGAATCACCTCATTTCAACAAATTCACATATCATCCTTTCCTATGTTTTATAACTTGTCACATGTATGAAATCATGTTTTACAAAGAGTTATTTCAAGCTGTCAAAACTTTTCAAACTCAGAAAGTCACTGTTCTTGGATTCGTCCACCCTAGTGACATTTCCTCCCATAGATCACTAGCGGCGATCTCTGTAAAAGAAGCCACCAACAATCTCTTGCATTGTTGTCTTTCCAGGATCTTCAAAATGATTCCATCGTTAGATGCAATTTACCAAGAGTATTTCTTTTGTTTTCATTCAGAGAAGCTACATTTCCATTATCTTCCCACACTATCCATTACATAGATTTGTGCTATGTTACTAGAAACGAGAAACGAGAATGGTACGAGAGTTTAGAGGTTTTACATATAAGAAACGAGAAGAGAGAAAAAAACAAAAATAAACTCATAAAGATCCAAAAGATTACCAAGCACACTTAACTCTCATAGAAAATTTTAGAGACTTGAAAAACTCCCCAACATTCCAAAAAAGTATTTTCCTTTCTTATTATAACACTACTCAATAAAAATGAAGAACTGTTCTTAATCCAAAATTATACCTAAGAATATTTAAACAACTCTATAAATTGTTAAATACATCTATAAGCCTTAAAACATTTAAACAAGAATCATTTGCAAAATCTCTAAAATATCATTGAAAACTTTTCTTTTCTTATCATAATATCACTTAATAAAAATAAAAAAACTAAACTTAGAAAAATCCCTAAAATCCCATTGAAAACTTTTCATTTCTTATAATAATACCACTCAATAAAAATGAAAGAAATATTCTGAAACCAAACTTATACTTAGAAACATTTAAATAGTTAAAATTGTAAAAAAAAAAATGTAATAAAATCGCTCAATAAAAATAAAAAATTGTTCTTAAATCAAACTTACACCTAGAAACATGTAAATGAGGATTCCTAAATTGTTAAAACTGTAACTAAAAACGTGTAAAGGAGAAGCATTTGAATTGTTAAATTTGTAATAGCGTCGTTCGCTCAAATCAAAAGCGTGCCTCCAAATTCCAGAAACAGTGAAAGAAACTTGTTTGATTTTATATTTCATATGTTTGATTTTATATTTCATATGTTTGATTTTATATTTCATATGTTTTAGAAATTTGAACGGCATCGGTTCAAAATTCTAAAAACGGTCAAAGAAACGCCCATCGTTCCCTCAGAAACCGTTCCAGGCCTTCAAAAACGGGGACGGAATCCCGTTGCTGTTTCTAGGCTGTCTTTTCAAACGTCTGTATTTAGTGTCGAAACCGTCAATTTTGACGGGTGGGATTTTTTCCAAATTCCTACACTGATTGCCATCATCTCGTTTATGGTAAGAGCGGATTTATGCCCTAGTATAATAACAAGCATTGTTTTCATAGAGTTTACATTAAATATTCTCAAAACTTGCAACTACCATATGCAACTAAGAATCCTTTAGGTCTACATTGCACAATGAAGACATTAAATCAGATGGATGAAAAGCATATAACGGAATGTTAGTTGCCATGCCCCAGACACGCACAAATTTTTCCATTTAATGATCATTCTATTCATTTATGTTATACCAATCATATTTCTGAAGTTCACATTTTGTTTTCTTTACTGAAACCATTTTATGTATTATTTGGGCTTGTGCTTCAAATTCACCTAGATTCAGGCAGCTTCTGTTGACAGCTAGACTTACAAGGATATTGCCACTCTGTAGCTATTGTTATATAAATAAGTGTGTATTTGATATTTTCTTTTTAAATTAAATACTAAGCGCAATGACCTAAATAGCATGCTCTTTTATGATTATATCTCACTTTATTTAAGAATAAAATTTAAACATTTTTTTTTACTTCATCTTAAAAAACAGGGTTAAGAAATTTGTGATCTTTATTAATTATGTTCAGTGTGAATAGTTGAGAAAGAAATGATTTGCAATAAATAATAACATTCTTTTCACTCCAATAACAGAGCTTAGCACTCCAACACTTGGGGTTGCTGGTTCGACGATGGAAAAATATAAAACCAAGACAAGTAATGCAAACAATCACGCTAGAAGGAGGGCTTGAACCTCCGACCTTGTGGTTAACAGCCACATGCTCTAACCAACTGAGCTATTCCAGCACTGTTTGAGGGTTAAAAATGGTTTCTGTATTCCAAACATAAATTTCTCTAGCAAATTTTGTGCCCACTTTTGGTTAAATAGCTTTTCATCAATTTTATTTTGGAGAGATTTTTCTTTAATAATCTGAAACTGAAAAAAGACAACTAAAAAGCCTAATTTTTCTCACTAAAGTTTTATAGAAACCTGTAAAATTTGTTTCCTGGAAATTGTTATTTCCACAATTCTGTAATTTTAACAATTGTAATTGCCTATCCTAGACTAAATACCCTATTTTAAAACTACCCAAATCTCAGAAATGATGATTTGAGCACTCTAAATTGTCATTTCAGTTATTCAATATGACCATAGAAGATATTTCTTTTCTTTTTAAGATTTTGGATCAAGGTTCTTTTGATACCTGGATCACATGTCAAGTAGCTCTGTTGTATACGTGAAATTGTATCTTCTACTTCTTCCTTTTCCTATAATTATGTGATGGTCTTGTAGTAAATCATGATTTACATTTGGTTTTGTTTCTTCAGAGATCTTTTATCACTTGTATTTCTACAAAATCTCCATTCATTCTTCAAAGAGCCGTGGTTACATCTGTCCATTCACTCCCTTGCGAAATATTTTATCACTTTGTAATTCTACAAATGTTTCCTCTATTCTTCAGAGAGCCGTACTAATAGGTTACATCTCTCAATCCCCACGTCTTTTCGAACCTTTTTCAAATATTTTTGTCTGTATTGAAGTGTTCTAATTTCTTTTATTTCTACATTTTATCTGGTGCTTTGGATTTTTGTTCTGAAAGATAGACTTGTGTTTTTAACAATTTGACTTCAATACTTTGTAATTGGCAAAACGATTCCACCCATGTTTTTAACAATTTGACACCGTGTAGCTAACAAATTGCCATCTTCATTTTCCTTGTTCCTTCGCCCAGCTAAGTTGTAGCTAAACTTTTACAGGTTAATGAGGCAGAGATTCTTTCAGTATCGTCAGTTTTTGGTACTTGAAATTGAGTTGAATCCTAGAGTTGCAAGTTGAAGTTGAGTTGAATCCCAGAGCTCCTTTCTAAGAATCCGAGAGTAGTTCCCTAACTTCATATATCATACCCTACCCCCAGATTCGAGTATTATATACACAACATGTGAAGATGCATCCAGAAGATGGTGGTCATGCTTTAGAACTTCAAGGCGCATTCCACATAACATTAAGGATGGAGTTGATTCATGCTATGTTATTTATATAATACGATGTGTTCGGAATAGGACTGTGCACTCGACCCATTGAGATAATGGGGTATTTAGATTGTATGGCAGAAAATCATGTCCCAAATTTTTACTCATGCATGTCAATGAAAGGCCACATAATATGAAGTGATTAAGGAACACAGAAAAACAAAATTATGAGAAGAAAAGTATTAATCTTAATATATTTTCAAGTTTTCTTTTTATTATTATAGTCATTTAATTTATTATAGTCATTTAATTTGTGGCCGTGAACATCTATAAATCATAAGTTAAGTGTCATCATGAACAAATTACCCATAAATCACAAGTTAAGTGTTATGAACAAGTCCTTCTTCAATGTAGGAAAAGCGCAAACAATATTTAATAAAATTATAAATTTGTATATTAAGCAGTAACTTTAGGTATTGAAAAAATTGAGATTAAGATAGATATGATTGTGTTTTAGATCAATTTTTTTTCAATTTAGTTTATTGATTATTTATTATAACTTTTTTATACTTTCATTTATTGAATCATAATTTTTTTCTATTTAATTTATTAACTATTTAATACCTAACCTAACTACATTTCTCTTAATCCCAATCGTTTCAACACCCCACCCAAAATTCCTGCTTAATGCTTAATAAATTTATAAATTTGTGTCTTTACATCCATTTGGAAAAATATTTAATTATGATGTAATAAAATGAAAGTAAAAATATAAAACACAACCATATTTATCTTAATCTCAATATTTTCAGCAACAAGAATTAGTGCTTAATTCTTAAAATTATAAATTTGTGTATTTGCATCAACTTAAAATATACGGCTACGTCGTATCCCTTCACGCAGATCGGACGGATAAGACAAAATGAATTTGTACGTAGCAACAACAAAGGCAAAACATACAGCTACGTATCTTTTCACGTATACAAAATAAAAAGATTCCGTTGCCGGGATTTGAACCCGGGTCGCCTGGGTGAAAACCAGGTATTCTAACCGGACTAGACGACAACGGAGACATAAATTTGAGATGTTTTTTAACATTTCTTGGACATTGCTGCGTATGCTTCATTTGTTCAAAGGAAACGTCCTATTTTTAAGAGGTTTTTTTTTTTTGGCACACATAATGACACAATGAGACGTATTGATCGGTGTGGATTTAGCCAACCTCATGTGTACTCATTAAAAGTTCGTGAATATTTTTTCTGTAGTATTTTGTTTAATGATATACTTTTAAAAGTTTGTGAACATTTTGTTTAATAATATACTTTAAATAAATATAATAAGTGTTTCTTTCATTGTTATAACAAGTTAAAATTCAGATGAGAGTGGATATGTAAAAGATGATTGGGACTTAATACGTAAAAATGTACAAGCCCACGCATAGACAAAATCGAGACCCTACGATTATAAAACAATACAACATCTCGTGAAAAATAGTGAATGTGAATGGTGGGGGATTTCTCTATTCCACTTTTCTTTTTTTTATATGAAAAATCTATATTTTATTAAAAGTATAAGAGGTACAAAGAAGCCACAAGCATCTTTAGATGGTACAATAGTTCATCACCCAAACAGATTTGATCATCCAAGTACAGTTACCCATCCAATTAAAAGAAGAACTGGGATATACCAATCCCTCGAAGAGTAGTATTAAGTAAAATTCTAATGTCTCATGTCTCCCAGAAATAGAAGAAATAGATAGGAGATAACTAAACTACTATACATATATCTGCAAAAAACAAAATTAATTAAGCTAAAACAAATAAGCTCCAGAAACCCCTGGAAGGAGGGAGGTTACCCTCCTGGATTTCATAGAAAATATGGCCAGCAGTCGCCTCAAGTCCACAGTCAGAAAGAGAATCAGCCATGTATGTTCCCGGTAGATATGGACGATGCAAGTCTGTGGACATCTACGAAGAAGAGATAGTGTCTGCTCCGGCCAAGATGTGAGGGCCAACGCTCTGATGGTGGCAATATAGTTTTCCCAATTTACAATGACCATAGAATCACCTGCAATCTGGAGCAGATGGATGTTTGCCTTTGTAAAAAAGAATAAGACAAGCCATAGGCCAATCAGTTCCCCTTTAGTATTGGTTCCATCTCCTCCATGAAACCACAATTTATTCGTATCCCCATTATGTAATTCAATAAAATCCCCCGCGCCACAACGTCCAGAAGATCCCATGGCAGCACCATTGAAATGAGCCCTGTTGCCACTACATAGAAGATTTGGAGATAATGGAATCCGGGTCTTGGGCTTGAAGGGCATGTTCGAAGAACATCCAAAATCCAGAGAAAGCAGATGGACATCACTGGCAACTTTACACACCAATGAAACCTTATTTTCAAAAATAACCTCGTTTCGAGCTTTCCAAATGGTCCAGGCCAATAAACAAGCCAGCAAAACAAGTTCCTTGTTTTGTTTGAAAATATAGTGGAACCATGATTGGATTGATAAATCGCAGTCAAAATTTATCTCAGCAAATGGATAGCCCAGTGTCTTGCAGACCTGCATAGTGAATGGACAATTAACAAATAGATGCAGTAATGTTTCAGGTCCACCGGAGCAAAGGGAGCAGATGCTAGGTCCATTGAAACCACATTTCAACAAATTGGGCCATACCAGAACTTTATCCTCCAGTAAAAGCCAAATGAAGTAGCGAACTCATGGAGGGATGCACCAATGCCACACGGGGACATGCCACCAGCTGACAGGCCATGACGATTGCATACTAAGTGCCAGATATGCCAAATTAGCAGTAATCGTTCCATCCTCAAAGTTCCATGACCATAGTAACTGATCGGTTTCCATCCCAATTCTGATCTTTGCATGATAAAGTCCCAATATGTAATCTTCCCATTCCGAGGCAAGTGGACCTGTTAGCCCTAATCGTTTGGCGGTGATCCATGAATTGAATGACGACCCTCTGCATTTGATGAGTATGTGGTTGAGACAAATAAAGCCACGGTAGTTGAGATGCCATATTAAGAATGGAGATAGCGTAAAATTTGCAGCCCAGCAATGATCGGATCAGCTCCAATGATTTGTCTATTCCGCTTATAACTAACAAGTGCTTTTCAAGAAACTCGTCGGGAGGCTACCAAAGGTGTCTTTTTTGTGACATCGATGTCTCTTTGGAACAATTAGCTCACTTGATGGCCTTGTGATGCTCAAACATTCTTGATGATCTTTCATCGGTAAGAATGATCTTTCATTTAAATAAGTTTTTAATTTTCACAATAGTGTTCAAAATCTAAAATTGCTAAATAGGACAAATTTTAAAGAAAATCTTGAATGAAAATTTGATATATGAGCTTCATTAAAAGGTTTTTCTGCACTAGAAATGGTTATTGAGATAGGGTAAGGGGTAACCTTAGTGTCATATGAAATAAAGCAGGTTTATATGATTCACATACCATGTAAACGATCCAAAATCATCATATAGACCTTATAAAAGGAACTTATTGTATGTCCATTCCATATGGGTGTTAGTACAAGGTTTGACATGCCGATGATGGTTTTCAGTGCCTTAGACATGTTTTGAGGAGCCACATGAATTCCCTTAGGTTTAAATAATGTTTTTATTTCTCAGAGCTCATGTACATTGTCCAAACGACCACATAAGCTTTATAAAAGGAATGTTTTTCCTATAGGTGTTATATAACTATCACTACACTAAGGATGATAATCAAAACCATAGACATCATACAAGAAGGCACAACGATGTCTTATATTCGAAAAGATAATTTTATATCTCTTATTCAATCTTAGGGTATCAAACTACCACTCATGCCATATAAAAGGAAACTTTGGCTTCTAGTTGGCATATAGTTGTCATTGCAAGGCTTCATGTAATCAAGATGGTTCTTAGGGTATGGACAATTTTCTAGGGAACAAAAGTGGTCTTGAATGTTGAATCGATGTTTTAAAAGTTTTCTTCTAGGGATGATGTCAAAGAGAATTTTCTTTTACGTAAATTTAGTCTACAAAGGGCATGACTTCCTTATTTTTTGGTCTGAAATTAGCAAACGAAGTTTGATATTTGATCATTTCTCATGATCATAAGTGAGTGTACGATATATGGAGAAAATCGAGGTGTATATTTGGGTATATTAGTATTATAAGTGGGAGGTGATGGTTTATTATTTTTTTTGTTAGTGTTAAGTTGAGTAGGAATTTGAGGGGATCTTTCTTGAGGATTATATGGAGGAAACTATAATTGATATCGTTATAGAAATTAGAGGCGTTGTTTTTGTGGAATTAATTCGGTGGTTGTTGTTGCATATTCCTAGAGTGAGGCCATTACCATCCTTGCTTATAAGGATCATTTTTAGATTTTTTAGGTGAACATTGTTGCCAAGGAATGGATAGATACAGATTTTGAAGAAGATATATTTAGTTAGAGAAAACCAAATTGTAAAATTGGAATGTATCTTAGATCATACCTAGTGGATGAGGTTTCTATGGTTTTCTTTCAGGAGAAGGAAAAAAATAAAAAATATTATTGTATGTATTAGTCTTTTATAAACTGCTTTTAATTCTAGAAAGAAAGTGCAATTTCAAGTTTTGTAACATTATTTTCAAATCATGCAAGTTTCAAGTTTGTTCCATAGAAAATTTATGGATAAATTCCTCTTAATACATTTGGAGTAGAAAAATTCTAATGTCAGTTCTGCTTCCTCTTTTTTTTTTCTTACAACATGATAAATTTAGAATTGAGGGAGATAAGCATGCATCTCTTATTGTCTACTAAGAAATTAACATTTTTGGCATGGTTGATCCATCCTCTAGATTATTTTATGATTTATGTGAAAATATCTTTAAATTGCTTCCTATGCTTTACATATCCTCATGAATAACATCTAACCAATTCACAAGTCTCATCATAACTTAGCTGGAAAACATTGTCATTCCCCATCAAATTCATCAAATCAATACATTCTTCCCATATACCTCTCAAAGGAATAATGTATACATCTTCCATCTCTAACATTATCTCTCTAGAACTCTAGAGATTATAAGCAAACCTTTTAACATAATCTATCAAAATTTCATCTTTTTCTATGCCATTTTAAATACTTATTTTTTTAAAAAGTAGTCCCAATACATCTTCAAGAATTTATATTGCATTTTATCCTAGGTACAAATACTATGCTCACCAAGTCCCGTAAACATGTTATACAACTTGACGAGAACTTTATACTCAAAACGAGAACTCTAGCCATAAAAACTCATATTTTTGCATAAAAAACACCAAAAAAAAACCCCAAATCAAAAAGTGGTGCTACCGGTAGCACCACTTTTTGATCTGAGGTAAAAAATATAGAAATGAACTAAAACAAACCTTATTGTTGTTTACAAAAACCTTAAAATCAAGCCCTAAATTGAAAACTAATGCTACCTGTAGCACACTTTTTGTAAAAATGGCTTGTAAAAAAGGCAGTATTATATCATTGTATCACAATTTAAAATTGTATTTATTAAATGTCTTACTAACACTATATAAATCTAAAACACAAATTATTCAATAAATTACTTCACCGCATTTTTAATACAAATTAAAAGGTTTATGATACTATTCATAATCAAACTATAGATTAAACCATAAATATACAAGTTATGATATTTGGGGGCATAAGGGAAGAAGAGGAAATGCAGTATACTCTAAAACGACAACTATTTATAAATAACGAGAACTCGAGTTATAATTCTTTTTATATTTCCATCAAAAACAACCTCAAAATGAACCAAGGGTGATATCGCTATAATCGAAACCCTAAATCGACTCTCAGATTGAGAAGTTGACCCCCTAAAAAACAAATTTCAGAAATATGAAAATTAAAAACTGCAAAATTTATTAAAATAATTCAAAAACCAAATTAAAAAAAAAAAAATAGAACCTTACCATAAAACCTATAAAACAAAAAATAAAATTAAAAAATATTAAAACAAATTCTAAAAAAACTAAAAAACTAAAATTAAAAAAAAAAAAAACATTACAAATCAAATTCTATTTATTTTTTCTTAAACTTTTTCAAATTAATTTCTTTTTTAATTTAAAAGAAAATTTAATTAAAATATTTGAAAAAAAACTTAAAATAATCAATTTAAAACAAATAAAAAACAAGATTTAAACATTATAGAAATTTTAAACTTAAAAAAAAAAAAATTAAAAAAAAAACAAAAACAAAAAGAAACAAACAAATTAACATTACTTATGTGAAAATATCTTGAAATTGCTTCCTATGCTTTACATATCCTCATGAATAACATCTAACCAATTCACAAGTCTCATCATAACTTAGCTGGAAAACATTGTCATTCCCCATCAAATTCATCAAATCAATACATTCTTCCCATATACCTCTCAAAGGAATAATGTATACATCTTCCATCTCTAACATTCTCTCTCTAGAACTCTAGAGATTATAAGCAAACCTTTTAACATAGTCTATCAAAATTTCATCTTTTTCTATGCCATTTTAAATACTTATTTTTTAAAATAGTAGTCCCAATACATCTTCAAGAATTTATATTGCATTTTATCCTAGGTACAAATACTATGCTCACCAAGTCCCATAAACATGTTATACAATTTGACGAGAACTTTATACTCAAAACGAGAACTCTAGCCATAAAAACTCATATTTTTGCATAAAAAACACAAAAAAAAACTCCAAATCAAAAAGTGGTGCTACCGGTAGCACCACTTTTTCATCTGAGGTCAAAAATATAGAAATTAACTAAAACAAACCTTATTGCTGTTTACAAAAACCTTAAAATCAAGCCCTAAAATGAAAACTAATACTACCCGTAGCACACTTTTTGTAAAAATGGCTTGTAAAAAAGGCAGTATTATATCATTGTATCACAATTTAAAATTGTATTTATTAAATGTCTTACTAACACTATATAAATCTAAAACACAAATTATTCAATAAATTACTTCACCGCGTTTTTAATACAAATTAAAAGGATTTATGATATTATTCATAATCAAACTATAGATTAAACCATAAATATAGAAGTTATGATATTTGGGGGCATAAAGGAAAAAGAGGAAATGCAATATACTCTAAAACGATAACTATTTATAAATAACGAGAACTCGATTTATAATTCTTTTTATATTTCCATCAAAAACAACCTCAAAATGAACCACAGGTGATATTGCTATAATCGAAACCCTAAATCGACTCTCAGATTGAGAAGTTGACCCTCTAAAAAAACAAATTTCAGAAATATAAAAATTAAAAACTACAAAATTTATCTAAATAATTCAAAAACCAATTAAAAAGAAAAAATAGAACCTTACCATAAAACCTATAAAACAAAAAATAAAATAAAAAAATATTAAAACAAATTCTAAAAAAACTAAAAAACTAAAATTAAAAAAAAAAAAAAAACATTACAAATCAAATTCTATTTATTTTTTCTTAAATTTTTTTCAAATTAATTTCTTTTTTAATTTAAAAGAAAATTTAATTAAAATATTTGAAAAAAAACTTAAAATAATCAATTTAAAACAAATAAAAAACAAGATTTAAACATTATAGAAATTTTAAACTTAAAAAAAAAACATTAAAAAAAAATTTGAAAAAAAAACAAAAAAAAACAAACAAATTAACATTACTTACCTATTGCCCCCATCACTAACCCTCCCTCCACCCCCACTTATAATGTGTATTTTTGCATTATAACTAGCTACTAAATGTAGATTTTTTTGTAAACTTTGAAAAAACACCCTTGTAAATAAAACTTATAGTTTTCTTATGACCAATAAATTTCAAAATCACAAAAAAATGGTGCTACTAGTATACACACTTTCTGAAAGAGAGGCATAAACAACTACTAAAATTGACCATAAAAAAATGAGAACAATGTCGGGTTCTTGTCAAGTTGTATAACATGTTAATAACAAAAATTGTTGCATTCTTGAGTGTGACATGAAATAGTGTTTAATTTATAACCATATGAGAAGCAATAATAACTTCTACAAAGGAAATGATATTCAAAATTAAAGGTATCTAAATATTCACATGCCATTTAATTGAAATTTGAAAGGACCAAAAGTGAAACATTCTGAATTCAAACTAATCCTCAAGGTTCTTGATTTAGGAATTAAAAAATGATAGGTTAATTTTAAGGGCCAAAAGTGGAACATTCTAAATTCAAACTAATCCTCAAGGTTCTTGATTTAGGAATTCATCAATGATAGGTTCTTCTGTAGTGAATCCTATCCCGTCTTCGTACACCATATTTTCCAAAATAATGTCTGTTAGCACTCAAAATGTGCTGAGATTTAAAGAATATCTTTTATGAAGGAAAAGGGTTTGCAGGATCGAAATGATTCCTCAAAGGAAGCCAAAACACCCAAGTCACGCCCCCAGGGCAGGTGATCAGAGCTAGATACGGCGGATTTGGAAAAAGGATAAAGAATATTCATAGATCTAGTCTTCCAGGGTGATCGGGGGACTAAAGGAAGGCCAATACGTCGGCATCAAACAGGGGTGTGTAGGGACGGCACGGATTAAGTCGCCTCAGATATCTGCGACCTTGAACCTTTGGCGCAAAAATTAAATATAAATTTTACATAGGTGAAGGAGGTGTTAAACTATGGGCAAATTCCTAAACAAATCAACTGTGTAGATCGACAGGAACAAATATCTATGACGAGAAAGGGATAACGTTAATCTAACATGCGTAGAGAAGGGTCGCGTTCAAAATCACCGCAGGTGGATTAAACGTTGCGCTCTTTGCAACGACGCAGATCTAACAGAGATGGATCAATGGTCTAGAAAAGTGGCGGTGATTTTTATCGCCAGCATGTTAAGCATGCCCAAAATTGCCACGGTCGGTAGGGACGCATCATCCAATAGTCAGATTTGGATCTGTGTGCGGCAAAATGGAAATCCACGAAAGGTGAAATCTACAGTCCTAATCCAATCACTAGTTTCTGCACGAGAAGGACATCTCCACCAGAGATCAATGATGGCCATATGGGCTAGGCCACCTCAGCACCGTCAGGGGTCCTTTCTGTGTGATCCGAAATGCATGGTCAAACGTGCATTGCATCAGTCCTATCCTCAGTCATCATGATAAATCATTTGGAAGGTCTAAGTCAGAGAATCATGACAGCATAATTCGCATGGAGATGCCATCGTTATTAGTCGTTATAAGCCTAATTCTCTGGACCCGTAGCTTACATCGAATTCTGAAAGGGTGGTGAGTTCATCTGTTTGGTTATTTTGCAAATAGTATCGGAAACATGGAGAGAGATCAAGGAGTCGAGATAATATTTGGGCATGTGCAAGTTAATGAGGGTCACTTTTGGCGCGTTAGATGCAATAGAAAGCTGAAAAATCGGGCATCCCTCAACTTACTTGGTTTTTTTGAGATGCTTACACAAGATATCTTGCATCGAGTAAAAAAGATGAAACGTAGGAAATTGAGTCACGTTTCTGAATATATAACTTTTAAGTATTGAAAATTTACATAACTATGTCAAATTTCATTTTTTCTAACAGTCACTTTTTATTTTTTTGGCAAATGATAAGGTATATGTTTTTGTGGGTGCAGCCTTTCATTGCCTAAATGATGGTTTTAGGCTACAAAATTTGGTATACATGTATAGAACCCATAGCACTAGTGCAGTGCTATTTTTCCAAAATTAAATGTTTAATTTTTTATTTTTTTTAATTGTGTAAGTGGGCAAACCTCGAGAACGGTACGTCAAATGTGGGTGCATCCTTTGAAGGTCTTAATGTATTTATTTTGACTTGGATTTTTTTTAGCATGTAGAGGTCAGTGTCCTCTAGTGCAGCATACAAGTTTTTTAAAAAATGGTTGTGAAATGAAAAAGTTACAGAATAAACACTAACAATATGTTTTTTGACCAACGGAGTGATGACACAAGAAAATTAGGAAATAAATAGAAAATCTCAATTGTTTTTTAAAAAATTACATATTTGGATTCTGCATAAAAAATTCTATCTATCCCTAAAATTTCATCACTAATGGTTAGGTGTGTCATGTTGTAAAGAGCGGTGGAAAATAGGCATACTCAGAAAAATACTAAAAATGTCAAATTAGCTATGGTCTAAAAATTCCTTAGCATAGGTTTGGTAAGTCCAAACAAGCCACATAGGATAGTGGCTGACATGCGGGCGTGGGAGGAGCAGGTGATTAGGTGCTAAGGAACGCACGCGCGTTATGTTTAAATTCAAATAACGAGTGCGCGTTATATTTAAATTCAAATTTTAGTGTTTTGGTGCTCAATGTTATAAGCAACGAGCTAGCGTTATGTGTGCGCACGTTATGGGATTAAATAATGCGCGCGCGTTATAATCTTCACAAATTTATGTTTTGAAGTGTTAGATTGGGTGAGATAAAGATAACGATAATGAGGATGATGAAGATGAAGATGATGATGGCGATGAAAATGAAGATGATGACGGTGATGAAGATGATGAAGATGATGATGGTGATGATGATGATGATGATGATGATGATGAATATCATGATGAAGATGATGATGATGATGATGATGCAGATGATGATGAAGATGATGATGATGATTAGGATGACACAGATGATGATGATGATGATGATGATGATGATACAGATGATGATGACACAGATGATGGTGATGATGATGATGAAGATGATGGTGATGACGATCACAACGATGATGATGAAGATGATGAAGATGACGATGAGGATGATGATGATGATGATGAAGATGGATAGGACGACGACGATGAGGATGATGATGATGATGATGATGATGATGATGATGAAGAATATGGAGATGATGACGACGATGATGATGACGTACTCTCTCTTCTATGGTTTTACACCTCTATCTCTCTCTCTCTCTCTCTCTCTCTCTCTCTCTGTAAACCCCTCTCCCTCTTTGTAACCTCTCCCCCATCCCTAACCATCTTACTCTTTCTATATCCCTAATACTCCCCCTATTCCAAAACCCCGTCCTCTCCCTAGCCCTTACTAACCCGGGCTCTCTCAGTCTCTCTCTCTTCCCTACACCTCCACCTACCTCTAACCACACCTTCCATCTCTCTTTCACAGTCCCTATAACCAACACCCTCTCCTCTCTTGCTCTCTTTATCCCTCCTCCCCCCCCACCCAACCATTACTAATGTCCTCTCAGTCTCTCTCTCTCTCTCTCTCTCTCTCTCTCTCTCTCTCTCTCCCCCTTGCTAACCCCCGTCCTAGCCCCTTACCCTTAAATAACCCCCCCTCTCTCACTCTCTCTTCCTTGCTTCTACACCTCGCTCTCTCTCTCTCTCTCTCCCCCCTCTCTCTCTCTCGTAATCCCCCTTCCCCTACCACTACATGATGATGTTTATGATGATGGCGATGATGATGATGATGATGAAGATGACGATGATGATGATGGTCATCATCATCCTCGTCATCTCCATCATCGTCATCATCTCCATCATCATATTCATCCTCATCATCATCCTCACCACCATCTGCATCATGATTGATGATTGGCCATCATCATCATCACCATCATCCTCTTCTTTATGATCACCATCATCATCATCATCATCGTCGTCGTCATCTCCATCTTCATCATCATTATCATCATCCTCATCATCGTCGTTATCTCCATCTTCATCATCATCATCATCATCATCCTCATCACCATCTTCAACATCATCATCGTCATCATCATCATCATCATCATCATCATCTTCATCAGCATCATCATCATCCTCATCATCCTCGTCATCATCATCAACATCATCATCCTCATCATCCTCATCACCAACTTCATCTTCATCATGATTAATGATTGACCATCATCATCATTAGCATCAACATCATCATCATCGCCATTCTCTTCTTTATCATCACCATCATCATCCTTATCACCATCTTCATCATGATTGATTCATCATCATCATCATCATCATCATAATCATCAGCAAGAACAGCATCATCATCCTCTTCTTCATCATCATCATCATCATCCTCCTCCTCATCATCCTTGTCGTCATATTCATCATCATCTACATCATCATCATCATCATCCTCATCATCCTCATCGTCATATTCATCATCATCATCATCATCATCATCATCATCATCCTCATCACCATCTTCATCTTCATCATGATTGATGATTGATCATCATCATCATTAGCATCATTATCATTATCATCGCCATCCTCTACTTTATCATCACCATCATCATCCTCGTCACCATCTTCATCATGATTAGTTATTGATCATCATCATCATCGTCGTCGTCATCATCATCATCGTCTTCCTGATCATCATCATCATCATCATCATCCTCATCATCGTCGTCATCATTGTCGTCATCATCTCCATCATCATCTTCATCATCCTCATCATTGTCGTCATCTCCATCATCATCTTCATCATCATCATCATCCTCACCACCATATTCATCATGATTGATGATTGATCATCATCATCATCCTCTTCTTTATGATCATCATCATCATCGTCGTCATATTCATTATTATCTTCTTCATCATCATCATCATCCTCATCACCATCTTCATCTTCATCATGATTGATGATTGATCATCATCATCATCCTCTTCTTTATCATCACCACCACCACCATCATCATCATCATCCTCATCGTCGTCGTCATCTCCATCTTCATCATCATTATCATCATCATCCTCATCACCATCTTCAACATCATCATCATCGTCATCATCATCATCATCTTCATCAGCATCATCATCATCCTCATCCTCATCATCCTCGTCGTCATATTCATCATCATCATCATCATCATCCTCATCATCCTCATCACCAACTTCATCTTCACCAACTTCATCTTCATCATCATCATCATCATCATCATCATCATCATCGTCATCGTCGTTGTTGTCATCTCCATCATCGTCATCATCCTCACCACCATCTTCATCATGATTGATGATTGATCATCATCATCATCATCATCCTCTTCTTTATGATCACCATCATCACCGTCATCATCAGCATCATCATTTCCATTCTCTTCTTTATCATGACCATCATCATCCTCATCACCATCTTCATCATGATTGGGTATTGATCATCATCATCATCATCATCCTGATATTCATCATCATCATCATCATCCTCATCATCGTCTTCATCTTCATCATCGTCGTCTTCATCATCTGCTACTCCTCCTAGCCAAAACCCCCTCCTCTCTATTTCTCTCCCCTCCTCTCCGTAGCCCTTACTAACCCAGTCTCTCTCAGTCTCTCTCTCTTCCCTACACCTCCACCTACCTCTAACAATGCCTTCCATCTCTCTTTTGTAGTCCCTACAACCAACACCCTCTCCTCTCTCGCTTTCTGTCTCCCTCCTTCCCCCCCCCCAACCATTACTAACCCCCTCTCTTATAATGTCTCTCTCTCTCTCTCTCTCCCCCTCACTAACCCCCCTCCTAGCCCCTTACCCCTAACTAACCCCCCCTCCCAGCCCCTTACCCCTACCTAACTACCCCCCATCTCTAATCCCTAAACCCCTAACACTAAATCCCTATTTAACCTCCTAACCCATAGAAACTATTAAATAAACTATTGAATAATGTTTTGTGATTATTTCAATAACGCTAGTGCGTTTATGGATACAGAAAAGCGCGCACGTTTTGTGCAACCAGGTGTTATTTAGCCGTGCACCAAACATATTAAATATAGTTTTTTTTTTTAATTTTCAAGAAACACGCGCGCGTTTTAGGTGTGAACAATGCTACCACGTTATGTGTTTACACAACACTAGCACATTATGTGTTTACACAACGCTAGCACATTATGTGTTTACACAACGCTAGCACGTTATGTCTGTGCAAAAATATTAGCAAAATGCTTTTATCCTCCCGCATTCTGCGTTTTCTCCCCCCGCCTTCCCTATTTTTATGTTTACCAGATATTTTACACAAACAAAATGATGAAGCAAACAAATTAATAGGAACAATATTCGAAATGGCTTGATGACTCATTTCGATAGACACGTATTATCTAAATATCATAGCCATAGACAACAACTAATTCAAACAATCAATTCGCTACAACTAATATCAAACTTTAGATAACATAGTTTCTATAGTGGTAAGCGGTGCTATTGCAATCTAGGTAAATATCATACAAATATTTCAAACAAATTTATGGGCATAAGCATTCTAGAAAAGATGGCAAAGTTTCAAAACAATTGGTTGCACCAATAAAACTAGCAGCACCAAACTAAGGCTCAAATTGCGTTTATGGACACTTACCGATCGAAAGATGTCTGAGTGTAAATGCAAATACAGCAGCCCCTCCGGGATGCCTTCTTCTTCACCGACCTTCTCTTGGACTCAAGTGGCCTCAATGCCCAACCACTGAACAGTAGCATGAGCTATAGTTACGGAACAATGTTTGAAATAGAGCAATTATAAATGATTTTATCAACAAAGCAAGTCGCCCAATTCATAGAGTTGTTAATTTGAAGAAACAAGCAGGCACAGAACAAGCATGAAGGATTTTCTTAACTAGTAGTGGTCGTTGATCGAATGAAGAAGGAGTTTGATGAATGGACAATGCATAACTCCGATTCGTGAGAGACCAGGCCACAGTGCAGTGGTGATAACATGTTTACTGTCTGTTGAGTCTGATACTACATCTAGGAGCCACTCAACAAAATTTGAGATAGAAAGCTCTGTAATTTTAGGATACTGATTCAACCACTCAAAAAAGGAGTGTTTTGCAGGTGACTTGGAAATCCCTTCCAATTTTCAGCAATAAAACAAAGAAGTTCAACGTACAAATTTTCAGGAAAGCTTGTCAACCAATCAGACAACCAAATATAGGGAGATAATCACGCCCAAAAAATTTAAGCTATTATAAAAATTTTTTTTATCAAGATAAGGATGGACTATGTGTACATTACAAGAATAGATGAATGAAGTCGCTTTGATGAACTTGTCCTCTTCCTTTCTCCATAATGCGTTTAAAAGCAGGGAGTATTGTTCGAGCTTTTGTTGGTTTACATAAATGTTTCGATGATAGCGGTGAATTACCACTTATCAGAGCACGGAATGCTGAACAAATGGTTAATGGAACACAACGAAAAATTCCCTAGTTCCACCTGTTATTGAAAATGATACTTTCTCTTGACGAAATGAGTAAAAAATATGCCTGTATTATAAATGGAAATCCTATTACAATTTTCGTCGGAAGAAAAGCATAGATACCTACAACTGAGATATTTCCTTTTGTAAGCCGCTCGCCCATTGGAAAAGCTAATGTAATAGCCCATTTCCCAACATATTTCCTCTGCTCAACCCTACACTCATTTTCCACGGGAAACTGCTGCATCCACATGTAATAACTACATTGTTTTGTCGAAAATTGATCTTCTTCTGCTAACAAATGCAAAATGAAGGATTCATTGTCATTGCTATGAGAAGTTCTAAGGTCAGTTTCTCGTAAAACAGAGATTGTATAAATCCTGTTAAGATCGATATGTTCCATCTCATGAAGTGAGAGCTTCTTTATCTTAGACATAAACAAAAGAGCTTCAGGATGAATACTAGAGAGTTGTTGCTTTATAGCTTCAACCTTCTCAGGACATAGAGGTATAGAAGGAGCCATAGAATGACGATTGTGGCTCTGATCGACCAATTAAAATTTAATTGGACACATTAAAATTAAATTGGATGTGACAAGAATGATTAAAATTAAACTCTAGATGCATACGCAAGACACTTGGATGATGGCTGAACATCCGATACGTTGATGGTTTAAATAATGAACTCTTTCCTTTATGGCGTTATAGGGATGCTTACCCTACATTTAACGTTGGCCTTAATTAGTTAATGGCTTCCATGTTCGGAGCATAGAGAAAAACCTTGTCACATTACAAAATCCTTACAACATCATACAAATACAGCATTTATTGCCCTCAACCTAACTCATTTTACCTCTTCCTAGTTCAAATATGCTCATGATCCCCTCTTTAAAATCACATAAATTTTGGACCGAGATATCGATGATGTGCAAGCAGGCTCAACCAACTATCTGGCCATGGGACCGACGGAGAGGGGCACTCCTAGAACTATCCTAATGTCATCTTGAATCCAACGGAGTTGACAGTTTCTCGATCCGAGCCACCGTCGTCATTCTATGGTTCGTTCCGTTTGTTTTTTTTTATATTAACCAGAATGCGCGAGCGTTATGGTGATACATAACGCGCGTGCATTATGTATCACCATAATGCTTGCGTGTTTTGTAATCCTATCCTACATGTTAAATGACATGGCAGGTTCGGAGCCCGCCATTCCTAGTTTTACATAATGCGTGAGCGTTATCGATTTACACAATTCTTGCGCGTTTCACATTTAACCATTGCATCTAAAGGGTCCCTCAACTTCGTGGGAGGGCCCAGTTGCACGAGAACATGTATTGTCTGAGATGGAGAAGGATCATACTCCTCTACCTCCTATAGTTTTCGACCAAGTGGAGGACAATTCTGTCAACGAACAGGAATAGCCCGAGACACAATAGGGGTGTTGGAGTTTTCAGCAGCAGAAAGGAGGGGAAGAAGCCCATGAAGAAGATGAGCTGAAAATCCCCCAAGATGAAGACATAATCCAGGACTTGATACTCCCTACTGTAGAGGTGCCCCTTGTTTTCCCACCAAAGGAAACCTGAACAAATGCTTCTCTTGACGCGAATGATATCCTTGATTGGTATGATTAGGTGAGAGGTCAGGAATAAGGTGACGGTATTCTTACGTTTCTTGCATCTCACTATCCAACAATTCAGTTTAGGCTACACAAGTGTACTCCTGGTCTCCAATTTTTGAAGAGACTTACATGGCCTGCAAGCCCATTTTTTGGGAAGATTGGTGTGGCAATGGCAGGTTAAGAGCTCAAAAACATCAGCTAAGGAAACAACGAGCGATGGAGGCAGTAAGCTGGAGTTGTCAATTTTTTGTTTTGTTTTTGTTAAAGTAGTTGGTCATATAGTAAAATAGGCCAGTGAATGTAAAAAACGGTTAGGCCTATACCTCCTGTGTATGTTTTGAATTTGTAACGGAGAAACACCTTGGTCAACTGTCATGTAGGTGTCAAGTAATTGCAACTGTTTTCTGTCCAAAAGAGAGCCAATCCTAGAGCTCCAGGGGCCTCTATAAATTCATTGTAATTAAAGACACAAGGGTTGAAAAATCTTGTTGAAAACCTTTATGGGAATTTTGTGTATTGTTCTGTAAGACATTTCTGAGCTATATTTTGAATAGAAATTGTAGAGCCGAGCTGATGTTTCCAGGGATTCTTGTATAACTGGTCTTGTAGTATGTTTTTCTTCTTCTATGTTAATTGTCTATCTCTCATTGTTAATTCCAGTCTGTAACATTCCTCTATACTTGGTGCAGTGTGATAGTTAGGTAGAATTTATAGAAGTATGCTCTGCTTATCTGTTTCCATTAATTTCACCATTACTTCTCTGCTAATGTTGATGTAGGATTCATTATTGTATGCCTTACATCAATGGGTTGTTTCTTTCTCTTCTGTTTCACCAATTAAATTCACTTTGAGTACGAGTTGTTTACTATCTCGCCCTTGTGTTAATGTATTTTTGAAGCCCTTGTGAATAAATTTTCATAGTTTTGTCTAACGTGACTCCATTTCCCAAAATAGAGATTCATATGTTTCATCCAAACGACGTTTAGACAATTTGTTTCCAGCAGAAATCTGATCTTCTATGTGTTGTAATTGAATATCTTGAATGATGAATAGTAGTGTATGTTTTCATTGTTGACACCTTTGATTGTTCCAGTTTTTCATGAGCTTATAGAGAGAGCCCTCTCAGTTTGTGTTGGGTAAGTAGCACAAGCTAAAGACTGGTTAGTGGTTACCCTGAATTGCCTTCTCCACAACCTTGGGGGTTAATTTCGGTATTAACAAATTGGTGTCGTTGCCGGGGAATGTGATTGTTTTATTATCCCTAGAAGAACGACAAAGGATTCTGAAGATTCAAAGAGAAGAGAGATCCCTACGGGAGAACATAGATTTCCAAATTTCTAGAGGGTTGTGCAATTTTGCCCTAGCGACTCCACTTGTAAAGATCCACATTCAAGAAAGACTCCACTGGGGAAGATCGGTGAGCCAAGTTCATTTCTGAAGAAATATCAAACAAAGGGCATTCTGGCCTCAAGAAAGATCCATACGAGAGGTAATCCTGTTTCCGAAATTTTGTTAAGTGTGGAATATCTAGAAATATTACTTAGACATAAGACCGGAAAGGATAAAGCTACTTCTTCTAGCATTAAACGAATTGGGTCTAAAGGAGAACTCCCTGTTCTTCAAGAATTGGATATAGAGATAGATAATGGAAATCCCTTGCCAAGATGAAGATCCGAGACTTATCTAAGCCTAGGGGAAGAAGGTATGAATGCCCCTGAATCCTATTTGTTAGATCCTGTCTGGCTTCAGTTGTAGAATATTATTAAAGCAGAAAGAGCTATATCTGGTTCTCAGATCCCTCAATCTCATACCACAATTCTTGTAGGTAATTCTGCCCAGAATATCCATCCCTAAGCTCAAAATCCACTAGAATCATGGCTGCTAGATTTGCACCATTGGCCCTGCCAATCATTTTGCATGACCTCCCTCAGAACTACACCCAGAGAATTGTCTCTTATGATGGAGAGGGAGGTTTTTCTGCCAAGCAACATGTAGATAGATTTGAGGATTTTATTGATTTGGAGGAAGTAGACCATGATGATGTTAAGATGAGGTTGTTTGCTCAGAGTTTGTTTGGAGAACCCAATAAGTGGTTCAAATAGTTGCCGAATGCTTCTATCAATGATTTTGCATCCTTTAAGACATTGTTCCTAGAAAGGTGTGAAACGATAGGGAGCCCCGCTCTAGTCTTGTCCCAGTATAACCATCTGAAGAAAGGAGGTTTTGAATCAGTTCATGAGTTTTCTGCTAGGTTTATGAAAGCCTATAATTCTATCCTATATGATCTTAGACCTTCACTAGGTGCCGCAAAGCTCCATTATCTAGATGCCTTTGATGGAGATTTCTCATGTACATTAAGGGAGAGAAAATCTGCTACCATACCCACTATGCTAAAGGCTTCCATGGAGGTGGAAGCCAACATGATGGCCTCAGGACAAATAAAGGGAAAAACAAAAGCAAATAAAAAGAAGCAAGAAACCCAAGCCTCTACCTTCTCATCTTCTAGTGATGCCAAGTTTGATACTAGGATGAAAACTATGGAAAAGACGATGGATAGGTAGGCCATGGAAAATAAACCTCCTCCTAGAGAGTAGCCTGAAAATCAGGTAAGGAATCCTAACTTTAAAAGGCCACCCCCTCCAAGAAATCCAAGAAATCAAGAAGACCACCAGATGAGGCCTTCCTTCCCCGAAAATTTGGTGGATGAGGAAGGACCTGAAGAGCCTGCTGGAGACTTGATCCATCTCCTTGACACCCTAGACCACAAAGTACATTTAACCCAAAGGGAGCATGATTTTTTCAACATGGGGAATGCTAGTAAAGCCGATGAATTTGATTCTGAGCAGTACCAAATGGGTTACATGAATGCTGTAGATGAAATCCAAAGAAAGATCAAGTTAAGGAGTAGGGAGATACCAATAAGCGAAGGGAATTCTGCCCATATTCAGCCCTCCAAGACGCAATAAAATATGGAGAAGCTAAAAGAAAAAAAGCCAGAGGTTACTGCACATAGAGCCTCAGAAGATAAGGGGCAGAATTCTAAAGAAGGTAGACAACCAGAAGTCACTGAAGCACTGAAGCCTGCTTCAACATTCAGTCTGAAGGCCAAACTGTCCAAGGTGAAGATCTCTATCCCCTTAAACGAGCTGTTAATAAACAATGAATATAGGGAAGAGATAACTAGCCTAGTAAAAGGACAGACAGAGAGTATACGGGACATGTTGGAACTAGCAAATGATGCCCCCACTAGAATCTTTGGTTCCAAGCTGGAAAAACCAAATGACAAAGAAGTAACCCCCTTTTTTTTGATCTTGAATATTCATGGTAAATTATTACACAATGCCTTGATAGATTCTGGGGCTTCACACAACTTAATGCCAAAATCAGTGGTGGATCAGTTGGGACTAGAAGTCACCAGGCCCTACAAAGACCTGTATTCTTTTGATTCCAGAAAGGTACCATGTTTGGGTTTGATTAAAGATGTAATAGTGACCCTACCACAAATTCCAGCTAAGAGCATTATGATGGATGTAATAGTGGCTGAGGTGGTTTCTAAGTTCGGGATGTTGTTGTGAAGATCCTAGGTAAAAAAGTTAAACGGAACTATGCAGATGGACTTGTCTTATGCCACCATACCTCTTTTTGGAAGCAATAGAAAACTGTATAGGGAAAAGAGGTTGGCTTATGTCGTCAGCAGTGATGACAAACCTGAAAATCACCCTATATATGCTGTAGACACTAAGATTGGTTCCTCTATTTTCTTCAATGATGGTCCACACACTGATACTGTACCTCCATTTAACCATGAGGTCAACAAAGATAAAGAATTTGCAGCAAGACATGAGGGCTTAGAAAGGTAGAAAAATGAGGAGGGACTGTGGAAGATGTACTTCGATGGATCACTGAGCAAGAATGGTGATGGTGCAGGGGTCTAGATCACACCTCCCAACCAAGATTCAAGGGCCCTATCATACAAGCTAACTTTTGAGTGTAATAATAATGTGTTGAGTTTGAGGCTCTCCTCTTGGGACTGAGAGCTCTAAAGGATTTGGGAGCCAAAAGGATACATGTTTTTGGAGATTCAGAGTTGGTGGCCAATCAAGTGAATGACAGTTATCAGGAAAAACATCCTAGGATGAGAGCCTATAGAAATGATTATGGGATATGTTTGGGAACTTTTTCACCAAAAACAAGATCTAGGTGATCCCACGATTTGAAAATCAGGTGGCAGATTCTTTGGCCATCACTGCTAGTGGTTTCAAAACTCCTATTTTCTCTCAAGAAAAATACGAAGTAGAGGTGGTGAATAGGCCCTCTATTCCAGACAATATTAAATACTGGCAAGTATTTGAAGATGATTTACAAATTAAAATATTTTTGGAATTGTCTAACGAGTTTGATAATGTTCAGATTGATAGTGAAAATGAGAACGTAGAAGGATTGATGGGCCAAGAGCAATCAGAGGGTGAATAAGGAGAAAGCAAACAATGGAAAAACATGCTGGGTGGGAAAGATATCATTCAATTAAAAGGCAATTATATCCCCAAGGGATTGATACCCCTGGTGAGGCTGTTCGACCAGAATGATGTAGAAAAAAATCCAAAGTTTGAACCCCCCAAAGAGGCAGTAGAAGACCAAAACTTGGGTACTAAAGAAGAGCCTTAGGTGGTAAACCTGTCTAAGAAGCTACCTACTAAGAAGAAGGAGCGATATGTAGAGTTGATGAATTAATATGCCACTGCATTTGCATGGAGTTATGAAGAACTCAAGGAATATGATACCTCAATAATACAACACTCTATTCCAATCAGACTAGGAGATAAACCCTTCAAGCAAAAGTTAAGGAGGATAAACCCTAAGTTGGTGCCTGTGATAGAAAAAGATATTAGAAGATTATTTAATGCAAAAATCATTGTCACCTTGAGATTCTCTCAATGGATAGAAAATATGGTTCCCGTAAGGAAGAAGAATGGACAAATTAGAATCTGCATAGATTTCAGGAACCTGAACAAGGCTTCATTAAAGGATAATTACGCCCTTCCCAAAATGGATCATATCTTACAAAAGGTAGTATGGGAAGAAAGGATCTCTACTATGGATGGTTTCTCTGGATACAATCAAATCAAGGTCTGTCCTGAAGACCAAGAGAAGACCGCTTTTACCACTCCTTGGGGTACTTTCATGTATGCTAAGATGCCTTTTGGGCTGATGAATGCAGGGGCTACTTTCTAGCGGGTGATGGATATAGCATTCGCTGAAGAAAATGATAAGTTTGTGGTTGTATACATGGATGACATAATAGTGTATTCTAAATATGATGAAGAGCACCTAAAGCATTTGGAACAAGTTTTTAAGAAATGTATAAAATACGGTATTTCCCTTAATCCTAAGAAATCACATTTTGCATTACAAGAAGCTAAGCTCTTGGTTCATATTATTTCAAAGGGAGGTATTAAGATCGATCCTGAAAGGGTTAGTGCCATTCAGAAAGTTGGAGAGCCAAGAAGAAAAAAGGAGGTGCAGCGTTTCATTGGGCAAGTGGGTTTTCTGAGAAGGTTCATTCCCAGTTTTGCAGAAATTATGATGAGTATTACAAATATGTTAAGAAAGGAAAATCAGGTAAAATGGATTGAGGAAGCAAGAAATTCATTTAAGGGAATTAAGAATGTCATCACCGAAGCCCCGATATTAGCCAGTCCATATTTTTCTAAAGAGTTTTTGATTTTTTGCTATGCGTCTGAGCATACAGTGGTGGGGGTACTGTTATAGAAGAATCCCTAGAATGTTGAATAGGCAATTGCTTTTTTCAGCGAGGTACTGAGAGATGCAGAACTGAAACACGATATCATGGAAAAGGAGGCCTATGCCTTAATCAAGTCACTGAAATATTTCAGGGTTTATATCCTCCATTCACAAATCATTGCTCATGTCCAAAACAGTGTTGTGAAGGGTATTCTCACCCAAGTGGACCTAGAAGGAAGAAGAGCCAAATGGATTACTGTATTGTTAGAATACGACCTGGAGATAAAACCCACCAAACTGGTAAAGGGGAAAGGGTTAGCAGAATTAATGACCAAGGAAACTGTGACTCTTTGCAACTGAACTTCTTACAAGGGTATTCAAATCAGCTGGATGTAGGGGTGTAGGTGAGGCCAGAATTCTCTGCATCCTCACTCGCCAATCTCCCTCGGGGGGACGCCAACTGACTTAGTCTCTTTTGAAAATTTTTAAGTCTCGAAGTTGCAGACGCTGCCCGAAACTTCGGAAGCCTTCGCGTTGTATTTCCGAAACCCCGCCGAAAGACTTTTTGCGGAGCCATTCAGGTTATCTTCTCGAAACTACGGGAGTAATTCGCGAATCTAACCCGGAGCCGCCGAAAAAGAGTCAAGTCCTCTCCCTCACAAAATCGTGGACGCTTTTCACGAAAGCCTTCCGCAACTACGGAAGCCTTCCGCCTATCCTCTCGAAACAGCGGGAGCCTTCATGATATCATTCCGCAATTGCGGAAGCTATGGACTTATTTCCATTAAAATGGCAGACAGAAATCGTATATTTCCACGAAATTGCGGGACAACTCCGTAAAAAATGCTCGCAACAACTCTCCTAAGGTCGTGTTTCGGAAGGATTCGCTAATCTCTTCCGAAACGTCGAAGCCTTCAACATAACCTTCCGCAATCGCGGGTGGAATTCATGAGTCCATCCCACAGGTGGCGGTCGCGCGTGCATATCGAAATTACTTGATGTGACCACGATGTACAAATATTAAAGCCCCGTTTTAGATGCACCACCCACCATATTAAACCCCGCACGTGCCCAACTTGTTTAAATAAACGACTTGGGTTTGGACCGACCACATTGTTTTATTTTTTATTACCAAACGCCATTTGGACCGCGTCAGACCGCTCCAGCTCGACTCATTCACCCACATCCATGTCCACGTCATTCAGCCATCTTCACGGTGCCAGGCAGGATTTTAACCATTGTTTTTGTCCCTTGCTTACGTCAAGTTACCCTTGAGTTTTTACCCGTCCATAGCATGGCCGTATGACGTTATTTGTTTATTTTAAAGCCGCGAAGCCCCGTAGTTTCGGAGCTCTCCCGAAGTGGCGAGAATGCACCACCCGCTATTTTTCAAGCGTCGTCACCGTCATTTAAAATCTAAGCCGACCACACAACGTATCATAAATCTTACTACTAGCGGTGGTGGTCGAATGGGATCCCTCGTCCTTTGATGATTGTGTCCCGCCCCTGGTTTCGTCATAATCCGAGCTCACCCACTGTTAAACATTCGAAGTGCAACCATGGAAGACACGCTCTCTCCTAGGGATAGACCGAGAACAGATTGTTTCCACGACGTATACTTATCCTTTCGAGAACATTCCAAAATTTGCCCCCTTAAGATAGCCAAATCTCACAACTATGCGTCTTGATTGGAATGGTTTATTTTGCTTTCCCAACAGGAAGCATCCTAATTTGTTTATATATCCCATTAGCATGTTGAAATGGTGCTGCTCTTTGTTAGAATCTCATAACAGTTTGCATATTTTATAATGACTTGTATTTGGTTGCTGACAGGGATCAATCAAGATGCCAAAAGGTGGTAGGAAGAAGGCTAAAATGAACCTGAACCAGTGCCACTTATGACTGAAACCATGTTTCAAGATACTAAGTGCACCACCGGTATTCCTCCTGAAATCCGCTGGAGCAACATTTACAGGATGATACGGGACCAAGATATCCCGGATATGTTACTTGAAGAAGGGCAGATTTATCTCAACACTAGAACTTTGGGCATTGCTAAAGCTTCTACCTGCCCTGAATTGTTCCCATGTTCTGAAGTAATCGGGTGGCTACTCGAACATACTAATATGGAGACAAGATTATTACATGACAGCGGGAAAATATCCATCGCCTCATTCCACCCAGCATATCTTGCCGTAGCTTATAAATTCCCACGTCCCCAGCAAGTCCTGACTGATGAATGGTTGGGCCAGATGAACAATATTGAAATGGAAAAAAAATTATTGGTCACAGGCAAGCACTTAAGAAAGAGAGGTAATGACGAGTATGATGTGCAGAATCTAAGACCTCCTTTTAGGTTAATCGCCCTGATGTTGTGCATAATCTTCGGTATGCCCGATGGCACCGTATACAAGATACAGTGGATTCCCATCATCCACTTCGTGGCATTTAAAGGAACTGTTTTTGATTGGGCTACCATCTTGTCAGACAGTTTGGGATCAATGGTGGTTGCTGCAAAAGAAGGTCTGGCCTTAAAAAAGGCAGAATTTTACATGTCTTTGTATCTTATTGATTGTGTTTTGGCCAAGCTGTCTTTTCCCAGCTTAGGTTGCACGTGGGATAACGCCAACACCCCGGTTTACACCACTTTCAGGATGTTGTGAGCTCAAAACTACAAAGCCAGCTATAAGCTCATCTATGAGGGGTTCATCATGCCCCTATATGAGCAGATTTTCAAAGAAGAGCCCAATTGTTTGTCGGCAAATGCAATGGAGATCCTGGAGAACTATGGAGACTTTTATTTTTCAGAGCAAGGTACTTACATCAGAATGTTTGGAGGGACTAAAGCTCCATATATCTTGTTGAGGTATGCTACTGACTATGTGGTCTTTAAGGAGGTAGTAAGACAAATTTTTCTGGATGGAAATGGAGCAGTGCTTAACAAACAACATAAGGCTTCTTTCCCCCCTCGAACTTTCTGCATAGGAGCTTACAAATTCTCAAGAATTGCATCAGCTGAGGAGTTTGTGCAAGAGATGAAAGCCTTCCACTTTGGTGAAGTTATTTTCCATAGGAATGATAGACGGGGAAAAGTCGTCGAGCACTGCAAAGAAATTCATGCTCATTTCGAGTACGCCCATTATCATGATGCTGAGGAAGACGCATTCAGAGGCATTAGCAACATGACTGGGTTGCAGATTTGTCACCAAGGTAGTAGAGCAAGCTCTAGCTCTACCAAGGCCCAAAAAACCAGCCAGCCGAAAGAGAAAGAAGCAGATGATGCCCGAGCCCAAGAAGAACAAAGGTTAAGAGAAGAAGCAATGTTACTGCAAGAGGCTGAAGTTGCCAGAGTGCAGCAGGAAGCTGAAGTGGTGAGAATGCAGCAAGAAGAAGAAAATGAGAGGCAACACAAAGAGGCTAAGGAATCCCAACAGCGGAAAGAGGCTGAAGATGAAAGGCAGCAGAAAGCTGAAGAAGAAGAGAGAAGGTAGCAAGCTGAAGTAGAGCAGAAGACGGAAGAAGAACTCAAGAGAGTTGAAGATGCCCAGGTAGGTGGCTCCTGTGCCCAAGATATGGAAATAGATGTGCCTCAAGCAGGTGTCTCCGGCACTCAAAATGTGGAGGTGAACACAGCACAAGAAGGTGTCTCTAGTACCCAAAATTTGGGAATAGATCCAGCTCAGGTAGTCCAGACCCCACCCACGGAAGCAGAAATAGATATTATAGATCTCCCAATCATCCCATATACTCCATCGGAAGAGCATACCATGTCCAGATGGAATGAATTTTTCTATGATAAGAAGAGGAAGGCTATGGTCCTTAAATCGGAAGAGAGGATAAAGAGAATCTTCCAGGAAGATATTGTCACTCACCGAGAGACCACAGTAATGCAGAACACAAACAAGGATCCTTTAGCTATGGCATCCGCCTCTGTAGAGACAGCAAGAGCAACGCTGGACAGCGTGGCTGATATAGTTAAAGAATTTGAGTCGACTAAGAGGAGAGCTCGCATGCTACAACACACTGTGGCCAATGAGCAAGCTTACAGGGATCTCATGGTGAATAGGTATAATCGCCTGACCGTTGAGCATAAAGAGCTATCAGACAAGTATAACCAACTAGAAGTAGAAAAGGAAAGCATGACGGTTCAGATGATGATGCTAGAAGCAGAAAAGATTGATGTAGAAACTAAAGTATCCGATCTAGAGGCAGATAAGCAAATATTGGTTGAGAAACTAGAGCAAGAGGAGAGCAGAGCGATGGACATGTCTCCTTTCCATGAGCTGTCCTGCAGCATCCTGAAACAAATGCATGACACTCAGGAGCTAATCACTAATGAAGTATGCAAGCTCAAAGCCATGATGGTTAGATTGGCAGAAGTTCATACAGAAGCGAATAGACTTAGAGCTAAACATATTCGGGTTAACGAAAATGTCTTGGGCCAGATAAGATGGAGAGAAGGAAAGGTAGATTTCCCCAAGCATCTCCCATTTAAATCTGAGGATGGTTTTAATGAAGACGTAGCCCTGTTGGAATTTTGCAAAAACTGTGGCATTAAGCTAATGGCCAAGGTCCAAGGGACAATGGATAAAAGTAACAAGATTTATCAAAGAATCCATGAAGTGCATGACAGATGCAAGTTGAGGTTCCCTCAATCCCTTGATGATTTCCCAGGCAAAGAGCAATGTTTAGCTAACCTGAAGGAAGAGCTGGGCATCCAAATGGAATACGTGAAAAGGATTGATGTCCTATCCATTGATGATCTCCAGCACTACATTGGGATGTCATCGATACATAGTCATCTGCTTAAGGAAATACACCAAGCAGCAGTAACGAAAATTCAAGGTATCAGAGCAAAGCTTGGTAAATACATAACTTCTCAGAAAATCTTCCTCCCTGCTTCAGCAAATGTAGTTATAAGGGACACTGGTGTCTGGTACTGTTACATTGCTGAAGAAGAAAAGAAACAAGCAGCAGTAGCAGAGGTGACAGCCAGCCCAGGTGCTCCTCTCCCAGAAGCAGCAACAATACCAATTGGCTCGATTTCCTCTCTCCCAGCAGCAGCAGCTAGTTCGAGTATTTCTTCCCCAGCTAGAGCACCTGCCCAAGAATGAATGCGCGTATTTTAGAGCATTAATTCCTATATTTTGTATTTTATCTTTCATATGTATGAACGTGGAGATATGGGACAGCTGTCATGTCTTTTATTAAATAATTTTCTGTTTAAAATGGAGGTCACATTTTTGTTTGTTAAAAGGGGAAAAGTCTGTAGGTGACAAGTGTAAAGGCCAGGTGGCAGCCCAAAGGGCATTTTGTAATATTATAAATAGAAGTTAGGAAGGAATGTAGAGGGACTTTTTGCAGGGAATTATTTTCTAGACTTGTACGAGCTATCTTGCACATGTTTTAAGAAAATAAAATCTTCTAATAAGAGCCTGGAGAGGACGTTTTGCATGAGAATGGAGATTGGATGCATTGTGGATTATTCCTGTGTTTTCCATACTTTGCTGTGAGATATTTTTTTACTGTCCAGAATTATTTCATTGTATTAAATGATCTTGCTTCTCTCTGTGCAAATGAATTCTCTCTTTTATGAGTAATAGAATCTGTTATATCTATATTAGAAGCTATCTTCTAAATATTTCCTGTTTCTGCTGTGGATCTATCTTCAAGATTTAATGGCTACCTGTTGAATGTTGAGTAAATCTTCCAGCATGTTACTCATTTTATTTTTTCTTACAAATTGCTCCTTGCAGGGATAGTTAGATTTATTCCAGTTTTTAGACTTAGATCTTTTTTCCAGTTCTGCATTTAGATTAAAATACTCTAGGCACTTGCATCTCATTCTAAAACATAAAATCAAAAGAACGGTGGACCGGGCCATAACCGGTAAAATCTGGAGCAAAATCTCCAAACCCACGATTGCCGAAACCGCTAACCGGACGGATTCCCCACACCAAACGGTGGACAATCTAATTGGGATAGTCTACTGGGGAGGATCCCTTTCTGATTGATGCTGCGATCCCCGAGGCATCAACAGTTTTTGGCGCTAGAAGGAGGGCCGATAGTGCATGGCTGATATCGGAGACTCATCCATTAATAGAAATATCACTGAAAACCCGTTTGAAACAGTAATTTCAGATAATTCGACCCTTGGACTGGTAAATCAAAAAAATCTTGACTCCGGCTCTGAACAGCAGGGAACGTTGTACGCTGTCCCTCTCTCAGAAGTAGAAAATGTCAGAAGGCATATGCGTGCTTACGTTAGACAACTTGGGGGTTTAAACGCAATAAATTTTCTCCGAAGAAGAAGAACCCCTAGGAAAGAAAAACAGTACACTTGTGATTCAATCCTTGTGCAAAATTTGGAAGAATTGGTTGATATTTCTTTGGAAGAAATATCAGACCCTTTAAAGGAAGAGGATCTAGAAACTCTTGAAAATCCAGATCTAGAAATGTTTCAGAATATTTCAGATCCGGAATATCTTGAAGATCTACTTTCTCAAAGAAATTCTTCACACAATTCTCCACCCATTTCTCCATGAACAACAATGGTTGTACCTTCCTGGAGGACAAGGGGAGCTTTAAACATAAATGGACCGTTTCATAATCTGCCTAAGAATCCTGAGAAAGTCTTACCCAAGTACGATCCAGGTAGAGGTATCTCTGCGGAAGACCATCTTAAGAGCTTTTATTTAGCTTTGAGTCTGTTAAATGTGCAACATGAGGATGTAGTATGTAGGCTTTTCCCATACACTTTTGAACCAAAGGTTTCTTCCTGGTATTTTATGTCACATACCCCAATTTTGTAAAAATAATGTAATTATTTTATTATATTCCTGAGACATTATGTTAAATTTAATGCTAAGTAGGAATTGATGACTCAGCAGAGTCACTAGAAATGGAATGTAAATCAGAATATTTTATTATTAATAAATAAATTATGGAGACAACAGCATGGGAGAGCTGTTAAAAGAGGTTACTGGTCAAACTGGTGGATGGAACTAGGTGGACAGGCAAAAGACAAGTGGCAGCATCCTCAAACACTTCCTAAGTTACAGGTGGCAACTTCCCTATATTTGGGATCATGGTTCCCCAAGAAAGTGGAATCTGAGCAGGTGGCTCATTAATGACAGTTAACCCAACAAAGACCTAGGCAATCTTTTAAATAGTACTCAATGAACTGAGCTGGGGGTTCAACATTGTTCTGGAGGGAGAATACATTCAGGTGAATGTTATTCAGGAGTCCCATTGAGGAAGAGAGAATCATACAGTAAGGAAGCTGTTTTGAGAGGAATGCTGTAGTAACTTGGTTCCATTGTAGCTGTTTTGGCAGAGAGAATTGTTTGCTGCACCTAGTTCCAGCTAGGGAGACCAGAGCAAGCTCGGGGGTCCTGAGAAGTGCTGTCTGGGCACTCTCCAGGAGTTGGTAGGGAGGAACAACCTCCCATTGTTGTTGTTGTCTCCAGAACCAGGTTCTGCCATTTATTTCCTTATGTTGTCAATTCAGGATAAATGTATGATGAGTTGATTTATATATGTCTGAAGAGTAGGTAGTTAGTCAAATAGTATCTCAGAGTAGCAATGGATAGATTCTGTAGAGATATTGCGTTTCAGCAAATCCCTATTATCATTATTATCTTACGGTCAAGGTATTATTAATGCTTGCTATACACTGTTATTATCGTAAGTAATAGTATGTTAATGTAATTCTTAAACCTGGTTTAATACAATAGTTAAATAGATAAGTATAGTTTAAGTGTACAGTAAATATTTTTCTGGAAAACAAAAAACTCGTTAAAACAATCATAGGAACAGAAATAAATATAACCACTTAAACTACAGTATTGTTATTATCATAGATAGTATTGCAGAAGAAGTTGTAGCTATATTTAGAATAGTTTTATAAAGATACAAACCCTAGTTAACAAATATACAATTATTATTTGTCACACAAATGATTGTACCAAATTTCAGCAGAAAATCTACTTAGTTATTGTCGAATTATACAAAAGGGCTAACAGAACCCTATTTGACTCAACCTTGAACTAAAACAACAGTATAGCAATATCTTTCACCTGTTTAACTATTTTCGACAGAGTCTTAGCTAAAACAAACCGAATATTTAACTAAACAAAAATCGTGACCGTGGAGTTCGATCAAAACCTATCTCTCCAGTTTCTACAACAAGAAACCATCGGCAGAGCTTTGACCTAGCTATTAACTTTTAAACAGAAGAAAACAAAGGCAGAACAATAACTAGCTCGAGGCCGAGCTTAAACAAAGTAGTATTTTATTTTCCTTAAACTTCCATTATTTCCTTATAGTCATAATCATTATAACAGAACAGTATATTTAGCTCATTATCGAGCTCTAATCTTTTAGTTATATCCTTCATGTGAATGCACAGTACCGACAGAGTCCTATCCTAACAATACATAAATCATCTAACAAATCACCACTGTAAATTTAGAATGGATTTCCATCCTCCCAGTTTATCCAGTAATTTTAAATACTAAGATCTCAGGCCACGATTCCACCACGGCCGCAGCCCAGTTTTCACAGTGTTGAAAATCTTAAAAACATGAAGTTGAAAATATATGCCACAAACATCAGCTCGAAACCTACAGGAGACTTTTAGACGTATCATCCAAACATTTAAATTCATTACAACGATTTTCACCTAAGGCCGTAGCCATTTATTAATAGAAGCTTTTATAAAATTTAGAAATTTAAAACACACACCATACACCGGCTCCAACATACAGAGTGACGGAAACAAGTCATTTTATAAAGCTTAGATTACACAGGAAAAACATAGGAGCGAAACCAATGCTAAGACCTTATCTACCTACAGCAGAGTTCACAAACCCAGTGTACAAAGGTTTTAAAAACTAAAGATTTACTTATGATTGTACATATAATCGAATTAAAGGAAAAACGCAAACATAAAGCAAGCCTTTATACAAACAACACTTTATATTAAGATATATTTTTACAACCCTGGGAGTTAACCCATAAATATTTTGAAGAAGTGTCGTAACAAAACCTAAACACCCGAGGCCGTAACATCACCTACAGAACAGGCTCATAAGCCTGGTTCTCTTCAAAATTTACAATACATATCTTCTATATAAAAACCTAAGTACCGAAAGGAGGTTAAAATAGTTACAACAACGACAGAAGCTGTAGTATTCAAATACATCACAGAGTTGCTCTATCCAAAACCAAACCCTAACCACTCAACAACCAGCAAGGAGGAAAAGCCATGGTGAAACCAGGCTTACCTGGTATTAGCAAAGTGCCGAGGGTTGTGTCTTTGACACCTTCACGATTCTACCAGTACCTGCAACAACAGTGTAGTATCAGCTACAAACATTGATTTTGTTAAACCCTTTTCTTTTAAACTGAAAAACGATGGAATGTCTATTGCTTACTAGCGAACTCGAATGGGGTTCCAAACTTAGCGATTATCCAGTCAACCACGAGCATACCTTCCTCGTCACTGAATGAGCAACTGACAGAAGAAAAATATTTACTCTATGGTGGAAGCCGTGACAAATCAAGTTGAACAAAACCCTTATGCCAGGACCAGACTAGTAAAGGAAGTCAAGAGATAAACCCTAGGCTTTATAACTCACTCATAGCTGTCAACAGCCAATTCTAAAGATTTCCAAACGATAACATTAAGCAAAGAAATTGTAATAGCCTGAGAGCTGTATCAACAACGCCACAACAAAGCTCAGACCTGGAGATGTAGCAGAGAAAGACCCGAGCCCAAAGGCGAAGGAAAATGATGAGGTAGGGTTAGGTCCAATGTTTTATATCACCAAGCACTTGGCTCTCGATTAACCACTTAGCAGCTTAATATTTCCATGCAGTGGGTCGAAACTCTATAGTGCCACGAGGACATCACAATTATTGTCAATCAATTAAAATCATATTAAGGATATCCAAATATGGTAGTAAACCATAGTTTAAACTTGCCAAAATTCCCTTGTTAACACATGCTTTCGATTATTGTACTGGAGAACAATAATAATTGGACCTACAATCATTACAATCATGCTAATGACAATAAAGTTCAAAGATCTCGATGATATTCTTATCATTGTTGCTAAACAAAAAATCATAATATATATTGATAAAGTTATTATATGATTCTTCATAATGGATAATTCACATATCATTCTTCTAATAATCAAAACCCTAGAATGATGTCTTTAATACATTGTATTATATTTAACAAAAACTTGCTTGGTCAATACCATTCGAGATTTAAACATGGAGTCTGTTTCAAACATAGAGCATATGATAAATTATTATAAAAATTTCCAAGGAGGTAGTTATCAAGTAAATCAAATGCTAATTGCAAACCGGTCACTAAAATTTATACCCTAGCCTAATGTGAAAGAATAAGAGATACCATATCTCTATCATTTCTCTAAGTTATTGTAAAGATGTAGGGCATAAATAAATGACGATTCTATATTGAGATAGCATTGCACAGATGAGTAAAACTTGTTATTTCTTCATGATGGAACTTTAACTGGTAGATATCAAATTATGCAACTCATAGTTATTGGCTTAAGAAAGAATAGACCTGTGTTATCCTTAATACACAATGAGTTCAATCAAATATGATAATGAAAACAAAAAGCAGATTTCAAACAAGGCAACTCCTTAAATTTTAAACAATAGAAGATAGGTATCGACAAGACATAGTGATATCTTTAACTCCCAATCTGTACAATTAAAGTGTAAATCAAAACATGTACTGAATTTTGAACTGGGCATGATGCAAAAAGTATTCTACTTTAAAAAGCTTGATAAACCTAGTTAGCATGCCTAGGCTTTTCACTGAATGATTTTGGTACAGCTAAATTGACTTATGATGCTTTAAAGATTATTGCGGCGATCCGACATTACCTGTATATCTGTAAGAGAAGAAAAAGCTGTTGCATTAGCTCGAAAGCTAAGTAAGCCAGTCCATCATGGCAATTCCCCCTTGCGGTTGAAAAATAGAAAAACAATCAGTAGCAGTAAAGAAACTCATAACAAAAATCTAGGTATAATAACAGATCATTTAGACACATTTATTTTCACTTTAACTAATCAAAATAGTTAAATGATTGCATTTAATAACATTATTTGCTATCTTAAAAATTTTAAATTTTTCGAAATTTCTGGGTTTTTACATTTTAGCTTGCAGGCCAGTTCGATTTCTAATTGGGAAGAATTTGAAAATTGTTTTTTAAAGAAGTACGGGAATACAAAAACCATAGCAACACTGATGAAGGAATTGCTATCCATGAGGATGGAAAAGAAAGAAAAGGTTCAGGACTTCAACCAGAGATTTACGACACTATTAATAATTTTAGTGAAACAACTAAGCCAGTTGAAGAATCTCTGATCGAATATTATACAACAGCTTTGGATGGTCCCATAGCAATGTTTGTAAAAAGAGCTAAGAAAGTTTCTTTAACCAAAAATTTTGAAGAGGCTAGGAAAGTTGAAGAAGAAACCGATAGCATTGCTAAACACGCATTAGAAGCTGAACCAAAAACAGTAGCCACCAGGAAACCTCTACTGCTTACAAGAAATAAGGAAGAATCATCAGCTGATATGGAGAACGTGGTTAAAATGATGCAAAAGTTGTCTAACAAAATAATAGATCTCGAGAAGGATAAGAGAGCCAGTACATCCAGGAAGCCTCATAAACCGTTTTACAAGAAAAGAGAGGACAACGATCAATCACATCCACCATCAAACAATTCCCCAATGTTAAATCTAAATGAAATAGGAATGGATAATTTCTGTACTTTTCATCAAGAGCAACACTCTGAAAAGAGCTGCTCGCAATGGATCAATTCTATGAGTTTGGTGATGAATCAAATGCTAGATGCGCAGATTCCAGATCATGATGATCCTCCAGACAGACAAGACCCTGAAATAGAAGAACCCACCCCAGATACCACAATGGTGTTGTGGGATTGGACACCTTCAGCTGGATTAGTGGAAGATGAATCCACAAAAAATCTTCTCTCTGATGTAAACATTAACACTCGCAGCAAAGGCCCTGTTGTAGATCCGGTGTCTAGTACGATGACCGTCAATCCTAAGAGACACATCTCTGTTATTCTACCTCAACCTAAGCCTAACTCGATTCCCACTAAGCAGCCAACCGCAGATGTTACAGTCCAACGACCCAAAGCTGACACCCCCACGGCTGTCAAACAACCAAGAGTTGAGGCAACTATTCAGCAGCCTAAAGCAATTGCGGGAAAATTAGTGGACCCAACAAAAACCCCAAAGGAATGTGAAATGGGTTATGATATTATGGAAGACATTAAGAAGGTTAAAGCAAACGTCTCGATATTTGACATGTGTGGTTTGCCACAACAACGAGAGAAGTTGTTGCAGGCTCTCCACTCCCAACCCAGCACCCCATTAGTAGAAACTCAGGAAGATCCTGAAATTAATGAAGCAAGTATTGGAGGGAAGTCCAAATCTCAGACCTTTCCTTTTCTATTAACCTTTGAAATTTTTAATCATAATGTTCATAATTGCTTGGTACATTCCGGGGCATCCTCAAATGTTATGCCATTGTCCATTTGTAGGAAGATCGACGGTCAACCTACCCCATCTCCCGCTCAAATTATACAATTGGATAGGACTGCTGTGAAAGTTATTGGAGAAAGGAAAGATGTCCTTATTAGGCTATCTGCTGATTCCTGAGTATGTCAATTCATTGATATCATGGTGGTTGATATTCCTGAATCCTATGGGCTGATATTAAGCAGAGATTGGTCCACGAAACTAAACAGTTATTTTGCAACCGATTGGTCTCACCTATGGTTGCCATATCAAAACAGACAAAACCAAATCAAAGTCTTAAGAGAGCCACACATGAAGCAAAATGTAACCCAATTGGAAGGAGAGAATGAAGCCGTGGCATTCTCATCTTTAATCTTGGGAAATTATTTTTTAGAAATTGGTCCGAGTAACTACCAATCTGAAACTGTGAGCCATGAATTAGATAAACATTCCGATCTCCTTCATTTTTCTTAGACTGGCGAGATTGACTGTAACATAGTTAGCTTGGTCACTAACTTAGATCATAGAGACACTAACTTAGTCAGACAAGACAATTTTTTTTGGATTCTATACTTCGATGGTTCCAAAACATCGGAAGGATCAGGAGCCGGTTGTGTTATGATGGATCCTGAAGGGAACAAATATTTCTTATCCTGCAGATTAGAGTTCGACTGCACTAATAACACCACTGAATATGAAGCTTTGATCCACGGATTAAAGAAAGCTATTGGTTTGAATGTCAAATATCTAAAAGTTTTCGGTGACTCAGAGATAATTGTAAGGCAGGTGAGAGACACCATTCACTTCCTTTCGCCTCACTTAAAAGGTTATCAGGCTGAGGTATGGGATTTAATTGTACATTTTGATGCTTTTAACATAAAATCCGTTCCTAGATTACAAAATGTTGCAGCTGATTTACTAGCTACAATCGCTTCCAGATTAGTCCCAGCTAATAACAAATGCTCGATCGAATTGGTTTTTAGGCCTTCTGTCCCAGACAATATCACGAGCTTCAGAGTGTTTGATGATGACGATCAGATTATTAACTTCCTAACAAATGAAGACATGTTCCAAGAAGCTGTCATAGATGAAGATTAACATGACTCTAATCTACAAAAGATAGATCCATCCAAAGGGAATTTCATTCCCAAGGGAGTAAGGTCATTAGAGTCACTCTTTGACCTACAAAGCAAATTCAGAAATCCAGCGAATACTAAGAATAGCAGCTCATCATTACAACACGAGTTAGTAAATCTCGGTACCGAAGCAGAACCCAAATTTATTAATCTTGGCAAGTGTTGCTCACCAGGAGAAAGAGACAAATTCATTAAGATTTTCCGTCAATACAAAGATGTCTTTGCTTGGACGTATGAGGATCTGAAGACATATGACGTCCGCATTATTCAGCATGTCATACCAATGAAAGCGGGTGTCAAGGCATTTCAAAAACAATTAAGGAGGATGCATCCTGCTCTAGAACCCTTGATTCAAAAGGAGTTGAAAAAACTACTAGACGCTAAAATAATATTTAAGGTTCGACATTCAGAATGGGTTGCTAATCTAGTCCCTGTGAGGAAGAAATCAGGAGAAATAAGGCTATGTGTTGACTTTAGGAATCTGAACAAGGCCTTGGATAAGGACAATTACCCAGTCCCTTCAATGGAGCAGATTCTCCAGACAGTGTCAGGCTCAGAGCTTTTCTCCCTCCTTGATGGTTTTTCTGGTTACAATCAAGTACTAGTAGCCAAAGAGGACAGGCTGAAGATTACCTTCTGCACTAAGTGGGGAACTTTCGCATACAGAAGGATTCCTTTCGGCCTAATAAATGTAGGAGCCACATTTCAGCGAGCAATGGATGTTTCTTTTTGAGGATTGCGTGGTCGTTGTGTTGTTGTTTATTTGGATGACGTGACAGTTTTTTCTAAGAAAAGAGAAGATCATGTTCTTCACTTGAGGCAGATTTTTGATCGTTGCCGAAAATATGGTATCTCTTTGAATCCCAAGAAGAGTGTGTTTGTTGTCCTTGAAGGTAAATTGCTTGGTCATGTCATCTCAAAGTGGGGAATCTCAATAGATCAAGAAAGAGTGGAAGCTATCAATAAGATCCCTATGCCCCACGACAAGAAATCTATGCAGTCGTTTATGGGCACTATTAACTTTGTCCAAAGGTTTGTCCCTGATTTCGCTCAAATTGTTAAACCCTTACAGCAAATTATCAAGCAGAGCATGCAGTTCAAGTGGACGGACTTAGAAAAGGACGCATTCAGAGATATTAAGGAAGCTATAGCCAAAGCCCCTTCCTTAAGGAGCCCAGACTTCGATAAAGATTTTATCCTATACATATTTGCTTCAGATGATTACCTTGCTGCGGTACTTACTCAAAAAGTGGAGTTAGGAGATGATTACCCGATTTCGTTCATGAGCACTAGTCTGCAAGGTGCTGAACTGAACTACCCCGTAGTAGACAAACAAGCATACGCCGTGTTCAAGGTAGTGAAATAGTTCAGACCATACATTCTGAAGAATAGAACTAAAGTTATAGTCCCTCACCCAGCTGTTAGATCCCTTTTTGTTCAAAAGGAATTAGGAGAGCGGAGAGGGAACTGGGTTACGGCTCTTCAAGAATATGATCTAGAATTCAAACCCACTACTATCATCAAAGGGAAGAGCCTATGCAAATTACTTGCGAAACATCAGACAGAAGAAGAGCAGGATTAGGCAAATGAAGTTGAGATGAATATGGTCGACATATGCCCACTTTTCACAGCACCCGAATCATGGTACAGGGACTTAGTGCATTACCTGCAGAGCGGATATCTACCTGAGCATTGGAGCTCCAAACAAAGAAGGGCGCTTCGCCTGAAATCGGTAGCTTACCAGATTATGGATGGTGTGCTTGTTAAATTTTCAGTATTAAATCACAATACTATAGGATCTTTGCTGAGAGAATAACATCTACAGTATATCAATGCATGACAATCATAATATGACAAGCATCACAAGCATCACAAGAATCAAAAGCATAGAGACAAGAGACACAGAGTTTCCGTGGGGAAAACCCTAAGGTGAAAAACCCCACAACTTCCTCAGAGATAGAGAGAGCAATGGCTCAACCAAAATACAACCAAATAATACAGAGATAGTCTCCTAGCAGATGATCCTCCTCCTCCTCACTAGTGCGCCACTTTTCAGAGAGAGAGAGAGATACTTTTCCGAGTGAGTAAAATAGAGATCTCCTATCTCTATTTATACTCACCTTTTTGCCCAGTGACCTACTGGGGCCGACTTGTCTACTTGAGTACATCCACATTATATTATATATTAAATAGGGCCGACCCCATAAGGTGGTCTAATAACCCATCGGCAAGTACACACACTTGCAACACTTGTCAATCCACATGACGACACTTCCTTATAGAGGAATAACACATCTCTTATAAGGGTACAATAAATATATATATAATACACTGATGAAATACATTCCGAAGTTACATATACATCAACAGTGCTCTTTAGGAGGAATTTTGATGGAGTTTTTCTTAGATGCCTGGAAAGGGAGGATACAGAAAAGGTCACCAAAGAGTTGCACGATGGACCTGCTGGAGGACATTATTCTGGGGATACGACAGCTCATAAAATACTAAGAGCGGGATATTATTGGCCCACTCTATTTCGAGATGCCCATGCATATGCATGGAATTGTGATATATGTCAAAGAAGCGCTGGGAAGCTACCCAAGGAAGTGGGACCATTGCAGCCTATTATTATCTCAGAGCCCTTTGAACAATGGGGCATTGATGCCATTGGGGAGATAAACCCAAATTCTTCTCTACAATACTGATACATTCCGACTGCTACCGACTACTTCACCAGATGGACAGAGGCTATCCCATTGCACAAGATCAATGAAGATGCAATCATCAGCTTCTTGAGAGAGAACATCATAACCAGGTTTGGGGTTCCAATTTCCCTTGTTTTTGATAATGCCTCCTATTTTTCGTCTGTCAATATAAATGAAT
Organism: Larix kaempferi; assembly: GCA_027924585.1. Taxonomy (NCBI): domain Eukaryota; kingdom Viridiplantae; phylum Streptophyta; class Pinopsida; order Pinales; family Pinaceae; genus Larix; species Larix kaempferi. The sequence goes on from BSBM01001879.1 coordinate 5,323,967, forward strand.
TTGTTTATGAATGGGGAATCAAGTTGCACTACTTAGCCAATTATTACCCTCAAGGGAATGGATTAGCTGAATCTTCAAACAAAAACCCCATTCGGATTCTTAAGAAAACTGTGATAGAAAATCAACGAAGTTGGCATATAGCTCTCCCAAATGCCTTATGGGCCGATAGGGTGACTCCAAAGAACGCATTAGGGGTTTCCCCTTTCGCTCTTGTCTATGGCAAGGAAGCTGTCCTCCCTCCCAATATCTTACTCCCATCCTTATAGTTATCCCAAGCCTCTCGTGGTTCTGGTAACCAAGCCTTACAATCCAGGATTAATACCGTGCTTTAACTTAAAGAAGCCCGACAGAAAGCAAAAGACCGATTCCATCAACACCAAGACATAGTTAAGAGATGGTTCGATAAGAGGAAGTTCGGTAAAATAAGTTTTGAAGTTGGGGACTTAGTCCTGAAATGGGACCATAATCATGAAGGGAAAGGAATGCATACGAAATTCCAACATTTATGGGTACGCCCATACCAAATTTCGGCAAAGATAGGCCCATCCACTTATAAATTGACAAATCTCGAGGGAGAAGAAGTAACCCTTCCTCTCAATGGCCTCGCCCTTAAGCAATACTTTGCATAGTCTCGCTGAGACTTTCTGTACATAAATAAAATTTTCTTTTATTTGTCGCTTTAGCCTTTTGTTTGCTTTATTTTCGGCCATTTTGTTTCTTTTTCTTGTCATTTGAACCTTTGCACCAAGTTTGTTTTCTGAAAGCCCCTATGGTTGAGTTTCTCATCAAAGATAGGTCTCTTAAAGAAATCTCACAACCCATGCATCCAGAACAATGCTCGAATAAAGTCAATCTATGTATTGTGCTCTTGCTGAATTTTTCAGAAGGAAGGAATCCCCCTCTGCTAGCCACATTAATCCTGTCTAAATAGCAGAGACCGATGACCATCTTTAGTACTATCTTTGGGATCCACCCACTCTCACACTTAAAAGGCATCTCAAGAATGTTATTAAAGTTGGACCCATGGAAAGTAGCACATCTCGAGGACATAGGGTATTGAAGTGACTCCATGCTGCAAAATTTAACAACCAAAATGGCTTATGTTCAAGGGTCTGTTTTCTAGAGATTCTCGCCTCAATTAAAGCATGGCTGAGACAAAAGAAAAGCATGTAAAATCAAGAATGTTGTCCAAAAGACACAGCCCAAAATAGGCTTCTCTCCGTCCGTGAGGCTTGATCAAAACAATAAAATCTCTAAACTCACACAAAAGGACATTATGGATTGAGGAGCCTAAATCAAAGATCATGTCTAAAGAAAATATCTCTGGAAGGCTCAAACAGCTAAGCTATCCAAAGTACAAACATCCAAAAGGATGCAAGCGGCATGGGAATGAGGAACAAGAGCAATAATGTCCATGAGAAAGTGTTGCAAATCCTGTGGAGTCCGACTGTAGTAGCCATCCGAAAGATGATCCTGCTAAAATCAATCCCATATGTTGGCCCTTTGAGAGTTTTAAAGATGTCTCTGTCAAAGCTCCCCTTTCCCTAATGGCTGGCAGGTAAAGTGCCTTTCCCTTCACAGAAATTCAAATGTTCAACTGAATATTGCACATAAGATGGATGTCTTTTAACTAAGGTTTCGGATCATGGAGAAGAAATGTTTTCAGAGATCTGTGTTTGCCAACGACTCGCCAATTGTTGTTGCAGCAACAACCCCCCCCAAAATTTTGTACATATTGGGGCCCCTCCTTTTATTTTGAAGAAATACTGCCTTAAGAGGTCATTTCCACTTTTACTTTGTTTTTCAACTGAAAATATTGCCTTGAAAATTTCCAAGTTTTCTTCCGAATGATAGAATTCATGAAATCTTCCCGAAGATGCAGAGCTTTTCAGGATGTCTCCCCGCAGTTTCGGAAGTATTCGAGTTTTCGTCCCGAAACGGCGGGAGCTATTCGCATAAACCTCTCGAAAATGACTTAGAAATTATTGTTGGAAAGCTACAGAAGCTATTGGCGAATTTTTTCCGAAACGGCGAAAGAATTCAAGAAAAATTCCTGAAATGGCGGGCACCATTTTCCAAACCTCCCCGAAACTCCGAAAAGGACTTAGGAACTATTTCTCGAAATTTGTGGAACCTTTTGGCTTTTCCTCTCGCAGTTGCGGAACCATTCAACTTATCTTCCCGAAACTGCGGGAGTCACTCGCCAATCTCACCCGGGGGGCCGCCAAGTGACTTAGTCTCTTTTGAAAATTTTTAAGTCTCGAAGTTGTGGACGCTATCTGAAACTTCAGAAGCCTTCGCGTTGTCTTTCTGAAACCCCACTGAAAGACTTTCTGCGGAGCCATTTAGGTTATCTTCCCGAAACTACGGGATTAATTCGCGAATATCACCCGGAGCCGCCGAAAAAGAGTCAAGTCCTGTCCCTCACAAAATCGCGGACGCTTTTCACGAAATCCTTCCGCAACTGCGGAAGCCTTCCGCCTATCCTCTCAAAACAGCGAGAGCCTTCACGATATCATTCCGCAATTGCGGAAGCTGGGGACTTATTTCCATTAAAATGGTGGAGAGAAATCGAATATTTCCCCGAAACTGCGGGACAGCTCCGTAAAAAACGCTCACAACAACTCTCCTAAGGTCGCGTTTCGGAAGGATTCGCCAATCTCTTCCAAAACGTCGAAGCCTTCAACATAACCTTCTGCAATCGCGGGTGGAATTCGTGAGTCCATCCCGCAGGTGGTGGTCGCGCGCGCATATCAAATATACTTGATGTGACCACGAGATACAAATATTAAAGCCCCGTTTTAGATGCACCACCCACCATATTAAACCCAGCACGTGCACAACTTGTTTAAATAAACGGCTGGGGTTTGGACCGACCACATTGTTTTATTTTCGATTAAGAAACGCCATTGGGACCACGTCAGACCGCTCCAGCTCGACTCGTTCGCCCACGTCTGTGTCCACCTCATTCAGCCATCTTCACGGTGCCAGGTAGGATTTTAACCGTTTTTTTTGTCCCTTGTTTACGTCAAATTACCCTTGATTTTTTACCCGTCCATAGCATGGCCGTATGATGTTATTTGTTTATGTTAAAGTCGCCGAAGCCCCGTAGTTTCGCAGCTCTCCCGAAGTGGCGAGAATGCACCACCCGCTATTTTTCAAGCATCGTCACCGTCATTTAAAATCTAAGCCGACCACACAGCGTATCATAAATCTTACTACTAGCGGTGGTGGTCGAATGGGATCCCTCGTCTTTTAATGATTGTGTCCGGCCCCTGGTTTCGTCATAATCCGAGCTCACCCGCTGTTAAACATTTTGAAGTGCAACCATGGAAGAAACCCTCTCTCCTAGGGCTAGACCGAGAATAGATTGTTTCCACGATGTATACTTATCCTTTCGGGAACATTCCAAAATTTGCCCCCTTAAGATAGCCAAATCTCAAAACTACGCTTCTTGCTTGGAATGGTTTATTTTGCTTTCCCAACAGGCAGCATCCTAATTTGTTTATATATCCCATTAGCATGTTAAAATGGTGCTGCTCTTTGTTAGAATCTCATAACAGTTTGCATATTTTATAATGACTTGTATTTGGTTGCTGACAGGGATCAGTCAAGATGCCAAAAGGTGGTAGGAAGAAGGCTAAAATGACAGAACTTGAACTAGTGCCACTTAGGACTGAAACCATGTTTCAAGATACTAAGTGCACCATCGGTATTCCTCCTGAAATCCGCTGGGGCGACATTTACAGGATGATCTGGGACCAAGATATCCCGGATATGTTACTTGAAGAAGGGCAGATTTATCTCAACATTAGAACATCGGGCATAGCTAAAGCTTCTACCTGCACTGAACTATTCCCATGTTTTGAAGTAATCGGGTGGCTACTCGAACATAATAATAGGGAGACAAGAGTATTACATGACAGCGGAAAAATAGCCATCGCCTCATTCCACCCAACATATCTTGGCGCAGCCTATAAATTCCCACATCCCCAGCAAGCCCTGACTGATGAATGGTTGGGCCAGATGAGCAATATTGAAATGGCCAAAAAATTATTGGTCGCAAGAAAGCACTTAAGAAAGCGAGGTAATGACGAGTATGATGTGCAAAATCTAAGACCTCCTTTCAGGTTAATCGCCTGATGTTGTGCAGAATCTTCGGTATGCCCGATGGCACCGTATACAAGATACAGTGGATTCCCATCATCCACTTCGTGGCATTTAAAGGAACTGTTTTTTATTGGGCTACCATCCTGTCAGATAGCTTGGCATCAATGGTGGTTGCTGCAAAAGAAGGTCTGGCCTTAAGAAAGGCATAATTTTACATGTCTTCGTATCTTATTGATTGTGTTTTGGCCAAGCTCTCTTTTCCCAGCTTAGGTTGCACGTGGGATAAGGCCAACACCCTGGTTTACACCGCTTTCAGGATGCTGTGGGCTCAAAACTACAAAACCAGCTATAAGCTCATCTGTGAGGGGTTCATCATGCCACTAAATGAGCAGATTTTCAAAGAAGAGCCCAATTGTTTGTCGGAAAATGCAATGGAGATCCTGGAGAACTATGGAGACTTTTATTTTTTAGAGCAAGGCACTTACATCAGAATGTTTGGAGGGACTAAAGCTCAATATATCTTGCCGAGGTATGCTACTAACTATGTGGTCCTTAAGGAGGCAGTAAGACAAATTTTCCTGGATGGAATTGGAGCAGTGCTTAACAAACAGCATAAGGCTTCTTTCCCCCCTCTACCTTTCTGCATAGGAGCTTACAAATTCTCAGGAATTGCATCAGCTGAGGAGTTTGTGCAAGAGCTGAAAGCCTTCCACTTTGGTGAAGTTATTTTCCATAGGAATGATAGGCGGGGAAAAGTCGCCGGGCACTGCAAAGAAATTCATGCTCATTTCGAGTACGCCCATTATCATGATGCTGAGGAAGAGGCATTTAGAGGCATTAGCAACATGACTGGGTTGCAGATTTGTCGCCAAGGTAGTAGAGCAAGCTTTAGCTCTACCAAGGCCCAAGAAACCAGCCTGCTGAAAGAGAAAGAAGCAGATGATGCTTGAGCCCAAGAAGAACAAAGGTTAAGAGAAGAAGCAAGGTTACTGCAAGAGGCTGAAGTTGCCAGAGTGCAGCAGGAAGCTGAAGTGGTGAGAATGCAGCAAGAAGCAGAAAGTGAGAGGCTACAGAAAGAGGCTGAGGAATCCCAACAACGGAAAGAGGCTAAAGATGAAAGGCAACAGAAAGCTGAAGAAGAAGAGAGAAGGCAGCAAGCTTAAGTAGAGCAGAAGACGGAAGAAGAACTCAAGAGAGTTGAAGATGCCTAGGTAGGTGGCTCTGGTGCCCAGGATATGGAAATAAATGTGCCTCAAGTAGGTGTCTTCGTCACTCAAAATGTGGAGGTGAACACAGCACAAGCAGGTGTCTCTAGTACCCAAAATATGGGAACAAATCCAGCTCAGGTAGTCCAGACCCCACCCGCGGAAGCAGAAATAGATATTATAGATCTCCCAATCATTCCATATACTCCATCAGAAGAGCATACCGTGTCCAGATGGAATGAATTTGTCTATGATAAGAAGAGTAAGGCTACGGTCCTTAAATTGGAAGAGAGCATAAAGAGACTCTTCCAGGAAGATATTGTTACTCACCGGAAGACCACAGTAATGCAGAACACAAACAAGGATCCTTTAGATATGGCATCCGCCTCTGTAGAGACAGCAAGAGCAACGCTGGAAGACATGGCTGATATAGTTAAAGAATTTGAGTCGACTAAGAGGAGAGCTCACATGCTACAACACATTGTGGCCAATGGGCAAGTCTACAGGGATCTCATGGTGAATAGGTATAATCGCCTGACCGTTGAGCATAAAGAGCTGTCAGACAAGTATAACCAGCTAGAAGTAGAAAAGGAAAGAATGACGGTTCAGATGATGATGCTGTAAGCATAAAATATTGATGCAGAAACTACAGTATCCGATCTAGAGGTAGATAAGCAAATATTTGTTGAGAAACTAGAGCAAGAGGAGAGCAGAGCGATGGACATGTCTCCTTTCCATGAGCTGTCCTGCAGCATCCTGAAACAAATGCATGACACTCAGGAGTTAATCACTGATGAAGTATGCAACCTCAAAGCCATGATGGTTAGATTGGCAGAAGTTCACACAGAAGCCAATAGACTTAGAGCTAAACATACTCGGGTTAAGGAAAATGTCTTGAGCCAGATAAGATGGAGAGAAGGAAAGGTAGATTTCCCCGAGCATCTCCCATTTAAATCTGAGGATGGTTTTAATGAAGATGTAGCCCTGTTGGAATTTTGCAAAAACTGTGGCATTAAGCTAATGGCCAAGGTCCAAGGGACAATGGATAAAAGTAACGGGCTTTATCAAAGAATCCATGAACTGCATGACAAATGCAAGTTGAGTTTCCCTCAATCCCTTGATGATTTCCCAGGCAAAGAGCAATGTTTAGCTAACCTGAAGGAAGAGCTAGGCATTGAAATGGAATACGTGAAAAGGATTGATGTCCTAACCATTGATGATCTCTAGCACTACATTGGGATGTCATCGATACACAGTCATATGCTTAAGGAAATACACCAAGCAACAGTAACGAAAATTCAAGGTATCGGAGCAAAGCTTGGTAAATACGTAACTTCTCAGAAAATCTTGTTCCCTGCTTCAGCAAATGTAGTTATAAGGGACACTGGTGTCTGGTACAGTTACATTGCTAAAGAAGAAAAGAAACAAGCAGCAGTAGCAGAGGTGACAACCAGCCCAGGTGCTCCTCTCCTAGAAGCAGCAGCAATACTAGCTGGCTCGATTTCCTCTCTCCTAGTAGCAGCATCTAGTTCGAGTATTTCTTCCCCAGCTGGAGCGCCTGCCCAATAATGAATGCGCGGGTTTTAGAGCATTAATTCCTATATTTTGTATTTTGGCTTTCATATGTATGAACGTGGAGATATGGGACAGTTGTCATGTCTTTTATTAAATAATTTTATGTTTAAAAGAGAGGTCACATTTTTGTTTGTTAAAAGGGGAAAAGTCTGTAGGTGACAAGTGTAAAGGCCAGGTGGCATCCCAAAGGGCATTTTGTAATATTATAAATAGAAGTTAGGAAGGAATGTAGAGGGACTTTTTGCAGGGAATTATTTTCTAGACTTGTACGAGCTATCTTGCATGTTTTAAGAAAATAAAATCTTCTAATAAGAGCCTGGAGAGGACGTTTTGCATGAGAATGGAGATTGGATGCATTGTGGATTATTCCTGTGTCTTCCATACTTTGCTGTGAGATCTTTCTTTACTGTCCTAAATTATTTCATTGTATTAAATGATCTTGCTTCTCTCTGTGCAAATGAATTCTCTCTTTTATGAGTAATAGAATCTGTTATATCTATATTAGAAGCTATCTTCTAAATATTTCCTATTTCTGCTGTGGATCTATCTTCAAGATTTAATGGCTATCTGTTGAATGTTGAGTAAATCTTCTAGCATGTTACTCATTTTATTTTTTCTTACAAATTGCTCCTTGCAGGGATAGTTAGATTTATTCCAGTTTTTAGACTTAGATCTTTTTTCTAGTTCTGCATTTAGATTAAAATACTCTAGGCACTTGCATCTCATTCTAAAACATAAAATCAAAAGAATGGTGGACCGGTCCATAACCGGTAAAATCTGGAGCAAAATCTCCAAACCCACGGTTGTCGGAACCGCTAACCGGACGGATTCCCCACACCAAACGGTGGACAATCTAATTGGGATAGTCTACCGGGGAGGATCCCTTTCTGATTGATGCTGCGATCCCCGAGGCATCAACAGGACTGCAAGGACATGGCCACACCTATGCCATCGAACCTGAAGCTTCTGTGTGATGCTTCATCTGAGCCAGTTGATGCCATGATATATCGTCAGATGACTGGGTCCTTGATGTACCTAACGAACATGAGACCAGATGTTTGCTTTGCGGTGAACAGATTAAGCCAGTTCCTGACGGATCCTAGAGGTGTTCACCTATTTGTTGTAAAGCATATTCTGAGGTACCTGAAATGTACAATTGACTATGGGCTCAAGTATGATGTGAATCAAAAGTTTAACCTGCATGGTTATGTTGATTCAGACTGGGCAGGCAGTGTTGTAGATAGGAATAGCATTTCGGGGTGCTGCTTCAATATGGTATTAGGTGTGATCTCTTTGTTTAGCAGGAAGCAGTCCTGCGTAGCACTGAGTACAGCCGAAGCAGAGTATGTTGCAGCTTGGTCAACTAGTTGTGAGGTAGTATGGCTGAGGAAGCTACTATCTGAATTATTTGATCTACCGTTGGATGCTACTAGGATCTTTTGTGACAATTAGAGTTGTGTGAAGCTGTCTGAGAACCCGGTGTTCCATGAAAGGTCGAAGCACATAGAGATCAAATACCACTATATCAGGGATATGGTGTAGAGAGGAGCAATGAAGCTCCTATATGTTGCGATGGATGAGCATCTTGCAGATGTGCTGACGAAGCCACTAGCGAGAGTAAAGTTCGAGGACTACAGAGAGAGGCTTGGTGTTCTTCAAATTGATGACACTTCGAGGAAGAAGTGATGGACACATTTGCAAGAGCCATTCCAAGCATGGTGAGAGGAGGATCCTTCCCATGGCGGTGGATGTAAGCGCTGGATGATGAGCATCAGGATGATGCTCCAGTTACGGCTCTGTATAGGCATCATGTTGGATGCTTGTTATGATCAATTAGATCATGTATATGTATATGCATCATGTTCGATGTTTGTTATGATCAAATGGATCATGTATATGTATATGCATCATGTTGGATGCTTGTTATGATCAGTTGGATCATGTATATGTATATGCATCATGTTGGATGCTTGTGATGATCAGTTGGATCATGTATTTGTATTTGTATCAGGTGGATACATTATATGATCAGGTAGATCATGGATGATGATATGTATTAGTTATGCATTCAGTAGATGCATTGTATGATCAGGGTGATCATGGTTGATGAGCTTCAGGATGTTGCTTTAGATGATATGTATCAAATATCCATCAGGTGGATGCATTGTATGATCAGGATGATCATGGATGATGAGCTTCAGGATGTTTCTCTAGACGATATGCATCAGGATGATGCTATGACAATGATCAAGATGATCATGCGATGATGACATGCATCAAGACGATGCAGTGATTATGATCAGGATGATCATGTACATCAGGATGATGTATGATGAGTATTAGGTTGATACTCTATGGCTGTGGACAGGTTGTGCAAACAAGTATATAATATGGCCCTGGTAGGTTTGTAGATACTCTTTCGAGGTTTTTCCTATGGCATGTAATATGGCCCTGGGATATCTGGAAAATTCTCTTTCAAGTTTTTTCCTGGGAGGACATATAATATGGCCCTGGGAGATCCGATAGGTTGGGCTATGTGCTTGTAATAAGTCCTGGGATGCTCTTGTGAGGTTTTTTCCTATGGCATATAATATGTCCCTGGGAGATCTGATAGGTTGGGCTGTGTGCCCGTAATAAGTCCTGGGATGCTCTTGTGAGGTTTTTCCATGACCACATGTAATATGGCCTTGGCAGATCAAATAGATTAGGCTGTGTGCCATAATAAGTCCTGGGATGTTCTTGAGAGGTTTTGTTGTGACCACATGTAATATGTCCTTGGGAGATCCTATAGGTAGAGATGTGTGCTCGTAATATCCTGGGATGCTCTTGCGAGGTTTTGTGGTGAGGTCACATATAATATGTCCCTGGGAGATCCGACAGGTAGAGCTGTGTGCTCGTAACATCCTTGGATGCTCTTGCGAGGTTTTGTGATGCACATAATAAGTCCCGAGGATTGCATAGTATGGCCAATGATGAAGACCTGCAGGTGGTGCGCTTACATCTAGTATGAAAAAGGACTGGCTCTATAGAAATTCCTATGACTAGTAGATCGAAGATTAATTGAGATAGCAGCAGTAGTGACGATGATGATGATTCAATGACAATGATCCAGTGACAATGATCCAGAGAAGAAGACTTGTGCTAGCAGATCTGTGTCGAGAAATACCTTCCTAGTTAAGAGGGAGTGTTGATGTATATGTAACTTCATAATGTATTTCACCTATGTATATTGTACTCCTATAGAGATGTTATTATTCCTCTATACGGAAGTGTCTTCATTTGTATTGACAAGTGTCGCAAGTGTCGCAACTTGCTATGATGGGTTATTAGACCACCAAGTGTGGGGTCGGCCCTGATTAATGTAACCATGGGTTATTAGATTCTCTTAGAGAATTCAGCCCTGCTAGTGTATTAGCCAAGTCGGGAACGTATAAATAGAGAGCAGGAGATCTCTATTTGATCATCTCATTATTCACTCCTACATCACTCAGAAAGTGGTGCACTAGTTGAGGAGGAGGAGTAGCTACTAGTAGAAGACTATCTCCTATACTTGGGTTGTATCATTGCTCTTTCTATCTCTGAGGAAGTTGTGGGGTTTTTCACCTTTATGGTTTTCCCGAGTGAAACTCTGTGTGTCTATTGTCTCATGTGATTGCTTGGTGTGATTGATATGCATTGTTATACTTGATATGTTGTACATGTTATTCTCTTAGTAAAGATCCTAGATTATGTTGAATTATTGCTCAAAAATTAACACTATGGAGAGACTAGTGGATAGGATCTCACTTGATAGAAATCCTCCTGCCAGAGAAAACCTAGAGCCTCAAGCTCGAAATAACAATCTCAGAAGACCCCCTTCACCACAAGGAATACCTAGACAGCGAAGAAACTCTGACAATTAGCCAATCAGACCACCTTTTGCTGAGAATTTCATAGACAAAGAAGAAGAGGATAGAGAGGCTAAAGACCAAATCTATCTCTTTGATCATATCCAACGCCAGTTCTATTTGACTAAATATGAACATGATCGGTCTTCCCTGCAATCAGATGATGCCCTTGGTGAATCAGAATTTGACCAGTACCAAAGAGGGCTCCACAATGCCATCTGTTAGTTTGAGAGGCAGCATAATTTGAGAAGTACAAAGGTAGCAGTAGACCGAGGAAAGGCTGCTGCTGATCCATCCCCTTCTCAACTACCGAGAAAGAAAATCCCTGGGAGAAAAGACCTAAAGGATGTCATCTCTAAGGAGACTCTTGGGAAGGGGGCACAACCTCCTAAGAAGAGTCCAGATGGGAGATATGACGGTGACACAAAGATAACATAGATGGTCCATATTGCTTTCAGCTTGGAGAATGAAATATCTAAGATTAAGATCTCCATCCCATTGAATGAATTGGTCAAAAACTTAGAATATAAAGACCATATCTTGAAGGTAGTAAATGGTGGAGAAGAAAAGCATCCTGATACTCTCAATTTTCAAGATGAAAATTCCACCCTTTTGTTTGGAACCCATGTAAAAAATGCTTCAGAAGTTTATGTCCCTCCTTTCTATATCAGTCTCAACAATACGTGACCATATCCTGCGCAATGCCATGTTTGATTCAGTAGCCTCTCATAACCTCATGCCCAGCTCAGTGGTGGAGAAACTTGGGTTAGAAATAACCAGACCTTATAAAGATTTGTTCTCCTTTGATTCCAAAAGAGTTCCATGTGTAGGGATGATTAAAGACGTGGTGGTCGCACTCACTCAGATACCTCAGAAGAATATGATCATGGATGTGGTAGTGGTTGATATTCCATATAAGTTTGGGATGTTGTTGTCCAGATCATGGACTGCAAAGTTAAAGGGAACCATGCAAATGGACATGTATTATGCCACCATCCCCATATTTGGAGAAAGAAGAAGACTGTATAGGGAGCATAGACTGTCATATGTGGTGAGCAACAAGGATAGGCCTGAGAACCACCCCATATTTTCCATAGACACATATGTGGGTTCCTCAATTATTTGCTATGATCTAGGTTTAGAAGGAGAAGATGTGAAAGCTTCTAAGTTACCTGAACTGGATGGTGAAGACAACGATGGAAATGGGGTGCAATGCCTTGAAAGCTTAGCTAGCACATAGAATTATGGGCAACAAATGGAAGAGAGTAGTAACGGGAAATCAGAACTAAAAATAGAGGCCATGGCCACCCTCCAAAAAGAGGATCACTGGGTCATGAAGTTCGATGGGGATATGAACAAAAGTATGAAAGTTAAGAAGATCAAGATCTATGGAGATGTAGAGTTGATAATCCAACATGTGAAAGGAAACTATGAGGCTAAGAGTCCTAGGCTAAAGGCTTATAGGAATGTTGTGTGGGACATGTTTGACAATTTATTCACAGAGCACGATATCTTTTTCATTCCCAGATAGCAGAATACTGTGGCAGACACTCTATCCAGTTCTGCTAGCAAATTTCATCTTCCTGCTTACCCTACCAGAACTCACATGATTAATGTAAGGTATAGACCCTCTGTCCCAGACGACACTAAGCACTAGCATATATTTGAAGATGACCATCAGATAAAGAAGTTCCAGCAGATGACTATGGAATTTTCCAATATCCAGATTGACCAGGAGGACTGTGAAGGAGAGGAGTGGGAACCTGACCCACCAGAGCTCGAAACCCCTTTGGGAGGCAAAGAGATTTTGCAACTTAAGAAAAATTACATACCCAAAGGGTTGGTTCCACTAGAAAGACTATTTGATGAAAATGATGTAGCCAGAGATCACAAAGTGGCTCCCAACCAGAAGGAAGTAGAAGAATGAAACATTAGGAGTAGTGAGGAACCCAAAATTGTCAAACTATCACTCTCTAGCCCTAGGTATAAAAAGGACTATACGTATTTGATGAGGAAATTTTTTGATGTGTTCACATGGTTCTATGAAGATCTAAAAGAATATGACACATCTGTCATCTAGCACACCATACCAGTCAAGACAGAGGGGAAGTTATTCAGGTAGAAGCTGAGAAGGATGAATCTGAGACTACTCCCACTAATAGAAAAAGAGGTAAAGAGGTTGTATGTGGCCAACATAGTCACAATGAGGAAAAAGAATGGTGAAATTAGGCTATGTATTGAATTTAGAAATATCAACAAGGTGTCCCTAAAGGATAACTAACCCTTGCCCAAAATGGACCACATATTGCAGAACGTTGTAGGGGAGGCAAGAATATTAATGATGGATGGATAATATGGATATAATCATATTAAGGTGCAGCCACAAGACCAGAACAGGACAGCCTTTACCACACCTCGGGGAACCTTCATGTATGCTAAGATTCCCTTCGGTCTGTTGAATGCAGGAGCCACATTCCAAAGAGATATGGACATAGCTTTTGCAGGAGAGAAATATAGATTTGTGGTTGTTTACATGGATGACATCACAATATACTCTAAATATGATGCAGAACATCTGAAACATTTGCACCAAGTGTTCACTAAGTGCAGAAAGTTTGGAATATCTTTGAACCCTAAAAATTCTAATTTTGCCATGCAAGAGGGTAAACTGCTAGGCCACATAATATCTAAGGATGGAATCAGAATTGTCCCAGACAGAATAGAGGCAATATTAAAAATTGATCTCCCTAGGAGTAAGAAGGAGGTCCAATCTTTTCTAAGCACAGTGAACTTCATAAGGATATTTATCCCCAATTTTGCAGAAATCATGAGGTCGATCACCTGCATGCTTAAGAAAGACAATCAAGTCAGATGGAATGTAGAGGCTAGGCAAGAATTTGAAGACATAAAGAAAACAATTGTTGAAGCACCTATACTGATTAGCCCAGATTTTGAAAAAGAGTTTTTTATGTTTTCTTTTGCCTCTGAGCATTCCATAGCAGGTGTGCTTTTACAGATAAATCAGGAAGGCAATGAGTAGCCCATAGATTTCCTCAGCGAGGCTCTCAGAGATGCTGAGCTCAAGTACAACATTATGGAAAAGCAAGCCTATGCCACGATCAAAACTCTGAAGGATTTCAGGGTTTATGTCCTACATTCCCATGTTGTAGCTTATGTCCCCAATGTTGTTGTGAAGGATATATTGACACAACCTAATCCAGCAGGTAGACGAGCAAAGTGGATAGATACACTGCTGGAATATGACCAAGAGATCAAACCTACTAAGATCATTAAGGGGCAAGGCCTGGCTAGACTCATGGATGACTCTAATTGGTATTCAATGAGTATGAACCTGCTATCACACATACAAGGAGAAGCTACCCAAGATCCACTACCTCAGGTATCAAACAAATTCTTGTTCTCTCCTTGGTATTCTGATGTTGTATATGTTTTGCAGAACTTGCAAGCACCCCCTGACATGGAAAAAAGTAAAGCTAGATCCACCAAAATGAAGGTTGCGAAGTATTGCACAATCAATGATTGTCTTTATTGGAAAGACCCTAGGGGTGTCCTCTTGAATTGCATTGTGGAAAATGAGGCCAAAGAAACACTAAAAGAGTTCCACAAAGGAGTCTGTGGAGGGCATCATTACTGGAAAACCACTATTAACAAAATTCTCAGGGAAACGTTCTATTGGCCTACTACGTTCAAAGATGCTTATAAGGAAATAACTAGCTGCCATGAATGCCAAGTTTTTGAAGGATAGAAGAAGCTTTTGTCATTGCCTCTAAAACAAATATCGGTGGAATCCCATCTCCAACAATGGGGATTTTAATTTATTGGTGAAATTTTCCCTCTTGGTTATGGAGCCTGATCTTCCAGTCTCATAGATGATGTTGTTTCAGCCCTGTTGTACCTCAGGTTTGGTTATGATCCCGGCATGAGCCCCAGGGAGTCCGGGGGAGGAGAGACTATGGGCCCATGGTTTTGGGTAACCCATGGTATTTTCCCTTTGTATTTCCCCTTTATAGGAAATACATTGTAATATGGTTAGGGTTGATGTATTCGGTATTATTCATTGTAAATATCTCTAAGATCGTGAAGAGAGATTGTGACACAGTGAAGAGGAAGTGCAGCGGATGTGCTGCAGGTTGTATCCCTTCATTTGTTGGATGGTATAATAATAAGGACTGGAAATTTCAGTGTGGACGTAGCCCATCTTGGGTGAACCACGATATATTGGTCTCTCTTATAATGTGTTTGTGTGATTATATTTTCCTTTTTGTTTATTGTTATTGCTACGCGATCCTGTTTTATAACATTCCCGAACTCCTCTGGGAAGCACATGTGGATACTCACTACCACTAATTATTTCACCAAATTGATCGAGCCAGTGCCTACCAGAAAAGCCACAGATACAGTCATCATCAAATTTCTAGAGGATAATATCATGTCCAGGTTTGGGTGCTCTATTAAGATAGTAACTAACAATGCACATGCTTTCAACTCTAAGAAGATGGTTAAATTCTGTGACAAGTTCCACATCAAATTGGGCCATTCTACTGCTTACTACCCCAAGGTAAATGGACTGGAAAAATCCTCCAACAAAATTCTGGTGAGGATAATCAAGAAGCTGCTCCGAGAAAATAAAAGGGCCTGGCATACCAAGCTGACCTTTTCCCTATGGGATGATAGGATCACCTCCAAAAGGTCCATTCGAACTTCTCCTTTCAAATTAGTATATGGAACAGAGGTGGATTTCCATGATTCCCTAAGAGGGTCCGTAATGAGATTGCTACAGGAGAAAGAAGAAGAGCCAAACCCAGATATGAGGAGAGCTATTCAACTAGTGAAAGTGCAATAAATTATAGAAGGGGTGTAGGCTGAAGCCACGAAATATCGAGACCGAGTCAAGAGAACTTTTGACAGAAAGACCAAGGCGGATGATTTCCAAGTGGGAGATCTTCTATTAAAGATGGATGCTAGAATAGAGGAGCAGGCACAAAAGTTTGATAACCTTTGGTAGGGGTCATATACAATCGCCACTTATGATGGGAAGAATGCTTTGTTCATGCAAGAGAAAGATGATGAACCAGTTTGCAAGGGATCCGTCAATGGGCGGTTCTTGAAGCATTATTTCACGTGAAGGATAAGTCCGCCGACCCACCCACATTGTACATTGTCGTTTTCATTTTGAGTTAGTCGTGTTCCAGTTTTGTGATACGAAATGGGAATAAAAAGAAAAGGAATAAGGGCCACTAGTCTACATGTTCTTGCTACCTCACAGGGAGGATAACATCCCCGGTTAGAGCCGTTGTTAACACTTATTATGGTTTCCACCATGGAATGTGAAGGAAAGATCCCACTCAAAGCCCTGAGGTCACCCATGTAAAATTAGTCACAGTAGATCTAATGAACAAGTAAATCAATCACAACAGATGAACATAGAAAATATGAGGTAAAACTGTGTAAAACATGCATAGTGTTCAATATCCCAATAAGGGTGAATAATTACAATACAATACAGTAACAATGATTGAGCAATTCGAATTGACTAAGGAGGTCATTCGAATTACTGAATGGTGTAGCTTGGCTCCAACTAGGAGTCCTCATCATCAATCGATGGTGGTCATCAATGCACAAGAACCAATCATCCAGGTGTCAATCTGAGTCTAACTGAGTGTAACAAGTGTAACTGAAGTGTGTAGCACTGATATAGGGAAGGCGACTCAGTGGAGGGTGCGCGGGAGGCTTAACTGAGGTCAGAACAAGTCATCTAGTCAATCTGGAGGTCCAACAGAGTGAAATAGTCAGTCGGGAGTGAAACTAGCCTCAAATCAAGGAGAATCGGAGCTACCTGAAGTGGAACTACAGTGGTAGGTGAAGAAGTGAGCCGTTCTCTGGAAGTACGTGAGATGTGGGTGCCTTCATGACTAGGAGGGCTAAAAATACGAGGAAATAAGTTCTCGGGTACTAGAAAGAAGTGGATAAGGTGCGGGAGGCATTAACCTGGTGACTGGGATGCATGCAAAATGCATGCAAACCCCAGAAGTTGCATGCAAACCCTAGTTGCATGCAAAACCCTAACAATGATGATGTGGATATCCAAACAACCCATTGGCCGGTTGGATCAAATAAAGAATCTGGAAACCCAAAATTGGCTACGTGTCAAACAAATCCAAGCCAAATGACTGAGCCGCAGTGGGAAAATGGGGAAATACAAAGTAGGAGGGCCCTTCCACCGAAAAAACTAGCAGTAAGATCTTCTTTTGGAAGCAAAGAATATTTGACAGCTAAGATCAAGGAGCACATCAGATCAAGAGTAAAAAGTGTGTTTTTCAAGCCTGTTTCCGAGTTCGGCATCCACATTGCGGATTGCGGATCGCGGGAAGTAATTTCCCAAAGAGTGGAAAAGACAAGTTTCTGCATTCTGCAATCTGCATTATGGATTGCAGATTGTGAAAGAGAAATCTTTGAGAAAGGCGAAAAAAAGAGTTTCCGCATTCCGCAATCCGCATTGCGGATTGCGGATTGCAGAAGAGAAATCCTCCAGAGGGGCGAAAAACAGAGTTTCCACATCTCGTATCCTGCATTGCGGATTGTGGATTGCGGAAAGATCATCTTCAGAAACACAAAAAGTAAGTTTTCCCATCCTACATCCCGCATTGCGGATTGCGGAAAGATAGTTCCCCCGAAAAGCACGAGGCGGAAAGACCAATCCCTGCACACCATGGGGCTAATTCCGGGTTGCGAAAAGGCCCATTACGGAATGCCCATTTCGTAAGGGAAATTGCGGAAGCATAGTTGTAGAAAGAAAATTGCGTATCAAGAAAGTTTTGCAGATCCAGTTATAGTCGCGGGAAATGGATATTTTCACAAAGAAATGGCGCATTGGAGGACAATGAAGGGGGCATATTTCAATTGTCTGTCTCATTCAATCTAAAGTGGCCTAATTCACAAGATGAATAAGTTGTTTCCATGGCCCAATGGTGCATTTCCAGCACAGGTGATTCTTCCCCTCCACGTATGGCCGAATTAGAGGTTGTTGATTCAGGTGGCTCAGCTCGAACAACATCATCATTACTAGTACAAGTTGTTTTGAATCAGTAAGAATATTTTCCTCTTTGTAAGACTCTAAAGGAAAGGTCCGAAGTAGACCAAAAGGTTAGACGTTTTTGTTTCGGAGATATTACTGCTATGCGTTGTATTAAACTCGACCTCTTAATTCAATGAGTAGACCCGATTTTGGAGCTTGAGATTCCTGTGATGTGTGTTCTGATGTCTGTTATTTCCTATGTATGTGTTCTTTCTTTGTATTTCCATTAATATTTTAGTTCTGCAGTACCTAAATATCAAGATTACATGGTCTGGAATTCATGGCCACATGCTCTAGATGCATATGACTAGGTATTCCACCATTTCCCCCTTGAATTTGCAGGTTAGAATTCATTCTTAAATGCTCTAGCCTTGTGGCCGAACTTTTCTCCTTCCGCTACCTTCATCTGATGATTAATCTATCGTGAAAGAACCATGTCTACCTTGCCTCCTTCTCCTGCAATCGCATCCAAAACCTGCCATTGATGACAGTAACCCACTGAAGTTGACTCCATGATGAAATGTCCTCTTGTTCTTAACTCCAACCAACCAAAAAACACTTTTAATTTGTTGTTTGAAGGTCTAGAAACCATTTTAATAGATATCCTAGCCCATTTTTAAGTTGTATGCTGTTGCTGGAAGCCCAAAAGGGAGATCCCTCCCTGTGTTTGGAAAGGCTAGTTTCCATCTAATAAAGATTGGTTTGAAATAGTTATCCCCATGGTCTTTCCTGCCACAACCCAGGAAAATATTGGGTGATAACAAGGACTTTGTGAGCCCATATTGGCCTTGGACATGGATTGGGAGCATGTGTTGGATTTGGATTTGAATCTGAATCTCCTTGAAATTTATTCTCAACATCAAGATCTTGATCATCATCTTCATTAGAAGAGATATCACTCTGATCTTCATCAGATTCTGATGGGGTAGGTAGAGAGTATGGAAAAAAATGTTAGAATTCATATGCCTTAGAGGCATGGTTTGCAAACCCTTTCTTTATAATATTCCCAGTAGAGATATTTGCAATCTCAAATGTGTCAAGACCAAATACCACTTTCTTCGTTGAACTTATGTGAGTCGTCTGATATACATACAAAAAATTTACTGACAAAGAAGTCACAAATAGAACATTTTTGAACTTCCCATGCTCCAGAAGTAATGTTCTCTTCCCTTCAACAGATGTCTAAGAGTTGTCTCCCATGTGAATAATCATACCATCTTTGAGATCTAAAGAAGAAAATGACTCTCTAGAGGAAACCATGTGGTTGGAGATTCCTGAACCTATGAGGAGGGCTTATGATTTTGAAAATCCATCCTTTAGTGCATGGCATATCTCATGACCATCATACTCACTTCCAAAATCAGTCTGTCTTGTACCTTGTGGGAGGGAAATGTTGTGTTGTTCAAGAAGCTTGGTCATCTAATCTATCTTATTCTGCATACAAGATCTCTCTGGGTGGTTTCCTGTCTTGCAATAGGAACACTTGGATTTATCAAATCCCTTTTGTTTGTCCTTCTTAGACATGGAATATCCTTCTGATAGAATTGAGTTGGCATTCTGCTTGGGTTCAGATGGCCTCTTATCCTTTCCCTTGTGCTTCCCTTTCCCATTTTCACTTTTTGCTTCTCCAGCCATAAGAGCTTGATCTTTGGAGGCCTTCAAGGCACCCATCTAGATCAACTTATCATGTTCTTGGATGAAAGATTCAGTAAAAAATATGAGGGAATCTTCCAGCCAGGGGTTGAAATTCACCCAGAATGAAAGGTAGAGATAAATATGGAGAACTCAAGACCTAAATTTCTTAGAATGGATAGCACCAGTTGCCTCTCCTTCTTCTCAATGCCACATTGCTTGCATTTCATAACCAAATATTTTAATTTTTAAAATAATTGCGGAATGATCTCGAAGCTGCTTGGTTGTAGAGCAATCAACTCATTTTCTAGAATATGGCCTCTTA
Source organism: Larix kaempferi (assembly GCA_027924585.1). Taxonomy (NCBI): domain Eukaryota; kingdom Viridiplantae; phylum Streptophyta; class Pinopsida; order Pinales; family Pinaceae; genus Larix; species Larix kaempferi. The sequence goes on from BSBM01001879.1 coordinate 5,343,797, forward strand.
GCTCATCTTGTTTTCCGAAGAGGGTCTCTAACTTCAACCATATCTGTCTTGGAGTCTTCAATCCTTCGATGTGGAAGAGTAGATATTTAGAAATATGAATAAACATGAAACCAAATTCATCATCCAATTTATTCAAATACTTGGTTTTCTCCACAATTGATGTTGGTTCGCGATCCTTCCTCATTGTCACCCTACACAATGATTTGTTGTGCAATACCATCTACATAGCATCCCTCCAATCAAGGTAATTGAAGGGTGTAAGGGTAATGGGAGAGACAGGACAGTTCGAATTGTCCATTACAACTATTGGAGCGAATACAAGGTGAAAACTATTGCTTCTACAACAAAATTGTTCCAACTACAAAAAACTGTTGCTACTGCAAAAAAATGCTCCAACTTCTGCAACACTCAAAATTTTCTAATAACCTACAAAAACTCTCAATAAGGGAGGTATACTACTGCTAAGCACTTCTTTAGGACAATAGGAACTTTTATCCGGATCCTTCACAATTGGCTAGACCTCATTGGATTTCTCCAATGAATTCAATGCAATGGCGCCAATATTTGCTGTGGAAATCCAGAGGCTTCTAGTGCACCACCAAAAGTGGCTGATCAACCTATTCACTCAAATGGATTTGATGCCATGTGAAATTCTATGTCACAACATATCTAAGAGCTGAGGATACCCCACAAAGAAAGAATGAGCAGGAATGTTGAATAAGAGTGAAAAATGTAGTAAAAAAGAGCAGAAGAATAATTATGCAGCGGAACTCAAATAGGAGCAGAATAATGTCACATGTTCCAATAATCAGTATAATTAACAATGATGTTACAATGGAGAGAATTCAAATCATACAGGTGAATTCAAACCTCACTTGGTCTAGCGTAGGGATCATCACTTCTAGAGTGCTCCGGAAGACTCAAACTCAACTGAACTGAAGCTAAGCTCAACTAACTTAAGTCACGATTAGTTAACTAACTAAAGAGGGCGCAATAGTGATTTTGTAATGCATGTCAATCAAAAAAGGGTGCATGAGGCCACAATCAGTGGAATCTGAACCTCTAACCCCCCACAAGAGTCAGCACTGGAACACTCAGCAGGTTCCTATAAAATAGGGAGCTGACTTAAGTGGTCCTAAAATGATGCTTGCAGGGCTCACAAGGTGGTAGATGGATCATGGATGACATCTTCACATAACTAGGGAGAAAATGACATCATCAACAACTAGGAAAAATAAATAATTCTAGGTAGGACAAGGATGGAGTATTGAAATATCCTAATAGGAAAAAGGTAAAAATAAAGGTTCAAGGAAAAATAGATAAAAGTGACAAGGATATTAAGTAGAGGTGAAAATGAAAAAAGAAAGGGATAGAGTTACAAGATAGTTACAAGACAGTTAGAGAAAAAAAAAAAAATCTTATAAGGTAGAAGGCTATAAAATGTAAAATTAGTCATAGCAGATCTATTGAACAAGAAAATGAATCACAATGATGTAAAACAAAATGGAGTTAAAAACTGTGCAAGAGAGATGCATCAGTGCTCTATAATCCAGAATAGCAGAATTACAATACAATACTGTCACAATGAGTGAGCAATTCGAATTATCCAAGGAGGTCATTCGAATATACTACATGGCATAGCTTGGCTCCAATTAGGAGTCTTCATCATCAATCAGTGATGGTCATCAATGCACAAGTCATTGTCATCCAGGTGTCAAACGGAGTCTAACTGAGTCTAACTGAGTGTAATAAGTGTAATTGATGATAATGGCACTAATGTAGGGAAGGAGGCTTAGTGGAATGTGCATGAGGAGTTAACTGTGCTCAGAATAGGTAGTCAAGTCTCATCGGAGGTCAATCAGAGTGATAACAGCAGCGAGGAGTCAGTCTAGCCTCAAATCAAGGAAAGGCAACTAGCTAACTGAAGTGAATTGTACTGGTAGGTGAGAAAAGGTGCCCTTATCAAGTGGTGGGTGAGAAGTGGGTGCCTCCCTGACTAGGAGGGCTAAAAATGAATGGAAATAATATCTCGGGTGCTGGCAGACTAGGGACTAGGTGTTGGAGGCATCAAACTGGTGATTGGGCAGCACGCGAATGCATGCAATGCATGCATGCATGCAAAGTGCATGAAAAGTACATACTTAATGATGAGATATCCTAAAAGCACCCCTCAAGCTATACTATGATGTAAAAAATAAAATGTAGGGCCCTCATTACTGAGACCAAAGGTCACCCCAATACAATAATCCAAAAATGTTGAAAATAAGCTAAGTGAGGAAAGAGGGAAAACCCAGTGGGAAGAAAGCCCGCCCTCAAGATAAACATAAAAATGGATCTAATTTGTCTCCACCATGATGGAACTTACCCCCAACAGTGAATGGAGGTAAGAGAACTTCTTCTCAGTGAATCTCTTAGTGAAGATGTCTGCAATTTGCTCATCAGTAGAGCAATATTACAGAATGATAGTACGATCATGCACCAACTCTCAAATGTAGTGCATATGAATCTCAATGTGCTTGGTCCTCTGCCACTGAAATGGATCTTTGGAGATCTTAATAGCACATTGATTGTCACAAAATATGACAGTCAAAGTAGTGCTACCAAAATCAAACTCAGAAAGAATACCTTGCAACCAAACTACCTTAATGCAAGCATTGACTGCCCCTCGATACTCTGCCTCTGCTGAAGAAAGTGCAATGGCTTCCTACTTTTTGATTAACCAGAAAATAGGGCCATGGCCAATCATGAAAACATAACCAGTAGTGGACTTTTGATCTATACTATCACCTGTCCAATCCGAATCAGTAAAACCAATGAAATCTAGCTCAGAATCTGCAACATAATGTATGCCAAAATGTCTCGTACCTTGCACATACTACAAGATCCGCTTGGATTCCCGCCAATGAAGCTCATGGGGATGCTGCATATACCTTGATACAACACTCATGGCATAGGAAATATCAGGCCTTGAGTGTGTCAAGTAGAGTAATGAACTAATCAATTGTCGATACATAGTGCAATCTGCAAGCGGTGTAGAATTTCCTTCCTCAAGACTGATTCCTGTGAGGAATGGAAACAGAGAAGCCTTACATTCTGCCATATTAAACTTGAATACTAGGTCTGAAGCATAATTTTGCTGAGATAATGTGATCCCATCAAAATTTTGAGCTATCTCCAAGCCCAAAAATTGCTTAAGCAAGCCCAAATCGCTCATGTCAAAAGCTAGATTTAAGGCAGTTTTTAGCTAGTTGATTGTAAAGAGAGTGCTACCAGTAATGAGAAGATCATCAACATAAAGAAAAAAATTACATCAAATTACCTTTAACTTGCTGTAGGTACACGTTTTGATCAGATTTGCATCTTTTGAAATTCTGAGAAAGAAGGAAGGAGTCCATCTTTGCGTACCAAGCTCTTGGGGCCTGTTTCAATCCATACAAAGATTTCTTCAATCTGCAAACTAATGATGGATCTGATATGTATCCTTCTAGTTGCTTCATATATACTTCTTCATCGAGATCTCCATGTATAAAATCACTCTTCACATCCATATGGTGCACTTCCTAGTGCTTGGATGCGGAAATAGCCGAAACTAGGTGGATGGAATCCATCTTTGCAACGGGTGAAAAGCTCTCAGTGTAGTCCACTCCTTGGACTTGGGAGAAACCCTTTTCCACCAGCGTAGCTTTGTATTTTCTGATATATCGATCAATAGAAACCTTCATGCGGTATACCCACTTAAATTGAACCAATTTTCTTCTAGGTGGAAGAGAAACTAGCTCCCATATATTGTTCTTTTAAAGAGAACTGTACTCTTCATCCATGGCAGTTTGCTATTGTGGATCTCGATGGGCATGATAGTATGATTTGGGATATGAAACAATCATCAAATAACATTTCTCGATAATAATGGATCAGAAAATTAAAGAGCCATACCTGCTCTTTGAAATTCTGCTTGTGTTCTCCTTGGATCAACAGGATTTCCAATGTTTGGAGCAACAGATTGTAGAGTGTTTTGGGCCCACTTTGGTAACTGAGGAGGATCATTATGGTCAGAATCTGAACCTGATATTTCATGGCCATCAAATTCTGATAAAATATTATAAATATCAGATCCAATTATTTATTCATCTTCTCTCGAAACATGTTCTTGTAGAGACTACGGATCGACAGTGTTTTCCTCGACTAGTTTTAGATCTGGAAGCGGTTCTTCAGACTTCACAATTCACTCTATGAATATCTTTCTGGATCTGATATTCATGAGTTTATATGCTTTTGATTCTTCTCCATATCCTATTAGGATGCATTCAATGCTTTGTAGATCCAAATCTTTTCTCTTATCAGAAGGAATTCTAGCCCATGCGGTGGAGCCAAAACCCCTCAAATTGGACACATCCGGTTTGTGACCAATGAATGCTTCGAAAGGAGTTTTACCTTTCACAGATGAATGTGGAACTCGTTCTGAATGTATGTAGAAACATTCATGGCTTCAGCCTAAATATTTTCATCCAAACCTTTTGACTCAAGCATATAGGTAGTCATCTCTTTCAGTGACCGATTCTTCCTTTCCGCTACACCATTTTGCTGGGGTGTGTAGGCAACTGTATGTTGGATCTGAATTCTGCTTTCAGCACAAATTTGCAGCAAATCAGTCTTGATATATTCTCTGCCATTATCATATCTAAGATCTCTGATCTTTCTCTCAGTGGTTGTCTCAACAAAAGCCTTAAAATCCTCGAATTTTCCAAGCACTTTTGAGAGAAAATACACAAGTAAAGTGGGAGAAGTCATTGATGAATGTCAAAACATACCTTGAACCATTCATGGACATATTTGGCAGTGGACCAATGATATCAGAATGTATGAGACCCAAAATAGTAGAAGCTTTGCTAGCTTTTCCGCGGTCGAACTTGTGCTCAGAGTGCTTCCCAATGATGCAACCTGGGCAAATTCCCTTCGAGGAACGGAGGTGCGGAAGACCATCAAACATGGATTTGTTTTGTAACAATAGAAAATAATTGTAATTAAGGTGTCCAAACCTTTCATGACAAAGCCTACTAACCTCATTTCCATGAGTGAGAAGTTCAGTGGGATTTTCAGGCGGCACAAAGTGCAAAAACTCATAGTATTTTGCAATATGGTTTACCTTTCCGACTAAAATAATTATTCCACTTTCAATATGAGAAATTTCAACTTCGTTAGGGATGAATGTAAATTGCTTCGGTGCACCAGTGTGTGTCATTTGATACACAAAAAGTAGATTTGAAGCCAAGGAAGGAACATAAAGAACATTATGGAAACTTTCATGCTCTAAATGGATGGTACCTTTACCCTTTGAAGAAATTTTTGAGTCATCTCCCAAATCGATGGGGATGGAGCTGTTTAGATCAAATGAAGAAAAGGAGTCAATATTTGCAGCCATATGATTCGAGGCATTGGAATCTATCAGTAGAGTGGTGGGTTTCGAAACTATTTCCATGAGTGCTTGACCTCTTTCATGATCATCATTTCGATCCTTCTTCCGTGCACCGTCAGGAAGAGTTATGTTATTCTTTTCCAAAAGGAGGGCCATTTGATCTATTTTTTTCTTCATGCATGAACTTTCAGGATGAAAGCCATGGTTGCAATATGAACATTTATATATTTCTTTACCCTCTTTACCCCTTTTCTTGTTCCTTGAACTGGATGGTGCATCCAATGGTTTGCTTTTCTCTCTTTGCTTGGTAGGTTCGAATTTGGGCTTCTCTTTCTTTTGCTTCCCTTTTCCATTCGAATTCTTGGATCCTTGAACAAAGAGGGTTGAATCTTTGGAGGTTATGGACCCCATTTGAATTAGCTTATCATGCTCTTTGGTAACGGACTCAATGAAGGAATTCAAGGTAGGAATCTTCCAATTCGGGGTAGTTAGCCAGCCGAAATTGAAACTAGAGACAAATACCGAGAAATATTTACCAAGTTTTGAAAGAATAGATATGATCAATTGTGTATCCTCTTTGACAACTGCACTGTTCTTCAATTGCAAAGACAAATGCTTGAATCTTGTGAAAAAATCATTAATGGTCTCAAAATTCTCAGGATTCAAGGCAATCAATTCATTTTCCAATTGAAAAGACCACATGTCATCTTGCTTTCCAAAAATATTTTCTAGTTGCTCCCATATTACCTTTGGAGTAGTCAATCCACTGAGGTAAAAGTGAAGATCCTTGGAAATATTGAGGAAAATAAGACCATATGCTTCATCCAACTTCTTGAAGTGCTTTGATTCTTCAATGAGTGTATTGGGCTCAACTTCGAGGCCCATGGTGACTCTGTAGTACCCTCTTGAGTGCAACATAATCTCCATGTCATTCTTCCATTAAAAATAATTGAAGAGAGTGAGTAGCTTTGAAGAAGAAGAATCCATCTCAATGATAGCGAATGCACTTGATGGAGATGATTAACCTGCAAATCACAATCAAAACAAGAACAGTAAGCTCGAACAATCCACCCTTTTAAAGTTGCATCACACCTGGTATTGGAGATTAAACAAACCTGCATGATCCAATGTATCAAATCCAAGAATTCGGTGGAAAAATCAAGCTTTTGGAGTGGATTGGAGAGTATTTTTTAGCTTTGCATGCACATGATATTTTGCATGCCAAAACTTTAGTAATTTTGAGCAAATTCACTTAATTCTTCATGTAGAACACCTATAGAAGAGAGATATTGTCCCTGCCATGGCTCTGATACCATGTAAAATTAGTCATAGTAGATCTATTGAACAAGAAAATCAATCACAATGATGTAAAAAAAATTGGAGTTAAAAACTGTGCAAGACAGATGCATCCTTGCTCTATAATCCAGAATAGTAGAATTACAATACAATACTATCACAATGAGTGAGCATTTCGAATTAGCCAAGGAGGTCATTCGAATATACTGCATGGCATAGCTTGGCTCCAACTAGGAGTCCTCATCATCAATCAATGGTGGTCATTAATGCACAAGCCACTATCAGCCAGGTGTCAAACTGAGTCTAACGGAGTCCAACTGAGTGTAATAAGTGTAACTGATGGTAATGGCACTAATGTAGGGAAGGAGGCTTATTGGAGGGCGCATGAGGATCTAAATGCACTCAGAATATGTATTCAAGTCTCACCGAAGGTCAATCAGAGTGATAACAGCAGTGAGGAGTCAGTCTAGCCTCAAATAAAGGAAAGACAACTAGCTAATTGAAGTGAACTAGACTGGTAGGTGAGAAAAGGCTCCCTTTTGAAGTGGTGGGTGAGAAGTGGGCATCTCCCTGACTAGGAGGGCTAAAACTGAATGGAAATCAGCTCCCAGGTGCTGGCAAACTAGGGACTAGGTGCTGGAGGCATCAAACTAGTGACTGGGCAGCATGTGGATGCATGCTTGTAAAGTGCATGCAAAGTACATACTGAATGATGAGATATACTAACATAAAAGGCTCATCAAAGTCACAATCAAAGGCTGTAAATTTGTTTAGAGGTTCTCTAGGGAATTGTTGAGTTGAGGAACTCCATGTGTCTATAATATAATTTTTGCGATTAATATTGCAGAGCCATGCCAAAGATATTTTTTCCTCTGTAGATTGTATTCCTCTATGTTTTTCCATATCTTTTTAGTGTAGGTATTATCTCATCATATAATTCAAAGCTTTCAGTAGCTGGTTTAGCCATATGTGTGTTGTAAATGCATGTATTATTTAACATTAAAGATTTTATTAGAGATTTCATAGGTTAATGACCTCTGGTCCATTTCCAGCATGTGTATGTAATCCTTTTGTATTTGAAGTTTTTAGATGTTTTAGTTTTTGTACATGTTAAGCTACCAATTCATATTGTTTTGTGATATGTTTACATTTTATTATAGTTGTTGGATTCTTTAGTCTAAAGCTCAGTACACAATTCTACCTTTAAATGTCAAGATAATTGTGCTACAAACACCCTCGCTATTTTAAATTGTTTATCCATTTTCTAAATCCACATTCACTCATTTTCAATGCACCGTAATACTCTTGAAAATTTCTCTGAGATGATGTTATATGTCCCATATTAGTTCATAATATTTATAGATATATTCAAGAAAGTCAAAAGATAAGCATAAATTCATATAGATCTATCTCTAAGATCTTTAAAAGCTAATCCCTATCATGATCTTAGATCTTGGGAGGGAGAATTATGCAAGAGGCTAGGAGGAGAGAAAAGGTCTATAGAGCCAACTAGAATCAAGGTTGCAAAGAAGGGACCCAGTAGTGGAATGATCCACATGAGACAACGTAAAATATTGGTGAAGGTTTGTAAACGACCCAGATTTACTAGGGAGATATATGGTTAAAATACACAACTCTTCGTTGAGGAGCTGATGTCACTCAAGGAGAACTGGGACAAGTTATTGAACGTGTGATTAAAGGCCTTGGAATTTATCATGACTCTTAGTTTTGTAATCTTATATTACAGCATGTAGAAGGTAAGGTAAGGTAAGATCAAATATATTTTACTCCTCACGTTTCTAAGAAAGTAGCCGGTGAATAATTAAAAAATGTTTTTTTGTTTGTTTTGTTTTTAATTATAAAAATAATATTGGAAGAAGCACCATTAAAAGGAGAACAGTTATGTTTTAAAACATAATAATATTTCAGATGATGAGTTTGTGTGCTCTAAGTAATTTAAAAGCTTTTTCCTAAATCTCTAACCGAGAATAAGATAAGAACCAGTTATTTAGAAAAGGGGAAGAGGAGCTACAATATTAAAAATAAAGATAGATTAGAAAAAGGGGAGCATATCATTTTAATAGGATTGATTGCTGGTTAATTGAAAAGGAGGTTGGTATTGTTTAAAAGTAGGCTCAACATTGGAATTTCATTTCAATCTTACCCATCATATTATTTTTTTATGTTTTAAATTTTAACATTCCTCTTCACTAATTTTTTTTCTAAATATGTACCTATCAATAATAACATTTTAGTATAGAAGTAACCCTACTGTAATAAATTTTTCATAATTGTGATGGTATAATTTAGGAGTATGATTTTCTATACTGTAATGTTATTTCAATATATTTTTTTTTGACATAGAACATGGTTTTAATAATGTAAATTATTTTTCTTTGATATTATATTAGGTCACATATGATTCAACACCAACACTACTCAGTTACAACACCACCCATTTGAAGAGCCCCTTGGCTCATCAAAATAGATTAAGCTATCCAATAGTTTATACCAAATTCCTCCATTCAATAATGAAATCTAATTGATAACTATACTACATGACATAGAAATTAGCATTAGAGTTAGTTGTATGCCTAAAAACCTTTTATTTCTCTACCAAATGTATGATTACTAACCTTACATAAAAAGATATGCAAATTCAACTTACAAGTTAAAATAGATCTACAACGCTATGTGATTTTTTGAATATATGAAATCATGTTTACAAGAAAAGGACTTGCATAGAAAACAGATTCAAACGAGTTTTAAAATAGATTTTCTAACTCAGTGATTTGTGCATGTGCTCTAATCTTCATGATAGATAGAAAAACTTCCCAGAAATTGTGAGTTGCGAAAATATATCATGTATATGAGCTATTGGATTGTATTATTGAGACAAGAATTGATAACAAAGATTATAAAGTTATATACAAAACAATAATCTTAGAAACTTGAAAACTCCACAAATATTTGATCACCAATTTTTTATAGAGCATTTTGGAAGCTGTCAATGTTTCCCTTCTAAGATCCCATTTTAAATCTTCATTTTCAGGTTTGAAATATTGAACTAGATGAGGGACACAAATTTTGTTCCCTAGACCAATCTATAGATTCATGAATTGATTTGTAAATAGAAACATAGGAACATTTCTAACTTAACGAGAGGATAAATTCCTTTAAGAGATGCATTTCAAATATTAGACATATGAGACTACCAAATTTTTTAATAATGTGCATGTGGAAGGTCGAATCTAGTGGAAATTTTTTTTGAGAGTGCAACATGAAAAATGCCCCAAGGAGCTTAACTACAAATTGCATAGATTATGTGACTTAGTTCTGGCCTTCTCGGTCCAGGGGTTATATCTTCTGTCAACATTTCCCAAGGCTTGCAACCAACCCAGTCCCTCTAAAACCCATGATATACAAATCCAAATCTAGGCACAGATGCGAAATAATGACCGTTGTAAACAACTATATTTACACATTATCCACCTCACCTACATATAACCAACTAACTCTAAAGGAAGCTAATTTTAATGAAAACAAAAATAGGAAGACAGTCAAACAGAGCCCTTGCTAAGAAAATGAAATATTTTAACTATTATTTGGTGAGAATTTTGTTCATAATGAAAAGAAACAGCAACAAAACCTAAAATGCTTTAGATTTGACCTCCATCTATTTTCCTAAAACAACTATAGTGACCATCATAATACTCCATTGATATCCTAGAGTCACAAGTGAATAAATGCCATGTTGTCTCTCAAGGAAACAATTCTTTAAGATGGCAAACTAAAAGTTAAAAAAACAGTCTACTAGCCACTCGAATGACTCGTACTATTTAAAAAAAATCATTTTTGCGATGATCTGGAGAGTTTTCATTCACAAAAAAATGTATTTAGCTCTAAAGCAACAAAAACTAAAATTCTTTAAGCATACCACCAAATAGATTCCCAAACAACACAAACCAAAAAAAAGACATGTTTAGTGATGACTAGAGAGGTCCTTAACAATCAATCTTCACTGTTCTTTTTGAATAAATATTGGGTGGTCATCCTCACTATGTTCAAAACAAGTAGATGGTGGTCCTATCCATTGAGTGCCTATTGGCCCAACAATTTTCTTATTGCACAAACATAATCATGTCATTTAGCTTTAATAATGATATCATTTTTCAACTTCACTATTCCCACTCGTGGCAGCATTCTTTTCATCCTATGATACTAGAAGATGTCGAACATCTTGACCTGCTAACAGTTCATGAGTGGCATCTTAGTTTCGGTTTTATATAAGACTGAATGAAAAAGGGAGATTTAGGATTACTGGATCAATATCAGTGTGTGGGTGGATTTCTACTCACAGGTCCCATAGGGTTTTATGGATATGTCTTTTTGGCTTGGTTAAACAGATAGATAAATATGTGGGCCAATAATATATATTTTCCTATTTCGTTTTTAGATAATAAATAGAACATAGTTACGGAGGAATAGGATATAGATACCTTGCTTGAATAAGTTTACCAAGCTCAATTGGTTCCTCCACTATCTCTACGTTGGTACTAGGGGAAACCTTGCACCAAAGTTTCAACAAAATTCTGGGCTGGCTAATGTTGGTAGTCTAGTCTCACAATCGGTCCAATCCCTTACACTTAAATATACTGCAACCCCTACCTATCTGAAACGAGTAGGCAACTTGGCCCCATAAAAACCATTATAACCATTATAAAATCCAACCTTCAAGAGGTATTTGATTGTCTTTGTAACCACTATTCTATTTATTTTTCCTTGTTCTTTTCTTTCCCTTTACTTTCCTTTATTGTCTATGTTATTTCTCTAATCAATTACAGCTTTTGGATAACCTGTGGTTGACCTCATTTTAGTGTTGGTCTAGTTCATTTGAATCTTGCCTATCCAATAATAGTGCTCCATTCTGATTCATTAAGAAGGTGAAAAAAAGAGAGGGTAAATCATTGTTATGGGCCTTGTAGTGTACATAATATTTTAGCAGGAAAAATTTGTTGGTTAGGCAAGCATTTAATTCCTTTGCTCCATGTGCCCACTAAAAAAAAAGAACCTAAAATGCTATAAAAGGCTATCTAATAGTTGCTCAAACATCTCGGAAATGACATATTTTAGGGATGACTTTGAGATATTTTTTCCTCCAATAATTTAAAACAATATAAATGAATTTTTCTTCAAAAATAAAAAAAAATATAAAATGATCCACAAATAACGGGGCTACAACTTCCTGAAACAATTTTATCTATCCAAAAACCTAGAAGAAAGTAATATGCAACATCCAATTTATTAAGAACCTCAAAATGGTACTCAAGACCATGAGAACGAGAACAAGAACATAGCACAAGCTTGTCCTAAAATCAAATCTTATAGAAAAAACTTAATGTTCAAAGAATGCAAATCACGAGTGCATATTGCATCAATAGATCAAATAGATCGAGCCTCTAGAATAATACAAAGTAAATGATAAAAATAACAATGACCTCTTTAGCAATTATTTTCCTTCCTCTATATTTATTTGCTCACCAAACATGATCGTGTTTATCCTACTAGTAGGTGGAAAGAAAGGTAAAAAAATTAAATCAAGTAGCATAAAATTAACCTTCCAATTGGAGATCTATGTGAAGGACCAATTAGTTTATAGTTACATGTTGCATACATATGGTTGGACAACTGATGGGAGAGGAATTTGTAGTTTGATCGAAGGAATTACTATATATGCTCATGATGGTTTGAACCTACGCACTATCGGGAGGCCCCTCCGAACAGTTGAAGAGATTCAATGTGCCCGCAAGGAAGCGCATGTGCTTTCCTAATCACACTCACTTCTACCAAGATGTTGACTCTATTATGCAAACATTTTCACTATCAAACCTCCTTCCACTACCAGACCAACACTGCTACTCCTCCATTTTCCTCTGCTTACGAAATCCCTTAGTTCAAATAACACATATTTCCACTACCCCACTGTCCACATTATCCTAGTTCCTACTGCCTCCTAGTCCTTAGGTAGCATACTAGCTAGTATCAATTTCTACCTCTTAATAAATATTATTAATGACATTTTCAACAATATTTTGAATGTCAAAATCATGGTTTACAGAAATATCTACATTTTTGAAAAAAAATGTTTTCCTACTATTTTCCATTGTATTTCATGGGAAAAATGTTTGAAGACAAGAAAATTCCCATCAAATTCCAACTCTGCTCGCAATTAAAAGAGTTGGGACTATTTTATTGAAACAAAAGGGAATGCTTATTTTTAAATAAAAATAAAGAAGTTGTAATTTTAAAAAGGCAAGAAAGAGTCATAGCTACGACGAGAAAGGAAGAAACTATAACTATAGAACTCTAGAAAAGGAAGAGGCTTGAGAAGAAGCTCAACCGAGGAAAGAGAACCCACTAAATATCCATAATGATTGTTGATTCTATTTGAAGGGGGGGAAGAACCTTTGTATGAGGTAAGCTAAGGTGAAAGAGATCTGAAGAGGTTGAAAGTAAGCTTTAAGAAGCTTAACTTGAAGACAAAGAATACCAAAAAATAAAGAAAGCATAAATGGGAAAGAGAAAAAGGCTCAAGCAAATGAAGAAAATTTATAATGCAAAAGAAGGTGGTGATGCTATTGCAAAAATACTAGGGACAAGTATTGAGGAATCTGCCGAAACAAATGAATTTGAAGCATAATCCGAAGATGAATGGAGAAACATGTTTTATTGTCCCCCATATTTTTTACACGAGAAATATGAGCTTTGGTAAATCGGAATGAAGTCTAGGCTATGTGTTGATGATTTGTGGATTGTAGTATTTAATGTATTTGAAGAACCAAAACAAGAATCCTACGAGGCCATGTCAAAAAATTAGAAAGATACCTTACTAGCAGATAAAAAGAATGATGATGTAGCATTGAGTCTCATTCAGCAAGCTATGGATTAGAGCATTTTTCCTAAAATTGCATAGCCAAAGAGGCTTGGGATATTTTGAACATAACTTTTGGTGTAAGGGAAAGTAGTGCAGTTGATATTGGAAGAAAAATTGTTGTTAAGAGAGAAATGCATAAAATTGAAGGTCATTATGTCTATGAAGTAGAACATAGGAATGGTGAACATGGTGAATTCCAGTGTGAAAATACGCACATGGATGATAAAGCTGTTAATGACAAAATTGAGGATGAAATAGGTGTATCCCATAGTACAAATGTACATGTAGATGATAATGATAAATAAGATTACAACCTCACTATGGTAGAGGCTTTTATAGTTGATGATGATGCAACCAAGATAGTTACAGGTTAGCCTGTAAAGGATGAAGAAGAAACTAAAGAAAAAGAATAAGAGCCCGTGAAGGCCAAGCCCATACCAACAAAATATTTTCATAACAATTATGTTGTTTGTAAATGTGCAAGTACAGGTGAAAAAAAAGAATCCATCATATTGTTACATGAGAGGAAAATGAATTTGTGGGACACTAAGAGTGGCAAAGAAAATGATCCAATGGTTGTTGTAGGAGAAGAAGTTACTATCTTTGCAGTAGGAGATATAGACATTGAATTCATGATTGAAGCTAGTGTTGAAGATGGCCTTGATGTTGAAGAAAAGGATAAAACAAATCGAGTATTATGTGAAGAATATGAATATGATTCTCTTGAAGTGGAGGAAAATGAGAAGAATCAAAATGTTATTCATGAGAAACCAATAGAAGTTGAAGAGAAGAAATGATAGTAGAGAAAAATGAAAATGATTTACTTAACAATCTAACAAATGTTTCCAAGTGTGTAGGTGTTGGAAGCAACAAACAACCAACAATAGCTAAAGAAAATAAGGAAGAGAACTCAATCACATTGCTAGTAAACCTTGATTATGAAATAAGGTTTCTTGAAGATTGGCTTGAAAATATTATAGATGAACATGAAATAGAAGAACTCTTGGATGAATATTTTGAGAAATGGTGCCTTGAAGAGATGAGGCATTATTATGAGCTCATGCTATGGTATAATGCTAATGTTAATAAAAAATGAAATAAAATTATGTTATGGTTTATGATTTATTTGATTCTTTTTATGGATCCATTGAAGCTAATATTGATAAATCTTGTGCTGAAACATATGGAAATGCTAAAACTACAAAAATTGAAGAAGATGGCATGGACAAAAAGTTTGAAGTACTCAAGAAAATACAAAGAGGAAGAAAAAGGTGAACTCGAAGATGAATAACATTAGAAAAATCAGTGGATACAATGTTTGGAGTAAAAGGAAGAATAAAGCATCTCAACAAAAAAATGAGAGGACAAAATGTCATAGTTTGCAGCCATATTAATAAAATTTTGAACTGTTTTTTATATATTGTAAGCCTTGTTTAGAGTTAGACTAGTAGGAAAATAAATTAAAAGTTTGTCTAAATCTGTTGTTTTCTAAGGAAGAGTATTGGTACGCGTTTGTAAGTTTCGGGGCAACCAATGTCAGAATTGGAAGTTAAGAAGTTATTGCAGCAGCTGTAACCTTGTAAATCCTGAGTAGGCCAATTAGACATAGTAGAAGACTCTAGATAAGGCTAGACTTCTCTAGGTTAGAAGTCTCTAGAAACTACAATGTATTATTTAAAAATCGGAGCATATTTGTGAAGGAGGCTTATAGATGAAGAGCATTCACTCCTGTTTATGATGTATTAAGAAAAATAGAGAGAGAGCATTTTCACACACAAAATATATTTTTCTATTATCAAATAATTCACACAGGTTACATATTTATATGAATCTGATAACTCTCTAGATACATGAATTGTGGATCTATATCACTATGATACTCTAGCACCAACTCACAATCTATGTGAGTTCCAATGACAACTCAACAAACCACAATTACAACCTTTAAGCATATCTCTAATATTCATGGAAGCATTACCTCCAACATCCTCCCTTAACTCTTACATGACAATTATTGAAAAAAAACATCAATACTAAATCACAAATTACAATATTGTATTGTTTGATTCATAGTCTGGCTGGTCTTCACTAGCACCTACACCCACTCTGAAATATTTTGGTTTACGCGATTTATTCTCCGCAACTTCAGGCTTCCCACTTGACTCATTTAAGCTAAACATCTTATGACCATCATTAATGTACTTTCATAATTGACAATATTGACAAACTCGGCTCATTGGGGCTTCTGCGATAGAGCAGTCAAGTGATGAATCATCCTATGGGAATTCCTCCATCTGTCAGATACTTTGCTTTCGGTTATCCGTCAATATCTAGGAAGGATGTCTGGATACGAAATGTATTCAAAATGAAATCATACAGGGTGACCTCTTGTACAAACATAAGAACCATTCTTCTTGAATCCAAGGCTGCTAGCTTATATCAAGAAAAAGTGGTCCTTTTTTTTCTTCTCACAACACACTTGAAGAATAGCACACTATAATAGCAAATCCACATAGCAATAAAATTTCCACAAAATAATCACTCACAAAAAAAAGGATCTGCATAACAATAATAAACTCACATAGGAAAATCTACTCTATTCTCCTATACTAACAACAGATTAGCTATCCCATGAGAGAATTAATACGAGTGAGGCTATGATACCATATTAAGAAAAATAGAGAGAGAGAATTTTAACACACACAAAATATATTTTTCTATTATCAAATGCTTCACACAATTTACATATTTATATGAATAAGAGGACTCTCTAGATCCATTAATTATGGATCTAGATCATTATGACACTCTAGCACCAACTCACAATCTATGTGAGTTCCAATGACAACTCAACAAACCACAATTACATTCTGTAAGCATATATCTAATATTCATGGAAGCATTACTTCCAACATGGTGTATTAGAGCTATATCTATGCACGTATTTGTTGTTTTTTGTTCATCGAGTGATTATCAGTAGTAGTTGTGAGAAGATTCCGCTGCGCCATTCCAACATTTAATAACCAAATTTCCATTTAGTCAATGGCATAACCAAATTTCCATTTAGTCAATGGCATAACCAAATTTAATAACCAGCCCTTGATGGAGTTGATGCATCCACATCTTTGGTGCTTGAGGAGTAGGAAGAGGATCCTACATTCTCACCAATTGATTTGATTATACCATCCCCTTCTCAACATCAATTGAGGTATCCTATGCATTAATTTGATGCCTCCATGCATAGAGGTGCATTGGATTTTCACCTATATTCATTGAGTCTATCATATGATGGAGGTTTGCACCCTTGTATCAGTGGAAGAGAGTTGAACCACTAGATGATTTCACATGGGGAAGCACTTTGCTTTCTACTTTGATTAGTTGATTGGAGTTTCCTTCCATTCCCTTGTTGGAGAAGGAGACACATGTTTGTATTTCATGCTTGCATTCTTGGAGATTTCTTTGATGCATCATTTTCTTGTGAGCAACATGAAAATCGTTATTTGTTGGATGATGCCTACATTTCTTGTGGTTGGACATGGGATTTTCACCCTTGTCAGTCAATATTTATTGATTTCATCTTAGATTCTTGCGTGCATTGGACACATAAGAACCTTCCTATGATCTTGGAGAGATTTGTTTGGGTTCAGCCCTACCTAGAGGATGAATTTTTCATGATGGATGATCTCTCTATGATTCATCCTAGCATTGAGGGTGACACACTTTCAATCTGGTTGCATGATCTTATCATTCCTCATGATGATTCCTTCATCCTTCCTAGTACCCTTCATGGTTATAACTTCTACATGGTGTTGATTATGTTTGGGAGGATGCACACTAGACAATGGGACCCTGGCATTACTTGGTATGTGAAGTTTCCTCACATGACATTGCCACATGGATATTTGTTGTTGAGGAAGTGGGATCCATACATTCCTTTTCCTGATGGATTTTTTTGGATGACATTATCATTGATGGGAGTGAAATAAAAGCAATGGGATCCTATTGTTGCTTGTATTTGGAGTAGTTGTTGTCATGTTGAATTGATGAATCAGGTCAACCTTATCTCTCATAAGTTCATCTATGTTGCACTTGGTTTCCATTTCCTAATTGGGGAACATTTATCTGGATGGAGTTATGGTTTGCATGCATGGTGCATTGGAGGATGTATCTTACATGGTGCATTGGAGGATGCATCTTACATGGTAAATTGGAGGATGTATCTTACACCTTCCATTTCTGAGGATCATTTGGGATCCTGGTATGAGTTGTGATTAGTCTCCACACTAAGTGCATGGTTGGATGGTGATGGAGCTATTTGTTGGGAGAGTCCATGAGCATTTTATAATCAGATTTGTGTAGCAGAATATTTGTATAGTAGAAGCATGATGGCCCTTGGTGCTTAGTTGGGTTGAAAATTCCAATGCGAGTCAATCAGCAACATATATCGGGGATTGAGGTAAGTGGTTGGCTTCATGTATGGTTGTATTTGATTATTACTTGAGGACAAGCAGTTTTGGGAGGGGAGGACTGGCATGTCCCCATTTTTTGTAGCACCATGTTAAGAACACTAACCACTCCATACATTGGGGTTCTAGTATTAAATTAATAATAAGGGAATAATTTGGGACAAATTTACCTTAGTAAATAATTACTTTAGCTATATAATAAATTATGGCTAAAGTATTTTGTATTAAATTAATTTAGAAGGGATGTAATATTATTTTGAGTATTTAATTTTTATTTAAATGTAATAATGACTTGGAAAAGGAGATAACGTGGGACAAATAATTTTCCTTGCAAAAGAAGGAAACTTGAAAAAAAATCAACACAAAGCAAGAATCAGTGAAAAGTAGGAAAGTGAAAAAAGAAGGAAAAGAGGAAAGAAAAGAAAAGTGGAAAGAGGCAAAAAAGTAGGAATGTTATCAAAAGAAAAAAATAAAGAATTTTCTTAACTTGTGCAACTCAAGAAGGATTAGAAACATCCATAAAGGGTATAGGTTCCAATTTGATTAAGTAAGGGCGCAACAATGAGGCTAAGTGGGTCCAAACCCAATCCAACTAGTTAAATAAACATCCATGCCTCTTGCAATTCGAATTTCTAAGAGAATAAGCTCAACATTGATGAGAAAAGTATATAAAAGAAGGAGGAGAACTCCATTTCACATCTTTTGGATAATTTACTTTCGAAGTTTTGTATTGAAGGGATCTGATCTCCTCAATTGACTTGGGAGATGTGCCCCCTGTCTTAGTAGGGAGATGTGCCCCTCTATTCATCAAAATTGAGGAATAACACACTAATTCTTATTGATGGAGTTTTATTGTAGGAATATATAGCCATTAAATTTGTTCATTAGATTCCATTGGATATATATATAGTAGTTATCAGAGAAGGAATCTTCCATTCTCCTTCATAGTGGTTTCTTGAGTGTGGGTTTTGCAAATTAGTTGAACAAGGGCGCATTTAAGGAGAATATAATGTGCATTTTGAAGAGGATGGAACTAAGACATCATTTTGGAGATCATTGCAGTTTCTATTATGTAATTTCAGTTACAAACATCCTCCATAGAATTCCATCTTACTCCTCTAATGAGTTATTGTAAGGGTTTAATCCAATTCTCTTGTTTTCTTTGTAATTGGTCATAGAAGGACACATTTAATGAGTGATTGATGATCTCTTTGCAGAAATGTATAGCCAATTTACTCTTATTTAAATTATTAATATTAGTATGCTCTTAGTATTCACTTAAGGTATTATGTTTAATGCATTTTCTCATCCTATGCTCATTGTAATATCACAACTAGACAGTCTTCAACTTTTATGAACTGAATTATCTTCTAGCGGTCCAATTACTATTATGTAGGTAATTGGATTTCCTTTATACTTTTCTGAAACCAACCCAATACTTAGACTGATATTTCATGACCCTCGGGGTTGTTTTGCAAAAGTCTAAATGTTAACTAGTTGACTAGTCCAATTAGCCCATCTCCCTCACTGAGCTATTAATTTGACCTCTCGGTATCAAAGTATCTTTCTATAGGTTCATGTATATTAATAAGAACCTTTTGAATCCATTCCAATATTCATATCATAGTTTTGGGAATTTCATATAGTGCTTGAGTCAGATTGAACGTTAACTAGTTGAGCTGCCCCTATAGCAACAACTTCTCCCAAGTCACCCAAACTTAGTCTAGCTGCCCAACAAATTATGTATTTTTTGTGTATTAGTACATTAGAGGGTATACAGAGGTCATCCACCTTCATGCGTTTCCTAAATATAGTGGAAAGGATCCCGTTTGGGTATGCTGGTATACCTAGGAAGCCTTGGAGTAGACTTCAGCGGTAGTTGAATTCAAAACATAAAAGTTTCGAGTACATTGTGCAAAGGATTATTGATGATAGGTTAGTACCTATTGTTTATTATTCTCCACACATATCCTCAATCACATAAGAGTCTCAATTCCATCTATTCAAGTCTTGGGACGGTTTAATAGTGACAGTAACTAGCTGTGTCAAATCTAGTTTCAAAACTAGTTACTAGTTTCACAATTTCCCTGATCTAATCTTCGTATTTGAGCTAATATATCCAAGTAATTTGATTGGGGATATTACATTTTTCATATATATATATATATATAAAGAAAGGTATTTTGCAGGTATACCAATATCCAATATTTTTTCACCTCTAGGATAGACTAGGCCCCTTGAGGTGTTTACATGTTTTCTACCCTTAAGATGTAGTTGATAAGGACATTATTTATGGGGTTATACAATATTATGGTCCCATCATACAGGGTGAGAAATTTGTAGTTCTAAAATTTACATTTTCTTCTAATCTAATACATGACCAACTAGGAGTCACTAAAATCTGTAGAGAGATGAGGCCACATTCTATAACGAATGTTAAAAATAGTTTTGGGACTAGATTTATACAACATTGTTTGAAACTTGTCCAACATTAGCTTTATATTATATGGAATGTATGCTTAATGTGTAGAGTAATACAACCAACACCTAGAATATTTTTCCCAAGTAAGATGCACCACCAGTAATCCTAGGGATTACTCATAACAATAATTTTTTCCATTGGTTATCTTGGTATGTGTATTGTGACCTATAAATTGAATTCATTTACTATGTTTAATATTTGAACCGCTACAAAAAATGGGAGCAATACCTTCTTCTCAAAGAGAGAAACATTACGTACCAACTAGAGCCCCATGCTACAATAAGAGGGAAATCCCATAAAGCTCTGGTCTTTGAATTATCACACCATATTCTAAGGACATTCTTAATCATGTTACTTATCCATATAGCATTGAGATTTGCTAATACTACAATCTTATCTCAAACATTATGAGCAAATGGACATGACATTACGGAATAGTAATTGTATTCATCATGACAAGGGCATAAATTACACCTACTAGGACCTACACAAGGCCTAATTTGGAGAATGTGCCATGTTAGAAACTTATTGTTTAGGAGTATCCCCATAAATATGTGATTCTTATATGGGCACTTGAAACACCATATTATCCTTCACCGCCATTTTGGTGACTCCAAACCCTATTCATCACTAAGTACAACAAACCAAAATTTGGAGGTGTATTTCCTATAAGGGTGCTTTAACCAAATGAGTGGGCCTTATTTATCCTTGATCATAACATGGAAAGTTGAAATTAGGGTGGTGAACCAATACCAATATTTACAATCTTCCTCTTTAAATCTGAAAAAGGTCTTGACAACTAGGATTAGTTCTAAATTGAGGAATTTTGATGGCTTGCTACCTAATCCATAGAGTAAATTCCCCTTGATCATAAATGAAAAATAAATGTTGGTAAAGGAAATAAAAAACAAGACATACATAGAGCTACATCTATATCTCACATCTAAAACAATTCACTAGGAGATGAAAACTCTTCTTTATTAACCTCTTGAAAACAAGCAATATTTTACATGAATTTATATTCACATTGTGCACAAAGTCTAAGACATTTTCAAAATGAGATGTTGTACCTTCTAGGTGATTATTCATCTTCCTACTCAACCTTACAAGATTTATCTACAATATTAAATTCCTATCTACCAAACCTGACATTCAATTTAATATTAATAAGGGAATGAACTAGTGCTTCTATCAATGCTCCCCCTTAATTTTTACCATAGTTTTCAACAACACTTACAAAATTTACAACAACACTAAGAGCTAAAACATTTGACAAATATGCTTCAGAATTTACACCCATACCATTAGCAATGGATCTATGCGATTACAGAACAATAGATTTCCACATGATTCTAAATACAATTTCCTATTGGTCCTAGTCTCAGCCGGTCTTACAAAATGACTCAGTAAAAACATTAATAATTTTTTTCATAGTTGGAAGAGACTTTGCATTCACCAATTCTTCTAATATTTTTCATCTTCACTTTTTTCTTAAATCTCAATGCCTTCATAGATTCTTTAGAACATATGCCAACATTAGTAAATGCATCCTTTTCATGTCTGAAGTTCAATTGTTTTGTCACATATTCATAGTTCTCATTCATATCCATGCTTGCAATATTGTTACTGTCATTTCCTACAATCTTACAAACAAGTAAATGGTCAAATAAATGAACAATATCTTTCATATTATGATGTTCAATATGTCTTGGAACTTTTGTTGTTGCACATTCAACTTTCATAGTTGTGTTCTCTTAGTCATTTCCTTCTTCTGTTTTGACATGACAACTTCCATCAAATAGTTAATAAGGTACACTATAAGAAAAATACCTTATAATAGATGTTTTGTGGAACCTCCTAAAAAAATATGCCAAATATGATTTTATATTGGAGGTCTCTAGCAGTTGTATCATAAAGTATTCTTGCATACTCTTAGAGATATATGAATGATGAGGTCATTGACCTTGGTCTTTTTTTCAGGTTTCTGGAGGACAACTCTGTATTGTTGCTTTTAGTGCAGAGGTTAGAATCCTCTCCCTTTTTCGTACGACGGTGTTGCACTGTACCATTGATGGGAAATGTATTAGTTTCCCTCTATTGTATTATGTTGATTCTTTAGTGCAGATGCCTAGATGCATTAGGTGCTTTGCCCTTTTTTCTTTTTTTTTGGATCAATGCATGAATAGTTTGAGGGGAGGGTCCACTTCCACTTTGCTTTAGATTTTTTTTGTTTATTTTTTGAGAGGTTTATAACCACAAGGCCATCATTTGACTGCCACCATCCTAGGGAGATGACCAAGGTGCATATGGACATGTGGGGAAAAATGCTATGATACATGAGTAATGCATTGGTGCACCTTAGGTATAGGTGCATCGGTGTGTCTATTAAAATAATTCATTGCTTCCAAAAATCCCCTTCAATGCAGAAAAAAAAAAAAATAAAAAAATAAAAAAATAATAATAATAATAATAATAATAATAATAATAATAATTAAATAAATAAATAAATAATTTTATATTTCAACTTCCAACAAAAATTGATGCATTTGATACATTCTTATGGATTAGTTTGTAAGTACACTTAACACACTAGGATTAGCGAAAACTCATCCACCTAAAAAATTAAATATGTTTAACAACGAATACATCATGTTCTATTTATACTAATGCACCAATGCGCTCCTTATATTACAAAACTGACATATAGACCATTTTTATTTTTGTAAATCCCACACTAGTGCATTTCATTGTACCAATAGCATCGATGTGTCCTGTACCTAAGGGCATCAACATAGGGTGAAATTAAATGAATTTTCGAATGATTTTCATTTTTATATTCTTGAAAAATGCATTTATATCCTCCAAAAGCATTGGTGAGTCCCATACTTGGGAGAACCACATTAGGTTAAAATTAAAAAACCTTGTTCGGAAAGTGCCTCTTAATCAAGCTGCCAAGCAGTAGGTAAAGCTAGTCCAAGTGTTAAAATGGTCCCTTGTTTCTTGGATTAGTGGGTTTATTCATGTCTGGGAGTTATTAAGGCATGACTAGTTCTTGGGGTGACACCACTGCTCGTTGACAACTGCGTTTATAAGAATTGTGTCCTATGTTCCCTTCAAGTTCACAGAATCCCTTTCCAATGAAAATTTTCCTAAATATCTAACGTTAAGTGGTAATCTTGGTTTTCTTTCTTAGGTTCCCCATAGGTCACTGAAAGGAAAATATATTGCGGCACCTGAGACAATCGTAGAATCTTCATCTCAGCTCCTTTGCAGGGTATTTTCGAAAGGCAAGTGCTTGCGGCCCTTGTGATTGGTGCATGAAAATTAGAGTAGTTGTCTCTCAATATTTGTTGGTTGGACTTGGGATCTAGACATCCTTGGATGATTTCTAAAGACCCTTAACTATGGCTCTTAAGTAAATAGTATTTGGTACTAAACAACCTAGCGATTGTCATTGGAAGAGTATTTATACTTCTGTAAATATTTTCATGAAATTTTTAGTATGTGTTGTTTGTTTTATTTCTTAATTTTGTATAATTCCTCCTTTGTGTCTTCTACAAGCCATCGTGGTCGATCAACATTTTTGTGGGTAAGGTTTCAAGGAAAATCCCTTGAATAGAGGATTTCCCTATACTAAGTAAAAGATTGGATAGCAATAATCGACGCCCTCAGGGGGCAGAGGAAGAAAATCAAGAATCGGAAATAGAACATGAATAAGAGGAAAACATTTCTAATTCTAGTGAGTCTAAGGGTTCGTTTGAGTAAGGACACTTTAGTAACAATAAGGTTTAGTTGAATAACTCCCCTAGAGTTTATTCTCCTCATCCTCAGGGGAACTTAGGTCCTATTGTTATAGAGGATCCTTCAGATCCCAAAGAGCGATTAAACCCACCACATAGTCCTAATTTTGTTCACAACTAAGGACTTGAGTTACATACCCCTAGATTAAATAGTCTTCCATTTGACTTGGTTACTATGGAAAACACAAGGGATATACCTATTAATGGATAGGATACACCCAGAGTTAGTTAAGTTCCCATAGAGAAAGGAAATGTAAATACCACATCTACGAGAGAATCTAGATGGTTTCCACCATGTGCAATGGTGCTCACTAGAGGGGATTCATCTATTTCACAATGCTCTAATATTTTTTCCTTTTGGATGACTTCTCTAGGTTTCCAACCTTGAATGCTAATATTGCTCCCATTAAAAAAAAAATGCTACTACTCCTAGCAGTGGTGCATCAATTCCCTCATATGCATTCCCACCATATAGTGGAAAAAATTCCATGTACAATCCTTCAACATTACTAGATCTAACCTACCTCAGATTAACATACCTTTCCAAGGAAGGGGCATATGAGTAATACTTTTCCTTTACGAAAAAATATACCACAAAGAAATACAATTAATCATTGAATAGGGGGCACCAATGCCAAATTTCCTTGGGGGCATAATATGGACCGAGGAAATATTCATTCATCTTTGGCAAGGGGGATAAGCATGGTGAGTAGTGAAAATGTTAACACTACCCAAGGTATCAAACCATTCATCATGGGCATATGTGGACTTAATATGACTCAATTTGTACAAAATTAGTTTGGCCTCATTTTAGAATCTTAACCTTAACAAAAGAAAATCTGTTGCAATTGATATAAGAAGTAAAGTGTAAAAGAAATTATTCAAAGTATACAGTATAAAATGTGATTGTTCATTATGATATATGTATTTTCAAGAACCATCGCTTCATTTGTATGGGCCTCATACAATGAGTTCAATTGTCATGAGATTGAATCCAGGGGGCAATGCAACGTGTGTGAAAATAATGCAAGCATTATTACAGGTTTTTTTTTTCCACAGTGTACCATAAATACAGGTTTTTTTTCCAGAGTGTGATATGAGCATTATTACATGTTTTTTTTCCAAAGTGTAACATAATGTGAACATGATAACTTAATATGATGTGAAGAGGATAGTTCCTTATAGGTGTTATAAAGGAAATATTTACTTTATAAGTATTATATGTGCACCATTATAAGGTTATGAATTTTGAGGATGGTTCTTACACATAACTTAAGGAAAAAAAAATAATCTTAGTCATCTAAATAAGTTTTTAATTTTCATGAACCAGCATCTAAAATTACCAAATAGGACAAAGTTTAAAGAAAATATTGAATGAAAATTTGATGGATGGGATTCATTAAAATGTTTTTTGCACTAGGAATGGTTATTGAGATAGTGCAAGGGGTAACCTTAGTATCATAGGAGATAAAGTAGGTTTATATGATTCACATACCATGTAAATGATCCAAAATTACCATATAGACCTCATAAAAGGAACCTATTGTATGTATATCTATATAGATGTCAGTACAAGGTTTGGCATGCCGATGATGGTTCTCAGTGCCCTAGACATGTTCTTAGGAGGCGCATGAATTCATTTAGGTCTAAATAATGTTTTAGTTCTCAAGACTCATGTACATTGTCCAAATGACCACAAAATCTTTATAAAAGGAATGTTTTTCCAATAGGTGTTATATAGCTATCATTACACTAAGGATGATAATCAAAACCCTAGACATCATACAACAAGGAGCAACAATGTCTTATATTCTAAAAGATAATTTTATATCTCTTATTGATTCTTAGTGTATCAAACTACTGCTCATGCCATATAAAAGGAAACTTGGGCTTCTAGTTGGCATATAGGTGTCATTGCAAGGTTTAATATAATCAAGATGCTTCTTAGGGTATGGACATTGTTATAGGGAACAAAAGAGGTCTTGAATGTGGAATCGATGTTTTAAAAGTTTTATTCTAGGGATGATGTACAAGATAATTTTCTTTTACCTATATTTACTCTACAAAGGGCATGACTTCCTCATATTTTTGGTCTGAAATCATAAACGAAGTTTGATATTTGATAAATTCTTATGATCATATGTGAATGTGCGATATATGGAGAAAATACAGTGTATATTCGGGTATCTTAGAATTATAAGTGGGAGGTGATACTTTATTATTTTTGTTAGTGTTAGGTTGAGTAGGAAGTTGAGGGGATCTTTCTTGAGGATTATATGGAAGCAACTATAATTGTTATTTTTATGGAAATTAGAGGTGTTTATTTGTGGAATTTTTTGGGTGGTTGTTGTTGCATATTCCTAGAGTGAGGTCATTACCAGCCTTCCTTCTAAGCATCAATTTTAGCTTTTTTAGGTGCACATTGTTTCCAAAGAATGGATAGATACCAATTTTGAGGAAGATATATTTAGTTAGAAAAAAACAAATTGTAAAATTTGAATGTATCTTAGATCATACCAAGTGGATGAGGTTTCTATGGTTTTCTTTCATGAGAAGGGAATTTTTTTTCTTCTTATTATCCTTTTTACTCTCTTATAAACTACTTTTAATTCTAGAAAGAAAGTGAAATTTCAAGTTTTGTAATATTATTTTCAAATCATGCAAGTTTCAAGTTTGTTCCATGCCAAAATCTATTTGTAAATGCCTCTTCGGACATTTGGAGTAGAAAATTCTAATGTCAGTTCTGCTTCGTCTTGCTTTTTTTTCCTGCAACATAATAAATTGAGAATTGAGGGATATAAGCATGCATCTCTAATTGTCTTCTTAGAAATTTACTTTTTTGGCATGGCTGATCCATCCTCTAGATTGTTTTATGATTTATGCAAAAATATATCTAAATTGCATCCTGTGATTTACATATCCTCATGAATAACATCTAACCAATTCACAAGTCTCATCATAACTTAGCTGACAAACATTTCCATTCCCCATCAAATTCATCTTGAATCAATACATTCATCCCATATACCACTCAAGGGAATAATTTATAGATTTTCCTTGTCTAACATTCTCTCTCCAAAAGTCTAGAGATTATAAGCAAACCTTTTAACATAATCTATCAAAATTTTATCTTATTTCTATGTCATTTTAAATATTTATTTTTTAAAATAGTAGTCCCAACACATATTCAAGAATTCCTATTGCATTTTATCCTAGGTACAAATACTATGCCCACGAAGTCCCATAACCAAAACTGTTGCATTCTTGAGTGTGGCATGCAATCGTTCTAATTTATAACCATGTGAGAATCAATAATAACTTCTACAAAGGAAATGATATTCAAAAGTAAAGGTATCTAAATATTCACATGCCATTTCATTGAAATTTGGAAGGGCCAAAAGTGGAACATTTTGAATTCAAACTAATCCTCAACGTTGAAGGGACTGGCATTTCGGGGTCCCCCAAAAAGACCATCTAAACAATACTAACATCACATGAAAAAATTTTAAACTTGAAAATAAAATGCGAAACCGTAAATAAAATGCTAAAACTCAAACTGTACATAAAATGGAACCATATACCTAATTTCTTAAGGTTGTGGAGCCAGATCTTCCAGTCTCATAGATGATATTGTCTCAGTTGTGTACCCTAGAGGACTGTACACCCATTCTGCATTTTTAGGGGCTTTTTTTGCCAGCTATTTTGTGGGCCCATGGTTTTGGGTATCCTGTGGTATTTTCCCATTGTATTTCCCAATTGTATTTCCCCTATAAAATAAAGACATTGTAATATGGCTAGGGAAAGATGTATTAGGTTTTATGCATTGTAAAGATCTCTAAGACCAGGAGAGAGACTGTGAGACAGTGAAGAGGAAGTGCAGCGGCTGTGCTGCAAGTTGTATCCCTTCACCTTGCTGGATGGTAATAATAATAAGGACTGGCAAATTCAGTGTGGACGTAGCCCAAGTTGGGTGAACCACGATATATCCGTGTCTCTCTTGTAATGTGTATGTGTGATTATATTTGCATTTATGTTTATTGTTATTGCTCTGAGATCCTATTTTTCTAACAATTTGTATCATAGCCAAAGGTCTATTTGGCAGATAAACCTACAGGAAGCTAGGGTTTCTGGTTCGAGTGGGAGCAATGGCGGAAGAAGGAAAGTTTAAGGTCGAGAAGTTTAACGGCCAAAACTTCTAGTTATGGAAGATGCAAATGGAGGACTATCTGTACCAGAAGGATCTATTCCTACCATTGGGAGGAAGAGCAAAGCATCCGACGGCCATGAAGGACGAAGAATGGGAGGTTCTTGACAGAAAGGCTCTGGGAACAATATAGTTGAGCCTGGCTTCGTCGATGGCTTTCAATATCTCAAAAGAAATGACAACGGAGGGTTTGATGAGTGCACTGGGTAAGCTATATGAAAAACCCTCGGCCTCCAACAAGGTATTTCTAATGAAGCGTTTATTTAATATGAAGATGTCGGAAGGTGGATCTGTTACTGGTCATCTAAATGAGTCTAATACGGTTATAAATCAGCTAAGTTCTGTAAGTGTGAACTTTGATGATGAGGTTAGGGCTCTTCTAATCTTTTGTTCATTGCCAGAAAGATGGAATAGCTTAGTCATGGCTGTAAGTAACTCTGTCTCTGGTTCAAACACCTTGAAATTTGATGATGTTATTGGTGTTATTCTTAGCGAGGAAATGCGAAGAAAAAACACAGATGAGACATCAGGTAATGCGTTGACCATGGAGAGCAAGGAAAGACAAAAGGAGAGAGGAAAGAGCCAAGGTAATCGTGGCAAGTCTAAAATGGGTAGATCCAAGTCTAGACTAGGAAAAATAGAGTGTTGGAACTGTGGAAATAAAGGACATTTGAAGAAAGAATGCAGATCTCTAAAGAAGAAAGGAGATGCACAGAAGGAAACTACCCAAGAAGCAAATGTAGCAGGTGATGTGTTACAAGATGCTTTGATTCTTGCATTAGATAATACTAGTGATTATTGGGTAGTAGATTCAGGAGCTTCATGTCATGCTACAACCCATAGGAAATACTTTCATGAATATGTTCCTTGCGATTTTGGACATGTTTTATTGGGTGATGATGAGCCATGTAAAATTGTTGGAATGGGTAAGGTATCGATAAAAGTTAAGAATGGAACTGACTGGCTATTGCAAGATGTTAGGCATATTCCTATTATGAAAAGAAATCTGATCTCAATAGGGTAGTTGGGAGATGGCAGCTGTGTATCTACATTTGGAGAAAAGTGGTGGAAGATCACTAAAGGATCAATGGTGATAGCAAAAAGAGACAGGATAGGTACATTGTATTTATGTCCTCATAATACTGACCATTCTATCTCTTTAGATTCCACAGGAATAGATACAACATTGTGGCATCATAGGCTTGGCCACATGAGTGAGAAGGGGATGCAGATTCTCCACTCAAGGAAGTTGTTGCTAGATTTGAAGCAGGTAAGTTTGGAATTCTGTGAAAACTGTGTTTATGGGAAATAGAAGAGAGTCAGATTTCTCAGAGTTGGGAAACAGAAGAAGAATGAAAAGTTAGAGCTAGTGCATACAGATGTATGGGGACCGGCTCAGGTACAATCTCTTGGTCGCTCTCATTATTATGTTACATTTATTGATGATGCAACTAGGAAAACTTGGGTTTATTTCATTAGACAAAAATCTTATATGTTCGCTACTTTTAAGAAGTGGAAAGCTTTGGTTGAGAATGAGACAGGGAAAAGCTTGAAGTGTCTCAGATTTGATAATGGAGGTGAGTGCTGCGGCAAGGAGTTTGATAGTTACTGTTCATACCATGGGATTCGTAGAGAAAAGACAGTCCCAGGAACACCACAAGAAAATGGTGTGTCAAAAAGGATGAACAAAACGATTGTGTAGCGTGCAAGGTGTAGGAGACTGCATGCAGGGTTGCCCTTATAGTTTTGGGAAGATGTTTTAAATACTGTTGTTTATTTAATAAATAGAGGACCTTCAAGTGCTTTGGATGGTGGTATTCCAGAGGAGGCATGGACAGATAAAAAGGTAAACTACTCATTTCTGAGAATGTTTGGTTGTGAAGCATTTGTCCATATTGATAAAGAAAATAGAACAAATCTTGAAGCTAAATCCAAGAAATGTACCTTTATTGATATGGGGTTCATGAATTTGGTTATCGTTTATGGGATTATGAAAATAACAAAATCATCAGGAGTAGAGATGTAATATTCAATGAAAAGGTCATGTATAAAGATCAGTTGCAGGGAAAGAAATAGGAAAAGGAAAACACAGAGTACACAGTACTTGATGAAATTGAAGAAAATGAAGTTCCAAAGGTGCCAAAAAATCAAGAACAACAACAAGTACCTGAAACTCCTTCAATTGTAAGAAGATCTACCAGGTTAAGTAGACTCCATGAATGATACTCTCCTTCAATGTATTATTTATTGATGACTGATTCTGGTGAACCAAAATGTTATGAAGAAGCAATGCAGGTGGAAACTAGAAAGAAGTGGGAGCAAGGCATGAATGAGGAGATGGATTCATTGGTAGGAAACCAGACTTGGGATTTGGTTCAATTGCCTACTGGTAAAAGAGCATTGTAGAACAAATGGATTTACAGTTTGAAGGAAGAAGAAGGAGGTAAGAAGCGGTACAAGGTCAGACTTGTTGTAAAGGGGTTTGCACAGAAGAAAGGTATTGATTTTGATGAAATATTTTCTCATGTTGTTAAGATGACTTCAATTAGGACTATCTTAAGTCTAGTGGAGGTAGAAGATTTAGATCTTGAATAGTCAGATGTAAAAACAACATTTCTCCATGGGGATTTGGAGGAAGAGATATATATGCAGTAGCCACAAGGGTATGAGGTGAAAGGTATCGAGAACTTGGTATGCAGGTTGAAAAATAGTTTGTGTGGCTTGAAGCAAGCTCCAAGGCAGTGGTATTTAAAATTTGACAGGTTTATGACAGAACAAGGTTATAGTAGATGTCATTCTGACCACTGTGTTTATTTCAAGAAGCTAGACAATGAAATATATATTATCTTGTTATTGTATGTGGATGACATGCTTGTTGCAGGGTCTAACATGCAGGATATAAATGTACTCAAAAGAAAGCTAGCTAATTCATTTGCGATAAAGGATTTGGGTGCTGCAAAGAAAATCCTTGGTATGAGAATAACAAGAGATAGAAAAATTGCAAATTGACATTGTCTCAGGGTGAGTACATACAAAAGGTGTTGGAGAGGTTCAGAATGCAGAATGCAAAACTAGTTAGTACACCTTTGGCCATCCATTTCAGTATAAGTAAGGAAATGTGTCCCAAGACACAGGAAGAGATAGATTACATGTCCAAGATTCCCTATCAATCAACAGTTGGCAGCTTGATGTATGCCATGGTGTGCACAATACCAAATATTGCACATGCAGTGGGAGTTGTGAGCAGATATATGAACAATCCATGTAAAGAACATTGGAGGGAAGTACAGTGGATTCTTAGGTATTTGAGAGATACCACCACTCAGGCATTATGTTTTGGAGGTTCAGACACTGTTCTACAGGGATATGTTGATGCAGATATGGCAGGTGATAAGGATAGCAGGAGGAGCACCATAGGGTATGTGTTTACTGTAGGTGGAACAACAGTAAGCTGGATTTCAAAACTGTAGAATGTTGTTGCACTTTCAACAATGGAAGCAGAGTATGTTGCTATTACAGAGGCTAGTAAAGAGATGATTTGGTTGCAGAGGTTTATGGAGGAAGTGGGTAAGAAGCAGAAGGATAGCAGGTTGTATAGTGACAGCCAGAGTGCCATTCATCTTGCAAAGAACTCAGCATTCCATTTCAGGACTAAACATATTCAGCTCAAGTACCATTTCATACGCTCTGTTCTCGAAGATGAACTGTTGAAGCTGGAAAAGATACATACTAGCTAGAATTCTACAGACATGTTCACAAAGGTAGTGACTAGAGAGAAACTGAGTTGTTGCTCGGTTTCAGTTGGCCTTATAGCATGAAGGTGAAGAGGAGAAATTTTCCAAGTCCAAGTTCAGCAGTGGTGGAGTTGCTGTGATCAGTGTCCAAGTGGGAGATTGTTGGTTGTGGAGCAAGATCTTCCAGTCTCATAGATGATATTGTCTCAGTTGTGCACCCCGGAGGACTATACACCCATTCTGCATTTTTAGGGGTTCAGAGCAATGCCCCGAAAAAGGGGGTTTGGGGGCGGAGCCCCCGCGAACATGGGTTCAGGGGAAACACCACAGAGAAAAAAATTTGGGGCTGTTTTCGTCAGCTATTTTGCGGGCCCATGGTTTTGGGTATCCCATGGTATTTTCCCATTGTATTTCCCCTATAAAAGAAAGACATTGTAATACGGCTAGGGCAAGATGTATTAGGTTTTATGCATTGTAAAGATCTCTAAGATCAGGAGAGAGACTGTGAGACAGTGAAGAGAAAGTGCAGTAGCTGTGGTGCAGGTTGTATCCCTTCACCTTGTTGGACGGTAATAATAATAAGGAATGGAAAATTCAGTGTGGACGTAGCCCAAGTTGGGTGAACCATGATATATATGTGTCTCTCTTGTAATGTGTATGTGTGATTATATTTGCATTTCTTTTTATTGTTATTGCTCTGCAATCCTGTTTTTCTAACAAGTTGTAGCTGACATCCCTTGTCGCTTCGATCTGGACATCCAATCTCTTGATTTACTGAAGACCTCTCGGTTGACCACCCTACAATATCAGGGTTACTCTCTTTCACCCAGAACCCCTGACCATTTTGGGGTCGTAAGAACACACTAGCAAGCTTCCCGCTGGGATCTCCCAATCTCTGGTCTAGCTAAGCCCATTTCACAAGAACCATAAGATCAATTCTCGATTCCGGTTCCCATCCAACACTAGGGAGCAAGAGATATCCTTTTCTCTTTTTCCTCCCTTCTTTTATAACAAAAGTCTGTATGCCATGTGTCCTCACATGCATATAATTTATTTAATTCAATATTTTATTAATATTTATTCTCAAGTTACAAGTGTCTCTTCTGGTCTTAAGTGTGCACCTAATTTCCTAAATTGGTGCAAGGTAGGTGTAGTGCTTTGCCAACTATTTTTATTCAAGAAATATTTTTATTAGAACTTTTAATAAACCACAAGATGTTTTCTATTTTCTCTCCTTCCCAATTAATAAAATGAAAGTAAAAGAAATTTATTTTATTAATATTCTACTTTAATTCCAATTCTTTTTCAAAGTTTATAATATTAAATAAAAATCAAGATTTGAATAAATAGTTCTTGTATTTTTATTCCACTTCATTTCTAATTCTTTTTCAAAGATAATAATGTTAAATAAAA
Source organism: Larix kaempferi (assembly GCA_027924585.1). NCBI lineage: Eukaryota > Viridiplantae > Streptophyta > Pinopsida > Pinales > Pinaceae > Larix > Larix kaempferi. The sequence goes on from BSBM01001879.1 coordinate 5,377,539, forward strand.
TTAAAGATTTGAGTAAATAGTTCTACTATTTATTTCCTACTTTATTTCTAATTCTTTTCCTCTTTTCAAATTAGTAAAATAAAACAAATTGGAATAAAGTATTTCTTAAATTTTATGTGAAATTTCCATTTATACATTTGATTAATTTCTCCCTTTGGTTCTTGTCTAGGTACCTCTTTGGCGGGCCCTTTCGACAGTTCTATTTCTTTCTTCTTATGGGGAGTATTGCGTAGCAATAGGAAATCTTTACTCTGACCTTCCAACTACACTTTCTTGGATACTAAGGGGTGCTGAGGGATAAGGTTCTCTTGGTCATAATACTGATCTAGAGGTTTTCCAATGTAGACCCAGGTACTTCGCGATACAAGATACCAACAAAACCCCTATTCACCGGCCCTTTCAGAAACAGACTGCAAGTAGCCTGGGGTCTCACTCGAGGCGAAGTTGAGGGGGTGGTTGCAGAAGCAGTTTTCCACAACCTTGTGATGCGAGTGTTTCAACGGATTCATGTACAACGTGGTACAGGTTGTGTGTTGCGGTCAATGACTGCGTGAAGTCTTCTACTCCGTGGCAAGTATCTTTTAGGAACAAAGATATTTGCAACCTCAGCACGTCCACAGGGCGTGCAGTGGGGTTATGAGACCTAATTACTTCTACTCAATCTTATTCGATGATCCTTAAGTATTCATCATTACTTAGCTTGACAAACATTATAACTTATGTAAATGAGAGAGACACGTAGTGTTGTGGGCTGGATGTCATGATTCAACATTAACCATTGATTGTGTGGTTATCTCATAGATCCATTCATTTGAGAACTTATAGGTGCTTAAGTGTTAACATTCCTCCATACTTGAACTACTAGCATCTTATTCCATCCTTTCCACGGTGAATATAGATAATAGTAAACATATATTGGACCACAGTAACTTCATGTATGTATTGTAAGTAAATAAAATAACAAATCAATGACAATCATACACAACAATCACATAACACTAGGTTTAAGGTGGTTCGCTCCCATGGATGGGAAGCTACGTCCACAAGAACTGTTGTTTAATATCTTAGGAAAGGGTACAACAGTTCTTCGTCTGCGCAATCAACTGCAGACGCTCTTCTCTCTCTCTCTCAAAATTAGGTCTCTACGCACTCAGCTGCAAAGCCTTTACAATGCTTCAATCTCACAGATCTAACAATATTCAATAATAATCAACAAAATGAAGAGTTAACCCTTCTCCCTTACAAAATTGCCTTATTTATAGATTAAGACTCGTAGGTCATATATTTTACATTTTGAAGGCAGAAACCCTTAGGTTTACAAAACTGTCGTGATTTTCCCAAAACCGGACCACTGATAGCTGGCAACAAATCTTCTGTTACATGCGCGCCAATAGGTTGTTTCCGCCAAGCTCTTCTTCCGTGTCCTCAGATGACTAGCTCGAGTAGTCGTAGTCTTCTATTTGTATGATCAGTCACCTAGCTCGGATCTGCACCTACCCACTGCTTGGTAGTTATCGACAATCTTTGCCAAAAATAGGTCTTCTGTGACCTAACCAAAATAATTGCCATCATCCATCCACACTCTGCTTAGCTGGATCTCCATTGACATGGCACATCTTGGTGCTGTACTCCTCGTAGCACTGACCTTGCGGCTCTTTCAACACTATGCCACGCATAACTTCACAGCATACAAGAACTTATCCCAAAATTGTTCAAACTTAACTTCGCTTAGCTTCACAGTTCTCAAAATTCTTCCTGCTCAAAAATGCCCCATTTGGGCCAGGCCCAATAGGCCCCTAACACTTACTTGTGGCTCGCCCTCGAGACGCTTGCAACTCCTTTAAGGTGTTCTACTAATTGTGGATTGACCTTCACATCGAACTCATTGAATGTGTCAATCAACTTTTCTACCGCGGTCTTCGTATCTTATTCAATTTTCCCAACTGTTTCCACCCTCTCAAGTGTTATCTCATGGCCGATCTGGCCATCCACCTGCCCTTGATTTTGGTTTAGATCCTTTAAATTTTCTTCGATCTCTTGTGAGATCATGCCGGCTTCCTCTAATAGTGGCTGGGACTTATCGCCCATTTTTGTTTCCTTCTCACGCAAAAATTTAACTTCTTTCTTTGGGGTGTTGATTTCTCAGTATTTTAAGAGTTTCTCCCTTGGTGGTAGCACCTTAACCTCCTCACCCATCTTTTCTAGTGCTTCTTGTTTTTCCTTCACTTCTTTCTTTACTTCCAATAATTGTTGATCTTCTTCAAGGGCATTAAATGCCTTCAATGATGCTTCTAGTAGATTATGTCACTTAGTCACTTCGGTAGCAATATTCTGTGCTGCGGTCTTCACTACTCACTGTCTTAACTGTTGTTCATTTGGTGGAGTCTGTGGATTGATCTGTGCTTCTAGGGCAGTAATTTCTGACTCATGGAGAATCTCCATTTCTTTCTTCTCAAGACTATTAACTAGATCGCCAATCTTGACAATAGTATCTGCTGGTTCTATTTGTACTTCAAATTCATCTATATTATCTGCAACCACGATGATCGTGTTCTCCAATATCAGTCGACAATATCTTTCATCTTGTAATTGCATAGTGCTCCTTGAGCTATCTTCCTCGAGTTTCCTGTTAGCTATTTGCAACTCTGCCTGTCCTTTCAGCACTTTTATGCTTATGTCATGCATTTCTTCACAGACTTGCATCTGTAAGTAATGTAGTCCTGGAAATGGCATCCTTGCAAGATCAAGCTCCATGCGCTCTACATTCTTCGTTTCTAGCATTGATTGATCCGGTAATGGCAACCTTATAGATAGTGGTTGCAAATGGACAACATGGGACCTCGCAGGAACCGTGATTTGCTGCTGCAAAGTTCCCACAGACTCTTTTTCAGCTATTGACTCATGGTGCAAGGGTAATCTTCTGCTTACTTCATCAAATTTTTGGGATATCCCTTGCAATGTAGTCAGGTTCTGGTCTAAGATGTCTCGAATTGCCTTTTCCTTCTTTTCTTTTTCTCTTGAAAGTTACTCCATTTGTTCAGTGACCTTCACGGCGATCATTAAGTAGTCATCTTCGCGAAGCACTGTATCTAATTGGTCTTTATTTCATTTATGCTTCTTCCCTTTTTCTTTGTGCCCCGAAGGACTTCCAGTGTCCTTCCTTTTGCTTGACTCTTTATCTTCTACTATGGGACAGGGGATAGGTTCATCTTCGCCAGAATCACTTTGGATATCCACGAACTCAACTCGGAATTCAGCTGGCCATTCTTTCATAATATTCTCAATATCTTCATCGTACATATTGTAATTGCCTAGGTACCAATCAGCATTCTTCATCTGCACTTTGGATGAAATGGGGATGCATTTCATCGTAGCATAAAAATTTATAATGCGGATATATTTGCTTGTTACTTGCTTTGGTATGCGAGGTGTAAGCATGATGGCTCCGCGCAGCTGGTCATAATATGTATAGAAGACCAGCGTTGTCTTGTGCTGTCTTTCAAGATTCAAATTTTCCCACAGATTTTGAAAGCGAGCACCTCTGCAGTCCGAAGTGTCTGTGATCACTCCGACGTAATGCTTCGGCTCCCTCCAGTCCAGGAAGGCGATCAACACAATTATCCAGGTGAAGTGGAAGTATCCACCATTGATTTTCATATCATTCAGTTCCTCTAGGAACTCATTTAGTAGAAATTGACACCAATTGAATTATTCTCCCTCGGCGGCTGCAGGGCCAAGTAGTACTGTGCCCGCAGATACTTCTAGCGGTCTGCATTTTCTTAGAATCTTGCCCGCCAATAGTTGTGTGACAAATATTATTGCCTGATCCTCTATGTCGTCTGCTTGGAAGCCTCGCTTACCTTTTACAATAGACTGTGTTTGCTTCATCAATGCAGCTACCTCTTTATCCTTTGTTTTTCTCTGAAAGAACTTCCTTGGGTCTGATCCCCTTTTGCTCAATCCAGTTATCCGATGGATTAAGTCGATTGTCAGGTCAATATTCTGGTCCATCCATAAATATCCCTGGTGGATGTGCACCATAAGAGTTCGCACAACCACATTGAGCTCTGGTGATCTGTCGAAATGTGGGAGTCTAAGCAGGTTGAGTAGCCCTGACTTGGCTACTCTGGACAACCAACTTTTGGCGACCAAAGTCAGGTCTCCCTTTGCAGTCTTCTTCCAACACATGTATTTGTCAGGTTCGAAGTGTGGGAACCTTGGCTCGGTTGGCTTGTCCTTTTGCATTGCTAGCAAATCATAGTCCTCCCATTTACATTCTGGAATCTTTCCCAATAGATTTTTTCCACCTCAACATGTTTTGATATCGGTAAGAGTGGTATCTCATACTTTGGACTCTTGAGTAGTTTAATGGCCAGTGCATCCACTGCACACGGCGAGATATAGTCTGGTGTCATAGTTAGAGGTAGCTCTTTATCTGCAATGGGTTTATTTGGTCCTACCAAACTTGTCTTCGGTAGCTTTGATCTCGGCGCTAGTGGGTTTTTTTCCTTTGTCCTGCATTGAGGAGTTGTGTCTTGGCGATCTCCTTGGGCCTTGTTCTGATTCCGTGATGACTTTCTTGCTCGGGGTTCTCATTAACTCGTTAATTCCTCCGTGTTGGAACAACTTCATAGTCTCTTTGACCGTGAACTCTTTGTCAATAAAGGTCCTCTGTGTCATTCACTTGCACACTTACTCAGCTAACCAGTGGATAATATTATAGTTTAAACTCAGAAAATAGTATTTGGAAGAATTTCTAAGTACTTTGGTAATGCATGCGAGTCTAACTATTCCATTATATATAGTCGCAGTTGATCTCCCTCCGTGCCCCTTAACGGTTAGATAAGCATTAAATGTAATATCCATTAGCCAATTCTAGCAGATGATTTCTTCAATTTCGTCATTAAGTTGTTCAGAATGGCTATCTGTTCTTTAAATACTCGAGCGATCGGTAGGAAAGTACTATATAACAATTATATTTCTGACCGCCACTGTAATGGCTATTTTCTGGAGCTCTGCATCGAACTACGCGGTATGTTATCTTTAGTTTTGCGGAGTGACTTTGCGGTGTTTGATTTGTTTCTTCCCTTAGTGTTGCATTTTGCATGTCGTAACAACACATTATTATTATGAATTTTTTTATTTTTTTGTTTGCGCAGCTTCGACAATGTTGCGGTGTACATAGATCTATCTTTACAACTTTTGTGTACAGATTGTTCATAGCGCCCAATTCCAACTGTACTAGGCACTTAAAAACTTTTGCTTTCTTCTGATCATTCTGGATGCTGTGAAGTAGCACTATCGCGATAAAGCTTTAGTCTGCTCCCATTTGTCAAATTGGGTAATGTATGACAGGCTAAAGTAGCTAACTAGATTGCGCCACGGTTATTAACATCTATTACAGTATATGGTCCAAGCCAATCCATTTAAAATTTTCCTAGAAACTTCATGAATTTACTATCATATAAGAGGACTAGGTCACCTACCTGAAAAGACTTATTCTTGATGTGGCGATCATGCCATGCGTTTTATCGTTCTTTCTGCACTTGCTGGTGGAATCCCGCGATGAAGTGATCTTCTTCCAACCCAACCAAGTGTAACAGCCTTTCTTCCAGTGCTGCGCAATCTGCCATCCTTGTAAACTCAGCTATTCTCAAGCTAGGAATAATATACTCCATTGGCATTATTGCTTCCTGCCCATAAGCCAATCTGAAAGGTGTATGTCCAGTTAATTTCTTACATGTTGTTATGTATGACTATAATATAGATGGAATGTGTAGGTCCCAGTCATCGCGGTTTACGTTGCATATCTTGGTTAGTGCATTCTCAAGTACTTTATTGAATGCCTCAACAGTTCCATTCACGTGTGGGTGATAAGGCGTACTACACTGATGATGGATGTAGAATTCTTCTGTCAAAGCTTCAATAGTTCTGTTCAGAAAATGGGTGCCTTGATCACTCATCAAAATTTTTGGGCATCCAAATCATGTAAGGATATTCTCAAAGATAAACTACGCAGCTGTAGCTATGCTATAGTCTTTGACTGGTTTTGCTTCTGCCCATCTGGTGAGGTAGTCAGTTGCACTAATAATGTACCTTGCACTAGTTCTTTTTCTAGGTGGGCTAATAGGTCCCCCGAAATCGATTTCCCATTTGTCGAATGCCTGCAAGGTTATCTGAGGGTTCAATTGCATTTCATCTCTTCTTGATGGTTTCCCTGTCCTCTGACAGACATCACAGTGCTGGCAATGTTCTTTGGAGTCTTCATGAATTGTAGGCCACCATAGTCCTACGTGCAATATCTTATGCGCAGTAGCTCTTCCTGCATAATGACCTCCTACGACTCCTAAATGTGCATCAACTAATATAAATGGCTTCTCATGTTCTAATACACATCTTCATAGCACTTCATCAGGTCCTGACTTGTAGAGCTGTCCTACGACAATGGTGAAGTTTGTGGCTTGCACTACCAGCTGCTTCTTTTACTATGTAGTGAATTCAGTAGGTGTGAACCCGGTAGTTAGAAAATCAATTATATCCTGATAATAATCATCGGCAAGCTGTATAGTAAACAATTGTGCATCGGGCAGATTGTCTTCTAAATTCGTAGGTTCTTCTCTTGACTCAAACCTTGATAGATGATCAGGGACTAAATTTTATATGCCTAGTTTAAATACTATATCGAAATCATACTCTTGAAAGAGTAAGAGCCATCTGCATATTTTCCCCCCTAACACTGGCTTATTGACCAGGTATTTTAATGCATAATGGTCAGTAAACATTGAGAAGTGCACACCAAACAAATAGTGTCTGAACTTCTGTAGTGCATATACCATTGCAAGTCCTTCCCTTTCAGTAGTGGTATAGTTCTTCTCAACATATGACATCTTTCTTCTCGAAAATGCAATGGGATGATCAATGCCTCCTTCTCCTAGCTGCAGAAGAACAATGCCCAATGCTATACATGAAGCATCAACATGTACGTGAAATGGATTTTCCCAGTCTGGAAAAACTAGGATCGGCACAGTGACCATTTTCTCTTTGAATGTGTCAAATCGTTTCTCATAGTCGTCATTCCAAATGAACAATGCATCCTTTTTTAAAAGCTTCTCCATTGTTGCGGTTATCTATGCATACCCTTTGATGAATTTCCTGTACTATCTGGTATGCCCTAGTGTAGTGTGCAATTGTTTAACTGAATTTGGTGTAGGTAAGTTTACAATAACTCCGATCTTCGTAGGATCAACCATCAATCCTTGCTTACACATGATATGTCCCCGCAGAATCCCATAAGGAACACAGAAAATAAATTATTCAAATTCAATGAAATTTGATGTTCTCTGCATTTTTCCAGCATCATTATGAGGTTCGCGGCATGGTTCTTCAGTAACCCAAAAATGGTCCAATCATCAAATTAAACTTCTAAAAACTTGTGGATGAATTCTTTAAATGCTGAGATCACAACTCTTGAAAATATGGCTGGGGAATTCTTCAAACCAAAAGGCATCACTGTATACTGGAACGACCCCCATTCTGTTGCAAAAGTGGTTTTGTGCCTATCATTCTGATCAAATCTTATCTGATGGTATCCAAAAAATTCATCAGTAAAAGAGTATGCCTCATTTCCTCCAACGTTATCAAGTACTTCGTTGGTAAAGGGTGTAGGGATTGGGTCGTGTATCAAGGCATCATTCAACTTTTTGAGATCAACACAGATTCTAATCTTACCCTTTGTTTTTTTGTCTTGGATGACCATTGGGCTTATCCATTCAGATTCTTCAACTTGCCCAATGATTCCTGCATCAAGCATCTTGTCGAGTTCTGCCTTAACTCATTCTTTGTCGTGTGGATTTAGTCTATATGGCCTTTGTTTAATAGGTTTAACTCCTGTCTTAAGAGGAATTCTCATCATTCCTAAGTCTCCCAAGATTCCTTTCATCTCTATGAACTTTGTCGGGAATACTTCCTAATATTCCTGTAATATAGATGCGATCTGTGCAACTGTATCATCATCCCAATAGTCTATTATTGCTGCGAACTTTGGCTCTTCACTAGTACCGATGTTCACTTTATTTGTTTTAACTGGTCCACTCATATCTGGAATCTCTAGTGGAGGTCGTTCTACTTCGCGCATTCCTTCTGATTCAGGGATCTTTATATTGCGCGGGTCCTTCTCATCACTATCTTCCTTATCTTCTTCTTTTTCAGCTAAGTTATAATAGCCCATGACTTGCTCTACTTGTTCTGTCCAATCTGGTTGTAGACTCATAAGTACGTTGTTTTCTTCAAAAAACTCTTCTAATGTTATGTTTTCCTCCATGCAATCTGGTGTGAATATCTTTTGCTTGACAAGCTGCAGCGCATCATGGATGGTCGGATGGTCATCTTCAAAGCTAAAGTCCTTTTGGAAACTCGCAGTAAGGATAGACCAATCCGATGTTCCTCTGCGTAGCTCTTCCTCTAGGTACCATTTCTTTGGAATGGGCTCCTCCAACATATGCACAAAGAGATGTACCCATTCTGTTTGTGGTCTTTCTTCCCACGATTTTGCATAGGTGGAAATATGATCCTTTGTATCTGTGTGGCCATTATATTTCTCAAATGGTAGTGTAACCTTATCAACGAATCTGATCTTTAGTATGATAATGCACTGGTCCCAAGTTGTCATTGTCTTTTTATGCATCGTTCACCATCTAGAAGGTGTCTCACGGAGTGCCATGTCTAATGCTGAGACACGATGTTCATCTGCAACTCCTACAGTGTATTCTTTGATAAATGAATAGACGTTCGTTGTACCATCATAAGTGGGGATTGGACTTACCTGCTTTCCAATCCAATGGAGTGACTTTGTAATTGTTGCGCATCTCTTGGCAGATACTTCATGCATTCTGTGTTGCCAATTTTCTAATCCTGCCTCAGATTCTAAGATGCAAGAACTATCGCAGCGCCAACTGAGCATTCCATCCGAAGTAGGATGAATATAATCTACAGCATTCGTTGTCATTTTGTAGATACGGCCAAGGTCTTGAGATCTGTATTATTCTTGAATAGGTTCAACATATTGCTCCCATTGTGAAGGATCCAATGGTGCGACAACCCTTATGTCATTTCCTTCAAATATCATTTTCATTGTCTTCAGATTGATGACGGTTCGTCATTTCCCAATCGATGCCCAACAGTGCTGGATAAGGATTGCTATCATCCACAATTTCAATTATTTCGAATTCTACGTAACTTTGAAGTTTGTCAATGCCAACAATGGTATTGGTTAACCTTCCAAGTGGTATAACTATGCCTTGATTGGCCATTCTTAACTGTATAGGTGACCACTATAACTTTGGTATTCCCATCGCCTGCCATGTCTTCTTGGTCAGGACATTCACTTCAAATCCGAGATCAAGAATGGTCTCGTCCATCTCGTAATCTCCTATCTGTGCAATGAACCGCATTTCCCTGCCGGTTCTTTTGGGACTCCTAATGTTATGTACTGCGCCATGTGCTATTCCTTTATGACTGCATGATTCATACTGATTTATCAGTTTTTCAAATTCCATAAGAGTGTCTTTGTTTTTTAATAACTTGATACAGCTGTGTAGAAACTATGTAACAAAAGCAGATGTATCTGGTGCAATGTGCCTCTAATCATATGCTAGTGGCATGTCTTCTATTTTCGGTTCTTAACTGCGCAACGGGATCCTTGGTGAAATAGGTGGTGGTTGTTTAAACATGTCCCGCGCTTCTTTAAATATTTCTTTATTTTTCTATAAGTTCAATGGAGGTGCTTTCCCATGAGCTTTTCTAATTCCTACTGTTTCTGCAGGGTTCTTCTTAGCTTTAGTTGTTCCAGAAGTCGAGGCTTTTGCGCTTTTGTCTTTTCCTGTATCAGTGGCACTTAGCGTTACTGCATTGACACTCTAACCTGTAGGTCTTCTCTCTGATGCGATCAACTGGATGTTAGGGTTTGGTGTTTCTATTCTTCTCCGCTTCTGCATTTCTACCTCAAGCATGGGGCAATCTTCAATCACATGATCAAACAATTTACAGTAATTGCATGTGGTGCATGGATTAGTACATTCTCTTGATACATGACCTAGTTGACCATAGTTATAGCATTAGACCTGGCCTCATCCTCTTTCTTGAGCTTGGCCAGTATTTGTTCCTCTCCCGCGATATCCACCACCGCGGCCTCTATATCCTTCCTAATCATAATGGGTGTTCTCTTGCTTTGGCTGATTTTCCTCTTGGACGCGGTACATTCCAGCACCTCGCATTCCTTCCATATATCACTTTCTTTCAGTCATCAATTCATAAGCGTGAAAGTTGGACTCATCATGTCCAACTAATTTACAAAAATTACGGTATAATTTTGTAATGTCCCTTATTAGTAATTTTATTAAAATTGCAATTTTCCACTTTTTTTTCCTAGTTCGACCTTTGACTAGTTTTGATCTCTAGGTCCCAAATTTTCCCCAAATGATCCCAAATCTTCTGAGAAGGTATATGAATGATATTATAACATAAATATGTGTTTCAAGGATTCCTTTGGACCTTTAAAATACTTCTGCAAATCCTCTTTCAATTTTGATCAATGTAGGTAACTTTACTAGTGATTTTCCTTTGACTAGTATTGGTCTCTAGGTCTCAAATTGAATCCAAATGCCTTCAAATATTCAAGGAAGGTGTATGAATGATATTATAACTTGAATATGATGTTTATGGATGACATACGTCCACCAAAATAACTCTTCAACTCTCTTAATATTCTTGACCAATTATGCAATTTTACTAGTAATTTGGGGTTCAAATCCCCCTGGGGTAAGTACTAAAAATGGCTTCCCAAATGCCTCCAAACCCACTCAAATTTATGAACAGAGGTATGCAATGTGTTAATTATTTTATTAAAGTCTCATGTGCACGATTAATGGATTATTACAACTTTTCTCACCCTCTCCCATTCAACTGCAAAAATCCCCAATTCGACCCTTGGGGAAATGGCACTATTTCACCTCCCAATACAACTAAACTGAGTAAAAATGCTTCAAATGCTCAATTACAGTACATGAAACTTGTAGAAGACATCCACGGCAGTATATTTATCACAAATATATCAGAGAATCATCCATTCATTCGAAATCATCATCAATACATTGGCTCACAACAAGGTAGTGGGGAAATGGCATTGTTCTTCCATTAAAAATGAGATTGATACATTTCTACTTGGAATTTCGACCTGAAACTTTTTGGAGATGAATAAAAGAGTATTTAATTCATATTAAAAAAGAAATGGGGCATTAAAAGCTTCCCCAAAGAGTACAATATCTCACCAAAAATGCCCTCCCTCAAGGATCAAGAATATGCCATCAAAACTGGAAATGGTTGAAGGAGTGAGCTGCAATAGAAGAAACCATGAGCTACCCTATAGCTTACACCTACAAATAAAGACTCCATTAAAGCTCCAAATGAAAGGTCTGAATGGACTTTCCAATTACCAACTTGGATGGGAATCCACTAGCTCTCCCTCTTCACAAATGCAATTGCAAATTCTAAAAATGATCAAAAGCTATTCTCATACTTCATTTCTACATTTTATAACCAACATTAGCTTTCTAAGGGTTGAAATCCTCTCAATAGATTCAATAGATTTCCATTTAGGAAATATTCCACATTTGCCACTTGTCTCCTAGTTCCAACCTTCCATCTTCTCCCAAATTCGATTTTGAGTCTCTTTGGTTTCTCCAACTCCCAAATTCACCTTCCTTTAGCCTATTTTTGGGCCTGACATGTCATAGTGGTCAGATTTCAAAGGTCAGGTCTGCAATTTGTCATAGTTGTCATAGATGCTCCATCATTGGTGTCATAGGGGCTAGGGAATCTAGCCCAAGTGTCCACAAACTTCCACTTTGACTCTTTATCTTCCATGGAGGTTACCAATCCTTCCCAATTCGACCTAAGATGCTCAATGACATGTGTTATGACTTACCAACTCACCCAAGAGTGTTCATATTCCCATTAATTCGAATTTGCAAAAGAGAGATACCATGTATTATGAAAAATCAAGCTAGTGTGGGTCCCACATCCTCCATATGTCTCCAAAACCATTTGTCACCTAGGATTTCTCTTGAATTTCTTTATTCACTCTATTTATTAAATACTTGAACCCTTCTAATGTCTAAACATCATTTATTATCCCCCTTATTCCAAATCCCAAAGCTTCCACCCCAAACCTAGGAAACTAGTAATTTTCCTCGGCAATTATTTGACCCTTAACATCAATTTTACAAACTCTAATGAATATGGCTAATGTGATTAGGCCATTGTGACCCAATTCCAAATTTGGGACATGACAAATTTTTTAGACGTTTTGACATATTTCTGTATGAGGTAACAATCCTCAGGCCAGTGTCCTCTAGTTCTACAAATTTCACACCATGGCACCTAGTTCTGATTCATATTTATTCAGTTTGGTGAGCCACTGTTAATATAATATTGAAATAAGGGGCAATGTTCTCTAGTACGTGCACCAAAATTCATGTCTTTGTTCATGTCTTTGTTCTTTTCTATTTTTCATACCTTGTAATTCTAAGGTCAAGGTAGCCAACTGGTTCTGGATCTATATCATCCCAAAACTACTTTCTCCAACTGGTGAGGCTTCCAACTTTATTGCGATCTCCAAGGCCTCTGCTTGAGATACAACCTTCTATTGCATTAGTGGTTGTCTGATATGGGGCAACAGCGCAACAATGAACCATTCTTGATGTTGTTGCAGAGCTATAACAAAGCTCACTTGGTCCAACAATGTTTTGAATTTTTGGTCGAATTCCCATACCGATCCAGTAGGTTTTTGCTTGATTTCTTTCAACTCTATTATGCACTATGATTTTGATTTGGGTTTTTTTAATTCTGCTATAGTCGCAATCTTGATGTATGCTAAGGTTCTCAGTTGTGCTTGAGAATACTTCATAAACCAATGCAGTGCTTTATCTCTAAAAGTAGTGATGAGCTGCGCTCTTTTTATAGCATCATCCGTAACTTGCTTGACACTCCACACGGCTTCGCATAGAAACTAGTGCTCATCAGGGTCTTCCTGACCCGTTCCTTTCAATATGGGCAATTTTATATCGTTATCTGTCATTCTTTATCCGGATTGTGTACTGTTCTATGACTGATTCCCTATGACAAAAGTAGACACAGGATGCTGGATTGTGCTAGGGATGGTATTCTGCTGAGTAGTCTGAGTCATAGTGTTGTGAGCACTCGCTCCGATGGTGTTACTAGTATTACTTATCCGTGGGATGGGCTGTGCAATAGTCGCAGTGGGTGGGTTCTGGACTGATTGACTCTGAGGTGTAATACGCTAGATTGTGGCTGATAACTGAGTGTTCTTATGATTGAGGTCACATGGGATTTCGATATCTATATGATTTCTAGATTGTCTGGGATTATTTTCATGAGTAAGATTGTATCTCTTTCCACTTCTCAAAGTATGGTTTTCTTCATTAGAATGAATGTGTGTATTCTCTACCATGACAGATTTAGATTTATTGTTGCATTCTTAAAACGCCTTTCTCAGCTGAAAGCATTTTAATATATAGGTTGAGGTTTTTCAGGAACTTACCTATGAATCCTTCGAAAAAGTATGCTTCAACCTGGCTGTAGGACTTCAGCGTATCTACAACAAACTCTGTCACAAATCCTTCTAGTATGCTATCAACCCAGAAGTCGATTGCTCGCGACAGTGGGATGTCGATTGCTTTGAGCTTTTCAGTAAGCTCCGGACTCCACTCTGTAGGTACTTTGCCTTGGGAACAATTCTTTCTTTTTGCTAGGTGCGATATCCAGTCATGTAGCTTGTTTGGTAACGAAGCGCAAAAAATTTCGTGGATGTCCCTCCACAAGTATCTATTCAACCACTGTACGTCAGATAGACTCGGATGTCTATTTTCTTTCTTTGCAAAATCTCTTTCGATTTTATCACACCAAGCCTAAATCACTTTATTTTCTGGATGCCAATTATTGGACATTACTTTTTTGAATACACTATCGCATCACTGGTCTTAGCATGGCAACAAAACCATTTGTTGGTCGTAATACTGATCTAGCGGTTTTCCAATGTAGACCCAGGTACTTCGCGATACAAGATACCAACAAAACCCCTATTCATCGGCCCTTTCGGCAACAGACTGCAAGCAGCCTGAGGTCTCACCCGAGATGAATTTGAGGGGCTAGTTGCAGAAGCAAGTTTCCACAACCTTGTGATGCAAGTGTTTCAACTGATTCATGTACAGCGCGGTACAGGTTGCACGCTGCGGTCAATGACTACGCAAAGTCTTCTACTCCGCGGTGAGTATCTTTTAGGAACAAAGTTATTTTCACCCTCAGCGCGTCGACAGGCCCCATAGTGGGGTTATGATACCTAATTACTTCTACTCAATCTTATTCGATGATCCTTAAGTATTCATCATTACCTAGCTTAACAAACATTATAACTTATGTAAATGAGTGAGACACGCAGTGCTGTGGGCTGGATGTCATGATTTAACTTTAACCATTGATTGTGTGGTTATCTCACAGATCCATTCATTTGAGAACTTATAGGTGCTTGAGTGTTAACATTCCTCCATACATGAACTACTACCATCTTATTCCATCTTTTCCACGGTGAATACAGATAACAGTAAACATATATCAGACCATAGTAGCTTCATGCATGTATTGTAAGTAAATAAAATAACAAATCAATGACAATCATACACAGCAATCACATAACACTAGTTTTAACATGGTTCACTCCCCCGGATGGGAATCTACATATACGAGAACTATTGTTTAATATATTAGGAAATGGTACAACAGTTCTTCGTCTACGCATTCAGCTACAAACTCTCTACTCTCTCTCTCAAAATTAGGTCTCTGCGCACTCAGCTGTAGAGCCTTTACAATGCTTCAATCTCACAGATTTAACAATATTCAATAATAATCAACAAAATGAAGAGTTAACCCTTTTCCCTTACAAAATTGCCTTATTTATAGATCAAGACTTGCAGGTCATGTCTTTTACATCTTGAAGGAAGAAACCCTTAGGTTTACAAAACTGTCACGGTTTTCCCAAAACCAGACTACTGATATCTGGAAATCGATCTTCTGTTACATGTGCGCCAACAGGTTGTTTCCGCTGAGCTCTTCCTCTGCGTCCTCAGATGACTAGCTCAAGTAGTCGTAGTATTTTGTTTGTATGATCAGTCACCTACATTCGATCTGCACCTACCCACTACTTGGTAGTTATCGACAATCTTTGCCAAAAATAGGTCTTCTGTGACCTAACCAAAATAACTTCCGTTATCCATCCACTCTCTGCTTAGCTGGATCTTTATTAACTTGGCACATCGTGGTGTTGTACTCCTCACAGCACCGACCTCATAGTTCCTTCGACATTGTGTTGCGTGCAACTTGGCAGCATACAAAAACTTATCCCAAAATTGTTCAAACTTAACCGCGCTTAGCTTCACAGTTCTCAAAATTCTTCTCCCTCAAAAATGCCCCATATAGGCCAGTCCCAATAGGTCCTCCTTATCGCACACCCCACAACTCATCGTATGCGACCAAGTCGTTATGGCCTTGCCCATACGGCACATGCTTCCCCGAGTGAGCTGAAACGGATTCCTACCCATGCGTGGATTGCTATTTCAGGGTCGACATTCTGTCGTCGTACCGCTATGTGTTCTTTCCATTCTTATGACCCCTATAATTCCATTGTGGGTCAATTGGTAAATCGTCTTACCTGCCACTACACACACACACACACACTCAAGCACACATTAGTAGCGCTGCACTATGAAATATTTCATCATCCATCATAATATCTCAGTTAGTTGAGCATATATTTCATTCATCCTTTTCTCTCAATCAGTAAATGATATCTATCATTCATCATTCTATCTCAATCAGTCGAGCATATGTAACATTCATTCATCCTATCTCAATCAGTTGAGCATATCTAACATTCATTCATTCTATCACAATCAGTCGAGGATATCTATACTTCAGTCATTCTATCTCGATCAGTCGAGCATAACATTTAGTCATTCTATCTCAATTAGTCGAGCATATCTAACATTCAATCATTCTATTTGAATCAGTCGAACATATCTATCATTCAGTCATTCTATCTCGATCACTCGAGCATAACATTTAGTCATTCTATCTCAATCAGTCGAGCATATCTAACATTCAGTCATCATTCACTTTGTAAATTCGCAAATCATTAACCATAGCATTCATTATTAAGTAAGGTATCAATTTCTATAAGTATTGTTCATTGTGTCGTTTTCGTTTATCATTTTTCGTCATGCAAATCATCATGCATTCTTCAGTCGTTCAAGCAATTTCAATATTCAAAGGACCAATTACTAAAGTTTATTTGTTTGGGTCACTTGGAAAGTGTCCTCAAGTCTACGGTCAGTCAATGTACCGAGATGGGAATTACAAACGTTCTTGATTTAGGAATTGAAAAGTGATAGGTTCTTCTTTAGTGAATCCTATCACCTCTTATTGCACCATTTTTTCCAAAATAATGTCCTTCCAATAATATAGTCCACCATGTACCACTGATTCTATATAGGGGATGGGCTTCTCAAATAATTCAAGCTCTTCAACTAGGTTCCATTAATTTACTAACTTTTCTTATCCACTAATATGTTGATCACTTTTATTCACATGTTTTGCAATAGAAGGAATGATTTATCCTTTTACTATATAAATAGAACCAATGTTTACTATTATTGAACTAGATTCAACAATGTTCTTGTGGCCTTATTCAGATCCAAATTGCACTCTCAAACCTTCTCCTTCTATTAAAATTTCGATGATGATGTTGGTGGTTCAGATTGTTCGTATTACGCCACAAAAATTCCCCCTTATGTCTCTTTTTTTATTTATGCATTCTATATGAAATACATCTTAATGCAAAACACTACCTATGAGGTCCAACAAATAAGCAATCAATGACTCATCTCGATCATTTCCTTACCATGGGTTTTCCTAAACCAATAAAAAAAATCTATTGTTTATTTGGCATATCTTTAATGATGATGCCAAAAATGACACGTAAATTAGTCACTCAATTAATATTTTTACATGTGGCAAATACCCATGGGAATTTGAGATGTAGAGACCGTTTTTTTCAGGTTCTCGGGGGAAAATAACTATCATGCTTGATAGCATATAGTAGTAATTATAGTTCTCTATATAGTAGTCAAATATAAAAATTCTGAGAGGGTACTCACAAGAACCAAAATTATCATACATGTTATCCTTGAAAGTAAATAAATATAAAGAATGGAATAATGGAGGCATTCCATTCTCCACTAAGTTTTAACCTCCATGATAAAGTAGGATCCTTGATATGTTTCCATGTTTTTCCCTCAAGACGTAGTAAATAGAGACATAATTTTTAGAGATATATAATAATATGGTGTCATCATAGAGGGTGATAAAATTGTAGTTCTACAATTTAAATTTGCCTAAAGTCCATTTGATGATGAACTAGGAGTCACCAAAAATTTGGAGAGATGGTTCCACATCCTCTAGAGAATAATAAAAATAGTTTTTGGGCCATAGTTTTGCAATATTTTGAACCTTCTCCAATACTAGATTTAAATTATAGGGAACATGTGATTGATATGCAAATAATACAACCAACACCTACAATATTATCCCCCACAAACATACACCATAAAATTAATCCTAGGGCTTACTCATAACAATACTTTTTTCCATTGGTTATCTTGGCATCTTTAGTGCGGCCTATAAATTGCATTCCTTTACTATATTTAAAATTTTAATGGCTACAACAAATAGAAGTGATACCTTAATCTCAAAAAGTTCAACATTACCTCCCAACTAGAACCCCCATGCAACAATAAGAGGGGAAGTAGATAAAACCTAAGTCTTTGAATTGTCACACTAGTTTTTATGACCATTCTTAATCATGTCACCATTCCATTTACCATTTAGACCTACTAACACTGCAATATTATCTCAAAATTTCCTAACAAATGGGAATTGCATTACAAAGTGAAAACTCGATTCATCTTGGCAACGACATAAATTACACCTTACAAGAACGACAAAAGGCCTCCTTTGGAGGATGCTCCACATCAAAAAAATTTTATTTAAGAGTAGCCACATCAATATGTGGGTCTTATATGTGCACCTCAAACACCCTATTTTCCTCACCACTAGTTTGGTAGGTCCAAATCCTCTTCACCAATCATATAGAATACCCAATTTTGGCGACATATTCTTCGTAAGGTATCTTTAACCAAAGGACCAAGTCTTCTTAATCCTCGACAATAACGTTGAAAGTTGAAAATAGGATGGTGAAATAGTACTGGTATTTACAATATTCCTCATTAAATCATAAAAGGGTAGTTGACAACTAGGCCTTGTGACAAATGGATGAATTTTTATTGTCTTTTTCCTAATCTAGATACTGAAACCCCCTTTCTTACAAATGTAGATTCAAATGAGGTAAGAAAAATTAACTGTTACATCTAATCCATGGATCCAATCCAATTTGGAAATGCAACCCATTAATGACCTTCCAACATAAGTAATTAATTTCTAATTAGTGGAAGGGAATTTAGTATAACATTCTATATTGAAGAAATTTTTTGAGAAGTATTTGAATGACAAAGCTAATCGTCTAGCAATTCTACAAAATGTAATTTCTTTGAATAACCCAAGCCCATATTCCATTTCATTTTATCAATCACTATATGATATTAGCTGCTAGAGATTTCAAGGAAAATAAGATATTTTGTAATGCCTACCCCCCTTGAGCTTTTGGAACAACAACTAGTTTCTTGTCAATGAGGGAAGACCCTAATTGTCCTGACTACTAGACATAATAGAATTTAATCATATTCTTATCATATTTTCAGGAATACATTTTGGAACCCATGTTATAATAGACCAAAAAATTGGTTGATCTTCCAAAATTGATTTTACTTGGACTAGGCTCCCCCCAAGATAGCCATCGATTGCACTATGAATATACCTTATCTTCAAATTTCTTGATATGCTAGAGTCAATCACTCTTCTTGAAATTGAGAGGAACTATGAGGTATTTTACTCCATAATTAAGCTCTAATAAATGAAAAGGGAAGATCGATTACAAGTAGACTCTTATCACAATCCTTGAACCCATGATGTAAAATTGAATAGTTTTTCAACATCAACCTATATACTTGTTATAGAGAAAAAGAGTTCAATGAAATCCTTGATATTGCTTAGATCTTCTATTTCCTTTGAGATAAAGAGTAATATGTCATCTACACAATATAAAAGAGTTAAGGAACATGAATGTGCAATTGCTACAATGAAAAGAGCCTATAGCGGAGGTTTTTAGTGTTACAAGATTGGAAAAAATTGTCAAAACTACCTCTCCTACAACCACTGCCAATGGCACCTAATGTTTTAATGGAGGTTATTACAAATATATTCTATAACTAAAAAAATTAACAGCGAGAGGTTTTAACGGATGTTTCTTTATCAGTGCATTTTGTTGGAATACTGTGCACTAGTGCTTACATATATACAATGCACTGGTGATGAACAATTTGTACAATCCACACCCATGCACTCAAACAGATAAAGCACTGGAAAGCACCACATTTTAACGTCACATCGTTAATTACATATTGCTTATATGCACCAGTTCTTACTTACAAAAGAACCACACCAATGTGAAATTTTACATCACATGCATCAAATTTTTTAAATATTTTAAAACTTTTACAATGCTATTTAATTATAACAACACCGTGGTGCATTTCATAATAATAGACATCGGTGCATACATACTATTACAATGGCCTGATGCATTTCAACTATTAAAACTCCTCAGTGCAATACATTAAATAAAAATTGCTTAGGAATGGATCTTTAAATATCTCAATGCAAATTAACAATTAAAATGCACTCGTGCGATTAACAATAAAAAACATTGGTAAATGCAACTGAAATGTGATCTTTTTTTAAAATTTAATGATGTGTTTAATTTCGATTGGAGTATCGGGCCATATTAATTATTTAAACACAAAGGTGCGACATAAAATACCAAAAGGACCATATATAATTACTTAAACAATGACTTCTGACATTCTAGTGATATATATATATATATATATTAATTCCATTATTCATTAGAAATTGAAATATTTTTCTTTTAATAGTACTATTCATTTCATTTTTAATTATTGTGTTTGTTTGGATTAATTTTCTTTTATTGTAGGGTCTAGCATCTATTGCAATATTTAAGCATCCATACATTTAATTACCAATATAATGTACCATTTCACATGTAACATTTGACAATAACACTAGAGAATGCAATATAATAAAACAAATTATTTAATTGTATATCAATAAGATGGCTTTTGTCATACAAAATAGGACAATATAAAAACACCAATAATCAACATGTCAACATGCATTTAATTGTAAACACTTATTGGTAACTCGTTGTCTTCCAATTCGGACACTATGCATAGCACATTATACAAAATGTTTAATTATCACAGACAATTATTTAAAAATTAATATACAAAATATTGCATTAACATCAAAAATAAATATGGATCATCATTCTTTGCTATAACTGTTGTCAGTGCTCGAGCCACTTGTATCAGTTGGGTTATTTGGCTGAATGTTTTGTTTATTGGATTGATTGTTTTCCACTTCTTCAGCTTCCATTTGAAAACATAAAAATAAATTCTACTGAGTGTATCTACATTGCTGGGAATAATCAAAATTAAAATAGATAATATGCATAAATGTAAATTGAAATTCGACATACCAAAGCAATGATTGCATCCTAAGTGTCACACATTCTTTCAAAACCATGCCCCATGCCACCTATCAACAACTGTTATGTTAGCTACACTCCATACTTCTTTCCTACATGTTTTATACCCCGTAAGAAATCATTCATTTAACATTTACGAATTTTTTTGTTCTATTACTTATAAAATGAGAGAAGTAAAAAAACATAGATACTTACAAAATCCATAATTAATTTTTAATACACCAACATATACTCACAACCCTTGCTTAACAAAATATGATTCAATTCTCCAATGGATCCTCCAAGGATAATTAGTGAAAATAAAAATAAAAATATAAAGATCACAACCCCTTTTAAGGAAAACACAAATACTCAAAAAATTTGCTACCAACCCCTTGTATCCTTGTCATTGTGTCTTGTGTGTTGAATGGGTTCGATTTTGTTTTTATTTTCTACAACAAAGCAATTGAGCATTGGTGCAAAGTAATGATACCCACTTATGACATGTTAGTTGCAATGGCATGGTGGAAAAACATAAATCTTATCATTAAAATGAATTATTAGACGTCCCTACAATTTTTTTTAGAATTAGGTGTAAAACGATGAAACGTAGAAAAACGGATCACCTTCCAGAATATATAAATTTTATTTATCTAAAAGTGGTATAACCACCCCAAAATGTCATTGTTTTAAGATTGGTACATTATTTTTTCTCTAAACCATAATGCATATGTTTGTGTGGGTCCACCGGTTTGTTATGTAAATTGTCAATTTATGAGGGAACAAATATGTAGAGGCGTACGCAACAGATGAATCTTTTGCAAGGCTACTTTTCCAAAATTTTAAAAGTTTATTTTATATATTTTTTAAATTATAAAATTCAGAGAAGCCTTAAAAAGACATGGTCAAGTGTTGGTCCACCATATCATGGTCTTAACATAATCAATTTTTATTTTCTTAGCTTGTAGGAATTCTTGTATTCTTGTGTGAGTTCTTTTTCATTTTCAAAATAGGTAATCCAATCAAAAGCGATAGGCCAAATAAACAACCTATGTTTTCTACAAATTTGACATGAGTACAATTAAAAATGAATTAAACATAGTTCAGTTTGTATTCGCTATAGTAGTTTCAATGGATAATTTGAATGCTCCTATGTCTCCCGGGATCCTCACACCCTTCAATTATCTTTATTAGAGGGTTGATATGCAGATGGTATTGCACAACAAGAGTATGTACAAGGTCACAATAAAAAATGAGGTCGATCCTCATGTAGTTGTTTAGAAGGCCAAGTATATAAAAACATTAGATGAAGCATTTGGTTTCCTGTGTATTCATATTTCCAGATATTTTCACTTCCACCTTGATGGATTGAAGACTCCGAGAGAGGTTTGGTTGAATGTTGAGACCTTCTTCGGCAAGAAATATGAGATAAGGGGCCATATTATGGAGAATGAGTTAATTGCTCTTCAACCAACCAGTTTCGAAACCATACAACAATTCTTCTCTAAATTCAAATCCTTGGTCATGCAATGCAAACAATGTGGCATTGAGAAGGATGAGCAGTTGGTGTTATCCAGTCTAAGCAAGATTGGTCTAGATTTTTCAACCTTTGTTTCTACCTTCCATCCATGGATATTGTAAATTCCTAACTAGAAAATGCCATCCTTGGATGCATTTACTGAATCCCTCATCCAAGAACAAGACAAATTGATTCAGATGGGTGGCTTGGAGGCCTCCAAAAATCAAGCTCTTATGGATGGAGAGTCAAAAAGTGCGAATGATAAAGGAAAGAAGAAAGGTAAAGAGAAGAAGCAATTTGAAACCAAGAAGAATGAAAAGTCTAATCCATTGGAAGGAGCCTCCAGCACCAAGAAGGATAAGCAAAATAAATTCAAGAAATCCAAGTGTACATACTGCAAGGAAGGTAACCATCCTAAGAGCTCTTGTATGAAGACTACCATAGATAAAATGACAAAAATCCTTGAACATCATAGCATTTCCATCTCAGAAGATGCAAGGAAGACTAGTCCATGAAGCAATTCAGGAGATCATGAGAGATGCCATGCATTTAAGGTTGGACTCTCACAATCCCAAGCCTTCCTTATTGATTTTGGAGCCTCCAACCACATGGTTTCCTCCAAAGAGCCATTTTCTCCTCTCGATCTCAACGATGGTCCTATCATTTGCATATGAGATGTTTCTAAAATATTTGCAGAAGGGAAGGGAACAATACAACTTGAGCATGGAAAGTTCAACAATGTCCTGTATGTTCCTTCACCAATAGAAAATATGTTGTTTTTTTATCAAATGACTCACACAGGTTCAACAAAGAAAGTAGTATTTGGACCTGACATAGTTGATGTTACAGAGATATCATATATAGGAAGATGATAGCCAAAGGTGTTGCAAACAATGCCTCCAAGTCATATGATTTCTCATATTTTTTTCCATATTCACATCAAAGTGGTCTCTTGAATCATGCAAATGAGACAAGCAGACTCTAGCATGAAAGATTCATACACATAAAATTCAAGTATTTGCAGTAGTTGCACATGGAAGAGATGGTTGAAGGTTTTCCATACATAAATTTCTCTCAAGGGATCTACAAAGGTTTCTTAGTAGGGAAGCATCCATAGTGAAACTATGATGTTGGGAAGTCAAGGAGAGCCTCCTCCACACTTGATTTGATACATAGTGATATTTCAGAACCAATTCCCACAACCTCTATGAATGGATCCAGATACCTTTTGACCTTCATAGATGACTGCTCTAGGTTCTGTTGGATCTATTTTCTTAAGCAGAAGTATGAGGTATTTGGGACCTTCAAAGTATTCAAAGCCTTTGTTGAGAACACTGCTGGGAAGAAGATCAAAGAAATCATATCTTCAAATGGAGGAGAATACATCAAGAAAGAGTTGCATCAGTATTGTGCTTCTGAGGGCATCCAAATGAAAACTTTTGTCCCATACACACCATAGAAAAATGGTGTAGCTGAGAGGAAGAATAGGCCATTGAAAGAGATGGATACCTACTTACTTGAAGCAAGGTATCTTGCATAAAATATTAGGGCAGAAGAAGTGAATTGTGCCACATACATTCAGAATAGGATGCCCCGCAAATATGTTGATGGGGTCACTCCATTCGAAGCATTGAAGGGAAACAAGCCTGATGTCTCTCACCTTAGGGATTTTGGATCCAAGGCATGGGCCATAATCCCCACTGACAAGATAAAAGAACTTCAACCTCAAAGTATCGAATGCATTCTGCTTGGATATGTAGAGGATGCAAAATCTTACAAGCTATTGGAGATTGGAACCAAAATATGCTTAATTAAAAGAAGTGTCAAGTTTGATGAAGATCCAGGATTATGCGAAAGTGATCATAACCTCCACCATAAGCAACACACAATCTAGATTTGGTTTCTTTCTCAAGGAAGGTTTCTAATATTCTAAATCTATCAATCCTCTTGGATACCCAATCCTCAACAACAATATTGTTGAAACAAGTCAGATTTAAAACAATAGGAAGAATATCCACCAATCCCAATTCCTCTTGTTTGTAGATAGAGAGGTCTAAAAGGACATACAAATAAGAAAATATTCCCCAAACCTTTGAAGCACAAATAAAAAGGTTTATGTTGCTACCCAAAAATAGTAAATATTGAAAAGTACAACTCCTTTGTAAAAGGTGGTCCTAGAAATATATCCTATCTGAATAGGGACCATATTCATTAAGAAAAATGATTTATTTTCCAAATTCCACTAGTAGAGAGAGATACCTAGGTTATATGTCAACTTTAAGACTTCCATCCTATCAATAAATATTTGTATCTACCACTTAGGCCCAGAGTGGCAAAGTACAAAGCATACAAACTTTTTTTGAGATCTTCAATTAACCTACCACCATTAATCATTATTTATTGAGGAAAAATAATGTCAAGGTTTCTTGGTGTGGTGCGAAATTTTAGAGAAAACATTTTTTAGGGATTTGTTAACCCTCATTAGTGCAGGGAGAGAAAAATCATTGTGTATTTTTGTCTCGAAGCAATTTTTGAAGATAATTACTTACACGAAATGGATTCCTTGCTAGATAGATGATGAGCCTCCAATAAGAAGGATTTCCACCCTTTTAGCATATCATTTAGAGTGAACTCCTGAAGTGCTCCAAGGACCCCAACCAAACACTTAAAGTATCAAAGGGATTTTTTTTTAAGACCTCATATTGTACTTTGGTCTCCTTGATTTCTCCTCCTCATAATGTAAATGTTTTTTTTTAAACTCACCAATTAGATTATATGTTTTTATAAGGAGATTGGAACATAAGAAGTGGATTTCTTATCAGGGAGAGGGAAATAATAGGATATAGGAAGTATGCAATCCCCCTAAAATATTTTTTGCAGGGAGATCCCCATCCTAGTAGTATCCAATGTCCCAAATTTTAAAATATTTTCTGAGTAAAGAATAAGAGAGGGAAATTTATCACAGACCAACATATCTACTCCTGGAGACTTAGTAAGCAAGAATGTGGGAAATAATATTATAAATTTGGACCTCATTACTAGGTCAGTGCACTGAGTTACTACATAGGACCAGGAAAAGATCCTAAACACCCTCATGAGATTTTTTTCAAGGTAGGATTAGGCACCACTTTTATCCAAAGACCCTACCAAACAAGTTCCCATCAAAGGGGGATGTAATTATTGTCTTAGGATACTCAAGTACCAAATAATTCTCGACTATTTACTCACATTAATATGGGAATGCATATTTTGCATACAAGTGATCATAGAGGTCACACCTGGTACATTAGAAAGGGATTTTTTTTATTGTCAAGAGATTTACAATGCTCCAATTCTCCACCATTTATTATAATATATTTTTCTAAACTTTTATTTAATTCTATCTTACCAATATATTGGAAACTATGAAATACCCATTTGATTGTAATATGGGTTATACTCATAGAATGAACCCAAGGAGTTATTGATAAGTGAAAACAACTCCTCTGACTAGAAAATGAGTGGCAAACTAGGGTATCTCACCCAAATCAGACTAAAACTCACCCATTTAGTATTGGAATAGAAGGACAAGGTTGAGTTCTTAAATAAAATAGGTCTATCGATAATCTAGAAACAACTTATAGCAATGGATGTGAAGAAATCCTCCTATTGGAGCGTGAGTGCAATCCATCCCCCATTAATGCTAAAAATCACAACACATAACCCAAAATGAAATGTAGATACTTTTACACCAACGATTTTAGGCTTTGAATTCCAAATCTTTTGTCATTAATTATTGCCAAAAAAAATCCTCCATCCTTTATTTTATTCAAATGCATATCTTCACCTAGAACTAGGTTGAAATCTTCTAGATTCATTTTCATCGGGTTATGATTCTTCCTATGTTTTCTAGTCACATTTCATGTATATAAGAGAGGAGGGGAGGTCCCAAAGTCCAAGGAAGTAGATTGATTCATGTGGGAGTGAAAAAAACTACACAAAAAATCAAAATCCATACATGTTGCAATCATAGCAACTCCAGGGGAAAGCTTGTCAAAGCCTAGAACATTCAGGTTTGACTCACAGCTAAATAAAGGGAAATATTCATGAACTCCATAGGGTGACAAAGGGTAGCGTTTTAGGCCTATTGGGTGATATATGGGATATACCAAATAACAAGATACATGAGGTGGAAATGCCCCTGCGGCTACTATATGTGGTAAAGTTTATTGCAAAAGATAAAATTAGAATATTGTAGTTGATGCTTTGTTCATAAAAGCAATGTTCCAAGTTCAGTCCTATGCAAATGCATGAAAACATTTCTTGGATGTTGAGATTAAATTCTAGAACATAGTAGGCAGAATATAAAATTCAATTGTAGGCAAGCTAGAACACGTTTCTTCCATCAACAAATGTTCATAAAGGAGGCACATTTTCATAAAAGCAGTGTTCCATATTCATTAGCAGCACTAGCTTTAACATATGCAAAAATATAAATAGATACAAATCAATCTTAAACATATGCTTATATGTGCTACAAGGGAAAAGAAAAAGTAGCCAAATACTATGCATAATGTATCAACTCTATAAAGTAGTCAAAGATGATCTAGACCAACATCATGTCATCGCGTAGGAATCACTGTAAAATCTAGATCAATACAAAAAATATCTTATGAATAGAGACGTTGAGAACTAACAAACTCAGAATATTTTATTGTGTGTAGTTGCAAACATAATGGTCAATATGATTTTATAATAGAATAGTAAAATACACGAAATTGATTCATATTTATTTTTCTACAATATAATCTATTGATTTATTAGTCAACAAAATTTGATAGTTAGGCCAACAAATCGAATAACTATAAGAAACTCAATGCCCTGATTTGCCATCATTCTCATAAATGGGAATAAATGTAGAGGTGGACACTTGAAAATGAATTGTTCCTCAAACTTGATCTTATGGAGATGGCATAGATGACAAATATCTGAGACGTGAGGATATGGTGGTTATTCTTGATACATAAGTTGTGGGACTAAAAGATATATTCTTTATATATTAGATCCTAAGGCCATGGATCCAATGGAATCAAATATATTTAGTGCAAACAATGATACCATCCCTAGAAACATTCGTGCTGTCACGCGAGGTTTGGTTCAATGTATATGAAAAGCATAATGGATTCCAGGTTGGGCGAGAGTAACAAATGTAAAAGTGGCTTCAAGCAAGTCATCTATGGTATCTCTGGGGAAGTTTTCAAAACGTACTTTTGAGGTCGAAACTCTCAACAAATATTTATGTTAGCCTTTTATGAACATCTCACACACAATAATATAGAAATAATGAAATATTCCCACCTGAGCTATAGAGGACCTCACTTCTTTGCATGCCATAAATATTTACAATCAAACAACAACTCTATTAAAGAACTAATTTTTACTGTGGTTTAATATACTAATAGTGTACACTAAAGAAAGGAAATAAAACATCACTATTGAGCATAAATGGAAAATTATTCATGAAACATAATTAATTTTTCTGTATGATTCATATGATCTTTGAATGGTTAATCAACTTATGTAATGCATTGTCACTCCTTCCATCCATCCATTCGAGGTATAAACCTGTGCTCCACATATGTAAGTGAGGTAGGGATTAGAGGATAACTCTCGCTGGGCATGATTTAAGAGGCGGGTATGATTAAATAGGCGGGCAAGATTGAAGTGGTACTTCTCACTCATCTGTTGGGAACATGGGGCTTTCTCTTCTCTTGTGATCTGTCGATAAGTACTTTTCCTCGCCAATTGCATAGTAAAATCCTACCGCCTATACTCTCTATCGTCCTGTATTGCGATATGACCTCGAGGAAAAGAACTAGCTTCAAGTCCTATTTACAGTCCAATTCACCCCGGCTCCTGCATACTCACAAGCCACTATGCGGGTTAGTTTGATGTGAAGCTAAAAAAGGCTAAAGGATCAACCAGATAGATAAAAGAGCTCGCAATAAAGGAAGGCTCCTCGTCCTCCTTATGTAAGGCTTCGTAGTTGATTCGAGAACCAGTACTTGAGGTTCACACGTTGTGTCTCGTATTGTGGCAGCAATGTGGAAATAAATCAGTCTGTGTCGTTCTGTGTTTCAATGTGGGAAATGGGTGTGACTGGTGCCAGCGTAATGTCATAACCTAGCCTAACGGGTGGATTGGTCTGGCCTAAAAGCCAGCCAACCTAACCTCATTCAGTTGGACCATCTACCCAGCAAACTAAAGACTCCCGCCCGGCAGCCACCAAGAAATGGAAATATGCATTAGATTAAAGGATAGTGGGATGTCCCTAAATCCACAAAAAATGATTTGGATTTGGACTATAGACATATCCCTGGGAATAGTCTCATAGCTACAATGTATAGTGGTCAAATTAGAAATATCTATAAAGTAATTTAAGTGAAATGTACACATTCAAATATGTACAAAAAACCATATAATACAATGAGATGTTGAGTAAAAAAGCAAACTCTAATAGAGCCATAAACATTTATGTATTCTTACACCTTGGACAAAAGTTTAAACATAGCCATATAGGTAAATCTGGATCAAAAGGTTATTTATTATCATGATAATAAAAATATAAGCTCAAAACAATAACAACAAGAAAGTATGAATCCAAATACCGTTCTTTTTTCATATCCACCCATATAATTCCCAAAGGTAATCAATTGACAACTATAATGTACACTGGTAAATTTACCAATAACCATGAATTAAAATCAAATTGCAAGTATGACTAAATAGAAAAGAAAAGAAAACATGAAAAGAAAAGAAAACATGAAAAGAAAAATATAAAAGCATCAAATAAAAAACTATGATTTAGAGATACTTTTCCAAGATTGGAAAATCAATAATCCATATCAATTATGTTACCTAAACTAAGAATTCCAAAGTAACTCAAATTATATTGTTAACAAAACAATGTAAACAAATAACATATAAAAAATTATATCACAAAATAAGTTTTCATTATGCAATTTTATGACATTCAAGGCACAGTATATTTTGACATAATATTGAAAGTTGTCTATGTTAAAAGTATATGACCATTATTTGTGCATAGATGCTAAACACATGACAAATTTTCTTTTCGATGTAAAAAACTAAATACATTTGTATTCAGCATAACATTGATTTCAAAATTGTCAAAGTAAAAAATAACATGGAAAATACGTTTTCCCACCAAGTTGTTTATCATAGCTAACAAAAATCTATGATGTCATAGTTCAAAAGTAGTACAAAAGAAATGGTTTTTTTTCCAAAAAACAATATGGAAGCAAGGGAAAGAAAAGTATTTGGCATTTTGCAAGTACATATATCCAAAACAATGAAGATCACAATAATTCCAAAGTTTGCATGAGTTAAACTAAACTGACAATTTGATCAAAATATAGGATTCAATCATTTTAATCACAATACAAAACCTTACAAATATTAAAAATCACATGCATTCATTTGGTTATGGAAACAATTCAAAATTAACATTCTTTATCAAGAAGCAATATATCTATTGCATAGCCAAAGAAATATGCTTTTGGAGATCAATATTGTTTTAATTTTTCTATTTGCACATCAAACTCATGGAAGTTGATGACCAATTTCAAAAAATATGACAGTAAAATTTCATCAATCCTAGCTACAACTCAAAATTGTTTTTTATTTTTTGGGTTTTGAAACAACCATTGTTTCTATAGCTGAACCGCATGGTTGTTTCTCATAGAACCAAGAAGCTGTCATAAATAAAAACAATGTTAGGAAAACAAAACATGAAACAGTAACTAAACAAAAAATGAAACATGAAACAACAAATGTACATCATATTGTATAGGAAGAAGGGAAAATAATGAAAAAAAAAAAGAAAAAATATTAATTTCTAATAGAATTTTAGTTGGATTGCAGAGACTGCATACTATATTATGTTTGAAACTATGTTGAATTTACAGAATTTCCAGCTAGTTTTCAAAATATATCGATATTAAATGCCAAATGCGTAATGGCATATAGACCATTATAGAATTTATGACAAAAAATAGTTTTGAACTGTACATAGAACATGACCAATGTCGAAATACATATAGATATGTTTCAACAACAATATTCATATAGTATAAGGGTGTCTTTTTCTCTTTTTTTTTCATTTATATTTAGACCAAAACTAGGAATATTATGAAGATATAGCAATAAAATTGCTTATGCGGCTCTAGTTACATTGATGGTAGCTATGATTGTCAAAGTATTAAAAAAACATTGAAAATATTTTGACAAAAAATTGAGAAAGTATATGCATGTAGCAACTTTTGGGGATCCATAATGTTTTTTTTCAAAAAAATAGTTTTCTTCCAATAGAAAAAACCATAGATATGAATTACAGGACAATGTTCACATCCTTTTGACTTCTTTGATGTTTTTATCTACCGTGAGTGTAAAATGGTCTTGATGACTAAGTCTTCATAAATGGAACACAACTGATGAAACGCTTTTTGAGCAATCTTCAAAAGAGATTTCAACAACTTCCATACAACATTGTTCAAGTGTCAGATTGCACAAGGCATAATAAAGTCGCCCATCATTTGTTTCTAGGATACACTCAACATTATGCTCATATATTAATTTCATTGTTTTCTTGCAAACTGTACAATTTGATGAGATATGCATCACTCGCTTACCACATTCGGTGCAGATACGTTGAAATGGTGGTGCAAATGTGTTCTTTTCTTTCAATAATCCTTTTATCTACACACAGGAATCTATGTCAACCATTTTTTTGGGCGGGAGTGGGGAAAGAAGAAAATGTGTAATAGATTGTTGAGGAGGAAAGGAAAAAAAACAAAATAATGTATTAAGCAATAGAGGGGAAATATTCTTTTTGAATAAAGTGAATCCAAGTGGCTACCTCGATCTTTGCATTAATAATAACATAAGCAATTATTCTTTTGTGAACTCATCATTAAGCACATGAACAAATGTCATTGCTTGAAAAACAAAATTATTGTGTTCCTTTTGGACTATTTATAACAACGACTATTTCTAACAACGTTCTTAAAAAAATACAGTGGATCAATATCACTTGTAAGATGCTCTTGTATTTTATTAACCAAATATTTGCGATTTTCATTAACGAGTAGCTGGGAGACATGTGGGTGATGCTACTAGCAGCTGCAATAGGGATTGAAGGAATCACAATTATTTCAATGCCACTTTTGAATATTAGAAAAAAAAACAATTCATAGGATGGAAGGTATTTAAGTGACATTGTCTAAAGAGTAATCGAGAAGTACAATCGTATCATCATATGTTGTTGTCCTGTCCTTTAGTTATATCCCATATTGCATGTTGTTCTACCAACATCCAATAATGATAGAAGAAATAGAACCAATTGATTAACCTTAGTTTGATTGCACCAGCTCATGTATGCTAGTGTCTGGTGGAATTTTGCAATATTTGCAAACTTTTTGAATATTTTTTACTTTTATTTTATCAAGGAGGGAAATGAAAATTTTTGCATCTCCTTTATGGTATGGGCCTTTTTCCTTCAATCCAAATTTGAAAATCCTAACGTGTCTTAATTTGAAAATCCTAACGTGTCCTATCCCTTCCCATCCATCCAGTTTAAGGAAGGTAACATGATTTTCATAATCGTAATAGTCTTCAATTAAAAACATTGCATAATTAAAACACATAGAATACTTATCTTGGTATGAAGCTGTCCTGAACAACTGGCTATGCATTTGCAATGTTCCACCTAGCTATAGGCCAATTGTTCTCATCAATCTTTCAACACAACTACCACCCCCCATATCGGCATGATTTCCACAAGAAAGGGAACCTACCAACTCATGCGTAGCCAAATATATACCACAAATCAGCCAATTCAATCCTAAGATGGGTTTATCAGGCTGTTAAGGTAGCAGAAAGGAAGGAATGGCTAAGATAGTGAGCTCAACCACAGAGCTATTTGTAACTCTCCAAGATTTAGCTAGATTGGCACCCCAAAATACCTACACACCCAACACAAAAACGTATCCCCTTCACTGCTCCACAGTCCCTCGGGACATACCTTCACTTCTAGTGCTCGTCAAGGTGTGCATAGAAAGATATCCAAAGCCCTTTGATCTATGGTGAGGTTACACTCTTCACTAGGTTTATCAAGTCAATTCTAAATCCTCTTCTACCCATGTTTGCTTCCACACAAGCCAAGCAAAATCAAGGAATACATATAACCCAAGTTAAGCTATATTTCAAACAAACAACAATACACAGTTGTTGGGAATGGAAAATTATTTTTAACTATGGCATGAAAAAAATGAGATTGCCATGGTTTTTCCCAAATTGTAGCACAACAAAAATGAATTGTGGGATGGATAAATAACCGCGGGGAAGAAAATGATTTCTCCCACAGGTATATAATCATTCAGATGGCCAAAAATGACTTCTATGGACCCCAAATTGATTTCCCTTCTTCCCCACTATTCTACAACACAAACACGCCATTCTCTCAACTGAGAATGAAGGAAATACAGGGAAAAACATGGAGAAAAATGCCCAACATGCCCAAAACTTATGAGAGAGCATAAATGATGGATGAATAATGGCTTGGGGAGCAAATTCATGGCTGTTTTCTTTCCCAAGAAGCCAAACAAAATTTTCCAAATTGATGGCTTTCCCATACACAAATCTGTGACACCCCTACTCTCCATTTCCCAAAATAATAACTACCTCATCCACCACTTGGAACAATTAAATGATTGGATTCATAAGTCAAAATGGGTAGTTTATGGTTTATGGGTTCTCTCATTAACACTTGGATTGAAACTATTGGATCCAACGGTTTGAATATTTCCCTCCCTATTCCTTGATAAAATCATGCCCCCATACTCTTGTTTCATTGGATAGCTAGTTGTGGGTATTTTATTAAAATACATATTTACATGATATTTGAAATTTCCTTTGTGCCTAGGTAGCCTACAATCCATATATATCAATTTTTTTAATTGCTGATACATAAATGCTAAATCAACAGTGGGGCCTTGGCCATGAGCTCCTCACCATGATATTATAACGATATTACATTATTCAAAATTGTAATGCCATGGGGTCAAAATTGGTATATTACATAACTCTACTTCTACGTCATAATTTTTCAATGAAGCGTAGAACTAGGAAGTCGTTCATCTCTATTATTATTGTCATTTGTCCATCCCTGTCTATTAGACCTGCATGAAATAATTGAGATTTGGTAGGGGATGTTATGCCTTTGCTTTATCCTAGACCATATAGTGCTAGTACATCACCTTCAAAGACTTTGTTATAGCTCCTTGAACACAATTGAATTATTTTCGATGGTTCCTATTAGTAATAATAATTTTTAGAACACTTGAAAGGGACTTTAATATCCCTATGTTTAACAAGATATCGATTCAACCCCGAGGAGATAAAGCAAAACACTTTCAAACAAGTGCATCAATCAACAGACCTTGAGAAGGAAACTGGTAGCTAAAATAACGAGCACTAGATGTAAGGAGCGGAACAACATCAGATACACTGGGATCTATGGACAACATCATGTGCACTCTAGTAATGTGCAAAGGAGATAAGAAAAAGGGTCCACAAGCAAATCAAGGAGAGAGATGGTGGAAGATTGATAGTTGAAATCAATCATGCAATGATAAAGTGCTCCCCATTTAATTTTTTCTTGAGGGTGCATTATCCTCAAAAACTCCAAGGACATGTGCTACTAGCTGATTGACCGCACCTCCAAAATATTCTTTTCCAATGCAACCCACTCCATCGATTTTTACCAGTTAGTGAAAGCATGGTTGTTTCTACCGAAAAGGTAAAATTATGAAGTGTACATGCATTTCAATGAAGGACCACCTTGACTCCACATTAACCTACCCAAAGTGGACATGTGCCATGGAGAGGCCCACTTATATCATCCCACTATGTCTTCATTATCAAATGAAAGGCCGCCACATGTCACTTTCAAAATTGTTTAGCCATTAGAGTGGTAAAGCCTTCGTTTCAAAGCTATTGTTTAATGAAAGAAACCTCCAACACCCAACATCAGGTCACTCATCCAGTCAAACATCAAGGACACTCATCCAGTCAAACATCAAGGAATCCATCAGTCCAAGTTCTTGGTAAGTTTTCTAATTAGTCCACTCCTCTAGATTTTATGCCACCTAGAGGACAAGAAAAAATCCAAATGATGCATTAAATGAGTCAGAGAGGCATACCTCCAATAATTCAAAGAGAAAATGATCCAGGTGCAAGTCCAAGTGTTTGTATTTGAGGCCAAACATATCATCCACAGGAAATGTGAAATTCTATGTCACGATGGATCTAAGAGCTGAGGATATCTCACAAAGAAAGAATGCGCGGAAAAGTTGAATAAGAGTGAAACCTGCAGTAAAAAAGAGCAGAAGAATAATTATGCAACATAACTCAGATAGGAGTGGAATAATGGCACATGTTCGAATAATCAGTATAATGAACAATGATGTTACAATGGAGAGAATTTGAATCATACAGGATAATTCGAACATCAGTTGGTCTAGCATATGATTCCTATAAAATAGGGACCTAGCTGAAGTTGTCCTAAAATGATGCATCCAGGGCTCAAAAGGTGGTAAATGGATCATTGATGACATCTGCACACCACTAGGGGGAAAATGACATCATCAACAACTAGGAAAAATAAATAATTCTAGGTAGGACAAGGATGGAGTGTTGAAATATCCTAACACCCCCCCTTAATCCATACTATTGCATCATGTGCCCTCTTTACTAAAACCAAAGGTCACCCATACAATCAAATAAGTGATAAAAAAGAACTGTCCATGAACCAAGGAAATGGGGAAAAACCTCAGGGGAAAAATATCCCCCAAAAAAGAACAGCAGTAGGGAATGCAAAGAACCTTCATACTAAGCAGAGAAGGAAAAAACATTCCTCAATGAAATCTGTTGGGCCTAGTGCAAGGCATTTTTCTGCAAGACAGTTTTGCAGCTACAAAGTTATAGCGCAGATCAGATAAAGGAAGTTTTGGCAAGACAGTTTTGTGGAGCTGTGAAGTTGAGTGCAACGCAGTATTGATAGGGTAAGAACCGCATGGCTAAGTTCCAGCTCCATGAAGTGGTAGCATTGCGTAGTACGAATGGAGCACCTATTTTGGGTAAAGAATGTAAGGGAAGGTTGAGCTACAAAAGAGACCTGTTTGGGTAAGTGACTCCTTGATTCCTGGGAATGGGTATGGAGTAGCGTGAAGGCATATGAAAGCGACCTATCAAGAGAGTGGCGGAAAACAATTAGAAGCTAAGCCACGAAGCCGACAGTGACACGAAGGCCAGAGGGGCGGAAAGCTACATGCCATGATGTAGTATAACCGTTTTGTGAAGACTGCGGATGTTAGAAGGGCGTGTGAGTTGCGAGTCGTCCTGCAGAATGGAGAGAAGTGTGTAAAGCAGTTGTCGACAATGACAGGCCAATCCGGTGGGTAGCTGCACCATTTTGTAACCTAAGGGTTTTCGGCCTATGCATTGTAACAGACGTGACCTAGGGGCATGATCTCTATATGAAGGGAACTTTTGAAAGGGAAAGGGTTGTTGGGTTAATCTTTGATTGTGAATAGTTGATTATTGTTTAATATAGATCTCTGTCGAGAGACGATTGTAAAAGGCTCTGCAAGCTGTGTCCGCAGAGACCTATAGAGAGAGAAGAGAGTCTACAGCTGAGTGCGCAAACTGAAACTGTTGTACCCTTCCCAGAAATAATATAACAATAGTTCCTGTGGATGTATCTCCCATCCTGGGGGTGAACCACATTAAATTATGTGTTATGCGATTGATTATGCATTTATATCTGAGTATTTGCTTATGTGAATGGTTAATATATTGTTTGTGAATGCATGTGTTCTTTCTTTTATATGTATTCACCATAAGGATAGAATATGGGGATAATATGTTAAGTATCCACATATGTGAATGAATGTTAAATGCATAAGTATTTCTAATTCTATTGAATGCATAAGTCAATCGAGTAAACACTTAGCCCGCAAAGTCGGTATAGTGCAATTCCCTAAACGCAGCACCAGAAGTGCACGGTTACATTGTTGTTGTTATAGTGTATACGTTTGCAAGGTTCAGTGTAAGGTGTTGTTGAATGCATAACTTACACTCGGTAAAACACATCAAAGTGGTTAAGTACCAAAGGAGAAGCACAATCTGTGTGGCGTTGTCCTATCGTCAAGTAGTCAGTCTGAATGTGAAGTCCTTGGATGCACTATTGTATAAGCATTAACCGCAAAGAGAGTGAACTTCGCATAGTCCCCAGTTCGCAGCATGAGTCCTGTAGTGTGCTTCCCACCTGTCTGTTAAGCACTCATGACCTAGTTGTGGAAACCTGATTAACTTTGCCTCGGATGAGACCTCAGTATGCTCATAGACTGTTTCCAAAAGGGCCTTTTAAAAGGGCGTTTTGTTGGTTCCTTGAATTGCACAGAACCTGGGTCTTTCTAGAAAACCTCCAGAATAGAATAAGCAACCAACAAATGGTTTTGTTGCCGCACTTGAACTGGTGACGAGTACCGAAAAATGGCATCCAGACAAGAAAGAAATATGGAACTGGGTGGACAAGACAGAAAGAGATTTTGCAAGAAAGGAGAATAGACACTTGCTTCTCTCTGACGTAGATTGGTTAAATAAATACCTATGGAAGGATATTCATGAAATTTTTTGGGCCAGTTTTGGAAACGAGTTGCACAAGTGGATATCAAGAATTGCAAAGAGAAATAACTGTTTCAAAGAAGGTGCACCTACCGAGTGGACCCCAGAGCTCATTCAGAGGCTTAAAGAAGTAGATAGTCCACTCACATGAGCAGTCGACTTTTAAGTTGACGGTATACTACATGGGTTTGTTACAGAGTTCGTTGTGGACACCCTAAAGTCCGACAGCGAAGCAGAAGCCGTTTTTTTCAAAGGTTTCAGAGGTAAGTACCTAAACAATCTGAGTTTATATATTAAAATGCTTTTAGCTGAGAAAGGCGTTTTAAGAATGTAGTAAAATTCCTAGAATTTTTTTAATCTGTAATGGTAGATAACATATATAGAAACTCTAACAAAGATACACACAATTTGATAAGTGGAAAAAGATATAAGGTTAATACATAAAATAACCTTAAAGAACGTGAACTCCGCATAGAGACTGAGTTCCAAGTTGAGCCTGATAGCCATACATCACCTCCATCAACTACCTATCAGCCTATCACTCTGCAGAACCCATCAGTTGAGAATAGTTTGCCTCCTATTTCACAGATTCCGTCAGTTCAAATCCCTCCAGTTGATAATATTCCTAATCCTCAGAGGATCAATACCAGTAAAATCGCAAGAATGAGCACTCACACCATCCTGACTTCAGCTATTCCAATTCAAAACATTCCACGTAGTAACATGCCTAACACCACTCATACCACTGCGTACAATATTGTACCACCTAGAAGGAGAATGACTGACAATATTAAGTTGTCGATATTTAAAGGAATGGGTCTAGAAGACCCTGAGAAGCATTGGTTTTTATGTGAAGCCGTGTGGAGCATCAAGCAAGTTCAAGATGATGATGTGAAGCAAGCGGAGCTCATCACTACTTTCAGATATAGAGCCTTGAACTGGTTAATGAAGTATTCTGTAGGACAGAATAGAACCTTAGTGGATATTAAGGATGCACTCTTAAGAGTTCAAGAAACCAAAGTCAAAATTCCAATGTATAACAGAATTAAAGAAGATTAAGCCAAAAACCTAATGAAATAGTCTGAGAATTTGATCAAAAGTTTAAAACATTGTTAGAACAAGTCATTTTTGACATAACACCACAATAGCACCAAGAATGGTTCATAGCTGCGATGTTGCCCCATAGTAGACTACCGTTGATGCAATAGAAGGTTGCTTCGCAACTAGAAGCCTTGGAGATCGCGATGGAATTAGAAGCTTAACCTATAGGAGAGACTAGCACTAGAATGGTCCAGATCCAGAACCTGCTAGCTACTTTGACACTACAGTTACAGGATATTAAGAAGGGAAAAGAACAAAGAGAAGAAATCTGGTGTACAAGATGTAAGGGAGAAGGACACTCGAAGGAACGTTGTACTTTGTTTCAAGATTACATAGATATTGGAGCAACAAATCCTATGAATCAGAACCAAGGGCCATGGTGTGAGATCTGTAGAACTATAATACACCAGCCAAAATATTGTTACTTAATCCCAAAATATGTGCAAACACCTAAGAATTTATATTGCACATTCTGTAAATCCGTTGGACATGATGATTCCAACTGTAGAGCGTATGAGCTCATGATGGAAAGGAAGCAAGACATAGAGCATATGTGTGGTGGAGTATACAGAGTTCAAGAAGAAACACTGCAGAACAAGGATAACGTGCAGTATGATCAAGGCGCATACAGAGGCTATGGAAGATTCCATGGAAGGGGAAGAAACATTGGCCCAGGACAAGGAAGAGGTAGAGGCCAAATGATCTATTATAACTGTGGCCAGCCAAATCACTTATCTAGAGATTGTACCAATGTGTGTACTACCTATAATTATTGTAAATATTTTGATCACATTATTGAGGCATGCCCAGTGCTAGTAGTATAAATGTATAAGAGAAAGAAAGAAGTACCCAACTCAAATATTCAGATGATCGCAGCAGAGAAAAGGACTGCAAATCCAAGTATTAATGTTGTGACATGAAGTGGTGTTACCACGGGAAAAGATAAACAACCAGAAGCTTCCACTTCTGAAGATTTTCAAACTAAGCATATCCCTGTTGAAGCGGTCTGGATCGGAAAAGCTACTGGGAAAACACTTGTTTTCAATCTGGAGAGATACAAGGAAGTCTTCGTAGAAGCATGGGACATCTTCAAAGAGCCAACACCTATGTCAGCAAGAATACCTTTGCAAAGTGAAACAACACACATACAAGATATGCCAGCAGCGTAGGATCAAACCAGTATCACAGCAGAAATAGGCACTTCTGTTGCGTAGTTCCTATGTAGCTGCATGAAATTATTGAAGAGTGCAGATGTTGTACTAAAGTTGCATAATTTAATAAACCAATATGAACCACACAGTAAGACGGATACTTCCCAGAGCGGAGTTCACCATATCAAGAGCCATAAAAGAACAGGAAGATAAATGAGACTAACTACGTAGATTGGAGATTATGAGATGGATGAGATAATCCTTGATCTAGGATGAGAGGTAAATGTCTTGAGCAAGCATACATGGAAACAAATGGGGAAACCAAGGTTAGCATGGTCACCTATACAGTTGAGGTTAGCAAATCAGCAGAAAGTCATACCTTTTGGGAGATTAGCCAATGTACTTGTAGACATCGATGGAGTCAGAAGTTCCGTGGACTTCGAGGCTATCGAGATGACTGACGAAAGTAACCCATATCCAACATTATTGGGGATAGATTAGGCGATGGATAACCTCGCTATCATCAACCTGAAAACCAAGAAGATGATCTTCGAAGGGAAAGATATTAGGGTCATCGCACCCTTGGACCCTTTGCAAGGAAAAAGATACAATGCGCTGATTCAGGAAGAATCCAAAGCACAGTATCTTGATTGCATCTACAAGATGATCGCAAATCAAGAGAACTACATTAATCCTATGGTGGATGGAGCACTTAGTTGGCGATGTGATAGTTCTTGCATATCAGATTCCAATGCAGGACTAGAAAATTGGAAAAGTACAATGCATGAAGTATCTGCAAGAATATGCATGCATATCATGAAGACACTGTGCTGGATTGGAACAGAGGTAAGTCCAATCCTCACTTATGATGGTTCAACCAATGTATATTCATTTATTCAAGAATATATTGTATCAGTTGCAACTCAACATCGCATACCAGCATTAGATATAGCACTGCACGCTACACCTGCCAAATGGTGGGCCGCGCATAAGCAGACTTTGATAACATGGGAACACTGCAAATACATGATGCAAATCAGATTCACAGAGAAAGTCGCCCTGACATTTCAAAAATTTAATGGACAAACATATCCAAGGGATCAAATAGAAATTTGTTCAGAAGCATGGATAAGCAAACCACAGATAGAATGGGTCCATCTGTCTGTGCACACATTAGAGCAGATTCCATAGGATTTTGTATACAGACTCAGATATTCGCAGAGGGACAACAAATTGGTCTCGCTTAACTGTTAACTTTCATAGAACTTTCAACTTTGAAGATGAATCCCCAAGCATAAACGAAGTTCTGCAGGTTATCAAAGAAAGAATATTCATAGAAGAATGCCCAAGTACAAACAAGGCATTGTAAGCAATCAAAGACACGATAATTGAAGATGTAAAGGTACCTATGAACCTATAGCCGGAATGGGAAAGATAGATAGAACATGCCCTTGAATGTGATAATATCATTGAAAATGAAGAACAACAAGAAGAAATTGATGAGGAGGATCTGCGCAACATCAATATACCTGAATCCGAAGGAGTGCACGATGTAGAGGGACCTCCACTAGAAATTCTAGATATGAGCAAACCTATTAAGATAAGAAAAGTGAACATTGGCACACATGAAGATCCAAAGTTCACATCCTTTGGAGACTACTAAGATGATCAGATGATCGCGTAGATCGCAGACCTCCTACATGAGTATCAAGATTTATTTCCAACAAAGTTTTCTGAAATGAAGGGCATTTTGAGAGACTTGGGGATCATGAAGATACCTCTCAAGACAGATGCGAAGCCCGTAAAGCAAAGGCTTACAGATTGAATCCCATATATAAAGAAAGAGTTAAGGCAGAGATTGAAAAGATGATTGATGCAGGGATCATTGAGCTAGTTGAAGAATCTGAGTGGATAAGCCCTATGGTTATCTAAGACAAGAAGACAAAAGGTGAAATAAGAATATGCGTAGATCTGAGGAAGTTGAATGATGCTTCGCTGCATGACCCATTTCCTACCCCATTTACAGATGAAGTATTGGACAATGTAGGAGGAAATGAGGCCTACTCATTTACTGATGGATTTTCTGGATACCATCAGATTAGGATTGATGAAGCAGATAGACATAAGACCACATTTGTTGCTGAATGGGGATCATATCAATACATATTTATTCCTTTTGGGTTGAAGAATGTACCAGCTATATTTTCCAGAGTTCTTATGGCTGGATTCAAGGACTTTATCCATAAGTTCTTAGAGGTCTATTTTGATGATTGGAAATTCTTTGGTTTACTGAAGAACCACTATGAGAACGTGAGAATGATGTTAGCTAAGTGCAGACAACATCAGATCTCTTTTAATTTGAAGAAATGTATATTTTGTGTGCCCTATGGAATTATGTTAGGACATATTGTCTGTAAACAGGGTTTGGTGGTTGATCCTGTGAAGATCACAGTGATTGTGAATTTACTTGCACCGAGTTCAGTGAAACAACTTCACACCACATTGGGACTTATGGGATACTATAGAAAATTCATGAAATAAAGAAGTGTGGTTCATATGGAACACAGAGTGTGAGCAAAGCCTAGAC
This sequence comes from Larix kaempferi, assembly GCA_027924585.1. Lineage (NCBI taxonomy): Eukaryota > Viridiplantae > Streptophyta > Pinopsida > Pinales > Pinaceae > Larix > Larix kaempferi. The sequence goes on from BSBM01001879.1 coordinate 5,419,487, forward strand.
ATGCTAAAGGAGAAAATGGTAACATTGCCGATTCTTGTTTTTCCAGATTGGGACAAGCAATTTCATGTGCACGTTGATGCTTCATCTATTGCACTTTGTGTGGTTCTATCACATCCCGACAATGGATGCATTGACCATCCCATTGCATTCTCGGGAAGGAAGCTCTCATCAGCTGAAAAGAAGTATACGACCACAGAAAGAGAAGGTATAGCTATGGTGTCTGGATTGCAAAAATTCAGACACTATTTGCTCAGTGCGCACTTCTCAATGTTTATTGACCAATCTGCTTTAAAGTATCTAGTCAATAAACCAGTGTTAGGGGGGAGAATATGTAGATGGTTATTACTCTTCCAGGAGGATGATTTTGAAATTGTGGTTAAGCTAGACAGATTAAACCTAGGACCTAACCAACTCTCAAGGATTGAGTCAGGCGAAGAACCCACCAATCTTGAAGACAATCTGCCTGACGCGCAGTTATTTTCCATAAAAGTTTTTTATGAGTATTACAAATATATTGTCGAATTTTTTACTATGGGGCTGGCACCCACATAGTTCAATATGCAACAGAAGAAGCAGTTGGTAGTTAGAGTAGGAGACTTCACTATATTTGCAAGATAGTTATACAAGTTGGGACCAGATGAAGTGCTACACACATGTGTGCTGGATTATTGTAAGCCATTCATATTGGTTGATGCATAGTTAGGTGAATCCGGAGGTCACTACGCAGGAAGAGCTACTGCGCAGAAAATATTGAGAGCAGGGATATAGTGCCATACAATTCATAAAGATTCAAAGGAACGTTGCTAGAGCTTTGATATCTGTCAGAGAACAAGAAAACCGTCGCGAAGAGATGAAATGTCATTAAAACAACAGTTGACACTACAAGCATTTGACAAATGTGCTATTGATTTTGTGGGGCCTACTAACCCATTGGGAAAGAGGACTGGTATGAGATACATTATCACTATGCCTGATTATGTCACTAGATGGGTAGAAGATAAACTAGTGAAGGACTGTAGCGCAGTTATTTCCACGTAGTTCATTTTTTAGAACATCCTTACTATATTTGGATGCCCAAAGATTTTAATGAGTGATCAAGGGAATCACTTTTTGAATAGAACTATTGAAGCCCTTACTGAAGAGTTCTAGATTTATCATCAGAGGAGTACACTGTATCATCTGTAGGATTATGGAACAGTTGAAGCTTTGAATAATGTATTGGAGAATGCAGTGGTACAAGTATGTAATGTAAATAGGGATGATTGGGATCTGTGCATTTCAGTTGTGTTATGGGCGTATAGAACCACTTGCAATAAATTGATAGGCCATACACCTTTCAGATTGGTCTATGGACAAGAATCTGTAAGTCCAATGGAGTATATTGTACCAAGCTTAAGGATTGTTGCATTCACATGCATGAAGGATGAACAAACAATAGAAGAAAGGCTTCTACACTTGGTTGGATTGGAGGAAGATCGCATCATCACAAGCTTTCATGAGCAAGTGCAGAAAGACATAGAAAAAACATGGCATGATCGCCACATCAAGAACAAGTCTTTTTAGGTTGGTGATATTTTCCTCCTGTATGGAGGTAGACTAAAACCCTATCGAGATAGTCCTACTTTGCAGAACTTTCAATGATAATAAGAGAAGGAAGTTTCTAAGTGTCAAGTATAGTTGAAATTGGGCACTAGAATTGAACAGAGTCTATACAAAGATTTGGTCCGATACACGAATTTTGTTGAAAAGAATGCATTGACCGCATAGCAGTAGTGGAGAAGTGAAGCTATGCATGGAAGAAAAAAAATGAAAAGAAAATAAGAACCACGTAGTACGAAGCTCAAAATGTAGCTATGTAGATCAAATCGAACAACAAAGAGGCAAAGTTCAGAACAAAGAAGAAGGATACCACGAAATAACCGCACCAGGATAATGAAAACCAGCCGTGCAGTCGAGCAAGCACTCCGAGAAACTAGCCGTTATAATGTCGGTCGGAAAACTACCCGTTATATAGTGATTTTGTCGATGATTGCATACGCATTTAACGCAAAAATAGTCGTTATGAAGGAGTTAATGAATGAAAGGACCCGAATCCTTAGCGGATTTGTCCAACGGGCATGCCATTTAATTCTTTTCTAGTCGTTGATGGGCGTGACGAAGTTCAACTGCGCCTCTAAATACCGCTTTGTCTAGACTCCCAGGCATTACCAAAAATCTGAAATTTTTTCGTAATCCTTATATTCAATCGTTTAACAGTATGTGCTGAGTATTTCCATGATTTTGCAAAGAATAGTCTAGTGAATGTCCAATGATTCTACAGTTGAACAAGAATCCACAGTCGGGCAGACAGTTAGTGTGTTTAAGCAAACCGGGCTTGAAGGGTTGATGAGAACCCCTACTAAGAAGTTTGTTACAGAATAAGGAAAAGGTTCACGTTGTTCGCCATGACATTCTACACAAATGAAAAGCAAGGGTAAGTAACCCGTGGTTGAGAAAGTGAAAGTGAAGGTAATGGGCTCGAAACTACCAGAAGTTCCACTAGGGAACAAGGAGCTACCATTAACCTTGACCCTAGAGAATATTTCACCGCGTGCAGCAGATGCACCGACGATAAATCTTTATGGAAACACAAAGTATGAGATACCACTTCTGCCCATGTTCAAACATGTGAAACTAGAATCAAATTTGCTAAGTAAGCTCGCGGATTGTAAGTTCAAAGAATATGACTTAATTCAAATGTAGAAGGATCCAGACAAGCCAAAATACCCATAATTTCAGCCACATAGATACATGTGCTGGAAGACGGATGTCAAGAACAACCTATTGTTGGTTACACAGACCTGGTTGTCTAAAGTTGTCGAATTAGGGTTGTTAAACCTATTTAGGCTTCCACACTTTGACAGGAGCCCAAAACTTAACGTGCAGGTGTGCACACTCATATCACGCACACACCAATTCTACCTTTGGTTGGATAGAAGCATCGACGTCAACATCGACCTGATCCATTAGATCACAGGGTTAAGCAAGCAAGACAAAGACCCAAAGAAATACTTTGCCGGAAAAAAATGAGACAAGGAGATTAACGCGCAGATGAAAGAAACTCATAGCATACCGAAAGGCAAAAGAGGGTTCATCATGGATGATATAGTCGATGATGCTATGCGGTTCATAACACAACTGCTAGTAAGAAAACATTTGTGTAAGGAAAGGCCGACAAAAGTACCAGCCGGTGCAGTACTCCTTGGGGCAAAGGCCACAATGGGGGGAAGATTTAACTGGTGGCAATATCTGTTGAACGAATTTCTTGAAGATGTGCGCGACATGCAGATACGTGGCAGTATCTTCCATTATAGTTTGTTGATGGTACTGATCACCTTTATAGGATTGAAGGATGCAAGACACTATGTTGGCCTCAACTCTGCCAATAATGACTCTTGAGGACCCAGGAATGCGAATCTCTGGGTGAATTTGATGCCAGAAAGACAACGCGAGTCAAATGAAGTTTTCTACACATATTACGAGTAGCTGTGCGATGTCATTGTTCGCACACCGCGCATATCCAAAGAGGTAACATCTAAATATATCTGCACTTTAAATTTTTACGTTGACATGCATTCCATCTACATTTACGTGAAGGCATAGAAAAAGAACCCAGAATGGTTCCAAGGGAACTATGACATGGATGAAGCGGATATCGACCTCATTATGAAGGAATGGGTGGATGAATGGAAGGTTGAAGGACCTATGATAATTGAAAATGAATCCAAAGAAAGTAATCCAATTCTAACAACAATTGTCGAAAAGTCACCATCAGGAAAAGGGAAGGGGCCTGGAAGCTCAGTATTAGAGAAAATCCAGAAAAAGAAGCAAAAGGATTCAAATGGCCTGTTGGATGTAAAGCTACATGATGATGATTATGAGATGATCGCATCCACCGTAACTGCGCATCTAGAATATTTGTTGAACCTCAATGAAAGTAAGAATGATGAAATTCAAGCAAGTTTGAAACAAAATCTCACCACCCTGCAAGTCATAGCGGCAAAGTTTGGGCAGGTCCAGTGTGACTTGGCTTTGCCGCGAGAATCAGAATCAAAAGGAAGTTTAGGGAACACATTGCAGCGAAAGAAAACACCTTTAGCCCTGACCTTGGAACCAAAACCACGCATCGTCAAAATTGACCCACTAAGCATAATGTTACCGCATGATCAGTTAGCTTAGAGCACGCAGAGCATAGAGCATGTGTAGATTGATATTGTGATACTGTTAGGATATTCCTATACTCCATCCTAGTCCCACCAGTATTTTGATCATTTACATCTTCAATCATGCATGTACTTTTAGGTTTTTCATGCATTCTAGGGCTTGCATGCATTTTGCATGCATCCCAGTCATCAGTCCAGCACCTAGCCCTCAGTTAGCCAGCCCCCACGAGCTTCTCATCATTCGGTTTTAGCCCTCCAGTTGCTTAATGCACCCTTCTTCCTTGATTTTAGGAAGCAACTCACCCTTCATCAACTACCAGTCCAGTTGTCTTCAGTTTATACTTGGTTACACTTAGTTACAGTCAGTTACACTCAGTTACACTAAGTTACACCTACCAGACTTAGTTTGACTGATGGTTGACAGTTACTTGAGCATTGATGACTCCACTAATGATTATGAAGACTTCTAGTTGTGCTTTGATGATCATGAGGACACCTAGTTGTGCTTTGATGACACACTATTGATCTTATGATCACACTGAGAGGATAATTCGAATTGCCACCTTAGGCATTCGAATCCTCTCTACCATTGTACTATTTATTTGTCCATATTGTGATTAATTAATTAGTGTGTGAAGTATTATTGCTTCTATCCGAGTTCTACTGTACCATATTATTTTGTTGCTCATTATACTGTATTGAACACTCTTCTTCTTTTTTCTTGCTTAATCAATTACTTTCTTGTGAGGTATATATCATCTCTTAGATCTGCTGTGAGGATTTTCACATGGTATCAGAGCATGTTGAGAGTATTGTTTATCTCCATTCTTGAGATTTTTTTGTAGTTTATTACCAAGATTTTGAGTGCAGCAGTTGCAACAGTTTCTGCATTTTTGCAGCAGTAGAAGGTGCAGTTATTCTATATTTTTTTGCAGGTATTCTACAGCTTCTATGTATCCATCAGGAATTACTCCTCTTTCTCCATTCAACTATGATGAATGGAAACCAAGAATGATAGCATATTTGAAGAGCCATGATCTCTTTGATTGTTATTTTGAAAGAGAGTTCGAATCCCCTGAAGAGAAGATTGATTGGTTAAATAAAGGTGATGGAGCCTTTGGAGCAATGGTACTTTCTTTTCCTAAATACCTAAGATTTCATTTTGAATACCGTGATGGTGTTGAAACTCCAACAGAGTTATGGACTCCAAAAGAGTTATGGGCTGACCTGGATGAAAACTTTGGCAGAAAGAATGAAGGGATTGGTCCAAACCCATTCGAAAGCAAGCAAAGTGATCCATTCGCTCCCCTTGATGGTGTCTCAGTTCATGAACTGGTATCATCTCATATTGAAGTTGTTGACAAAGAACTTGCAGATTCTCCACTCATGCTCAAACCTTCTTCTCTTTATGTTCCAACTCACAATCTAGATGTTGTAGAATGTCCTAAATCCTCTCTTGCACCAGAGTCTGTTGGTTTGCATCATGATCACATGATTATTTTGGAGGTAAAGTCAGCTATTGGAGGTAATGCATTCGTTCCTCTCAAGCAATCATCTCTTTTATATTACCATATGATCATTAATTCATGCTTTCAAAAGGTTATTGAAGATTATGGCCATTTCCATTCGCTTGGGATAAATTCTCATGCAATTACTGGTTTTGATCTCACCTCTCATGGTTCAAAGGAGATCTCAAGAAACCATGATTCAAGTCTTGGATCTAATTTGGATTCTAAGCAATTACTACCTGGGATAATTTCTCATGCATATGATAGTTTTGATCTCACCCCTGTTGGTTCAAAGGAGATCTCAAGAAACTATTCTTCAAGTCTTAAATCTGATTTGGATTTCAAGCAATTATTATTTGATGGTTCTTTTTGGCATAATCTCACCCATGATGGTTCGAAGGAGAAGACAAAAGACTATCTGCATATTCATGATTTTGATCCTACCTCAGCTGATTCAAAACACAGGTTCAAGGATCATCCTCATACTTTTGGATTTGTTCTCATCATGTTCGATCTGAAGAGCAAGTACAAGCACATGTTTTTTGAGCATGATCAACTTCTTCCCAAGAAGAAGATACCTCCTGACATAAGACCAAGCATCACACCTGCTTGAGTTTGGAGCATTTATTTTTGTGTGTACCTTACAGTCTGTTTTTGAGGAGGCGGTATGTTTCCCATGAAATTTTCCCACTTCCTTGGTTTATTGACTGTTATTATTCATTGTATTGGGTGACCTTTGGTCTTAGTTACCAGGGCTTAGAATGGATTAAGGGTGGGTGTTAGGATATTCCTATACTCCATCCTAGTCCCACTAGTATTTTGATCATTAACATTTTCAGTCATGCATGCACTTTTAGGGTTTGCATGCATTCTAGGGTTTGCATGCATCCCAGTCATCAGTCCAGCACCTAGCCCTTAGTTAGCCAACCCCCAGGAGCTTTTCACCATTCAGTTTTAGCTCTCCAATTGCTTAATGCGCCCTTCTTCCTTGATTTTAAGAAGCAACTCACCCTTCTTCACCTGCCAGTCCAGTTGTCTTAAGTTTATACTCAGTTACACTCAATTAGAGTCAGTTATACTCAGTTACACTTAGTTACACTCAGTTACACCTACCAAACTCAGTTTGACTGATTGTTGATAGTTACTTGAGCATTGATGACTCCACTGATGATGATGAAAACTTCCAGTTGTGCTTCGATGATCATGAGGACACCTAGTTGTGCTCCGATGACACACTATTGATCTTATGATCACTCTGAGAGGATAATTCGAATTTCCACCTTAGGCATTCGAATCCTCTCTACCATTGTAATATTTATTTGTCTATATTGTGATTAATTAATTAGTGTGTGTGAAGTATTATTGCTTCTATCCGAATTCTACTGTACCATATTATTTTGTTGCTCATTATACTGTATTGACCACTCTTATTATATTTTCTTACTTAATCAATTACTTTCTTGTGAGGTATACATCATCTCTTAGATCTGTTGTGAGGATTTTCATAGATGCTACCCCTCGAAGGCCCACATAATCTCTACCTGTAGGTTGTGGAGGAAATACATGACCGAGATATGGTCATTGTGAACCGACACCAAGAATTACATGAAAATTATAAACAGTTGCAGGAAGCAAGTGCGAAGAAGGCTAACGCACTTGAAAGTGAAAAGGAGCAGCAAAGAAGAATATAGAAGACTGACGCTTCAGCCTGCATGGAGATACCTGAGTAAGACGACCAGCCAGAGCTCGCATACACTATCCTTAAGATCATCTCGGTAGTCAGCGATCTTAAAGCTGAAATGAAAGACATGGAGATTGATTATCAAGCAACGATTGTCACCTTAGAAGCAGAGAATCAACTGAAAACACCACCAGATCAAGAAGAGCGCATAGCAGTCGAAGCGAAAGAAGCCACAGAGAAAATAGCCAACGAAGTAGCAAAGTGTCAAAACTTGCTGGATGAAGCTACGAGAGTGTTTACTGTGCTGCAAGAGGACCCTGAGTAGCTGCAGGTCCAAACCAGTTTGCAGGAAAAGAAGGCAGCGTTAGATGTTTTGGATGTAGAGATGAAGACCCTTCTACCAAAAGACAGACTCCGCAGATTTCCAAAAGTCAAAGAATTAAAAAGACAACTTGTAGTGTTAAGATAAGAGGAGGATGAAGCCAGAGACAAGTCACAGCCCCTGCAAGAGGAAGCCCATGAACTAACACAACAGATAGAAGGAAAAATGCAGGAGCTCCACGACGCACAGGCATCAGTACAAGAGCAAACTTAGGATGACTTGACACCGGATGTGTTGGAAACCATCACAGAAATTGAAGAGGATACCAAGGATACAGTTGCTAAGGTGAGCGCAATGTATCAAGAACTCGCTGCTAAGATAGCTCCACAAGAGGAAGAGTAGATCATGGAACCAGAAGTGGAAAGTAGCTCGGGGACAAGCCACATGTAAGTGTTAGGGGCCTGTTGGGCCTAGCCCAAGTAAGGCATTTTTCTACAAGAAAGTTTTGGAGTTGAGAAGTTACAATGCAGATCAGATAAAGGAAGTTTTGGGAAGATAGTTTTGGGGAGCTACGAAGTTCTGCATAGCGCAGTATCGACAAGGTAAGAACTGTGCAGCTAAGTGCCAGCTCCACGAAGCTGTAGCACCACGCAGTACCAATGGAGCACCTATTTTGGGTAAAGAATGTAAGGGAAGGTCGAGCTGCGAAAGTGACCTATTTGGGTAAGTGACTCCTTGATTCCCAGGAATGGGTATGGAGCAACGTGAAGGCATATGAAAGTAACCTGTCAAGAGAGTGGAAGAAAACAGTTAGAAGCTAAGCCACGAATCCAACAGTGACACCCAAGCCAGAGTGGTGGAAAGCGACATGCCATGATGCAGTATAACCGTTTTGTGAAGATTGCGGATGTTAGAAGGGTGTGCGAGCTGCGAGTGGTCCAACATAATGACTAGAAGCGTGTAAAGCAGTTGTTGACTGTGACAGGCCGAGTCAGCATGTAACTGCACCATTTTGTAACCTAAGGGTTTTTGGCCTATGCATTGTAAAATACGCGACCTACGGGCACGATCTCTATATGAAGGGAAATTTTGTAAGGGAAAGGGTTGTTGGGTTAATCTCTGGTCGTGAATAGTTGATTATTGTTGAATCAAGATCTCTTTTGCGAGACGATTGTAAAAGGCCTTGCAAGCTGCGTGCGCAGAGACCTACAGAGAGAGAAAAGAGTCTGCAGTTGACTGCGCAGACTAGAACTATTGTACCCTTCCCAAAAATAATATAACAACAGTTCCTGTGGATGTAGCTCCCATTCTGGGGGTGAACCATGTTAAATTCTTTGTTATGTGATTGATTATGCGTTTATATTTGAGTATATGCTTATGTGAATGGTTAAGATATTGTTTGTGAGTACATGTGTTCTTTCTTTTATATGTATTCGCCATAAGGATAGAAGATGGGGATAATATGTTAAGTATCCACATATGTGAATGAACGTTAAATGCATAAGTATTTCTAATTATGTTGAATGCATAATTCAATCCAGTAAACACTTATCCTGCAAAATCGGTATAGTGAAATTCCCTGAGCACAACACCAGAAGTGCACAGTTACATTCCTGTTGTTATAGTCTATAAGTTTGCAAGGTTCAGTCTAAGGTGTTGTTGAATAACTTACACTAGGTAAAACCCATCAAAGTAGTTAAGTACCAAAGGGGAAGCACCGTCTCTGTGGCGTTGTCCTATCATCAAGTAGTCAGTCTGAACGTGCAGTCCTTGGATGCGCTATTATATAAGCATGTGAAGAGAGTGAACTTCGCTTACTCACCAGTTCACAGCGTGAGTCCTGTAGTGCGCTGCTCACTAGTTTGTTAAGCTCTCATCACTTGGTTGTGGAAACCTGATTTCGCAATCTCCACATCAACTTTGCCTCGGGTGAGACCTTGGTTTGCTCACAGACTATTTCTGAAAGGGTCGGTGAAAAGGGGGTTTTATTGGTTCCTAGAACCGCGCAGAAGCTGGCTCTTTCTAGAAAACCTCTAGAACAGTATAAGCAGCCAACCAAATCCATTTGCAAAAATATTGTCAAGCATCTTTCAAGACCATCAAACTCACTTTAGTTCATGGAATCTCTCAGGACCATCAGACTCACTTCCAGAATCAGTCTCTCTTGCACCTTTTGGGAGGGAAATGTTGTGTTGTGCAAGAAGCTTGGTCACCTGATCTATCTTATTCTGCATACAGGATCTCTCTTGGTGATTTCCTTTCTTGCAATAGGAACAATTGGATTTATCAAATCCCTTATGTTTGTCCTTATTAGAGATGGACGATCCTTCTGATTGACTTGACTTGGCATTCTTCTTGGGTTCAGATGGCCTCTTATCCTTTCCCTTGTGCTTCCCCTTTCCATTCACACTTTTTGCTTCTCCAACCATAAAGATTGATCTTTGGAGGCCTTCAGGGCTCCCATTTGGATCAACTTATCATGTTCTTGGATGAGAGATTCAGTAAAAAAATCTAAGGAGGGAATCTTCCAACCAGGGATTGACATTCACCCAGAATGGAAGGTAGAGAAAAATATGGAGAACTCGGGACCTAGCTTTCTTAGAATGGATAGCATCAGATGCTCATCCTTCATCTCAATGCCACATTGCTTGCATTGCATAACCAAAGATTTGAATTATTAAAATAATTGTTGAATGGTCTCGAAACTGATCGGTTGTAGAGCAATCAACTCATTTTCTAGAATATGGCCTCTTAGCTCATCTTATTTTCCAAAGAGGGTATCTAACTTCAACCATAAATCTCTTGCAGTCTTCAATCCTTCAATGTGGAAGAGTAGATCTCTGGAAATATGAATACACATGAAACCAAATGCTTCATCCAATTTATTCAAATACTTGGTTTTCTCCATAGCCGATGTTGGTTCGGAATCCTTCCCCATTTTAACCGTGCACAATGATTTGGTGTGCAATTCCATCTGCATATCATCCCTCCAATCAAGGTAATTGAAGGGTGTCAGGATCCAAGGAGAGAGAGGAGATTTCAAATTGTCCATTACAATTATTGGACTGAATACAAGGTGAAAAGTATTGCTTCTGCAGCAAAACTATTGCAACTACAAAATACTGTTGCTTCTGCAAAACACTGCTACAACTGCTGCAACACTAAAAAAATTTGAATAATCTACAAAAACTCTCAATAAGGGAGTAAGAATAATACTGATCACTCTTTAGGACAGTAGTAAATTTTATTTGGATCCTTCACACCTGGCTAGACATCATTGGATTTATCCAATGAATTCAATGCAATGGCACCAGGACTTGCTGTGGAAATCCAAAGGCTTCTGGTGCACTACCGAAAGCGGTAGCTCAACCTATTCACTCGAATGGATCTAATACCAGGTGAAATTCTATGTCACAACATATATAAGACCTGCGGATACCCTAGAAAGAAAGAATGAGCCAAAAAGTTGAATAAGAGTGAAAACTGTAGTAAAAAAGAGCATAAGAATAATTATGCAGCAAAACTCAGATAGGAGCAGAATAATATCACATGTTCCAATAATCAGTATAATGATCAATGATGTTACAATGGAGAGAATTCGAATCATACAGGAGAATTAAAACCTTAGTTGGTATAGAATAGGGATCATCACCAGTAGAGTGCTCTGGAAGACTCAAAGTCAACTGAACATAACCTAAACTCAGCTAACTGAAGTCAATTAGTTAACTTGCTAAGGAGGGCACAATAGTGAGTTTGTCATGCATGTCAATCAGAAATGGGTGCATGAGGCCACAATCAGTGGAATTTGAAGCTCTAACCCCCCACAAAGGTCATCAATGGAACACTCAGCAGGTTCCTATAAAATAGGGAACTGACTTAAGTGGTCCTAAAATGATGCTTGCAGGGCTCAGAAGGTGGTAGATGGATCATGGATGACATCTACACACCACTAGGAGGAAAATGACATCATCAAAAACTAGGAAAAATAAATAATGCTAGGTAGGACAAGGATGGAGTATTGAAATATCCTAACAGGAAAGGGGTAAAAAGAAAATTTCAAGTAAAAAGAGATAAAAGTGACAAGGCTATTAAGTAGAGGTTAAAGTTAAAAAATAAAGGGATAGAGTTACAAGATAGTTACAAGACTGTTAGAGAAAAACAAATCTGATAAGGTAGAAGGATATAAAAGGCTCATCAAACTCATAATTAAAGGCTGTAAAGTTTTTTAGAGGTTCTCTAGGGAATTACTGAGTCGAAGAACTCCATGTGTCTGTAAGATCATTTTTGCGATTAAGACTTCTGAGCCATCACAAAGATAGTTTTTCCTATGTAGATTGTATTCCTCTATGTTTTTCCATATCTTTTACGTCTATGTAATTATCTCATCATATAATTAAAAGCTTTGAGCAGCTTGTTTAACCATATGTGTGTTGTAAATGCATGTATTATTTAAAATTGAAGATTTTATTAGAGATCTCATAGGTTAATGACCTCTGGTCCATTTCCAGGATGTGTATGTAAGCCTTTTGTATTTGAATTTTTTAGATGTTTTAGTTTGTGTACATGTTAAGCTACCAATTCATATTGTTTTGTGATATGTTTACATTTTATTTTAGTTGTTCAATTATTTAGTCTAAAGCTCAATACGCAATTATACCTTTAAATGTCAGAGAATTGTGATGTACACACCCCTGATATTTTAAATTGTTTGTTTATTTGCTAAATCCACATTCACTCATTTTCAATGGACTGTAATGATCTTGGAAATTCGTCTGAGATGATGTTATATGTCCATTGTTAGTTCATAATATTTATAGATATATTCAAGAAAGTCCAAAGACAATCATAAATTCATATAGATTTGTCTCTAAGATCTTTAAAAGCTAATCCCTATCATGATCTTAGATCCTAGGAGGGAGAATTGTGCAAGCGGCTAGGAGGAGAGAAAAGGTCTATAGAGCCAACCAGAATCAAGGTTGCAAAGATTGGACCCAGTAGTGGATTGATCCACATGACGCAACACAAAATAGTGGTGAAGGTGTGTGGATGGCCCAGATTTACTAGGGAGATCTATGGTTAAAATACACAACTCTTCATCATAGTAGAAACATACGGTCGTATTGGCAGTTGTTGTACGGAAATTCGAACCAAGTTAAAAATACATCGAACATTCAAAATGATACGGGTTCGGTATAGTCAACCATTTATTTACCGAATAAGAAACTCCAAATCATGGCCGCTCAATAATGTCATGCATGTGCTAGAAAATCAAAATCCTGGGCTAAGTTCAAGTTTGAACACTAAGGTGCCACTTGTGTGTGAAAGAGTTAAAAGTTAAAAGTTAATTTTAGGTAGTTCCTTTGTTCTCATTTTTCTCAAGTCATTTTGTATAAAAGTAGATTTGTGTAGATTTTTAAGTCATTTTGTATGTATTATGTAGTTGTTATTATAAATTTTATTTTTATGATTTACTATTTATTGCACCGAGTGAAACAAGGTGCTCTACAGCCCAGTATGGGGGAGATGTTGTAACGTGTACATAGTGTTACATGTAGCGTTACATCTAATAAAACTTAAAAAGTAATTTTTTTAATTAAGAAATAATTAAAAAAATTCATGTCGGCTCATAAAATAAAAAATTATGAAAAGTAATTAAAAAATAGATGTTCGTTTATAAAATAAAAATTTAAAAGTTAAACCCGGATTTATAAATCAAGAGAGAGCAAATTTCTTGAGTTTACATTTAAAATAAGAAATACACCTCAAGAAATTGGATTCCTCTCGGTGCATGATAGATACGGGTTTAAGATGGATCTATGTTGGTTATTATATCTCTTAGGATTGGTGAAGGAATGGATATGATGACATCATAAACATTGTTATATTATATGGTATGCCATGTATCGAATTTGAATTTGAGATATGTTTCAATTTGTTTTCATTGAATAATGAATATTATGTTAAAATTTGGAATGATTTATGTATAATTTTATTTTATTTTAAATTAAAATTATATGTTATTTGTATGTATAAGATATCTACTCCCGTATTTTAGTCATACTTGATTTTTTTCGTTACGTATTTTTTCTGTATTGTTTCTGAAACGTATTCAAATCCATACTCCAATCTTGCTACTATGCTCTTCGTTGAGGAGCTGATGTCACTCAAAGATAATTGGAACAGGTTATTGTTATAAAAAATAATTTAATTTAATATCATGTCCATGAATGGAAATTAAAATATGAGCATGTTAAAAGGAGTTGTGATAAAAGTCCTATTGAATCTCGATCAAGTTCGTTGCAGCATAGAAAAGTCCTTGTGAACGTGTGATTAAAGGCCCTGAAATTTATCATGGCTCTTGGTTTTGCGATCTCATATTGCAGCATGTAGAAGGTAATTTGAGTGTCCCAAAGACATTTTGTTATAAAAAAGGAATAAAATATATTTTACTCGTCATGTTTCTAAGAAAGTAGCGGGTGAATATATTAAAAAAAGTTTTTCGGTTTTGTTTTTAATTATAAAAATAATATTGGAAGAAGCACCATTAAAAGGAGAATAGCTATGTTCTAAAACATAATAAGATTTCAAATGATGAGTTTGTGTGCTCTAAGTAATTTAAAAGATTTTTCCTAAATATTTAACGGGAATAAGATAAGAACTAGTTATGTAAAAAAGTGGAAGAGGAGCTACAAAATTAAAAATAAAGATGGATTAGAAAAAGGGGAGCATATCATTTTAATAATAGATTTTTGCTAAATATTTAACAGAGAATAAGATAAGAACTAGTTATGCAGAAAAGAGGAAGAGGAGATACAAAATTAAAAATAAAGATGGATTAGAAAAAGGGGAGCATATCATTTTAATAGGATTGATTTCTAGTTAATTGAAAAGGAGGTTGGTATTGTTTAAAAGTGGTCTCAACATTGGAATTTCATTTCAATCTTATTCATTATATTTTTTTTTATGTTTTAAATTTTAACATTTCCCTTTATTAATAGTTCTTCCTAAATATGTATTTATCAATAATAATATTTTAGCATAAGTTACCCCACTGTAATAAATTTTTCATAATTGTGATGGTATAATTTAGGAGTATGATTTTCTATACTTTGATTTTATATCAATATATTTTGAGGACATAAAACATGGTTTTAATAATGTAAATTATTTTTCTTTGATTACATCGGGTCACATAAGATTCAACATCAACACTACTCAATTACAACACGACTCATTTGAAGAGCTTCCTGGCTCATCAAAATAGATTAATCTACCCACTAGTTTATACCAAATTCCTCCATTCAATAATGAAATCTAATTGATAACTATACTACATGAAATATAAATTAGCATTAGAGCTAGTTGTATTCCTAAACACCTTTTATTTCTCAACCAAATGAATGATTACTACCCTTACATAAAAATATATGCAAATCCAACTTACAAGTTAAAATAGATCTACAACACTATGTGATTTTTGGCATATATAAAATCATGTTTACAAGCAAATGACTTACGTAGAAAATATATTCAAACGAGTTTTAAAATAGATTTTCCGACTCAACGATTTGTGCATGTACTCGAATCTCCATGATAGATAGAAAACCTTCCCAAAAATTGTGAGTTGTGAAAATATGTCATGTATATGAGCTATTGGATCCTATTATTGATACAAAAATTGACCAGAAAGATTATAAAGTTATATACAAAACAATAATATTAGAAACTTGAAAACTCCACAAATATTTGATCACCAATTTTTTATTGGGCATTTTGGAAGATGTAAATGTTTCCCTTTTAAGATCCAATTTTAAATCTTCATTTTCGGGTTTGAAATATTGAACTAGATAAGAAACGTGAATTTTGTTCGCTATACCAATCTATAGATTCATGAATCGATTCGTAAATACAAACATAGGCAGATATTTAACTTAACCGGAGGATAAATTCCTTTAGGATCTGCATTTCAAATATCAGACATATGACACTACCAAAATTTTTAATAATGTGCATGTGGAAGCCCGAATCTAGTGGTAAATTTTTTTGAGAGCGCAACATGAAAGATGCCCCTAGAAGCTTAACTGCAAATTGCATATATCATGTGACTTAGTTCTAGCCTTCTCAATCTGGGGGTTATCTCTTCTGTCAAAATTTCCCGAGGCTTGCAACCAACCCAATCCCTCTAAAACCGATGATATACAAATCCAAATATAGGCATAGATGCTAAAGAATGACCGTTGTAAACAACTAGATTAGTACTTTATCCACCTAACCTACATATCACCAACTAGCTCTAAAGGAATCTAATTTTAATGGAAACAAAAATAGGAATACAGTCAAATAGATCCCTTTCTAAGAAAATGAAATATTTTAACTATTATTTGGTGAGAATGTTGTTCATAACGAAAAGAAACAACAACAAAACCTAAAACACTTTAGATTTGACCTCCATCTCTTTCCCTAAAACAACTCTAGTTACCAGCATAATAATCCATTGATCTCCTAGAGTCACAAGTGAATAAATTCCCCGTTGGCTCTCAAGGAAACAATTCTTTAAGATTGCAAATTAAAAGTTAAAAAAACTGTCTACTAGCCACTTGAACAACTGTTACTATTTAAAAAAAATCATATTAGCGATGATCTGGAGAGTTCTCATTCACAAAAAAAAATGTATTTAGCTCTATAAAGCAATAGAACCTAAAATTATTTAAGCATACCACCAAATAGATTCCCAAACAACACATACAAAAAAAAAACAACATGTTTAGTGATGACTAGAAAGGTCCTCAACAATCAGTGTTCACTGTTCTTTTTTAATAAATATTGGGCGATCATCCTCACTATGTTCAAAACAAGTGGATGATGGTCCTATGCATTGATTTCCTATCAGCCCAACAATTTTCTTATTGCACAAACATAATGATGTCATTTAGCTTTAATAATGATAATATTTTTCAATTTCACTACTCCTACTCGTGGCATCATTTTTTTCATCCTATGATACTAGAAGATGTTGAACATATTGACTTGCTAACAGTTCATGATTGGCATCTTAGTTTCGGTTTTATATAAGACTGAGTGAAAAAGGGAGGTTCAAAATTACTAGATAAATATCAGTGTGTGGGTGGCTTTCTACTCACACGTTCCGTAGGGTTTTATGGATATGTCTTTCTGGCTTGGTTAAACAGATACATTAATATGTGTGCCAATAATATATCTTTCCCTGTTTCCTTTTTAGATAATATAGAGAACATAGTTACTGAGGCATAAGATATAGATACCTTGCTTGAATTGATTTACCAAGCTCGATTGGTTCCTCCACTAGCTCTACGTTGGCGCCAGGGGCAACCTTGCACCCAAGTTTCAACAAAATTCTTGGTTGGATAATGTTTGTAGTCTAGTCTCACAATTGGTCCAATCCCTTACGCTTAAATATACTGCAACCCCTACCTATCTGAAAACAGTAGGTGACTTGGCCCCATAAAAACCATTCTAACCATTATAAAATCCTTCCCTTGAAGAGGTAGTTGATTCTCTTTGTAACCTCTATTCTATTTCTTTTTTCTTGTTGGTTTATTTCCCTCTACTTTCCTGTATTATCTATGTTATTTCTCTAATCAATTACTACTTTTGGATAAACTATGATTGACCTCATTTTAGTATTGGTCTAGTTCATCTGAATCCTAGCTATCCAATAATAGTGCTCCATTCTAAATCATTGAGAAGGTGAAAAAAACAGAGGGAAAATCATTGTTATGGGCCTTGTAGTGTACATAAAATTTTAGCAGGAAAAATCTGCTGGTCAGGCAAGCATTAATAATTCCTTCGCTCCATGTGCCCACTAAAAAAAATATAACCTAAAATGCTATAAAAGAATGTCTAATAGTTTCTCAAACAACTCAGAAATGACATATTTTAGGGATGACTTTGAGATATTTTTGCCTCCAATAATTTAAAACATTATAAATGAATTTTTCTTCAAAAAGAAAAAAAATATAAAATGCTCCACAAATAACGGGGCTACAACTTCCCGAAACAATTTTATCTATCCAAAAACCTAGCAGAAAGTAATATGCAACATCCAATTTATTAAGAACCTCAAAATTTTGCTCAAGGCCATGAGAATTAGAACAAGGAAATAACACAAGTTTCTCCTAAAATCAAATCTTATAGAAAAAAATTAATGCTCGAAGAATGCAAATCACAAGTTTATATTGCATCGATAGATCAAATAGATCAAGCCTCTAGAATAATACAAAGTAAAAGATAAAAATAAATATTACCTCTTCATCAATGCTTTTCCTTCCTCTAGATTTATTTGCTCACCAAACATGATCATGTTCATCCTACCAGCAGGTGGAAAGAAAGTTCAAAAAATTAAATCCAGTAGCATAAAACTAACCTTCCAATAGGAGATCTATGTGAAGGACCAATTAGTTTACAGTTACATGTTGCATATGTATGGTTTGAAAACTGATGGGAGAGGCATTTGTAGTTTGATGGAAGGAATTATTGTATATGCTCATGAAAGGCCTCACGAAGGTTCGAACCTGCACACTGTTAGGAGGCCCCTTCGAATAGCTGAAGAGATTCAATGTGGATAGCCCACAAGGAAGTGTGTTTCCCTTTCTTATCACACTCACTTCCACCAAGATGTTGCCTCTATTCTGCAAACAATTTCACTATCAAACCTCCTTCCGCTACGAGACCAACACTGCTACTCCTCTGTTTTCCTCTGCTTAGAAAATCCCTTAGTTCAAATAACACATAATGCCAATACCTCACTATCCACATTAGCCTAGTTCCTACGAACTCCTAGTCCGTAGGTAGCATACTACATAGTATCAAGTCCTACCTCTTAATAAATATTATTAATGATGTTTTTAACAATATTTTGAATGTCAAAATCATGGTTTACAGAAATATCTACATTTCTGGAAAAAAACATTTTCCCAGTATTTTTCATTGTATTTCACGCGAAAAATGTTGGAAGACAAGAAAATTCCCATCAAATTCCAACTCTGCTTGTAATTAAAAGAGTTGGGTCTTTTTTATTAAAAAAAAGGGAATGATTATTTTTCAAATAAAAATAAAGAAGTCGTAATTTTAAAAAGGAAAGAAAGAGTCATAGCTATGAGGAGAAAGGAAGCAGCTATAATTGTAGAGCTCTAGAAAAAGAAGAGGCTTGAGAAGAAGCTCAACCGAGGAAAGAGAACCCACCAATTATCCATAAATATTTTTGAGTCTAGTTGAAGGGGGGGAAGACCCTATGTATGAGGTAAGCTAAGGTGAAAGAGATATGAAGAGGTTGAAAGTAAGCTTTAAGAAGCTTAACTCGAAGACAAAGAATACCAAAAAAATAAAGAAAGCATAAGTGGGAAAGAGAAAAAGGCTCAAGCAAATGAAGAAGAAAAATTATAATGCGGAAGAAGTTGGTCATGCTATTGCAAAAATACTAGGGATAAGTATTGAGGAATCTGCCAAAACAAATGAATTTTAACCATAATCAGAATATGAATGGAGCAGCATGTTTTATTGTACCCCATATTTTTTACATAAGAAATATGAGCTTTGGTAAATCAGAATGAAGACTAGGCTATGTGTTGATGATTTGTGGATTGTAGTATTTAATGGATTTGAAGAACCAAAACAAGAATCCTACGAGACCATGTCAAAAAAATAGAAACATACCTTACTACCAGATAAAAAGAATGATGTTGCAGCATTGAGTCTCATTCAGCAAGCTATGGATGAGAACATTTTTCCTAAAATTGCATAGCCAAAGAGGCATGGGATATTTTGAACATAAATTTTGGTGTAAGGGGGAGTAGTGCAGTTGATATTGACAGAAAAATTATTCTTAAGACATAAATGCATAAAATTGAAGGTCATTATGTCTATGAAGTAGAACATAGGAATGGTGAAGATGGTGAATCCTGGTGTGAAAATACACACATGGATGATAAAGATGTTAATGACGAAATTGAGGATGAAATAGGTGTATCCCATAGTACAGATGTACATGTAGATGATAATGATAAAGAATCTTACAACCTCACTATGGTAGAGGCTTTTATAGTTGATGATGATGCAACCAAGATAGTTGCAAGTTAGCCCGTTAAGGATGAAGAAGAAACTAAAGACAAAGAAGAAGAGCCCGTGAAGGCCAAGCCCATAACGACAAAATATTTTCATAACAATTATGTTTTTTGTGAATGTGCAAGTACAGGTGAAAAAAAAAGAATCCATCATATTGTTGCATGTGAGGAAAATGAATTTGTGGGACACTAACTGCAAAAGAAAATGATCCAATGGTTGTTGTAGGAGAAGAAGTTACTATATTTGTAGTAGCAATTATAGACATTGAATTTATGATTGAAGCTAGTGTTGAAGATGGCCTTGATATTGAAGCAAAGGATAAAACAAATCTAGTATTATGTGAATAAGATAAAGATGATTCTCTTGAAGTGGAGGAAATGAGAAGAATCAACATTTTATCCATGAGAAACCAATATATGTTGAAGAAGAATAAATGCTAATGGAGAAAAATGAAAATGATTTACTTAAAAATCTAACAAATGTTTTCAAGTGTGTAGGTGTGGTAAGCAACAAAAAACCAATAATAGCTAAAGAAAATAAGGAAGAGAACTCAATAACAGTGCTAGTAAACCTTGATGATGAAACAAGATTTCTTGAAGATTGGCTTGAAATTATTATAGATGAACATGAAATAGAAGAACTCTTGGATGATAATTTTGAGAAATTGTGCCTTGAAGAAATGAGGCATTATTATGAGCTCATGCTATGGAATAATGCTAGTGTTAATGAAAACTGAAATAAAATTATGTTATCGTTTATGATTTGTTTGATTGTGTTTATGCATGCATTGAAGCTAAGATTGATAAATCTGGTGCTGAAACATCTGAAACATATGGAAATGCTAAAACTACAAAAATTGAAGAAGATGGCATCGACACAAAGTTTGAAGTACTCTAGAAAATACAAAAAGGAATAAAAAGGTGAACTTCAAGATGAATAACATTAGAAAAATTAGCCGATACAAATTTTGGAGTAAAAGGAAGAATAAAGCATCTCAACCAAAAAATGAGAGGACAATATGTGATAGTTTGCAGCCATATTAATAAATTTTTGAACTATTTTTTGTATATTGTAAGCCTAGTTGAGAGTTAGACTAGCAAGCAAATAAATTAAAAGTTTGTCTAAATCTGTTGTTTTCTTAGGGAGAGTGTTGGTACATGTGTGTAATTTTTTGGGACACCAATGTCAAAATTGGTAGTTAAGATTCATTGCAACAACTGTAATCTTGTAAATCCTAAGTAGACCAATTAGACATAGTAGAAGACTCTAGAGAAGGCTAGACTTATCTACGTGAGAAGTCTCTAGGAACTACAATGTATTATTTAAAATTCTTAGCATATAAATAGTTGGGGTGTGTGAAGGAGGTTTACAGATGAAGAGCATTCGCTCTTGGTTATGGTGTATTAGAGCTACAGCTATGCATGTATTTGCTGTTTTATGTTTGTTGAGCGATTATCAGGTGTAGCTGTGAGAAGATTCCATCGCGCCATTCCAACATTTAATAACCAAATTTTTGTTTAGTCAATGGCATAACTTATTTTGTATGCGATATTTTAATCTTCTAAACATCATCTCATGAAGAACCACGTTCGCCTATCTGATTTGTGAAGTATTGATTATTCTGAATTTCGCACATTGCTCATGTTGCTATGTCTTTTAGGAGACCTATTTTTTTTCATGCCATCATGTATTCATTGAGAGAAACGCTAATGGAATCATAATTACTGTGTTTCTTTGGCATCTCGGTGTGTTAGAGATTTATATTGATAAATGGTTTGGGTTCTCTTTTTAGAAACTTAATCCTAACAAGGGAGAATACTTTGTAATTGATATCAAGAGTATTGTCTAATTAAAGAAATTGTTAAAACTGTATTACATAAAATGTGATTGTATATTATGATATATGTAATTTCAAAAGGAATCACTTCCTCAAGATGTACCCTTGGACGCTCTCTGTATGGGCCTCGTATAGGTAGGGAAACCTTCATGAGATGGAAGCCAGGGGATAATGCAATGCGTGTGAAAATAATGCAAGCATGGCAAAAGAAATATAACCTGCTCCTCGTTTCTCGATCCGATGATTATCTCTTCTGTCAAAATTTCCCAAGGCTTGCAACCAGCCCAATCCCTCTGAAACCCATGATATACAAATCCAAATCTAGGCACAGATGCGAAAGAATGACCGTTGTAAACAACTAGATTAACAATTTATCCACCTCACCTACAGATGACCAACTAGCTCTAAAGGGAGCTAATTTTAATGGAAACAAAAATAGGAAGATAGTCAAACAGAATCCTTGGTAAGAAAATGAAATATTTTAAGTATTATTTGGCGATAATTTTGTTCATAATGAAAAGAAACAACAACAAAACCTAAAATGATTTAGATTTGACCTTCATATCTTGCCATAAAACAATTCTAGTGACCATCATAATAATCCATTGATCTCCTAGAGTCACAAGTGAATAGATTCCACGTTGGCTCTCAACGAAACAATTTTTTAAGATGGAAAAACCACTTATACTATGAAACAAGAACTATATACTATGAACGAGAACTCTACCCATAAAAACGATGTTTTTTGCAAAAAAAAACACCAAAAACACCCCCCAAATAGAAAAGTGTTGATACCGGTATACACGTATTTTTTTTTAGGCTAAAAAATAGAGCCATGGCCTAAACATCCCATATTGTTGTTTAAGAAAACTTTAAAATCAACCTTAAATTGGAAAAAAAAATTCTTGAAGAGATAAATTACAACTTTCAGGAAAATTGCATATTAAACAAAAAAACAAATTTCTCTAATAATTTCACCATTATAACCATATAAAAACAAAGGAATTATGATGTGATTCATAATGAGATAATATATTAGACCATACAAGAACAAATGGTTCATATAAATATTCAAAAACTCCTCTAGAGTTTCAATTACAAAAATCATACTAGTAAAAAGCATCTAAACTGCTTCGTCAAATTCATCCATGGATTCTGACACCCCATCATCAAAAAATCCTCTAGAGTTTCAATTACAAAAGTCATACTAATAAAAAGCATCTACACTGCTTCTTCAAATTCATCCATGGATTCTGACACCCCATCAGAATCTACATTTTCTGCAGATGAAGGACTTGATGAAGATGTAGATGACCCATACTCTTCTCTATTATCAATGGGCACACAATCTGAGTCTACATCTATACCCATCATTTCAGATGTCATATTCCTTCGGGATCTACAGCTTGGTTTAACACACTCCCATCTTGCACGAATGCTCCCTATTCCACGAATATTAGCTTTGGGTTTTAAAAAAGAAATTAAAAACAAATTAAACTAACAAATTTTAACTAATGTTATAATTAAAAAAATTAAAAACAAACTAAACTAAGATAACATTATAATTAAAATTTTAAAAATACATTTAAAAAAAAACTAAGCATCTATATACTAACCAAACTAACATTATAAAAAATTAAAAAAAAACTATACAAAAACTTAAAAACAATTAAAACAAAAATTTAAAAACAATAAAAAAATCAAACTATACAAAATTTTAAAATAAATTAAAAGAAATATAATTAAAAAAAATTAAACTATACAAAATTAAATAAACTTTAAACAAAAAATTAAACAAAATTTAAAAAAACTTAAACTATACAAAATTAAACAAAATTAAAAAAAAAAATAAAAAAATTGAAACAATGCAATGGCGGGGAGGTGGGAGGTGGCGGTGGAAGGGAGGGCGGAGGGGGGGGAGCGAGGAGGGGGAAGGGGAGGGCGACAGAGGGATAAGAGAGGAGGAGGAGGTGGTGGGTGGCGGCGGTGGAAGGGAGGGCGACGGGGGGAGGTGGAAGGGAGGGCGCGGGCGCGAGGGGAGGGGGAAGTGGAGGGGAGCGGGGAGGATGAAGGAGGGGGAGGGCACCGCCCGTTTGGGCGCCAAAGGGCGGCCCTCACGGTCCGCTCGAAGTCGGGCATCGACGGGGGCCATGAAGGCCGCCCTTCGGTGCCCAAGCAGGCGATGCCCTCCCCCTCCTTCGTCCTCCCCGCTCCCCTCCACTTCCCCCTCCTCCCGCACCCGTGCCCTCCCTTCCACCTCCCCCCGTCGCCCTCCCTTCCGCTGCTACCACCCTCGCTTGGGCGCCAAAGGGCGGCCCTCATGGCCCCCGTCGATGCCCTGCACCGACGTCGATGTCGGGCATCGACAGGGGCCGTGAGGTCCGCCCTTTGGTGCCCAAGCGAGCGACCTCCCTCGCTTGGGCGCCAAAGGGCGGCCCCCCACGGCCCCCCTCGATGCCCGGCATCGATGTCGATACCCGGCATCGACGAGGGCCATGAGGGCCGCCCTTTGGCACCCGAGCGAGCGACCTCCCTCGCTTGGGCGCCAAAGGGCATCCCTCACGGCCCCCGTCGATGCCCAGCATCGACGTCGATGTCGGGCATCGACGGGGGCCGTGTCGATGCCGGGCATTGAGGGGGGTCGTGAGGGCCACCCTTTGGCGCCCAAGCGAGTGGCTCGATGCCCGCCCCTCCCTTCCACCTCCTCATCCCTTCCCCCGCCCAGCTCCACCACCTCCTCCCCTTCCCCCTCCGCTGCCCTCCGCCTTTCCCCCGCCACCGCTGTTGCCCACCTCCCCCCTTCCTCGCTGCAACCCACCTCCCCGACTATTGCATGGTTTTGTTTTTTTTTTAAATTGTGTTTAATTTTTTTTATTTTTAGTTTTTTGTATAGAATAATTTTTTTTTAATTTTTTTTTACATTTTGTATAGTTTGGTTTTTTAATTGTTTTTAAAATTTTGTTTAAAATTTTGTTTTAATGTTTTATATTTTGATTTTTTTATTGTTTTTAATTTTTTTTTAAAATTTGTTTTTAAATGTTATATGGTTTGATTTGTTATTATATATAGTTTATTTTTTTTAATTTTTAATTTTTTATTATCTTAGTTTTAGTCTGTTTTTATTTTTGTTTTTAATTTATTTTAAAATTTTGTATAGTTTTTTTTTTTTTAATTTTAAATTTTGTATAATGTTATTTTTATTTTGTTTTTAAGTTTTTTTAAATTTTGTCTAATGTTAGTATATAGTTAATTAGTTTTATTTTTTAATTATAATGTTATGTTAGTTGATTGGGTTTTTATTTTTATTTTTAATTTTTAATTATAAGAACATTAGTTTAAATCTATTAGTTTTAATGTTAGTTTAATTTTTTTTTAAATGTTAGTTTATAATGTTGTTAGGTTAGTTTAAGTTGTTTTTAATTCTTTTAAAAAAAATTTATTATAATGTTGTTAGGGGTTAGTTTGATTTGTTTTTAATTTTTCTTTAAATTTTTTATTATAATGTTGTTAGGAATTTTTTATTATAATGTTGTTAGGGGTTAGTTTAATTTGTTTTTTAATTTATTTTATTATAATGTTAGAGGGGGGGAACATGCAGCAGAAGAGGACATGAATTTGGCCTGCATGATATTGTTGATTAGTTTCATGTTTTGGAAAAAATGCTAAGTTTGACAATATTTTGATAAGATATATTAGTAATGTTTTGACTTTCACACTTAATTTTAGAAATAAAATTTCTATATATAATGTTTGAAATATGTTTTTTACAAATAATTTGTATAGTTTTTTTTTAATTTATGTGAATCAACACTTTTCGGAAAATAATATGAAATAGTATCATTTTTATACAAAACATATCTGAAAATTGATTGAAAATGGTTTTAAATGTCTATATTTTCTGGAATTTTTTACAATTTTGTCAATAAAAGTGTCTTATTTTGTCCATTAAAATGTCTTATTTTATAGAAAAAATTGCAAAATGTATATGTTTTTCATTATAAATTGCTTAAAAATGTATGCTATTTTGCTAAATTTCTAAAAATGCACCTGAAAATAGAAACTAAATTTTTTTTACGATAAAGATAATTCAAAGGTCCCAAAAAATGCCTCAAAATGAAAATGTGTGATACTAGCATCACCCCTTTTTGAAATGGATCTAAAAATACCTACTAAAATTAGGAGAGAGAAAAACGAGAACTGTGTCGAGTTCTTGTTTCATAGTATAAGTGGTTGAAAACGAAAAAGTTAAAAAACAGTCTACTAGTCACTCAAACGACTCTTACTATTAAAAAAACATATTAGCGATGATTTGGAGATTTTTCATTAAAAAAAATGTATTTAGCTATAGAAAGAAACATAAGCTAAAATTATTTAAGCACAGGTCCACCAAATAGATTCCCAAACAACACATACAAATATAAAATGACATGTTTAGTGATGATGGTAAAGGTCCTCATCAATAAGTGCCCATTGTTCTTTTTGAATAAATATTGGGTGGTCATCCTCACTATGTTTAAAACAAGTAGATGGTGGTCCTACTCATTGAGTGCCTATCGACCCAACAATTATCTTATTGCATAAACACAATGATGTCATTTGCCTTTAAGAATGATAGCATTTTTCAATTTCACTACTCCCACTCGTGATGACATTCTTTTCATCCCATGATACTAGAAGATGTCAAACATCTTGACCTGCTAACAGTTCATGACTGGCATCTTAGTTTCGGTTGTATATAAGACCGAGTGAAAAAGGGAGGTTCAGGATTACTGGATAAAGATCGGTGTCTAGGTGGCTTTCTACTCACAGTTCCCGTAGGGTTTTATGGATTTGTCTTTCTGGCTTGGTTAAGTAGGTAGATTAATATGTGTGCCAATAATATATATTTCCCTATTTCCTTTCTGAATAATAAGTAAAACATAGTTACCCGGGCATAATATATAGATACCTTGCTTGACTTGGTTTACCAAGCTCAATTGGTTCCTCCAATAGCTCTACGTTGGTGTCATGGGAAACCTTGCTCCCAAGTTTCAACAAAATTCTGGGTTGGCTAATGTTGGAAGTCTAGACTCACAATCAGTTCAATCCCTTAAACTTAAATATACTGCAACCCCTACCTATCTGAAAATATTAGGTGACTTGTCCCCATAAAAACCATTCTATCCATTATAAAATCTTTCCCTTGAAGAGGTAGTTGATTGTCTTTGTAACCACTATTCTATTTATTTTTCCTTGTTGGTTTATTTCCCTTTACTTGCCTTTATTTTCCATGTTATTTCTCTAATCAGTTACAGCTTTTGGATAACCTGTCATTGACCTCATTTTAGTGTTGGTCTAGTTCATCTGAATCCTTCCTGTCCAATAATAGTGCTCCATTCTAATTAATTAAGAAGGTGAAAAAAAGAGAGGGGAAATCATTGTGATGGGCCTTCCAGTGTACATAACATTATAGCAGGAAAAATCTGTTGGTTAGGAAAGCATTAATAATGTCTTCTCTCCATGTTCCCACTAAAAAAAACAGAACCTAAAATGCTATAAAAGACAGCCTAATAGTTTCTCAAACAACTCGGAAATGACATATTTTAGGGATGACTTTGAGATATTTTTCCCCGCAATAATTTAAAACAAGATAAATGAGTTTTTCTTCAAAAAAAAAATATATATAAAATGATCGACAAATAATGGGGCTACAACTGCCTGAAAAAGGTTTATCTATCCAAAAACCTAGCAGAAAGTAATATGTAACTTCCAATTTATTAAGAACCTCAAAATGCAGCTCAAGGCCATGAGAATGAGAACAAGGACATAACACAAGCTTCTCCTAAAATCAAATCTTATAAAAAAAAATTAATGCTCGAAGAATGCAAATCATGAGTGCAGATTGCATTGATAGATCAAAAAGATAGAGCCTCTAGAATAATACAAATTCAAAGATAAAAATAAAGATTACCTCTTCAACAATTCTTTTTCTTCCTCTAGAGGTATTTGCTCACCAAACATGATCATGTTCATCCTACCAATAGGTGGAAATAAAGGTCAAAAAACTTAAATCAAGTAGCATAAAATTAACCTTCCAATTGGAGATCTATGTGAAGGACCAGTTAGTTGACAGTTACCTATTGCATACCTATGGTTGGACAACTGATGGGAGAGGCATTTGTAGTTTGATCGAAGGAATTACTGTATATTCTCATGAAATTCCTCACGAAGGTTCAAACCTACGCACCATTGAGAGGCCCCTCTGACTAGCTCAAGAGATTCAATGTGGATAGCCCGCAAGGAAGCGCGTTTCCCTTCATGTTCACACTCACTTCTGCCAAGATATCGCCTCTATTCTACAAACATTTTCACTATCAAACCTCCTTCCGCTACCATACCAACACTACTACTCCATTTTCCTCTGCTTAAAAAACTCCTTAGTTAAAATAACACATAATGCCACTACCCCATTGTCCACATTAGCCTAGTTCCTCTTGCCTCCTAGTCCTTAGGTAGCATACTACCTAGTATCAAGTCCTACCTCTTAAAAAATATTATTAATGATGTTTTCAACAATATTTTGAATGTCAAAATTATGGTTTACAGAAATATCTACATGTTTCAAAAAAAACGTTTTCCTAGTATTTTCCATTGTATTTCACGGGAAAAATGATGGAAGACAAGAAAATTCCCATCAAATTCCAACTCTACTGGTAATTAAAAGAGTTGGGTCTCTTTTATTGAAAACAAAAAAAAGTAATGAATATTTTTCAAATAAAAATAAAGAATTCATAATTTAAAGAAGGAATGGAAGAGTCATAGCTATGAGGAGAAAGGAAGCAACTATAACTGTAAAACTTTAGAAAAGGAAGAGGCTTGAGAATAAGCTCAACCGAGGAAAGAGAACCCACAAACTATCCATAAAGGTTGTTGAATCTAGTTGAAGGGGGGCGAGACCTTATGTATGAGGTAAGCTAAGGTGAAAGAGATCTGACGAGTTTGAAAGTAAGATTTAAGAAGCTTAACTTGAAGACAAAGAATACCAAAAAAATAAAGAAAGGATAAATGGGAAAAAGCAAAAGGCTCAAGCAAATGAAGAAGAAAATTGATAATGCAGAAGAATTTTTCCATGCTATTGTAAAAATACTAGGGATAAGTATAGAGGAATCTGCCAAAACAAATGACTTTGAAGCATAATGAGAAGATGAATGGAGCAACATGTTTTATCATCCCCATATTTTTGACATAAAACATATGAGTTTTGCTAAATCATAATGAAGACTAGGTTATGTGTTAATGATTTGTGGATTGTAGTATGTAATGGATTTGAACAACAAAAACAAGAATCCTATGAGGCCATGTCAAAAAATTAGAAAGATACCTTACTAGCATATTAAAAGAATGATGATACAGTATTGAGTCTTATTCAACAAGCTATGGATGACAAAAGTTTTCCTAAAATTGCATAGCCAAAGAGGCTTGGGATATTTTGAACATAACTTTTGGTTTAAGGGAGAGTAGTGCAGTTGATATTGACAGAAAAATTGTTGTTAAGAAAGAAATGCATCAAAATTGAAGGTCATTATGTCTATGAAGTAGAACATAGGAATGGTGAAGATGGTGAATCCCAGTCTGAAAATACACACATGGATGATAAAGATGTTAATAGGAAATTGAGGATGAAATAGGTGTATCCCATAGTAAAGATTTACATGTAGATGATAATGATAAAGAAGCTTACAGCCTCACTATGGTAGAGGATTTTATAGTTGATGATGATGCAACCAAGATAGTTGCAGGTTAGCCCGTTAAGGATGAAGAAGAAATTAAAGACAAAGAAGAAGAGCTCGTGAAGGCCAAGCCTATAATGAAAAAATATTTTCATAACAATTATGTTGTTTGTGAATGTGCAAGTAAAGGTGAAAAACACAACACAGAATCCATCATATTGTTGCATGCGAGGAAAATGAATTTGTGCGACACTAAGTGTGCCAAAGAAAATGATACAATCATTGTTGTAGGAGAAGAAGTTACTATCTTTGCAGTAGCAAATATAGACATTGAATTCATGATTGAAGCTAGTGTTGAAGATGGCCTTGATGTTGAAGGAAAGGATAAAAAAATCGAGTATTATTTGAAGAACATGAAGATGATTCTCTTGGACTGGAGAAAAATGAGAGGAGTCAAAATGTTATTCATGAGCAACTAATAGAAGTTGAAGACGAAGAAATGTTAGTAGAGAAAAATGAAAATGATTTACATAAAAATCTAACAAATGTTTCGAAGTGTGTAGGTGTTGGAAGCAACAAACAACCAACGATAGCTAAAGAAAATAAGGAAGAGAACTCAATTAGAGTGCTAGTATACCTTGATGATAAAATAAGGTTTTTTTGAAGATTGGTTTGAAAATATTATAGATGAACATGAAATAGAAGAACTCTTGAATCAATATTTTGAGAAATGGTTTCTTGAAGAAATGAGGCATTATTATGAGCTGATGTTATGGCATAATACTAGATTTAATGAAAAATGAAATAAAATTATGTTATGGTTTATGATTTATTTGATTGTGTTTATGTATGCATTGAAGTTAAGATTGATAAATCTGGTGCTGAAACATATGGCAATCCTAAAACTACAAAATTTGAAGAAGATGGCATGGACACAACGTTTGAAGTACTCGAGAAAATATAAAGAGGAAGCAAAAGGTGAACTTGAAGATGAATAACATTATAAAAATCAGTGGATATAAAGTCTGGAGTAAAATGAAGAATCAAAGCATCTCAACCAAAAAATGAGAGGACAATATGTGATAGTTGCAGCCATATTAAGAAACTTTTGAACTGTTTTTTATATATTGTAATCCTAGTTGACAGTTAGACTAGCAGGCAAATAAATTAAAAGTTTGTCTAAATCTGTTGTTTTCTAAGGGAAAGTTTTGGTACGTGTGTGTAAGTTTTTGGGCAGCCATTGTGAGGATGGGTAATTAAGAAGTTATTGCAGCAGCTGTAATCTTGTAAATCCTGGGTAGACCAATTAGACATAGTAGAAGACTCCAGAGAAGGCTAGACTTTTCTAGGTGAGAAGTTTCTAGAAACTATAATGTATTATTTAAAAATATGAGCATATAAACAGTTGGGGTGTGTGAAGGAGGTCTATAGATGAAGAGCATTCGCTCCTGGTTATGGTGTATTAGAACCAAATGTTCGTTTAGTCAATGGCATAACCTATTTCTTATGCGGTATTTTAATCTTCTAAACATCATCTCATGAAGAACCATGTTCGCCTATCTGATTTGTGAAGTCTTGATTATTCTGAATTTCGCACATTGTTTAAGTTGATATGTCTATTAGGAGACGTACTGTTTTTCATGCCATCATGTATTCATTGAGAGAAACGCTAATGGAATCATAATTAGTGTGTTTCTTTGGCATCCTAGCGTGTTAGAGATTTATATTGATAAATTGTTTGGGTTCTCATTTTATAATCTTAATCCTAACAAGGGAGAATATTTTGTAATTGATATCAAGAGTATTGTCTAATTAGTAAAATTGTTCAAACTATATTACATAAAATGTGATTGTAGATTATGATATATGTAATTTCAGAAGCCATCACTTCCTCAAGACGTATCGTCGGACGCTCTCTGTATGGGCCTCGTACAGCGAGGGCAATTTTCATGAGATTGAATCCAGCGGGCAATGCAAGAGGTGTGAAAATAATGGAAGCACGATGAAATAAATAGAACCCACTTCCTATTTTTAAAATCCTCGAGGCAAAATATGCAGCTCTCCACTTCTTCTCTACTGTTGTACTCAATTTTTCGCTCAGAAACCACAAGGGTTTCTATGTTTCTCTCCTGTTTATCCCTTGGATGTGCTAACCAGATATAATGTAGGAAAATCAAAGCAAGCCATGGGAATATAATGTCCATCGCTGAAAGGAATGGGTGACGGAGACGTACAACAAACTAGCAGCTGAACTTTTTATGTCAATGATAATTTCACATATTTATAATGTAAAGTAACACCAAGGGTTTCTTATTTATGTCAATCCCATGATTTCAATCGTCAAATGATTGCAACTCGTAGCTCGAATGAAATAAAACGGATCATATAATGGAACTATACGCTGACATAAAAGAAAAATTAATTATTATTTTTTAAATGTTAATTATATCACACGATTTATTGGCGCGGAGCTATTAATAGGCGAGTACATGATACAAATATTTATGTTTTCCTAAGTTTATTGTAAAATTATATTTTTTTCATATTAAATATATATTTTAAAAATTATTAAAAACCATTTATTTCAATGTTTATTGGCTCTCCCTTGGTGACGTTCGCCTTGTTATTTGATGCCCAGGCCTCGGCGGCGGGCGAATTAAATTTTATATATTAAATTTTAGTTTATTTATTAAATGCCAATTAACCATCGATTGACACCCGTTGGCCACTTGCACGAGTACATTGCTTCTCTGTGTGCACAATGGAGAGGATACTAACTTTTGAAAGGTCAATCTTTTCAATTTACAGATATTTTGTTTATTATTATTTTCCGAAGTTTAAAAAATGGATAATAGAGCCAGTGAAGTCCACTGAGACTTGCTTGCTTCATGTTCATTTTTATGAAGTTCCATGGTTAGGTTTGCATTACCGTTTGGATTTGATCCTGTGAGCAGTTAAAACAGATCAACCATGGCAAAGCTTGCGCGCGGTCGACCTGTTGCATCGCCATCAGGATCAAATTCGGCGTCCTCCTCATTTTCAAGGTCAGCCTCTTCCTCTACATTAGGCTCGCGTTCAAGGTCGAGGTCCAGGTCCAGGTCTTTTTCTTTTTCTTGTGGTTCTGCTAGGGACAACTCCAAGGATCGAAAACCTCCAAGGAAGAAAAGGTACGGCACATTCTCGAACCCTCACAGGAATCCTCATAGTGGATAGAAAGCTCTAAAACAAGCGGAAGTTAAAGTAACAAAACAGAAATATGTTCTAATCCTCCATTACAGCCAAAGCTTTACTCGATTCAGGTTTACAAAATGGTTCAGACTGTTTATATCAGAGAGAACAAAAATGATGCGATTACATCTATTAGACATAGAGAGTCGAGACTTCACTATTGAGCTGGCGAAGCCTAGGGCCCAAACCTAAGTTCTTGCTTATTAGGTGCCCGCATTCTCAGTGTGGCTTCTTGGGAGTTTTGCACTGGCTGTTTAGAAATTTTCAATAGTTTTGTTTCACCAGTTCATTACGTCCTAGTGACTAGCGCCACTCTGCAAAACATCTCCTTAGGGCGTTTGAAAGGTAAAATCCCGTTGGGTTGTTCGCTTGCCCTGAAGAGAAGGGAGGCCCTACCCGTACGAGCGTTATCCCATTGAGACAGAGTCTGGTTCGCATACTAAACCACATATACGAACAACTAAAAGGTGCTTTTAGATGTAATCTCTAATGTTTATGGAGGATAGCTCCAATGATTGGGAACTTAGGCACAGCAGGTTGTCTAGATGATAGCTCCAGCAATTGGGAAGTTACTCGCTCACCATTTCTCTTGATAAATTACCCTATGTTAAACCAGAGTTAATAGGTCAAAAAATGAGTCTATGATTTAGTATAAACGACCATAAAAATAATCCATGAGAGAAATCACTTAAAAAACTACGCCTCTGGCTTGCAAGGGGCAGGAGGAGAAGCCACATTGCCAGCTACTAAATGTATGCACAAGTTTTGCTGTTTGGTGCTGTCCCTACTACTTAAAGGCCACATAGTCTTCCTTTTTGTTTAGCTTATATACATCTTTGTCATGTTATTCAACATGGGCATCATGTCTTTTGAAGTGCCTGGAGTGGCTATGCATCCGATTCTTGATTTGGTATATTGCAGCCCACAACTGTTTAAAAAGCGTCGTGACTATCCTAAAAGTTTCTTCTTCCATTCCTAGTGACTTGCCTCTCCCACACCTTGTCTGTATACTTTTCAACACATCTTTGATTTTTTAGCTACATGCCACTCCCACACCTCAACTCTCCAATTTTCAACACCTCTTCAATTTTTTTGGCTACGTGGACTGGAGAAAGAAATTGTTCCCTCAGGCTTGAACTTAAATGGGATTCTGTCATTTATTATTTAAAAATAATAATAACATTATAACCTTGGTACTGTGATTACTCCCTCATGTGGTTATTGATCTGTGCCACACATGGACGAGGAAGCAAGCTAGGTTCGACTTAGAATATATATATAACTTTTGAGCCAATTCAGGATCAAACTCATTTTTAAGTAAGTAATGCCAAAGATGAAGTATAACCCATTTCTGATATTCTTATCTTAGGCATGCTTCTAGAGGAATTTTGTTGAGGTTGGGGCTTTTTTTTTCGAGACCGTGTTTGAGATATCATGGCTATTTTGAAGTGCCAGCTATGGAGCTATGGAAATTAAGGGCATACATTAACATCGGACAGGCACTGATTGGCAAATAAAAATTAAATATTGGCTAAATATTTTGAGAGTTCTGTGTACAGGTGCTCCAATATACTGATATATGGAATTGTCCTTCCTCCATATTCCTTTGTGCTTTTATATGGCATTCAATATTAATCGTTGGGCATTACAGTAAATGATTTATTTTGTTCTTACATTTTTAAATTCGCATTCCAGTAAATGTTTTATTTTGTTCTCATGTTTTTTAATTTGTATGTGTAGGTTCGATGCAGCAGAGATTGTTTTGCCATTGGAGCATCTGCATAGCTTAGATATCGTGTACAGAGATACAGGAAAACCCGAGAACGCATTGATACAGGCCAGCTTCCATGCCATGCTCACCGATTTCAATCTCTGCGTCAGCCTTGAAGTCGATCATTCTTGGAACCAACTCGCTAGGGGAAGCGATATTCCACAAGAAAGTAATGGTGGGCATTAGCCGATTCAATTGAGTCGCATCTTTCATGAACAATAAGATAAAGTGCCCCTCGTCCTTCGCTATCACTCTTTGTTTACAATTCGATATCATTTGAAGTATTCAAAAGCTGAAATATTCAAAATTTTGTTTACTCTCAAATTTGAGCTTCTATAATATCTTTTTCTTAAAATTTCTTGTTTCACCACAGCGGGTATATATGTTATATGTGATTTTTCGCATTATTGTATGTTCTACCTGGCTTTTTTTTTATAGAGGGTTCTATCACAACAATATGAGATATTTTAAATCAATACATAGATTGGACTTTTATATAGGTATATAAAGCATTAATCCGTGGGTTATTCAACATGGATGTTTGTAAAATTTGAAGCATTTATATTAATCTTACTTAGCACTTATTACCAAAAGAAAATGATTTTTGTCCCAAGAACAAGTGCAAGTGGCAATGTCAAGGACATTGCCACCTCGTGGCTCTTGTTGAAAAATATCATTGGGTGAGGTCAATTTCATAGTTTGCGACAATATGATTATCATTTTAAGGGCTGTGAGAAGGATAGTTCCCCATGAGATTATAAAAGAAATTTTTATTTATAAGTATTATATGTGAACCATTACAAGGTTTTGAATCTTGAGGATGATTTTCATTCCTATAGACATGACTCTAAATAAAAAGAAAATTATCTTAAATATTAAAATAAGCTTTTAATTTTTATGTACCCTACACAAAATCTAAAACTATTACAAAAAGTTAAGGTTTACAGAAAATACTTAAATTCTTAACAACAAATTGATGTATGGGCTTCATGGCAAGGGTTTTTACCCTAGAAATGGTTATTGAAGCCATTAAGATGGTGCAAGGGGAAACATTAATGTCCCAAGGGATAAATTTGGAATATATGGTTAGGAGACCATGTGAATGATCCAAAATCACCATAAAGACCCTATACAAGCTACCTATTGTACGCATATTCCATATGGGTGTCACTACAACGTTTGAGATGTTGAGGATGGTTCTCAATACTCTAGACATGTTTTAAGGAGGCACATGAATGCCTTGGGTTCTAAAGAAGGTTTTCAGTGCTCACTAACTATGCACATTGTCTACAACAACCACACATGCTCTATAAAAGGAATGTTTACCTTACAAGTGTTATATAGCTACCATTACACTAAGGATAATAATTAGAGCCCTAGACATCATACAGGAAGGAACACCAATGTCTTATATTCTAAAAGATAATTTTATATCTCTCATATAATGCTTAAGGTATCAAACTACCACTCATGCGATATAGAGGGAAACCTTGGCTTTTGTTGGCATATGGGTGTCATTGCAAGGTTTTGTGCAGTGGAAATGGTTCTTTGGGCATGGACAATGTTCTATGAAACAAAAGAGGTCTTGAATGTTTAATGGATGTTTCAAAGGTTTTATTCTAGTTTTTTTATAGGCTGATATCTAATAGAATTTTATTTTCCCTATATTTACTCTACGCGAGAACTAACTTCCTTGAATCTTTTTGGTCCAAAATAAGAGAGAAAGTTTGGGGGCTACCAATATTGGCATGTTAGTTGCAATGGAAACCTTGAAAAACAGAAGTTTGATCACTAGAAGTAAATTTTAAAGGTATCCGTGGAACTTTTTAGAACATGGTCTAGAAAAGATGAAATGTAGACTATTGAGTTACCTTTGAGAATATATAATTTTTATTTATGGAAAATTACGATAACTCAAAGAACATCATGTTATCCAAATATTGGTATGATCTCTTTTTCTAAAACATAATGCATATGTTTACATTAGGCCCTTGCTTTTGTATGTAAACACTATTTTTTTTTGAAAAAATGTGGAAACTTGTAGTTAACTGGTGGTTCTTGTGTTAGAAGGTTGAGCATTAAGCCCCACTATGAGGGCCTTAACATAATCAATGTACTTTTTATTTAGTGTTTAGGTATTCATATGCACTTGTATGGGTTCTTCATTTTCAAAATAGGTGAACCAATAAAAAAATTCAAAGAAAATAAGAAAGCTATGTTTTTTGCAAATTTGACATATGGCCAAATAAAAATAAATAATATATAAAAGAATATTACTTTCCTCAAAAGTATAAATATATGGAATCTGCACATAAATATATATAATTTTGTGCAATTTCATTAGCAATAAACCATTCTAGCATATGTAGTTACAGGCCTAAACCACGGGTTTGACAATCCGAACCTAAAACAAAAGAAGACAACTCATCCACCAAGTACTTGGAACAAGTAATTCATGCCAAACATTTTTAAAATTTGAAATGTGCACACGTGGATAACATGTATGCATTTCTATACGAAAAAATAATGTGTACACATTATTAACACATGTGTTATTAAATGCACCTGTTATTGTTCCCTACAAATTAATTTCTTTTCTCTCTCTCTTTCTCTCTTTATCTCTCTGACCCCACCTCTCTCTCCCATTGTCCCTAACCCCCTTCCTCTCTAAACCCCATCTCTCTCCTTCTCTCTATCTAACCCCTTTCCTCCTCCCCCTGACCACTAACCACCGCATACCTCTCTCTCTCTCTCTCTCTCTCTCTCTCTCTCTCTCTCTCTCCTATCCCTACCACTTAACACATCTCCCCTCTCTCTATATATTCTTGCTCCACCCATAATCCCCACCTCTCTCTCTCTCTCTCTCTCTCTCTCTCCCCTTCTCCCCTTATCCCTAACCTTGGCCCCTATCTCTCTATCTCTCCTTGACCCACCCCTAACCCTATTCCCTCTCTCTCTCTCTCTCTCTCTCTCTCTCTCCTACCCCTACCCCCCCTCTCTTTATCTCTCTCTCTCTCTCGCAACCCATAACCATCATAATCCATTTCCCTCTCTTTCCCACAACCCCCCTATCAATCCCTAACCCCTATGATCCCTCTCTCTCTCTTTCCCACAACCCCCTCCTACAAA
Organism: Larix kaempferi; assembly: GCA_027924585.1. Lineage (NCBI taxonomy): Eukaryota > Viridiplantae > Streptophyta > Pinopsida > Pinales > Pinaceae > Larix > Larix kaempferi. The sequence continues at coordinate 5,456,973 of BSBM01001879.1, forward strand.
AACCCTTAAACCCCTTGATCTGTCTCTCTCTTCTGCAACCCCCCTTCACCCCCTACCCCTAATAACCCCCACCCCTCCCATCTCACCCCACTCTATCTCGAAATATCCCTACGCATAATCCCTTGACTACTCACCCCATTTCACATACCCACCATCTATCTATTTCTCCTAATATTCGTCCACCCTACCACTAAACTCCCCCTCATCTCTCTCTCTCTCTCTCTCTCTCTACCCCTTGTAATGCCCTCATATGACCAACTTTGACATTCAAACTATTGAGGGAACTTATTTGAAAGTGACCCAGTTGAATAACTGAAAGTGAATGCTTTTATTATTCCATAGATATGAATAAATGTTGCTTTATTTAATAATTTTATTATTCCATAGATGTGAATAAAGGTTGTTTCTTAATTTCAATATATGAATAGAGTGAATGATTCATAAATTTTATCCTATGTTGAAAAATTGATAAATGTGAATCAATTTGAATTTGGATAAATTCCATAAAAATTTGTTTAAGATTATGGTCGAAAGTGAGCAGTGTTACTCATGTGTGCATTGAGCGTGCGAAGTGACATGTATAACAATTTGCCGATTGACTCTCAATTCAAAGTAACAGGGTCATACAGAATAGAAAACACAACTAATTTTTGACTCTAACTAGGAACCCATGCACGATTTGAAAGCCATATCATCTTTTCTCGGGTGGAGTGTGCCATATGAGTAGGCCACAACAATTTGGTCACATGCGAGAAAGTTGAGGGGTGAGCAATAGGAACATACTTATTCCTCAACCACAAATAGTGTCACATAGCTCAAGTAGAAGATCAAATTGAGGTAACTAATCCTAAATCACTACATCACACTCTCCACACAAAGAAAGGAAATAAAATGATTGCTAGAAGGACCCGTATAAGTGGCACCTTCGCAATCAAGAGAACAAGAAAGTATATGCATTGGAATTAACATATAGGATTTTCATTTAGTTTATAATTGCTAAAGAAAAGGAAAAGGTAATTAAATTATTGTTATGTAAACTAGAGTGTGGGTGTGTGCATGCAATGAAAAGGAGTGAATAAATAAATAGATAATAATTAAAATAGGAGCAAGTAGAGAAGGTAGGAGATATTATTTGGATAACTTGAGTTAGAATGCACATGCACCCACAATTAGGGGAGTGGGTAAAAGGGAATTAAGGGATATCTCAGAGTAAAAATATGAACTCATGTGCACCTTCATGAGAAGGTGAGACATGGAAGGTGAATAATTGAAAATAGAAAATTAAATAAAAACTTGATTTTTGCATGTGAATGACAAGTGTCGGAAAGAAATTTCCTATTTAAGGAAGAGGGCATGAAAGGGAAAGGGGACTCTTATGCACCATATTTTTTATGGAGTTCATAATGGAAAAATTATGAACTAGTGTGTGTATGTTGAGTTTGGATAAGTAAATGCTTAAGGGATTGAGAGATTTGAAGCAAGGCTTGCATTCCTTACTAGTATGTGTGTTTTATATGGCCCCTTATGGCTTGGGGAACTAGAAGAAAGAAGAGTACTTATAGTGTGGTTAGGTGAATAATCATGGAGTCTATTGACTTTTCAACAAGATTCAATTGGACTTGGAGCCATGTTACTTCAACAACTTTGGCAACTCCACCGTAGCTGGGTCAACCTTCAGAAAATAGGTTCTTTCTATTTATTTGTTTACTAGGTTTTTTGTAATTTTGATTAAGGGGATTATTGTTGTTAGTAATTCAATGTTACAGTTTCTATTGAGATATGGTAAATAGTGTCAACAAAATTTAAATTCCATGTTTTAAAAAGTGTTTTTGGCTAGGTGCCAGGGAGGGGCCCTACATCTGGTATCAGAGCATGGTTCCAGGATTAGACATGTGCTCTATATGCTTATATACATTGTGTGTATGTATGAGGATGATTACTTCAGGTTGAGGTTTAATGACTTTCCTATTATTTTTTGTCATTGTATGGATTGCTTTAAAATATCGACTATGGATGTTTAAATCTATTATTTGATTAATGTTTTTTCTACTATTGAACTGTGAATTCCTCTGTAGACATGGTGTGCATGGTGATCTACGGGGATATTTTATATGTTGATTCATGCTAACTCAATGGTTACGATTCAACCTCCAACAAAATGCTCCAACCTTCCATCATAAAATAAAACTAATAGATCCGAGTTTAAATGGATAATTTGGTAAATCAATGTGTGGAATATCTTAGTGCTTCGAGTCCATGCACATTGTCGAAAATGACCATGCAAGATCTTTAAAATAAATGTTTTTCCTACAGGTGTTATATGTTGAATATTGTAACTTCTAAGAATATTATATTTGTATATTATTTATTCCGGAGATGTTCCATACCTCCGATGTGATTATACTATGAATCCAGAGATGTTTATTCCTCCGAATTGGTTGTGGTAACTAGGGTTATTAGACCCACCATGTGGGGGTCGGCCCAGTCAGTTATAATAGGGTATTTAACCTAATGGTTAAATACGAGCCTACATGTACTTGTGTAAAATACATGTCAGTGTAGTGTATAAATAGAGGAGGTATGTTCCTCATTTGATACACTCACTCACTTAAGAGAGGCGCACTTGTGGAGGAGAGGTCTGCTATGGTGGAGGAGGAGATCATGTCTTTGGTTTGCATCTTTGTATATTGCTCGTCATCTACATTGAGGAAGCTTTACTGGGTTTTCTACCCCATGAGGGTTTCCCGGGATAAATCTGTGTCTCTTGTGTTTATGCTATGCTTGTTGTTTATTCAGTGATCCTGTATATGCCATTATTGTGAAATGGAATGTAATGCTGTTATTTTATGTCTTAGCATATTGAATTTTAACATGGTATCATAGCTAACCTGAAGGAAGGCAATGTATGGCACTTACGACACTTGCTTCTCTTGCGACAATTTGAAGGTTAGGGTTTTATATAGCAAAAACCAGTCATCGTGGAACTTTCTCTATAAATCCATTTATGCGAATTTTCAGGATCTGAAAAGTTTACAAGTCGTAGACAACATCCCCAGGTACCTTGTGTCCAAAGGGAACCCTCAGATTTGTTGTACTTTATGAGTTATGATCAGTACAAGTTAGGGTTTCTGCCTCTTCCAGATCTCAGTCAAAATCAGGTGACCTTGGAAAAAAGGTCATAACTTGGGCTAGGAAGCTCCAAATGAAATTTCGTAAAAAGTGACAGGTAGTACACAGACCGAACTATCTCAGGAAACGTTTTCGGAGGCCGAAGATGAACTAGTGACACGTGGCACGCCGTACAAGTTCACTCTCCTGTTTTATCCCATAAACAGGTCACATTGCGACACTTGGCATAAATCTCTCTCAGAGAGTCCAATTGAGGTCAGACCTATCAGGATGGAAAGATAACAGGGCGAGATATCTCAGGAAAAGTTTTCAGAGGCCGAAGTTCAAACAGTGACACGTGGCATGCCGTACAAGTTCGTTCTCCTGTTTTATCCCATAAACAGGTCACGTTGCAACACTTGGCATAACTCTCTCTCAGAAAATCCAATTGAGGTCAGACCTGTCAGGATGGAAAGACGACAGGTCATGATACTGTAGAAAAAGTTTTCAGACCCTGTGGAGCAGAAATTTCAGAGTTATAGCAGAAACAATTAGGTGCATATTTCTGTCAAAACAGAATTATTTTTGGAGCACCTTTATTCATGGCTTCCAGAATTTAGGGTTTCGGAGAAAGTTAGAATTTTTGGAATCGGAGTCCACGGCTGGAAGCTCCTCAGAAAAATAAGAGCTTAGAGCCTTGGATCAAACCTTTTGATTGGACAGAAGGGTGGGCTTCATCAAACCCTAGTTCGGGTTCCTGTCTAGAAGATCCAGAAGTTTCGAAGGCAATTTTGAGGGGTCAAATTTTGGAGATTTCAAAATTGAAGAATACTAGGTTGATCAGCTCAGCAAGACACATTCTTCCATCCATTCATAAGTGTGAAAGTCAAAGATTGAATTTTTAGGGTTTCTCTAGCAAACCCTAATCAAGCTCCAGATCAAGTTTCAGGGGAGTTGAGGCTAAGGCCTTACATAAGAAGACTACAAAAAGTCTCGACAGGTATGACTTAAGGAGGTTCAGGTATGTCTTGAAATCTGATTCTTGATTAAGTTCATAATGTGTTTGTCTTCATGTTATTCATTAGTACAATCTTGATTAATGTTATTAATTGTCTTATCACCCTTGTAACAATATGAATGCATGTGAATGATCGAAGACATTCATTGATTAGGGCTATATGATTGTACTTATGCATTATGGTGTTGTGTGAGGTTGATGTTGTCTGCTAACAAGACACAGGTACATCACAAAAGACAAATAAAGTTCCATGACCATGACAACAGGAAGACAAAGACTCATGAGGTTTGTATGACTTTGTTATATCATGTTTAACCTACGAGACGTGCAGGTTCTAGCTCAGGATCTCTAAATCATTGAAGAGATTGTTTAGAACTAAGAAGGTATACTAATCCATGTATGTTTTCCTATGTCATGTTAGAATCTTACCTTGTGTAAGTATACTTAGTATGATTGGTTAGTAATCAAGGGTTTATGCATATTATGTCTCTTATCTTGGTTGATGATTTAACTAACTAGATCAAACAAGAATATGCATGAGTAAAAGAAGACTTCCTTGAAACCCTGAATACTAATGATCATGACTGTACATATTCAAGATTATTTAGAATTAGAATGTTTTGATAATATTGAGAATATACTAATGAATGTATGTTTGTGTATGAGATCATGAGGATGACACTAGTGTACACTTGAGCATGCACAGTGGTACAAAATGAATAGAAGTTCAGAAGACATATAGAAGATCGAGCAGGAGGCAACCACACAAACATAAAAGATAAGTATTTGGGTTGTTATTAGAAATAGTAAATGATATTGCTTGTATGCATATTTGTATTCCTAGAATATATCATGCTGAGTGTAAACATTCATAAAGCATTGAACAGTATACTACTAATATGCATATGATTGGTAAATTGGACAAACATTCCATTGTTGCTTGTCTAGAATGAAACCTCTTTGCTGACATGCTGAGAGTTGTGCACACTCTCGATAGTATGTTCTGGTAGAGATGGAAGGCATCTAGATAGCCACTGTATGCATACAGGATATGGGAAAGTGTTGTGCCAAAGTATTGGTCAAAATAGTTGCATAACTATGTAAATGATATCTGTATGCATAATAGGTTATCATATCAATATGATTTGATGATTATGAAGTATTACTAATCATGTACTTAATTTTTATTTGTAGGAAAGATCATGATGAATGATGAACTCTGAACAAGCGATGGATGTTCAAAAAAAGATTTACAAATCAAACACACTATAGAAAGCTTGTGGTTAAGAGATTCTCTTAGAAAGAGGAAGAGAATCGTGATGAGATGTTTTGCTCCAAGGGACTAGATAAGACCATTCTCTTAATAATGTAATCAAGTTCTGTATGGGTTCCCAGGATCGGTTGTCAATTAATGAGCTTAATGATCATCATGGGTGATGTGGATCTCAACCTTTGCTACAAGGTTGAATATGGGTTCTATACACATATGACATGGATGCAAGAAGGAACTCACCACAGAGTTCGAATGATTTTGAGGCTCATATTAGTAGACCCATCTGACGAGAGATGGCACAGATAAATATGCAGAAGATCACTCAATGCTGAGTGTGAATAATGGACAATTGACAGCTTCATGACAAAGCTTGGGCTTCACCAGAATTAAAGTTGTTCCTAACCTTTACCTTAAGGTTGTGGATGATGAACCTATCATACAATTATTGTATGACAATGATCTCTCTCTGACAAGGAATGAGAAACAAGTCATGAAAATGGATGCAGAAATGAAAATGAAAGATCTTGGATTAATGCACTACTTCTTAGGTCTAGAAATATGGCAATATCCAAAAGGAATCTTTTAAATCAAGTTAAGTATGCTGTGAAGTTTCTAAAAAGATTTGATATGTTGGAGTATAAAGCCATGGCCACTCCCATGGACTCCAACTTGAAGTTGTTAGTTAATGACTCATCGTATTTAGTGGACCTAACCCTATATAGACAAATCATTAGGTCATTGATGTATTTAACAAATACTAGGCCAGATATATGCTTTGCTGTAAATACCCTAAGTCAGTATCTAGTAGAACCTAGAAAGGTGCACTTAATAGCTACAAAGCGTGAAGTGAGGTACCTAAAAGGTACATTAGATTTTTGGTCTATATTATCTTGGAGGTCATGAACTCAGTTTACATGGTTACTCAGATTCCGATTGGGCTGGAAGTGCCTCAGACAGAAAGAGTACATCAGGTGGATGTTATAGTCTTGAATCTGCCCTGATCTCATGGTTCAGCAAGGAACAATCTAGTGTGGCTCTCAATACTGCTGAAGCAGAATATATATATAGCTGTCTGCTCTACCAACTGTGAAGCAGTGTGGCTTCAGAAGCTTTTATATGGAGTGTTTGACTTAGAAATGAATTCCACTATGATTATGTGTGACATTCAAAACTGCATCAAGATAGAAAATCTTGTATTCCACGATAAGTCAAAAACACATAGAGATCTGAAACTTTTATTTACGAGATATGGTGCAGAGAGGAGCTATCAAGCTCCAGTATATAAGCACTGAGGATTAGATTGATGATATCTTGACTAAACCTCTGTCTCGAGTAAAGTTTGAATGCTTCTGAGACAAGCTTGGTATAGTCCAGAAGGACCCTCCTCGAAAGGGGGAGTAGTATAGTATCTGATAACAAGTCTGTCTCATCAATGATGAGGTTACTTTTTTACTGCACCTAGTTACTTAGAATTATTTAGATTTAGGAATCTTATATTTTTTCTTTTGATGATAGATGTATACATGCTTTTGAGGATAGATGTATACATGCTTTTGAGGTTAGATATACATGATTTTGATGATATATGTATACATGCTTTTGAGGTTATATATACATGCTTTTGATGATAGATGTATACATGCTTTTGATGATAGATGTTATGCATGTTTTGATGATGAGGATAGATGTTTTGTTATACATGTTTTGATGATGAGGATACATTTTTTGTTATACATGTTTTGATGATGAGGATACATGATTGACACATGTTTTGTCAAAGTCCTTGGTGGACTTGAGGGGATTGGATCATCCCTGGACTTCAGTCCTAAAGAGAGCCGTAGACGTATGTCTTCGAGAATGAAGTCCTTGGTGGACTTGAGGGGATTGGATCATCCCTGGACTTCAGTCCTAAAGAGAGCCGTAGACGTATGTCTTCGAGAATGAAGTCCTTGGTGGACTTGAGGGGATTAGATCATCCCTGGACTTCAGTCCTAAAGAGAGCCGTAGACGTATGTCTTCGAGAATGAAGTCCTTGGTGGACTTGAGGGGATTGGATCATCCCTGGACTTCAGTCCTAAAGAGAGCCGTAGATGTATGTCTTCGAGAATGAAGTCCTTGGTGGACTTGAGGGGATTGGATCATCCCTAGACTTTAGTCCTAAAGAGAGCCGTAGACGTATGTCTCCGAGAACAAAATCCTGAATGAATAGGTAAGGGGATTGGATCGTCCTCGGACTTTAGTCCTTTGAATTGAGCTGTAGACATGATGTCTCCGAGAACTAAATCCTGAATGAACAGGTAAGGGGATTGGATCGTCCTCGGACTATGGTCCTTTGAATTGAGCCATAGACATGAGGTCTCCGAGAATTGAATGATAGGAATGGATCGTCCCTGGACTTCGGTTCAAAAGGTACATGATAGGACTAGATCGTCCCTGGACTTCGGTTCAAAAAGGTACATGATAGGACTGGATCGTCCCTGGACCTCGGTTTAAAATGTACGTGACAAATCCTAGAATTGTTCTAGGTTACATCCAGCATGAAACAGGGCTGGATCTGTAGATGTGATACATCCAGCATGAAACAGGGTTGGCTCTGTAGATGTGATATATCTAGCATGAAACAGGGCTGGCTCTGTAGATGTGATACATCCAGCATGAAACAGGGCTGGCTCTGTATATATGATACATCCAGCATGAAACAGGGATGGCTCTGTAGATGTGATACATCCAGCATGAAACAGGGCTGGCTCTGTAGATGTGATACATTCAGCATGAAAGAGGGATGGCTCTGTAGATGTGATACATCCAGCATGAAACAGGGCTGGCTCTGTAGATGTGATACATCCAGCATGAAACAGGGTTGGCTCTGTAGATGTGATACATCCAACATGAAATAGGGCTGGCTCTGTAGATGTGATACATCCAGCATGAAACAGGGCTGGCTCTGTAGACGTGACACATCCAGTATGAAAGAGGACTGGCTCAGTGGCGGTAAATCCTAGATCTAATCTAGGTCACATCCAGTATGAAAAAGGACTGGCACTGTGGTTGGGATTAGATCGTCCCTAGACATGAGACTTGTCTTAAAGAGATAAGGATTGATCATCATGGAACTTGATCTGGATTGTATCATCCATGGACCTATGTCCTAAAGAGAGCAGGATTGATCATCCTATAATATGATCGTGTGATGACGATGTTGATCATGTGATGTCGATGCTAATGATCGTGTGATGACGATGTTGATCGTGTGATGACGATGTTGATCGTGTGATGGTGATGTTGATGATCATGTGATGACGATGCCGATGATCGTATGATGACGATGCTGATCATATGATGACGATGCTACTGATCGTGTGATGACGATGCTGATGATCGTATGATGACGATGCTGCTGATCGTGTGATGACGATGTTGATCGTATGATGACGATGCTGCTAATCGTGTGATGACGATGTTGATGATCGTGTGATGACGATGCTGCCGATCGTGTGATGACGATGATGACGATGATGCTGATGATCAAATAATATCAACTCTGATGATGTTGATGTTCCAGTAACTAGTTGAGTTACTGATGATGATGAATTGAAGAAAGCTTCTGATGATATATAGATGATATAGTCAATGACTCCTTGCTCCTGCAGATGTTGTTATAATATCCTTCTCGTTAAAGGGGAGTGTTGAATATTGTATATTCTAAGAATATTATATTTGTATATTATTTATTCCGGAGATGTTCCATACCTCCGATGTGATTATACTACGAATCTGGAGATGTTTATTCCTCCGAATTGGTTGTGGTAACTAGGGTTATTAGACCCACCATGTGGGGGTCGGCCCAGTCAGTTATAATAGGGTATTTAACCTAATGGTTAAATATGAGCCTACATGTACTTGTGTAAAATACATGTCCGTGTAGTGTATAAATAGAGGAGGTATGTTCCTTATTTGATACACTCACTCACTTAAGAGAGGCGCACTTGTGGAGGAGAGTTCTGCTATGGTGGAGGAGGAGATCATGTCTTTGGTTTGCATCTTTGTATATTGCTGGTCATCTACATTGAGGAAGCTTTACTGGGTTTTCTACCCCATGAGGGTTTCCCAGGATAAATCTGTGTCTCTTGTGTTTATGCTATGCTTGTTGTTTCTTTAGTGGTCCTGTATATGCCATTATTGTGAAATGGAATGTAATGCTGCTATTTTCTGTCTTAGCATATTGAATTTTAACATTATATAGGTACCATTACACTAAGGATGACAATCAAAACCATAGACATTATAGAAGAAGGCACAACAATGTCTTATATTCTAAAAGATAATTTTATATCTCTTATTCATGCTTAGGTTACCAAACTACCACTCATGCCATATAAAAGGCAACTTTGACTTCTTGTTCCAGAATATAGGTATCATTGCAAGGATTCATGTAACCATGATTGTTCTTAGGGCATGGACAATGTTCTATGGAACAAAATAGGTCGTGAATGTTGAATGGATGTTTTAAAAGTTTTATTCTAGTGATGATGTCCAAGAGAATTTTCTTTTACCTAAATTTTCTCTACAAATGGCATGAATTCCTCATATTATTGGTATGAAATCATAGAGGAAGTTTGTTATTTGATAATCCATGATCATAAGTGAATGTCTGATATATGAAGAAAATAAAGGTGTATATCTAGGTACCTTAGTTAACATATTTTCTAATTTGGGTTAGCAGATTAGGGTTTTGGATGTTGCGAAATACATATATTTGTATTGTGAGTGGTTAATAATCAATATGAGAAAATAATATTTGCGACTCTAAGTTGTGTAGGTTTTCCTAGTTAAGGGTTTCCAAGGTATATCTATGTGTATTATCTGTGAATATTGTGGTGTAATCTCTATTTTTCTTAAAAGAATATGTATGATTTGATTTTCTACAACAAGTTTAAAACTTACATGTGGCATCATAGCTCAATTATTGGCTTCAAGGGCATGGCTTTATTGATGAGGATTTGACATGATTGATAGATCTTGGGTCTTTGATAAATCCTGGTTTAGTGCGAGCTTTGCAACATTTATTTGTGCATTGAAAGAGAATGGTAATAAATTCAATAATTGAGATCGAGAAATTTAACGGTAAGAACTTTGAGCTATGGAAGCTCAAAATGGAGGATCTTTGTGAAGATCGGTAAAAATGGATTACTGTGGATCTGAGTAAACAACTCTATGGAACGTTGAAAGAAGATTGGGAGAAATTAGATAGAAGGGTGAGGAGTACAATCTGACTATGCTTATCAGATTCCGTGTTGTTGAACGTATCCGGAGAAGATAGTGCAGTAAAGATTTGGACAAACATAGGGAGTTTGTATCAATCAAAATCCTTCATAAAGTTGTTTCTGCAAAAGAAACAGTATCACATCAAAATGGATAAAAACAAACAGTATCAAAGCATCTATATGTTTACAATACTCTGGTAAGTCAAATAGCCTATGTTGGCATTAAAATAGTTGAAGAAAATAAATGTATTAAATTATTGTGCTCCTTTCCAAATTCCTAGGATAACTTAATTGTGCCAATAGGTAGTACTAGTCAAGCAACCTTAAAATTTGATGAAATAATATCTTCATTGTTTTAAGAAGACATGAGGAAGAAATCCATGGATAATCATAGAATAGATGCCTAATCTATGAGAAGTTTCCCCCAAGAGAGCAATTAAAAAAAGGGATATAAGGGGATATCTAACCTAAGGGTAGATATTATAAGTCCCCAAGAAAAATGATAAGGAAGTGTTGGAAATGTAGTAAAGATGGGCACTATAAAAAGGATTCTCGGTCTAAGAATGGTGAGAAAGAAAAGGGATCTGAGGATACCCCTTCCATAGAGGCGAAGACATCCTCATAAGAAGGAGGGGATGTGTACCTATGTTCCATAGGTAATAATTTAGAACATGATATATGGTTGATTGAATCAGATGCTTCAATTCATTTGACCCCTCATAGGGAGTGGCTTTGTGAATATGAAAAGTGTAATGGAGGAGATGTGTTATTGGGATATGATTCACCAACAAATATCATTGGAAGTGGAAGATTCAAGTTGAAACTCAAGGATGGAAGGATGAGAACTCTCCCTGGAGTACTACACATTCCGAATCTAGTGAGAAAATTGATATCTTTCATAAATATAGATGCTGCAAGTATACAGACTGTGTGTGGAAATGGAAAATACAAAATGGTTTGAGGATCAATGGTATTGATGAGGGGAGTTCAGTTTAGAACTATGTACAAATTACTGGGAAGAACCATCATTGATGAATGTAACAGTTGTTTTTCCTAAGGGAGGACATAAAGAAGACAAGACCCTCACTACATCGAGAGGAAAGACAATGCTATGGAATCAAATATTGGGGCACATCAAAGAAAAGGTCCTTCGAGCATTGCAAGTTAAAGGTATGTCTGATTGCACACTTGATTTTGATTTCTGTGAACATTGCATATATGGAAAACATAATCAAGTAAGATTTGCCTCCTGTTCTATAAGAGCAAAGGGAATTTTAGAGTTAATACATAGTGATATGTTTGGACCTATTCTTGTTCCATCATTATATATATTGTGTATTATGTTTCACTTATAGATGATTTCTCAAGGAATACATGGAATTATTTCCTTCAAAAGAAATATGAAGTATTTACTAATTTTAAAGGATTTAAGGTTGTTGTAGAGAATCAATCAAAAAAGAAAATAAAGGTGGGGATTTCTACGAGAATGAATTTGAGGAATTCTATAAGAAGTGCGGTATAGCAAGGAAAAATACTACTCCATACACACCTCAACATAATGGAGTTGTAAAAAGGATGAGTAAGACACTGATGAAAAAGGAAAGGAGCATGCTCAGTAGTGATGGGATAGGACAAAATTCTCGGTAGAGGTAGTGGAGACAACATATTACTTTCTAAATCGATCACCCACATCAACATTGTTTGAAAAATTTCCACATAAGGTATGGATGGAAAGAAACTGTCTATTAAACATCTAAAAGTTTTTTGTTGTGATGATTAAATGTACATGTTCCAAAGGAGAAAAGGAGTAAGTTGGATAATAAAGATGAAAAATGTATCTTTATAGGTTATAAAGATGCTTTGAAAGTTAAAATATTTGGAATCCTATAACTAAGAAGACCGTTTATAGTCAAGATGTTGTCTTTAGAGAGATCAAAGAAGTTCCCAGACAGGAAGTGCCTCCAATGGAAAAGGAACCAAAGAAAATAGAGGTTGAGTTAGAACATGAAGAAACTAACTCAACAGAAGAAGCTGAATCAAAAGAAGAAGAACCTCATACCCCATTTTTAAGGAGATCATCTCATGAAAGAAGGAAACCAAAAAGGTATTCCCTCTTGATTTTTGATCTAATTTTTCTTTATCTATTACTGATGATTATCCTAGAAATGTGAAGGAAGCTATTGATTTAGAGGATAACATTCTTTGGAAGCATGCCAAGGTTGAAAAAATGGATTCCTTGGACAAAAATGAATCTTGGGATCTAGTTTAGTTACTACCTGGAAGAAAATCTATTGGCAACAAATGGTTGTTTAAGAAAAGTTGAATGCAGAAGGTAAAGTGGGAAGTACAAATCCCGCTCGGTACCAAAGGGATATTATCAAGTAGAAGGAATTGATTTTGGTGAAATATTTTCCCTTGTTTCAAAATTAACTTCTATTAGATTCCTTCTTGCTATTGCTCCTACTTTTGTTGTTAAAGTAGAGCAGATGGATGTGAAGAAAACATTCCTACATGGGGACCTAGAAGAAGAAATATACATGAAGAAACGTGAAGGATTTATACTAAAGGGTAAGAAGGAGATTTTTTGCAAGATGAATAAATTCATTTATGGTCTAAAACAATCTCCAACGATGTGGTACCGGACGTTCGACACATACATATTGGGAATGGGATTTGTGAAAATCAAATATGATCACTGTGTATACTACATGCAGGTTGGAGAACATTTTGTTTATGTAGTGTTGTATGTCTATGGCATGTTGTTGGTTGGAAACAACATGAAATTTATCAAGGAGGTGAAAATGCAGCTATTCTTCAAGTTCAATATGAAGGATCTCAGTGTTGTTAATTTCTTCTTGGCAATGGAGATCAAGAGAAACCATGCACAAAAGAAACTATAGTTGAACCAAAGGAAATATGTGGAAACAATACTGCACAAGTTTAATATGTAGGAATTTAAACCAGTAAAAGTTCCTATTCTTGTAGGTGTGAGATTATATACAGAACAGTGTCCAAAGACTGAAGAATAAAAATAAGACATATCCCATTTTCCTTATGCTAGTGCATTTGGAAGTTTGTAGTATTCCATAGTATGCACTAAACCAGACATTTCCCATGTAGTGGGATTTTTGAGGAGGTATATGTCAAAAAAAGGAAATGAGCACTAGACAGATATGAAGAGGGTGTTCAGGTATTTGCGTGGAACAACGGATAGTGCAATTTGTTATCAAGAAAGAGATGGAGAGGACAGATTGTTGAATGTACATGGCTTTGATGATGCTGACTGGGATGGAAATATGGATCGTAGAAGATCTATCAATTGGATGAGCAAGAGATAGAGACATGGCTTTGATGGCGCTATCAATTGTATGAGAAAGAGACAGGTTGTAGTGGCCCTATCAACTACAGAAGTTGAATACATGGAATCCACTCATGCAAGTAAAGAGGTTGTATGGTTGCAAATATTATGTTGGGACATTGGGTTTGAACAACAATCTATGAGATTAGATTGTGACAGTCAAAGTGCAACATTCCTAGCAAAGAACCCTACTTATCACTCAAAAACAAAGCATATTGATGTGAAATTTCACTTTGTAAGGGAGGTGTTTTAAAGCAAGACGATGTTACTGGAGAAAGTCAATCCAAGAAAATATTGTACCCCTTGTGTGCAAAGAAAAAAATAAGTGGGAGAATGTTTAGTATGTTTTATATTCTTTCCATGTGTGTGTAGGGGGGTGCATCTTTAACCGTGCTCCTAACAATCCCATCCATCTAGTGCTCTACCATATCCACTGGGAATTGTTCATGGAAATGGGTCAAGGGTGGTTATAGGGAGGGGGTGTCAATGCCCTCCCCCTTTCGTGAAGTGAGTTCAAAAAATTTTGGGCTATGTCCGACATATTTTTGGGTTCTTTCTAAAAATATGTAATTTAATCTAGGTTAAGGGATTGGAGTTTATTTTCTAATATGGGTTAATGGATTAGGGTTTTTAGATGTTGCGAAATACCTATATTTTTATTGTGAGTCATTAATAATAAATATGAGAAATTAAGAGGTGCGTCTCTAAGTTTTGTTAGTTTTCCCGGTTAAAGGTTCCCTGGGTAATATCTGTGTATTATGTGTGAATGTTGTGGTCTAATATCTAGTTTTCTTAAAATAATATATATACTTTTCTTCTCTAAAACAAGTATAAAGCTTATAGGATTAGGCACAACCTTTCCTGCAGAGATCCCACCAACCAAGTGTCCATCAAGGAGAGGTGTAGTTATTAACCTAGGAGACTTAAGTATTAAGTATTTCCTGAGTCATTACTGACATTGATGTGGGAGTGAAAATTTAGAATCCAATATATCATAGAGGTGACATCTAGTACATTGAAAAGGGACTCCCTGATTTTCAAGTGACTAGAAACGATCCAATTGTCCATCATTTATTACAATATGTTTTTCTACACCTTCCTTTAATTATATCCTCACCAAAATCTTGGAAACTATGAAATGCCTATCAACTTATACTATGGGTTATCCTTGTATAATTAACCTAAGGAGTTATCGATAAATGAAAAAAAACTCCTCTAACTAGAAAATGAGTGGAAGATAGGAAGTCTCACCCAAATTAGCGTGAAACTGACCCTTTCAGTCTTGGAATTGAAGGATTGGGCCAAGTCCCTACTAGAAAATGAGTGGAAGCCTAGGAAGTCTAACCCAAATCAAAGTGAAGGATAGGGTCAAGTTCCTAAAGACAATAGGTATATGGGTAATATTCAAAAACATATAACAATGGATGTGGAGACCTCCATTTGGAGAATTAGTGCAATACATGCCCCTAGTAATGGTAAAAATAATGGCACATAACCCAATCTACATTGCAACTGATTTCACACCCATGGTTTTAGGTTTTGAATTCCAACTCTTTTGTCATTATTTATTCCAACCAAATCCCCCCCCTATCCATGATTCCATTCAAGTAAATATATTCAGCTAGAACTGGGTTCAAAAGTTAAAGATTCATTTTTCACATCTTACACTTCTTGTTGTCTTTTCTAGTCGACTTTATTCTATATAAGGAAGGAGGGGAGGTATCATACACTAGGGAAGTAGATATATTGTTGTTGGAGGGGATACAAACACATAAGGGATAGATATCCAAACATGTTCCAATCATACCGACTCGAGGGGAAAGGTCATCAAAGCCTAGAACATTTAGGTTTAACTTGTAATTCAAGGAAGGGAAACCTTCAAGAATTCCATATGGAAATATAGGGTAGTGTTTAATACATTCTAGGTGATATATACTAAATAACAATATAATCAATAGATAAATATTTTTTCAACTCTATGCCATCATTCTTATGCTACATTGATTACACCCAAAACCTAACATTAATGTATGTCCATTCATTCATAACCGCTATGCTAGATGGCAGATTTGAATGATTGGATATCATCATAAAAGTTTCCAAAGGATATATACTAGGGCTTCGAATGTTAGGTGTATTAGATGGTCAACATACATGATACCTGAATAAATCCCTTGCCACCTAGGATTTCTAGAGTTTCATAGTCTAATGGTTTTGAGCATGCTAATGTGGATTTTGGACCATAACATCTTGATTCATCATTAATATACAGGTTCTCCAAATATATATCCCTTCAGAAGGGTTGTTGAGGTAGTCTAACCATGCCTCCTTCATGTAAAACACCAAAAATCCCACTTGACAAAAGACTTCACCCACACCTTCAACATCATATAAGATGCCAACCTCGTTTCTGTGTCAACAAATGTATCACCCAATTAATTATAATGTGAATGATTGAATTATTTTACAATTGATTAAACTTCAAACCAAGGATAAAAAATCTTATGAGATATTATGTATTATTTGTGCAAGGCTAAAGTTTCTTCGTTATTAGTTTGTTTTGTAATGCTTCTCTACAATGAACTTCCACTATTGATATCCAAAATTAATGAAATTGCAATGTGCATCTTTATTTGTAAAATGAAATTTTAAATTCAATCAAACTTTCCAAAATAAATAACACTTGTAGTAATTGAATGGAAATAAAAAAAATTAATTTCTTATAACAAATGACTAACTAATAGAAATTCTATGGAAGTAGACAAGACATTATTTGAAAAGCTTTTCAACATAAGTAAATGAAATAATATAAGAAAGGAAGTAATGTTTTACCATTCTGTAATTTTGTTCCTTTCCTTTTTATAGCATTGAATCAATAGTAACTTATAACGGTTCTCTAATTAAATTAACAAATCACTATGTTTGTACAACAACATAGGAAAATCGACTGAACTAAAAATTCTTTGTAGTATGGAAATAGATTTAATAGTTCATAGTTTAAACTTCATAAAAATGTATTGGTGATTCTTTAGATTTACTAACATCCTTTTATACATAAAAAAAAATATATAAAAAACAAACACAATGAAACTATCTTCTAGTGGAGGGTTTTGCATAATATCCCTGTATAAATTTTCCTTTCTCCGTTCAAAGTCGATGTTTCTAGAAAAGATGAATGATCAAAGGTTTTAGCAAATTCTTTTTTACGTATTTTCCTATACCTTTATGGCACACTAAATACATCATTTCACTTCCATGGTCCTAGGGCACTAGTGTTTCACATTGTTTTAGGGGCACAAGTGTACTATCTCCCATGTGCAATTGAAAGCCAATTTATCCCAAAAAAACACTAGTTCTCCCCTTTTGTAAAGGCATACCATTGTTACTCTTAGGTAAAAAGGCACATTGATGGTCCTATTTAAGGTGTGAGAAAACCATTACTCATATTTGTTATGGGTGTGAAGATGCTCTTCTTTGAAGTTTGTATCATATTTGTTATGGGTGTGAAAAAGCTCTTCTTTGAGGTTTGTATGTATTAATTCTCTTATTTACGAATGGGCATACTAGTGACCCTAATAAACTTGTATGAAATAATATTTCATATTTTTTTTAAATTTTATTAAAAGGCACAAACAAAAAAAACTCCTCAATATTATTCTTTTATTTTATTTTATTACATTCATCACATTAGTACCCATAAATTTTTAGAGTTCTGGTATTTACTTTTTGTAGATTGAAGGTTTTGCCTCTATTTTTGTGAGTAATTGTATATTTTGTGGTTTTTACATCAATATGTATATGGCTAGGAAATTAAGGACAAGTTAAACCAAGAAAAAGGTATAATATTGTGCAAGTGCCTTCATATTTTGATTAGTGATTTTATTTATGTTATTTTATATTTCCTAGTCTTGATTCTTATGTATTAGTTGTTTTTTCTTGTTTTTTTAATAATTTATTTGAGGGGTTTCCCTTTATTTATAGGTTAACCAAATCTATCAAGCATAGAGATCCAATTCTTGTGGTGTAACTTTTTTTATGCTAAGTTTTTTACACATCCAAAAAAATTATACCTCAATAAATTTGATCTCTCTAGGTGTTTGATAGATCCGAATTTAAAATGGATCTATGGTTTGGTTTTAATTTTTAATTTTTTCAATTAATTTTTACTATTGACGTAGCACTACATTACATGACAACATTCCCACCATAGTGAGTTGTAAAACACCTCTTTAGACATTAGCAATATTATTTCTAGTGGATGAGTGGGTTTGGAAAGTGTTCCTGAGACATTTTCCATGTAATAATGGAATAGTTTTGTAATTACAACAAATATAATTGTTAAGTGGCTTGGGTGATTTGTTTTCTATTAGTGCTTTCACTACCGCTACTATTTATTAATGCTTAGCATTCCAATATTAGTTAATGTTATTTAAATGCTAATATTCCATATTAGCATTTAAATTGTGTTTTTTAATCCATTTATGTATTAAAAAACACAATTTAAATGCTTCCAATTTTGGATTTTATCGAAAACCACCTAAAAGTCCATAACCTAGAACATATATGCTACTCATATTTTAGATACTTTGAACCAAGGAAGGGGAGTGCTCTGCTTTACTATTATTAGTTGTTTCCTATAATGCATGATTTATGCATCGAGTACATCCATTATTTTGGGAAACTAATGCTTGAACCAAGGAAGGGAAATTATAAGGCATATGGTCTCTAGGTTATGTCCAACTACTTCTTCATGCATCACTCTACAACTAGTTCTTCAGATCTTTGGTTTCATGTAAAATCTAATTCATCACTAAATGAATTATGGACCATTCATGAAGCATATGATCTCTAAGTTAAGTCCAACTAGTTCTTCATGCATCACTCTATAACTAGATTTCATTGGACAATGAGCTCATTTATTTAAGCCCAAGTAACTTTGACACTTATTTTTCACTAAGTTTAAATCCATGTTTTTCTCAAAATCGGGCTTACAATACTTATTGTTTGTATCTTCCTTCCATGCAAAAATACTAGCTATGGGAATCACATAAAAGATGCCATCATTGGATTATCTTTTTGTTACACTCACTCAATAATAGGATAAGATTGTTTAGATGGGTTCCCTGAAGTACTTGAAGTTCCATTCCCTTGTAGAAAATGAGGGAACAATGATATCTAGCAAAACATATAATAAAAATTGAGGAAACAAGTAACAAAATCCCATATTTAATCAAGAAAAATTCTACAAAGATTGGAAGACCACTAAAGATAGTTTATCATGTGTACTTACTACAAGATATACAATCATGAATAAAAAGAGTGTATGAAAAAAGGGAGTGATCAACAAAGACATATTATTTTGCAAGGAAATATCAAAATCCATAACCATCTCAAGAAGTCAATTGAATATTTTGAAAAGCCGCAAGTTACAAAATATGCACCTATTGCTATTTTTTCCAAACCTCTCTCTCTCCTTGTGTTCTTTAACTAGAAATTTCAAATAAGATCTCTCCTTCCTTATAGTCATGCACCAACCCTACTATTTTCAGAGATGTACTCGTTCAAATCATTCATTCAACTAAGGAAGAACCTTATTAAGTTTCAGATGAAGAAGTTGATGACATTGACAAACATGTTGTTGTAGATCCAACATGGAGACCACTACATGTGCTCAACATACTTTTCATGCAACATGTGAACTAATTGGAAACCCAACACATACATAGTTAATGGTGTTCAATATGCACTTTGTAACAAAATTCAAAATTCAAGAATTCAGATTCTTACCATGAAAACATTAAATGCACTGCTAACACCATTGATAATATATGTTTATTGTTGATAAACATATATTATATCTCAATACAAGTTGCCCAAATCTTATAATGCTTTAGGCATATGATTAGAAACATTCAGCAATGTTAATAAGTTATACCCAAATTAACCCCTAGAATTCAGTAAGAAGATTAGAGATAATTTATATATATATGGGGAAATTAAAATAGATATAGACCTAATTACCAAATCAATACCCAACGTTGCATGTGGAACCGTCATAGAAATAATTGTATATATCATTTTAATTTATCAATGCAGGACACAACGATTCAACTTTTGGAAGATTTGATTTTTACTGTGTGGAGAGACCCATTTGACCTCAAAATTCGCTGGATAGATGCATCACTATCCTTTTGTCCCGCCTTGAAGAAACTATTTTTGGCTTTATGTTGTTAAAACTTTGAAACCAGTGTGAGCAATTGCCGTTCTCTTCACATGCATGTCGCTTCACGGTTCAGTGTGAGCAATTGCCGTTCTGCTTAACAGGGAAGGCAAATGATTGCCTAAAAAAGTAACAGATACTTTCTATAAGTAGAAAGTAACTCTTTTTGCTTCCCACTCCCATAATTATTTGTTTTGCAAAATTATCCCATACAATAAATGTCTCTTGCTTTTAGACAATAAATGACAATGAACAATGAGCTATAATTGAAAATGATACAAGGAAGATATTACCATTTATCTAACTTTTTATTAATTAATATTTAAGTTATTTATCTGTACTATAAAATATATTATATCTATTAAGCACAGTTTTTACAGTTTTTTTTTCAGCAGAAAAAAACGGTACTATTGGTATTCAATATGGAATCAAATAGTACAAAATATCATAGGACAATTCGTTTGTCTTATGTTAATGTTCATCAAAATAGATAGAAAATTCACAAAAATTGGAACATTACTCACAACTGAGTATATACTGAAGCTACAAACTTCTCACGTGCCTCTATAAAGACTTATAATTCCAGAAAATTTGAGACATTACTCACTTTCGAGTATATACTATAAATACAAACCTACATGAACAAGTCATAAATTAAATTTCAAATATGTTAAAAGAACCTCTGTCATTGCTCCGTTCCTCAGAAATTCTTCCCAAATGATGAAGCCTTCATCTCCCTCATATACGGAGTATCTGCCAATGTGTTGTTTTGCCTGAAGATATGTTCAAATATTATGTCTTTGAACAGTTAAAAAAAATTATGCTATTAAGACTAACAAAATTATGATAGAGCATATTTATCTAAAATTACATCATAACTATATATTCTGAACTTAAATACTTAAAATAAGTTTCTCAACTTAAATGTACAAGTATTTCACTACATCTTTTAAAATAAATCAACATAAATATATTTTAAACTTGGATCTATCAAGCATCAAGATAATGATATATCGAAAGCATCACTGACTCAAAGTATCTTGAGAGACTCTCTGTATTGACATCTTTTAAAATAAATCAACATAAATATATTTTGAACTTTGATCTATCAATCATTGAGACAATGATATATAGAAAGTATCACTTACTCAAGAAGTATCCTGAACTCTTTATATGGACATCTTTTAAACTAAATCGAACATAAATATATTTTAAACTTGGATTTATCAAGCATCAAGATAATGATATATCGAAAGCATCACTTACTCAAGAAGAAATAGTATGCCCAAGAAATAGTATCCCGAGAGACTATCTGTATGGGCCTAGTACAGCGAGGGCAATTGTGATGAGATTGAATCCAGGGGCGAATGCAACGTGCGTGAAAATAATGCAGGCATGGCGAAAGAAATAGAACCTGCTCCCCGTTTTCGAAATCGTCGAGGCAAAATACGCAGCTCTCCACCTCTTCTGTACTGCTGTACTCAATGTTTCTCTCCGAAACCACAGGGGTCCCTCTGTTACGATGTGCTGCGAGCAACGTCTGTAACCACAAGGGTCCCTCTCTCTCCAGTGCTGCAAACAATGGTGCCTCTCTCTCCAGTGCTGAGAGCACAAGCTGTACACACAATGATAAGTAAAGGAAACAAAACCACACCGTTGTTACAGCCTGCTGATACTTGTTTCTGGGAGTCGAGAAGGGATTTGAGAAGTGTACAAAAAGTAGAAAGAGTAGCCCTGAAACCCCCCTCACCCCTAATAACCCCCCGCACCCCACTCTATCTCTCTATCCTCCTCTCCCTACCCTTAATCCCTTGAATTCTCAACCCCCTACACCTACCCCCCATCTATCTATCTCTCCTAATCTCCCTCCACCCTACCACAAACCTCCCCTTCATCTCTCTCTCTCTCTACCCCTTGTAATACCTTCCTATGACTAACTTTGACTTTCAAACTATTGAAGGAACTTATTTGAAAGTGACTCGGTTGAATAAATGAGAATGAATGTTTTCATTTTTCCATAGATACGAATAAATGTTTCTTTCTTAATACTTTTACTATTCCATAGATGTGAATAAAGGTTGGGCCTGAATTTCAATATATAAATAGAATGAATGATAATAGAGCATGCTATTTAGTCAATAAAAATCACCATCAAATGTAGTCCCTATCCATTCCAAGAATGAATGATGCATAAATTTGATCCTATGTCGAGAAATTGATAAATTTTAATAATTTTGACTTTGAATAAAGTCCATATAAATTCAATTAAAATTATGGTCAATAGTGAATAAAGAAAGATAAGATATTATATTGTGCAATGCTACTGATGTGTGCATTAAGTGTGTGTAGTGACAGGTATAACGATTTGCCGACTGACTTTCAATTGGAAGTAACAGGGTCGTAGATAATACCTAATATAATTGAGAGCACAATGATTGATCGTTGACTCTCACTAGAAACCCATACACGAGTTAAAATCCCTATTATCTTTTCTCGGATGGTTGCATGTGTCATATGGGTCGGCCATAACGATTTGGTCACATACGAGAAAGTTGAGGGGTGCACAATAAAAATGAACTTATTCCTTAGCCACACTTATGCTCACATAGGTTGTAGAAGATCAATTTGTTGTAATGACTCCTAAATCACCACATTGCACTCCCCACACAAAGAAAGGAAATAAAATGATTTCTTGAAGGACCCATAGAAGTGGCACCTTTGCAATCAAGAGAACAATAAGGTATCCACATTGGAATTAGCATATAGGATTTTCATTTAGTTTATAATTGCAAAAGAAAAGGAAAAGGTAATTAAATTATTGTTATGTAAACTAGAGTGTGGGTGTGTACATGTAATAAATCAAAGTGAATAAATAAATTAGGAGCAAGTAGAGTCTAAGAGAATCTAGGAGATATTGTTTGGATAACTTGAGTTAGAATGCATATGCACCTACAATTAGGGGAACAGTAAAAGGGGAATAAAGGGACATCTAAGAGTAAAAATAGGAACTCATGTGTACCTTCATGAGAAAGTGACACAATGTTGGATGGAGTTTGTAATGGAAAAATTATGAACTGGTGTCTCTATGTTGAGTTTGCTTAAGTCAATGCTTAAGGGATTGGGAGATCTCAAGCAAGGATTGCATTCCTTGCTAGTGTGTGTGTTCTCTATGACCGCTGAAGGTTTGGGGAACTAGAAAGAAGAAGAGTACTTATAGTGTGGTATGGTGGTTAGCTGGAGAGACAGATGGCTTTTCGACAATATTTGATTTGACTTGGAGTTGCATTACTTCGGAAACTCTAGAAAATACACCATAGCTGGATTAGCCTTGGAAAACAGGTTCTTTCTATTTATTTGCTTACTAGATTTGTTGTAATTTTGATTAAGGGAATTATTGTTGTTAGTAATTTAATTCTGCAATTTATATTCATATATGCTAAATAGTGTGAACTGAATTTACATTCCACATGCTAAATAGTGATTTTGGTCGGGTGCTCGGGAGGGGACCTACATCTGGTATCAGAGCATGGTTCCACACTCAAACATGTTCTCTCTATCCTTATATACACTGTGTGTTTGTATGAAGATGATTAATTCAACTTGAGTGTTAATGACTTTCCAATTATTGTTTTCCATTGTATGGATTGCTTTAAACTATCGATTATGGATGTTAGATCCATTCTTTGGTTAATTCTTATGCTACTATTGACCCGTGAATGCATTTGTAGACCTGGTATGCATGATGATCTATGGGGATATGTTATATGTTGGTTCATGTTAACTCAATGGTGCCGGTTCGACCTCTAACAAACCGCTCCAACTTGCCATCATAAAGTAAAACTATTAGATTTGAGTTTAAATAAAGAAATTGATAAATCAATCTGTAGAATATCTTAAATGAAAGAAGTAAACTAATTGTTAGCTGACCATGAAATTATGTTCTATAAATCAAATATGTGGTGCAATATTTAGTATCAACAGTGGAGGTTATTATATAAAAATGTTAGCGTTAGCGATGAAATCATGTTGTTTGATCAACATATAGAACCACCTTTATATATTATAATAGCATTTATTATATAATAAACAAAATATGCTCTACCAATTTTTGGATTTATGAGTACACCTTTTCCATATCTACATCCCGAGAAGCGAATCTGCAAACCCTGAAATCTAGACTTGAGGTCACCCAAATCGGATCCCTTGTGTAGTTAATAAAATATACAAACCTATATCTAAGGGAGGTTAAAAGGTACTTGTGTATGTTGAATCGGGTGCCATGGCATGGATCTACCATGGATGTGAACACCCAAGATAATGGAACTCAAGGTTAGTAATTTTAATCTAGGTATTAAATTGGTAGCCCTAAAATGAAAAAAGGTCTACATAACTTGGTCTTATATTAACACTGTGTTGTGAATCTAAATGTTGTATGCGTTCTTGTACATATATATAGTCATGTGAATACCTAGAATGGAATTCCTACCCATACATATGTGAACGCCTGTCATGTGCTTCTGTTGAAACCTACATGGAATATTGGGGTATGCGCCATTGACATAGATATGTGATGGTCTTTGTTAAGCTCTATCGACGAAAATAGCAATATTCACTTAACCTTGGTAAATTTCAATGTTGCAGGAACATTGTAGCTAGGTTTTTCACCCTAGCTTGTGCAAATGAGCACCTACTAAGGAGAAGGGACTCCTTAGTAGCAGTTCAATAAAATAGTAAAATATGACAGTAAAGCAAAGTAAACTTAAACTAGCATGTGCATCAACAAGAAATAAAAAGATAGTAATATGATAAAAATTTGTTTTGTATTAAGTTTACCTCAAATGTGTGGTTGGTGGAGCCTTTGCAGTAGTCCAGGGGCTGCTCCAATGCTCCAATGTTGCTCCTTCTCCTTCTTCCAAGGTGTTTTGGATATGGGCCAAAGGGGTTCTCAAGTGGGAAATTATCTCCAAGTGGAGAGCTAGGGTTTCAAGAGAATTTTTGGCAGCATAAGGATGGGAGAAATTGGGGATATGAAATGGGGAGCCTCCATCACCTATTTATAGGTTTTTTAGTGGTGGAGTGTTGACGCATGGTTTTGGGCACCATATGGTTTAGGTCAATTGTATAGGGTTTTTGCTTCTTTTTTCCTTCTTTTTCCTCTTTTTTAATATTTTTTATTCCCTTTTATTTGATTTTTGGGAATTTAGGGCCCTTTTAGAGGGTTTTTGCTATTTTTGGAGGAATTTAAATTATTTTGGGGAAAAAATGGGGTTTTTTGGCCTTTTGGAGGCTTTTTAATGGTTTTTTAAGGTTTTGGAGGCAAATATGGTAGGAAATATGGACAAATGAGTCATGTAATGAGGGAGATGAGGTAGTGAGCACTTTTTGGGTGTTAACAGATTGCCCCCTGATGTGTGAGGGCAGGAGCTCATCATATGGCCAATAGACATCATAGGTCTTTTATGGTTTTCCTGAGATGTGGAGAGGAGAAGAAACGAACTAGAGCCCGGAACAATGGTCCTAACAAACTAAAAAAAATGAAACTACATGACCTCAATAATGAATGAGGAATAATCTCAACATATGGACGAGGCGGGAATTCCCATGCTCATATCAAGACCTATAACAATAACAATGGGGTCCAAAAAATGGGGACCTAAAAGATACATGGCCTCAAATAATGAATGAGGAAGAATCTCAATATAGGGACGAGGCGGGCATACCCATGCTCGTATCAAGATATATATAAGAAATAACAAGGAGGGCCAAAAATGGGGGCCTGAAAGATACATGGAGAACCACTGTGTACATCATAAGGGTCCAGAGGGGACACAAATCTCGGATATACTGCCGAGCTGACCATGGCTGAGCTGAAGAATTGATACACTGGAATATCAATAGTAGTGTTGAGTATGGTTACAAAAGGAACTGATGAGTTGTTGGATTATAATAATGGGGATTCATACCCTCAATGGTACACTGGAATGGAGCTGAACTGGGTACTCAAGGAAGCATATAAGTGGATGGATTCTGAATACAATCTCCAATGCAACCCGGACATCCACGGGAACATATAAATGGGTATACCGAAGTGACTCACCAATGTGCTAGATTCGGGGGAAATCCAGGGTCTTCTACCAATAACTGAAGGGATATATACCCTGCACGATTCTCAACGATGTGATCAAGGTGTTGAAGTCGAGCATGTGAGAAACAACCACTCGGAGAGGCACTGATGACTCCTCTCAAAATGGTCCATAGGCACTCACCACAGATGGTGATGAGTCCAAGGCGTAGGGACCTCTGGGTCTATCCTCTTGAATAGATGGGATGGCGTCGACAGAGGGAGACCTGCAACTAGTAAGGCAATGGTGTTTCCTTGATAGGAGCATGAGATGGAGAACCGAAGTGTGAGAGTACTGATGGTAGGACTGACATACTGAGGGGGTGGGGGATAACTGAGCAAGTAGAGTGGATGGACTCAAACTTCCTTTATTCAGAGTATGATGGCAGGGATGATCGGGCAGCATATGAAACTGACTGGTGGGAAAGGGATCATAGATTTAATGGATCAAGGATGGTGACTGGGATGAGTGATACTCAAGTTGTTGTAAGATGGAAGGAGACTGCAGAATACTCTGAACAAAGGCGAACTTATTGGGGGTGTTTCCGAGATGATCGATCATGGTGCCGAGAGGCACTGGGGGGACTTCTTTATGGTTTTAAGGAGCGAGAAGAAGTGTGCTAAAAATGGTACTGTCGTGTGGATTTATACGAGCCCAGGACAGTTCATGCTTGTGATTGCTTTCAATTTTAAGGAGTCTGAAAGTGATAAGAAGACTCTGAAATAATGGAATGGTATCGTCATGTGGATTTGTACGAGCCCAGGATGATGCATGCTCGTGGTTGCTTTCAATTTTAGAGAGTCTGAAAATAATAAGAAGACTCCAGGGGGGTTCTTTTTCGTGTGTTAGTCTCCAAGGCCCGAAAAAGCATAAAAGGATGCAATGAAGAACTCTTCTAGCCGGTGTGACTAGAGTATTCCTTTTTCGTAATTAGTCTACCAGGTCCGGAAAAGGGTTAAACTTATACCAGATAGACGCCCTTTCAGGTACTTTAATGAGCATGAAAGGAAGCAAGATTGCTCAGTGATCTTTTCATTTTTTTAGGAGTCAGAAAAGAGCTTAACAGAAACTCCCTAAGTGCCTTTTTCGTAAAGGACTTGTCCGGCTCGAAAAAGGGATAAAATTATACCGAACAAAAGGAATGGCCAGGCAAGGAGGAAGTGCTCAATCAAGGGACATCGATGAGAACCAAGAACAAGGGTGTGGGGGGAACACTTGGTGGGCCTCCTTGCAAGATGAGGAATGGTGGAAAAATAATGAAATAATTGCAGTATGAATGGAGTGAATGGCTCATGTAAAAATGTGTAACAATTCGATGGCGGCCGATGTGGCACGCAAACCGAGGTGACAAGGTGTTGGGACACAATGTTGAAACTGTTCCTAGTGAGAGTGAGAAATGATCTCAAGCATCATCATGAGCACGAAAAACTGAATCCGGTGATATAAAAGTGTTAAAAACGGGTAACAGCCGAGGTGGCATGCGAACCGAGGCGACGGGGGTGTTTTGGAAAAAATACCCAAAAAATATGATGGTGAGAGCGAGAAATGATCTCAAGCATCATCATGAGCGTGGAAAAATGAATCTAATGGTATAAGGAATGCTAAAAATTGACAACAGCCAATGTGGCATGCAAATCGAGATAGTGATGTGCATGGAAAAATTTGGAAAACAAAAAGAAATCAAACTATACAATACGGACCAGCGGGTCCACTAGATTGTTAAGGATAAAAGTGTTTAAGATACAACCCATTATGGGGGTTGCTCAAGGGGTGGCCTTCTGAGTTAGTTAGAATATATGCCCCATGTCCAAGGCAAGATGCACTATGTATGTGAGTACGAAGCAGATGTAAGAAACAATGAACTGTAGTGGCATAATCAGGAACGAAAAGGTGGAGGAAATTAGATTTCCCCTGTAAACTCAGGAGCTGCCGGAGTGTGCGTGGTGTAGGAAGGTCTATGATGGCTTATACTTTGAGGGGATCAACAACAATTCCTTTATGGGAAACAATGAAACCCAACAACTAGCTTTCCGGAATGAAAAAGACGCACTTAAGTGGGTTCAAGTGGATCTGATACGTGCAACAACGCAAAAAAACTTGCCAGAGGTCATTGAGGAGGTCAAGTGGATCTGATAGCTTTCTTGGAACGTGCTGTGAGATCGTCAAGATAGACTAATAGGATATGGACCAAGTTGTAAAAACAATAGGTCATGGCCCACTGGAAGGTGGCGCCAGCATTTTAAAGGCCGAATGGCATGACACGATAGGCAGAGGTGCCCCATGGGGTGGTGAAGGCAATCTTGTATTGATCTTCCTTGTGGATCTGAATCTAGTTGTACCCAGAGAAACCATCCATGAAGGAGAGGACCTCATGCCCCGCACATGCATCAATGAGTTGGTCAATAAATGGTGCGGGGAAGTTTTCTTTGGGACATGCTCGGTTTAAATCGCGGAAGTCAGTACATACTCGGATGGTGCCTTGTTTATTGTTAATAGGGATGGGGTTAGAAACCCAAGTAGTGTATGCAATAGGATAAATGAATCCTGCTATGCGAAGTTTCTCAATCTCTGCTTTAACGGCGGGGAGCTTTGATGGATGAATGGGGCGCTATTTTTGGAAAACAGGGGGCACATCGGGCCATGTGTCAATGTGGTGCTCTATAATAGCAGGGTCAAGACTCGGCATTTCGGTATAGGACCAAGAAAAGACATCGCGAAACTCTTGGAAAAGTTTTTTGTACTCTCTGATCTTGTACTTGGTGCAGGAGGCTCCTAATGTAATTAGTTTAGGAGCACCAGTTGGGGCAGAGATATCAATGTGGATGGTGGGTGAGATATTGGCCATGTTACCTTCTTCGAAGGCATCGAGAGCGGGAATGGGCTCTTTAAACGAGTTGACTTTGGTGGGGAGGAAATATTTGGACTGAACCGAAAATTGGGTGGCTGTGGTGGGGAAGGACTCTTCCAAGAGGAAATAGGAACGATGGTGCATATCCTCCCAGGGGTAATCAGGTGCAGTAAGAACCTCGAGAATCTCCTCATCATTGTGGAAACTTTGGGTTGTCAAATCAGTTGACGAGTGAGTGCTAGTGGAAGAGATCATATAAATGGTATTAATCTCTCTGGTTGGCGGGGATGCTGGGGGGTGGATCTCTTCAATGGTGGGGGGAGCCATCTCAAGGTCTAAGTTATTCATCTCATAGAGGGCGACTCTGTAATCTGGGAGATCAGGGCAGTGATGTGAGTAATGGCCATAAATACCGCATATGGTGCAAGGGTGGTTGGTACGCAGTGATTTATCACGAGGCTTAGGGGTAGGGTCGAGTTGGACAACCAGGTGTTGGGGTCATCATCAAGCATTTGCATGTGCTCTTGTAATGCAGATAATTGTGGACATTGATGGGTAGCATGGCCCAACTCATCACACAATGAGCATTTGGGAGGAGCGCGAAATGTGGGGGGGTTTTAACCATTTTTGGTGGGGGTAAAGCACTATATGGTTATGGGCCTCTGCCCACAGGGTACTTGATAAGAGGGGATGTATTAGTGGATGAGAAAGGAGTAGTGACACCGGGAGGTGGTTGACTAGTAGTGGTGATGGGTTGCACCGGTTGTAGGATGACATTTGGTGTCGATGGGGAAACGGGAGGCGTGATATACCACAGAGGTAGTCCTAAAGTTAACCCGGGGAGGCTGAGGATAGCCATAACCAGGGCGCTTACTACTCTCGAAGGGGGAAATAGGAAGGGGATCGTGTGGATGGGTGTAACACCAACATGACTAGGTACCAATGGTGGTTGGGGTAGAAAGGGCAGTTGATGGTTGGGTGTTGGTGTATTGTGGGAAAACGTACATAAGTTCGATATTTCGGTCATTGGTGATGGGGGTGGAATGGATTGGAATGTTTAGGTCATCGACGTATCTGAGTAAACTCCAAGTCCCAATGAGGAAACCAATGAGGTAGATGCACCACAAACAGGTTGTTCAACCATGGGGAGAACATTTTCGAGTGCAGCAGGGGCATTGGGATCATAATAGGTGAGTTGATCAATCCTGACCACGCGTCCATCATGCGGGAACATCATGGTATGAAAAATGGATGAGACAACCGCTTGCATGGCGTACATATAATTGTGGCCAAGTAAGAGGTTATAATCAAGTTGGGTGTTGATGACCTCTATGTCAATGAGCACTATTTTACTAACCAACTGGACGGGGACATTAGCTAAGAGACCTTGGGGTTGAGCCGAACGACCGTCGTAGGTTCGCAATGCAGTGGTGGACTGTTGGAGAGTAGGGGATCCCAACTTCTGCCAAATGAATGTGGACATAACGCATGTAGAGGAACCCTCATCGATGATGCACCGATGGATGACAAGATTCCGAACGGATACAAAAAATTGGAACTTGCTGTGAATATTTAATTAATATTATTATTTATATATTAAATAGATTATTAGGTTAATAAGTGAAAGGGTGTAACCCTTCGCTATTCTTGCTCAAGCTCTATAAAGACGAGCTTATTGTAACTTTATCACTATCAATCAATATATTATTCTTATCTATTATTCAATATGAGAGTTGGATTTGACTATTAAATTAGTGAACGGATACGTTCACTACATTTGGTATCAGATCTCGGTTTCAGCTCTCCCTTCAAATCCAACTGGATACGGTTGCGGAAGTCTCACTCCTCTGAGCTCGGTTTCGGCTCTCAGCACGTTTTGGCTCCAGTACTCATTGTATGAAGTTCTCTTGGTGAAAATCTGTTCCAGGATTCTCCATTCCACACCAGCGATCTCCACCAACCATTTCCATCTCCACTCCACTCCTGCCGGCACTACAACACTCCACCACCCAACACCTTCCCCATCTCTCGCAACATCCACCAACCTCAATCCCTCGCATCCTTCCTACCTGTGCTCTTCACCAACACTCACTCTCCATTCCATACACTGCTACTATTCATACGCTTCACCACCACTCCACGCCAGGCCATCCCTTCGCTCCACCATTCCCTAACCCTAATTTTTAAAAAAAATTAAATACTATATTAATATTTATTTTTATTAAAAATTAGATTTCCAAATTAAAAATATATATATTTAATATTTAGATATAATAATTATTATATTTATTTATTTTATCCATATAATAATTATTGTCTTTACAATAATTCTTATTAACTAATTTAGTCCTACCAAAATCGATTCCAAATATTCACCTCCCCACACCAGGTCAAGAACCATGGCCAAGTTACGAGACCGACTAGAAAAATTAGAAAAAGACCAAATTAGAGATTTAAAAATCGTCGAAGGTCTAAACTCCAGAATGGACAAACTTGAGAAAGTGTTTCGAGAAGATTTAAAGGAAGAGATGAAAAATAAAAATGACGTGCTTAAAAAAGAAATCAAAGATGAAGTTGTTCTGGTACTAGAAAAAAGGTTGAGTGAAAAATTTGACACTCTGAACGAAAAACAAAAAAAATTGGATGACAAAATGAGTGCTATGACTCAAAACATAAACACCATAACCCAGAACTTGAGCACCATGACGCAGAACCATAATATATTAATGGAGGTGTTAGAAAGACTAACGCCTAAGACAAACCACGTCAGCAGTTTAGACATGCTAGATGCCTCATTTCATATTTTCACACAGGAAGCACTTGCCAAGAATCAAGAAGAATTGCAAAAACAAATAAAGATTAACAATGCAACGCTTAAGCAAGAGATAGAAACAAAAGTACTGCCAGATATGGAGGCACGATTAAACAGCCAAATAGAAACTATCAGTAAGATAGTAGAGAATAAAAAAGATAAAAATCACCTCCAACAACAAAGCAGTTCAAATATGTCACTTACGTCATCCAGTAGTTCCGATCCACCATCAAACCATAAAGCAAAAGGGAATCAAAATCACCCTTACATAGTGTACCCACCTAAGGCAAAAATAGAGTTGTTGAAATACAATGGAAATGAAGACCAATGCGTTGCTTGGCTAAACAAAGCAGAAGAATACTTCGACATTTACAATATTCAATTTGGTGAGGAGAAGGTGAAATATGCGTCAATGCATATGGAAGGGTATGTCTATAATTGGTACTTATGGTGGAAGAGAGACAATTTTGCCTACACCTGGAACTTGTTCAAAAATGATTTTTTTAATAGGTTTCAAGGTATCAAAGAAGATGAATTTTTCAGTAAACTTACCAGATTACAACAGGTTGGAAGCGTTGAGGAATTCACACATCGGTGGGAATCCTTATCGAAATGAGTATTTGGGTTGTCTGACAAACAAAGACTCGAAACCTATTTAGGAGGTCTTAAACCGTACCTCCAAAAAGAGTTAAAGTTACATGACATACCTAACGTAAAGGTAGCAAGACATAAAGAAAAAGCTGCAGAACGCAAACTAGAAGGAATAAAGACAAAATGCGGAAACCATTATCGACAAGAAAAAGAGACACAATGTAGGTATTGTGAAGATATGTGATCACCCGGACATCAATGCCAAAAACCTCAATCATATGCCTATGAAATGGAAAATAGATCAAATCCATCTAACAGTTACTCTGATAATAGAAAGAAGAAGAAAAACATATGTCGTCGGTGCGGTGATGATTGGATCCCAGGCCATAAATGTAGGAACAATCAAACAATATAGTGCAAAATCATCAATGGAAAGGAAGTGCAAGTCTCTACACAAGAAATTGCATCCGATTCTAATACCGACACTGAATCTGAATGAAGGACGACATTAGGAAAATACTCAAGCTTTGAGGACAAATCTTTCCAAAAGGGGAAGGCAATGCTGTGAATATTTAATTAATATTATTATTTATATATTAAATAGATTATTAGGTTAATAAGCAAAAGGGTGTAACCCTTCGCTATTCTTGCTCAAGCCCTATAAAGGCGAGCTTATTGTAACTTTATCATTATCAATCAATATATTATTCTTATCTGTTATTCATAATGAGAGTCGGATTCGACTATTAAATTAGTGAACGGATACGTTCACTGCAGAACGCTAATGTGGAATGTAGGCATGGTTCAGATTGGTGCAAATCGAAGGCCATCATTCGTGAATCAGTTGGGTCAATAGCACCAATGGCTGAAAGCAAAGTCTTGCGCTGTGTATGATAGTTTTTTAAGACCTCTAACACAGACATGGCTGTGGGGGACTGAGCTAAATCATCTACAATGTTGTATTTAGATGCAGTGCGAGCATTGAGGTTATTGTTGATGCGGCAAAGTGGGAAGTGAGGGGCTTTGGAGGCGCCATCTAGTGGAGCTGGAGGTATGTGTAATGATTGATCTGTGGGAAGAGCGTTTATGTTTTTGTCAGCTGGAGGGGCTTCAGGGGTGGAGCCATATTGGTTCTGACAGGATCATTAACAAGTGATGGGTACCTGAGTCTATCATGGGTTGATCAGGAGCGGCATAAGTGATTTGCTGTTGTGGTGGTGTGTTTCCTTGAGGGGGAGCCAACGGTTGAGTGTTCACTACGCCTTGGGTTGGTAAAGGGTTTTGTAACACCAAGGGTTGAGTTTGAGGTGGTGGGGGGTTAGGTGGCATCTGAGGTGTCGTGTGCCCTTGGCAGTCGGCATCATCAGTCCAGAGTTGTCGGGCCCGCTCGAAATGTGGGCAAGCATGAGTGTAATGGCCATAGACCCCACAAATAGAACAAGGATGGTTCATTCTCAAATTAATATTTTTAGCTTGTTTGGTCGGCCATTCAGGGTTTTGGTTGGTAGGTGCCGCGTTATTATTGTTTGGGGATAAGGGGGTTGTGCGCCTTGGTCTGGAGGGGGGTTGTTCCCATGGTGATGTCCTTTGCTACAGTTTTGCTGGCCTTGTTGGCGTTGGTTATTTTGGTTCTGCTACGGATTTTATTGGGCATACACTTGCCCTTGGGTGGCAGGTGAGTTCTGCGGTTGCACAGGTGCGGGAGCAGGCTGCGGTGGATAATAAGTGGGTGGAGACAGTGCAGGTGTTGAACCTTGTGGGGGTTACTGATACATCTTTGCGACGAGTTGTGGGTTTGCCGCAGTTGTTTCCTGTGGCGGATAATAAGCAGGGGGGCTTGAGAGGATACAGGGGCTTACGCGACGTACGTGTGGTAATATGGCTGAGGTGCGACTGGTGGGACGTAAGCAGGGGATATATGGCCGAAGCACTGAGATGGACATAGTGGTCCGTGGGAATGGTGATTATGGGCCATGGGAGCATATGAATTAGTTGCTCTGGAGTGGGATGTAGCCCGCAAAAAGTCGGGGCCATGGCTAGGACATGTTATGGAAAATGGATGGTTATGCGAGGAAATGTGGCCAATGATGCCATCTACAGCGTGGGATGCCCCCGTCGCATCGTGTCGGGAGGAATCGCCGCGGGGGGCGTCATATATGATGGTATAGAGGTAACCAAACTAGGCGTAAATAAGGTCAAATTGCTGGGCTTTTAGGATGGCTTCTTCCTCAAAATGGGGTCACTCGGATGCCACATCCTTGGCAATGATAGGAAGGAGAGATTTTAGAAACCAATCTAAGAAGATACGGTCATCTAACTTGATTTTGCACAGGCTTCGGCGTCGCCGCCACTCACAAATGTGGTCAGTGATGGGGGTGGCCGTATTCTGTCGACAAGACAGTAGGATCTCAACTCCCGCATCATAGCGGACAGGTAACTAAAAGATTTGCAGGAAGGTAGAGGCGAGGGAAGTAAAGGTGGCATGGGTCCCATGGGGCTGCTCGATGTACCATTTGGATATAGAGCCAATGAGAGTGCGTTGTAACAGACGGAGTCGGACAGAGTCATCCACTATGGAGTTGGAGGAACACCATAGATGGAAGGACATAATGTGGTTCTAGGGGTCTTCACATGCCTTACCCTCAAGCTTAGGGATTTCTGATGGGAGCTTGGTGGGCATGTGACGCCACACAGGGTCGTATCTGATGGGATCGTTGGTCAGTCTGGCCAGATCAGGAAGGTTTAGACTAGCCATGAATGGAAAACTAGTAGAAGGATGTTACATACTGGTGGTCGTGGCCACGTTGGGGCCAATGCCCCCAAGTGGAGGGGTTGGGTTCAAGTTGGGGATGTTGCCCCCAGGGGGAGGAACGAAGGTGGTATGGGATGGTCCTGTGCCGCCAAGGGTAGTATGAGTCACTGATGGAGTTGGGTTGGGTATACTAGCCATTGGAATGGGAATAGTGATTGGAATGGTGGTTGTGGGCCCCATCGAGGGCATACCCAAAGCAGGTGTGGTAGTTGGGGTGGTGGTGGATGCTCCACCAATGGTTCCTACAAAGAAAGGGTTGGAAGTCATGCCAGCCATGGGGCTGGTTGGTGCAGTATAAGTGGGGTTCTCGGACTCTGCCTCAGAATCAGATCTGAAATAAGGGGCATCCGGATCGGGTGACGGAGCTCTATGTCATCGACGAGTGGAGTCAAGTGACAAAGCTCGAGATCTATGATAAGTGGTATCAAGTGATGAATATCTACGTCTATGACAGGTGATGTCAAGTGAACCGTGCTGCGGGGGCTTGCACCGAAGGCACCGAGAATGTCTCGGGGACTCAATGGTGACAGATGGTGTCAAGTATCTAGGGGTTGTGTCAAGTGAAAAACAGCTCAAAAACCCTAATGCAGCCGAGTGTACAGAAGGAGAGCGCAAAAAATATGGCACTCAGACCAACAATCAGCTCAAAACACTCATTGTAACAGTTGTGCTACAATAAGCAGAGCGTCAACAACAATGGTCAGAATACCATAAGCAGCAGGTTTCCTAAAAATAAAAATAGTGGACTCGCTAGACCAAAGGGCGGTAAGGGAGCATGCAAACACCTAGCTAAATAGTATTCTGACGCAACCAGACATATCCTCT
The DNA here is from genome assembly GCA_027924585.1 of Larix kaempferi. Classification (NCBI taxonomy): domain Eukaryota; kingdom Viridiplantae; phylum Streptophyta; class Pinopsida; order Pinales; family Pinaceae; genus Larix; species Larix kaempferi. The sequence goes on from BSBM01001879.1 coordinate 5,493,224, forward strand.
ACAAGGTGATGAAATCCAAGTCAGACAATATGGATAGTAGAGCCAAGTGGCTAAAGATATCACCCTACCGGGAGGGACACCGGGTAAGACAATCCTAGAAGAAAGGAAACTAAGATACCCCGTTCATGACATGTCCAGAAAAGCTGAATCTGCAGCACTGGTCCTATCACCGTGTGGGCCTAAAGAGAACACCACACGTAGACAAACGAGTAGGTAGCCTTCGGTTACTGAATGGATTGTGGTATTCCACTCAGGCCTCTGGAACTATTATGGCTACTTCAACCCTCCTAAGGGAGAGGCCCTCTAATAAACTGGTTGTGACCATGCCAAAAAATACTAGGGGATTTTGGTTTCCTAATGGACAACAACTATGTCTCAAGTGTAAGTGGCCAAGGGGTGTTATTTGGATGCCTATCCCCCCTGTCCTACCTAACTACAATGTTCTTATGTGTTCCCCAAGTGGGGTTAGAATGTTGGTTGTGTTAAGTAGTATTTTAGGGCTCACTTGAATTAGGTGACAGAGTGTGTGTGTGTGAGGTAATGATTCCAATCAAAAGTGCCACGGGGTGGGCAACTTTCTAACGAATAATAATAATGCAGAAATTAAACTTGTAATGCAAAATTTTCTTTTTCAATTGAAATGATTAAACTTTAAAAAGTTCTGTAAATGGAACAGAAGCAAACTGCAGAAAAAAGGCTATAAGTAAGTATGGCTACAGACAGAACAGGTGGCTGTGCAAGTGCAGAAAATATTGCAGCAAAGTGTTGGGTTCAAAACAGGGTTAAAAAGTGCATTAAACAGATCGCGGGTCTATGGTGAAACTGCGCGGGAGGATCTCAAAAAATTGGCTGAAAGCCGCAGGGAGATTGCAGGAAACAGGCTGGAAGCCGTGGGGAGATTGCAAGAAACAGGTTGGAAGCTGCAGGGAGATAAGAGAAAACAGGTTGAAAGCTGCGGGGAGATCGCACGAAACAGGCTGGAAGTCGCAGGGAGATTTCAAGAAACAGGCTAGAAGCTGTGGGGAGATCACGGGAAATAGGCTGAAAGCCGTGGGGACATCGCAAAAAACAAGCTAAAAGCCGCGGTCAGATCACAGGAAATAGGCTGAAAGTGTTGATGCATATGTAACTTCGGAATATACTTCACCCATGTATTTCATATATGTATTTTGTACTCCTATAGAGGTGGTATTATTGCTCTATACAGAAGTGTTTGTATTCCTATAGAGATGTTATTATTCCTCTATACGGAAGTGTCATCATTTATATTGTAAGTGTCGTAACTTATACTCGATGGGTTATTAGACCACCTTGTTGGGGTCGGTCCTGTATAAGTCATGTAGGTCAAAGGGTTTTTAGAGCACCCTATTGGGGGTCAGCCATGTGGGTCAAAGGGTTATTAGACCACCAAGTGTGGGGTCGGCCTGGATTAAGTTAACCATGGATTAAGCTAGACATGTAGGCCCCATTAGTTTATTGGGCAAGACAGGACAAGTATAAATAGAGATCGAGAGATCTCTATTTGATAACTCATTACACACACTTCTCTCATTCGAAAAGTGGCGCACTTGTGAGGAGGAGGCTCTGCTACTAGGAGAAGACTGTCTCTTGTATTCTGGTTGTATCATTGCTCTATCTATCTTTGAGGAAGTTATTGGGGTTTTTCACCTTTATGGTTTTCCCCAAGTAAACTCTGTGTCTCTTGTGTGCTTGCATTATTGTGTCCATGATTGATATGCTGTACATGTTGTTCTCTCAGTTAAGATCCTAGATCATATTGAAGTAAATTCTGAAAATTTAACATGGTATCAGAGCTAGCCTGAAAGAAGGCATGATATGGCATGTATGACACTTGTTGCACTTACTATGCTAGAGCTTGATATAGAAAAAACCAGTCATCGTAGAACTTTCGCTATAAATCCATTTTGGAAAAGTTTTCAGATCTGAAATTGTTATAGGTCAAAGCTAATATCCCCATGTACCTTGTGTCCAAAGGACAACCTCTAATTCGTTGTACTTTGTGATTTATTATTTGTTCAATATAGGGTTTCTGCCTCTTCCAGATCTCAGTCATAAACAGGTGACCTGGGAAAAAGGGTCATAACTTGGGATAGGAAGCTCCAAATGAAATTTAGTAAAAAGTGACAGGTAGTACACAGACTGTACTATCTTAGGAAACATTTTCAGAGGCCGAAGTTGAACCAGTGACACGTGGCATGCCATACAAGTTCGCTCTCTTGTTTTATCCCATAAACAAGTCATTTTGCGACACTTGTCATAACTCTCTCTCAGAGAATCGAATTGAGGTCAAATCTATCGGGATGGAAAGATGATAGGTCAGGATACCACAGAAAATGTTTTCAGACCTTGGGGATCGAAAAGTGCGGAGTTACACTAGAAACAATCAAGTACATATTTATGTCAAAACAGAATTATTTTTTAGCACCTTCATTCATGGCTTCCAGAATTTAGGGTTTCAGAGAAAGTTGGAATTTTTGTAATCGAAGACTACGGATGAATGATACTCATCAAAATAGAAATTTAGAGACCAATATCAAAATTCTTGGTTGGGCAGAAGACCGGACTTGATCAGACCATAGTTTGAGACTTTGATTGGAAAAGTGGAAAATTAGGGCTTCTGCAAAAATGGGAATTTTTGAAATCTGTGACCACGGCTGGAAGCTCCTAAGAAAAATAGAAGCTTAGAGCTTTGGATCAAACCTTTTGATCAGGCGAAGAGTGGGCTTCATCAAACCCTAGTTCAAGGTCACGTCCAGTGAATCCGGAAGTTTCAAAGGCAAAATTGAGGAGTGAAACTTTGCAATTTTCAAATTCTGAATATACCAGCTTGATCAGCTCATCAAGGCGCATATTTCTATCATTTCAGAAGTTTGAAATTCAAAGTTTGAATTTTTGGGGTTTCTCTGACAAACCCTATTACAACTCAAGATCGAGTTCTTGCAAATCAAGTGGATTGGTTTAATCCTAGAAGAGGATGGATTGGTCACCTGCATAAGTGAAGAAGTTCTTGTTTTAGAGGGAGATGAGGCTAAGGCGTTACATAAGAAAATTACAAGCAATCTCGACAGGTATGACTCATCCAAGTATGTCTCAAGATTTGTTCATGATTAAGTTTATGATATGTTTGTCTTCATGTTATTACGGTTAGAACAATCTTGATTTTAGACTTGTCGTATCACCTTAACAAAATTATGAATGCATTCATTAGGGTGTTGACACTTGTGATTGTACTAATGTAATATGGTGTTGTATGAGGTTTATGTTGTCTGCTAACATGAAAGGTACACCAAGAAAGACAAATCATGATCTAGTTCAAGAACATATGATCATGATGACATGAAGACAAAGATTCATCGATTGTTATGGATCACTTAGAAGATCTACTTACGAGGTATGTATAACTTGGTTCTACAATGGATAACTTATGAGTCATGCAGGTTACTAGCACAAGTCATTGAAGAGAACCAGAAGACATTATGCGGGTGTGTTAGACATAACTAGCTAGCATGCTAATCTAGGTATGTTTTTCCTGTATCAAGCTAGAATCCTACCTTGTGTTAGGATCTTATACTATTGTGTTGTCGATAATGATTATTCATGAAGTCATAGGTTTGAATAGTCATGGTTGTGTGCATATTATGTTTCTTACCATAATTGATGATATGACTAACCAGAAGAATCATGAAGGTATAGGTTTGAGTAATCATGGGTTTAGGCATATTATGTTTCTTACTTTAATTTATGATATGACTAACAATAAGAGTCCCATATAAACCTTGAAATGCTTATTATTTCTGTTTGGAATTATCATGACTATACATGCTTACGATTATTGTGTTTTGATAGTATTAAGAATATACTAATGAATGTATGATTATGTATGAGACCTCAATGATAACACAATGATGATACTAATAAGCATGCGTAGTGATTAAGGATGGATATAAGTTCAAGGACAGGTAATCCAGGAAGCAAAGATCAAGAGGGAGGACACTCCAGTTGTTCCTGCAAGGAAGCAAAGATCAATAAGGATCACACTTCAGTAGTTTCTGCAAGGATGCAGATATTCAGAGGGAGTTGACCACTTCTCACAATCGACATCAGAATGGAGTTGCAGAAAAGAAGCTACTTCAGCAGCTCCTGCAAGGAAGCAAAGACTCAGAGGGAGTCCACCCAACAAACAAACAAAGATAAGTATTTTAATTACCATTTCTTATTTTGTTTAAATAATATTGTTCAATGATGTATATGCTTATGTTCCTAGACTTAGGATATGTATTGTGCATATTAGAATGATTGCATTAATGAACAGTATACTACTAATATGCATTTGATGGGTAAGTGGCCTATGACACTATACAACATTCCATTGCTACTTATCTAGAATGAAACCTGTTTGCTGACATGTTGGGAGTAGTGCAAACTCTTAACAATGTTCTGGTAGAGATTGGAAGGCATCTAGAAAGTTACAGGATATGAATGAATGTTGTATTGAAGCATTGGCTAAAATAATTGCATGACTGTATGACATATTTCATTATGTGTAAGAATTTGTTCTGAAAACTATAAGATGTTTTCTAATCATGCAATTTAACTTGTTGTGTAGGAAATATCGTATACCATCACCTACAAAAGAAGGACTACAACATTTGTTCAGCAACAAAATTATCTATTGAAAATATTGAAGATATTGAAGTTCCCATGATTTGGGAAGAATGCCATGATCGAGGAGTACCAGTCGATCATGAAGATGTTTGGGATGCAGTCCCAAGACCTGAAGGGGAGTCTATAGTGACTTCCAAGAGGATATACAAGATCAAGCATGCTGCAGGTGGTAGCATAAAGACTTTTTCTCCTGTAGCCAGATACACTTCCATTAGATCAGTACTTACTCTCGCTGCAGTGATGAAGTGGAAGATACACCAGATGGATTTCAAGACAGCTCTGTTGAATGGTGTAGTTGAAGAAGAAGTGTATGTGGAGAAGCCACTTGGTTCTGAGACACATGACAGAGAGTTATATATGTGCAGAACTTGGTATGGTAGGATAGACAACCTTCTATCTATTTTGGGCTTTACCAAGAGTAAAGCGGATTCCAACCTTTACTACAAGGTTGAGGAAGGGAATCCTGTGATTCTAGTCCTGTATGTGGATGACCTGTTTGTAACAGGAGATGACAGATTGATTGCCGACACATAGCGGAAGCTTGCTTCCAAGTTCGATATGAAGAACTTGGGGATGATGCACTATTTTTTTTTGGCATGGAGGTGTGGAAGAGTGCAAATGGAATATTCCTTGGACAAGGGAAGTATGCAGTAGAGATCCTGAAGAGGTTTGGGATGATGGACTGCAAGGCTGTGGCCACATCTATGGCATCGAACCTGAAGCTTCTGTGTGATGCTTCATCTGATTTGGTTGATGTCATGATGTATCATCAGATGATTGGGTCCTCTATGTACCTGACGAACATGAGACCAGATATTTTCTTTAAACACATCGAGCTAGTTCCTGATGGATCCGAGAGATGTTCACCCGGTTACTGTAAAGCATATTCTGAGGTACCTAAAGGGTACAGTTGATTATGGGCTCAAGTATGATGCGAATCAAAAGTTTAACCTGCAGGGTTATGTTGATTCAGATTGGGCAGGTAGTGTTGCAGATAGGAAGAGCACTTCTGGGTGCTGCTTCAGTATGGGATTAGGTGTGATCTCTTGGTTTAGCAGGAAGCAATCCTGCGTAGCACTGAGTATAGCCAAAGCAGAGCATGTTGCAACGGATGAGTAGGTTGCATATGTATTGACCAAGCCATTGGCTAGAGTGGAGTTTGAGTACTTCAGAGAGAAGCTTGGTGCACTACAGATCAAGGTTTCTTCCAAAGGGAAGTGATGAGTCTGGAAGATGCAGATGCACATGAGCTTTTATGACATGGTTGATGTGTTCTCCCATGGTCGTGATGTAATTGCTGAGCCATTCTCACATGGTGGTAGATGTGTTATCTCATGGTGTAGATGTAAGGGCTAAAGCCATTTTTCACATGGTGATAGATGTGTTCTCCCATGGTGAAAAAGTAAGGGCTGGAGCCTTCCCCGAATGGTGGTAGATGTGTTCTCCCATGTCGGTGGTGTAAGTGCTGGATGATGTGCATCTGGACTGTACTTCGTGGACGATGAGATGATTTGAAGAGGACGATGCTGTGATGATCAGGACGATCATGGATGATGAGCATCAGGACAATGCTCCAGTTACTGCTCTGTATATGCATCAGGATGATGCTAAATATGATCATTTGGATCATTTATATGCATATGTATGTACGCATCATGTTGGATGTTGGATATGATCAGTTGGATCATTTGTATGTATTTTGTATATGCATCACGTTGGATGCTTGGACCATGTATCTGTATATGGATCAGGTGGATACATTGTATGATCAGGTAGATCATGTATGTTGATATGTATTAGGTATGATCAGGTGGATCATGTATTTGTATTTGTATCAGGTGGATACACTGTATGATCAGTTGGATCATGTATGATGATATGTATCAGGTACATACTTGGTATGCATCAGGTGGATGCATTCTATGATCAGGATGATCATGATGATGAGCTTTAGGATGTTGCTCCAGATGATATGTACCAGGATGGTACAGTGATGATGATCAGTATGATCATGAGCATCAGGATGATGCTTCGTGCGATGATGACCCGTTAGATCATGAGTCTCGGGTTGATACTTGGAGGTCAGAGATGATATGTGGCAGGTTGTGCAAATAGCATGTAAGCAGTCCTCAGATATCCGATAGGTTGAGTTGTGTGCTCATAATCAGTCCTGGGATGAGGTATTGCTATGTAGTATGTAATCAGTCCTCAGATATCTGATAGGTTGAGCTGTGTGCTCGTAATCAGTCCTAGGATGAGGTTTTACTACGGAGACATGTAATCAGTCCTGGAGATCTGATAGGTTGAGCTGTGTGCTTGTAATAAGTCCTGGGATGCTCTTTAGAGATCTTGCCGGTCATGCTTCGGCACATAAACGTTCCTGGGATGCTCTTTAAAGCTATTGTCTATTCACATGTAATCAGTCCTGGAGATCTGAGAGGTTGAGCTATGTGCTCGTAATAAGTCCTGGGATTCTCTTTAGAGATCTTGCCGGTCATGTTGCGGCAAATAAATGTTTTCGGGATGCTCTTTAAAGGTATTGTGAAGGAGATGCATGTAATCAGTCCTGAAGAGATCTTGCCGGTCGTGCTTAGGCACATAAATGTTCCTGGGATGCTCTTGTCAGGTATTGCATCTGCACATAAAATTAGTCTTGAGAGACCACCTCTATTGCCTACATCCAGTATTAAAAAGGACTAGCTTTGTAGAACTTCCTATGACGAGTATATTCAGAGATTGATTGAGATAGCAGCAGCAGTGATGTTGACAATGATTCGAGGATGGTGATTCGCTGATGATGATCCAAAGAAGAAGACTTGTACTAGAAGACCTGTGTCGAGAAATACCTTCCTAGTTAAGAGAGAGTGTTGATGTATATGTAACTTCAGAATATATTTCACCCATGTATTTCATATATGTATTTTGTACTCCTATAGAGATGGTATTATTCCTCTATACAAAAGTGTGTGTATTCCTATAGAGATGTTATTATTCCTCTATACGGAAGTGTCATCATTTATATTGTAAGTGTCGTAACTTATACTTGATGGGTTATTAGACTACCTTGTTGGGGTCGGCCCTGTATAAGTCATGTGGGTCAAAGGGTTATTAGATCACCCTATTCGGGGTCAGCCATGTGGTTCAAAGGGTTATTAGACCACTAAGTGTGGGGTCGGCCAGGATTAAGTTAACCATGGGTTAAGCTAGACATGTAGGCGCCATTAGTTTATTGGGCAGGACAGGACAAGTATAAATAGAGATCGGGAGATCTCTATTTGATCACTCATTACACAAACTTCTCTCATAGGAAAGTGGCGCACTTGTGAGGAGGAGGATCTGCTACTAGGAGAAGGCTATCTCTTGTATTTTGGTTGTATCATTGCTCTATCTATATCTAAGGAAGTTATTGGGGTTTTTCAACTTTATGGTTTTCCCCAAGTAAACTCTGTGTCTCTTGTGTGCTTGCATTATTGTGTCCATGATTAATATGCTGTACATGTTGTTCTCTCAGTTAAGATCCTAGATCAGATTGAAGTAAATTCTGAAAATTTAACAGAAAGCCACGGTCGGATCGCAGGAGACAGACTGAACGATGCGGGGAGACCGTGGGGAACAGACTGAAAGTTGCGGTCGGATCATAGGAAACAGACTGGAAGCCGCGGTCGGATGAAAGCTGTGGGGAAAAAATATGCGATTTCCGACAGCAAACCCAACTACTGAAAGGGACAGCCGAAAGGGGAAAACAAAAAAATTATTGCAAAAAACTAATAACTTCTAAAAATTATAACCAGAAACTCAAAGGAACACTAGTTGAGTCGCTAAAACTGTAGCTAGAGTTTTCACCCTAGGTTGTGCAAATGAGCACCTACTAAGGAGAAGGGACTCCTTAGTAGCAGTTCAATAAAAATGGTGAAAACAAGACAGTAAATAAAAACAGTAAACTATTCTAAGCATGTGCATAAAAAGAAAATCACAAGATAATGAAAATTTGTTTTGTATTAAGTTTACCTCAAATGTTAGGTTGTTGGAGCCTTTGTAGTAGTCTAGGGGTTGCTCCAACGCTCCAGTGTTGCTCCTTCTCCTTCTTCCAAGGTGTTTTGGATATGGGCCAAAAGGGTTCTCAAGTGGGAAATTAGCTCCAAGTGGAGAGCTAGGGTTTGAAGAGAATTTTTGGCAGTGTAAGGATGGGAGAAATTGGGGATATGAAATGGGGAGCCTCCATCACCTATTTATAGGTTTTTTAGTGGTGGAGTGTTGACCCATGGTTTTGGGCACCATATGGTTTAGGTCAATTGTATAGGGTTTTTGCTTCTTTCTTCCCTCTTTTTTCTCTTTTTTTAATATTTTTTATTCCCTTTTAGAGGGTTTTTGCTATTTTTGGAGGAATTTAAATTATTTTAGGGAAAAAGGGTTTTTTTTTACCTTTTGGAGGCTTTTTGATGGTTATTTAAGGTTTTGGAGGCAAATATGGTAGGAAATATGGACAAATGAGTCATGTAATGAGGGAGATGAGGTAGTGACCACTTTTTGGGTGTTAACACACATTTAAAAAACTCCGTCTAAGAAAACTTATTTGGGATGGACTAAGATATAGAGTATACAGTCGTCATGCATTTGGTATTGCATATCATGAGTAATCTGTCAATACTTGTCATGCTGATAGTCTCTGAGAGGGAAATCCTGTTATCCCTAATGCTAATGCTTTCGTACTTAACTACTCTCTCAGCTACCCCTTGCACCATGACTCACATGCATCCTTGCCTAACATGGAACGTCACAGTTGTTAAGCCCCACTTTCCCACCTAACCTGCACACCAACTACATTGAATGTGCTTGTATAGGTAAGCTTCCACCAACCCTTGGTCAATGCAGTAAGTAAGCATCATGTTAGGATGAATGCATGGTAAGTATCGTAGTAGCTACTTCGATGGCGCTCCTAGAGTGAGAGTCCAAAATTATGCTGCATTGGAGGTACAAGTTAATGGATGCATTCATATGATTATACCAAGGTATTGTAAATATTAATGAAAAGAAAAAAGGTGTTGTGGAATGTATGTAATATTCAATGTATTTGTCTTATTTCTCACAAATCTAGGCTTCACACACACACACACACACACACATATATATAGCTTTAGATTGGAGGGAGCTTTGCGGCGACGGGGTGTAGAACGTGAGAATATGGTGCCCCAAAACCCTATACAATTGACCTAAACCATATGATGGTGTCAACATGGTAGATCCAGTGGACAGCTCAACAACTCTTATTTTGGGTAAGTCCTGTTAGGATATTCCTATACTCCATCCTAGTCCTACCAACATTTTCATTATTTGCATTTTCAGTCATGCATGCACTTTTAGGGTTTGCATGCATTATTTAGGATATGCATGCATCCTAGTCATTTGTCCAGCACCTATCCCTCAGTTAGCCAGCCCCTGGGAGCTTCTCTCATATCAGTTTTAGCCCTCCTAGAGCTTAGTGCGCCCTTCCTCCTTGATTTAAGGAAGCCACTTGTCCTCTCTCACCTACCACTCAGTTGCACTTCAGTTAATTCAGTTGTCTTTAATTCTTTCCTTGATTTAAGGCTAGACTGACTCTCAACTGACTATATCACTCTGATGGACCTCCACTGAGACTTGACTGCCCATTCTGACTCCAATTAGCTCATCATGCGCCCTCCACTGAGCCTCCTTCATTCAGTTAATGCAAGTTACACTCAGTTACACCTACCACACTCAGTTAGACTCAGTTTCACCGATGGTTGACAGTTACTTAAGTATTGATGACTCCACTGATGATGAAATAGACTACTAGTTATTCTCCGATGACACTCCAGTGATCTTTTGATCACTCCATGAAGGCTAATTCAAATTGCCACCTTAGGCATTCAAATCCTCATGCATTGTATTATTTATATGTCCATTTGTGATTAATAATTTAGTGTGTGTGAAGTATTTTTGCTTCTATCCGAGTTCTACTGTATTATTATGATATTGCTCATTATATTGCATTGCCCACTCTTCCTCTATTTTCTTGCTTAATCAATTACTTTCTTGTGAGGTATACATCATATCTTAGATCTGCCATGAGGATTTTCACATGGTATCAGATCATGTTGAGAGTATTGTTTATCTCCATTCTTGAGATTTTTTTGCAGGTTATTACCAAGATTTCAAGTGCAGCAGTTGGAGTAGTTTCTGCATTTTTGCAGTAGTAGCAGTTGCAGATATTCTCTATTGTTTTTGCAGGTCTTCTACAACTTCCATGTATTCATCAGGAATTACTCCTCTTTCTCCATTCAACTATGATGAATGGAAACCACAAATGATAGCACATTTGAAGAGACATGGTCTCTTTGATTATTGTTTTGAAAGAGAGTTCGAATCCTATGATGAAGAGTATGACTAGTTAAGTGAAGGTGAACAAGCTTGTGCAGTCATGAGTTATGCTATGTCTCTATGCATGTTATATGACCTCCCTACTATTTCATCTCCAAAAAAGATATGGGCTTACCTGGATGAAAGATTTGGCAGACAGAATGAAGGAATTGGTCCAAACCCTTTTGAGAACAAGCAAAGTGATGCATTTGCTTCCCTTGATGGTCTCTCAGATCTTGAACCAGTATCATCTCATATTGAATTTGTCCACAAAGAACTTGCAGATTCTACACTCATGCTCTAACTTTCTTCTCTTTCTGAGCCATCTCACACTCTAGATATTGTAGAAGGTCCTAAATCCTCTCTTGCACTAGATTCTGTTGGTTTGCATCATGATCACATGATTATTTCGGAGGAAAAATCAGCTATTGGAGGTAATGCATTCGCTCTCCTCAAGCAATCACCTCTTATTTATTACTATATTATGATCATTATCTCATGCTTTCAGAAGGTCATTGAAGAATATGGCCATTGCTACCCGCTTGAGATAATTTCTCATGCACTTATTGGTTCTGATCTCACCTCTTATGGTTCAAAGGAGATCTCAAGAAACCATGATTCAAGTCTTGGATCTAATTTGGATTCTAAGAAAACACTACTTGAGATAATTTCTCATGAATATGATAGTTTTGATCTCACCCTTGCTGTTTCAAAGGATATCTCAAGAAACTATTCATCAAGTCTTAAATCTGATTTGGATTTCAAGCAATCATTATTATTTGATGGTTCCTTTTGGCATAATCTCACCCATGATGGTTCAAAGGAGAAGACAAAAGACTATCTGCATATTCATGTTTTTGATCCTACCTCAACTGATTTGAATCACAGGTTCAAGGATCATCCTCATACTTTTGGGAAGAAGATACCTCCAGACATATGACCAAGCATCACACTTGCTTGAGTTTGGAGCATTTATTTTTGTGTGTGCCTTACAGTCTGTTTTGAGGGGGGGTATTTTTCCCATGAGGTTTTCCCCATTTCCTCGGTTTATTGACTGTTATTATTCATTGCATTGGGTGACCTTTGGTCTTAGTTACCAGGGCCCAGGATGGATTAAGGGGGGGTGTTAGGATCTTCCTATACTCCATCCTAGTCCTACAAACATTTTCATTATTTGCATTTTCAGCCATGCATGCACTTTTAGGGCTTGCATGCATTATTTAGGGTGCATGCAATTGCATGCATCCCAGTCATCAGTCCAGCACCTGACCCTCAGTTAGCTAGCCCCTGGGAGCTTCTCTCAGATCAGTTTTAGCCCTCCTAGAGCTTAGTGCACCCTTACTCCTTGATTTAAGGAATCCACTCGTCCTCTCTCACCTACCATTCAGTTGCACTTCAGGTAATTCAGTTATCTTCAGTTGTCTTCAGTTCTTTCCTTGATTTAAGACTAGACTGACTCTCAACTGACTATATCACTCCGATGGACCTCCATTAAGACTTGACTACCCATTCTGACTCCAGTTAGCTCCTCATGTGCCCTCCACTGAGCCTCCTTCATTCAGTTAGTGCCAGTTACACTCAGTTACACCTACCACACTCAGTTAGACTCAGTTTGACTGATGGTTGATAGTTACTTGAGTATTGATGACTCCACTGATGATGAGATAGACTACTAGTTGTGCTCCGATGACACTCTAGTAATATTTTTATCGCTCCATGAAGGCTAATTCAAATTTCCACCTTAGGCATTCAAATCCTCATGCATTGTATTATTTATATGTCTATTTGTGATTAATAATTTAGTGTGTGTGAAGTATTTTTGCTTCTATCCGAGTTCTACTATATTATTATTCTGTTGTGCATTATATTGCATTGACCACTCTTCTTCTATTTTCTTGCTTAATCATTTACTTTATTGTGAGGTATACATCATATCTTAGATATGTTGTGAGGATTTTCACAAGTCCCCTCATTAATCTCCTCCCTTTGGTGTTACTGTCCCTCTGCCAGCTGTTCCATCCCCCATTGTATGTAGTGAGCCTTCTTCCTCAGTGCCTACCGTCTCCGAGTCCCCTTTATTTTCCACCTCTAAAGATTTTTTCCTTGAGATTATCTTGTCGAAGCCATATTCTTCGAACATCATCCTTCCTCCATCTCCTTCTTTCAATCCTATTGTTACTGTTTCGGATTGTTTAACCCCGATAACAACCCGTCATGACGTGGCCCCGCCAAACGAGCAATAGAGGGATTCCCCCTCTTGGTTTTAACATAAAACCTACAACACTCGTTCTAATAAAGAGTTTTTAGGAAGAGAATTTATAGTCCCAAAAGGTGTTTTAGATTTATACCCACTGCCAAAAGTGACGTTAGGCAAGAAATCTCTAATTTCAAAAGCCAAGTCATTAGTTGAGAAGGAGGTAAAAGCAGGAAAGCATTCAATGATAGGAAGGGCCCTTAGAGCAGGGAAATCCCAGGAAGGGGTGCACTGATGTTATGTTTGTCCTTTAACTCAAGGGGGTTAGGGAGCTCCCCCAAGATAAAAGCTCTCAAAATGTTGGTCTTAAACCTTAAACCCTCGATTATATTTTTACAAGAAACTCTGTTGGAAGGAGTTAAATCCAAAGAAGCAATTGATCCATGGCTTCCCAATTGGTGCTTTGCTCACATAGATGTTGCTGGGCACTCAGGAGGCTTACTAACAGCCTGGAGCCTGGATTTCAAAGATAGGAAAGTTCAAAAATATGATAATATTATGAAAACGATCATAGAAGAAGTGGAAACATGGGGAACTTATTCCCTTTTGAACGTTTATGGGCCTTTTTTGAACAAAAAATCCTTCTGGGAGTCCTTTTTCTCCTCTGGTCTTCTAGATTCTAGGAATGTGGTTATAGGAGGAGACTTGAATTTTTCTTTATCACAGAAAGAGGTATGGGGTTCATTCGAAAGAAAGGATTTATTAAGTAATTTTTTCAGGTCCATCTTTGAATCCAACGGGTTGGTGGATGTCCAACCCTTAAAATTAGAACCTACTTGGAGGAATAATACATGTGGAGATCAGGCTATTTCCAAACTTCTGGACAGATTCTTAGTTTCATAAGATGTGGTATACGGCCCTCTGTCAATTAAATCCTGGGTTGAAGTCGAGGGCTTGTCAGATCATAGACCAATCCTCTTATGTTTAGAAAAACCAGGAATCAAACCTCCATCACCTTTTAAGTTCAAACCCTCATGGCTCCAAGAAGAGGATTACAAAACCCTAATCGAAAAAACATGGATCCCCTTACAAGAGAATTCTTTTGTATCCTTTATGAAGCAATTCTCTATCAACATCATCATAACTAAAAAGGCGTCCAAAATTTGGGAAAAAAATTATTTTTCAAAACAACAGTAACAACTTAAAAAAGTGGAGGAGAGGATACGAGAAGTCTATAATCGGAATAGCTCAGGAACATTTTTGGAAGAAGAATTGAAAGAAGTTAAAGTATGTGAACTTTTGAGGGAGGAGTTGTTAGAAAAAGAAGAACAACTATCGAGACTTAAAAGTAGGGCCATATGGATTAAGGAAGGCGATAACAATACAAAGTTTTTTCACAGGTTTGCCTCACATAGGAAGAATGTAAACATGATCCCAGACTTTAAGGATGAAAATGGTAATCTTCTAAGGTCGTTCAAAGAAAAGGAAGACGCAGGAAAAACCTTTTTCAAAAACCTCTTGTCAAAACCTGAAGGTTGTCCTATTCAAGAGATCTTACAAGTTATTAGCATGTTCCCTACCAAGGTGTTAGAGGAAATGAACAAAGACGTAGCAGAGGTGATAAAGGAAGAATAATTGGAAAATATAGTGTTCTCCTTTCGAAAAATTAAAATCTAGGTTCTGGATGGTTTTACAATCGAATTTTATCAGGGCTTCTACGAGTTGTAAAAATCTGATTTACTGAAAGTTGTTAAGGAATCTCAACATTCAAGGAAGGTAGTAGGATCTCTAAGCTCAACCTTTCTATCTCTTATTCCAAAAAAACAAAATAATTCTTCCTTCGAAGATTTCAGACTAATCTCGTGCTGTATTGTAATTTATAAGATCATCACCAAAATAATTGCACAGCGGCTTAAACCTATTCTGAGCAAAATCTTTTCTTTGGAATAGTTTGGGTTTCTTTTTAACAGGCAGATTCAAGATGCAGTATCTCTTGCTCAAGATGATTTACACTAAATTAATAATAACAAATCCAAGCTCTTGTTCTTAAATTATACCTATCAAAATCCCATGATAGGGTTAACTGGATGTTTCTAAGGTTGCTTCTAGTTCAACTTGGTTTTGCCGTGGATTCAGTGAACTGGATAATGGGTTGCATTCAATCAGCCACCTTTGTTGTGCTCATCAACCGATCCCCTTCCAATTTTTTCAGACCTTCCAGAGTCTTAAGAAAAGGTTTCCCCATGTTGGGCCTAGCCCAAGTGGGGCATTTTGAGTAAGAAGGATTTTGGAACTACGGAGCTAAGCGCAGTTCGGCTGAAACAATTTTGTATAAGTTTTTGGGATGTTGTGAAGTTGCGCACAACGCAGCTTTGGAGGAAGTTGTGAGGATCAGTACTACGAGGAGGTAGTGCTATGAAGTGTCCTATCCATGGGATGCCAGCAAATCAGAGTGTTGGATGGAAGATGGAACTTGTTCTGGTTAGATCGTTGGTGGTCTATTTTTGGTAAAGATGCTCCAAGAGTGCCAAGCAATAGGCAGGAGCAAATCGAGAAGAAAGCAACTGGTCACACACATGAAAGAAACCACTACCTGAACCAGTCGCACGAGACTGTTAGAGGAAGAATGGCTCAGTGAAAGCGACCCATTGGCATGCGTGCAACAGAAAGGCCGATAGCGACGTCAAGCAGGCGTGGAAGACTGCCATGATGGAATATTCGCTACCAGGAGCCAGCAGTCTGGTTTTGGGGAAACTGTGATAGTTTTGTAAACCTAAGGGATTTTGCCTGCGGATTGTAAAGACATGAGCTATGGGCATGATCTATAAATAAGTAATTTTGGTATGGGAAAGGGTTGACTCTTCATTTTGGTTAAGCTTTGAATATTGTTGCATCTTTTAAGCTTAGTGCTATTGTAAAGACTCTCCAAGCTCAATGTGCAGAGATCTAGTTGAGAGAGAAGATAGTTTGTTGCTGAGTGCGCAGACTAAGAACTATTGTACCCTTCCCAAAGACTAATTTAACAACAGTTCTTGTGGACGTAGCCTCCATCCGGGGGGTGAACCACGTTAAATATTGTGTAGTGTGATTTTTGTGTGTTTTTCAACTATTCATTTACTTAGTATGGATGTTTAATGTCGTAGTTATCTATTATGTGATTGCTTTTATATGTATTCGCCGTAGGAATGATGGGAATAATATGTTAAGTAATACATGTGTGGATGAATGTTAAGTATTCAGCGCTTCTAAGTCTTTGAATGCCTAAATCTGTTGGATAATCACATAGTTAAGCACTGGATTTGAGCGTAGCGTTGGAGCACGTCGTATTGTGTGTTTCATTTATTTACATACACCATAAAGATAATAACCTATGTTTTTTTGAATGGATAAAGATCATTAAGTAAGGTTGATTAGAGTTGATCAAGTCCTGAAGTAGACACGCGTTGTAGTTGACACGTTAACCCATTATGAGAGGTGTGAGGTAAGCTGTCGATAGCTTATCGTCGTAACACTACCAGTATCCAATATCGCGTAGCCTTTGGATGCATTGGTCGCACAAGCACCTCAGCTTGTCGAGGTATCCGACGCGAAGTAGAGGATTCGCGCAGTAGTTTATCCGCAGTGCGAGTAACTTATCACGCTGCCCATCCGTCCCTTTGACACTCGCATCACCAGGTTGTGGAAAATTGATTCTGCAACCGCCCCCTTAGCTTCACCTCGAGTGAGACCTCAAGTTGCTTCCAGTCTGTTGCTAAAAGGGCCGGTGAATAGGGGTTTTGTTGGTTCCTTTAACCGCGAAGTACCTAGGTCTACATTGGAAACCTCTAGATTAGTTACCTACGCTAACAAATGGTTTTGTTTCCGCGCTAAGACTCAGTGATGCGATATTGTCTTTGGAAAGTAATGTGTGATGAAGAATACCAGTTCTCGTTGGGTTCAGACAATTGGAATCCCGAAAAGAAAGAGATATGGGACTGGTGTGATAAGATGGAAAGAGATTTTGCAAAGAAAGAGAACAGACACCCACATCTCTCTGACGTAGAGTGGTTGAACATATATTTGAGGAAAGATATACACGAGATATTTTGGTCTCTGTTTGGAAACGAGCTGCACGAGTGGATATCATGACTCGCAGAGAAGAAAAACTGTTTGCAAGGAGAAGTACCTATAGAATGGACTCCAGAGCTCACTGCGTAGCTCAAAGCAATAGACAGCCCACTGTCGTGAGCAATCGACTTCAGGGTTGATAGCATACTTGAAGGATTTGTAACAGAATTTGTTGTAGACATGATGAAATCCTACAACTAAGATGAAGTATACTTTTTCGAAGGATTCAGAGGTAAGTACCTGAACATTCGTAGTCTATACATTAAAATGCTTTTAGATGAGAAAGGTGTTTTATGAATGCAGTAATATTTTTGAATCTGTCATGGTAGAAAGTATATATAGTGACCCTGACAAAGAAAACTATAATTTGAGAAGTGGAAAGAGATATAATTTTAATAAAGAAAAGAATCCCGGAGGACCTGGACTCCGTGTGAATACCGAAATCCCATGTGACCTTACCAATTAGACCGCATCGTCATCAGCCACCATCCACCTTATTACACCTCAAATCCGGCCGGTTGCAAATACCGCGCCTCCCCTATCTTAGAGCCCACCCACTGTGAGCGTCGCGCAACCCATCCCACAGAACATCAATACTGATAGCACCGCAGGAGCGGGTGCTCAGACCATCTCGACTCAGACTATTCTAGTTCAGAATACCCAGCCTCAGAATATTCCATAGAGTAGTATCCCTAGCACTATTCCGATTACTACCTTTACTTTTTCCGCTTAGAACCCTGCACAGAATCATAGCACTACTCAGGGTGCTACACAACCAGGAAGGAGAATGATCGATAATGATATAAAACTGCCGATATTCAAGGGAATGGGTCTAGAAGACCCTGATCAACACTGGTTTCTATGTGAAGCCGTATGGAGTGTAAAGCAAGTTCGAGATGATGCTGTGAAGAGATCGTAGCTCATCACTACTTTCAGAGATAGAGCCTTGCATTGGTTTATGAAATATTCTCAAGCACAGCCGAGAACCCTACCAAAAATCAAGGCTGCATTCATAGCAAAGTTTAAGAAACCGAAATCAGAGTCATAGTGCATAACAGAGTTGAAATAAATTAAGCAGAAACCTACCAAAATAGTCTGGGAATTTGACCAAAAATTTAAGACGTTGTTGGACCAAGTGAGCTTTGTTATAGCTCCGCAACAGCATCAGGAATGGTTCATTGATGCGTTGTTGCCTCATATCAGACAACCAATGATGCAGCAGATGGTTGCATCACAAGAAGAGGACTTGGAGATCGCGATGAAGTTAGAGGCTTCACTGATCAGTGAGACTAACTCTGGCATGTCTCAGATCCAGAACCAGTTGACCACCATAACATTAGAAGTGCAAGGTATGAAGAATGGAAAGGAACAAAGATATGAACAGAGGCCTGAGGTATGGTGTACAGGATGTAAGGGAGAAGGCCACACCAGAGAACATTGCCCCTTATTTCAAGATTATCTCAACAGTAGTGCGCCGAACCCAATGAATCATAACTAGGTGCCGTGGTGTGAAATCTGTAGAACCAGAGGACACTGGCCTGAGGACTGTTATCTAATATAGAAATACGTAAAGACACCTAAAAACTTATATTGCAATTTCTATAAGTCAGTTGGACACGATGAATCAAACTGTCGCGCACATGAGCTTATGAACGAAAGGAAGCGAGATATGGAAGCAATGCAAGGTCCTAGAATGTACCGAGTTCAAGAAGAAAATCATCCAAAACAATAGAATGCTCACTATGATCACGGTGGCTATAGAGGCCATGGTGGGGGATACCGCGGGAGAGGAAGAAATGTCGGCCCAACCCAAGGAAGAGGCCTCGGCTAGGTAATTTGTTATAACTGTGGCCAGCCAAGTCATGTATCTAGAGATTGTACCAACCCATGCACCACGTGTAGTTATTGTAAATCATTCGAGCATGTTATTGAATACTGCCCCATACTAGAGGTAGAAATGTAGAAATGAAGACGGACAGAACTGCCAAACCCCAACATTCAGTTGATCGCAACAGAGAGAAGAACTGCAGATCCAAGTATAAATGTGGTAACGTGCAGTGGCACTGATACAGGAAGATATAGAGGTGCAGAAGCTTCGAATTTGGGAACGCACGATCCTAAGCAGACTCCTGGTGAACTAGTATGGACTAGAAAAG
This sequence comes from Larix kaempferi, assembly GCA_027924585.1. Classification (NCBI taxonomy): domain Eukaryota; kingdom Viridiplantae; phylum Streptophyta; class Pinopsida; order Pinales; family Pinaceae; genus Larix; species Larix kaempferi. The sequence goes on from BSBM01001879.1 coordinate 5,512,745, forward strand.
ATCTTTGGAGAACACCGGGGCTGGACATATAGAAAAATAAGGGAGCATTCAAACAGGCGCGAGACATGTTCAAAACACCGCACCTACCTCGCCGAGAATCCCGTTGTGCAGTGAAGTACCACAAATAGAGGATATGCCAGCAACATATGATCAAACGAGCACTGCAATAGATACAGGTACCTCTGTTGCGTAGTTCCTACGGAGGTGCATGAAGTTATTGAAGAGCGCAGATGCTATCATGGAATTTGAAAAACTACTCAGTCAATATGAGCCATGCAGTGAGAAGGGGGCTTCCCATGGCATTGTACATAACATTAGGAGTCCCAAAAGAACAGGAAGGGAAATGAGGTTCATTGCCCAGATTGGGGACTATGAGATGGACGACATCATTCTTGATCTTGGATCCGAAGTAAATGTCTTGACCAAGCAGACATGGCAGTAGATGGGAAAAACAAAGTTACAGTGGTCACCTATACAATTATGAATGGCCAATCAAGGGATAGTTATACCTTTGGGGAGGTTACCCAACACCGTTGTTGACATTGACGGAGTGTGAAGCTATGCAGATTTTGAAGTGATTGAAATCGTGGATGATAGCCATCCTTATCCAGCACTGTTGGGTATCGATTGGGCAATGACTAACTCTACCATTATAAATTTGAAGACCATGAAAATGATATTTGAAGGAAATGATATAAGGGTCATCGCAACATTGGACCCCTCACAGGGTGAACGATATGTTGAACCGATTCAGGAGGAATACAGGGCCCAGGACTTGGACCGTATTTACAAGATGACAACCAATGCTGCTGATTATACTAGTCCAACTGTGAATGGAACCCTCAGCTGGCGCTATGATAGCTCTTGCATCTCAGACTCTGATTCAGGACTGGAAAACTCGCAAAACAGATTGCATGAAGTATCTGCCAGGAGATGCGCAACGATCACAAATTCACTCTGTTGGATTGGTAAAAAGATAACTCCAATCCCTACCTATGATGGTTTATCTAATGTTTATTGCTTTATCAAATAAAATATTGCAGTAGTTGCAGATGAATACTGCGTATCAGCATTATACATGGCACTGTGTGAGAGACCTGCTAGATGGTGGGCTACGCATAAGCAGACACTAACTACATGGGATCAGTGCAGAATTAAGATGCAAATCAGGTTTCTTGACAAGGTTACATTACCTTTTGACAAATATAATGGACAAACGGATCCAAGGGATCATATTGAAGCCTATTCAAAAGCTTGGGTGGGAATCCCAATGACAGAATGGGTGCATTTGTTTGTGCATAGACTACAAGAACCGATTCAAAATGAAGTGGCACCTAGACAAGGAGTTGTGCAGGGGCACAATGGACTGGTCTGTACTTACTGCAAGCTTCTAGAAGGATTTCAGTTTCGAAGACAAACATCTGATTATCAATGATGCGCTGCAGGTTATTAAGGAAAGATTATTCATCCTAGACTATACATAAGGAAACATGACACTAGAAGAATTCTTTGGAACATACAGCATACCTGCATGCCTACAGCCAGAACGGGAGGAGCAACTAGAGCATGCTCTTGATTGTTATAACCTCACTGAAGAATCCAAGGATAAATTCGACAGTGATGAGGAGGACCCGCACAACATAAAGATATCTGAATTAGAGGGAGCGCGCGAGGTAGAAGGACCTCCACTGGAAATTCCAAATATGAGTGGAACTGTGAAAACAAGAAAAGTGAACACTGGCACCAGCGAAGAGCCAAAGTTCACAGCTATCAGAGACTATTGGGATGAAGACACAGTCAAGGAGGTCGTAGGCATATTACAGGAATATCGAGAATTATTTTCAACCAAATTCACAGAGATGAAAGGTATTCTGGGAGACATAGGAGTGATGAAAATTCCTTTTAAGCCTGGCGCGAAACCTGTGAAGCAAAGACCTTATAGACTAAACCTGCACTACAAAGAATGAGTTAAGGCATAACTCGATAAGATGCTCGATGCAGGGATCATTGATCCAGTTGAAGAATCTGAGTGGATAAACCCAATGGTTATCCAGGATAAGAAAACAAAGGGTGAGATCAATATCTGTGTGGATCTCTGAAAGCTGAATGACACTTCCATGCATGACCCATTTCCTACCCCTTTCACAGATGAAGTGCTTGATAATGTTGGAGGAAATGAGGCATATTCTTTTACTAATGGATTCTCTAGATACCATCAGATCAGGATTAATCTCGCAGATAGGCACAAGACTACTTTTTCTACAGAATGGGGGTCGTTCCAGTACACAGTGATGCCTTTTAGTCTAAAGAACGCACTTGCCATATTTTCTAGAGTGGTAGTCGCAGCATTTAAAGATTTCATACATAAGTTTTCAGAGGTTTATTTTGATGATTGGAGTATTTTCGGTTTACTAAAGAACCATGCTATGAACCTCTAGATGATGCTAGAAAAATGAAGACGGCATCAAATTTCATTAAATCTAAATAAATGTGTTTTCTGTGTTCCCTACGGAACTTTGTTGGGACACATTGTGTGCAAACAGGGCTTGATGGTTAATCCTGTGAAGATCGTAGTCATTGTAAACTTTCCCACACCAAATTCAGTTAAGCAGTTGCGCACTACATTGGGGCATAGCGACTATTATAGGAAGTTCATAAAGGGGTATGGGCAGATACCCGCACCTATGGAGAAGCTGCTAAAGAAATATGTGTCGTTCATCTAGAACGAAGAATGCGAACAAGGATTTGACACATTGAAAAAGAAGATGGTCACTGTGCCGATCCTAGATTTTCCAGTCTGGGAGAAGCCATTTCACGTCCATGTTGATGCTTCATGTTTAGCATTAGGAGTTGTTCTTGCTCAGCCAAGAGATCGAGGTATTGATCATCCCATTGCATTTTTCAGCAGAAATTTATCCTCCGCTGAGAAGAATTATACCACTACTGAGAGAGAAGGACTCGCAATGGTATATGCGCTGCAGAAGTTTAGGCATTACTTACTTGGTGCGCACTTTTGTATGTTCACTCACCATTCTGCTTTAATACCTGGTCAATAATCCAGTGTTAGGGGGCTAATATGCAGATGGTTGCTACTCTTTCAGGAGTACGATTTTGAAATTGTTGTTAAGCCAGGCAGGTTGAATTTAGGACCTGATCATCTGTTAAGGATTGAGTCAGGAGAGGAACCTACGAACCTGGAAGATAATCTACCTAATGCACAGTTGTTTGCTATAGAGGTTGCCGATGATTATTATAAGGATATCATTGACTTATTTACTATTGGGTTCGCACCCACAGAGTTCACTACACAGCAAAAGAAGCAACTAGTAGTGCGAGCCGCAAAATTCACCATTATTGTGGGCCAGCTATAGAAGTTGGGACCCGATGAAGTACTGCGCAGATGTGTATTAGAGCATGAGAAACCATTCATATTGGCTTATGCACATTCATGAGTCGTAGGAGGTCACTATGCAGGGAGAGCTATTGTGCAGAAGATATTGCGTGTAGGTCTATGGTGGCCTACAATCCATAAAGATGCGAAGGAACACTGCAAGAGCTGCGATGTGTGTCTGAGGACTGGAAAGCCATCGCAAAGAGATGAAATGCCATTAAATCCATAGCTGACATTGAAGGCCTTTGAGAAATGGACCATTGATTTTGTGGGTCCTATTAACCCACCGGGGAAAAGAACTAGTGCAAGGTACATCATTACTGCTACTGATTACCTCACCATATGAGCCGAAGCAAAACCAGTGAAAGATTGTAGCGTAGTTATAGCCACGGAGTTATTTTTTGAAAATATCCTTACAAGGCTCAGATGCCCAAAGATTTTGATGAGTGATCAAGGCACTCATTTTCTGAACAGAACCATCGAATCCTTAACCGAAGATTTCTACATTCATCTTCAGCATAGCACGCCTTATCATCCACAGGTGAATGGAACTATTGAAGCATTCAACAAAGTGCTGGAGAATGTGCTAACCAAGATATGCAACGTCAATTGGGACAATTGGGACCTACGCATTCCCTTTGTATTATGGGCATACAGCACTACCTGCAAGAAATTGACTGGACACACACCCTTTAGGTTGGCTTATGGGAAAGAGGCAGTAATGCCAATGGAATATATCGTTCCCATTTTGAGAATAGATGCATTTACAAGGATGGCAAACTGTGTAGCGCTCGAAGAAAGGCTGCTACACTTGGTTGGTCTGGAGGAAGATCACTTCGTCGCAGGTTTCCACCAACAAGTACAGAAAGAGCGTGAAAAAGCATGGCATGATCGCCACATCAAGAACAAGTCTTTCCAGGTAGGTGATCTAGTCCTCCGGTATGATAGAAAATTCATGAAATTTCTTGGAAAGTTTAAGATGCATTGGCTTGGCCCGTATACTGTAATGTGTGTTACTAATGGTGGTGCAGTCCAGTTAGATACCTTAGCCAAAGATACTTTGCCAAGTTTGATATTGTAAGTAGACTAAAGCTATATCGCGATAGTCCTGCTTCATAGAATCCTGTATGATCAAGGGAAGCATACCATGCAGCACTGCTGAAGTTGCGCGGAGGAAAAAAAAAAGTAAAAGAAAAGGGGAACTGTATAGTTGCGAACTCCATAGGGAAATTGCAACAACCAAGTTAAATAAAAAAAAAACTTAGTTCAGAAGCAAGAAATCAGGCACTGCAAAGAGACTGTGCATAAGTGATCAAATCCTGCCGCACAACACTTAGAAAAATAGTCGTTACAAGGTCGATCGGAGAATATAGTCGTTACCAGTGACCGCTTGCACATTTAACACACAGATAAACATTCTGAGTGAGTTTATGAAGGAAAGCACCAAAGGATGTGCCGCATTTGGCCAACGGATACCATGCTTATCTAGCCATTGAGGGGCACGGAGGACGTCAGCTACGCCTATAAGTAATGCCACATTCAAACTTGCGGGCATTACCAAGCACTTACAATTTTCTTGCGCATATCACTGTGTGAGTTATTTTCAGTAAGCTATCTAAAAACCTATGAAGTTTATCCAGTGAATGTCTGAGTACTCTTCCATTGAAGAATAATTTATGCTTCAGGAGACTGTGAGAATATTCAGACATGGAGGGATCGAAGGGTTAATGAGAACCCCAGCTAAGAAGGTTGTATTAGAACCAAGTCAGGCATTAAGATGATCACCAAGACACAGTCCCGTGATGGAAGATAAAGGTAAAACTCTAGTAGCACCAAGAACGAAGGTACCCAAGATGGAGTCAACAGTGCAGAAACCGCCGCTAGCAGATAAGGAGATACCTTTGACATTAACCCCAGATTATATTTCACCGCATGCTCTGGATGCACCGATTTTCAAGTTGTTGAAGAATGCCAAATACGACATCCCACTATCACCAATCTCAAAACATGTCGAGGTGGAGAAAAACTTGTTGGGTAAAATCTCAGAATGTAGATGGGAGGATTATGCTATGCTTGCAATGCAGAAGGAGGATCCCAATGAACTGAAGTTCCCATAGTTCCAATCGGACCAGTACATGTGATGGAAGAAGGACGCAAAGGGTGAGCTTAACCTGGTCGCCCAAAGTTGGTTATCTGGAGTAGTCCAGTCCAGGCTGCTCAATCTGCTCAAACTTTCGCATTTTGATAGGTCACCAGAGCCGAATGTGGTGGTCCGCATGCTGACGGCATGCATTCACCAGGGTTATCTGTGGCTCGACCGCAATGTTGACCTAACTATTGACATCATCCACCGCATTACGGGGTTAAGTAAAAGGGGTAAGGATCCCAAGCAATTTTTCCAAGGGAATAGCAAGGACAAAGAAGCTATGGAAAAGATGAAGAAAACTCAGGCTGTCATCAAAGGGAAGAGGGGTTTCCAAATAGAAGAAATAGATGATAAAGAAACAAGACTTTTCACGCAACTGTTAGCAAGCAAGATTCTCCCCACATGCAGGCCTCTCGAGGTAAGCATGGGCGCAGTACTACTCGGCGCCGCGGCCACAGATGGAGAACAATTTAACTGGTCCCAATTCTTACTGAATGAGTTCATGGAAGAGCTCAATGACACACAGCCCAACAAAGGGTATTTCCATTTTACTTGGCTCATCATGCTGATCGCTTTTGTCGGCTGGAAGGAGCCGGAGGATTATGTTGGTGTAATCACTGATACCAACGATTGCAGAGGACCGCGTTATTCAAATATCTATGAAAATATGAACTCACAAAGATAGCACACGATAACTGAGGTCTTCTACCAGTATTATGACCAGCTGCACGCAAAAATCATACTGACACCGCATATAACAAAGCAGGTAACAAGTAGGTACATTTGCATTGTTAATTTTTATGCTGACATGCGTAGAATTTATATTTCATCCAAGGTTCAAAAGAAGAAGGTGGAATGGTTCCTAGGGAACTACCATATGTACGAAGAGGATATTGACACTATCATGAAGGAATGGTCTGCCAAGTTCTGAGTGGAAATCGTAGATGTCACAAGTTAATCTGGTGAGGATGAGCCTATTCCATGTCCTATTACCGAAGAGAAGGAGACGGGAAAAAGAAAGGAAGCTAAGAGCCCAGGACATAAAAAAAGGGGCAAGGAGGAAGAAGAAAGATGATAAGGGTAAGTTGGATACAGTACTCAAGAGCGATGATTATGAACTAGTCAAGGTAAAGTTCACAGAGCAGATGGAAGATCTGATGTCTGACAAAGAGAAAAAGGATAAGGCAATACAGGATAGTTTGAAAAAGAATTCGATCGCGCTACAGGGTATTACGCTAAAAATTGAAGAAGTACACAAGAGATTACCCCCGCTACGCGACTCAGAGTTTGAAGGGAAGTCGGGAAGAACTTCGCAGCAGAGAACACCGCAGTTAACCATGATCGTTCCGGTGAAGTCCCGTATCATTCACCTGGACCCGATAACAATAAGCTTACCTATGCCATAGAAACTAATGCTGGATACAAAGGATGTCGAGCGTGTGGAGCTTGACTTGGAAAAAATACCATTATCGGGCCTACATTATTTACATCTGCATTGTGTGGACGAAATGCATGAGTGAACCACTAATGCACTGAAGGGGCAGGCTGAGCTGCAAGCAGCTAATCGGAAATTGGAAGAGTCTAGCTCGCGGAGCGCTATGCAGCTACAGGAGCAAAGACGAGAGTCCACGATCACTGCGGTAGCAGACAATATAGATGACTTTGAATTCTAGGTAGATCCTGGGGATACTATTGTTAAGATTGGCGAGCTAGTCACCAGTCTTAAAGAAGAGATGCAGGACATCGAGATTGTACATGAGGCTAACATTGCTGCTTTGAAGGAGTAGATAAACCCACGGACCCCACCAAATGAGCAGCAGCTCAGAGCAGAAGCAGTGAAGGCCATAGCAGAGAATATTTCTGCCGAAGTGGCTAAGTTCCAGAGTCTATTAGATGACGCGTCGAAGGCATTCAAAGCCCTCGAAGAAGACCCACGATTGTTGCAAGTGAAAAATGCTGTCAAAGAGAAGCAAGTAGCACTGGAACAGTTGCATACATATGTGAAATCCCTGCTACAAAGAGAAAGGCTTGCAAAGTACTGAGAAATCAATGTGCCTAAGAAGGAAGTGCAGACCCTATGAGAAAAAGAGACCGAAATGGGTGACAAGTCGCAACCATTACTGTAGGATGCCAACATGATCTTACAGGATATGGAGGAGAAATTAAGGGAGCTCCACGAGAATCAGGAACAGGTTGAAGGAAAGATAGGTGATGAGATCACACCTAAGATGTTGGATACAGTCAACCAAATCAAGCAAGACACGAAGCAAACAGTCCAGAAGTTGATTGCTACATACAATGAGTTTGTCACGTAGCTAGATCCACAGGAGATGGGATAGCTCGAGGAATCCAAAGTTGCAGGTGGCTCGGGGGCGAGCCACATGTAAGTTTTAGGGGCCTGTTGGGCCTGGCCCAAGTGGGGAATTTTCAGTAAGAAGGATTTTGTAATTGCGGAGATGAGCATAGTTCAGCTGAAACAATTTTGTATAAGTTTTTGGGATGTTGCGAAGTTGCGCACAGCCCAGCGCTGGAGGAAGCTGCAAAGATCAGTACTGTGAGGAGGCAGTGCTGTGAAGTGTCTAGTCCACGAGATGCCAGCAAAGCAGAGTGCTAGACAGAAGATGGCATGTGTTCTGGTTAGACCGTCGGTGGTCTATTTTTGGTAAAGATGCTCCAGGAGTGCTAAGCGATGGGTAGGAGCAAATCGGAAAGAAAGCGACTGGTCACACACAAGAAATATACCACTACATGAACCAGTCACATGAGACCATTAAAGCAAGAACGACTCAGTGAAAGTGACCTATTAGCATGTGTGCAATGGGAAGGCTGATAGCAACATAAAGCAGGTGTGGAAGACCACCACGATGGAATATTCGCTACCAAGAGCCAGTATTCTGGTTTTGGGGAAACTGTGACAGTTTTGTAAACCTAAGGGTTTTTGCCTGCGGATGGTAAAGACATGACCTATGGGCATGATCTATAAATAAGGCATTTTGGTATGGGAAAGGGTTGACTCTTCATTTTCGTTAAGATTTGAATATTGTTGCATCTTTTAAGCTTATTGCTATTGTAAAGACTCTACAAGCTGAGTGCGCAGAGATCTAATTGAGAGGGAAGAGAGTTTGCTGCTGAGTGCGCAGACTAAGAACTATTGTACCCTTCCCAAAGACTAATTTAGCAATAGTTCTTGTGGATGTAGCCTCCATTCGGGCGGTGAACCACATTAAATACTATGTAGTGTGATTGTTGTGTGTTTTTCAACTGTTCATTTACTTAGTATGGATGTTTAATGCTGTAGTTATCTGTTATGTGATTTCTTTTATATGTATTCTCCGCAGGAATGCTGGGAATAATATGTTAAGTAATACATGTGTGGATGAATGTTAAGTATTCATCACTTCTTAGTCTTTGAATGCCTGAATCTGTTGGATAATCATGTAGTTGAGCACTGGATTTGAGCGTAGCATTGGAGCGCGCAGTATTGTGCGTTTCATTCATTTACATACACCATAAAGATAATAACCTAAGTGTTGTTAAATGGATAAAGATCGTTAAGTAAGGTTGATTAGAGTTGATCAAGTCCCCAAGTGGATTCGCGGTCTAGTTGACGCGTTAACCCATTATGAGAGCTACGAGGTAAGCTATCGATAGCTTATCATCGTAATGTTGCCAGTATCCAATACTATGCAATCTTTGGATGCGCTGGTCACGCAAGCACCTCAGCTTGCCGAAGTATCCAATGCAAAGTACAGGCTTCGCATAGTCATTTGTCCGCAACGAGAATCCCTTATCACATTTTCCATCAGTCCCTTTGACACTCTCATCACCAGGTTGTGGAAACCTGATTTTGCAATAACCCCCTCATCTTTGCCTCAGGTGAGACTTCAGGCTGCTCCCAGTCTGTTGCCGAAAGGGCTGGTGAATAGGGGTTTTGTTGGTTCCTTGAACAGCGAAGTACCTGGGTCTACATTGGAAACCTCTAGATCAGTTACCTATGCCAACACCCCATCTCTCCCTTTTTATTCCTTTTGGTAGCAGATGCTTTAAGTAGATAGATTCTTCAAGCCAAGTGGTCTGGTTCTTATAAGGGAATCAAGGTCTCAAAGAGTGAAGAACTCTCCCGTATCCTATTTTTTGATGATTTTCTAATAATGGGGAAAGGCTCTTTGGACAATTTTCTAGAGATTAAAAATATCTTAAATTTATACACAAATGCTACGGGGATGCATATAAATGTGGAAAAAACTGTTTTATCATAAAAAATCTCTTCCAAAAACAGTTAAGAGCATATTAGAGGCCGAAGTTCCTTATACTTTAAGTACTTTATCATAAGGGTTTAAGTATTTAGGCTTCTTCTTAAAGCCTAAATCCTACTGCTTTAAATACTGGCTCTAGTTTACAATAAGGTGGAAATCCAAATTGGAAACTGGACAAACAAATTCCTTTATATAGGAGGAAGACTGGTACTACTGAAAGTGGTCATCCAAAGCATCCCTTTATGTTGGGCTTCAATAGCCTACATTTCCAAAGGGATTCTACACAAAATTCAAAAGAATTTTTTCTCTTTTATGTGGTCTACAAGTAAGAGGGATGAAGGCATTTCTCTTGTCTCTTGGAAAATTGTGGCCAATTTCAAAGCTCTTGGAGGATGGGGTGTAAAAAACCCCTTTTTATTTTTTCAATCCCTGGCATCCAAGTCTTTTTGGAGGTTGATTAAAAATCCTTCTTCTTTATGGGGAAGAGCCATGTTGTCTAAATACTTCTTGAATGCATCCATTCTTGATTGGATAAGGAATTCGGATAAATCCTTTAAAAATGGGTCTATAGGATGGAAATTCTTTGTTCTTTCTTTTCCATTGATAGGAGAATGGTTATCCAGGAACATTTACAATGGGAAGGAAGTACGTATCAGAAGAGACCCATGGATCAGTGAAGGATATGGTTACAAGCTATCCTCAGCAACCATTGAAAATTTAAAGATTCAAAGAATCAATAGTTTACATGATACCATCTCCCGGTCTCTAGAAGGTTCATCGTGCTGGATATCTTCCTCAGAACTCTTTCTTGAAGAGGAAACTTCTTCTAAATGGAATTCTTACATTTTGTTGCTAGACTCCTGTTATATGATCCTAAAGGAGAATGCCAAGGATAGATTGGTCTTGTCAAATAATGTTATATCAGGGGGCTATAGTGTGAAACTAGGCTATAAAGCAGAGGCCACAACCTCTTTCAATGTCATACAAGACAAGTGGTGGATTCCAGTTTTGAAGTCTATTGGTTCCTTAAAATCCAAGCTAACTCTGTGGCTGGCACTCAGCGATAAACTCCTGACCTGGAATAATTTTTTAAAGAGAGGTTGGCATGGCCCAAGATGGTGCGTTTTTTGCTTTTCTCAAGAAGAAACCTTCCCTCATTTATTTGTGTTATGCCCCTATGCAGCAACTGTTTGGAAGGCCGCCACTATTGAACTAAATTCCTAGGAATTTCAAGATTTTAATTCTCTGGAACAAAAGTTTGAGTCTGGGTTAATGATAGATCAGTATGGACCTATAGTGCCCTCCCTTCCTCTTTCATTTATGGAGTTTGGTGGGATCGAAGTTTATCATTTTTCTAGAACTGCTCTATTCCAATAGAAGTAAGAACAACCTTGGTTGTGTAGTGGACCAAAGAACACAAAGAACCAGAAAAATAAAAAAATCCAAAGTTGTTGGTGCCCCGTGGGAATTTTTTGATGGTACGAGCCAAGGAGAAACTCCCTTGGGTAGTTCTGGAGGAGTATTATATACGGATGATAATCATTAAATCCAGCTGAAATATGTGCCTGGGCACTGTACAAATAACAAACCTGAACTTGTAGCCTTACATTCTGTGCTAGAATTGGCCATTTCTTAGAAGGTCACTCGCATTCAACTCTTTAGAGACTCTAAAATGGTTTTCGATTGGGCCAACAACAATTTGCATATCATAGATCCTCATCTACAACACCTCCTTCAGGCCATCCAAAGGCAAAGAGATATTTTTTTGTCTTCACCATCTCTCATATCTATAGAGAATTAAACACTGGAGCTGACCTATTATCGAAAAAGGCCTTGCTGCTAGAATCACGTCAGATACAGGTTGGAGACTTACATCATGAATTGTAATCTCCAGTTTAATCAAAGAAGAGCTAACAAGTGCTAGAACTATACACTCAGGTTCGACCTAGATGACGCAATTGTTACAATCGAAACAATAGTTTCAAATAGGCTATTGTGCTGCAATAATATATTCCCAAGTCAGCTGTTTTTGTGAACCAAAGGATAACTTTATATATATAAATTTTGTAAAAGAAAGCCTCTGACGAGGAAGAAGGAAATAGTTATCTGTGAAAATGAAGTTGTAAAGGTTACAAGGCTCGAACTCATAAACTATAATGATGTAAATTTTGATAGCTTTGATCATGTAAGTCCCTTGTGGACAGTTCATGATCATTCTTTATTTAGACTGATAGATATTTTACGTCTGGAATATTTATTATATATAAAACATATTATATGTTGATGTAATATCCCCAATCTCAAATGTGGAGATATTAGCTCATCCTCTAACTCAAGAAATCAAAATTTCTCAAAACTAGGTGTTTTGCTTCAAACTAGGCATAACAAGATTGCTTGTCTTCAACTGGATCCAAACACCACTAGACCTTTTAAATTTTTGCCAAACCTTACACTAGTTATTTATACACACTTAGAATAGAATACATCACCCTTATGATAGACCTGCAATACTAGAGGGAAGGTATACTCAAGGTTCCACTTCAACAATATGCACATTTCAGAGTGCATCACATCTGGGAAGACCATTTCAGTAGACCCAAATGATAAGAGGCAATTTATACAGAAATTATGTGGAACTCTTCTACTTCTACTAAAATACTGGAAGAAACTTGGATGTAACAACCCCAACCTATTGTGGAAGACTCTAGGTTCAAATATTATGAGTTATATTGCAAAATTTGGAGATTAGGAGAAAGTTCAAACTTTTGGCCATGTGAGATAGACAATTTCCAAACACTTTTGAATGACACTCAGAGGTCATGATTTGTTGATATGTTTCTTGGATTAGAACCTAACATACTTGCAATGAGTCAAATCACCCACATACTGATTTCCAGAAACATCCAAGACTGATTCATGACACAAAAACAAGATTGTATATTGCATATATATACAAGGAGAGATATACTATAGAATAAGGAAGAAAATTTTGAGAAAATCACAATGAAATTTTATTATTGATTGATGGACACATTCTATACATTTATGGATTATCTTGCAACTGTAATTCTACTTGTAAATCTGATATAAAATTTATACAAAAATGCACAGAAATATGCAAAAGAGGACATGAGCAATTTCAACTTGGAAGAATGGTGTTCTGTAATACCAAACTCTGCCTTCCTAGAGGAGCATGACCCCATACTTAAGATATTCAACAATGGTTATTCCCTCCACCTGATAAAATGAATATGCAGCCAATGGAACAATCCAAAACAACTTCCAACACTCACAAGTGTGCCCTCCTCAACCCCATCACACACCAAATCAAAACTAGCTCTAAAAAGACACTGTAAATTGAACCTTGCTGCTACTGGAACTCTACCACACAAAACTAGAACTCAATAACACCATATTGACACTCTAATTAGACTTAAAAAAGCATGTAATATACTTGCTTTAAGCTCCATGAAAAGAACTAACTATTATCTTCCTTAATCACGAGCTAGAATGACTTCTCAATCTCCCTAACTGGTTTACTAGTTGCAAAGGGGTGCATCTCCCAATGCTAGCAAGGGGAACATCACCCAAGATATTAAAAGCATATATCTCTTTAAGTCAATCAAAAAATTTCCAAAAGATGTGAAATGAAGTGATCAACCTCCTTTTATAAACTTCTCTCATGAAAATAGTAAAATAATAATAATAATAAAATTAATTATTTTAGGAGAGGATATCTTTGGTACGTCATTAGCACATTGTTAGGAACCCATGTCTTTACTTTGTTAGTATGTTGTTGTTGGACGCATATGCTTTGTAAGTAGTCCCGTAGTATTTGTTAATCAATAGTTTGTGTTATTGTTGTTGGCGCATATGCTTTGTAAGCCGCCCGTAGTATTGTTAATCCATAGTTTGTAACGGCCCATGGTTTCGACCCATAGTATTGGCGCCTAGAATTAGTATATAAGTGTGTGTTGAGACCTATGAAGGCACCGTGAAGTTATTTGTATTGAGCTTGCTCAAAGGAGGTTTCCCCCTCGAAGTGGCCTGTGATCAATACAAAAGTGATTCCGAGTTCTGTCGTTTCTGCTATCTCGCGTATTCTTGTTAATTAATTGTTGCAGGTGCCTCTCATCTGGTATCAAAGCACTTTCTTGGGCTCGCTGGGTGAAATTTCTGCCAAATTTTTTTTTCACATCTGTTGCAGGTTCGGATTTGGGAATAATCCCCATCCACTTAACTGTGGGAAGTACTTGGGCATAAACCCTAAAACTCATTGTGAGGAGTACCACAGGAACCCCGAAGTAGCTGGCCCATTGAGGGGACCTGCCAGCGAAAAGGGCAATGACCCCTACCTGATTGACTAGTTTCCACCCGTGAGGTAAACCAAGAGCTATCGTTTGTGGCAAAGTGGTTATCAGTTTTACCTAAGCCGTGGAGTGAGGGGTATTGCCCCAATACGCAAGCCGTCAGACAGCATTGGTGGCCGAGTGAAACCCCTAAACTGTTAGGAAGCCGCACATACCTTGGGTCCATATCTACTTTCAGCTGAACTATTGTCGATCACTGCTGTGTCGTTTCAGTATTTTCTCCATATCTCCCTTATTTTTACTTTGTTTCCCTTGAAATTTTCGGGGAACCCCTGTCATCCCATTCTGCATATTTCAGTCCTGAGGACCCTATCCTCAATTCCCCTTCCCAAAGCCCGAAATCCCACATTTGTCTATTTTTAGGGTTTGCCATAACTTCCTCAGATTTCACCCAATCACCTTCAAATTTTACCACAAAGTTCCTTTCTGAATTCTACTTCTTTGTTCCCCTCTGCCAAATTTTCCCATTCTTTCACCTCGCTTCTGAAATCCTCATTTTTGCTTCCCTATCTATCCAAGAGTGTCCAAAAATTAGTCAAACCCCAATTACCCTTCTGATTTTTTCCCAAATCCAAATTTTCCCTTACTGAAGTAGTTCCTGTTTTTGTTTTCCTACCCAGTCAGAAAAAAAAAATAAAAATAAAAAAAAAATAAAAATAAAATAAATAAATAAATAAATAAAAAATAAAATAAAATAAAAAAATAAAATAAAATAAAATAAAATAAAATCCTGGTTATGGTTGTCACCCGTGCAGGAGCAAAAACCATGGAGGAAGCACTTGCAGCCATCCAAGCCAAACTCCAGGATCTCGATGAAAAATTTCTCGGTCTCCATCTTGAACATTCAGCTATGAACAACAAACGGCAATCCGAGTCTTCAGTAGACAATGGATTCCTTGCTTCCAGCAATTTCCGTGGTCCGAAGCTTGATTTTCCTTGCTTCAATGGTACCGATCCAACTGGATGTATCTATCGTGCAGAACAGTATTTCAGTATGCATAATACTTTTGATGCCAACAAAGTTCCACTGACATCCTTTCATTTGGAACAGGAAGCTCTTCAATGGTACCGCTGGTACATCAAGGCTCATCCAGAGCCCAGCTGGCCAGACTTTTGCCAGCTCCTTTTGCAACGATTTGGTCCTAGTGCTTTTGATGACTTCACAGGATCCCTCACTAAACTTCGCCAAACTGGCACTATGAGAGAGTATCAAACCGAATTTGAGAATCTAGCCAACCACACCGAAGGATTGTCTGATGAATTTTACCGAAGTTGTTTTATCAGTGGTCTAAAGGATGCCATTCGCTCTGAGGTCAAAATGTTCTGCCCCAACACAATGATGGAAGCACTCGGGTTGGCTAAGTTGGCAGAAGACAAGCTTGCAGCCCAACAACGCTCCAAGCCCACTTTTGTTCCCTTCCGAAATATGGGTTCTCAGCAACCACCTATACCGCAGGCTTCTCGACCGACTCCTATCAAGCGTTTGTCTGAAACAGAGATGCAAGCACGCAGAGAAAAGGGGCTTTTCTATAATTGTGATGAGAAATTCACTCGGGGACATAGATGTGTTCAGCAAAAGCTCTATCTCCTGGATGTGGAGTCTCCGCCTGCCTCGGAAATGGGTGACGAAGATCCAGAAACATTGGATGCTCTGGTCGACAGTCAGGAACCGCCTATTGACCCTCCGTCTCAGGATGACCAGCCAGAGATATCTCTCCGTGCTTTAGCTGGAATCACCACCCCCCAAACAATGCGGTTCAGGGGTTACTTCAAGAAGCTTCCTCTTACAATCCTCATTGATTCTGGTAGCACTCATAATTTCATTGACCCTCGGATCGCCAAACAAGCTGATTGTGTTATCCATCCTTGCTCCAACTTTGAAGTCATGATTGCCAATGGGGGCACCTTACCTTGCAAAGGGAAGTGTCGAAATGTGCGTATCTCTATGGGAGATTATATCTTGCGCTCGGACATGTTTTCCTTTCCCTTAGGCGGATGTGATGTGGTTTTGGGTGCTCAATGGCTACGCACACTCGGCCCTATCTTATGGGATTTTGCCGAACTTTGGATGCAGTTTTCCCTCAATGGACACAAACACACATTGACAGGATTACAACCAGGTTCTCTCAGCATCATCACTTCACATCGCATGGAAAAACTCCTCAAGAAGAGTTCACATGGTGTCATCGCTCAGATCCATTCCATCCAGATGCAACCATCAGCGGTCTCCACTACTCCCTTGGATCTACAACAAATTCTGGATCGATATACAGGTGTCTTTGCTGAACCAGTGGGATTACCACCTTCCAGGCCAGAAGACCATCGTATTCAGCTCCTTCCTGGCAGCGTTCCTCCCAACATCAGGCCCTATCGCTACCCATTTCACCAAAAAATGGAGATTGAAATGCTCGCTCGGGACTTATTGAAGCAAGGTATTATTCGCCCAAGCACTAGTTCCTTTTCTTCTCCAGTTATTCTTGTCTGCAAAAAAGATGGGTCATGGCGCCTCTGCATTGACTTCGGAGCACTTAATCACCTCACCATCAAGGATAAGTTTCCAATTCCTGTTGTTGATGAGCTTCTTGATGAGCTTCATGGGGCTCACTTTTTCTCCAAGTTGGATCTTCGTTCTGGGTATCATCAAATTCGGGTTCATGAGGATGATATTCCTAAAACAGCTTTTCGCACACATGATGGCCATTATGAGTTTTTGGTCATGCCCTTTGGCCTCACTAATGCTCCTTCCACATTCCAGGCCTTAATGAATAAAATATTTCGACCGTACTTGTGGAAATTCATTCTGGTATTCTTTGATGATATCCTCATCTACAGTAAAACATGGGATGAACATCTCCAGCATCTGGATCTTGTCATGCAACTTTTCTCTGACAATCATCTCCATGCCAAGCAGTCTAAATGTGTTTTTGGACAAAAGGAAGTTGAGTATCTCGGGCACATTATCTCAGCACAAGGGGTTCGCGTGGATCCTGCCAAAATCGAGGCCATGAACAATTGGCCACATCCTCAGACACTCAAGAGCCTTCGTGGTTTTTTGGGGTTGACTGGCTACTACCGCAAGTTTGTCAAGGATTATGGGAAGATTGCAGCTCCATTAACTGCTCTATTAAAAAAAGATGCTTTTACATGGACACCTGATGCTCAGTGTGCATTTGACAAACTAAAACAAGCTATGTGTACTACACCTGTGCTAGCTATGCCCGATTTTTCCAAGCCCTTCACTATTGAGAGTGACGCTTGCGGAAATGGACTTGGTGCTGTTCTCCTTCAAGATGAACACCCCATCGCGTTCACCAGCAAAGCCCTTTCAGGTAAGAATTTAGCTGCCTCTACCTATGAGAAGGAAATGATGGCTATTTTGCATGCAGTACAGAAGTGGCGTCCATACCTATTAGGGAATCATTTCTGCATCAAGACTGATCACCAGAGTCTGAAATATTTCTTGGACCAGCGTGTCTCCTCCCCGGCACAACAGAAATGGGTTAGAAAACTCATGGGTTATGACTATGAGATCACTTACAAGAAGGGTAAAGACAATATTGTGGCAGATGCTCTTTCTCGCACATTTGATGCCCAAGGTTCTCTTTCAGCTATTTCTATGCCTGTTACAAATTGGTTGCAATCTGTTCAACAGGGTTACGTCAATGACTCTTCCTTATCTCATATCATCCAACGCTTGACCAACAATCCTTTGGCTGTCCCACATTACTCTTGGGATGGTGCTTCTCTGCGATACAAGGGTCGTCTGGTGCTTCCCCAAAGCACAGATCTTCAACAGGCTGTCTTCTATGAACTCCATGCTTCTCCATCGGCCGGGCACTCTGGGTTCCTCAAAACATATGAACGAGCACGGCGTAACTTCTTTTGGCAGGGCATGAAAAGGACAATTCAACAGATGGTGGCCGAATGTGATACCTGTTAGCGGAATAAGGGTGAAACAACACTCCTTCCAGGATTGCTTGAACCCTTGCCCATACCTACACAGATTTGGACAGATATTTCTATGGATTTCATTGAAGGGCTCCCTAAATATGGCGGGAAGACAGTGATTCTCGTTGTGGTTTATCATATCTCCAAATATAGTCATTTTTGCGCTCTGAGCCATCCCTATACAGCCTCCTCTGTCGCTCAAATTTTTATGGACCAGATCTTTCGTCTTCATGGCATCCCTTCTTCCATTGTCTTGGATCGTGATGCGACTTTCACTAGTCATTTTTGGACAGAACTATTTCGCCACACTGGCACCAAACTGAAGATGAGTTCAGGGTATCACCCACAAACAGATGGTCAGACTGAAATTGTCAATAAATGCTTGGAAACTTATCTTCATTGCTTCACCTCAGAACAACAACATCAGTGGGCAAAGTGGCTCCCTCTCGCTGAATGGTGGTACAATACCTCTTACCATACTGCCTCTAAAATGACCCCATATGAAGTAGTCTACGGTCAGGCACCTCCAGCTCTTC
Source organism: Larix kaempferi (assembly GCA_027924585.1). Classification (NCBI taxonomy): domain Eukaryota; kingdom Viridiplantae; phylum Streptophyta; class Pinopsida; order Pinales; family Pinaceae; genus Larix; species Larix kaempferi. The sequence continues at coordinate 5,531,392 of BSBM01001879.1, forward strand.
TTCCATACACCCCCACCAGTTCACCAGTTCAGGAAGTTGACAAGGTCCTTCGCAACCGTGATCAGATTCTTCACATTTTGCGGGACAATCTTCACATGGCAAGAAATCGCATGAAGCAACAAGCTGATCAGCACCGTTCGGAGCGCACTTTTCAAGTCGGCGATATGGTTTTTCTTCATCTCCAGCCGTACAAACAATCCTCCTTGAAACTAAAAGGGCGTCATAAGCTCGCTCCAAAGTTCTATGGGCCATATCGGATCCTTCAGAGGATTGGGTCCGTTGCTTATAAATTGGAACTTCCTCCATCTTCCCGCATTCATCCAGTCTTTCATGTCTCTTGTCTGAAGAAAGTTCTTGGCACCAACATCGGCGGCCAAACAATTTTACCTGAACTGGATAATGAAGGATCCATCCTTTTGGAGCCAGAGGCCATCCTCAATCGGCGCACGCGTCAGCTTCGCTCTCGTTCTATCACAGAGGTCTTAATTCAGTGGCACGGCATGCAACCAGAGGATGCTACATGGGAACCACTCCTTCAGATTCAACAACAATTTCCACATCTAAAGCTTTGAGGACAAAGATTTTTTTAAGGGGGAGGGGATGTTAGGAACCCATGTCTTTACTTTGTTAGTATGTTGTTGTTGGACGCATATGCTTTGTAAGTCGTCCCGTATTATTTGTTAATCAATAGTTTGTGTTATTGTTGTTGGCGCATATGCTTTGTAAGCCGCCCGTAGTATTGTTAATCCATAGTTTGTAACGGCCCATGGTTTCGACCCATAGTATTGGCGCCTAGAATTAGTATATAAGTGTGTGTTGAGACCTATGAAGGCACCGTGAAGTTATTTGTATTGAGCTTGCTCAAAGGAGGTTGCCCCCTCGAAGTGGCCTGTGATCAATACAAAAGTGATTCCGAGTTCTGTCATTTCTGCTATTTCGTGTATTCTTGTTAATTAATTGTTGCAGGTGCCTCTCACACATGTGGAGCCACTCTCTCTCATTAAGTGCACCCTCCTTGGCTAAATTTAGGACTTGTAGCTTTCCTAAGATTTATTGCTTGCTTTCTTGTCAGTTACTAATGCTTTCTCTACAAAAACATGGAAACTTCTACTTTTCCACTTTCCTGCTTCTTTTCTTGCTTTGCATCTACTTTTCCTGCTCTTAACTTATTTTAACTACCTTTTTCTAGATTCCTTGAGTGTAAACATCTCATATAGATACCCTTCACCTTCCTAAATGCCCTCCTCATCCAAATTAACAAATATTGTGATAATAATAATAAAAAAATTGGACCTCATACATTGCAATTTCATAACCACATCTCCCCAATATTAAATTATTTTACAAGTTTAGCATCAAACTTTGCAAATATTTTACCCTCTTCATCACCTTGATAATTTTTCTTGAACTATACTAGGTAACTCAACACGACAAGAAAATCCATCTTTTAGGACCACAAGTTAGCACCACTTATAGTTTGTGGTGTAAATGTGGTGGTATTGGCACCACTTACATATATGTGGTGTTAAAGTGGTGTTATTAGCACCATTTATATTTTGTGGTGGTAAAGTGGTGGTATTAGCACCACTTATATTTTGTCGTGTTAATATGGTGTTATATTAGTTAATATTATTGCAAATTGAGTTTTATCTTTATGAGAAATGCCATGTTGGCAAGTACCATAAAGTGTTGCTAAGCTATTATTTTCCACTTGGACATGTAAAGGCATGATTTAATTATGTGTATTTGCACCATAAACAAATTCACAAATAATTAATTTGAAAATAACTCAATTCAATATTTATTTATTTTTTCATATCAATTAAAATAAATGATCAAAGATTAATTTATCAGTTTTTGCACCATACTTACAAGAAGTTCAAATATTAAGCAAATAAATTCAAGTGATTCATTTATGAGGTTTACACCACAAGCACAACAAGTTAAAAAAAAAATTGGAAAATAGCTCAATTCATTTATTCATTTTTTATATTATTTAAACATATAAATACAATTAAAATAAAAACAACTATTTTTAATTTATTACTATTATAATGTAGTAATAAAATTATTTGAATTTAAATTTGATTATTCATTTGAGATATTTTTATTTTCTTAATTTTTTTTTATGGAAATTAGTATTATTATTAGGTTTTTAACACAAGACATGGGTCTTAGATCCATCTATATGATCAATGGAGAAAACCTCTAGCTAAAGCACCAAAATAATCTTTAGGAATCTATGACTAAAAAAGACACCACAAAGGTCCCCACACATATTCCTAAGAGTATTCTTAGCCTCTAAGTATGGGCATTCACACTATTATAAGTTTTTAATCACTAGGGATAGGTCCAATAACCCTCAACATTGTTGAACGAACAATCATAGGCCTTAGCCTAAAGGAATCATAATCATAAAGAAATGTCATGTTATCAAGTACCATATAGTGGGGCTAAGCTCATATTTGTCACATTGACATGTACAAAAATGATTTAATTATGATGATTTGCACCATAAACACAACAACATCAAAAATAATTATTTTGTAATAACTTAATTCAATTTTTTTCATTCAAATAAATGCCCATGATTAATTTATGAGGTTTTAAACCACAATCACAACAATTTCAATTATTTGTTTTTATCACTATTTAAACCAACAAGCTCACATGATCCATTTATGAGGTGTTGCACCACAAACACAAGAAGTTCACAAATAATTATTTTCTAAATAGCTCAAGTCGACTATTCATTTTTCAATATTATTCAAGCAAATAAATACTCATGATTCTTAACGTTGACAAATAATGAAAAACAACCATTTTTAATTTATTATTATTATAAAATATTAATAAAAATGATTTGAATTGAGATTTCATTATTTGATAGGGCATATTTTTATTGATATTATTAAATTTTCTAATGGATATTAATATCATTACTAGGCTTTGTGCACAAGACATGGGTCTTAAATCCTTGGAGATGTTCGAGGGAGGAAACCTCTTCCTTGGGCCTTAAATGAATCTTTTAGGAATCTAGGACCAAGACATATGGTCAACACACATATATTCCTAAGAATATTCTTAACATCTATGTGTGTATATTGATTGCATTATAAGGTTTTGATCACTAAGGATAGGTTTATTGGCCCTCGATCTAGTTAAGAGAAGAAATCTATGCCTTAGCCTAAATTAAACTTCTAGGCATGTAGGGATAATAATGTTTTGTAACACTAACACAAATGAATTTTTGAGAAGATCTATGGCCTTATAATAGGGATAATGGGGGGATTTGGAGGATCTAAAACTAGGTATAAGTCTTTAGGGAATAGAGATGATTAAGGAAGGAACCCCATGCTTTGGACTTTAGAGGAAACCTCTAGGCATACAAGATGAACAACTATACCTTGAAACACCACATAAGGCCTCCTAAGGGTATCCTTGGCTTGATATTGAGGGTATTAATGTAAGTAAGAGGTTATTTTTAAGCACTATATATGGGTGTTTTGGCCCTTTACTTGTTTGAGAGAGGAAACCTAGGCCTTATTCCCTAGTAAAATATTTTGTGCATCCAAGCAAAAATACAACAGCTCGAAGCACTACAGATGACATATTGGGGTTATTATTTACCTCTATGTAAGGAAATCAACACCATTATGAGTTTGTTTCTAGTATGCATCGGTCTTAGGTTTTTGTATAATGTCATAGGAGGAAACTTCGGCCTTAAACCCTAAGGGAAGATTTAAACCGCACCCATAAATTCCAAACACTATCCTTGGCATCTCAACATTCATATAAGTGACACTAGGTATGCAAACCTTAGGCATAGTCATTGTTAATTTTTCATCATTTAATTCAATATGATCTAGGATCTTAACTGAGATAACAACATGTACAACATATCAAACATAAGAGACAAGAGACACAAAGCTTTTCATGGGGAAACCATAAAGGATAAAACCCTACAACTTCCTCAGAGATAGAATGAGCACCAACACAAAACCCAAAAACAAGAGATAGTCTCCTAGCAACTTCTCCTCCTCCACTTGTGTGCACTCCTCCTCTCTCTCACTAATGCAAAGTGAGTGAGTGTGTGAATAGATAAATAGAGAGGTGGTCCTCTCTATTTATACTTTACCTTTACTTTCCTTTTACTCTAACTGGGCCGACCTCCCTTAGGAGAGTCTAATAACCCATTACCACTTGTCACTAGGTTGACCCCACCATGGTGGTCTAATAAGCCTTTAACTCATATTAGGTTGACCCCTCTAGGGTGGTCTAATAACGCATCAAATATAAGTTATGACACTTACAATGTAACTTGCGACACTTGCAAATACAAATGACGACACTTCCAATTAGAGGAATAATACATCTTCGTTGGGGATACAATAAAGTACAAATGTAATACATACAATATACAAGTGAATATCTTCCGAAGTTACAAATACATCAACACTCCCTCTTAACTAGGAAGGTATTCTCTTGACACAGGTCATCAATACACATAAGCACAAGTCTTCAATACTGGAGCTAAATCATCTTCTCTGGATCACTGGAGCATCATCGTCACTGTTGTTGTCCTTGATCACTAGTTCTATCTCTCAATTCTTCTCGTCATAGGTTGTTCTATAGAGCCAACCCTTTTTCATGTTGGATGTAGGCCTAGCCTTTGCTTCATATCCGCGAGCAGCAACTGGTGGAATCTTGGGACTGATTATGTGCATTTGCAAAACTTGACACGAGCATCTCAGGATCCTTTATGTGCCTAGCACGACCGACAAGATCTCCCAGGACTGATTACATACAGCCTTCACAAAACCTTAAAAGAGAATCTTGCAACTGGAAAGATCTCTAAATAGCATCCCAGGACTCATTACATTCCCAACACAAACTATCGTATCTCCAGGACTGAGTACATGTGAACTTCACAAAACCTTAAAAGAGAATCTACCAGTCGGCAAGATCTCTAAAGAGCATCCCAAAACTCATTACGTGCCTAGAACAACCTATCGGATCTCTAGTACTGATTACATGTGAACAGGAAAAACCTTAAAAGAGCATCTTGCGACCAACAAGATCTCTAAAGAGCATCCCAAGACTCATTACGTTCCTAGCACAACCTATTGTATCTCTAGGACTAATTGCATGTCTAACTAGCACAACCTGCAACATATCCATGGGTTTGAAGTATCATCCTGATACTCATGATCAACCCGATCATCCTCGCATGGAGCATCATGTTAATGCTCATGATCATACTAATCATCGTCATCTAGAACATCATATGGAGCATCATCCTGATGCTCATCACACATGATCATACTGATCATCATCATACATAGCATCATCCTGATGCTCATCACACATGATCATCCTGATCATCATCATACATAGCATCATCCTCATGCTCATCACACAGCTCTTACATCCACATCCATGGGGAGGATCCTCCTACCACCATGCTTGGAAGGGCTCCTGCAAATGTGTCCCATCAATTCCTCCTCGAAGTATCTTCTATCTAAAGAAGACCAAGCCTCTCTCTGAAGCAGTCGAATTTCACTCTGGCTAGTGGTTTGGTCAACACATCTACTATCTGCTCGTCTGTCGCAACATACAAGAGCTTCACTGCTCCTCTCTACACCATATCCCTGATATAGTGATACTTGATCTCGATGTGCTTCGAATTGTGATGGAACACCGGGTTCTCGAACAACTTCACACAAATATGGTTGTCACAGAATATACAAGTAGCATCCAATTGGAGATCAAACAAATCAGACAGTAGCTTCGTTAGCCATACTGCCTCACAACTAGCCGAACAAGCTGTGACATAATCTGCTTCGGCTATACTCAGTGCTACGCGGGATCGCTTCCTGCTAAACTAAGAGATCACACCTGATCCCATACTGAAGTAGCACCTTGAATTTCTCTTCCTATATGCAGCACTGCCTACCCAATCTGAATCAACATAACCCTCCAGGTTAAACTTTTGATTTGCATCATACTTGAGCCCATAATCAACCGTACCCTTCAGGTACCTCAGAATATGCTTTACAGCAATCAAGTGAACATGTTTAGGATCCATTAGGAATTGGCTCAAGGTGTTCACAACAAAGAAAATATCTGGTCTTTTGTTCATCAAGTACATCGAGGACCCAATCATCTGACGATACATCGTGGCATCGACCAACTCTGATGAATCATCACTCAATAGCTTCAGGTTCGATTCCATATGTGTGGCCATGGCCTTGCAGTCCATCATCCCGAACTGCTTCAGGATCTCTACTACATAATTCCCTTGTCCAAGGAAGATTCTATCTGCATGCTGCCACACCTCCATACCTAGAAAGTAATGCATCATACCCAAGTCCTTCATCTTGAAATCGGCAACAAGCTTCCTCTTCGTATCAACAATCAATCCAACCTCACCTGTCACAAATATGTCATCTACATACAGTAGGAGTATCACTGGATTTCCTTCCTCAACCTTGTAGTAACGGTTGGAATCTGATTTACTCTTGGTAAATCCCAAACTAGAGAGGAAGCTATCAATCCTGCTGTACCATGTTGTGGGTGCTTGTTTCAAACTGTACAAGTATTTCTTTAATTTGCACACATGTGATTCCTTGTCATGTGTCTCAAAACTGAGTGGTTGCTCCACATACACTTCTTCTTCGAATACACCATTCAAGAAAGATGTCTTGACATCCATCTGGTGTATCTTCTACTTCATCACTATAGCCAGAGCAAGTATTGTTCTGATGGAAGTGTATCTGGCTACAGGTGCAAAAGTTTCTTCATAATATATCCCTTCTTTCTAGGAGAAGCCACTGGCCACAAACCTTTCCTTGTATTTCTCTATGCTGCCATCTGCATCATGCTTAATCTCACTTGGAAGTTACAACAGAGTTCCCTTCTCGTCTTGGGACCACATCCAATACATAATTCTTCATGATCGACTGGTACTCCTTGATCATGGCACCCTTTCATTACTGCATCCCTGATCTTGGGAACTTTAGATTCTTCAATATCTTCATTAGTTAGTTTTCTTGAACTTCGTTGCTGGAATAAATGTCGTTGTCCTTCTTTTGTAGGTGATTGTACAGGATCTTTCCTACAAGTCAAATCCAATTGCATGATTAGAAACTTCTCATAGTTTTTATGAATAAATTCTTACGCATAAATACGTATGTCATACAGTCATGCAATTATCTTAGCCAATTCTTCAATACAACATTCATCCATATCCCGTATTCATACGGTAACTTTCTAGATTCCTTCCATCTCTACCAGAACATTGTTAAGAGTGTGCACTACTCCTAACATGTTAGCAAAGAGGTTTCATTCTAGATAAGTAGCAATGGAATGTTGTACAATACCATAGGCCACTTACCCATTACTATATTAGTAGTATCGTGTTCATTAATGCAACTTTTCTAAAATGCATAATATGCATCCTACATCTAGGAACATAAGTATGTACATGACTGAACAACATCATTTAAGTAATCATATATACAGGAAATGACAATTCAAATAATTATCTTTGTTTAGTTGTTGTTGGGTGGAATCCCTCTCAATCTTTGCTTCTTTGCAGGAACTACTGGAGTGTGCTCCCTCTTGATCTTTGCTTCCTTTATGATATCATTTATGTCTTTGAACTTCTATCCATCCTGGACCACTATGCATGCTTAAGTGTGCACTAGTGTCATCATTGTGTGATCCTCAAGATCGCATACATAATCATACATTCATTAGTATAATATCAATAATATCAAAACATTATGATTCTAAATAGTCTTAAACATGTATGGTCATGGTCATTTCATACACAGTTAATTTATTACAAGCGTTAGTATTCAAGGTTTCAGGGAGGACTTCTTTTACTCATGCATATTCTTATTTGACCATAGGAATCTTCTAGTTTTTCATATCATTAATCAAACTAAGAAGCATAATATACATAAACCCATGATTACTCAAACTTATAATTATCAATCATACAAAAGTATAAGATCCTAACACAAGGTAGGATTCTAACTTGATATAGGAAAAAAAAATACCTGGATTATGATGTTTGCTAGTTATGTCTAACATACCCAAACAATGTCTTCTTTTGTTCTCTTCAATGATTAAGAGACCTTGTGCTAGTACACTGCATATCTCATAAGTTAAGCAATGTAGAACAAAATTATACATACCTCGTAAGTAGAGCTTCTATGTGATCAATGGCTATGGATGAGTCTTTGTCTTCATGTCACCATGGTCATATGTTCTTGATCTAGAACGTGATTTGTCTTTCTTGATGTACCTTTCATGTTAGCAGACAATATTATCCTCATACAACACCACAGTGCATTAGTACAATCATAAGTGTCATAACCGTAATCAATGAATGTCTTCTATCATTCAGATGCATTCATACTTTTACTAAGGTGATAAGACAAGTCTAAAATTAAGCAAGATTCTACTAACCTCAATAATATGAAGACAAACCTAATCATGAACAGATTTCAAAACATACCTGTATCTCCTTAAGTCATACCTATCAGGATTGCTTGTAGTCTTTTTATTAAGGCCTTAGCCTCATCTCCCTCTAGAACTAGAACTTATTTACATATGTAAGTGTCCAATTCATTCTCTTCTGGGATTAACCCAATCCACTTTGATTTGCTGAAACTGGATCTGGAGCTGACTAGGGTTTGACAAAGAAACCCTAAAAATACAAACTTGGAATTTCAAACTTATGTCTAGATAGGGAGATGCATTTGACTAAGGCAAGCAAGTTGTTGTGCTCATATTTTGAAAACTCCAAAAATTGACCCTCCAAAATTGACCTACGAATTTTGGATCTGTAGCTTCTTTCAAAATCTGGTTTTCTGGTTTTCTAGTCAAAAACCCAAACTAGGGTTTGATAGATCCTGGGGTTCTACCCAACCAAAAACTTCGATCTTGGTCTCTAAATTTTGATTTTTCCTAGGAGATAAATCTTGTGCTAAGATCACTCCAAAATTCCACTTCTGTCAAAAGCCCTAATTTCCCGCAATAATGACAAGCCAAAATGAAAATGCTCAGAATCGAATTATGTTTTGACATAAATATATGCCATATTGTTTCTGGTGCATCTCTGAAATTTCGGATCCTTAGGGTTTGAAACTTCGGCCTGTAAAAAATTCAGATCCTGAACCTTTGCCAAAATGGATTTATAGCGAAAGTGCCATGATGACTGGTTTTTACTATACCAAGCCCAAGCTTCCAATTTGTCGCAAGTGCAACAAGTGTCGTAAATTGCATACAATGCCTTCCTTCAAGATAGCTTTGGTACCATGTTAGTTTTTCTTCATTTAATTCAATATGATCCAGGATCTTAACTCAGAGAACAACATGTACAGCATATCAAACATAAGAGACAAGAGACAAGAGACACAAAGATTTTCATCGGGGAAACCATAAAGGAGAAAACCCCGCAACTTCCTCAGAGATAGAATGAGCACCAATACAAAACCCCAAAACAAGAGATAGTCTCCTAGCAACTTATCCTCCTCCACTTATGCGCACTCCTCCTCTCTCTCACTAATTCGAAGTGAGTGAGTGTGTGAATGGATAAATAGAGAGGTGCTCCTATCTATTTATACTTTACCTTTACTTTCCTTTTACTCTAACTGGGACGACCTCCCTTAGGAGAGTCTAATAACCCATTACCACTTGTCACTGGGTTGACCCCACTAGGATGGTCTAATAACCCTTTAACTCATACTGGGTCGTCCCCTCTAGCGTGGTCTAATAACCCATAAAATATAAGTTACGACACTTACAATCTAACTTGCGACACTTGCAAATACAAATGACGACACTTCCAATCGGAGGAATAACACATCTCCGTTGGGGATACAATAAACTACAAATGTACTACATACAATATACAAGTGAATATCTTTGGAAGTTACAAATACATCAACAGTTATGAGAGGAATTATAGGAACTAGGCCCTAAAGGGTAGTTTTATCCTTATCGCGCTAATAGCAATGACTCAAGCTATCACTTAGCAGATCATGCAATGTATAAGATATCATTATTCTCAAAGTGGGGTATGGGTGGAAATATGTGGTTTTGCATACTAGCGATGGGTGTGAGGAAATAGTTGGGGAAGAAATTGAAAGAATTATACACTAACATAATATTATTGAGCTAATGGGAAATGATCAAGACCATGAACCATAACATACACCATTTAAAGTTGATATTTGAAATAATTGTTGGATATGAGCATAATCACGAGTTTTTGCATAGAGGGATGGATCTCAAGTCCTTTATTGGAGTCATAAAAGTAAAGCAAGAGCCTTATGTAGGTGTCCCAAGGCCTTCATAATGATATTACATAGAATATGACCATGATGTTATCCCCAAATAAACCATTAATGCATCCAAATCCATTGAGACACTATGTATCTAGGTCTTATGGCCTTTTATCCTTAGATAAGATCAACGGAGGAGACCTAAATATCGACCACTAAAGGAATCTTCTAGCCATCCAAGGCTAAGAAGGTTTCCTACAACAACAACACATGGTTAGTGGAGTATGCCTTAACCTTTTCCCCTAAAGGAATCTTGTAACTATCTAGGGGTAATACATTTTCCTCCACCAACCATACACAACCTTCTAGTTGTATAATTGGCCTATGATTGAGGATGTTGTTATAGTTAGGTGTTGTTAAGTAGCATGCACATGTCTTAATCCCTTGGGAATTATGTTCCATGGAAGAAGACCATGTTTTTGGCCCTAAAGAAATCATTGATGCATCTAGATCCAAGAATACTACCTAAAAGCAACATTGATTACTTGAGAGGGGTATCTATGGCACTATGTATCTATGTATTGTGGCCTTGGGGCCTTACACATGGTTAGTGGAGGAGACCTAAATCTCAATCTCTAAATGATTCTTCCATCCATCTAAGGATAAGAATATTACCTCCACTAAAAACAATTGGCCTCTGAGGGTATCATTGGCGTATGATTGATTATGTCATTTACATTAGGTAGTTTTGAGTAGTATCTACATGTATCAGGGCCTTGGAAATGATGTTATAGGGAAAACAACCATGCCTTTTTCCTTAAAGAAACAATTGGGGCATCTAGAATGATGAACAATGCCTAGAGCACCATCCATGACCTTGCATGGATATCCATGCCACTATTTATCCATTTCTTGGGGCCTTGGGGAGTTGGACATGGTCAATGGAGGATACTTGAACCTATAGCCATAAAGGAATCTTATAGCCATCCAATTCTATCAAGATCGCCTCAACCAACCACACATGACCTCTTGAGGGTATCATTGTCATATGATTGAGGATATTAACACCATTATGTGAGTTTGAGAAGTATGTAGGTGTCTTAGGACCTCAGGAATGATGCTATAGAGAATAATACTATGCCTTTGGCCCTAAATAGAGCACTAAGGAATCTAGATCCCTAAATAATGACTCAAAATACCATGCATGAGTTTGCAAGGGTATGCATTTAGCTTTATATCTAGGTCGTAGGGACTTGAGGTCTTGGACATGGCCACTGGAAGAAATTTGAACCTTGGGACCTAAAGAAATATTTTATCCATCCAAGGATAAGAAGGTTTCCTCCACCAGCCAAACATGGCCTCCTAAGGGTATCATTGGCCTATGATTAAGGATGAAAATTCCAGTAGGTGTGTTTGAAAATATGTATGTGTCTCAATTCCTTGGGAATGACCTTCTAGGGGAAAGACCATTCATTTATCCCTAAAGGAACCATTAAGGCATCCCAAACCATGAACAATGCCTTAAATCACCATGTGTGACTTTGGAATGGTATCCATGGCACTATGTATCCAAGCCTTGGGGATTTGGGGGATTGGAAATGGTCATGGGAGGAGGCATGAAGCTCAAGCTCTAATGAAATATTCTAGCCATCTAGAGATAAGAAGGTTCTATCCACCAACAACACATTGCCTTTCAAGGGTCATTGGAATATGATTGAGAATGTTAGTGACATTAGGGTGTTTTGAGGAGTATGTACATGTCTTAGGGTCTTGGGAATGAAGTTCCAGGGAGGAATAACATGTGTTTAGCCCTAACGAAATCATCGAGGATTCCACAACCATGAACACTGCCTCAAAGAACCACACATGCATTTGTAGGGATATCCATGGCATTATGTATCTAGGTCTTGTGGCATTATGGAATTCTACGTGGTGAATGAAAGAGACTTAAAAATAGGGCCTTAAAGGAATCTTCCAGCCATCTGTGTCAAAAAAGGATTCCTTCACCAACCACAGATGGCCTCTTGAGGGTATCATTGGTCTATGATGAGTGATTTTAACACCAATAGTTGGGTTTGAGAATGAGACACATGTCTCGGGGCCTTGGGAATGACACTCTATAGAAGAGGACCGTGCCTTTGGCCCTAAAGAAACCATTTAGGCAATACTAAGCCATAAATAATGCTAGAAATCACCACACATGGCTTCAAAGGGTATCCATGGAACTATGCATCCAGGTGATTAGGACTTGGGGCATTGAACATGGTCAAGGGAGGGGACCTAAACCTCAGTCTCTAAAGGAATCTTCTATCCATCCAAGGATAAGAACGATACCTCAACCAAACATACATAGCCTCTTAAAGGTAGCATTGGATTATGATTGAGAATCTTAGTACAATTAGATATTTTGAGTAATATCTACTCGTTTCAAGGCCTTGGGAATGATATTATATGGAAGAAGACTATGTGTTTGGCCCTAAATTAATTCTTATGGCATTTAGAGCCATGAAAAAAGTGTCAAGGAGTCATGCATAATTTCGTAGGGGTATCCATGGCATTATGTATCTAGGTTTTTTTCCTTTGGGAATTGGACATGGTCAATAGATGACACTTGATCCTCAATCCCTAAAGGAATATGTTAGCCATCTAAGGCTAAGGAGATGGTCTCCACCAACCACACATGGCCTTGGGAGTGGAATTCTAGGGAAAAAACCATGCCTTTATCCCTAATTTACATCAATTTACTTTCTTGGATAATGGTACTGATGAATCTACAAAGGATTCCATTTTCAATGTTCTCCCTTATAAAGTTGCTTTTATGAATGACGGTTGCAGGTACTTGGGTAATTTCATTAAACCCATTCACTATCTCAAGGGGGATTGGTCCTAGATTCTTAGAAAAATTGACAATAAATTGCAAAATTGGACATACAAGTGGTTGTCTCTTGGGGGCAGGTTAATTCTTTTCAAATCAGTTTTGGAAAATATTTTTGAATGTTGGTTGTCCCTCGCAAAGGTTCCAGAGTCCACTCCTGGAAAGATATGGAAAAAGTGCTCCTCTTTTCTATGGGCTAGTACTCATAAAAAATCAGCTTATCACATAGTCAACTAGAAAAGGATTGTAGCCCATAAACATATGGAGGATGGGGACTAAAAAACATTTTTCACTTTGGGAAAGCCCTTGCGGCAAAGAGTCTTTGGCGTTGTCTTTTTCATGGGGGACTTTGGAGCAAGGTCATGATAAACAAGTATTTTCAGGCTCGGGTTTTGATTGAATGGTGTAGGGCTGGTGGTCCTGTACACAAGCAGGTTCCAATATTGGGATGAATCTGACCTTTGTTTTCCATATCCTTCGTAAGTGGCTAGTTTGGTGCATTGGTGATGGTAATAGTATATTTACAATCGTGATCCTTTTATGGGTGATGCAGATATTTACAATCTATCGGCCCCACTTTTGGATTCCTTAAGCCACTCGGGCATCAAATTTTTCTCCTAGGTATATCGTGGTGGGGATCCCTCTCACAGACGGATTGGTGTGGTAAATTTAGGACTTTATGGGGTCATTGGATAGGAATTGTATAGGTTCATTCACAAGATGATTCTATGTGGCATTGTTCTCTCAAATTGATTCCAATTGTGTGGTCACGACTAAAGCGGCTTATGATGCTTTCTGTGCGACTAGTGAGCCTTGGATTAGTCAGTGGTGGTTTAGTTGCATTTGGGGTTGGCACTTCCCCTCAAGGTTATCAATTTTATGTATCTTCCATTATAAAACAGAGAGCTTACATGGAATATTTTTCAAAAGGGAGAGTGTTGGCACGTGTGTAATTCCTTGGGCAGTCAATGTCAGAATTGGTAGGTAAGAAGTTATTGCAGTAGCTGTAATCTTGTAAGGCCTGAGTAGACCAATTAGACATAGTAGAAGACTCTAGAGAAGGCTAGACAGAGTAGAAGACTCTAGAGAAGACTGTACAGCGAGGGAAATTGTCACGAGATTGAATTCAAGGAGCAATGCAATGTGTGTGAAAATAATGCAAGCACGGGGAAAGACAAAAATATGCAGCTCTCTACTTCTTCTGTACTGCTGCACTTAATGTTTCTCTCAGAAACCACAAAGGTTTCTCTGTTTCTCTCCTGTATATCCCTTGGACGTGCCAACCAGATATAATGTAGGAACATCAAAACAAACCAACCAGATATCATGTCCATCGCTGAAAAGGAATGGGTGACGGCGTCTGGAAATATCGTACAACAAACTTTTTCTGTCAATGATAATTTCGCAGATTTATAATGTAAAGTAACACCAAGGATTTTTTATTTATATCAATCCCATGATTGCAATCGTAGCTCGAATGAAATAAGAAGAAAGGATGATATAATGGAAGTATAAGCCGACATAAAAACATATATATTATTTTTTAAACCTTAATTATATCACACGACCATAAAATATGGATTTACTTATTAAAAAATATTATTGAGTGATGCCCATGGCCAATTTCATAAATCGTGACGATATGATCATCAATATAAGGGCTGTTAAAACGATGGTTCGCCATGAGATTATAAAAGAAATATTTATTTTATAAGTATTATATGTACACCATTAGAAGGTTTTGAATCGTGAGGATGATTTTCATTCCTATAGACATGACTCTAAAGAAAAAGAAAATTATGTTAGAGATTAGAATAAGCTTTTAATTTTGATGGACCATGCACAAAATCTAAAGCTACCACAAAACTTTAAGGTTTATGGAAAATCCTCAAATCCTTAACAAACAAATTGATGTATGGGCTTCATGACGAGGTTTTTTATACTAGAATGAAGCCATTGAGATAGGGTGTAAAGGGGAACATTAATGTTATAAGGGATAAATTTGGAATATATGGTTCGGAGACCATGCGAATGATCCAAAACCACCATAAAGACCCTATAAAAGTATCATACTACCACTCATGCCATATAAAGAGAAACTTTGGCTTTTGTTGGCATATGGGTGTCATTGCAAGGTTTTGTGTAGAAGGAATGGTTCTTAGGGCATGGAAAATGTTCTATGACACAAAATAGGTCTTGAATGTTTAATGGATGTTTCAAAACTTTTATTTTAGTTTTTTTTATAGGATGATGTCTAATAGACTTTTATTTTACCTAAATTTACTCTACATGGGAACTAAATTCCTTGAATAATTTTGGTACAAAATAAGAGAGAAAGTTTGGGGGTTGGTGCAAGGTAATGCCACCCAATATTGACACATTAGTTGCAATGGAAACCTCAAAAAACAGAAGTTTGTTCACTAAAACTAAATTTTAAAGGTCTTTGCACAACTTTTTAGAACACGATGTAGAAAAGATGAAATGTAGACAATCAAGTTACCTTTGAGAATATATAATTTATATTTATGAAAAATTACTATAACTCAAAGAACATCATGTTATCCAAAGATTGGTATGGTCTCCTTTTCTAAAACATAGTGCATATGTTTACATTAGGCCCTTTGTTTGGTATGTAAACACTAAATGTTTTTGAAAAAAATGTGCAAAGTTGTAGTTAACAGGTGGTTCTTGTGTGAGAAGGTTGAGCATTAAACCCCGCTATGAGGGTCTTAACATAATCAATGTACTTTTTATTTAGTGTGTAGGTCTTCATATGCACTTGTACGAGTTTTTCAATTTCAAAATAGGTGAACCAATAAAAAATTACAAAGAAAATAAGAAATATGATTTATAATGTATAGTAACACCAAGGGTTTTTTATTTATATCAATCCCATGATTTCAATTCGAAAATGATTGCAACTGGTAGCTCGAATGAAATAATGGAAGTATAAGCCGACATAAAAAAATTAAAAAAAAATAAAACCTTAATTATATCACAGGACCATAAAATATGGATTTATTATTGGGCGGGGCCCATGGCTAATTTCATAAATTGTGACGATATGATCATCAATATAAAGGCGGTTAAAAGGAGAGTTTGCCATGATATTATAAAAGAAATATTTATTTTATAAGTATTATATGTTCATGACCATTACAAGGTTTTGAATCTTGAGGATGATTTTCATTCCTATACACATGATTCTAAATAAAAAGAAAATTATGTTAGATTTTAAAGAAAAATAAAATTATCTTAAAGATTAAAATAATTTTTTAATTTTTATGGAGCATGCAAAAAATCTAAAGTTAAGGTTTACCAAATATCCTCAAATTCTCGACAAAAAATTAATGTATGAGCTTGATGACAAGGTTTTTTACACTAGAAATGGTTATTGAAGCCATTGAGACATGGTGCAAGGGGGAACATTAATGTCATAAGGGATAAATTTGGAATATATGGTTCGGGGACCATGTGAATGATCCAAAATCACCATAAAGACCCTATAAAAGCAAACTATTGTACGCATATTCCATATGGGTGTCACTCCAACGTTTGAGATGTCAATGATGGTTCTCAATGCCCTACATATGTTTTAAAGAGGCACATGAATGCCTTAGGTTCTAAATAATGTTTTTAGTGCTCACTAACTATGCACATTGTCTACAACCACCACACATGCTCTATAAGAGGAATGTTTACCTTACAAGTGTTATATAGCTACCATTACACTACAGATGATAATTAGAGCCCTAGACATCATACAGGAAGGAACACCAATGTCTTATATTCTGAAAGATAATTTTATATCTCTCATATAATGCTTAAGGTATTAAACTAAAACTCATGCGATATAAAGGAAAAATTTGGCTTTTGTTGGAATATGGGTGTCATTGCAAGGTTTTGTGTAGTGGGAATGGTTCTTAGGGCATGGACAATGTTCTATGAAACAAAAGAGGTCTTGAATGTTTAATGTTTGTTTCAAAACTTTTATTCTAGTTTTTTTATAGGATGATGTCTAATAGAATATTAGTTTCCCTAAATTTACTCTGCATGGGAACTAACTTCCTTGAATCTTTTTGGTACAAAATAAGAGAGAAAGTTTGGGGGCTGGTGCAAGGTAATGCTACTCAATATTGGCAGGTTAGTTGCAATGGAAACCTTGAAAAACAGAAGTTTGATCACTAAAAATAGATTTTAAAGGTATCTATGCAACTTTTTAGAACATAGTCTAGAAAAGATGAAATGTAGACAATCGAGTTACCTTTGAGAATATATAATTTTTATTTATGGAAAATTACTATAACTCAAAGAACATCATGTTATCCAAATATTGGTATGATATCGTTTTCTAAAACATAATGCATATGTTTACATTAGGCACTTGGTTTCATATGTAAACACTATTTTTTTTTTGAAAAAAATGTGGAAACTTGTAGTTAACAGGTGGTTCTAGTGTGAGAAGGTTGAGCATTAAGCCCCACTATGAGGATCTTAACATAATCAATGCACTTTTTTATTTAGTGTGTAGGTATTCATATGCACTTGTATGGGTTCTTCATTTCAAAATAGGTGAACCAATAAAAAATTACAAATAAAATAAGAAAGCAATGTTTTTTTACAAGTTTGACATATGGCAAATAAAAAAAAATATATATATATAAAAGAATATTATTTTCCTCAAAAGTATAAATATATGAAATCTGCACAAAAATCTATATAAGTTTGTGCAATTTGAGTAGCAATAAACCATTATAGCATATGTAGTTGCATGCCTAAACCACGGGTTTGACAATCCGAACCTAAAACAAAAGCAAACAACTCATCCACCATGTAGGTGTAACAAGTAATTCATGTCAAACATTTTTAAAATTTGAAACGTGCACATGTTGATAACATGCATCCATTTATATATGAAAAAATAACATGTGCGGATTATTATCACATGTGTGTTATTAAATGCACATGTGTTATTGTTCCCTACAAATTCATTTCTTTTCACTCTCTCTTTCTCTCTTTATCTCTCTAACCCCACCTCTCTCTCCCATTGTCCCTAAACCCCTTCCTCTCTAAACCCCATCTCTCTCTCCTTATCTCTATCTGACCCCTTTCCTCCTCCCCCTAACCACTAACCATCCTATACCTCTCTCTCTCTCTCTCTCTCTCTCTCTCTCTCTCTCCAACCGTGTCCGGTTGTGAAATTATGAAGCGAATATAAATTCCATATTTGAGATAAAATGATAATATTATATTGATAGATGATAATGATTACAAATGAATCTCACCTTTATAGGCTTGAGTGTGTAAAATGAAAGGTTACACCATTTCATATACTAATTAACTAATTTAATTAATATTTTATTTTATATTTGTTACATGAATCTCTCTTTTATTCTTAATTTGTGTTGATGCTTGATTTGAGTGAAGTGATCTGGATTGGTCTCTCTATCTTGATGATGGCCTAGGTCCTTCTTATGCTGCGACTCTTTATCCTTGGGTGGCAA
Organism: Larix kaempferi; assembly: GCA_027924585.1. Taxonomy (NCBI): domain Eukaryota; kingdom Viridiplantae; phylum Streptophyta; class Pinopsida; order Pinales; family Pinaceae; genus Larix; species Larix kaempferi. Next base: position 5,550,069 of record BSBM01001879.1, read on the forward strand.
ATTCCTTAGACCATACAATCGGTACTTACTTCCTTTCCATGTGAAACTCATGTATTGTTTTTGTAGATTGTTAGAGTATGTCCCTAGTGATGCTAACAAGTCAGCGCCTAATACCATGTCTACTTCCTTGAGTGGTAAAGCAATGCAATTGAGTTGTAGGTGTAAGTTTTGTATGTGTAATGAACCCTTATGACATTTTCCTACTTCTTCTATGTGTTGATTAGCAATGGTTGATGCTTTAAGCCCTTTTGCGGGAAATGCAAAAATATTAAGTTCCTTTTCCTTATTGATGTCGATCAAATTATGGGTGCTTCCATAATCGACCAAAATTTTGACATCCCTATCTTTAATTTTCCCATTAAGTTGTAGTCTTTTTGGCCCTGAATTCCTTGATTCTGTTACTCGGAATATGAGTTGTTCTGTTTTGAGGATGTCACGATTTCTCAACTGAGGTGGAATATATCTTCTTGCGAGTGCTTGGATTCCTTTCTATTGGGTGTACTCTCTCTCAGGTGTCTCTACCTTTTCTTCCTTACAAACTTGTTGAGTACACGTAACCGTCGCAATTGCTGCTTCATATGAGCTTGTGTCTGTATCTGCATCAGCTATATCTGCCTCTCTTGATACTTTTACTTGCTTCCCATTAATGATTTTGCAATGTAAGGTGTGATTGGTTTTGCATTTATGGCCTGGAAACCAATCTTCTCCATAGTGACAGCAAGTATTCTTCTTATTTTTCCTGTCACTGTCGATGTGACTGCTCGATGTTTTTGAGCTCTTTTCAACTTTAGAGCCATATGACTGATATTTGTTACATTGATGATTGGGTGACCATGTATCTTTGCAATACCTGCACTGGGTCTCTTACTGTCACAAATATCCCTTGTTAAGGTTCCCTTGTCTTGATTGTTTTAATTTTTCCTCAATAAGTTTTTCTTTGCACCTAGCCTTATCCAAATTGCACGTGTTATGTAATTCTAATTCATCTCTTATGTATGGTTTAAGACCAGATATATATGTCTGGAGGCACTGACCCTCTGTTAATTCTAGTACACGTGTCGCTAATGCTTCCCATGCATAGGTGTATTCTTCCACGTCGCTTTCTTGTTGTATCCTAGTCAGTTTGGGGAAAAATTATTTCTCTGTCACATCTTCGAATCTTTTAAAGAAATCATTTTTTAATGTGTCCCAACTGTAGGCACATACCATTATTGTTTTCTTCCACCACATGTACCAATTGTATGCCCGTCCTTCAAGCTGCATGGAGGTGTATTTAATTTTCTCATCATCTGAAAAGATTTTGTGAATGTAGAAGAATTATTCCGCCTTGTTGATCCATGCCATGCTCTGTTTTGATTCTCCATCGAACTTGAGTAACTCCAATTTAGGTTTCATTAAGTATCCTTCCATTGATTGCATTGTGGCCCAATATGGTTTATGATGATTGTAGTCTTTATGGTCTTCTAGGATCTCCACTTTGGGGGATTTGATTGATGATCATTTGTATCGGTTATATCGCGACATGAAAGGTTTCCCTTTGGCGACTCTCCATTTCTAGCGTCATCTCTATTCTTAAAAAATTGCTTGATATTTTCTAATCCTGCATCGAAGTATGCTTTCATTTCCTCTTGTACCTTCCTCATTTCCCAAGAGACTATTCCGGCAACTTCATATTGCACCCTGCGCGAAAACTCTTCTTTTTCTTCGTGAAACTCTTTGTCGAGCTTCTCCATTCTTGTGTTTAGACCTTCGAGGATTTTTAAATCTCTAATTTGGTCTTTTTCTAATTTTTCAAGTCGGTCCTTCATTTTTGTCATGGTTGTCAATCTGGTGTGGGGGGTGAATATAGGGGAGTTATTTTGGTTTATGGGGTAAGGGAAAACACAATTAATTTCTTAGGGAGAATTAATTAATAATAATTATAATAATAATTATTATTACTATAATTATTGATTGAAATTAAATAAAAATAATAAATATAATAGATATTATATTCAAATACTTTTATTATAATTTGAATTAAGAATTTTTTTTAATAAAAATAAATATGAATTTTTATTAAAAGTTAGGGTTAATGTCGAGGTATTTGGATGCAACGAATAGGAGGAGTGCGTGGTCACAGGAAGAGGGGAGAGGCAATGGAAGATGATGGAAATCACGCAGGTGGTAGGGAGGGAAACAATGAAAGACGAAAGCAGCTGGAAGGGAGGATGAGATGGGGTAGTGCCGGAAGGTAATATGGAGGGATGGCACAAGCAGAGCTCGGGGAAGGCAAGGTGGAAAATGGATGAGATGGGTGGTGGTGCAAAATGGTGGAGGTAGGCTAGATGGTTGCATGGAACGGTGGAGGTAGGGCGGATGGAAGGGGAGTAGGAGGGGGCCGTGTAGGGAGGAGCGTGGGGAGGGAGAGGAGGCGAAGTGAAAGTAAGGGAGAAGTGCACAGGGAGGAGCGTGGGGATGGAGGGGAGGCCGAAGGACGGCTGTAGATGATGTGTGGGGATGGAGGAGTGGTTGGAGGAGAGGGACATCCGTGAAGGGATGGGAAGGAGTAGCAGTAGGGTCCGTTGGAGTGGGGAGGACGTGGGATGTGATGCGCAAAGCAGAGAGGTGAGCGGTGAAGGGAAATGGTGTGGACCAGTGTGGCAGCGTGGATGGGAAGAGTGAGCATGAGTTGGAGCAGCGGGTGGGGATGTAGATGAGTGTGGGAGGAGAAGCGTGTAGAAAACTGAGCCGAACATGGCTCCGATACCAAATGCTACAATCTTGTCCAGTTGTGAAATTATGAAGCGAATCTGACTTCCATATTTGAGATAAAGTGAGAATATTATAGTGATAGATGATAATGATTACAAATGAAGCTCGCATTTATAGGCTTGAGCATGTAAAATGAAAGGTTACACCCTTTCATATACTAATTAACTAATTTAATTAATATTTTATTTTATATGTGTTACACCCCTCCTACCCCTACTACTGAACACATCCCTCCTCTCTCTATATCTCTTTGCTCCACCCCTAATCCCCACCTCTCTCTCTCTCTCTCTCTCTCTCTCTCTCTCTCTCTCTCCGCTTATCCCTAAGCCCAACCCCTTTCTCTCTATATCTTTTTGACCCACCCCTAACCCTACTCTCTCTCTCTCTCTCTCTATATATATATATATATATATATATATCTCCTTGACCCACCCCTAACCCTACTCTCTCTCTCTCTCTCTCTCTCCCCCCCCCCCACCCCTACCACTACCCCCCCCGCTCTCTCTCTCTATCCTCCTATGCCTTCCCTCCCTCTCTCTATCTCTCTCTCTCTCTCATAACCACTACCCCGCATCATCCCTCTCCCTCTCTTTCCCACAACCCCCCTAGAAATCCCTAACCCCGATGATCCCTCTCTCTCTCTTTCCCACAACCCCCCTCCTAACAAAACCCTTAAAACCATTTATTTGTCTCTCTCTTCCAAAAACTCCCTTCACCCCCTACCCCTAATAACCCCCACCCCTCCCATATCACCCCACTCTATCTCTCAATCATCCTCTCCCTACCCCTAATCCCCTGACTACTCACCCCCTTGAACATACCCCTCATCTATCTATTTCTCCTAATATTCATCCACCCTACACTAACCTCCCCCTCATCTCTCTCTCTCTCTCTACCCCTTGTAATGCCCTCATATGACCAACTTTGACATTCAAACTATAGTGTGGTTAGATAAATAATCAGGGATTCTATTGGATTTTCAACAAGATTCAATTGGACTTGGACCTGTGTTACTTCAAAAACTTCAGCAACTGCACCGTAGCTGGATCAACTTTCAGAAAATAGGTTCTTTCTATTTATTTATTTACTAGGTTTGTTGTAATTTTTATTAAGAGGATTATTGTTGTGAGTGATTCAATGCTACAATTTCTATTGAGATATGGTAAATAGTGTCATCCAAAGTTACATTCCATGTTTTAAATAGTGGTTTTGGCTGGGTGCCCAAGAGGGGCCCTACATCTAGTATCGGATCATGGTTCTAGGCTTGGACATGTGCTCTGTTAGAGGAATATTACACCTAGGACCTTATTCATTATCAGATTATTGATTAAATGGTCCTTAACTGGTTAATTATTGCATCCCAAGGTGCGAACAAGGTTGTTATAAGTTAGTTAGGCTCAATTGAGACTTATCCACAAAGTATGGGCCAAAGGTGATCAAATTCCTATAAGGCGCCCTCATTATGACCACCTCATGCATTTATTGCACCTATTTAGCATAAGCCTCCATGTTTCCATGTTTTAAGTAAATGTTGTTGACCAAAGGCTCCCATACATTGTATCTAGTCATCTAGGCCTAAATTAGCTAATTTTGGACTCTCCTTGGATACCTAACCACCCAAAAACCACCTCCCTCACATGTGTGAACCTCAAGTGAGTCTTCCAAAGAATTCCCAATGTTCACATGAGCAATTAGTAAGGGTTTGAGGTTATTTGCGAACTCCTTAGTCAACTTAGGGGGGATTGGGTTCAAATCTAAGCTAGCCACATGCCAAGCCTCCTAAGGCACTTGAATTCTTCCAAACACTATATATATGTACTCGCAACTCATTGTTCTGAGAGATAGTGGAAATTTAATAGAATCCGATATCTGATCATTTGTGTTTCCTGATTTTTTATCATTTGTGCTGATATTCGATCATTTATGCCTGGTTTTTGAACACTTGTTTTCCATAAATGTATATGCACTTGTTTCTTGCATAATAAGTTAAATATTTCAATTGTGAGGTATCTATAGTAGCTAGATCCTAGCGTGATAGAGATTTTACATGGTATCAGAGCTCTTGGATCTATTATTTGAACCAAAATATTCTTTAAGTGGTGTGCCAGAAGTAGTGGAGAAACCACAGAAATCCCCGAAACCATTACATTGAATCCATTGGATAAATCCATTGCAGTCTATCCAAGGTGTGATTCTCTGTCGAATGTACCCAGTATCAAACAGGGTTTGAATCTCTTAGTGTAGATCCCCTGCTGAGTGATTGAGAGTTTTCTATTCCAGGTATAGCAGCTTCTACATGGATTTGAAAGTTCCTCTTCTTACTCCATTCAATTATGCAGAATGGAAGCCTGAAATGTGTGCACATATCAAGAGACAAGGTCTCTATAATGTGTCCATTGGTGCTAAGAATGAACCAGAGTCTTATGAAGAGAAAAATGATTGGCTAAATGATTGTGACAGAGCATTTGGAGCTGTGTCTATCCATGTCTCCAAGCATGCACTACTTGATTGATTCTGTAGACTATCCATTTGAGCTATGGTCCAACATGGACAATGATCTTGATGAGTAGAAGAATGGTGCATTGAGTGAGCCTATGGACACCTCTACATGTGCTCTTCCTCCTACTGTTTCGTCCTCTACTCTCTTTGATGAAGTTGTTCAAGAAGATAATCTGGAAAAATATTCAACACAAGCTCCTATTGTTACAGATCTCTTTGATTTGAATTCTTCCTCTACATGCTATGAAGTAGAATGTGAAGATACACAATATATTGCACACAATGTTGCTGCAAATGATGAAGATACAATAAATGGAGCAACCATTGTTGAAGAAGAACTATCTCTATAGTTATTGTTCTCCCATCATACTTATTCTACTAAGGATTCTTTATCAATTATTGCTCTAGAAGATAAGCATTCTTCATATAAGTTTGTTGATGTGCAAAGTTGTGGTTCCTTGGATATTTTGGAGTCTAGATCAAAATATGGAGTTCATGCATTCGCACTTCTTGGTCCTATGCCTCCTCCCACTTCCTACATGGTCACATGCACACTTCCTCAAGGTTTTGTTGAAGATGGACACAACACGCATTCGCTTGGGTTTATACTTCAATCACATCAAGCTTCATATGGTTCGAAGTTCAAGCTTTTGGGCCATCTACAAGAATTTGGAGTTGATCTCCAAACCCCTTTATTCTCTCATGAGTTTTCAAATTTGAATTTTGAGGATCATAAGTTAGTTGTTGCACCTCACTTTTAGTATGGAGTTGATGCATTCTCTCTCACTATCATGCTTCCTATTGGCACTTGTTTTCAAAATTACATTGAAGATGGAGGAGATTATTATTCACTTGGGATTGATTCTCAAGTTCATAAAGTATTATTTGGATTTGTTCTTTCCAAATTTGGTATGATGATCAAGTCTGAAGAGTATCTACTTGCACTTGCTTCCATAGTTGCATAAATCAAGCATATGATCCAAGCATGGGAGCAACATCCACTTCTTCCAAAGAAAAAGCTTCCTCTAGACATATGATAAAGTTCACACCTACTTGAGTTTTGGAGAAGTTTATTTTGGTGTATTTCATGTCCATTTTAGAGGGGAGGGTTTATTTCCCATGTGGTTTTCCTTCTTTCCTTGGTTACATGGACAAATAAAATTTTATGTTGTAAAAGGTGACTTGAGCCTTAGTTGCCAAGGCCTTATTTTGATATTTGACACAAATCTAGCTTATGGGAGGGTGTTAGAGAAATATTACACCTAAGACCTTAGTCCTTATCACATTATTGATTAAATTGTCCTTAAATGGTTAATTATTGCATCCTAAGGTGTGAACAAGGTTGTTATAAGTTAGTTACGCTCAATTGAGACTTATCAACAAAGTATGGGCCAAAAATATGGGCCAACAGTGGTCAAATGCCTATAAGGTGCCCTCATTATCACTACCTCATGCATCTATTGCACATATTTCGCCTAAAGCACCTCATTTCCATGTTTTAAGGAAATTTTGTTGACCAAAGGCTCCCATACATTGTATCTAGTCATCTAGGCCAAAATTAGCTCATTTTGGCCTCTCCTTGGATACCTAACCACCCACCAACTACCTCCCTCACATGTGTGAGCCTCAAGTGAGTCTTCCAAAGCATGCCCAATGTTCCAATGAGCAATTTGTAAGGGTTTGAGGTGATTTGGGAACTACTTAGTCAACCTAGGGGGGATTGGGGTCAAAACTAAGCTAGCCACATGTCAAGCCTCCTACGGCACTTGAATTCTTCCAAAAACTATATTTATGTAATCACAACTCATTGTTATGAGGGATAGTGGAAATTTAATAGAATCTGATGATTGATCATTTGTGTTTCCTCATTTTTGATCATTTGTGCTGATATTTGATCATTTATGCTTGGTTGTTTATCATTTGTTTTCCAGAAATGTATATGCACTTCTTTCTTGCCTAATAAGTTTAATAATTCACTTGTTTACATGCTCTATATGATTATATACATGCTCTATATGATTATATACATGCTCTATGCTCTATATGCTCTATATGATTATATACATGCTCTATATAATTCACTTGTTTACATGCTCTATATGATTACTTGTTTACATGCTCTAAATGTTTACATGCTCTATATGATTATATACTTTTTTTATTTGTATGAGGATGATTACTTCAGCTTGAGGTTTAATGACTTTCCTATTATTTTTTTTCATTATATGGATTTATTTAAAATATCAATTATGGATGTGTAGATCTATTAGTTGGCTAATGTTTTTTCTACTATAGAGCTGTGAATGCCTCTGTAGACCTAGTGTGCATGATGATCTATGGGGATATGTTATGTGTTGGTTCATGTTAACTCAATGGTTCCGATTCAACCTCCAGAAAATTGCTCCGACCTGCCTTCATAAAATAAAACTATTATATCTGATTTTAAATAGAGAATTTGCTAAATCAATGTGTGGAATATCTCAGTGCTCAGAGTCCATGCACATTGTCCAAAATGACCATACAAGCTCTTTATAAGGAATGTTTTTCCAATAGGTGTTATATAGGTACTGGTACACTAAGGATGATAATCAAAACCATAGACATAATACAAGGCACAATAATGTCTTATATTCTAAAAGATAATTTTATATATCTTATTCATGCTTAGGGTATCAAACTACCACTCATGCCATACAGAAGGAAACTCTGGCTTCTAGTTGAAATATAGGTATCAACGCAAGGCTTCATGTAATAGGGATAGTTATTCGGGAATAGACAATGTTCTAGGAAACAAAATAGGTCTTGAATGTTGAATGGATGCTTTTAAAGTTTTATTCTAGGGATGATGTCCAAGAGAATTTTCTTTTACCTAAATTTTCTCTACAAATGGCATGAATTCCTCATATTCTTGGTTTGAAATCATAGAGGAAGTTCGGTATTTGATAATCCATGATCATAAGTGAATTTCTGATATATGGAGAAAATAAAGGTATATATCTAGGTACCTTAGTTAACGGATTTTCTAATTCAAGTTAACATATTAGGGTTTTGGATGTTGCAGAATACATATATTTGTATTGTGAGTGGTTAATAATCAATATTAGAAAATGATAGGTGTGGCTCTAAGTTTTCTTGGTTTTCCCGGTTAAGGGTTTCCAACGTAAATCTATGTGTATTATGTGTGAATGTTGTGGTGTAATCTCTATTTTCCTTAAAAGAATATGTATGATTTGCTTCTCTACAACAAGTTTAAAACTTACATGTGGTATCAAAGCTCAATTATTGGCTTCAAGGGCATGCCTTTATTTTTGACGATTCGACATGATTGATAGATCTTGGGTCTGTAATAAACCTGGGTTCGGTGTGAGCTTTGAAACATTTATTTGTACATTGAAAGAGAATGGTAAGCAATTCAAGAATTGAGATCGAGAAATTTAACAATAAGAACTTTGAGCTATGGAAGCTCAAAATGGAGGATGTTTGTGAAGATCGGGAACAATGGAATGATGTGGATCTGACTAAAAAATCCACTGGAATGTTGAAAGAGGATTGGGAGAAATTATATAGAAGGGTGAGGAGTACAATCCGACTATGCTTATCAGAATCCATGTTATTGAACGTATCCAGAGAAGATAGTGCGGTAAATATTTGGACAAAGATAGGGAGTTTGTATCAATGAAAATCCTTGGTAAATTTGTTTATGCAAAAGAAATGGTATCACCTCAAAAAGGATAAAAACAACACAGTGTCAAGGCATATAAATGTTTACAATAATCCGGTAAGTGAAATAGCCTTTGTCGGCATTAAAATGGTTGAAGAAGATAAATGTATTACATTATTGTGCTCCTTTCCAGATTCCTAGGATAACCTAATTGTTGCAATAGGTAGTACTAGTCAAGCAACCTTAAAATTTGATGAAATAATATCATCCCTATTTTTAGAAGAGATGAGGAAGAAAGCCATGGATAATCATAGAATAGATTCCTCATCTCTAAGAAGTTTCCCCCAAGAGAGAAATCAATAAAAGGGATCTAGGGGGAGATCTAACCTAAGGGTAGATCTAAATCCCCAGGAAAATTTAAAAGTGTTGGAAATGTGGTAAAGATGGGCACTATAAAAAGCATTGTATATCTAAGAATGTTGAGAAAGCAAAGGTATCCGAGGATACCGCTTCCATAGAGGTGAAGAAATCCTCATAAGAAGGAGGGGATGTGTACCTATGTTCCACGGGTAATAATTTAGAACATGATATATGGTTGATTGAATCAGATGCTTCGAGTCATTTAACCCCTCATAGGGAGTGGTTTTGTGAATATGAAAAGTGCAATGGAGGAGATGTGTTCTTGGGATATGATTCACCAACCAATATCATTGGACGTGGAAGATTCAAGTTGACACTCAAGGATGGAAATATTAGAAATCTCCTTGGAGTACTATACATTCTAAATATAGTGAGAAAATTGATATCTTTCATAAATATGGATGTTGCAAGTGTACAAACTCTGTGTGGAAATGGAAAATGAAAAATGGTTTGAGGATCATTGGTATTGATGAGGGGTGTTCAGTGTGGAACTATGTACAAACTATTGGGAAGAACCATCATTGATGAATGTAACAATTTTTTTGTTCCTAAGGGAGGACATAAATAAGACAAGACCCTCACTGCATTAGGAGGAAAGACAATGCTATGGAGTTAAGGATTGGGGAAAATTCAAGAAAAGGGACTTCGAGCATTACAAGGTAAAGGTATGTTTGAAGGTATGTTTGATTTCACACTTGATTTTGATTTCTATGAACATTGCATATATGGAAAACATAATCAAATAAGATTTGCCTCTGGTTCTACAAGAGCAAAGGGAATTTTTGAGTTAATGCACAATGATGTGTTTGGAACTATTTTTGTTCCATCATTAGGTAGATTTGTGTATTATGTTTCATTTATAGATTATTTCTCAAGGAATACATGGATTTATTTCCTTAGAAAGAAATATAAAGTATTTGCTAATTTTAAAGTATTTAAGGTTCTTGTAGAGAATCAAACAAAAAAGAAGATAAAGGTGTTGAGGAAAGATAATGGTGGGGATTTCTACGAGAATGAATTTGAGGAATTCTATAAGAAGTGTGGTATAGAAAGGAAAAAGACTACTACATACACACCTCAACATAATGGAGTTGCAAAAAGGATGAGTAAGAAGCTGATGAAAAAGGAAAGGAGAATGCTCAAGAGTGCTAGGATAGGAAAAAAATATTGGTAGAGGCAGTGGATACCGCATGTTACTTTGTAAATTGATCACCCACATTAACATTGGTTGGAAAAATTTTACATGAGATATGGACTGGAAAGAAACCTTCTATTAAACATCTGAAATTTTTTCGATGTGATGATTATGTACATGTTCCAAAGGAGAAAAGGAGTAATTTGGATAATAAAGATGAAAAATGTATCTTTATCAGTTATAAAGATGGTCTGAAAGGTTATAAGCTTTGGAATTCTATAACTAAGAAGATCATTTATAGTCAAGATGTTGTCCTTAGAGAGATCAAAGAAGTTACTAGACAGGAAGTGCCTCCAATGGAAAAGGAGCCAGAGAAAATAGAGGTTGAGTTAGAACATGAAGAAACTAACTCAATAGAAGAAGTTGAATAAGAAGAAGAAGAACCTCATACCCTATTATTGAGGAGATCATCTCGTGAAAGAAAGAAACCAAAAAGGAATTCCCTTTTGATTTTCGATCTAATTTTTATTTATATATTACTGATGATGATCCTAGAAATGTGAAGGAAGTTATTGTTTTAGAGGATAACAGTCTCTGGAAGTAGTCGAAGGTTGAAGAAATGGATTCCTTGGACAAAAATGAAGCTTGGGATCTAGTTCAGTTACTAGCTGGAAGAAAATCTATTGGCAGCAAACGGTTGTTTAAAAAAAAGTTGAATGCATAAGGTAAAGTGGAGAAGTACAAATCCCACTTGGTAGCAAAGGTATATTTTCAAGTAGAGGGAATTGATTTTGGTGAAATATTTTATCTTTTTGCAAAATTAACTTCTATTAGATTCCTTCTTGCTATTGCTCCTATTTTTTATCTTGAAGTAGAGCAGATGGATGTGAAGACAATGTTACTACATGGGGACCTAGAAGAATAAATCTACATGAAGCAACCTGAAGGATTTACAGTAAAGGGCAAGAAGGAGCTTGTTTGCAATACGAAGAAGTTCATTTATGGTCTAAAACAATCTCCAACGATGTGGTACCAGAAGTTCAACACATACATATTGGGAATGGGATTTGTGAAAATCAAAGATGATCACTATGTCTACTACAAGCAGGTTGGAGAACATATTTTTTATTTAGTGTTGTATGTCCATGGCATGTTTTTGGTTGGAAACAACATGAAGGTTATCAAGGAGGTGAAAACACAGCTATCCTTCAAGTTCAACATGAAGGATCTTGGTGCTGCTAATTTCATCTTGGGAATGGAGATAAAGAGAAACCATGCACAAAAGAAACTATGGCTTATCCAAAAGAAATATGTGAAAACAATACTGCACAGGTTTAATATGTAGGAATTTAAACCAGTAAAAGTTCCTATTCTTGTAGGTGTGAGATTATCTATAGAAAAATGTCCCAAGACTGAAGAATAAAAATAATACATGTCCAATGTTCCTTATGCTAGTGCAACTGGAAGTTTGATGTATGCCATAGTATACACTAAACCAGACATTTCCCGTGTAGTGGGATTTTTTAGCAAGTATATGTCAAAACGAGGAAATGTGCAATGGACAACTAGGAAGAGGGTGTTCAAGTATTTGCATGGAACAACAGATAGTGCAATTTGTTATCAAGGAAGAGATGGAGAGGATAGACTGTTGAATGAACATGGCTTTGATGATGCTGACTCGGATGGAGATCTAGATAGTAGAATATCTATCAATTGGATGAGCAAGAGACAGAGACATGGATTTGATGTTGCTATCAATTGGATAAGTAAGAGACACATTGTAGTGGCACTATCAACTATAGAAGTTGAATACATGGAAGCCACTCATGCAATTAAAGAGGTTGTATGGTTGCAAATATTATGTTGGGACATTGGGTTTGAACAACAAGCTATAAGGTTATATTATGAAAGTCAAAGTGCAATCTTCTTAGCAAGGAACCCTACTTATCACTCAAGAACAATGCATATCGATGTGCGATTTCACTTTGTAAGAGATGTGGTTTAAAGAAAAATGGTGTTACTAGAGAAAGTCAATCCAAGAAAATATTGTACGCCATTGCGTGCAAAGAAAACAATAAGTGGGAGAATGTTTAGAATGTTTTATATTCTTTGCATGTGTGTATGGGGGTGCATATTTAACCACGCTCCTAACAATATCCTTCATCTAGTGCTCTCTCGTATCGATCGGGCATTGTGCATGGCGATGTCTCAAGGGTGGATATTGGGAGGGGGTGTTAATGCCCTCCCTCTTTCGTGAATTGAGTTCGAAATATTTTGGGCTATGTTCGGCCTATTTTTGGGTTCTTTCTAAAAATATGTAATTTAATCTAGGTTAATGGATTGGAGTCTATTTTCTAATCTAGGTTAACGGATTAGGGTTTTAGATGCCGCGAAATACCTATATTTTTATTGTGAGTGGTTAATAATAAATATGAGAAAATAAGAGGTGCATCTCTAAGTTTTTCTAGTTTTCCATCCTAAGCATTTCCAGGGTAATATTTGTGTATTATGTGTGAATGTTGTGGTCTAATATCTATTTTTCTTAAAATAATCTATATGCTTTGCTTGTATACAACAAGTTTAAAACTTATAGGACTAGGCACAACCTTTCCTGTAGAGATCCCGTGAACCAAGTGTCCATCAAGGAGAGATGTAGTCATTAACCTAGGAGACTCAATTATTAAGTATTTCCTGAGTCATTACTGACATTGATGTGCGAGTGAAAATTTAGAATCCAAGATATCATAGAGGTGAAATATGGTACATTGGAAAGGCACTACCTGATTTTCAAGTGACTAGAAATGATCCAATTCTCCATCATTTATTACAATATATTTTTCTAGACCTTCATTTAATTATATCCTGACCAAAATCTTGGAAACTATGAAATGCCTATCAACTTATACTATGTGTTATCCTCATAGAATTAACCTAAGGAGTTATCGATAAATGAACAAAATTCCTCTAACTAGAAAATGAGTGGAAGATAGGAAGTCTCACCCAAATTAGAGTGAAACTGACCCTTTCAGTCTTGGAATTGAAGGACTGGGTCAAGTCCCTACTAGAAAATGAGTGGCAGCTTAGGAAGTCTAAGCAGCCTAGGAAGTCTAACCCAAATCAATGTGAAGGATAGGGTCAAGTTCATAAAGACAGTATGTATATGGATAATATTCGAAAACATATAAGAATGGATGTGGAGACCTCCATTTGGAGAATTAGTGCAATCTATGCCCCTAGTAATGGTAAAACTCATGGCACATAACCCAATATTCATTGCAACTGCTTTCACACCCATGATTTTATGTTTTGAATTCCAACTCTTTTGTCATTATTTATTCCAACCAAATCCCACCCCCCCTTATCCATTATTTCATTCTAGTAAATATATTCATCTAGAACTAGGCTCAAAAGTTAAAGATTCATTTTTCACATCTTACACTTCTTGTTGTGCTTTCTAGTCGACTTTCTTCTATATAAGGAAGGAGGGGAGGTATCAGACACTAGGGACGTAGATATATTGTTGTTGAAGGGGAGACAAACACACAAGGGAGAGATATCCAAACATGTTCCAATCATACCGACTCGAGGGGAAAGGTCATCAAAGCCTAGAACATTTAGGTTTAACTTGTAAGTCAAGGAAGGGAAACCTTCAAGAATTCCATAGGGAAATATAGGGTACTATTTAATGCATTCTAGGTGATATATTGGATCTACTAAATAACAATATAATCAGTAGATAAATAATTTGTCAACTCTATGCCATCATTCTGATGCTACATTGATTACACTCGAGACCCAACATTAATGTATGTTCATTCATTCATAATTACTATGCTAGGTGGGAGATTTGAATGATTGGATATCATCATCAAATTTTCCAAACAATTTATACTAGGGCTTGGAATGTCAGGTGTATTAGATGGTCAACATACATGATACCTGAACAAATCCCTTGCCACCTAGGATTTCTAGAGTTTCATAGTCTAATGGTTTTTAGCCTGCTAAGGTGGCTTTTGGACCATAACATCTTGATCCATCATTAATATAGGGGTTATCCAAATATATATCCCATCATAAGGGTTGTTGAAGTAGTCTAACTATGCCTCCTTCATGGAAAACACCAAAAAACCCACTTGACACAAGACTGCACCCATTCCTTCAACATCATATAAGAAGCCAACCTCATTTCCGTGTCAACAAATGTATCACCCAATTAATTATAGTGTGAATGTTTGAATTATTTGACAATTCATTAAACTTAAAACCAAGGATAAAAAATCTTGTGAGATACTATGCATTATCTGTCCAAGGCTAAAGTTTCTTCATTGTTAGTTTGTTTTTGTGATGCTTCTCTAAAATGAAGTTGCACTATTGATATCCGAAATTAATAAAATTGCAATATGCATCTTTATTTGTAAAATGAAATTGTAAATTCAATCAAACTTTCCAAAATAAATAACACTTATAGTAATTGAATGGAAATAAAAAAAATTAATTTCTTATAACAAATGACTAACTAATAAAAATTCTATGGAAGTAGACAATACATGATTTTAAAAGCTTTTCAACGTAAGTAAATGAAATAATATAAGAAAAGAAGTAATGTTTTACGCATTCTCTACTCTTTGCGCCTTTCCTTTTTATAGCATAGGATCAATAGTAACTTATAATAGTTCTCTAATTAAATTAAGAAATCATTATGTTTGTACAACAACAGAGGAAAATCGACTGAACTAGAAATTCTTCGTATTATGGAAATAGATTTAATAATTCATTACTTAAACTTCATAATAATGTAGGGTTGATTCTTTAGATTTACTAACATCCTTTTATACATAAAAACTATCTAAAATAAACACCTAGAAAATATTAATGACCAAAGGTTTTACCAAATGCTTTTTTACTTATTTTCCTATACCTTTACGGCACACTAAATACATCATTTGACTTCCATGGTCCATACCGTTGTTGCTCTTAGGTAAAGGCACATTGAGGGTCCTATTTAAGGTGTGAGAAAACCATTACTTGCTCTCCTTTGAGTTTTGCATGTATTAATTCTCTTATTTACGAATGGGCATACTAGTGTCCCTAATAAACTTGTATGGAATAATATTTCATATTTTTTTTCAAATCTTATTGAAATGCACAAAAAAAGAAACCCCTCAATATTGTTCCTTATTTTTATTTTATTATATTAGTACCCATAAATTTTTAGCAAGTTTTTGTATTTACATTTTGTAGATTGAAGGTTTTACCTCTATTTTTGTGGGTAATTGTGTATTTTTAAGGTTTTTACATGAATATGTATATGGCTAGGAAATGAAGGGCAAGTTAAACCAATAAAAGGTACAATATTGTGCAACATGCCTTCATATCTTGATTAGTGATTTTATTTATTTGTTCCTTATGTATTTTGTTTTTCTTGTTTTCTTAATAATTTATTTGAGGGGTTTCCCTTTATTTCTAGGTTAACCAAATCTATCAAGCATTAGGGATCCAATTTTTGTGGTGTAAATTTTTTTTATCTTAATTTTTTTACATATCCAAAAAAAATTATACCTCCATAAATTTGATCTCTCTAGATGTTTGATAGATCCGAATTTAAAATGGATCTATGGTTTTGTTTTAATTTCTATTAGTGCTTTCACTACCGCTACTATTTCTTAATGCTTAGCATTCCAATATTAGCTAATGTTATTTAAATGCTAATATTCCATATTAGCATTTAAATTGTGTTTTTGAATCCATTTATGTATTCAAAAACACAATTTAAATGCTTCCAAATTTGGATTTTACCAAAAAAAATTAGCTGATTCTAACCAAAAACCACCTAAAATTCCATAACCTAGAACATATATGCTACTCATATTTTAGATATTGGTGCAACAGAAATCCTATAATGGTGCAATTTTGGAACGTAATTCTTTGAACCAAGGAAGGGGAGTGCTCTTCTTTACTATTTTTAGTTGTTTTCTATAATGCATGATTTATGCATGTAGTATATCCATTATTTTAGGAAACTAAGCCTTGAACCAAGGAAGAGAAATTATAAGTCATATGATTTCTAGGTTAAGTCCAACTAGTTCTTCATGCATCACTCTACAACTAGTTCTCCAGAGATATTTGGTTTCATATAAAATCTAATTCACCACTAAACGAATTATGGACCATTCATGAAGCATATGATCTCTAGTTAAGTCCAACTAGTTCTTCATGCATCACTCTACAACTAGGTTTTGTTGGAGAATGGGCTCATTTCTTTAAGCCTAAGTAACTTTGACACTTATTTTTCACTAAGTTTGAAGCCACCTTATTTCATCTCAAGTTATTTGGGATTTAGAATAAAAAAGACCATATTACACTTTCTATTCTCTCAAAATCAGGCTTACAATACTTAGTGTTTGTATCTTCCTTCCATGCAAAAGTAATAGCTATGGGAATCACATGGAAGATGCCATCATTGTTACACTCACTAAATAATAGGATAAGATTGCTTAGATGGGTTCCCCAAAGTACTTGAAGTCCCATTCCCTTGTAGAAAATGAGGGAGCTATGACATCTAACAAAAACATATAATAAAAGTTGAGGAAAGAAGTAACAAAATCTCATATTTAATCAAAAAAAAATCTACAAAGATTGGAAGACCACTAAATATAGAATCATGTGTACTTACTACAAGATATACAATCATGAATAAAAAGAGTGTATGAAGAAAGGGAGTGATTATTAGAGACATATTATTTTGCAAGGAAATATCAAAATCCGTAACCATCTCAAGAAGTCAATTAAATAATTTGAAAAGCCACAAGTTACCAAATATGCACCTATTGCTATTTTTTCCAAACCTCTCTCTCCTTGTGTTCTTTAACTAGAATTTTCAAATAAGATCTCTCCTTCCTTGTAGTGATGCACCAACCCTACTATCTTCAGAGATGTACTGGTTCAAATCATCCATTCAACTAAGGAAGAACCTTATAAAGTTGCAGATGAAGAAGTTGATGACATTGACAAACATGTTGTTGCAGATCCAACATCCAAACCACTACATGTCCTCAACATAATTTTCATGTAACATGTGAATTAATTGGAAACCCAACAAATACATAGTGGGCCCACTAAAATGATCAAAGTTCTCCTCATGAACTCCTTCCTATAGATTCCTTTATGCCCATCAATAGTTACGTGGTCAACACATGCACCAACCCTACTATCTTTAGAGATGTACTGGTTCAAATCATCCATTCAACTAAGGAAGAATCTTATAAAGTTTCAGATGAAGAAGTTGATGACATTGACAAACATGTTGTTGCAGATCAAACATCTAGACCACTACATGTGCTCAACATACTTTGTGTTAAAAGATGAACAAAGCATTAACTCATCACTAATGCACAAGAAAGTAGTGAGGAGAAGTTCAACAAATTTGTGTTTTTCCATTTCCATAAGTTGAGTGGTATGGAATAGTTGCAAGGTGAATCTTATAGCTACTAAAATATATGGTATAAAACCCTATATTTAA
The DNA here is from genome assembly GCA_027924585.1 of Larix kaempferi. NCBI lineage: Eukaryota > Viridiplantae > Streptophyta > Pinopsida > Pinales > Pinaceae > Larix > Larix kaempferi. The sequence goes on from BSBM01001879.1 coordinate 5,568,057, forward strand.
TGGTGAATGGTGTTCAATATACACCTTGCAGCAAAATTCAAGAGTTCATATTCTTACAATGAAAACATTAAATGCACTGCTAACACCATTGATAATTTCTATTTCTGGTTGAAAAACATATATTATATCTCAATACAAGTTTCCCAAATCCTATAATGCTTTAGGCATATGATTAGGAACATTCAACCATGTTAATAAGTTATACCCGAATTAACCCAGTAAGAAGATTAGAGATAATATATATATATATATATATATGTACGGAGGGAATTAAAATAGATATAGACCTAATTACCAAATCAGTACCCAACGTTGCATGTGGAACCTTTTATCAATGAAGGACACAACGATTCAACTTTTGGAAGACTATTTTTTGTTGTGTGGAGAGAACCATTTGACCTCAACTAAAACATTCGTTGGATACATGCATCACTGTCCTTTTGTCCCGCCTTGGAGAAACTATTTTTGTTTTTATGTTGTTAAAAATTTGAAACTAATGTATGGAGTATGGGATTCGGTCTCTTCACATACATGTCGCTTCACGGTTCAGGGTGAGCAATGGCCGTTCTGTTTAACAGGGAAGGAAAATGATTGCCTAAACAAGTAACAGATACTTTCTATAAGTAGAAAGTAAACTCTTTTTGCTTCCCACTCCCATAATTATATGTTTTGCAAAATTATCCCATACAATCACAGAGCATAATTCCGTCAAGGTTAGCTGCAATGTCTCTGGTTTTATAGACAATAAATGACAATGAACTATAATGGAAAATGATACCAGCAAGATATTACAATTTATCTAACTTTTTATGAATTAATATTTAAGTTATTTATCTGTTGTATAAAATATATTATATCTCTTAAAAACAGTTAAAACTAACAAAATTATGATACAGTGTATTTATCTAAAATTAGCCACACCGTTGCTGCAGCCTGCAATGTCTGTTTACTGGGAGTCGAGAAGTGTAAAAAAAGTAGAAAGGGTACCGCTGAAATCAAATTTATGATAGGAATGGTTAACGGCTTCCATAGCAGGCGGTCCATCGCTGATAGGAACGGTTAACGGCGACTGCAAATATCGTTAAACAAACTAGCAGCTGAACTTTTTACGTCAATGATAATTTAGCGGATTTATAATGTAAAGTAACACGAAGGGTTTTTTATTTATATCAATCCCATGATTTCAATCGTCAAATGATTCCAAGTATGAGTAGACATAAATTTAAAAAAAAAAAAAGTTAACCTTAATTATATGATAGCACCATGAAATACGGATTTACTTCTTAAATAATACATAATTTTTTTTTTAAATTAACTTTAATTATATCATAGCACCATGAATTACGGAATTGCTTCTTAATTATATCATACAGCACAATAATAATGCATGTGCATTTCTATATGAAAAATAACCTGTCTAACCCCACCTCTCTATCCCATTATCCCTAACCCCCTTCCTCTCTAACCCCCTACTCTCTCTCCTTCTTGCTATCTAATATGTATCATCCACCCCGTGACAACTAACCACCCCATACATATCTCTCCCTCTCTCTCTCTCTCTCTCTCTCTCTCTCCTCCTCTCCTATCTCTATCACTAACCCAGGCTCCTCTCTTTTTATCTCTCCCCATCCCGCTCCTAATCCCCATCTCTCTCTCTCCATTTTTTCCCTTACCCCTAACCTTATCCCCTCTCTCTCTATCTCTCCTTGACCCACCCCTAACCCTAACCTCTCTCTCTCTGCCCTCCTACCCATACCCCCCCTCTCTCTCTCTCTTACAACCCCTAATCCCCATGATCCCTCTCCCTCTCTTTCCCACAACTCCCCTCCTCTAGCAACCCTTAACCCCTATGATCCCTCTCTCTCTCTCTCTCTCCCTCTCTCCCACAACCCCCCTCCTCCCAAAACCATTAACCCACTTGATATGTCTCTCTCTTCCACAACCCCCCTCCACCCCTTACCCCTAATCACCCCCCGCACCCCACTCTATATCTCTATCCTCCTCTCCCTACGCCTAATCCCCTCACTTCTCACCCCCCTACACCTACCCCCCATCTATCTATCTCTCCTAATATCCCTCCACCCTACCACAAACCTCCCCTTCATCTCTCTCACTCTCTACCCCTTTGTAATTCTCTCCTATGACTAACTTTGACTTTCAAACTATTGAACGAACTTATTTGAATGTGACTCGGTTGAATAAATGAGAATGAATGTTTTCATTATTCCATATATATGAATAAATGTTGCTTTCTTAATACTTTTATTATTCCATAGATGTGAATAAAGGTTGGGCCTAAATTTCAATATATGAATAGAATGAATGATAATAGAGCATGTTACGTAGTCAGTAACAATCACCCTCGAATGTAGTTGCTATCCAGATCAATAATGAATGATGCATAAATTTTATCCTATGTTGAGAAATTGATCAATTTTAATAAATTTGGCTTTGAATAAAGTCCATAGAAATTCAATTAAGATTATGGTCGATAGTGAATAAAGCATGATAACATATTATATTGTGCAACACTACTGATGTGTGCATTAAGTGTGTATAGTGATAGGTATAACGATTTACCGACTAACTTTCAATTGGAAGTAATGAGGTAATTGATAATAGATATAAAAAAATGAGAGCACAATGACTGACCATTATCTCTCACTAGCAACCTATGCACGAGTTGAAATCCCTATTAACTTTGCTCGAATGGATGCATGTGCCATATGGGTAGGCCATAACGATTTGGTCACATGTGGGGATGTTGAGGGATGCACAATAAGAATGAACTTATTCCGCAGCCACTGTTAGGCTCACATAGGTTGTAGAAGATCAATTTGAGGTAATGACTCCTAAATTGCTACATTGTACTCCCCACACAAAGAAAGGAAATAAAATGATTGCTTGAATGAACCATATGACTAGCACCTTGGAAATCAAGAGAACAAGAAAGTAGTTGCATTGGAATTAGCATATAGGATTTACATTTAGTTTATAATTGCAAAAGACAAGGAAAAGGTAATTAAATTATTGTTATGTAAACTAGAGTGTGGGTGTGTGCATGTAATAAATAAAAATGAATAAATAGATAGAAAATAAATAAAATAGGAGCAAGTAGAGTCTAAGAGAATCTAGGATATGTTCTTTGGATAACTTGAGTTAGAATGCATATGCACCCACAATTATGGGAATGGGAAAAAGGGAATAAAGGGACATCTTATAGTGTAAAGAGAAACTCATGTGTACCTTCATGAGAAGGTGACACACTATTGGATGGAGCTCATAATGGAAAAATTATGAACTAGTGTCTCTATGTTGATTTTGATTAAGTGAATGCTTAACGGAGTAGGAGATCTCAAGCAAGGATTGCATTCCTTTCTAGTGTGTGTGTTCTCTACGGCTGCTTATGGCTTGGGGAACTATAAGGAAGAAGAGTACTTATAGTGTGGTAGGGTGGTTAACTGGAGACACAGTTGGATTTTTGACAAGATTCGATTGGACTTGGAGTTGCGTTACTTCAACAACTTTAGAAACTACACCATAGCCGAATCATCGTTTGGAAAACAGGTTCTTTCTATTTTTTTGTTTACTATTTTTGTTGTAATTTTGATTAAGGGAATTATTGTTGTTAGCAATTTAATGCTGCAATTTATATTCATATATGGTAAATGGTGTGAACCAAATTTACATTCCATGTGTTAAATAGTGGTTTTGGCCGGGTTCATGGGAGGGGCCCTACATCTTGTACGAGACCATGGTTCTCTATATGCTTATATACACTATGTGTTTGTATGAAGATGATTAATTCAACTCGAGGGTTAATGACTTTCCAATTATTGTTTTCCATTGTATGGATTGCTTTAAACTATTGATTATAGATGTTAGATCCATTATTTGGTTAATGTTTATGCTACTATTGACCTGTGAATTCCTCTGTATACCTGGTATGCATGATGATCTATGGGGATATATTATATGTCGGTTCATGTTAACTCAATGGTGTCGGTTCGACCTCTAACAAACTGCTCCAACCTTCCATCATAAAGTAAAACTATTAGATTTGAGTTTAAATGAAGAAATTGCTAAATCAATCCGTGGAATATCTTAAATGAAAGAGGTAAACTAATTGTTAGCTGACCATGAAATTATGTTCTATAAATCAAATATGTGGTGGCATATTTAGTATCAACAATGGAGGTTATTATATAAAAATGTTAGCATTAGCAATGAAATCATGTTGTTTTATCAACATCTAGAAGCACATTTATATCTTATAATAGCGTTTATTATATAATAAAAAAATGCTCTACCAACTTTGGGATTTATACTTGAGGTCACCCAAATCGGATCCCTTGTGTAGTTAATAAATATAAAAACCTATATCTAAGGGTGGTTAAAATATAATTGTGTATGTCGAATCGGGTGCCATGGCATAGATATACCATGGATGTGAACACCCAAGATAGTGGAACTCAGGGTTAGTAATTTTAATCTAGGTATTAAATTGGTGTCCCTAAAATGAAAAAAGGTCTACATAACTTGGTATTATATTAACATTGTGTTGTGAATCTAAATGTTGTATGGGCTCCTGTACATATATATAGTCATGTGAATACATGGAATGGAATTCCTACCCATGCATATGCAACCACCTGTAATGTGCTTCTATTGAAACCTACATGGAGTATTGGGGCATGCGCTATTGACAGAGATATGTGATGGTCTTTTTCAAGCTCTATCGACGGATATAGGAATATTCACTTCACCTTGGTAACTTTCAATGTTGCAGGCACATTCAAAAAACCCCGTCTAAGAAAACTTATTTGGGATGGACTAAGATATCGAGTATACAATCGTCATGCATTTGGTATTGCATATCATGAATAATCTTTGAATACTTGGCATGCTGACAGTCTATGAGAGGGAAACCATGTTATCCCTAATGCCAATGCTTTCGTACTTAACTACTCTCTCAGCTACCCCTTGCACCATGACACACATGCATCCTTTCATAACATGGAAAGTCACCGTTGTTAAGCCCCACTTTCCCACCTAACCTGCACACCAACTACATTGAATGTGCTTGTATAGGTCAGCTTCCACCAACCCTTGGTCACTATAGTAAGTAAGCAACATGTTAGGAGGAATGCGTGGTAAGTATCGTAGTAGCTACTCCGATGGCGCTCCTAGAATGAGAGTTCAAAATTATGTTGCATTGGAGGTACGAGTTAATGGATGCATTCAGATCATTATACCAAGGTATTGTAAATATTAATCCAAAGAAAAAATGTGTTGTGGAATGTATGTTATATTTGATGTATTTGTCTTGTTTCTCACAACTCTAGGCTTCATATATATAGATATATATAAAACATATTATATGTTGAATCTTCATGTAATATCCTGAATCTGAAATGTGGAGATATTAGCTCATCCTCTAACTCAAGAAATTAAAATTTCTCAAAACTAGGTGTTTGGCTTCAAACTAGGCACAATAATCTTGCTTGTCTTCAAATGGATCCAAACACCACTAGACCTTTATTATTTTTCCCAAATGAGACACTAGGGGTTTCTACACACTTAGAAGAGAATACATCACCCTTATGACAAATCTACAAGACTAGAGGGAAGGTATACTCAAGGTTCTACTTCAACAATATGCACATTTTAGAGTGCATCACACGTGGGTAGACCATTTCAGTAGACCCAAATGATAACAGGCAATTTATCTAGAAATTATGTGGAACTCTTCTACTTCTGCTGAAATACTAGAAGCAACTTGACTGTAACAACTCCAACCTACTATGGAAGGCTTTAGGTTCAAATATTAGGAGTTATACTGCAAAATTTGGACACTAGGAGAAAGTTCAAACTTTTGGCATGTGAGATAGACAATTTACAAACACTTTTAAATGGCACTCAGAGGTCATGATTTGTTGATCCGTTGCTTGGACCATAAACTAATATACTTGCACTTACTCAAATCACCCACATACTGATTTATGGAAACATCTAAGACTGATTCATGACACAAAAACAAGAATGTATATTGCAGATTTATACAACAGAGAGATATATTGTAGAATATGGGCAAAAAAATAAGAAAAACACACTGAAATTGTATTACTGATTGATGGAAACCTTCCATACATTCATGGATTCTCTTGCAACTGCAATTCTACGAGTAAATCTGATATAAAATTTATACAAAACTGCACAAAAATATGCAAAAGAAGAGATGAACAATTTCATCTTGGAAGAATGATTTCCTGCAATACCAAACTATGTCTTCCTGAATGAGGATGACCCCATACTTTAGATCTGCAACAATGGTTATTCCATCCACCTGATAAAATGAATATGAAACCAATGGAACAGCCCAGAACAACTTCCAATACTCACAGGTGATCCCTTTTCAACCCCATCACACATGTTGGCTGCTTATACTATTCTTGAGGTTTTCTAGAAAGACATAGGTTCTGCATGTTTCTAGGAACCAACAAAACCCCTTTTCACCAGCCCTTTCAGCAACAATCTGTGAATAGACTGAGGTATCACCCAAGGTGATGCAATGGTGGGGCTATGGAATTAGGTTTCCACAACCAAGTGATGAGTGCTTAAATAGATTGGCGGGTTGTGTGCTACGAGACTTGTGCGACGAACTTCAGACTGCGTGAAGTTCCACTTCTTCGTGACAAACACTTAGGCTATCGCACATCCAAGGACTACGCGATGCAGGACGGTTCTTCGCCAACAGGACACCGCCACAAAGATTGTGCTTCCTCTTTGATACTTAACCACTTTAATGGATCTTATTTAAGACACATTCTACAAGCATAATAGACTGAACCTTGCAATCTTATATATTCCAACAACAACAATATCACTTCGTACCTCAAGTGCTGCGATGAGTGTTTATCCGACTAGCTCATGCATTCAACAGACTTAGAAATACTTATGCATTTAACATTCATTCACATGTGTTGATACTTAACCTATTACTCCCATTCATCATCCTTATGGAGAATACATATAAAAGAAAGAACACATAAGCTAATAAACTAGATCTTAACCATTCACATAAGCAAATACTCAAATATAAAAGCATACAATCAATCACATAATACATAATTTAACATGGTTCACCCCCAGGATGGGAGTTACGTCCACATGAACTGTTGTTGTATTATCTTTGGGAAGGGTACAATAGCTCCAGTCTGTGCACTCAGCTGAAGACTCTCTTCTCCCTTTAGTAGGTCTTTACGCATGCATCTTGCAGAGCCTTTTACAATAGCATTCACTTCTTAACACTTAGGATATTCTACAATGAAGATTGTTCAACGAAGACTATCCCTTTCCCTTACAAAATTTTCCCTTTTATAGATCATGCCTGTATGTCACATCTTTACAAACAAGTGGGCCAAAAACCCTAAGGTTACCCAAACCTGGTGCGGTTACCCGCCAACCTGCCTGTCACCGTCGACAACTTGCTCCATTCACTTTAGGATGCCTTTCTAGGCCACTTGGGGATCACATGTTCTTCTAACAGCTGCAGTCATCACCAAAATGGTTACAACCGCATCGTGGCCTGTCACTTTCCACCCCTTTAGCCTGCCTATCTCCGTCGACTTAGTGGCTTAGCTCCTAACGGTTTTTCCGCCACGCTCTTGACATGTCGCTTCATCTTCCGTTACACCGTCCCTTACCCACTACTGAGAATATTGGAAGCGCTTTACTCAAAACGCTCGCTTTCTCAGCTCGACCTTCCCTTGTACTCTTTACCCAAAATAGTTGTTGCATCAGCACTACGCACTAGCATACCTACACAAAACTCACTCTGCAATCTGAACTATGCACTCTGCAAAACTGTGCCATTTGACTTCACAGCCCTAACTGCGCAGTTCCCAAAACTCTCCTTCAAAAGTATGCCAACTTGGGCCATGCCCAATAGGCCCCTAACACTTACTTGTGGCTCGTCCCTGAGCCAGTTTCGCCAGAGGACTTCGCTTGCGCTTCTTCAGCATGACTTAGCTTGTCCATGAAGCTGCGCAGAGCAACGGTGAGCTCCTCAATCGTTAAATTTTCCTTGTTCTCAAATTCCTTAACCGTCTCCAACATAGGCTGCGAGACCTTCTCCTGGGCTTGTTCTTTCAATGTGCCCTCTGTTGTTTGAAGTCCAAAGAACTTCTCATCAATCTGCTGCATTAGTGCCATCCCTTCGTCCTCTATGGGCCGCAATTTTGCTAAAACAACAACCTCTCTTTCCCTTAGCACTGTCAACTCTTTTTGGATATCCTTTACTTCATTGAATTTGTGCATCTTTTGCATTTGCGGTAAAGTATTCATTTCAGTGTTTGCAGCATCAATTGCCTTTGTTGTAGATCCCCTTTCAACTGCATAAGGTCCGGATCCTTGTTTAGTCTAGCCAACACTGTATTTGCTTCCTCGAGCAAATTATGACACTTCACAACCTCGGCCGAAATGTTGTCTAAAGTGGCCTTTACGTCTTCTATTGGAGTTGCGCGCTTATCCAGTGGGGTATTGGGATGCCGAGCCTCCAAGTCTACGATTTTCCCTTTAAAGGAAATTTCCATTTCCATCATTTCTATAGTAAGGGACTCCACTTTGGCCCCAATCTTGATTATTGTGTCTTCGACACTTGCTTCTTATTCACATTTGTCAATCTTTGTGCATACCGATGATACCATTTCTTTGATTTTGCGATTTCTTTATTGAGCCTCAGACAACTCCTTGGTGTTCCCCACTGATTCATGTTTCAGCTCATCGAAGCTTTCTCGAATCTAGATACTCTGGTCATATGAGGCGATGCCTCTTTCATGAATCTCCTCTACAATCTGCATATGCAAACTGTTCAAATATTCAATCAGTAATGACCCAATGTTGAGGTCAAAATGCTCCAAGTTCTTTGCTCCTTCATACACCTTATAATTTGTAAAAATAAGGTGTGTAGGTTCAATATGTGCCACCTGGGGGTGTGCGCTCATAGTATGGGGTTTTGTCTTCCGCTTGCTTGAGCCACCTGGATTTCCCTTTGAGTCTGATCCTCAGACCAAATCCGGCTGGGCTTCTCAAATGTCCGCGACCATCATTTTCACTGATTCGACCACTTAAAGGGGGATTAGCTGCATCTGTTCTTGTTTTGCCTCTTTCTCTGGGTGTGTTTCTTCCCATATCTCCTGTACTTTTGTTGCAATGGTCTCACAGTCGTCTATGTGCAGCATCGGCACCAATTTGGGATTAACAACCTTCCGCTTCTTATGTTAGCCTTTTGCCAATTAGGGGCTCGCAGTTGCTTTTCTCTTCTCTCCCGCCTGGCCTTCCAGCTTGTCTTGCACAACTTCTTTTTCTTCATCGATCGGTGTTGTTGTGGTTTTGTCCTTATCCTCATCTTTTTCATAATCTTTGTCTTCTTCAGAACTAGACTTAACCTCATCTAGTTGGTCCACTTTCCATTTTGGTGGCCATTCCTCCATCATCTGCTCGATTTTCTCAGCATCCAGCTGACATAATTCTGGATACCATAGGTCTGTATCTGTATCAACCCTAGGATGAATGTATGTTTTATGCATATCGGCCATGAATCTTAGTTTCCCTTTGTATACATCAGTAAGTGGCTGTGAGACTCATAGTGTTTGGTGAATCTCGGTAATGGAAGCATTTGTTAGTTGCTTATACTGTTCTTGAGGTTTTCTAGAAAGACCCGAGTTCTACGTGGTTCGAGGAACCAACAAAACCCCTTTTCACAGGCCCTTTCACAACAATATGCAAACAGACTTAGGTCTCACCTGAGGCGAAGCAATGGGGGTGCTGCAGAATCAGGTTTCCACAACCAGGTGATGAGTTCTTAAACAGATTGGCGGGCAGCACACTACTGGATTCGTGTCGTGAACTTCAAACTACACGAAGTTCCACTTCTTCGCGATGAACACTTAGGCTATCGCGCATCCAAGGGCTGCGTGATGCGGGATGGTTCTTCACCAATAGGACAACGCCACAAAGACTGCGCTTCCTCTTTGATACTTAAGCACTTTAAGGGATCTTATTTAAGATGTATTCTACAAGCATAATAGACTGAACCTTGCAACCTTATATATTCCAACAACAACAATATCACTGCGCACCTCCAGTGTTTTGCTGAGTCTTTATACGACTAGCTCATGCATTCAACAGACTTAGAAATACTAATGCATTTAACATTCATTAACATGTGTTGATACTTAGCATATTACTCCCATTCATCATCCTTATGGAAAATACATATAAAATCAAGAACACATAAGCTCATAAACCAGATCTTAACCATTCACATAAGCAAATACATAGATATAAAAGCATACAATAAATCACATAACACATAATTTAACGTGGTTCACCCCCAGGATGGGAGCTACGTCCACAAGAACTGTTGTTGTATTATCTTGGGAAGGGTACAATAGTTCCAGTCTATGCACTCAGTTGCAGACTCTCTTCTCTCTTTAGTAGGTCTCTGCGCATGTAGCTTGCAGATCCTTTTACAATAGCATTAACTTCTTAACACTTAGGATATTTAACAATGAAGATTAACCCTTTCCCTTACAAAATGTGCCCTTTTATAGATAGTTCACGTAGGCCACGTCTTTACAATCAAGTGGGCCAAAAATCCTAAGGTTACCCAAAACTCGTGTGATTACCCGCCACCTTGCCTGTCGCCATCGACAACTTGCTCCATTCACTTCAGGCTTCCTTGTTGGGCCACTGGTGGCTCACACGTCCTTCTAACAACCGCAGTCATCACCAAGACAATTACAACCACATCATGGCCTGTCACTTTCCACTTGTTTAGCTTGCCTGTCGCCGTCGAATTAGGGGATTAGATTCTAACGATTTTTTTTCCACTCTCTTGATAGGTCACTTTCATCTACCATTACCCCATCCCTTAACCACTACCAGGAATCATAGAGGCGCTTTACTCAAAACACTCGCTTTCTCAGCTCGAACTTCCCTTATACTCTTTACCCAAAATAGTTGTTGTGCCGACACTGCGCACCAGCATAACTACGCAAAACTAACTCTGCAATCTAAACTGCGCACTCCACAAAACTATGCCATCTGACTTCACAACCCTAACTGCGCAGTTCCCAAAATTGTCCTTCAAAATTATGCCAACTTGGGCCATGCTCATCAACGCACCAAACCAAAACTAGCTCTAAAGAAACACTGCAAATTGAACTCTACTGCTACTAGAACTCTACCACACCAAACTGGAACACAATCACACCATATTGAGACTCTAATTAGACTTTCAAAATATGTAATATGCTTCCTTTAAGCTCCATGAAAAGAACTTAGTGTTCTCTTCCTCAATCTTCATCTAGAATGACTTCTCAATCTCCTTAACTAGTTTACTGGTTGCAAAGGGGCACATCTTCCAATGCTAGCAAGGGGCACATCACCCAAGCTATGAAAACCACATATCTCTTTAAGACAATTAAAAAATTGCCAAAAGATGTGAAATGGAGTGCTCAACCTCCTTTTATAAACTTCTCTCATGAAAATAGTAAAATAATAATAATAATAATAAAATTAATTATTTTAGGAGAGAATATCTTTGGTACATTACTGGCACATGTGGAGCAACTCTCTCTCATTAAGTGCACCCTCCTTGGTTAAATTTAGGACCTATAGCTTTACTAAGATTCCTTGCTTGCTTTATTGTCACTTACTAATCCTTTTTTTGCAAAAATCTAGAAGCTTCTACCTTTCGACTTTCCTGCTGCTTTTCTTGCTTTGTAGCTGCTTTTCCTACTTTTAACTTCTTTTAACTTCTTTTTCTAGATTCCTTGAGTGGAAACATCTCATATGGGTCCTCTTCACTTTCCTAAATGCCCTCCTGATCCAAATTAATCAAATATTGCATTAATAATAATAAAAATTGGACCTCATATATTACAATTTCAAAACCACATCTCCCCAATATTAAATTATTTTACAAGTTTAACATCAAACTTTGCAAATATTTTACCCTCTTAATCACATTTCTAATTTTTCTTGAACTATACTAATTGACTCAAACCAATGCATCCCTAATCCCACTAATCCCATGTAGTAGTCCATAACCAAAATTTGGGACATGACAATTGATCAAGGTTCATGCTTATATATATAATGCATTTATATGTTGAATGATAAAAGGTTCATGCTTATATATGATTGGTTTTTATATATGGAACACACAATTTGGGAGGATTGAATATTAAAGGTGGTAGGTTACCCTACGATTAAGTTCATATGCCGAACATGTACGTCTAAGTATGAGCTAAAAGTGCCATTGATACGTTGAGGTAATGCAAGTTTGCATACATGCTGAAAAACGCAATTTATATGCTTGAACATAGGAGTTACACACTTTAGGATTATATAATTAATGTCTTTTAAAAGTATGGTACTATTATTGTATTCCTTAAATAAGAAGTTGTAATATATAGGAATATATATAGTGTTTTAGCTAAAAATTTGAATTATATTTCTTACACATTGAATGGACCATGTGGATGTATTAGGTTCCTTCGATAAATGAATTCTGCCCGTAAATGAGGGACGGGACCATGAAAAGTATTGTATCTTCTATGATGAAATGAATTAGGTTAAGAAATTTGGTTGTAAATAGTGTGTTCTAGGTATTCAATTATTATGTTTTAAGTAAAGGGTTTATGTATAGGATAAATATGCAATTATAAGGATTAAAGGTAGTGGGGATTATACTTGTCTTATAATAAATTGGTAGGGTTATGACACAATGAAGTTTTTATGTTTATGTTGTTGTATGATAAATTGATTTGTATGATATAGGCTAATATTGTTATATAATACTTAATCGAGTTATGGAATAATGGATTACTTTATGTTTATGTGGTGATAAATAATAATTTTATTTGCATGAATGTATTGGATTATTAGATAATTAGCTGATTTATGTAAATTGATTGTGACATAGGAATTTATGGTATTAATATATCATGTTTTATAAGTGAATTTGATTATGTTTTAATCGAATTGATGGTACTAATGCATCAGGTCTTATTGACTATATCTTATAAATGAATTGATAGTGTTAATGCTATAAAGGAATTGATTATGTTTGAAGTTGTAAGGCCTTATGTTTATAACTAAATTGATTATATTCATGTTGCTATATAATCTAGTTATTTATAGGCATGTATGCTATCTTACCATACAAGGAACCAAATCATGTCACTACTTTATGTTATAACTAATAAGTTTGAGATTTTATTTCATGAAGGTTAGATAATAAAATGTCTTATGGTTTTATAAGGAATTAATTACATGAAGGAAGGTGTTGCATTCCTTCCTCACTTACATACTAGTTCCTAGCGAGAAATTATCCATACATAGCCATGATAAGAAGATGAGTGGACGGATGGATTTGGTGAATTTACTAAAATTAATGATGGGAAATCGCTAAATTTTAACTAGAAAGACATCAAAAGGAGTTTTGATAGGCTCTTGAGAGGGTCAAACAGACTTAGAATACAGAAAATGAGGTCCATTAACATGACCAGCGTGAAAAGATGAACACAAGGACATTGATTTTGCAACATGGTGAAGGAGTTAACAAAATTGAAAAACTACAAACTTGACTTGACCTTGATGTGGTAATGGGAAAGATGGAACTTGGAAAACTCACTGAAAGGGACAAATGAAGATTATTTTAGTAAAACAAAGTTTGAATACGATAAACACAATGAGTTGAATGCAATGAGGCTAACCACCTAACCTGGTGAAGCTTAAATAGAAAGACGACTAATTCCCATGATGCAACTTGATGAAAATATGATGAACCGCATATGATTAGGCTTGGAAATATGCCAAAGGATTCATATGGTAATAGAAATGGTGAAATGACGTAAGGACATAATGAGCTCCTTGACCTAGAAATGAGGGTACTGATGGAAGGACTAGGAGATAAATTTAATATGTTCCTCTAAGTCGTTAAGTTCTGACACTTCAGAATCGTATCAAGTTGACAATCAACTTTATTCAATTTTATGGGTTTTGAAGTAGTCTCATGGGAATGTTGAGTGACTTATGCATTGATTTTTGACGATGTGATAGTTACTCTTGATTTGGTAATTAGTGATTGTAACATACCAAGCTGTATTTTACTGAAGATTGTATGATTTTGATCGTCTCACCTTGGAGGAGAGGATAGTCAAATATATTCGAATTCTTAATTGGATTTTGTTGTGCTAAAAGTTGATTGGGTACCTATTGTGTGGATATTGATGTGATCTAGATTACATTTAAATTGGATGTCGCGAATACGTGTGGATGACTAGGAGTTGCTGGAAATCTACATCGGTATTGACAATTACTGAAAAGTATTACTTGATTTACACTATGTGAAATTACTGTTGAATTATTGCAAATGTTTGGAAAACTTGTTGGACGAAATATAAAATCAGAGATGGTAGAACAACTAATGCTTATGTCCATGAAGATTTGACGAAAATAGAAGAGAATGACATGAAGACTTGAATATGAATGGAAAGTGAAAGTGGCATTGTATGTATGATAAAAATTAACTTTGGGACAAAGTTTCTATAGGAGGGGATATATGTAATTCCATCCTATGACTAAGTTTGACTATCGAACTATTGAGGGCACTTATTTGAAAGTGACCTAGTTGAATAAATGAAAATGAATGCTTTTATTATTTCATAGATATGAATAAATGTTGCTTTCATAATACTTTTATTATTCCATAGATGTGAATAAAGGTTGTGTTTGAATTTAAATATATGAATAGAATGAATGATGCATAGATTTTAGCCTATGTTGAGAAATTGATCAATTTTAATAAATTTGACATTGTATAAAGTCCATAGAAATTCAATTAAGATTATGGTCAAAAGTGAATAAAGCATGCCAAGATATTATATTGTGAAGTGCTACTGATGTGTTCTTTGATTGTGTGCAGTGACAGGTATAACGATTTTCCAACTAACTCTCAAATGGGAGTAACAAGTTCATAGACAATAGAGAGCACAATTGAGAGAACGACAACTGATTGTCGAATCTCACTAGAAACCCATGCACGAGTTGAAATTGCTATTGGATTTTCTCGAGTGGTGTGTGCCGTATGAGTAGTCCATGACAAGTTGGTCACATGCGAGGATGTTTAGGGGCATGCAATAAGAAAAAACATATTCCTCAACCGCTATTAGTGTCACATAGGTTGTAGAAGATCAATTGGAGGTAACAAATCCTACTGCTCTAGATCACACTCCCCGTAGAAAGAAAGGAAATAAGATGATTGCTTGAAGGATCCATAGAAGTGGTACCTTGGAAATCAATAGAATAAGAAAGTGTATGCATTGTAATTAGCATATAGCATTTTCATTTAGTTTATAATTGCAAAAGAAAAGGAAATATAATTAAATTATTGTTATGTAAACTATAGTGTGGTTGTGTGCATGTAATGAATAAAACTGAATAAATAAAATAGGAGCAAGTAGAGTATAAGAGAATATAAGAGATATTGTTTGGAGAAGTTGATTTAGAATGCACGTGCACCCATAATTAGAGGAATGGGAAAAAGGGAATAATCATACATCTAAGAGTAAAAAAAGGAACTCATGTGCACCTTCATGAGAAGGTGACACATTCCCTTACCATATGAGGTCCAACATGTAGGAAATTAACAAATTCTCTAGATCATTCCCTTACCATATATTTTCCTAAACTAGCAGAAAAAAATATATTGTACGTTTGATATCTCTTTGACAATGATGCCAAAAATGACATGTAAATTAATCACACAATTGATATTCTTTCCATGAAAAATATCATAACTCTATTTCATGTATACAAAATTACATGTGCAAAATTCCCATCATGTTGGTTGTGGAGCTTGATCTTCCTTATTCAAAGTTTTTGTTTCAATCGTGTCTATATCCTAGCCCATGATGGGGGGGTTTTGTGTGGACCCCCCTCAAAAAACATAGTCTCCATGGGTGGTCCACTGGGGGTGACGACTAGTTTGGGAGCCCCCTCTGGTGGGGTTCGGGGGCAGCACCGCCATAGCGAAAATTTCAGAAAAAATGCCTTGTAAAATGATGTAATTTCATAGTCATGACTTGGTCAATAATGGGTGATTTATGGGCCCATGGTATTGGGTGTTCCTTATTATTTTCCCATGGTAATTAGTCTTTAAAAGGAATGCATTGTAATATGGATGTGTATTGTAGCATTGAAAAAAGATATAATTGTGTGAGAGAGACTGTGAGAGAGTGATGAGGAAGTTGCACCAGATGTGCTGCAAGTTGTATCCCTTCATTTGTTGGATGGTATAATAATAAGGAATGACAATTTATGTGTGGATGTATCCCATCTTGGGTGAACCACATTATATTGGTGTCTCTATTCTATTGTGTTTATGCGATTTATATTTTCATCTTGTTTATTGTTATTTCTCTGCGATTCTGTTTTTCTAACAATTGGTATTAGAGCCAAAGGTCTATTTGGCAGATAAAATCACAGGAAAGAAGGGTTCCTGGTTCAAGTGGGAGCAATGGAAGAAGAAGGAAAGTTTAAGGTCAATAAATTTAACGTCCAAAACTACCAGTTATGGAAGATTCAAATTGAGGAATATTTGTATCAAAAGGATATATTCCTATGATTAGGAGGGAAATTAAAACAGTCAGTGACTATGAAGGATAAAGAATGGGAGGTTCTTGATAGAAAGGAACTGGGAACAATACGACTGTTCCTAGCTTCATTAGTGGATTTCAATATTTCAAAAGAAAATACAATGGAGGTTCTTATGAGTGCATTAGGTAAGCGGTATGAAAAACCCTCGGCCTCCAATGAGGTATTTCTAATGAAGAATTTATTTATTATGAAGATGTTAGAAGGTGGATCTATTGCTGATCATTTAATTGAATTTAATATGATTACAAATAAGATAAGTTCTGTAAAGGTGAACTTTGATGATGAAGTTAGGGCTCTTCTAATCTTGTGCTCATTGCTATCAAGTTCGAATGGTTTGGTTATGGCTGTAAGTAACTCTGTATTTGGTTCAGACACTTTGAAATTTGATGATGTTGTTGGTGTTATTCTTAGTGAGGAAATGCAAAGGAAAAGAATAGGTGAGACATCAGGTAATACATTGACCATGGAGAGAAGGGGGAGAGAAAGGGAGAGGGGAAAGAGCCTAGGTAATTGCAGTAAGTCTAGGAAGGGAAGATTTGGTCCAGTTTCCTATTGGTAAAAGAGAATTGCATAATAAATGGGTTTACAGGTTGAAGGAAGAAGATGAAGGGAATAAGTGGTACAAGGATAGACTTGTTGTAAAGGGGTTTGCATAGAATAAAGGTATAGAGTTTGATGAAATATTTTCTCCTATTGTTAAAATGACTTCAACTAGAACTATTTTAAGTCTAGTGGTGGTAGAATATTTTCATCTTGAATGGTTATATGTAAAAATATCCTTTCTCCATGCGTATTTCAAGGAAGATATTTGTATGCAGAAACCATGGGGGCATGAGGTCAAAAGGAAGGAGAATTTGGTATGCAAGTTGAAGAAGATATTGTATGGCCTAAAGCAATCTCCAAGGAAATGGTATTTGAAATTTGATACGTATATGACAGAACAAGGTTATAGTATATTTCATTCTAACCACTGTGTTATTTCGAGGCTAGATAATGGAAGATATATTATCTTTTTATTGTATGTGGATGACATCCTTGTTGCATGGTTTAACATGCAAGATATAAATGTGATCAAAAGGAATTTATCTAATTCATTTGCAATGAAGGATTTTGGTGCTTCAAAGAAAATCCTTGGTATGAGAATAAGAAGAGACAGGAAAAATCGCAAATTGACATTGTCTCAGGGTGAGTACATATAAAAGTTGTTGGAGAGGTTTAGAATGCAAAAAGAAAAACTAGTTAGTAAACCTTTGGCCAACCATTTAAAACTAAGTAAGGAGATGTGTCCCAAGACACCTGGAAGAGATAGATTACATGTCCAGGGTTACCTATTCATCATTAGTTGGTAGCTTGATGTATGTCATGGTGTGCACAATACCATATATTGCACACACAGTGGGAGTTGTGAGCAGGTATATGAACAATCCAGGTAAAGAACATTGGAAGGAAGCATAGTGGATTCTTAGGTATTTGAGAGGTACTACCACTCATGCATTATGTTTTGGAGGTTCAGACACTGTTCTACAAGGATATGTTGATGTAGATATGGCATGTGATAAATATAGCAGGAGGAGCACCACATGGTATGTCTTTATTGTAGGTATAACAACAGTATGTTGTATTTTGAAACTACAAAAGGTTTTTTCACTTTCAACAACAGAAGCAAAGTATTTTGTTGCTACAGAGGCTACTAGAGAGATGATTTGGTTCCAGAGGTTCATGGAGGAATTGGGTAAGAAGTAGGAGAATAGCAGGTTGTACAGTGACATCTAGAGTGCCATTCATCTTGAAAATAAATCATCCTTCCATTCTAAGACTAAACATACACAACTCAAGCACCATTTCATATGCTCTTTTTTGGAAGATGAACTATTGAAGCTAGAAAAGATACACACTAGCTAGAATCATGCAGAAATGTTGAAAAAGGTGGTAACCAAAGAGAAACCGAGTTCTTGTTTGGTTTCAGTTGGCCTTCAAGAATGAAGGAGAAGATGAGAAATTTTCCAGATCCAAGGTTCAGATCATATTCCATCAAGTGCAGCAGCGATGGAGTTATTGTGATCAGTCTCCAAGTGGGATATTGTTGGTTGTGGAACCCGATCTTCCTTATTCAGAGGTTGTGTTTCAGTCGGGTATGGATCCCATCCCATGATGGGGGGGTTTTGACCCCCAAAATAGTTTCCATGGGGGGTCCAAGGGGGGTGAGGAATAGTTTGGGATCCCCCCCCTTGGTGGGGGTTTGGGGGCAGTGCCCCCGTAGCATAAAATTTTGGATAAAAATGCCTTGTAAAATGTTGTAATTTCATAGTCATGACTTGTTCAATAATGGGTGATTTATGGTCCCATGGTATTGGGTGTTCCATAGTATTTTCCCATGTTAATTGCTCCTTAAAAGGAAGGCATTGTAATACGGTTGTGTATTGTAGCATTGCAAAAATCTCTAATTGTGTGAGAGAGACTGTGAGAGAGTTAATAGGAAGTTACAACATATGTGAGATAGGTTGTATCCCTTCATTTGTTGGATGGTATAATAATAAGGAATGGCAATTTCTGTGTGGACATAGCCCATCTTGGGTGAACCACGTTATATTGGTGTCTCTCATGTATTGTGTTTATCTGATTTATATTTGCATCTTGTTTATTGTTATTTCTCTGCGATCCTATTTTTCTAACACATCGACATTCGATATTTAGAGACCATTTTCAGGTTTTGAGAAAAGGTATTATTATGCTTGATAGCATATAGAAGTCTTAATATTTTTCTATATAGTAGTCAAATACAAAAACTATGAGAAGGTAATCAAATGAAAAAAAAATCTCATATATGCTTTGCATGAAAGAAAAACAATAACTTAAGAAAGGGAGTATCAAGGTATTCCAATCTCCAATAATTTTTAATCCTTACGATGGACTATGCCCCTTGAGATGTTTTTGTGTTTTTTTCCTTCAATATGTGGTATATAGAGAAATTATGTATAGAGTTATACAATAATATGGTCTCATCACATAGGGTGAGGAAAGTGTAGTTCTACAATTTAGAGTTTCGTATAATCCAATTGATGACAAATTAGGATTCATGAAAAATCTAGAGAGGGATGATCTCACATTTTATAGCGAATGTTAAAAATAGTTTCAAGGCTATAGTTCAGAAACATTATTTGAACCTTGACCAACATTTTATTTAAATTATAGGGAATTTGTTCTTCATATGCAGATAAAAAAACCAAAACCTACCATGTTATTCCCCCCCTAGGATGCACCATCAAGGTAAGCCTAAGGATTACTCATAACAATAATTCTTTCCATTGGTACTCTTGGTCGTTTCATTGTGGCCTATAAATTGCATTCCTTTACAATATTTAATCTTTGAATGGTTATAAAAAATGGGAGTGATACCTTATTCTTAAAGACAGTAACATTATGTTCCAACTAGAGCCCACATGCCATACTAAGAGGGAAAGCATATAAATCCTTTGTATTTGAATTGACACACTAGTTCTTAATACCATCCTTAATGGTGTTTCCCTTCTACATACCAGTTAGACATGTTAATATTATAATATCATCTCAAAATTTCCAAACAAATGGGCATGACAATATGAAGTGAAAATTTGATTCATCATAGCCAAGGCATAAATTACACTTGCTAGGACCTACTGAAGCCCTCCTTTGGAGAATGTCCCATAGTGGAACCTTGTTTTTTAAGAGTATCCACATAAATATGTTGGTATTAGATGGGTCTTATATTGGCACATAAATATTATCCTCCACTTCCATTTTTGATGCCCCAAATCCTCTTCATAAGTAAGCATAGAATAATAAATTTTAGGGGCATATTCCTTGTAATAATGCTTTAACCAGAGGAGTGAGTCTACTTTTTCCTTGGTCATAACATGGAAAGTTGAAATATCATGGTGAACCAATACCATTTTTACAAACTTCCTTATTAAATCAAATCATAAAAAGGCACTTGACAACTAGTACTTGTGTCAAATGGAGGAATTTTGATGGTTTGTTGCCTAATCCTAATAGTAAATTCTCCTTGCTCACAAATGTATAATCATATGAGGAGGAAAGAGAAAATTATTTTTACATCCAATCCATGGATCCAACCTAATTTGACCATGCAATGCATTAACAAAATTTCAACATAAGTAATTTATAATAAATGGAAAGGAATTTAGTTGAACCTTATAGAATGAAGAAATATTTTGAGTAGAAGTATTTGGATGAAAAATCTAGTCAACTAGAAATTCCACAAAAATGTAATTCATTTGAATAAACCAATCCCAGAATCCATTTGATTTTAACATTCACCATATGATCTTAGATGCTATATATTTTGAGTACAAGAAAATACCTTTTAATTCCCAACCCTCTTGAGCTTTTGCAAGAGCCTCTCTTTTCCATTTAACCAAGGGAAGACCCTAATTGTCGCCATTACCAAAAAAATTAGACTTCAAAGATATTCTTACATGTTTATCAAGGATACGTTTTGGAATTCATGTTATAATAGACCAAAAAATAATTGGATCTGCCAAACATGATTTTACTAGGACCAGGTGCCCCTCCTAGATAACCATCAACCACTACAAATGGAACTTAACTTATAATTTATTGATAATCTAGAGCCAATCCTTCTTCTTATAATTGTTGTACTTTAGAAAAAATATGAGGCATTTTACCCCATAATCAAGATCTACTAATGAAAAGGAAATATCGATTCCAAGTAGACCCTATCACAATCCTCTATCCCATGATGTAAAATGGAATATTTTATTGACATCAACCCACATACTTTTTATTGCACAAAAAGGATCAATGACATCCTTGAGACTTTTATATCCCATTTGTCCATTGAGATAAAGAGTAAAATTTCATCTACAAAATGTAAATGAGTAAAGGAACATGAATTTGCAATCTTAATTTCTTTGATTAGTCCATTTCGATGACCATATTTAATAAAATGAAGAAGATGTTCCACAACTAAGAGGAAAGAAAGGGGGATAGTGGGAAACATTGTTGAACCCCTCACTACTGATTGATAAAAGCAACTAGTAAAATACTTTACTATGGAAACAGGGGAGACCAATTAGGTAACACATGTCCTGGTCCAAGATATAAAGGGGATATCAAATCATAGATGAATTAGAAGGAGATGTAGGAAGAGCTAGTTTACAAATCGATTTTGATACCTAAATATTTGTAAATTGTAATCATAGTTGATTGCAATCCCTCTTGTGCAACCCCCACTATATCATGAATGTTTCTTCCTTTTAAAAATAAAAATTGATATTCATTGATATTATGAGATAGGAAGGGATTCAGTTTTATTGCAATAACTTTTTATACAATACTATGAACAAAATTGCATAGAGATATCGACCTTAGATAGCTAAAATAGACATGATTATCTACCTTGGTATGAGGGATAGGAAAGTAGAGTTAAAGGCTGGAAAAAAATTACCCAAATTTTTGGATTCCTTAATTACACCTTGAGGGTCCTCCCTAATGAAATTAAATAAGCCTAGGAGGAGTTCCACTAGAATCAAATATGCCCTAGAATTTAATACTGGTAGAATCTATGGAGAGAAAAGTCTAGCTCATCCAAGAGAATATCTACCATAATTTCCTCATTATCTTGACCATTGGAAAATTGTTGTAAATCCACTGTCACCTTCAAAATATCAGCAATTGAGTGTCAATTTATGGCCATGAATAATTTTTAAAATATCATGTTTCATATTTCGTTATCCCTTTAGTACCTAAGAAACTGATCACCATCTAGGGTTGTGATTTTCCATTTTTAATTGGATCATCATCTTAACAAATATTTGAAAATATTATATTTTTTCTTCACAAACCTTTAGCTAGAGGGATCTGCTTTTGATATGCCATTAATTTTATTGTATAAGTAAGTGTTTCTTCTTTTCCTTAATGGATTTCAATTCCTTCTTTGTGTGATCATTTATATATCCAAAACCTTTATTGTTGTGGAACTAGATCCTTAATCTCATTGAGGATTCTTTCTTATCTATTTTTTTTCTTTAGATCATGTAATAAATGTTGATGTATATGTAACTTCGGAATGTATTTCACATATATGTATATTGTATTCCTATAGAGATGTTATTATTCCTCTATATGGAATTGTCATCATTTATATTGTATGTGTCGTAACTTATACTTGATGAGTTATTAGACCACCTTGTTGGGGTCGGCCCTGTATAAGTCATGTGGGTCAAAGGGTTATTAGACCACCCTATTGGGGGCCGGCCATGTGGGTCAAAGGGTTATTAGACCACCCTAGTGGGGGTCGGCCCAGTCAACATTATGTTATGTGGTTAAGTTGAGGCCGACCTAGTTGAGTAAAGGCCAAGTCAAGTTAGTGTATAAATAGAGAGTGTGTCTCTCTCATTTTACACATTCTATTCTCTCACTCACACTGTGGAGAGTGGCGCACTTGTGGAGGAGGATGCTCTGCTACTAGGAGAAGACTATCTCTTGTATTCTGGTTGTATCATTGCTCTATCTATCTCTGAGGAAGTTATTGGGGTTTTTCACCTTTATGGTTTTTCCCAAGTAAACTCAGTGTCTCTTCTGTACTTGCATTATTGTGTCCATGAATGATATGCTGTAGATTTGCTGTACATGTTGTTCTCTCAGTTAAGATCCTAGATCAGATTGAAGTAAATTCTGAAAATTTAACATGGTATCAGAGCTATCCTGAAAGAAGGCATGATATGGCATGTATGACACTTGTTGCACTTATGATGCTAGGGCTTGATAAAGAAAAAACCAGTCATCATAGAACTTTCGCTATAAATCCGTTTTGGTGAAGTGTTCGGGCCTGAAACCTTTACAGGTCGAAGATTAAATCCCCATGTACCTTATTTCCAAAGGAAAACCTCTAATGCGTTGTACTTTATGATTTATGATATGTACAATATAGGGTTTCAGCCTCTTCCAGATCTGAGTCAAAATCAGGTGACCTTGGGAAAAAGGTCATAACTTGTGCTAGGAAGCTCCAAATGAAATTTAGTAAAACGTGATAGGTAGTGCACAGACTATACTATCTTAGGAAAATGTTTTAGAGGAAGAAGTTGAATCAGTGACACGTGGCACGCCATACAAGTTCGCTCTTCTGTATTATCTCATAAACAGGTCATGTTACGACACTTGGCATAACTCTCGCTCAGAGAATCCAATTGAGGTCATACCTAGGATGATGGAAATATGACTGGTCAGGCTATCTCAAGAAAAATTTTTAGAGGTCGAAGTTGAAACAGTAACACGTGGCACGCCATACAAGTTTGCTCTCCTGTATTATCCCATAAACAGGTCACATTGCGATACTTGGCATAACTCTCTCTCAGAGAATACAATTGAGGTCAGACCTATCAGGATGGAAAGATAACAGGTCAGGCTATCTCAGGAAGATTTTTCAGACCCTATGGATTAAAAGGTTCAGAGTTACACAAGAAACAATCAAGTACATATTTCTCTCTAAATAGAATTATTTTTGAGTACCTTCATTCATGGTTTCCGGAATTTAGGGCTTCGGAGAAAGTTGGCATTTTTGTAATCGGAGACCATAGATGGATGATACTCATCAAAATAGAAATTTAGAGACCAAGATTAGAATTTTTGGTTGGGAAGAAGGCCCAGCTTGATCAGACCCTAGTTCGAGACTTTGATCAGAAAAGTGGAAAATTAGGGCTTCTGCAAAAATGAGAATTTTTGAAATCTGTGACCACGGCTGGAAGCTCCTCAGAAAAATTGAAGCTTAGAACCTTGGATCAAACCTTTTGATTGGGAAGAAGAGTGGGATTCATCAAACCCGAGTTCAAGGTCACGTCCAGTGAATCCAGAAGTTTCAAAGGAAAAATTGAGGAGTGAAACTTTGCAGTTTTCAAATTCTGAATATACCAGCTTGATCAGCTCATCAAGGTCCAGTTCTTGCAAATCAAGTGGATTGGGTTAATCCTAGAAGAAGATGGATTGGTCACCTGCATAAGTGAAGAAGTTCCTATTTCAAAGGGAGATGAGGCTAATGCCTTACATAAGAATATTACAAGCGATCTCGACAGGTATGACTCATCGAGGTATGTTTCGATATTTGTTCATGATTAAGTTTATGGTATGCTTGTCTTCATGTTATTACAGTTAGTACAATCTTGATTTTAGATTTGTCGTATCACCTTAACAAAATTATGAATGCATGATAGAAGATATTCATTGGTTAGGGTGTTGACACTTACGATTGTACTAATGCATTATGGTGTTGTATGAGGTTTATGTTGTCTGCTAACATAAAAGGTACACCAAGAAAGACAAATCATGTTCTACTTCAAGAACATATGATCATGGTGACATGAAGACAAGGATTCATCCATTTTCATGGATCACATAGAAGATCTACTTTCGAGGTATGTATAACTTGGTTCTACAATGGTTAACTTATGAGACATGCAGGTTACTAGCACAAATCACTAAAGAGAACCAGAAGACATTATGCGGGTATGTTAGACATAACTAGCTAGCATGCTAATCCAGGTATGTTTTTCCTATATCAAGCTAGAATCCTACCTTGTGTTAGGATCTTATACTGTTGTGTTGTTGATAATGATTATTAATGAAGTCATAGGTTTGAATAATCATGGTTGTATGCATATTATGTTTCTTACCATAATCGATGATATGACTAACCAGAAGAATCATGAAGGTATATGTTTGAATAATCATAGGTTTTATGCATAATATATCTCTTATCCTGATTGATGATTCAACTAACCAGAAGAGTCCTATGATCAAATAAGAAAATGTATGAGTAAAAGAAGACTTCCCTGAAACCTTGAATACTAATGTTTATTATCTGTGAATGATCATGAATATACATGTTTAAGATTATTGTGTTTTGATAATATTAAGATTATACTAATAAATGTGTGATTATGTATGAGGCCTCAAGGATAACACAATGATGATACCAATAATAAAATTGATTAAGGATGGATGTAAGTTCAAGGACAGGTAATCTAGGAAGCAAAGATCAAGAGGGAGCACACTCCAGTTGTTCCTGCAAGAAAGAAAAGGAGCACACTTCAGTAGTTTCTGCAAGGATGCAGATATTCAGAGGGAGTTGACCACTTCTCACAATCCACATAAGAATGGAGTTGCAGAAAAGAAGCAAAGACTGAGAGGGAGTCAACCGAACAAACAAACAAAGATAAGTATTTGAATTGTCATTACTTGCATATTTTATTGCTTAAATAATATTGTTCAATAATGCATATACTGATGTTCCTAGAATTAGGTTGTGTATTATGCATATTAGAATAGTTGCATTGATGAACAGTATACTACTAATATGCATGGGTAAGTAGCCTATGGCACTGTACAACATTCCATTGCTACTTATCTAGAATGAAACCTCTTTGCTGACATGTTGGGAGTTGTCCACACTCTTAACAATGTTTTGGTAGAGATTGGAAGGCATCTAGAAAGTTAAGGGATATGGATAAATGTTGTATTGAAGCATTGATTAAGATAATTGCATGACTGTATGACATATTTCCTTATGTGTAAGAATTTGTTCTGAAAACTATGAGATGTTTTCTAATCATGCAATTTAACTTGTTGTGTAGGAAAGATCATATGCCATCACCTACAAAAGAAGAACTACAACATTTGTTTAGCAACAAAATTATCTATTGAAGATATTGAAGTTCCTAGGATATGGGAAGAATGCCATGATTCGTCGATCATGAAGAATGATGTTTGGGATGTAGTCCCAAGACCTGAAGGGAAGTTTGTTATGACTTCCATATGGATCTATCAAGATCAAGCATGCTACAGATGGCAGCATAGAGAAATATAAAAGTGATGAAATAGAAGATACACCAAATGGATTTCAAGACAACTTTCTTGAATGGTGTAGTTGAAGAAGAAGTGTATGTGGAGCAGCCACTTGGTTCTGAGACACATGGCAGGGAGTCATATATGTGCAGAACTTGGGTATGATGCACCACTTTCTAGGTATAAAGGTATGGCAGAGTGCAGATGGAATCTTCCTTGGACAAGGGAAGTATGCAGTAGAGATCCTGAAGAGGTTCGGGATGATGGACTGCGAGGCTATGGCATCAAATCTGAAGCTTCTTTGTGATGCTTCATCTGAGCCGGATGATGTATCTATGTATCGTCAGATGATTGATTCCTTTATGTACCTGACGAACACAAGACCAGATATTTGCTTTGCGGTGAACACATTGAGCCAGTTCCTGACGGATCCGAGGAGTGTTCACCTGGTTGCTGTAAAGCATGTTCTAAGGTACCTGAAGGGTACAGTGGATTATGGGCTCAAGTATGAAGTGAATCAAAAGTTTAACCTACAGGGTTCTGTTGATTTAGATTGGCCTGGCAGTGCTACAGATAGGAAGAACACATCTGGGTGTTGCTTCAGTATGGGATCAGGTGTGATCTCTTGGTTCAGCAGGAAGCAGTTCTGCGTAGCACTGAGTACAGCTGAGGCAGAGTATGTTGCATCCTGTTCAGCTAGTTGTGAGGTAGTATGGCTACAGAAGCTACTGTCTGAGTTATTTGATCTCCTATTGGATTCTACTAGTATCTTTTGTGATAAACAGAGTTGTGTGAAGCTGTCCGAGAACCTAGTGTTTCATGACAGGTCGAAACACATAGAGATCAAATATCACTATATCAAGGATATGGTGCAGAGAGGAGTTGTGAAGCTCCTGTACATTGTGACGGACGAGCAGATTGCAAATGTGCTGACGAAGCCACTAGCCAGGGTGAAGTTTGAGTACTTCAGGGAGAGGCTTGGTGTTCTTCAGATTGATGACACTTCGAGGAAGAAGTGATGGACACATTTGCTGAAGCCATTCCAAGCATTTTGGAAGGAGGATCCTTCACATGGCTGTGTATGTAAGCGCTGGATGATAAGCATCAGGATGATGTTCTAGTTTTTGTTTTGTATGATCAGTTGGATCATTTATATGTATATGTATGTACGCATCATGTTGGATGCTGGATATGATCAGTTGGATCATTTATATGTATATGTGTGTACGCATCATGTTGGATGCTGGATATGATCAGTTGGATCATGTATATGTATGTACGCATCATGTTGGATGCTCGATATAATCAATAGGATCGTTTGTATGTATTTTGTATGCATCATGTTGGATGCTTGGACCATGTATCTGTATATGTATCAGGTGGATACATTGTATGATCATGTGGATAATGTATGGTGATATGTATTTGTACTTGTATCAGGTGGATACATTGTATGATCAGGTGGATCATGTATGATTATATGTATCAGTTAGATACTTGGTATGCATCAGGTAGATGCATTTTATGATCAGGATGATCGTGGATTATGAGCTTCAGAATGTTGCTCCAGATGACATGCAGCAGGATGTTGTAGTGATGATGATCAAGATGATCATGTGTACATCAGGATGATGTATGGTGAGTATCAGGTTGATACTCTATGGCTGTGGATCAGGTTGTGCAGATGAGCATATAATTTGGCCCTGTGAGATTTGCAGATAGTCTTTCAAGGTTTTGCCTATGGCATGTAATTCGTGCCCTGGGATATCTGGCAAATGCTCTTTCGAGGTTTTGCTCTGGGAGGACATATAATTTGGCCTTGGGAGATCTGCAGATAGTCTTTCAAGGTTTTTCCTATGGCATGTAATTCGTGCCCTATGATATCTGGCAGATGCTTTTTCGAGGTTTTTTCCTATGGCATATAATCTGTCCCTGGGAGATCCCATAGGTTGGGCTGTGTGCCCGTAATAAGTCCTGGGATGCTCTTGTGAGGTTTTTCCATGACCACATATAATCTGTCCCTGAGAGATCCTATAGGTAGAGCTGCGTGCTCGTAACAGCCTGGGATGCTCTTGCGAGGTTTTGTGGTGACCACATATAATCTGTCCCTGGGAGATCCTATAGGTAGAGTTACGTTCTCGTAACATCCTGGGATGCTCTTGCGAGCTTTTGTGGTGAGGTCACATATAATATGGCCTTGGGAGATCCTATAGGTAGAGTCGTGTGCTCGTAACACCCTAGGATGCTCTTTCGAGGTTTTATGACGCACGTAATAAGTCCCGATGATTCCATAGTATGGCCAGTGATGACGAAGACCAGTAGGTGGTGGGCTTACATCCAGTATGAAAAAGGACTGGCTCTGTAGAACTTACTATGATGAGTAGATTCAGAGATTGATTGAGATAGCAGCAGTAGTGATGATGATGACTCGATGATGATTATCCAATGATGATGATCCAGAGTAGAAGACTTGTGCTAGAAGACCTATGTCGAGAAATACCTTCCTAGTTAAGAGGGAGTGTTGATGTATATGTAACTTCGGAATGTATTTCACATATATGTATATTGTATTCCTATACAGATGTTATTATTCCTCTATATGGAAGTGTCGTCATTTATATTGTAAGTGTCGTAACTTATACTTGATGGGTTATTAGACCACCTTGTTGGGGTTGGCCCTGTATAAGTCATGTGGGTCAAAGGGTTATTAGACCATCCTATTAGGGGTCGGCCATGTAAGTCAAATGGTTATTAGACCACCCTAGTGGGGGTCGGCCCAGTCAACATTATGTTATGTGGTTAAGTTGAGGCCGACCTAGTTGAGTAAAGGTCAAGTCAAGTTCGTGTATAAATAGAGAGTGTGTCTCTCTCATTTTACACATTCTATTCTCTCACTCACACTGTGGAGAGTGGCGCACTTGTGGAGGAGGAGGCTCTGCTGCTAGGAGAAGACTATCTCTTGTATTCTGGTTGTATCATCGCTTTATCTATCTCTGAGTAAGTTATTGGGGTTTTTCACCTTTATGGTTTTCCCCAAGTAAACTCGGTGTCTCTTCTGTGCTTGCATTATTGTGTCCATGAATGATATGCTGTATATTTGTTGTACATGTTTTTCTCTCAGTTAAGATCCTAGATCAGATTTAAGTAAATTCTGAAAATTTAACAATAAATTCCTTCTTGGACCTTTTAAAATCAGCAAAGAATTTAAATGTCATTGAATTAGGAGAAAAGACTATTAGGATAATTAATACTCCATCCTTGTCCTACTTAGCATTATTTTCTTTTTCCTAGTAGTTGATGATATCATTTCCCCCCTAATAGTGTTCAGATGTCATCTAGGACCCATTATCCACCTAATGCACCCTGCATGCGTCATTTTAGGAGCACCAGAGTTAGTTCCCTACATTTTAGGAGCCAACTCAGTGATATAGTTTAGTCCACCTGAGTTGGCTAACTCGTGTGGGGGGTTTGTGCTCTGATTGCCACTATTTATGAAATAATGCACCCCTTTCTGAGCTTCATGAAAAAATCACTAATGCGCCCTTCTTGGTCAGTTAACCGATAGTAGCTTCAATTAACTAAGATTTGGTTGAGTTGAGTTGAGTTTGGGTCTTCCGGAGCAGTTCAGTGGTGACAATTCCTAAGCAAGACAGACTGAGACTTTAAGTCTCCTAGGATATTCGAATTCTCTCTATTGTAACATATTTTTGGACTATACTGATTAATTGATACTGTTACACATTTCTACTTCCATCTGAGTTCCAATGCATGATTCATTTTACTGCTCTTTTTACTGTTATTTTCACTGTAATTCACCTTTTCTGCTCATTCTTTCACTGTGAGGATTCTCAGCTCTATCATCCTATTGTATTATAGAATTTCACATGGTATCATAGCCTTGTAGGTTGAGAAGCTGCACCCAGTAGCACACCAGAAGTAGAGGAGTTTCCACAGAAATTCGTGGGAAAGGAATCTTGATAGACTTGGTTCTGCCAATGAAATATTCCCTAGTGTGATGCACTCTCGAAGGTGTCTACTATCATATTGCAGAGCTTTGTAGAGTCAATAAATGAGTTTATTTCCAAAATAGAAAGTTTTTTATAGGATATTGAAGGCTTTTCAGTGTAGCAGTAGGAACAGTTTTTAGTTTGTATTCGCTCTAACATTTTCAATGGAGAATTAGAATGCTCCTTTGTCTCTGAGGATCCTAACACCCTTCAATTATCTTGATTGGAGGGATGAAATGATGATGGTATTGCGCAACAAGAGTTTATACAGGGTCACAATGCGTAAGAAGGTCAAACCTCAGGCAGTTTTTTAGAAGGCCAAGTATCTAAACATATTAGATGAAGTGTTTGGTTTCATGTCTATTCATATTTTCAGATATTTTCTCTTCCACCTTGATGGATTGAACACTCCAAGAGAGGTTTGGTTGAAGCTTGAGACCCTCTTCGGAAAGCAATATGATCTGAGGGGCCATATTCTGGAGAATGAGTTAATTTCTCTTCAACCCAATTGTTTCAAAACCATACAACAATTCTTCTCTAAATTCAAATCCTTGTTCATGCAATGTAAACAATGTGGCATTGAGAAGAAGGATGAGCAGTTGGTGTTATCCATTCTAAGAAAGCTTGGTCCGGAGTTTTCAATATTTGTTTCTACCTTCCATTCAGGGATATTATCAATCCCCAACTGAAAATGCTATCCTTTGATGCATTAACTGAATCTCTCATCCAAGAACAAGACAAAGTGATTCAGATGGGCGCCTTGAAGGCCTCCAAAAATCAATCTTTTATAGATGTAGAGTCAAGAAGTGTGAATAATAAATGGAAGAACAAAGGTAAATAGAAGAATCAATTGGAAACCAAGCAGGATGAAAATTCCAATACATCAGAAGGAGCTTTAGGCTCCAAGAATGATAAGCAAAAGAAATTTGAGAAATCCAAGTGTACATACTACAAGAAAGGTAACCATCCTGAGAGATCTTATATGAAGAAGACCATAGATCAAATGGAAAAACTCCTCGAACAACAAACATTGCCCCTCCCAAGAAGGCGCAAGGAATACTGATCCGGGAAGCAAGTCAGAAGATCATGAGAGATGCCATGCATTGAAGGATGGATTTTCACAATCCTCAACCTTCCTTATTGATTTTGGAGTCTCCAACCATAGGGTTTCCTCTAGAGAGCGATTTTCACATCGGAGATGATTCTCAAATATTTGCAGAAAGGAAGGGAACAATACAACTTGAGTGTGTGAAGTTCAACAATGTCCTATATGTGCCTTCTCTAGTAGCAAATATGTTGTCTTCTAATCGGATGACTCACACAGGTTCACCAAAGAAAGTAGTATTTGGACCTGACATAGTTTAGGTTACAAAGATCTCATCTTGGAAGTTGATAGCCAAAGGTGTTTCAAACCATGCCTCCAAGGAATATGAGTTCTCTTGTTTCTTTCATATTCACATCAAAGTGCTCTCTTGACTCGTGCAAATGAGACAAGAAGACTCTAGCATGAAATATTCAGACACCTAAACTTCAAGTACTTGCAGCAGTTACACAAGGAAGATATGGTTTAAGGTTTTCCCAACATAAAGTTCTCTTAATGTGTTTGCAAAGGTTGCTTGGTAGGGAAGCATCCAAAATTAAAGTATGATGTTGGGAAGGCAAGGAGATCCTCCTCTACACTTGATTTGATACAAAATGATGTTTTAGTACCAATTCCCTCAGCCTCTATGAATGGATCTAGATACCTTAATCGAACCTTCATAGATGACTACTCTAGGTTCTGTTGGATCTATTTTCTTAAGAAGATGTATGAGGTATTTGAGACCTTCAAAGTCTTCAAAAAATTAGTTGAGAACACTGTTGGGAATAAGATCAAAGCAATCAGATATGAGAATGGAGGAGAGTACATCAAGAAATGTTTGCAGCAGTATTGCGCTTATGAGAGAATCCAAAGGCAACATTATGTCCCACACACACCATAGCAAAATGGTGTAGCTAAGAGAAAGAATATTTCATTGAAAGGGATCTTCCATCAAATCTCTAGGAAGAAGCAATGAATTGTGCCACATACATTCAGAACAGGGTACACCACAAATAGGTTGATGGTGTCACTCCATTTGAAGCATTGAAGAGACACAAGCTTGATCTCTCTCACCTAACATTTTTTGGATCCAAGGTATGGGCCAGAATCCCCACTGACAAGAGAAATTAACTTCAACCTCAAAGTAGAAAATGCATTCTTCTTGGATATGCAAAGGATGCAAAATATTACAAGCTAATGGAGATTGAAACCAAAAGATGCTTCATTGAAAGAAGTTTCAATTTTGATGAAGATCCATCGCAAGATCTATAGCTAGTTGAAGATCAAGGCATAACGAATTTACCTATTCCATTTTCTCCTAATGATGTTTTTTAGATGATCCAGATTTAGATTCTGAATAAGAGGATGAAAGTGAATCAAATCTAGATATTGAGTATGAAGATCAAGCAGATCTAGATCCAGATCTGGCACCTACTCCCAATACAAATCCTAAATGGGCTCAAAAATTTCTTGAGGCTGCTTGGAATATTGATGGAGATCCATAAGACTATAGCAGAACAAGATCTCAATACCAAGATGCAAATATTGAACTATGCCATACAGATCCACTTATCCCTTAGAGGTGCTACATGATGGTGGGATCTAATCCACAATCCTACAGAGAGGCTTTCCATGATCCGAGAAAGAAGGCATCCATGGATGAAGAATTTGAGTCATTGCATAACAATTAGACATGAAATATTTCCTCTCTTCCCCCATGGCGAAATCTAGTTCAGTGCAAATGGATAATTAAAACCAAGCTTGCATCCGATGGATCTACAACCAAGTACAAAGCTAGGTTGGTTTCAAAGGGGTACTCACAAGTTCAGGGTTTTGACTACAATGAGACATTCTCTCCTATAGCAAGAATGGATTTAGTGAGACTGGTTTTGACCATTGCAGCTTTGAATTCATGGGAGGTATATCACATTGATGTAAAGAGTTCCTTCTTGCATGGTGACTTAGAATAAGAGATCTTTATGAAGCATCATGATGGGTACATAGATGATCCATCCTTGTTATGAAGACTAAGGAGATCATTGTATGGGATCAAGAAATTCTTAAGGGAATGGTATGCCAAGATGTATTCTTTCTTACTGACATAGAAGTTTGAGAGATGCAAATCTGACTACAATATTGTCCACATGCAGCAGAAGGGAGGTTTCCTTCTATTGATTTTTTTGGATGTGGATGAATTTATCATCACCATTGGTTCATTTATTGGGTTGAGGAACACAAATTCTGCTTTGAGTAAATCTTTCTCCATGAAAGATCTAGGAATGTTGAAACAGTTTATTGGCCTTGGAGTAACTCAAAATGCTTTAGGAATCATGATTTCACAGTCTAGGTATGGATCTGACTTGCCCAAAAATTTCCACATGACTTATTGCAAAGCTTCAACCTTTGCTTTACTATCTGGCATCAGGTTGGAAGAAGGCAGTTAGACTCCCTTGCTTGATAGCACTTCGTACAGACAATTGATAGGTATCTTGTTGTACTTGACACATTCAATACCAGATCTATCATATGATGTTGGTGTTGTGTCTAGGTACATGTAGGAGCCACATGAGCTGCATTGGAAGGAAGCAAAGAGGATCTTGCACTATGTGCAAGGTAGGAGAGATTTTGGTATACATTATTTTATTGGTGCTTAGTTAGGTCTGGTTGGTTTTACTGACTCAGACTGGGTTGGAGACAACAATGATAGGAAGTCCACTTCAGGATATGTGTTCATGTTGGGATGAGGACCAATCTGCTGGTCAGGCAAGAAAAAAGCAACGCTCACACTTTCTTGAGCAGAAGTAGAGTACATAGGGGTTTTGAATACAACTGTTTAGGAAGTTTGGTTGCATGGGATCTTGAAAGAGTTTGGCATTCAAACTTCTCCTTCAGTAGACCTTTTCTATGATAATCAAAGTGTCATTAGGATCTCCAGTGATTCAGTTCAGAATCAAAGCACCATACATATTGAGGTTCACATGCACTACATCAGAGATCTAGCGCACAACAGGACCATCTCACTCCATTATTGTCCTACAAAGGAGATGATTGCAGACATATTCACAAATCTTTTCACTCATAAGAGATTTGATTATCTCAGATCTCTACTTGGTGTGAAAGTTGTTTGAGCTCCCTGGTGTCCTATTTTTGAGGTGGGGTTTTCCCATGAGGTTTTTCCCATTTCCTTGTTTCATGGACAATTATTCCTTTTTTTATAATTTAATTGATTGTATGGGTAATCTTGGGTCTTAGTAACTAAGGCCTAGGATGTCCAAGTTTGGATTAAGGCGGGGTGTTAAGATAATTAATACTCCATCCTTGTCCTACTTAGCATTATTTTATTTTTCCTAGTAGTTGATGATGTCATTTGCACCCTAGTGGTGTGCAGATGTCATCTAGGACCGATTAGACACCTAATGCACCTTTCATACATCATTTTAGGACCACTAGAGTCAGTTCCCTACATTTTAGGATCCAACTCAGTGATCTGGTTTAGTCCACCTTAGTTAGCTGACTCTTGTGGGGGTTTGTGCTCCGATTGCCACTGTTTGTGATCTAATGTTCCCTTTTCTAAGTGATTTGCATGAAAAACTCACTAATTCTCCCTTAATGTTCACTTAAATGATAGTAGCTTCAGTTAACTGATATTTGGTTGATTTGAGTTGAGTTTGGGTCTTCCTGATCACACAACTGGTGACAATTCCTATGTTAGAGAGACTAAGACTTAAATTCTCCTAGGATATTCGAATTGTCTCTATTGTGACATATTTGTGAGCTATACTTATTAATGGATAATGTTACACATTTTTTCGTCCATTTGATTTCCAATGCATGATTAATTTTATTTCTCTTTTTACTGCCATTTTCACTATAATTCACCTTTTATGCTCATTCTTTCACTGTGAGGTATTCTCAGCTCTATCATCCTACCGTGTTCTATAATTTTGCAAAGGAATCATAAGGTGAGAAAATATATTTAATAGTTGCAACAAAATTGTCATCTTTTTTCCATCCAGGAGTCAACTTCAAAACACTAGGAGGTTTCATCTCTTCACACATCAGATCCAAGATTATGGGAAAGTGATGAGAACCTCCACCCTGAGAAACACACAATATAGATTTTATTTATTTATTAAGAAAGGTTTCTAATATTATAAATCTATCAATCCTCTTAGATACCCAAGCCTCAACAACAATATTGTTGAAACAAGTAGGATTTAAACTAATAGGAAGAATATCCACCAATCCCAATTCCTCTTGTTTGTAGATAGAGAGGTCTAAAAGGCCATACAAATAAGAAACTATTCCCCAAACCTTTGAAGCAGAAATAAAAAGGTTTATATTCTACCCAAAAATAGTAAATATTGAAAAATACAACTCCTTTGTAAAAGGTGGTCCTAGAAATATCTCCTATCCAAATAGGGACCATATGCATTAAGAAAAATGATTTATTTTCCGAATTCCCCTGGTAGAGAGAGATACGTAGATTATATGTAAACTTTAAGACTTCCATCCTATCAATAAATCTTTAAATATACCACTTAGGCCCAGAGTGGCAAAGTACCAAGCATACAAAAGTTTTTTGATATCTTCAATTAACCTACCACCATTAATCATTATTTATTGGGGAAAAATAATGTCAAGGTTTCCTAGTGTGGTGCGACATTTTACATAAAACATTTTTTAGGTATTTATTAACCCTCGTTGTGCCCTGATTAGTGAAGGGAGAGAAAAATCATTGTGTATTTTGGCCTGAAAGCAATTTTTGAAGATAATTACTTACATGAAATGGCTTCCTTGCTAGATAGATGATGAGCCTCAAACAAGAAGGATTTCCACCCTTTGAGAATATCCTTTAGAATGAAATCCTGAAGTGATTCAAGGACCCCAACCAAATAGTTAGAAGTATCAGAGGGAAATTTTTTTCAATACATCAGATTGTGCTTTGGTCTCCTTAGTTTCTCCCCCTCGTAATGTAAATGTTGTTTTTTAAACTCACCAAATAAATTATATGTTTTTATAAGGAGATTGGAACATAAGAAGTGGATTTCTTATCATGGAGAGGGAAATAATAGGATATAGGAAGTATGAAATCCCCCTAAAATATTTTTTGCAAGGAGATCCCCATCCTAGTAGTATCCAACGTCCCAAATTTTAAAATATTTTTTGACTAAAGAATAGGAGAGGGAAATTTATCACATACCAACATATCCACTTTTGGAGAGTTCATAATCATGAATGTGGGAAAGAATATTATCATTTTGGACCTCATAACTAGGTCAGTGCATTGAGTTACTACATAGGACAAGGAAATGATCCCTATCACCCTCATGAGATTTTTTTTAAGGTAGGATTATGCACCACTTTTCTTCAAAGACCCTGCCAAACAAGTTCCCATCAAAGGGGGATGTAGTTATTGTATTAAAATACTCAAGTACCAAATAATTATCAACTATTTACTCACATTAATATGGGAGTGCATATTTGGCATCCAAGTGATCATAGAGGTCACACCTGGTACATTAGAAAGGGATTTTTTGATTGTTAAGAGATTGACAATGCTCCAATTCTCCACCATCTATTATAATATATTTTTCTAAACCTTTATTTAATTCTATCTCACCAAGATATTGGAAACTATGAAATACCTATTTGATTATAATATGGGTTAGACTCATAGAATGAACCCAAGGAGTTATTGATAAGTGAAAACAACTCCTCTGACTAGAAAATGAGTGGAAAACTAGGGTATCTCACCCAAATCAGACTAAAACTCACCCATTTAGTATTGGAATATAAGTACAAGGTTGAATTCTTAAATAAAATAGGTCTATTAATAATCTTAAAACAACTTATAGCAATGGAGGTGAAGAAATCCTCCTATTGGAGCATGAGTGCAATCCATCCCCCAATAATGCTAAAACTCACAACACATAACCCAAAATGATTTGTAGATACTTTTACACCAATGATTTTAGGATTTGAATTCCAACTCTTTTGTCATTAATTATTCCCCAAAAAAATCATCCATCCTTTTTTTCATTCAAATGCATATCTTTAACTAGAACTAGGTTGAGATCTTCTAGATTCATTTTCATCAAGTTATGATTCTTCCTATGTTTTCTAGTCAAATTTCATGTATATAAGAGAGGAGGGGAGGTCCAAAATTCCAAGGAAGTAGATAGATTCATGTTGCAGTGAAGAAAAATATATAAGAAATCAAAATCCATACATGTTGCAATCATACCAAATCGAGGAGAAAGCTCGTCAAAGCCTAGAACATTTAGGTTTAACCCACAGTTTAATAAAGGGAAATATTCATGAACTCCATAGGGTGACAAAGGGTAGTCCTTTAGGCCTATTGGGTGATATACGGGATATACCAAATAACAAGATACATGAGGTGGAAATACCCCTACGGCTACTATATGTGGTAAAGTTGATTGCAAAAGATAAAATGAGAATATTGTAGTTGACGTTTTGTTCATAAAAGCAATGTTCCAAGTTCAATCCTATGCAAATGCATGAAAACATTTCTTAGGAGCTGAAATTAAATTCTAGAACATATTAGGAAAAATATAAAATTCAATTGTATGCAAGCTAGAACACGGTTTCTTCCATCAACAAATGTTCATAAAGGAGGCACATTTTCATAAAAGCAATAATCCATCTTCATTAGCAACACCAACTTAAAAATATGCAAAAATATTAACAGATACAAATAAATCTTAAACATATGCTTATATGTGCTAAAGGGAAAAGAAAAAGTAGCCAAATACTATGCACAATGTATCAACTCTATTAAGTAGTCAAAGATGATCATTTTTTACAATTGAATAGAATATGAGAAAACTGGATTTCAAAAATAATACAAAGGGAGAAATAAAGGATATCCATAGTAAAATATAAAAATAATGATAGTTTTACAATCCCTTGGACCAAGAGCAAAGAGAATGTGGTAGCATAAAGCAACTTGAAAACTATGGACACTTGTGGAAAAATATTATCACAACTATAATTTTACGATCTCTTTGAATAACAACATAATCCATTTGTCAAAGCAATGGAAATTGAAATTTAAAGGACATTCATGGAAAAATATTCTCACAATGATAGTGATCAATGTAATGTGTACGTGCATAATCTTTAAGACCTTGTCCACACTTGGAATCTTAATCCCCTTAAGTGGAAGAAATATTCAAAAAGTTTAGTGCAAGGGAACTTGGTCATCTATACATCAGAGTTTGAGTTTGGGAAACATAAGATAAGAAACCAGAGTTGCTTATTATCCCATTAGTATCAACTAATGCATGTTAATTTGGGGATAGCACAAATAGATGAAAGTATATGCCTTATGGACTTGTTGGACCTAGCTAATTTACTACTTGTTTGTAGACAAAAATATGAATAATAAAAACAAAATTAAAAACAAAACACTTAGGAATATTGGTATATCCATGTATTTACTACTACAAATATAAGCATGATAATTTTATTTTGTTTACTAATAGTAACTAGGGACAATGCATATGGAGGATATTTTGTTTGAGTCTGAAATAAACCAACATTATGTCATCTCGTAGGAATAACTTTAAAATTTACACTAATACACAAAACATCTTATGAATAGAGACATTCAGAACTAACAAACTTAGAATATTTTATTGTTTCTAGCCGCATAAAGAGAATGTGTATTCAACCCTTTAATACTAACTAAACCATTAAGACATTTCATACAAAGGAAAGTTGAAAACGTAATGGAAAATATGATTGTATAATAGAAGAGTTAAATACAGGAAATTGATTCATATTTATTTTTCTACAATATAATCTATTGATTTATCAGTCAACAAAATTTGATAGTTAGGCCAAAAAAAGAATAACTATAAGAAACTCAATGCCCTGACTCAACATCAGTCTCATAAATGGGAATAAATGTAGAGGTGGACACTTGAAAATGAATTGTTCCTCAAACTTGATCTTATGGATATTGGATAGATGACAAATATCTAGGACCTGAGGAGATGGTGGTTATTCTTGATACATAGGTGGTGGGAGTAAAATATATATTCTTTATAGATTAGACCCTAAGGCCATGGATCCAATGGAATCAAATGTAGTTAGTAAAAACAATGATACCATCTCCAACAACATTCATGATGTCACTGGAGGTTTGGTTCAATGTATATGAAAATCATAATGGATTCTAGGTTGGGTGAGAGTAACAAATGTAAAAGTGGCTGCAAGCAAGTCATCTATGGTATCTATTGGGAAGTCTTCAAAACTAACTTTGGAGGTCAAGACTCTTAGGAAATATTTATGTTGGCCTTTTCTAAACATCACACACACAAAAATATAGAAAGAACGAAATATTCCCACTTGAGCTATAGAGGACCTCACTTCTCTGCATGCCATAAATATTCACAATCAAACAACAACACTATTTAAGAACTAATTTTTAATGTGGTTAATATACCAATAGTGTACACTAAATAAAGGAAATAAAACATCACTATTGAGCATAAATGGACAATTATTCATGAAACATAATTAATTTTTATCTATGCTTCAACAAAAGAACTGGAAATATGCATTAGATTAAAGGATAGTGGGATTTCCCTAAATCCACAAAAAATGATTTGGAATTTGGACTATAGACATATCCTTGGGAATAGTCTCATAGCTACAATATATAGTGGTCAAATTAGAAATATAGTAAAAGTGACATGTAGACAATCAAATATGTAGAGAAAACCATATAATACAATGATATGTTGAGTAGGAAAGAAAACTCTAATAGAGCCATACACATTTATGTATTCTTACGCCTTGGACAAAAGCTTAAACATAGCCATATAGATAAATATGGATCAAAAGACCATTTATTATCATGATAATAAAAATATAAGCTCCAAACATAACAACAAGAAAGTATGAATCCAGATACTATTCTTTTTTCATATCCACCCTTACAATTCCCAGAGGTAATCAATTGACAACTATAATATACATTGGTAAATTTACCAATAGCCATGAATTAAAAGCAAATTGCAAGTATGACTCAACAGAAAAGAAAAGAAACCATGAGAAGAAAAACATAAAAGCATCAAATAAAAAAATATGATTTAGAGATACTTTTCCTAGGTTGGAAAATCAATAATCCATATCAATTATGTTGTCACCTAAACTAAGAATTCCAAAGTAACTCAAATTATATTATTAACAAAACAATGTAAACAAATAGCATATAAAAAATTATATCACAAAATAAGTTTTCGTTATGCAATTTTATGACATTCAAGGCACGATATATTTTGACAAAATATTGAAATTTGCCTATGTTAAAAGTCTATGACCATTATTTGTGCATAGACGCTAAACACATGACAAATTTTCCTTTTGCTGTAAAAAAAAAATACATTTGTATTCAGCATTAAATTGATTTCAAAATTGTCAAAGTAAAAAATAACATGGAAAATAGGTTTTCCCACCAAAGTTGTTTATCATAGCCAGCAAAAATCTATGATGCCATAGTTCAAAAGTAGTACAAAAGAAACAGTTTTTTTCCAGGAAACAATATGGCAGCAAGGGAAAGAAAAGTACCTGGCATTTTGCAAGTGTATATATCCAAAACAATGAGGATTGCAATAATTCCAAAGTTTGCATGAATTAAACTAAACTGACTGTAACTTTGATCAAAATATAGGATTCAATAATTTCGATCACAATACAATACCTTACAAATATTAAAAATCACATGCATTCATTTGGTTATGGAAACAATTCAAAATTAACATTATTTATCAGCAATATATCTATTGGATAGCCAAAGAAACCTGCTTTTGGAGATCAATGTTGTTTTAATTTTGCTAGTTGCACATAAAATCATGGAAGTTGATGATCAATTTCAAAAAAATATGACAGTAAAATTTCATTAATTTTAGCTACAACTCAATTTTTTTATTTTATTTTTTTGGGTTTTGAAACAACCATTGTTTCTATAGCTGAACCACAGTTATTTCTTAGAGAACCAAGAAACTATCATAAATAAATAAAAATGTTAGAAAAACATAACATGAAACAATAACTAAACAAAAAATGAAGCATGAAACCACAAATCTACATCATATTATATAGGAAGAAGGAACAAGTATGCAAAAAAAAAAATATATATATATATATATATATATTAATTGCTAGATAGAATTTTAATTAGATTGCAGAGACTGCATACTATTTTATGTTTGAAACTATGTTGAATTTACATAATTTGTAGCTAGTTTTCAAAATATATCGATATTAAATGCAAATGCATAATGGCATATGGACCATGTTGACCCAACGTCTATCAATAGGGGTTCACTTCGTACTGTCGCCAACAACTATTAACCCAAATTCCCTTATACACCGACCCAGAAAGGTGTAACCCTTCCCAGCAACACTTGCGGAGCAAGTGCAGTCTCACCCGAGATGGATAAAGGGGCTGCTGGAACCAAGTTTCCGCAGTTGTATAGAGGATATGCACATATTACCTTCTCACTAACCACATATTATAACATTCACAACATACTATTAAATTATCATTTGCAGATTTCAATAAAAATTCGGAACAACACATTCGATGTACTTATTCAGATTAGCATTACTTCTACAACATATTCGCATCAACCAATGTAAGCATTCGAATAATATATTTCTCATTCACCATTGCATAAGATCAA
Source organism: Larix kaempferi (assembly GCA_027924585.1). NCBI lineage: Eukaryota > Viridiplantae > Streptophyta > Pinopsida > Pinales > Pinaceae > Larix > Larix kaempferi. The sequence goes on from BSBM01001879.1 coordinate 5,610,455, forward strand.
AGACATAGATTACACCATAACCGAACATCTCCATTCATTCACCAAACTCGCGGAATAAACCTCGCAGAAATTGTCAAGACATCATATCGCAGATACAAAACAAACCCAAACAATAGGATGATCATCCAAAACTTCGATGTCCTTAGGAATACAATCCTACTCTATTTATATGATTCTATTCTATTACAAAATGGTCCACATGACCGAATTAACTAATCTATCAATTCTTATGCTTCCGTGAATGCCGCGAAGGGGCCTTTTTCCGTAGAATGACCCTTTTGCACCTGTCGGCTTCCACACATCCTGCGGATCTATCCCCTACCAATAGGCCCCCAACACAAACTTGTGGCTTGTCTCGAGCCACCTTAGCTAGACATTGCATGTTTGTATCCATGCTTCGTTGTGTTCTGTTTCCAAAGTTGTTCTTGCCGTCTAGAGCTCGTTGTTGTGTACTTCTATCTTCATCCGTCGATCGTTGGTTCGTTGTCATGTACTTCTTGAACTCATCCTCCAGTCTCTGCAAACCTTCATCATCTACCTCTTCGGAGTATGTTGGTTCGCTCCATGTACGTTCCAGACTGGGGAGAAAGTCATCAATGTCGCCAAGGTGGGAAACAGGCCGACTGATCCGACACATCTGTTTCACACCTTGTAGTGCTTCCTACCAGGGCCAGGGGGATACCACCCCTATCATTCTGCTTGTCACCAGGACCATGAAGCTATGAACTACTACCCCATACCTAAACATATTGGATGAAACTTCAGCTCTATGACACCCGAGTTCCCATGCCTCTTCCTGCTCAAGGCGCTCATGCACACTCGTCATTCGGGCCCACAACGCACCTGGTGTGCTACCGCATGAAATGAAATGGATTATTTCAATAGCCTCCTTGGAATTCCTAGCTTATCCAATTGCCTGACCTACTTGCATCATGTATTTCTCTTATTTGGTAAATTCCACTTAGCTCTGCTTAGCCTCTAGTGTGTGTATTTATTCATTTCGTCTTTCAGGACGCTTGCTTCAAAAATCATTCGCAAATTCGTTCACCTGATGGGCCGAATATGTCATCATTTATTTCCTGCATGTTGAGACCGAACTTCCTACATGCGTGATTGGTGACCATACTGCCCTTTGTTGCAAAATCGTGTGAACCATTACCCGTGGTGGCACCGACCATACTACCACTATGTGTTTCCATGTGCCAAACCTGTCTGGTCCTGCGATCATACCTGCCAAAAAGACCGATCATCTAAAAAAGTATCATCTACTGATAGTCAAGAATGATTGTTGATATGGCAGGGTCGTGACCCTGTAGCTGTCGCAGCCCAAACTGTGATACAACCACTCTCGCTTGCACACTCTCTTCTGGCTAGTGCATCATCCTGCCACCTAGCATCCTACCATTTGTTTTTCCTCCATCAATCCTCATCTGCTCTGCGTCGGGTCATGGTGATAGGGCTTCAACCTATTCCCATTGACTAATTTAGGTAATAGTACTCCATCCAGACTTTATAGCTGTATTGTGCCTCCGTTGGTGACAAAAGTGATAACGTATGGTCCAAACCATTGCATTTTCAACTTACCAGGGTGTTTCACAAACTTACTATCGTACAACAGAACTATATCCCCAGTCTAAAATTTCTTTGTCTTGATATGGCAGTCATGCCACACCTTCTGGCGGTCCTATTCTACCCTTTGATGGAACCCTGCGATGAATTGGTCTTCGTCAAGCTATATTAGTTGTGTCAACCATTCCTCTAGCACACCATCGTCTCTCAACCATGTTGTTGCTACGATGCACAAGCTTGGTATGATGTATTCCATCGACATAACTACTTCCTAGTCGTAAACGAGCTTAAATGGGGTCTGGCCAGTCAATCGCTTGCATGTGGTGCGATATGCTCAAAGGACCACTGGGATTTTTATGTCCTAGTCGTCGCGGTTCACATTGCACACCTTAGTGAGGGAATGCTCCAATATCTTATTGAACGCCTCAACTATCTTGTTTTCCTGGGGGTGGTAAGGCATGCTCTTCTTGTGCTCGATCTGAAACTCTTTTGTCATTATGGAAATTGTATGGTTAGCAAAGTGTGTTCCTTGGTCGCTTAATAATACTTTTGGGCAACCAAACCTGGTGACCACATTGTCAAATAGGAATTGTGTTGCAGTCATAGTAGAACAATGTTTCACTAGTGCAGCTTCCTCCCAACACATCAAGTAGTCTGTTGCAGTGATGATTTAACGTGACCCTGTTCTCTTTCCAAGTGGTCTAATGGGTCCCACAAAATCAACAACCCATTTTTCGAAGTCCTGCAACATTACTTGTGGTACTAGTGGCATTTCGTCTTGATGTGAGGGCTTCCCAGTTCATTGGCATTCATCGCAGCTCTTGGCATAGTCCGCGACATCTCAATGCAAGGTCGGCCACCATAGCCCTGCTCGAAGGATATTCCTAGCAACTGCTCGTCCAACATAATGTCCCCCAGCAATGTCGTCATGGGATTCTGATAGAATTTGTTCATGTTCACGCGGAAGGATGTAGCATCGCAGAATCTCATCTAAGAGATGATCAGGTCCTGCGTTCAATCGTCCCGGCTTCACGATAATCTCAAAATAAAATTCCTGAAACAACAATAGCCAGCGACATATCTTCCCCCCCAACATAGGATTTTTCACCAAGTATTTCAATGTGGAATGATCTGTGAACATCTTGAAGTGCCCCACTAAGAGGTAATGTCAAAATTTTTGCAAAGCATAGACCATCGCCAACCCCTCCCGCTCGGTGGTTGTATAGTTTCTCTCCATAGTAGACATTTTTCTACTTGTGAATGTTATCGAGTGGTAAATGTCTCTGGTTCTTGGTTGGGATAAGATGACGCTACGTGCGACTGGTGACGCATCAACATGTACGTCAAATTATTTTGTCCAATTCGGAAATGCAAGGATTGGCGTTGCGACTATTTTCTCTTTCAATATGTCCAAGCTTTTCTGACATCCCTTGGTCCATTCAAACTTAGCATCTTTCTTTAGTAGCTTCTCCATGGGTGTTGTGATAGTTTCATATCCTTGAATGAATTTCCTGTAGTAACTTGTGTGTCCCACTGTCACTCGTAGTTGTTTGGCCGTTGTTGGTGGTGGGAGGTCAACAATTTTGGCAATATTCATCGGATCTACCAACATTCCTTCTCTGCAGAGAATGTGTCCTAGCATAATGCCGAACGGAGCACAAAAGATACACTTCTTGAGGTTCAGGGAAATTTGGTGTTGTCGACAGCATTCTAACATGAGTCTTAAGTTCACAACATGATCCTTGACTAACCTATATACTATCCAATCATGCATGTAGACCGCAAGGAGCTTATCAATTTAATATTTGAATGCTTCTACCACTATCTTGGAGAATATTGTGGGAGAATTCTTCAATCCAAATGGAATCACCGTGTATTGAAAGCATTCCCACTCTGTGGCAAATGTAGTCTTTTTCCGGTCTTCTTTCGCAATATTGATTTGGTGTTAGCCTGAAAAACCGTCCGTAAAGGAATATATCTCCTGACCGCCTACTCCTTCGAGCACTTCGTCCATAAATGGGGTCAGGAATGGATCATCTAGGCATGCATCATTCACGTTTCTTAGGTCGATGCATATTCGTACTTCGTCAATTTTCTTGTCCTGAACAACCATTTGACTGATCCATTCTGATTCATCCACTAGTTCTATAATGCTTGCCTCTAGCATTTTTTCAATTTGGGCTTGCACCTGTCCCTTGTATCTCGGGCTCAATCGATATGGCCGTTGCTTAACCGGCTTCACATTAGGTTTCAGGGGGATCCTCATTTCCCCTAAGTCTTTATAAATTCCTTTCATCTTTGAGAATTTCGTTGGAAACAAATCTTGACACTCAGGCAGTAAGTCAGTCATCTTCGCAATGATTGAATCTTCCTAGTAGTCGCCAATGCTTGTGAACTTGGGGTTTTCCTCCGACCCAATTTTTTCCTTCTTGATCTTTATTGGTTGCTGAAATTTGTCTAACAGTATATCTAGTGCCACAACACTGTGATTACCGTTTGATTCTGGTACATATGAAGCCTTGGGGTCATCGTCATCTTCGGGCTCTCCGGTGACATTATAACATTCGATTAGCATGTGTGGTGTCGCAGTCCATTGGAGTGCCATCGGTTGTCCGGTCGGTACTTCCTGAAATATCTTTCCTCGAATCACCTGTAGTGCAGTGTGGATCAAGGGATTCTCATCTACGAATGAGAACAATTCGCTAAACCCAATTGTAAGCTGTTCCCAAGAAGTCATCCCACGTCGCAGTTCTGCTGCGACATACCAGCTCTGCGGTACCTCATCCAATGTGTGTACGAATGCATGTACCCACTCCCGTCGTGCTCTCGATCCCCATTTATGATGAAAGGCATTAAGATGTGCCTTCGGGTCTCCATGTCCATCATATCGCATATGGTTGTCTTCTGTAGCTTCTCCAAACCAAGCCTTCAGGAGGTGTCAACATAGAGACCAAGATGTGATGTTTGATTTATGCGCTGCCCACCATCACGCAGAAGTAGCCTTCAAGGATTCTTCCAGGGCCAAGAGATGCTGTGGTTCTACCACTTTTTCCTCAAATTCTATGAGAAACGTGCCCAATTTGGGAAATCCCTCATAGGTAGGTAACACATACTCCTATGTGGCTACCCTTTGTAAGGACTATGTTATCCGTGTGCATCTTCGAAAGGACACTTCATGCAACCGATTCTACCAATTCTCAAGGGACTCATTTGAATCAGAGAATGCTGAGTTGTCACTGCGCCATCGTAATTCCCCATTCGTGGTGGGATTAACATAATCCTTAGATATGTTATACAAATTGTCCCACCCTTATGCAAACTCGTCTCTATCTGGCTCTATATAGCGCAGCCGTTCCACAGGGTCCATTGGTGCGATGACCCTAATTTCCTAATTCTCAAATGACACTATCCTTTTCTTAAAGTTGATAATTGCTTGATTCTCCATAACCCATTCTATCCCCAGCAGTATCGGATAGGGACTGGTTTTATTCACAATCTCAATGACATCAAAATCCGCATACATTTCAAGCCCTTCAATTTCAACCGCAAGTTGACATACCCGACCGAGCAGGGTGACCTTGCTCTAGTTCTCCAGTCGCAACTGTATTGGTGACCAAGTCATCCGCGACTTTCCCATTGTCTCCCATGTTTGTTTATTCAAGATATTCACGTATCAACTCAAATCCAGAATGATGGAGTCAACATCAAATTCCCTGATCTCTGTCGACATCTGCATCTCCCTGCATGTCTTTTTTTTATGTATGCAATTAACTCTCTATTCCATTTGTGCACCTCCTCGTCATTGTAGTAAACTAGATATCTCTTCCAATACATCTGGGTCCTTTGGAAAATATAGGAAACTCCCCAAGAAGGATTTTAGAGTGCTCGCCTTCCTTCGCGACTTCATCGATTCAAACGTTGGTGGCATGCCATAGATTTCTTCTTCAAGAGGTACCCATATCCTATTCCTCATTGAATCCTGTGCCTTCAAAAATATGTCCTTTTCCACTTATGCGCCAATGGTGAACTACTTCCATTGTGTTTGTGTTGGTTTGACATTGGTGTGTGGCTTATCGCTACCTGTAATCGCCTTTCCTTGTGTCACTATCCCGACCATTGCGTGGTTACCTCTATCTTCTGTCAAAATCATCTGTACAACTGGTGGTGCATTCATATTATTTTGGTTCTGGTTATGGGGTGGATGCTTCATTTGCCATTTTGCAATAAGCTGAGGGCAGTCTTCTATACTATGGTCTACAACACTGCAGTATGTACACTGCAGTGCTAAATTTGGACAATCTCTTTGGTGGTGCCCCTGTTGTCCGCAGTTGTAACATATGATTAGACCTCTTCCCCGTCGAGCAGCTCCTCCACATCCCATACTGGCACCTTGGCCTCCAGGGAATCCTCCCATGAAACCTCCACGTGGTGGTCCATATTATTGATACTACGGTGGCCCATACTATGGTTGTTGATACTATTTCTACCCATACTGCGGCTGTCCATATGGCAGTGGGGGATACTACGACTGCCCATATTATGGCTTCCCGTATTTCCCCTAGTCGTATTGTTGTGGTTGATTAAACTACACTTGACTGTACTACAATTACTGTTGCACCACCGGTGGCTCTTCTCCCTTCATAAAATATGTGTCAGATGTTCGATCTTACAATAGGTCCTAGGCCCTACAGTCCTTGTCATCATGGAAAACCAATCTCAAGAATTTGTAGTATAGGTTTGTTGGATTTGATACCTCTTTTGCAACTATACACATTCCTCTGGTCGATGCCTTTTGGTCTGACAAATAGTACACCATGGCATGCCTCCTTGACAAAGGGGGTTTGGTGCCCGCGATTGCAAGTACTCACGGAATTCTCAGCAAGTGTGCATCTAGTGCACCACATGTCTCTACGGATTTCTTTTCCCTTCTTAAAATCCTCCAATTAAAGTATTAAGTTGGCCAAGTGCGCCTAGACTCTGTCCATTCCTATCTTTGCTTCATCACAATTTCTAACGCTTCTACCTGTGTCACAACCTTTTGTTGCATCAGTGGTCCACGAATATGTAGTACTAGTCCTGTGATGAACCATTCTTTGCGTTGCAGCTCATTTATCGGGAAACTCACTTTTTCTATCAATGTCTTGTACCGTTGATCGAATTCCCACATCGACTCATTCGGGAATTGCTTAATCTCTTTAAGCTCAGTGACATATTGTGACTCATATTTTTTTTTTTAAATTCGTTAATCATCGCCGTTCTGACCTGTTCCAATGTTTTAGTTGTTCTTCCCACTCGAACCTTTACAAATTTCATGTACCAGTCTAATGCCCGACCCCTAAGGGTTGTCGCTAGTTGCACCATCTTTATAGCGTTGTCCTAAACCTGATTCATGGTCCAGACTGATTTGCATATAAACCAATATTGTTCAAGATCCTTGGTCCTATTCCCTTGGAAGGTAGGCATCTTTTCCTCATTGGCCATCCTAACGCTACTACTGTTGTTTTTTACTGAAGCGCTACTCTTGCCACTACACGTAGGGAAACTTGATGAAGAGTTCATATTTCTTCCTATAAAATTTGAAGTAGTGTGTGGGGTCAAAGGTACGTGGTAGCTTACGATCTAACCTCCTTCTACTTCTAGGGTAGCCTGGTTGACGTCTCCTTTGCAATAAGGTCACTTCCTCCCTTGTGGTCCTGTTTCGCAGTTCTCTATTCCGGTGCTCTGAGGAGACTCTCTCTAAATCCTCCTCTTCTTCTCAGGATGCCGGAATATTTCTCCACTCCGCAAGGTACAACACTTTTCATCAGCTTCCCTTAGAAAATCGTCGTCGCTCATATCCATCTACCACATTTTTTCATCAGACTCGCATTCACATGATACCTTCACCCTCCACACAATGATTCTTCTACTCGTCAGAGACATCCTCAATATTCCTTTTTTGCAAACAAGCATCTTAATCCACAATTTTAACAATGATAGGAACCTTCCTCTTGGCCCCCTAAAGAAGTTCCTTTTGACGTCGATGTACAACTTGATAGTATCTACTGCGAACTCAGTCATGTACCCTTCAAGGATACTGTCTACCCAAAAATCAATGGCTCGCGATACCTTGTTATCGACTTGCTTTAGCTATCGCACCAAATCTGAGGTCCAACAATCAGGTTCAGTCTTCTGGCAGTGATTCTTTCGGAATGTCAACTGTGCTAGGCACTCATGCAAAAGCATCAGGAATTCACAGAAGAATATTTCATGGATGTCTCCATAGATTTATTATTCTAAACAACTGGTCACTGTCTGTTTAGAATCTCACTTCTCACTTTCTGCGAATTCCCTTGCCTTCTTATCGAACCACTCTTGGATCTATAGTTTTGTTGGATGCCACAACATGTCCTCTTTTCTTCTTCCTTAGGGTCCTGGAAACAAAACCATTTTTTGACACAGTGTCTATCGACAAGGTTTCACTTCGTACTATTGCCAACAACTATCAACCTAAACTCCCTTATACACCGGACCGGAAAGGTGTAACCCTTCCCAGCAACACTTGCAGATCAAGTGTAGTCTCACTCGAGATGGATAAGGGGGCTGTTGGAACCAAGTTTCCGCAGTTGTGTAGATGATATGCACATATTACATTTGCACTAACCAGATATTATAACATTCACAACATACTATTAACTTATCATTAGCAAATTTCAATAAACATTCGGAACAACACATTCGACATACTTATTCAGATTAGCATTACTTCTACAACATATTCGCATCAACCAATGTGAACATTTGCATAACATAGTTATCATTCACCAGTGCATAAGATCACAGATATAGATTACACCATAACCGAACATCTCCATTCATTCACCAAACATGTGGAATAAATCTCGCAGAAACTATCAAGACATCATATCGTGGATACAAAACGAACCCAAAATATAGGATGATCATCCAAAAATTCAATGCCCTTACACTTACAATCCTACTCTATTTATATGCTTCTATTCTATTACAAAATGGTCCACATGACCGACTTAACTAATCTATCAATTCTTATGCTTCCGCGAATGCCATGAAGGGTCCTTTTTTTCCGTGGAATGACCCTTTCGCACCTGTCGGCTTCCGCACTTCCTGTGGATCTATCTCGTGCCAACAGACCATTAGAGAATTTATGACAAAAAATAATTTTGAACTATAGATAGAACATGAGCAATGTCGAAATACATATAGATATGTTTCAATAACAATATTCATATAGTATAACGGGGTCTTTTTCTTCTTTTTTTCATTTCTATTTAGACCAAAACTAGGAATATTATGAAGATATAGGAAAAAAATCCCTTCTACGACTCTATTTACATTGATGGTAGCTATCATTGTCAAAGTATTAAAAAAACACTGAAAATATTTTGACAAAAAAATGAGAAAGTATATGTATGTAGCAACTTTAGGGGATCCATAATGTGTTTTTTGCAAAAAATAGTTTTCTTCCAATAGAAAAAACCATCGATACGAATTCCAGGACAATGTTCACATCGTTTTGAATTCTTTGATGTTTTTATCTACCATGCGTGTAAAACAACCTTGATGACTAAGTCTTCATAAATGGAACACAACTGATGAGACGCTTTTTGAGCAATCTTCAAAAGAGATTTCAGCAACTTCCATACAACATTATTCAAGTGTCAAATTGCACAAGGAATAATAAAGTGGCCCATCATCTGTTTCTAGGATACACTCAACATTATGCTCATATATTAATTTCATTGTTTTCTTGTAAATTGTACAATTTGATGAGATATGCATCAATGGCTTACCACATTCGGTGCAGATACATTGAAACAATGGTGCAAATGTGTTATTTTCTTTCGATAATCCTTTTATCTACACACAAGAAGCTATGTCAACCATTTTTTTGGGGGGTGCTGGGAAAGAAGAAAATGTGTAATAGATGGTTGAGGAAGAAAGGAAAAAAAAACAAAAGAATGTATGAAGCAATAGAGGGGAAATATTTTCTTTGAATAAAGTAAATCTGAGTGGCTACCTCAATCTTTGCATTAATAATAACATAAACAATTATTCTTTTGTGAACTCATCATTAAGCACATGAACAAATGTCATTGCTGAGAAACAAAATTACTGTGTTCCTTTTGGAATATTTCTAACAACGTTCTTAAAAAAATAAAGTGGATCAATATCACTTGTAAGATGCTCTTGTATTTTATTAGCCAAATCTTTGCGATTTTCATTAACGAGTAGCTGGGAGAAATGTGGGTGATTCTAATAGCAGCTGCAATAGGGATTGAAGGAATCACAATTATTCCAATGCCAGTTTTGAATAATAGAAAAAAGAAACAATTCATAGGATGAGAGGTATTTAAGTGACATTGTCTAAAGAGCAATCAATACTTACAATCGTGTCATGATATTTTGTTGTCCCGTCCTTGATAGTTATCCCATATTGCATGTTGTTCTACCAACATCCAATAATGATAGAAGAAATACAACCAATTGAATAACCTTAGTTTGATTGCACCAGCTCATGTATGCTAGTGTCTACTGGAATTTTGCAATATTTGTAAACATGTTGAATATTTTTTACTTTTATTTTATTGAGGGAAATGAAATTTTTTGCATATCCTCTATGGTATGGGCCTTTTTCCTTCAATCCAAATTTGAAAATCCTAACATGTCATGTCCCCTCCCATCCATCCAGTTCAAGGAAGGTAACATGATTTTCATAATTGCAATAGTCTTCAATTAAAAACATTGCATAATTAAAACACATAGAATACTTATCTTGGTATGAAGCTGTGCCAAGCAACTTGCTATGCAACTGCAACATTCCACCCAACCATAGGCCAAATGTTCTCATCAATCTCTCAACACAACTACCACCCCCAAGATGGTCATGATTTTCACAAGAAAGGGAACCTACCAACTCATGCATAGCTAAATATATACCACAAATCAGCCAAGACAATCCTCGGATGGGTTTATCAGTCTGTTAAGGTAGCAGAAAGGAAGGAATGGCTAAGCTAGTGAGCTCAACCACGGATCTAATTGTAATTCTCCATTATTTAGCTAGATTGGCACCCCAAAATACCTACACACCTAACACAAATAAGTATCCCCTTCACTACTCCGCAGTCCCTCAAGCCATATCTTCCCTTCTAGTACTCTTCAGGGTGTGCATAGAAAGGTAGCCAAAGCCCTTTGATCTATGGTGAGGTTACACTCTTCACTAGGTTTATCAAGTCAATTCTAAATCTTAATCTACTCATGTTTTCTTCCACACAAGCCAATCAAAATCAACGAATACATAAAACCCAAGTTAAGCTATATTTCAAACAAACAAGAATACACAATTGTTGGGAATGGAAAATGATTTTTAACTATGGGATGAACAAAATGAGATTTCCATGGTTTTCCCAAATTGTGCCACAACAAAAACGAATTGTGGGATTGAGAAAAACTACAGGGAAGAAAATAATTTCTCCCACAAGTATATAAGCATTCAGATGGCCAAAAATGGCCTCTCTGGACCCCCAAATCGATTTCCCTTCTTCCCCACTATTCTACAACAAAAAAACGCCCCTCTCCCAGCTAAGAATGAAGGAATCATAGGGAAAAACATGGAGAAAACTGAATTATCCTCAAAACCTCCAAGGACATGTGCTACTAGTTGATTGATCGCGCCTCCAAAATATTGTTTTCCAATACAACCCGCTCCATCAATTGTTACCAGTCAATGAAAGCATGGTTGTTTCTATCGAAAAGGTGAAATTATGAAGTGTACATGCATTTCAATGAAGGACCCCATTGAATCCACATCAAACTACCCAAAGTGGACATATTGCATGGAGAGGCCCACTTATATAATCCCACTCTGACTTCATTATCAAATGAAAGGCCGCCACATGTCACTTTCAAAATTGTTTAACCATTAAAGTGGTAAAGCCTTCATTTCAAAGCTATTGTTTAATGAAAGAAACCTCTAGCACCCAACATCAGGTCACTCATCCATTCAAACATCAAGGAAACTCATCCACTCAAACATCAAGGAATCCATTAGTCCAAGTTCTTGGTAAGTTTTCAAATCAGTACATTCCTCTATATTTTATGCCACATGGAGGACAAGAAAAAATCCAATTGATGCATTAAATGAGTCAGAGAGGCATACGTCTAATAACTCAAAGAGAAAATGAGACAGGTGGACAACCAGGTGAAAGACCAAGTGTTTGTATGAGAGGCTAAACATATCATCCACAGGAAATGTGAAATTTTATGTCATGACAGATCTAAGAGCTGAGGATACCTCAAAAAGAAAGAATGAGTGGAAAAGTTGAATAAGAGTGAAGCCTACAATAAAAAAGAGCAGAAGAATAATTATGCAAGAGAACTCAGATAGGAGTAGAATAATGTCACATGCTCCAATAATCAGTATAATGAACAATGATGTTACAATGGAGAGAATTTGAATCATACAGGAGAATTCGAATGTCAGTTGGTCTAGCATAGGGTTCCTATAAAATAGGGAACTAACTGAAGTGGTCCTAAAATGATGCATACAGGGATCGGAAGGTGGTAGATGGATCCTAGATCACATCTGCACACCACTAGGGGGAAAATGACATCATCAACAACTAGAAAAAATAAATAATGTAGGTAGGACAAGGATGGAGTATTGAAATATCCTAACACACCCCCTTAATCCATACTTTTGCATCATGTGCCCTGGTTATTAAGACCAAAGGTCACCCATACAATCAAATAAATGATAAAAAGGAACTATCTATGAACCAAGGAAATGGGAAAAAACCTCATGGGAAAATACCCCCCCAAAAAGAACAACAATAGGGAATGCAAAGAACCTTCATACTAACCAGAGAAGGAAAAAACGTTCCTCAATGAAATCCTTTGCAAAAATATTCGCAAGCTGCTCCTCTACAGGATAGCAATGCAGGTTCTAGATATGGATATGGATCTGTATCTGGATCTACTCCTGTGATGTACCTCCCACTATGTAGAAGCTGTATTTTCCAAAACAAGTCTTCCAGGAACCCTTCTTGATACTGAAGCAAATGGATCATTGTGGTCGAAATCATGAACCTTTGAGTACCTTTTGTCAGACAATCATTTTTTTTCTATGTTGTAGATCCCCCATGGAAAGTCTCCTCAACAGATTGTGGATCAAACCGGACCATAATGTAGCAACTCTATGAAAGAAGTGGATTTGCATGACATAATCTAAGTTTTCCATGATACTGATATCTGGTGGTTCTATGGTCAAATGGATCCCCAACTGTGTTCCAGTAACTACAAGGAATGTCAACACTTATTACAGTTTCCACCATGGAATGGCAAGGAAAGCTCCCAATCAAAGCCCCAAGGTCACCCATTGGCCGGTTGCATCAAATAAAGAATCCGGAAACCCAAAATTGGCTAAGTGTCAAACAAATCCAAGCCAAATGACCAAGCCAGAGTGGGAAAATGGGGAAATACAAGGTAGGAGGGCACTTCCGTAGGAAAAACTAGCAGTAAGAGCTTCTTCCACAACCAAAGAAGATTGGATGGCTAAGATCAAGGAGCACATGAGATCAACGGTCGAAAGTGCATTCTGCAAGCCTGTTTCTGAGTTCCACATTTGCATTGCGGGAAGTAATTGCCCAAAGAGCGTAAAAGGCAACTTTTTGCATTCCGCAATCTGCATTGTGGATTGCATATTGCAGAAGAGCAATCCTCCACAAGCGAGAAAACAGATTTTCTGCATTACGCAATCAACATTGAGGATTGCGGATTGCGGAAGAGCAATCCTCCAGAGGGGTGAAAAACAGAGTTTTCGCATCCCGCGTTACGGATTGCAGATTGTGGAAAGATCATCTTTAGAAACACAAAAAAGTAAGTTTCTGCATACTGCATCCCACAATGCAGATTGCGGATTGGAGGAAGATAGTTCCCTAGAAAGGCACGAGGCTGAAAGACCGATCCCTACACACCACGTGGCTAATTGCGGGTTGCAGAAAGGACCGTTGCGGAAGGGAAATTGCGGAAGCACAGTTGTGGAAAGAAAATTGCGGATCGATAAAGTTTTGCAGAACCAGTTATAGTCGCGGGAAATGGATATTTTCACAGAGAAATGGTGCATTGGAGGACCAAAAAGGGTGCCTGTTTCAGTTATCTATCTCATTCAATCTAAAATGGCCTGATTTGCAGGATGAATAAGTGGTTTCCATGGCCCAATAGTGCATCGCGAGCATAGGTGATTCTTCCCCTCCACGCATGGCCAGATCAAAGGTTGTTGATTTGGGAAGCTCAACTCAAACGACCACATCATTATGAGTACAAGTTGTTTTGAATGAGTTAGGATATTTTGTTCTTTGTAGTCCTATAAAGGAAAGGTACAAAGTAGACCAAAAGGTTGGACGTTTTTGTTTCAGATAGATTACTTCTCTGTGTTGTATTGAACTCGGCCTCTTAATTCAATGAGGAGACCCGATTTTGGAGCTTGAGATTCCTATGATGTGTGTTCTGATGTCTCTTATTTCCTGCGTATTTGTTCTTGCTTTGTATTTCTATTAATTGTTTACATCTGTAGTACCTAAAGATAAAGATTACAAGGTATTGAATTCATTCCCACATGCTTTAGATGCGTATGACTAGGTATTCCACCATTTCCCCCTTGAATTTGAAGTTTAGAATTCATTCTTAAATGCTCTATCCTTGTGACCAAACTTGTCTCCTTCCTCTACCTTTATCTACTGATTACTCTGAATTGAAAGAACCATGTCTACGTTGCCTCATGCTCCTGCAACTGCGACCCAAACCTGCTATCGATGCCAGTAACCCACCGAAGTTGACTCCATGCCCAGTTGTCCTCCTAATCATAACTCAAACAAACCAAAAACCCATTTTAATCCATTTTTTGAAGGTCTATCCTCCATTTTGACGGATATCCCAACTCATTTTTAAGATGCATGTTGTTGGTGGAATCCCAAAAGGGAGATCCCTCCTTGTGGTTGGAAAGGCTAGTTTCCATCCACTAAATATTGGTTTGCAACAGTTACCCCCATGGTCTTTCCTACCACAACCAAGGAAAGTATTGGGTGATAAAATTTTCTGGTGACTCCGCTGGGGAGAATATCTGGTTTTCAAGGTATAAAATTAGACCTCTAACGACGAACAAAGAGTTTGATATTCCAAGGTTGTATCATTTTCCCTGGGGAATCCAAATTACATTCTGGTGATTCCATTAGAGATCGAGCATAATTCAAAATTTTTGTATCATATCGGAGTTGATTACTGAGAGAGAACAATAGTCATAATCTTAGAGGATCCTGCATTATTCCTATGGCGAGTCCATCTTCCGAATCGAAGAACCCCTAGGAGAAATTCTGGCTCCCAGAAGGATACCTACCAGAAGTCATCCAGATCTTGAGCTACCAAAAGTTACTTCAAACCCATATAAGGTCATCAAAAAAGCAAAGAGAATCCAAACAGGTATTTCTCTATTAGCTAGGTCCTTTTATTTACCTAAGAAATAGGCATATGTTGCAAAAAGTATCCCTCTAAGTTTAAGGACTAAGTCTTCCCCATTCAGATCTAGGTATGAGACTAATCTAAGGGAGACCATGTTTGACCAAAGAGAATTCCAGACCCATTTCCTAAGTGCCAGGTGGGAAAATTTACAAGTCTAGGAAAAATCTAGTGGTCTGTCTCCCTTTGCTAAAGTTGTTGGCCAAAGTATGCAAGTCCTGAGTATCACCCCCGCTGCTCCTATGACCCTCTTTGCTCCCAAACAAAGCCTAAGAGCCATGGCTTCCAGATATTATCCTTTGTCCCTCCCATCAAATCGTAATGACCTACCTGTGGGCTATGCCCAGCGCCTCATGAGATTTGATGGGGAGGGACGAGTCTCTGCACAATAATGTGTAGACCAGTTCAATGACTTCACAGACCTGGAAGAGGTGGATGCAGATGATGTTAAGATGATTTTGTTTTCCCAAATTTTAGTAGGGGAAGTGAAGAAATGGTTTAAATCCCTTCCTAATAGAGGAATAGCTACCTGTGAAAGATTTGAAGAAGCTTTCCTATCCAGATGGTAGGATAAGCAAAATCCTCTCCAGATTCTCACTCAGTATGAACACACAGACAAAACCAATGTGGATACTGTCCAAGAGTTCTTATCTAGATTCATGAGAATGCATAATTATATCCCTATTGACATAAAACCCCCTGTAGGGGCGGCCAAGCTTCATTTTTCCAACTGCTTTGAAAATGACTTTGCTCTCATGCTGAGAGAAAGGAGATCTCCCACTCTCCCTGATATGTTGAAAGATACACTAGAAGTAGAGGCCAACTTGATGGCATCAGGAAAAATGATACACTTGACTGAAGCTGAGAGAAAGAGATGCAATAAAGTAGTGCATGCTTCCACATCCCAATCCATAGATGCAAAATTTGAGAAAATGATGAGAACTATGGAGAGACTGGTGGATAGGATCTCCCTTGATAGAAAGCCTCCTGCCAAAGAAAACCCTGAGCCTCAAGCTCGAAATGAAAATCTCAGAAGACCCCCTGCCCCACAAGGATCACCTAGAGAGCCAAGAAACCCTGACAATCAACTAATCAGACCACCTTTTACTGATAATTTCACAGACGAAGAAGAAGAGGATAGACAAGTTGAAGACCAAATCCATCTCTTTAATCAGATCCAACCCCAGTTCTATTTGACTAAAGATGAACATGACCGGTCTTCCTTGCAATCAGATGATTCCCCTGATGAATCAAAATCTGACCAGTACCAAAGAAGGATCCATAATGCCATGATGGTGACACAAAGATAACATAAAAGGTCCATACTGCTTTCAGTTTGGAGAATGAAATATCTAAGATTAAGATTTCCATCCCTTTGAATGAATTGGTCAAAAAATTAGAATATAAAGACCAGATCCCGAAGGTAGTAAATGTTGGAGAAGAAAAGCAGCCCGATACTATCAATTTTCAAGACGAAAACCCACCCTTTTGTTTCCCCCCCATGTAGAAAATGCTTCAGAAGTTGATGTCCCTCCTTTCTATATCAGTCTCAACATACATGACCATATCTTGTGCAATTCCATGTTTGATTCAGGAGCCTCTCATAACCTCATGCCCAACACAATGGTGGAGAACCTTGGGTTAGAAATAACCAGACCTTATAAATATTTGTTTGTCTTTGATTCCAAAAGAGTTCCATGTGTAGGGATGATTAAAGACATGGTGGTCTCACTGACTCAAATACCTCAGAAGAATATGATCATGGATGTGGTAGTGGCTGATATTCCATCTAAGTTTGGGATGTTATTGTCCAGATCATGGACTACAAAGTTAAAGGGAACCATGCAAACGGACATGTATTATGACACCATCCCCATCTTTGGAGAAAGCATAAGACTATACAGGGAGCATAGATGGTCATACGTGGTGAGCGACAAGGACATGGCTGAGAACCACCCCATATTTTCCATAGACACAGATGTGGGTTCCTCAATTATCTGCTATGATCCAGGTTCAAAAGGAGAAGATGCGAAAGCTACTAAGTTACTTGAACTGGATGGTGAAGCCAACGATGGAAATGGGGTGCAATGCCTTGAAAGCTTAGCTAGTGCAGATAATGATGGGAAACATATGGAAGAGGGAAGTAATGAGAAATCAGAACTGGAAACAGAGGTCGTGGCCACCCTCCAAAAATAGGATCACTAGGTCGTGAAGTTCGATGGGGCTATGAACAAAGAAGGAGCTAGAGTAGGGATATGGATCATCCCTCCATACGAGAGAATTGCATGTTCCAGGTTTCTTTCAAACTGATGTTTGACTATTCAAATAATGTGGAGGAATACTATTAGGCTTGAATATACTCAAAAGTATGAAAGCTAAGAAGATCAAGATCTATGGAGATGCAGAGCTGATAATCCAGCAGGTGAAAGGAAACTATGAGGCTAAATATCCTAGGATAAAGGCTTACAGGAATGTTTTTTGGGACATGTTTGACAATTTCTTAACAGAGCACGATATATTTTTCATTCCCAGATAGAAGAATACAGTGGCAGACACTCTAGCCAGTTCTGCTAGCAGATTTCATCTCCTTTCTTACCCTACTAGAACTCACATGATTAATGTAAGGCATAGACCCTCTATCCCAAAAAACACTAGGCACTGGTAGATATTTGAACATGACCATCAGATAAAGAAGTTCCAGGGAATTTTCCAATATCCAGATTGACCAGGAGGACTGTGAAGGAGAGGATTGGGAACCTGACCCACCAGAGTTGGAACTCCTCTTGGAGGAAAGGAGATTTTGCAGCTAAAGAGCAGTTACATACCCAAAGGGTTAGTCCCACTAGAAATATTGTTTGATGAAAATGATGTATCCATTGATCACAAAGTGGCTCCCAACCCAAAGTAAGTAGAAGACTGTAACATTGGGATCAGTGAGGAAACAAGAATTGTCAAACTATCAGTCTCTAGCCCCAGGTATCGAAAAGGACTATATGGATTTGATCAGAAAGTTTTCTAATGTGTTCGCATGGTGCTATGAATATCTAAAAGAATATGACACATCTTTCATCCAACACACCATACCAGTCAAGACAGGGGAGAAGCTATTCAGGAAGAAGCTGAGAAGGATGAATCCGAGACTGCTCCCATTGATAGAAAAAGAGTTAAAGAGGTTGTATGAAGCCAAAATCATAGTATCTTTGAGTTTTTCACAATGGATGGCCAACATAGTCACAGTGAGGAAAAAGAATGGTGAAATTAGGCTATGTATTGACTTTGGAAATCTCAACAAGGTGTCCCTAAAGGATAACTAGCCCTTGCCCAAAATGGACCACATCTTGTAGAAGGTTGTAGGGAAGCAAGAATATCCATGATGGATGGATTTTCTTGATACAATCATATTAAGGTGCAACCAGAAGACCAGAACATGAAATCCTTTATCACAACTTGGGAAACCTTCATGTATGCTAAGATTCCCTTCGATCTCTTGAATGGAGGAGCCACATTCCAAAGAGATATAGACATACCTTTTGCAGGAGAGAAAAAAAGATTTGTGGTTGTTTACATGGATGACATCACAGTATACTCTAAATATGATGCAGAACATCTGAAACATTTGCACCAAGTGTTCACCAAGTGCAGAAAGTTTGGAATCTCTTTGAACCCTAAAAATTCTAATTTTTCCATGCAAGAGGGTAAACTGTTGAGCCACATAATATCTAAGGATGGAATCAAAATTGAACCAAACATAATAGATGAAATATAGAAAATTGATCTCCCCAGGAGTAAGAAGGAGGTCCAATCCTTTCTGGGCACAGTGAACTTCATAAGTAGATTTATCCCCAATTTTACAGAAATCATGAGGTCGATCACCTGCATGCCTAAGAAAGACAATCAAGTCATATGGACTGCAGAGGCTAGGCAAGCATTTGAAGATAGAAAGAAAGCACTTGTTGAAGCACCTATACTGTTTAGCCCAGATTTTGACAAGGAGCTTTTTATGTTTTCTTTTGCCTGTGAGCATTCCATAGCAGGTGTGCTTTTACAAGGAATTTAGGAAGACGATGAGAAACCCATGGCTTTCTTCAGTAGGGCTCTCAGAGATGCTGAGCTCAAGTACAACACTATGGAAAAGAAAGCCTATGCCATGATTAAAACTCTGAAGGATTTCAGGGTTTATGTCCTACATTCCCATGTTGTAGCTTATGTCCCCAATGCTGTTGTGAAGGATATACTGACATAACCTAATCCAGAAGGTAGAAGAGCAAAGTGGATAGCTACACTACTGGAATATGACCTAGAGATCAGACCTACTAAGCTCATTTAGGGGAAAGTCCTGTACATACTAATGGTTGAGTCCAATTGGGATTCAATGAGTATGAACTGACTATCACACATACAAGGAGAAGCTTCCCAAGATCCACTACCTCAGGTATTAGACGAATTCCCGTCCTCTCCTTGGTATTCTGATGTTGTATATGTTTTGCAGAACTTGCAAGCACCCCATGAGATGGGAAAAAGTAAAGCTAGATCCACCAAGATAAAGGCTACGAAGTATTGCATAATAAATGATTGTCTTTATTGGAAATACCTTGTGGGTGTCCTCTTGAATTCCATTGTGGAAGATGAGGCCAAAGAAACACTAAAAGAGTTCCATAAAGGATTCTGTGGAGGGCATCGTTACTGGAAAGCCACTGTTAACAAAATTCTCAGGGCAGCATTCTATTGGCCTACTATGTTCAAAGATGCTTACAAGGAAATAGCCATCTTCCATGAATGCCAGGGTTTTGGATGAAAGAAGAAGCTCTTGTCATTGCCTCTGAAACAAATATTGGTGGAAGCCCCTCTCCAGCAATGGGGACTTGAATTCATTGGTGAAATTTTCCTTGTTGGTTGTGGAGCCTGATCTTCCAGTCTCATAGATGATGTTGTTTCAGTCGTGTTGTACCCCAAGTTTGGTTATGATCCCGACACATGCCCCAGGGGGTCCGGGGGAGAGAGACTACATGCCTCATGGTTTTGGGTAGCCCATGGTATTTTCCCTTTATAAGGAAGACATTGTAATACGGCTAGGGTTGATGTATTAGGTATTATTCATTGTAAATATCTCTAAGAACATGAAGAGAGACTATGAGACAGTGAAGAGGAAGTGTAGTGGATGTGCTGCAAGTTGTATCCCTTCATTTGTTGGATAGTATAATAATAAGGACTGGCAATTCCAGTGTGGATGTATTCCATCTTGGGTGAACCAGGATATATTGGTGTCTCTCTTATAATGTGTTTGTGTGATTATATTTTCATTTTTGTTTATTGTTATTGCTCTGCGATTCTATTTTGCTAACATTCCCCAATTCCTCTGGGAAGCATAGGTGGATACTCATTGTCACTGATTATTTCACCAAATGGATCGAGGCAGTGCCTACCAAGCAAGCCACAAATACATTCATCATCAAATTTTTGGAGGAGAATATCATGTCTAGGTTTGGGTGCTCTATTAAGATAATGACTGACAATGCATAGGCTTTCAACTCTAAGAAGATGGTCAAATTCTGTGACAAGTTCCACATCA
The DNA here is from genome assembly GCA_027924585.1 of Larix kaempferi. NCBI lineage: Eukaryota > Viridiplantae > Streptophyta > Pinopsida > Pinales > Pinaceae > Larix > Larix kaempferi. The sequence continues at coordinate 5,631,123 of BSBM01001879.1, forward strand.
AATTGGGCCATTCTACTGCTTACTACCCCGAGGGAAATGGATTGGTAGAATCCTCCAACAAAATTCTAGTGAGTATAATCAAGAAGCTACTGCAAGAAAATAAAAGGACTTGGCATATCAAGTTGACCATTTCCCTGTGGGATGATAGGATGACCTCCAAAAGATCCATTGGAACTTCTCCTTTCAAATTAGTATATGGAACAAAGGTGGATTTCCCTGATTCCCTAAGAGGGCCCGCAATGAGATTGCTACATGAGAAAGAAGAAGAGCCAAACCCTGAGCTGAGGAGAGCTATTCAGCTAGTGAAAGTGGAATAAATTAGAGAAGGGGTGCATGCTGAAGCCACGAAATCTCAAGACTGAGTCAAAAAGAATTTTGACAGAAAGACGAAGGTAGATGATTTCCAAGTGGGATATTTTCTATTAAAGTGGGATACTAGAAGAGAGGAACAGGCCCAAAATTTTGATAACCTTTGGTAGGAGTCCTATACAATTGTTGCTTATCATGGGAACAATGCTTTCGTCCTGCGGGACAAAGATGATGAACCAGTTGGAAAGGGAGCCGTCAATGGGCGGTTCTTGAAGCATTATTTCACATGAATAATAAGCCTGCATCCCCACCCCCATTGTACATTGTTGTTTTCATTTTCAGTTAGTCGTGTTCCAGTTTTGTGATACGAAAAGGGAAGAAAAAGAAAAGGAATAAGGGCCACTAATCTACATGTTCTTGCTACCTCATAGGGAGGATAGCATCCCTGGTTAGAGATGTTGTTAAAACTTATTATGGTTTCCAGCATGGAATGCGAAGAAAATATCCCACTCAAAGCCCCAAGGTCACCCATTGGCCGGTTACATCAAATAAAGAATCCGGAAACCCAAAATTAGCTAAGTGTCAAACAAATCCAAGCCAAATGACCGAGCCGCAGTGGGAAAATGGGGAAATACAAGGCAGGATGGCCCTTCACCAAGAAATACTAGCAGTAAGATCTTCTTCCACAACCAAACAAGATTGGACGACTAAGATCAAGGAGCACATCATATCAACGATCGAAAGTGTGTTCTACAAGCCTATTTCCGAGTTACACATCCACATTGTGGATTGCAGATTGCGGGAAGCAATTTCCCAAAGAGCGCAAAACAAAAGTTTTTGCATTCCGCAATCTGCATTTCAAATTGCGGATTGCGGAAGAGAAATCCTCGAGAAGGGAGAAAAACAAAGTTTTCGCATTCCACAATCTGCATTGCGGATTGCGGAAGAGCAATCCTCCAAAGGGGCGAAAAACAGAGTTTCTACATCCCGCATCCTGCTTTGCGGATTGCAGAAAGATCATATTCAGAAACACAAAAAAGTAAGTTTTTGCATCCTGCATCTAGCATTGCGGATTGCAGAAAGATAGTTACCCAGAAAAGCACGAGGCCGAAAGACCAATCCCTGCACGCCATGTGGCTAATTGTGGGTTGCGGAAAGGCCCGTTGTGGAATGGTCATTGCGGAAGGGAAATTGCGAAAGCACAGTTACAGAAAGAAAATTGTGGATCGAGAAACTTTTGCAGAGCCAGTTATAGTCACGGGAAATGGAGATTTTCACAAAGAAATGTTGCATTGGAGAACGACGAAGGGGGCCTGTTTGAATTATCTGTCTCATTCAATCTAAAATGGCCTAATTCGCAGGATGAATAAGTTGTTTCCATGGCCCAATGGGCATTGCCAGCACAGTTTATGCTTCCTCTCCATGCATGGCCGAATCAGAGGCTGTTGAATCGGGTGACTCAGCTCGAACGACATCATCATTACTAGTACAAGTTGTTTTGAATCAGTTAGGATATTTTGTTGTTTGTAATCCTATAAAGGGAAGGTCCGAAGTAGACCAAAAGGTTGGACATTTTTGTTTCAGAGAGATTACTGCTATGCATTGTATTAAACTCGGCCTCTTAATTCAATGAGCAGACCCAATTTTGGAGCTTGTTCCTGTGATGTGTATTCTGATGTCTGTTATTTCCTGTGTATGTGTTCTTGCTTTGTATTTCCATTAATTTTTTACTTCTGCAGTACCTAAAGATCAAGATTACATGGTCTCGAATTCATGGCCACATGCTTCAAATGCATATGACTAGGTATTCCACCCTTTTCTCCTTGAATTTGCAGGTTAGAATTCATTCTTAAATGCTCTAGCCTTGTGGCCGAACTTGTCTCTTTCCGCTACCTTCATCTGCTGATTACTCTGACGTGAAACAACCATGTATACCTTTCCTATTGCTCGTGCAATCGCATCCCAAACCTTCCATTAATGATAGTAACCCATCGAAATTGACTCCATGCCCAAATGTCCTCCTGTTCTTAACTCCAACCAACCAAAAACCGCTTTTAACTCATTGTTTGAAGGTCTAGCGACCATTTTGACCGATATCCCAACCCATTTTTAAGTTGTATCTTGTTGTTGTAAGCCCAAAAGGGAGATCCCTCCGTGCGGTTGGAAAGGCTAGTTTCCATCCACTAAAGACTAGATTGCAATAGTTACCCCCATGGTCTTTCCTTCCACAACCTAGGAACATATTGGGTGATAACAAGGAAATTGTGAGACCATATTGGCCTTGGCCATGGATTGGGAGCATGTGTTCGATCTGGATCTAAATTTGAATCTCCTTGAACTTTATTCTCAACATCAAGATCTTGATCATCATCTTCATTAGAAGAGATATCACTCTGATTGCCATCAGATTCTGATGGAGTAGGCATAGAGTATGGACAAAAATGTGAGAATTCATATGACTTAGAGGCATGGTTTGCAAACCCTTTCTTTATGATCTTCCTAGTAGAGATATCTGCAATCTCAAGTGTGAGGACCAAATACGACTTTCTTTGGTGAACCTATGTGAGTCATCTGATATACAGACAAAAAATTTAATGACAAAGAAGTCACAAATAGAACATTTTATAACTTTCGATGCTCTAGAAGTAATGTTCCCTTCCCTTCAACAGAAATCTCAGAGTTGTCTCCCATGTGAATAATCAAACCATCTTTGAGATCTAAAGAAGATAATGATTCTCAAGAGGAAACCATGTGGTTGGAGGCTCCTGAACCTATGAGGAGGGCTTATGATTTTGAAAACCCATCCTTCAGTGCATGGAATCTCTCAGGACCATCAGACTCACTTCCAGAATCAGTCTCTCTTGCACCTTTTGGGAGGGAAATGTTGTGTTGTTCAAGAAGCTTGGTCATCTGATCTATCATCTTCTGCAATCATGATCTCTCTGGGTGGTTTCCTTTCTTGCAATAGGAACACTTGGATTTATCAAATCCCTTACGTTTTTCCTTGTTAGAGATGGAGGATCCTTCCGATGGAATTGACTTGGCATTCTGCTTGGGTTCATATGGCATCTTATACTTTCCCTTGTGCTTCCCCTTCCAATTTGCACTTTTTTCTTTTCCAGCCATAAGAGATTGATATTTGGAGGCCTTCAAGGAGTCCATCTCGATCAACTTATCATGTTTTTGCATGAGAGATTCAGTAAAAAATCTAAGGAGGGAATCTTCCAACAAGGGATTGACATTCACCCAGAATGGAAGGTAGAGACAAATATGGAGAACTTGGGACCTGGATTTCTCAGAATGGATAACACCAGCTACTCATCCTTCTTCTCAATGCCACATTGCTTGTATTGCATAACCAAATATTTTAATTTTTAAAATAATTATTGAATGGTCTTGAAACTGCTCGGTTGTAGAGCAATCAACTCATTTTCCAGAATATGGCCTCTTAGCTCATCTTGTTTTCTGAAGCGGGTCTCTAACTTTAACCATAACTCTCTTGGAGTCTTCAATCCTTCGATCTGAAAGAGTAGACATCTAGAAATATGAATACACATGAAACAAAATTCTTCATCTAATTTATTCAAATACTTGGTTTTCTCCACAGTTGATGTTGGTTCGGGATCCTTCCCCATTGTCACCCCGCACAATGATTTGTTGCGCAATACCATTTGCATATTATCCCTCCAATCAAGGTAATTGAAGGGTGTCAGGGTCTTGGGAGAGAGAGGAGAGTTTGAATTGTCCATTACAACTGATGGAGAGAATACAAGGTGAAAACTATTGCTTCTGCAACAAAACTGTTGCAACTACAAAAAACTGTTGCTACTGCAAAAAACTGCTCCAATTGCTGCAACACTCAAAAACTTTGAATAACCTACAAAAACCCTCAATAGGGGAGGTATACTACTACTGAGAACTACTTTAGGACAGTAGGAACTTTTATCTGGATCCTTCACAATTGGTTAGACCTCATTGGATTTCTCCAATGAATTCAATGCAATGGCACCAGGATTTGCTATGGAAATCCAGAGGCTTCTAGTGCACCACCGAAAGCGAACACTCAACCTATTCACTCAAATGGATCTGATACCATGTGATATTCTATGTCACAACATATTTAAGAGCTGAGGATACCCCACAAAGAAAGACTGAGTAGAAAAATTGAATAAGAGTGAAAATTGTAGTAAAAAAGAGCAGAAGAATAATTATGCAGCATAACTCAAATAGGAGCAGAATAATGTCACATGTTCCAATAATCAGTGTAATTAACAATAATGTTACAATGGAGATAATTTGAATCATACATCAGAATTCAAACCTCAGTTGGTCTAGCATAGGGATCATCACCTCTAGAGTGCTTTGGAAGACTCAAACTCAACCGAACTGAACCTAAACTCAGCTAACTTAAGTAACAATTAGTTAACTGACTAAGGAGGGCGCAATAGTGATTTTTTCATGCATGTCAAACAAAAATGGGTGCATGAGGCCACAATCAGTGGAATCTGAAGCTCTAACCCCCCACAAGAGTCATCACTGGAACACTCAGCAGGTTTCTATAAAATAGGGAACTGACTTAAGTGGTCCTAAAAAGATGCTTGCAGGGCTCAAAAGGTGGTAGATGGATCATGGATGACATCTTCACAACACTAGGGGGAAAATGACATCATCAACAACTAGGAAAAATAAATAATGCTAGGTAGGAAAAGGATGGAGTATTTAAATATCCTAACATGAAAGGGGTAAAAATAAAGGTTCAAGGAAAAAGAGATAAAAGTGAGGGATAGAGTTACAAGATAGTTACAAGACGGTTAGAGCAAAAAAAAAATCTTATAAGGTATAAGGCTATAAAAGGCTCATCAAACTCATAATTAAAGGCTGCAAATTTTTTTATAGGTTCTCTAGGGTATTGTTGAGTCGAGGAACTCCATGTGTCTGTAATATAATTTTTGCGATTAAGATTGCAGATCCATCACAAAGATATGTTTTCCTCTGTAGATTGTATTCCTCTATTTTTTTCCATATCTTTTCAGTGTATGTAATTATCTCATCATATAATTCATATGTTAAGCTACCAATTCATATTGTTTTGTGATATGCTTACATTTTATTATAGTTGTTGAATTCTTTAGTCTAAACCTCAGTACACAATTCTACCTTTAAATGTCAAAGAATTGTGCTGCAAATACCCCTGGTACTTTAAATTGTTTGTCCATTTTCTAAATCCACATTCACTCATTTTTTAATTTAATATCATGTCCATGAATTGGAAATTAAAATCCAAGCCTGTTGGAAGGAGTTGTGATATAAGTCCTATTGAATCTCGAGCAAGTTCGTTCCAGCATAGAAAAGTACTTTTGAACGTGTGATTAAAGGCCCTGAAATTTATCATGACTCTTGGTTTTGCGATCTCATATTGCAGCATGTAGAAGGTAGCCGGGAGTAAAATATTTTTTATTCCTCATGTTTCTAAGAAAGTAGCCGGTGAATAGATTAAAAAAAGTTTTTTTGTTCTGTTTTTAATTATAAAAATAATATTGGAAGAAGCACCATTAAAAGGAGAATAGATATGTTTTAAAACATGATAAGATTTCAAATGATGAGTTTGTGTGCTCTAAGTAATTTAAAAGCTTTTTCTTAAATCTTTAACCGAGAATAAGATAAGAACCAGTTATTTAGAAAAGGGGAAGAGGAGCTACAATATTAAAAATAAAGATGGATTAGAAAAAGGAGAGCATATCATTTTAATAGGATTGATTTCGGGTTAATTGAAAAGGAGGTTGGTATTGTTTAAAAGTGGGTTCAACATTGGAAATTCATTTCAATCTTACCCATCATACTATATTTTTATGTTTTAAATTTTAGCATTCCCCTTCACTAATTGTTTTTCCTAAATATGTACCTATCAATAATAACATTTTAGTATAGAAGTTGTCTTACTGTAATAATTTTTTCAGAAGTGTGATGGTATAATTTAGGAGTATGATTTTCTATATTTTGATGTTATTTCAATATATTTTGTTGACATAGAACATGGTTTTAATAATGTAAATTATTTTTCTTTGATATTAAGTTAGGTCACATATGATTCAACATCAACACCACTCAATTACAACACCACCCATTTGAAGAGCCCCTTGGCTCATGAAAATAGATTAAGCTATCCACTAGTTTAAACCAAATTCCTCCATTCAATAATGAAATCTAATTGATAACTATACTACATGAAATATAATTTAGCATTAGAGCTAGTTGTATGCCTAAACACCTTTTATTTCTCTACCAAATAAATGATTACTACCCTTACATAAAAATATATGCAAATTCAACTTACAAGTTAAAATACATCTACAACGCTATATGATTTTTGGAATATATGAGATCATGTCTACAAGCAAAGGACTTATGTAGAAAACCAATTCAAATGAGTTTTAAATCAACATAGATCCATCTTAAACCCGTATCTATCAAGCACCGAGAGGGATCCAATTTCTTGAGATGCATTTCTTTTTTTAAATTTAAACTCAAGAAATTTGATATTTCTTGATTGATAGACCCTGGTTTAAGTTTAAAGTTTTTATTTTATAAACGAACATCCATTTTTAAAATATTTTTCATAATATTTTATTTTATGAGCCAACATGGGTTTTTTTTAAATACTTTCATTAATTTTTTATTTTATGAGCCGACATGAATTTATTAATGGCCGACATAATATAATTTATTAGTTTTTACTATTAGATGTAACACTACACATACACGTTACAACATCTCCCCCATATTAGGCTGTAGAGCACCTCATTTCACTCGATGCAAATAGAGTTTCTAACTCAATGATTTGTGCATGTGCTCTAATCTTCATGATAGACATAAAAAATTCCCAAAAATTGTGAGCTACGAAAATATGTCATGTATATGAGCTATTAGATCGTATTATGGACACAAAAATTGATCAAAACAAGTATAAAGTTATATACAAAACAATAATATTAGAAACTTGAAAATTCCACAAATATTTGATCACCAATTTTTTATAGGGAAATTTGGAAGTTGTAAATGTTTCCCTTCTAAGATCCCATTTTAAATCTTCATTTTCAGGTTTGAAATATTGAACTAGATGAGAGACACGAATTTTGTTCCCTAGACCAATCTATAGATTCATGAATCGATTCGTAAATAGAAACATAGGAACATTCTTAACTTAACTAGAGGACAAATTCCTTTAGGAGCTGCGTTTCAAATATTAGACATATGAGACTACCAATTTTTTTAATAATGTGCTTGTGGAAGACTGAATCTAGTGGTAAAAATTTTTGAGAGTGCAACATGAAAGATGCCCCAAGGAGCTTAACTGCAAATTGCATAGATCATGTGACTTAGTTCTAGCCTTCTCGGTCTGGCGGTTATCTCTTCTGTCAAAATTTCGCAAGGCTTGCAACCAACCCAATCCCTCTAAAACCCATCATATACAAATCCAAATCTAGGCACATATGCGAAAGAATGACCGTTGTAAACAACTATATTAACACTTTATCCACCTCACCTACATATCACCAACTAGCTCTAAAGGAAGCTAATTTTAATGGAAACAAAAATAGGAAGACAGACAAATAGAGCCCTTGCTAAGAGAATGAAATATTTTAACTATTATTTGGTTAGAATTTCGTTCATAATGAAAAGAAACAACAACAAAACCTAAAATGCTTTAGATTTGACCTCCATATCTTTCCCTAAAACAACTCTAGTGACCAGCATAATACTCCATTGATCTCCGAGAGTCACAAGTTAATAAATGCCCTGTTGTCTCTTAAGGAAACAATTCTTTAATATGGCAAACTAAAAGTAAAAAAAACAGTCTACTAGCCACTCGAACAACTCTTGCTATTTAAAAAAAAATCATATTAGTGATGATCTGGAGAGTTTTCATTCACAAAAAAAAAATGTATTTAGCTCTATAAAGCAGCAAAAACTAAAATTCTTTAAGCATACCACCAAATAGATTCCCAAACAACACATAGAAAAAAAAACATGTTTAGTAATTACTAGAGAGGTCTTCAACAATCAGTCTTCACTGTTCTTTTTGAGTAAATATTGGACTGTCATCCTCACTACGTTCAAAATAAGTAGATGGTGGTCCTATCCATTGAGTGCCTATCGAACCAACAATTTTCTTATTGCACAAACATAGTCATGTCATTTAGCTTTAATAATGATAGCATTTTTCAATTTCAGTACTCCCACTCGTGGCAGCATTCTTTTCATCCTATGATACTAGAATATGTCGAACATCTTGACCTTCTAACAGTTCATGACTGGCATCTTAGTTTCGGTTTTATATAAGACCGAGTGAGAAAGGAAGGTTCATGATTACTGGATAAATATCAGTGTGTGGGTGGCTTTCTACTCATAGGTCATGTAGGGTTGTATGGATATGTCTTTCTGGCTTGGTTAAACGGATAGATTAATATGTGTGCCAATTATATATATTTTCCTATTTCCTTTTTATATCATAAAGAGAACATAGTTACCGAGGCATAGGATATAGATACCTTTCTTGAATTGGTTTACGAAGCTCAATTGGTTCCTTCGCTAGCTCTACGTTAGTACTAGGGGAAACCGTGCACCCAAGTTTCAAGCTAAATTCTTGGGTGGCTAATGTTGGTAGTCTAGTCTCACAATCGGTCCAATCCCTTACGCTTAAATATATTGAAATTCCTACCTATCTGAAAAGAGTAGGTGACTTGGCCCCATAAAAACCATTCTAACCATTATAAAAGACTGCCTTCAAGAGGTATTTGATTATCTTTGTAACCGCTATTCTATTTCTTTTTCCTTGTTGTTTTATTTCCCTTTACTGTCTATGTTATTTCTCTAATCAATTACAGCTTTTGGATAACTTGTGATTGACCTCATTTTAGTGTTGGTCTAGTTCATTTGAATCTTTCCTATCCAATAAAAGTGCTCCATTTTGATTCATTAAGAAGGTGAAAAAAAGAGACGGGAAATCATTGTTTTGGGCCTTGTAGTGTACATAATATTTTAGCAGGAAAAATCTATTGGTTAGGCAAGCATTAATAATTCCTTCGCTCCATGTGCCCACTAAAAAAAATAGAACCTAAAATGCTATAAAAGACTGCCTAATAGTTCCTCAAACAACTCAAAAATGACATATTTTAGGGATGACTTTGAGATATTTTTGCCTCCAATAATTTAAAACAATATAAATGAATTTTTCTTCGAAAAGAAAAAAAATATAAAATGCTCCACAAATAACGGGGCTACAACTTCCTAAAACAATTTTATCTATCCAAAAACATAAAAGAAAGTAATATGCAACTTCCAATTTATTAAGAACGTCAAAATGCTGCTCAAGGCCATGAGAACGAGAACAAGGACATAACACAATATTCTCCTAAAATCTAATCTTGTAGAAAAAAATTAATGCTCAAAGAATGCAAATCACGAGTGCATATTCCATCGATAAATCAAATAGATCAAGCCTCTAGAATAATACAAATTCAAAGGTAAAAATAAAGATTACCTCTGCAGCAATGATTTTTCTTTCCTCTAGAGTTATTTGCTTGCCAAACATGATTGTGTTCATCCTACCAGCAGGTGGAAAGAAAGGTCAAAAAATTAAATCAAGTAGCAGAAAATTAACCAACCAATTGGAGATCTATGTGAAGGACCAGTTAGTTTACAGTTACCTATTTCATACCTATGGTTGGACAACTGAGGGGAGAGGCATTTGTAGTTTGATCGAAGGAATTATTGAATATGCTCATGAAAGGCCTCACGAAGGTCAGAACCTATGCACTGTTGGGAGGCCCCTCCGACCAGCTGAAGAGATTCAATGTGGATAGCACATAAGGAAGCACGTGTCCCTTCCTTTTCACACTCACTTGCACCAAGATGTTGCCTCTATTTTGCAAACATTTTCACTATCAAACCTCCTTCCGCTACTATACCAACACTACTACTCCATTTTCCTCTTCTTACAAAAATCCTTAGTTCAAATAACACTTAATGTCACTACCCCACTGTCCACATTAGCCTAGTTCCTACTTCCTCCTAGTCCTTAGGTAGCATAGTACCTAGTATCAATTAAAAGAGTTGGGTATTTTTTATTGAAAACAAAAAATTCAATGAATATTTTTCAAATAAAAATAAAGAAGTTGTAATTTAAAAAAGGTAAGAAAGAGTCATAGCTATGAAGATAAAGGAAGCAACTATAACTGTAGAACTTTTGAAAAAGAAGAGGCTTGAGAAGAAGCTCAACTGAGGAAAGAGAACCCACCAACTATCCATAAATATTGTTGAGTCTAGTTGAAGGGGGGTAAGACCCTATGCATGAGGTAAGCTAAGGTGAAAGAGATATGATAAGGTTGAAAGTAAGCTTTAAGAAGCTTAACTTGAAGACAAAGAATACTAAAAAAATAAAGAAATCATAAATGGGAAAGAGCAAAAGGTTCACGCAAATGAAGAAGAAAAATTATAATGTAGAAGAAGTTGGTCACGCTATTGCAGAAATACTAGGGACAGGTATTGAGGAATCTTCCAAAACAAATGACTTTGAAGCATAATCACAAGATGAATAGAGCAACATGTTTTATCATCCCCCATATTTTTTACGTAAGAAATATGAGCTTTGGTAAATCGGAATGAAGAATAGGCTATGTGTTGATGATTTGTGGATTGTAGTATTTAATGGAATATTTGAAGAACCAAAACATGGATCCTACGAGGCCATGTTAAAAAATTAGAAAGATACCTTACTAGCAGATAAAAAGAATGAAGTCGCAACATTAAGTCTCATTCAACAAGCTATGGATGAGAGCATTTTTCCTAAAATTGCATAGCCAAAGAGGCTTGGGATATATTGAACATAACTTTTGGTGTAAGGGGCAGTAGTATTGTTTATTGACAGAAAAATGGTTGTTAATACATAAATGCATAAAATTGAAGCTCGTTATCTCTATAAAGTAGAACATAGGAATAATGAAGATGGTGAATCCCATTGTGAAATAGATACATGGATGATAAAGATGTTAATGAGGAAATTGAGGATGAAATAGGTGTATCCCATAGTATAGATCTACATGTAGATGATAATGATAAAGAAGCATACAGCCTCACCAAGGTAGAGGATTTTATAGTTGATGATGATGCAACCAAGATAGTTGCAAGTTAGCCCGTTAAGGATGAAGAAGAAACTAAAGACAAAGAAGAAGAGGCTGTGAAGGCCAATCCCATAACGACAAACGATTTTCATAACAATTACGTTCTTTGTGAATGTGCAAGTACATATGAAAAACAAAGAATCCATCATGTTGTTGCATGTGAGGAAAATGAATTTGTGGGACACTAAGAGTGACAAAGAAAATGACCCAATGGTTGTTGTAGGAGAAGAAGTTACTATCTTTGTAGTAGCAAATATAGACATTGAATTCATGATTGAAGCTAGTGTTGAAGATGGCCTTGATGCTGAAGCAAAGGATAAAACAAATCGAGTAGTATGTGAACAACATGAAGATGATTCTCTTGAAGTGGAGGAAAATGAGAAGAATCAAAATGTTAGTCATGAGCAACCAATAAAAGATTAAGAAGAAGAAATGCTAGTAGAGAAAAATGAAAATGATTTACTTAAAAATCTAACAAATGTTTCCAAGTGTGTAGGTGTTGGAAGCAACAAACAACCAAGAATATCTAAAGAAAATAAGGAAGAGAACTCAATCATAGTTCTAGTAAACCTTGATGATGAAATAAGGTTTCTTGAATATTGGCTTGAAAATATTATAGATGAACATGAAATAGAAGAAATATTGGATGAATATTTTGAGAAATGGTGCCTTGAAGAAATGAGGCATTATTATGAGCTCATGTTATGGCATAATACTAGTCTTAATGAAAAATGAAATAAAATTATGTTATGGTTTATGATTTATTTGATTGTGTTTATGCATGCATTGAAGCTAAGATTGATAAATCTGGTGTTGAAACATATGAAACATATGGCAATGCTAAAACTACAAAAATTGAATAAGATAGCATGGACACAAAGTTTGACGTACTCTGGAAAATACAAAGAGGAAGAAAAAGGTGAACTTCAAGATGAATAACATTAGAAAAATCAGTCGATACAAATTCTAGAGTAAAAGGAAGAATAAAGCATCTCAACCAAAAAATGAGAGGACAATATATGATAGTTTCAAGCCATATTAAGAAAATTTTGAATTGTTTTTTATATATTGTAAGCCTAGTTGAGAGTTAGACTAGCAAGCAAATAAATTAAAAGTTTGTCTAAATCTGTTGTTTTCTAAGGGAGAGTGTTGGTACATGTATGTAAGTTTTTGGGCAGCCAATGTCAAAATTGGTAGTTAAGAGTTATTGCAGCAACTATAATCTTGTAAATCCTAAGTAGATGAATTAGACATAGTAGAAGAGTCGAGATAAGGCTAGACTTCTCTAGGTGAGAAGTCTCTAGAAACTACAATGTATTATTTAAAATCTTAGCATATAAACAGTTGGGGTGTGTGAAGGAGGTTTAAAGATGAAGATCATTTGCTCATGTTTATCATGTATTAGAGCTATAGCTCTGGATGTATTTGTCGTTTTCTGTTCTTTGAGTGTTTATCAAGTGTAGCTGTAAGAAGATTCCTCTGTGCCATAATAACCAAATTTCCGTTTAGTCAATGGCATAACCTATTTCGTATGCGATATTTTAATATTCTAAACATCATCTCATGAAGAACTACATTTTCCTATCTGATTTGTGAAGTCTTGATTATTCTGAATTTTGCACATTGCTCAAGTTGCTATGTCTTTTAGGATCCCTATTGTTTTTCATCCCATCATGTATTCATTGAGAGAAATGATAATGGAATCATAATTACTGTGTTTCTTTGGCATCCAAAAGTGTTAGAGATTTATATTAATAAATGATTTGGGTTCTCATTTTAGAATCTTAATCCTAACAAGGGAGAATATTTTGTAATTAATATCAAGAGTATTGTCTAATTAAAGAAATTGTTCAAACTGTATTACATAAAATTTGATTGTAGATTATGATATATGTAATTTCAAAAGGAATCACTTTCTCAATACGTACCCTTGGACACTCGTTGTATGGGCCTCGTACATCGAGGGAAATCTTCATGAGATTGAAGCCAGGGGGCAATGCAATGTGTGTGAAAATAATGCAAGCATGGAGAAAGAAATATAACCCGCTCCTTGTTTCTCAGTACGATGATTATCTCTTCTGTCAAAATTTCACAAGGCTTGCAACTAGCCCAATCCCTCTGAAACCCATGATATACAAATCCAAATCTAGGCACAGATGCGAAAGAATGACTATTGTAAACAACTAGATTAACAATTTATCCAACTCACCTACAGATAACCAACTAGCTCTAAAGGGAGCTAATTTTAATGGAAACAAAACTAGGAAGACAATCAAACAAAATCCTCTGTAAGAAAATAAAACATTTTAACTATTATTTGGTGATAATTTTTTTCATAATGAAAAGAAAAAACAACAAAACCTAAAATGCTTTAGATTTCACCTCCATATATTTCCCTAAAACAACTCTAGTGACCACCATAATAATCCATTGATATCGTAGAGTCACAAGTGAATAGATTCCACATTGGCTCTCATGGAAACAATTCTTTAAGATGGAAAACAAAAAGTTAAAAAAACAATCTACTAGTCACTCAAATGACTTTGACTATTAAAAAAAACATATTAGCGATGATATAGAGATTTTTCATTAAAAAAAAATGTATTTATCTATAGAAAACAACATAACCTAAAATTCTTTAAGCACACCACCAAATAGATTCCCAGACAACACATACAAATAGAAAACAACATGTTTAGCAATGATGGGAGAGGTCCTCAACAATAAGTGAACATTGTTCTTTTTGAATAAATATTGGGTGGTCATCCTCACTATGTTTAAAACAAATAGATGGTGGTCCTACTTGTTGAATGCCTATCAGCCCAACAATTATCTTATTGCACAAACATAATGATGTCATTTACCTTTAAGAATGATAGAATTTTTCAATTTCATTACTGCCACTCATGATGGCATTATTTTCATCCTATGATACTAGAAGATGTCAAACATCTTGACCCGCTAATAGTTCATGACTGGCATCTTAGTTCGGTTTTATATAAGACTGAGTGAAAAAGAGAGGTTCAGGATTACTTGATGAAGATCGGAGTGTGCGTGGCTTTCTACTCATAGGTCCCATAGGGTTTTATGGATTTGTGTTTCTGGCTGGGTTAAATCACGGGGGGTTCACTAGCGAGGCAATATCATATCACGTCCATTCATATTGGAGGTTTTAATACTCTTAACAACCTCAAAAATATATTGTGTCGTATTAAGGGGTCAAGGGGGGTTTTTAATTTGACATAATAATATAAATATTAGGGGTTATTTTATTTGGGTGGGATAAGGAATAACCTCCAAATAGTGGGGTGGATTCATACCTCCAAATAGTGGGCTCAATTCATACCCACCTAAAACTTAAGGAACCTCCATTTTTATTTGATATTGCTTATGATCCTAAGTTTTGCATAAATATGATAATAGTGTACCAATGATAATATCGATGGAAGTCTCTTTATATTACTGGCCTTGATTAATCCTCATTTAATATCTTATTTAGGCTTTGTTTGAATTGATGTTATATTGTTTTCATCTTTAAGTTAAGAGATGTAGCTAATTGGAAGTTTTGAAGTTGAACAATTGTATTGTATTTTTTGTAGCGATTCGAGTAAAATATCTAACTCTTCATTTTTTAGGTTGTTGTTTAGGTGGGTATTGAGATTCAATCAAAACTTGCTCCATGACAACCAAGAAAAGTGAGATAAATCTTTGTTGGCTCACTAGAACCAAGAAAAGTTAGATCAATATTTCTTGACTAATTATTTCTTTCAACTTTTTGTATTCTTCTTTAACATTTTCACATTGCCGGTTAGGAATAGTTGTTAGATTGGATTATATTTGGCACATTCATAATTGTGATTTCAATTCTTATATGCAAGGCATCCATCTTAATATTGTATTGGAACTGACATGAACATAGGTGAAAAAATAAATCCTTATTTACATACCCTATGTGTTAGCGTTACCATGAAATGGTATCATGTAAATTTCACCAACTTTGTATCTTTATATCTTTTGCATGCTTGGAACCTAACAATGGATATTTTTCCCTCTCTTGTAAAGATAAAAGAAAAAAACTAGATACAACCCGAGAAAAGGTAACTAAATGTTGTTAATTCCCTTGATTGCAAGAATAAATGTAAAGGAAGTGGAGGAAATTCATATATTGCACCTTGTGAATGAACCAAATCTAATCTATACACATGATCATATGGTGTTATTGGAAAGCAAGAGGATTTTTTCTATGTTCATTTGGGTTCAAACATCAATGATGTTTGTTTTGATAGGAAGGTAGGGGATTCCATCCGTGAAAGGGTTTCAATTTTGCATTTTTATGGAGTTTAATTTAATAAGATTATAGGAAACATGAGCTCTCTATGGATATACTTATATTTACATGATATAAAATTGGTAGATTGGTAGGCTATGGTGTGAAACATTTTCAATTCTCATATTTTCTAAGCATTTCACTAACTATTGGACTATCGGCCTCTTACATCCTTTGCTATGTTGATATTTTGATTGGGTTTAATTTTATGCATTTTTCCTTCCCAATAGTATTTCGTTGGGTATTCCACTATCCAATTCTACAAATTGATTAGTCACCCCTGTAATCCTAGTGGGAGATCATTATTAGCATTAAAGTTTTATTTTATTTAACATCATGTTTGATTATACTAATATGTGTTAGGGCTCGTGTTTGTTACAACTTGACAATATGATATAAAGGGGGTATTAAAAATGGGTTGATAAAAATAGATACATGCAATATCTATTGAAACTAGGGGTTTTGTTAATTGGAAAGGAATATTGGAAGGGGGGTTCAACAATAAAATTTTAGGAGGAGTTTTCCAATATTTAGTGAAATTAGGGATATTCTTTAAAATCATGTGAACGATCGTGCTATGTAACAATTTCACTAAGTGAACCCCCTGTGGGTTAAATGGGTAGATTAATATGTGTTCCAATAATATATATTTCCATATTTCCTTTTTAGATAATAAGTAGAACATAGTTACCAGGGCATAGGATATAGATACCTTGCTT
Source organism: Larix kaempferi (assembly GCA_027924585.1). Classification (NCBI taxonomy): domain Eukaryota; kingdom Viridiplantae; phylum Streptophyta; class Pinopsida; order Pinales; family Pinaceae; genus Larix; species Larix kaempferi. The sequence goes on from BSBM01001879.1 coordinate 5,647,658, forward strand.
GACTTGGCTTACCAAGCTCAAATGGTTCCTCCATTAGCTCTATGTTGGTGTCAGGGCAACCTTGCTCCCAAGTTTCAACAAAAATCTAGGTTGGCTAATGTTGGTAGTCTAGACTCACAATTGGTCCAATCCCTTATGCTTAAATATACTTCAACCCCTACGTATCTCAAAAGAGTAGGTGACTTGTCCCCATAAAAACCATTCTAACCATTATAAAATCCTTCCCTTGAAGAGGTAGTTGATTGTCTTTGTAACCGTTATTCTATTTCTTTTTCCTTGTTGGTGTATTTCCATTTACTTTCCTTTATTGTCTATGTTATTTATCTAATCAATTACAAATTTTAGATAAACTATGATTGACCTCATTTTAGTGCTAGTCTAGCTCATCTGAATCCTTCCTATCAAAAAATAGTGCTCCATTCGGATTCATTAAGAAGGTGAAAAAAAGAGAGGATAAATCATTATTATGGGCCTTGCAGTGTACATAATATTTTAGTAGGAAAAATCAGTTTGTTAGGAAAGCGTTAATAATTCCTTCACTCTATGTCCCCTCCCCCAAAAAATAGATCCTAAAATGCTATAAAAGACAATCTAATAGTTGTTCAAACAACTTGGAAATGACATATTTTAGGGATGACTTTGATATATTTTTTCGCACAATAATTTAAAACAAGATAAATGAATTTTTCTTCAAACAAAAAAAAATATATATAAAATGATCCACAAACAATGGGGCTACAACTGCCTGAAACAAGTTTATCTATCCAAAACCTAGCAAAAAGTAATATGCAACCTCCAATTTATTAAGAACATCAAAATGCAGCTCAAGGCCATGAGAACGAGAACAAGGACATAACACAAGCTTTTCCTAAAATCAAATCTTATAGAAAAAAATTAATGCTTGAAGAATGCAAATCACAAGTGCAGATTGCATCGATAGATCAAATAGATAGAGCCTCTAAAATAATACAAATTCAAAGATAAAAATAAAGATTACCTCTTCAGCAATGTTTTTCCTTCCTCTAGAGGTATTTGCTCACCAAACATGATCATGTTCATCCTACCAGCAGGTGGAAAGAAAGGTAAAAAAATTAAATCAAGTAGCATAAAATTAACCTTTGAATTGGAGGTCTATGTGAAGGACCAGTTACCTATTGCATATCTATGGTTGGAAACCTGATGGGAGATGCATTTGTAGTTTGATTGAAGGAATTACTGTATATTCTCATGAAAGGCCTCACGAAGGTTCGAACCTGTGCACCATTGAGAGGCCCCTCCAACCAGCTCAAGAGATTCAATGTGGATAGCCCGCAAGGAAGCATGTGTCCCTCATGTTCACACTTCCGCCAAGATGTCGCCTCTATTCTGCAAAAATTTTCACTATCAAACCTCCTTCTGCTACCAGACCAATGCCAAACCAATACTACTACTCCTCCATTTTCCTTTGCTTATAAAATTCCTTAGTTCAAATAAAACATAATGCCACTACCCCACTGTCCATGTCAGCCTAGTTCTTATTTCCTACTAGTCCTTAGGTAGCATAGTACCTAGTATCAAGTCCTACCTCTTAATAAATATTATTAATCATGTTTTCAACAATATTTTGAACGTCAAAATCATGGTTTACAGAAATATCTACATGTCTAAAAAAAACGTTTTCCTAGTATTTTCCATTGTATTTCACGGGAAAAATGTTGGAAGACAAGAAAACTCCCATCAAATTCCAACTTTGTTGGTACTTAAAAGAGTTGGGTCTCTTTTATTGAAAACAAACAAAAGGAATGCAGATTTTTCAAATAAAAATAAAGAATTCGTAATTTAAAGAAGGAAAGGTAGAGTCATAGCTATGAGGAGAAAGGAAGCAACTATAACTGTAGAACTTTAGAATAGGAAAAGGTTTGACAATAAGCTCAACCGAGGAAAGACAACCCACCAATTATCCATACAGGTTGTTGAGTCTAGTTCAAGGGGTAGGAGACCCTATGTATGAGGTAAGCTAAGGTGAAAGAGATCTGAAGAGGTTGAAAGTAAGATTTAAGAAGCTTAACTTGAAGACAAAGAATACCAAAAAAATAAAGAAAGGATAAATGGGAAAAAGCAAAGGGCTCAAGCAAATGAAGAAGGAAATTTATAATGCAGAAGAAGTTGGGCATGCTATTGTAAAAATACTAGCGACAAGTATTGAGGAATCTGCCGAAACAAATGACTTTGAAGCATAATCAGAAGATGAATGGAGAAAAATGTTTTATCGTCCCCCATATTTTTGACATAAGAAATATGAACTTTGGTAAATCATAATGAATACTAGGCTATGTGTTGATGATTTGTGGATTGTAGTCTTTAATGGATTTGAAGAACAAAAACAAGAATCCTACGAGGCCATATCAAAAAATTAAGAAGATACCTTACTAGCAGATAAAAAGAATGATGCTGCAGCATTGAGTCTCATTCAACAAGCAATGGCTGAGAGAATTTTTCCTAAAAATGCATAGCAAAAGAGGCTTGGGATATTTTGAACATATTTTTTGGTGTAAGGGGGAGTAGTGCAGTTGATATTGAAAGAAAAATTGTTGTTAAGAAAGAAATGCATAAAATTGAAGGTCATTATGTCTAGGAAGTAGAACATAGGAATGGTGAAGATGGTGAATCCCAGTGTGAAAATACACACATGGATGATAAACATGTTGATAGGGAAATTGAGCTTGAAATAGGTGTATCCCATAGTAAATATGTGCATGTAGATGATAATGATAAAGAAGCTTACATCCTCACTATGGTAGAGGCTTTTATAGTTAATGATGATGCAACCAAGATAGTTGCAGGTTAGCCCATTAAGGATGAAGAAGAAACTAAAGACAAAGAAGAAGAGCCTGTGAAGGCCAATCCCATAACGACAAACGATTTTCATAACAATTATGTTCTTTGTGAATGTGCAGGTACATGTGAAAAACAAAGAATCCATCATGTTGTTGCATTTGAGGAAAATGAATTTGTGGGACACTAAGAGTGAGAAAGAAAATGATCCAATCGTTGTTGTAGGAGAAGAATTTACTATCTTTGCAATGGCAAATATAGACATTGAATTCATGATTGAAGCTAGTGTTGAATATGGCCTTGATGTTGAAGCAAAGGATAAAACAAATCGAGTATTATGTGTACAACATGAAGATGATTCTCTTGAAGTGGAGTAAAATGAGAAGAATCAAAATGTTATTCATGAGCAACTAATAGAAGTTGAAGAAGAAGAAATGCTAGTAGAGAAAAATGAGAATGATTTACTTAAAAATCTAACAAATGTTTCCATGTGTGTAGATGTTGGAAGCAATAAACAACAAACAATAGATAAAGAAAATAAGGAAGAGAACTCAATTAGAGTGCTAGTAAACCTTGATGATGAAATAAGGTTTCTTGAAGATTGGCTTGAAAATATTATAGATGAACATGAAATAGAAGAACTCTTGGATGAATATTTTGAGAAATGGTAGGCATTATTATGAACTCATGTTATGGCATAATACTAGTGTTAATGAAAAATTAAATAAAATTATGTTATGGTTTATGATTTATTTGATTGTGTTTATGCATGCATTGAAGCTAAGATTGATAAATATGGTGCTGAAACATCTGGAAATCCTAAAGCTCTAATAATTGAAGAAGATGGAATGGACACAAAGTTTTAAGTACTGGATAAAATATAAAGAGGAAGAAAAAGGTAAACTTGAAGATGAATAACATTATAAAAATCAGTGGATACAAAGTCTGGAGTAAAATGAAGAATCAAAGCGTCTCAACCAAAAAATGAGAGGACAATATGTGATAGTTGCAGCCATATTAAGAAACTTTTGAATTGTTTTTTATATATTGTAATCCTAGTTGAGAGTTATACTAGCAGGCAAATAAATTAAAAGTTTGTCTAAATCTGTTGTTTTCTAAGGGAGAGTGTTGGTACGTGTGTGTAAGTTTTTGGGAAGCCAATGTCAAGATTGGTAGTTAAGATGTTATTGCAGCAGCTATAATTTTGTAAAGCCTAGGTAGACCAATTAGACATAGTAGAAGACTCTAGAGAAGGCTAAACTTCTCTAGGTGAGAAGTTTCTAGAAACTACAATCTATTATTTAAAAATCTGAGCATATAAATAGTTGGGGTGTGTGAAGGAGGGTTATAGATGAATAACATTCGCTCTTGGTTATGGTATATTAGAGCTATAGCTCTGCATGTATTTGTTGTTTTTTGCCCGTTGAATTATTATCAGTTGTAGCTATGAGAAGATTATGCTACGCCATTCCAACATTTAATAACCAAATTTTCGTTTAGTCAATGGCATAACCTATTTCGTATGCAGTATTTTAATCTTCTAAACATCATCTCATGAAGAACCACGTTCGCCTATCTGATTTGTGAAGTCTTGATTATTCTAAATTTTGCACATTGCTCAAGTTGCTATGTCTATTAGGAGACGTAATGTTTTTCATGCCATCATGTATTCATTGAGAGAAATGCTAATGGAATTATAAATAGTGTGTTTCTTTGGCATCCCGGCGTGTTAGAGATTTATATTGATAAATTATTTGGGTTCTCATTTTATAATCTTAATCCTAACAAGGGAGAATATTTTGTAATTGATATCAAGAGTATTGTCTAATTAGAGAAATTGTTTAAACTATATTACATAAAATGTGATTGTATATTATGATATATGTAATTTCAGAAGGCATCACTTCGTCAAGACGTATCCTCGGACGCTCTCTGTATGGGACTCGTACAGCGAGGGAAATCTTCATGAGATTGAAGCTAGGGGGTAATCAAATGTGTGTGAAAATAATGCAAGCACGACGAAAGAAATAGAAACCGCTTCCCGTTTTTAAAATCCTTGAGGCAAAATATGCAGCTCTCCACTTCTTCTGTACTGCTGTACTTAATTTTTTGCTCATAAACCACAAGAGTTTCTCTGTTTCTCTCTGGTTTATCCCTTGGGCATGCCAACAAGATATAATGGGGGAAAATCAAAGCAAGCCACGAGAATATCATGTCCATCACTGAAAGGAATGGGAGACGGAAACTAGAAATATCATACAACAAACTACCAGCTGAACTTTTTATGTCAATGATAATTTCACAGATTTATAATGTAAAGTAACACCAAGGGTTTTTTATTGCGCCAAGAGGCGCTCTACAGCCCAGTATCAGAGAGATCTTGTAACGTGATGTAACATTAGTAACGTTTGTAACATTAAAGTGAAAAGAAGTAAAGTAAAGTAAACTAAGTATGGGGGAGATGTTGTAACGTTTGTGATGTAATGTTTGTTACTAACAAAATGAGTAAAAAAATGATTAAAAAGTTCATAAAATAAAATATTATGAAAAGTGATTAAAAAATAGATGTTCGTTTATAAAATAAAAAATTTAAACTTAAACCCGGATCTATTAATCATGAGAGATCAAATTTCTTCAATTTAAATTAAAAAAAATAAATACAACTCAAGAAATTGGATCCCTCTCGGTGCTTGATAGATACGAGTTTAAGATGGATCTATGTTGATTTATATCGATCCCATGATTTCAATCGTCAAATGATGGAAACTCATAGCTCGAATGAAATAAGAAGGATGATATAATGGAAGTATAAGCCGACATAAAAAAATTAATTATTATTTTTTAAACGTTAATTATATCACACGATTTACTTAGGGAAAAATATCATTGAGTGAGGCCAATTTCAAAATTTGCGACAATATGATTATCATTATAAGGGCTGTGAAAAGGATAGTTCGTGATGAGATTATAAAAGAAATATTTATTTTATAAGTATTATATGTGCACCATTACAAGGTTTTGAATCCTGAGGATGATTTTCATTTCTATAGACATGACTCTAAAGAAAAAGAAAATTATCTTAAAGATTAAAATAAGCTTTTAATTTTTATGTGATGTGCACAAAATCTAAAACTATTACAAAAAGTTAAGGTTTACAGAAAATCCTCAAATTCTCAACAAAAAATTGATGTATGGGCTTCATGACAAGTTTTTTTACCCTAGAAATGGTTATTGAAGACATTGAGATGGTGCAAGGGGGAACATTAATGCCACAAGGGATAAATTTGGAATATATGGTTAGGAGACCATGTGAATGATCCAAAATCACCATAAAGACCCTATAAAAGCAACCTATTGTACGCATATTCCATATGGGTGTAACTACAACGTTTGAGATGTTGAGAATGGTTCTCAATGATCTAGACATGTTTTAAGGAGGCACATGAATGCCTTGGGCTCTAAAGAAGGTTTTCAATGCTCACTAACTATGCACATTGTCTACAACCACCACACATGCTCTATAAAAGGAGTGTTTACCTTACAAGTGTTATATAGCTACCATTACACTAAGGATAATAATTAGAGCCCTAGACATCATACAAGAAGGAACACCAATGTCTTATATTCTAAAAGATAATTTTATATCTCTCATATAATGCTTAAGGTATCAAACTACCGCTCATGCGATAAAAAGGGAAACTTTGGCTTTTGTTGGCATATGGATGTCATTGCAAGGTTTTGTGCAGCGGAAATGGTTCTTTGGGCATGGACAATTTTCTATGAAACAAAAGAGTTCTTGAATGTTTAATGGATGTTTCAAAACTTTTATTCTAGTTTTTTTATAGGGTGATGTCTAATAGAATTTTCTTTTCCGTAAATTTACTCTACACGAGAACTAACTTCCTTGAATCTTTTTGGTACAAAATAAGAGAGAAATTTTGGGGGCTACCAATATTGGCATGTTAGTTGCAATGGAAACCTTGAAAAATAGATGTTTGATCCCTAAAAGTAAATTTTAAAGGTATCTACGCAACTTTTTAGAACACGGTCTAGAAAAGATGAAATGTAGACTATTGAGTTACCTTTGAGAATATATAATTTTTATTTATGGAAAATTACGATAACTCAAAGAACATCATGTTATCCAAATATTGGTATGATATCTTTTTGTAAAACATAATGCATATCTTTTCATTAGGCCCTTGGTTTCGTATGTAAACACTAATTTTTTTTTGAAAAAATGTGGAAACTTGTAGTTTACTGGTGGTTCTTGTGTGAGAAGGTTGAGCATTAAGCCCCACTACGAGTGTCTTAACATAATCAATGTATTTTTTATTTAGTGCTTAGGTATTCATATGCACTTGTATGGGTTCTTCATTTTCAAAATAGGTGAACTAATAAAAAATTTCAAAGAAAATAAGAAAGCTATGTTTTTTACAAATTTGACATATGGCCAAATAAAAATAAATAATATATAAAAGAATATTATTTTCCTCAAAAGTATAAATATATGGAATCTTCACATAAATCAATATAATTTTTTGCAATTTCATTAGCAATAAGCCATTCTAGCATATGTAGTTGCAGGCCTAAACCACGGGTTTGACAATCCGAACCTAAAACAAAAGCAGACAACTCATCCACCACATACGTGGAATAAGTAATTCATGCCAAACATTTTTAAAATTTGAAATGTGCAGACATTGATAATGTGCATGCATTTCTATACCAAAAAATAACGTGTGCACATTATTAACACATGTGTGTTATTAAATGCACATGTGTTATTATTCCCTACAAATTAATTTCTTTTATCTCTTTCTTTCTCTCTTTATCTCTCTAACCCCACCTCTCTCTCCCATTGTCCCTAACCCCATCTCTCTCTCCTTCTCTCTATCTAACCCTTTTCCTCCTCGCCCTGACCACTAACCACCCCATACCTCTCTCTCTCTCTCTCTCTCTCTCTCTCTCCTACCCCTACCACTTAACAGATCTCCTCTCTCTCTTTATATTCTCGATCCACCCATAATCCCCACCTCTCTCTCTCTATCTCTCTCTCTCTCTCTCCCCCCTTCTCCCCTTATCCCTAACCCCATCCCCCCCCCCTCTCTCTCTCTCTCTCCTACCCCTACCCCCCCTATCTCTCTCTCTCCTACCCCTACCCCCCCCTCACTCTCTCTTTGCATCATCCTACCCCTCCCCCCCCTCTCTCTATCTCTCTCTCTCCGGAAACCCCTAACCCCCATAATCCATCTCCCTCTCTTTCCCACAACCCCTTTATCAATCCCTAACCCCTATGATCCCTCTCTTTCTCTTTCCCACAACCCCCTCGTACAAAAACCCTTAAACCCCTTGATCTGTCTCTCTCTTCTGCAACCCCCCTTCACCCCCTACCCCTAATAACCCCCAACCCTCCCATCTCACCCCACTCTATCTTGCAATATCCCTACCCATAATCCCCCAACTACTCACCCTTTCACATACCCCCCATCTATCTATTTCTCCTAATATCCGTCCACCCTACCACTAAACTCCCCCTCATCTCTCTCTCTCTCTCTCTCTCTCCTCTCTCTCTCTACCCCTTGTAAAGCCCTCATATGACCAACTTTGACATTCAAACTATTGAGGGAACTTATTTGAAAGTGACCCAGTTGAATAAATGAAAGTGAAAGCTTTTATTAATCCATAAATATGAATAAATGTTGCTTTATTTAATCATTTTATTATTCCATAGATGTGAATAAAGGTTGTTTCTTAATTTCAATATATGAATAGAATGAACGATTCATAAATTTTATCCTATGTTGATAAATTGATAAATGTGAATCAATTTGAATTTGGATAAATTCCATAGAAATTTGTTTAAGATTATGGTCAAAAGTGAGCATTGTTACTGATGTGTGCATTGCGTGTGTACAGTGACAGGTATAACAATTTGCCGATTGACTCTCAATTCGAAGTAAGAGGGTTATATAGAATAGGAAACACAATTGAGACCACAACAACTAATTTTTGACTCTGACTAGGAACCCATGCACGATTTGAAAGCCATGTCATCTTTTCTCGGGTGGAGTGTGCCATATGAGTAGGCCACAACAATTTGGTCACATGCGAGAAAGTTAAGGGGTGAGAAATAAGATTAGACTTATTCCTCAACTGCAGCTAGTGTCACATAGCTCAAGTAGAAGATCAAATTGAGGTAACTAATCCTAAATCACTACATCACACTCTCCACACAAAGAAAGGAAATAAAACGATTGCTTGAAGGACCCGTATAAGTGGCACCTTCGCATTCAAGAGAACAATAAAGTATATGCATTGGAATTAGCATATAGGATTTTCATTTAGTTTATAATTGCAAAAGAAAAGGAAAAGGTAATTAAATTATTGTTATGTAAACTAGAGTGTGGGTGTGTGCATGCAATGAAAAAGAGTGAATAAATAAAATAGGAGCAAGTAGAGAAGCTAGGAGATATTATTGGGAGAACTTGAGTTAGAATGCACATGCACCCACAATTAGGGGAATGGGGAAAAGGGAATAAAGGGGCATCTCAGAGTAAAAATATGAACTCATGTGCACCTTCATGAGAAGGTGAGACATGGAAGGTGAATAATTGAAAATATAAAATTAAATAAAAACTTGATTTTTGCATGTGAATGACAAGTGTCGGAAATAAATTTCCTATTTAAGGAAGAGGGCATGAAAGGGAAAGGGGACTCTAATGCACCATATTTTTTTATGGAGTTCATAATGGAAAAATTATGAGCTAGTGTGTCTATGTTGATTTTGGTTAAGTAAATGCTTAAGGGATTGGGATATTTGAAGCAAGGGTTGCATTCCTTACTTGTATGTGTGTTTCATATGGCCCCTTATGGCTTGGGGAATTAGAAGAAAGAAGAGTATTTATAGTGTGGTTAGGTGAATAATCAGGAAGTCTATTGGCTTTTCAACAAGAATCAAATGGACTTGGAGCTATGTTACTTCAACAACTTCAACAACTCCACTGTAGTTGGATCAACCTTCAGAAAATAAGTTCTTTCTATTTATTTGTTTACTAGGTTTTTTGTAATTTTGATTAAGGCGATTATTGTTGTTAGTAATTCAGTGTTACAGTTTCTATTGAGATATGGTAAATAGTATCAGCAAAATTTAAATTCCATGTTTTAAATATTGTTTTTGGCTGGGTGCCCAGGAGGGGCCCTACATCTAGTATCAGAGCATGGTTCCAGGAATGCCTCTGTAGACCTAGTGTATATGGTGATCTATGGGAATATTTTATATGTTGGTTCATGCTAGCTCAATGGTTTCGATTCAAGCTCTAACAAACTACTCCAACCTGCCATCATAAAATAAAACTATTAGATCCTAGTTTAAATCGAGAATTTGTTAAATAAATGTGTGGAATATCTTAGTGCTCAGAGTCCATGCACATTGTCCAAAACGACCATGCAAGCTCTTTAAAAAAAATGTTTTTCCTACAGGTGTTATATAGGTACCATTACACTAAGGATGATAATCAAAACCATATACATTATAGAAGAAGGCACAACAATGTCTTATATTCTAAAACATAATTTTATATCTCTTATTCATTCTTAGGGTATCAAACTACCACTCAGGCCATGTAAAAGGAAACTTTGACTTCTTGTTCCAGAATATAGGTATCATTGCAAGGCTTCATGTAACAAGGATTTTTCTTAGGGCATGGACAATGTTCTAGGGAACAAAAGAGGTCTTGAATGTTGAATGGATGTTTTAAAAGTTTTATTCTAGGGATGATGTCCAAGAGAATTTTCTTTTACCTAAATTTTCTCTACAAATGCCATGAATTCCTCATATTATTGGTATGAAATCATAGAGGAAGTTTGGTATTTGATAATCCATGATCATAAGTGAATGTCCGATATATGGAGAAAATAGAGGTGTATATCTAGGTACCTTAGTTAACAGATTTTCTAATTCGGGTTAGCAGATTAGGGTTTTGGATGTTACGGAATACATATATTTGTATTGTGAGTGGTTAATAATCAATATGAGAAAATAATATTTGCGACTCCAAGTTTTGTTGGTTTTCCCAGTTAAGGGTTTCCAAGGTAGATCTATGTGTATTATGTGTGAATGTTGTGGTGTAATCTCTATTTTTCTTAAAAGAATATGTATGATTTGCTTCTCTACAACAAGTTTAAAACTTAAATGTGGTGTCAGAGTTTAATTATTGGCTTCAAGGGCATTCCTTTGTTGCTAAGGATTTGACATAATTGATAGATCTTGGGTCTGTGATAAACCTTGGTTCAGTGCGAGCTTTGCAATGTTTATTTGTGCATTGAAAGAGAATGGTAAGCAATTCAATAATTAAGATCAAGAAATTTAATGGTAATAACTTTGAGCTATGGAAGCTCAAAATGGAGGATCTTTGTGAAGATCATGAACAATGGATTACTGTGGATCTGAGTAAAAAACGCAATGGAACGTTGAAAGAATATTGGGAGAAATTAGATAGAAGTGTGAGGAGTACAATCTGACTATGCTTATCAGACTCCGTGTTGTTGAACGTATCCGGAGAAGATAGTGCGGTAAAGATTTGGACAAACATAGGGAGTTTGTATCAATCAAAATCCTTGGTAAAGTTGTTTTTGCAAAAGAAATAGTATCACCTCAAAATGAATAAAAACAACACAGCATCAAAGCATCTAAATGTTTGCAATACTCTGGTAAGTCAAATAGCCTATGTTGGCATTAGATAAATGTACTAAATTATCGTGCTCCTTTCCAAATTCCTAGGATAACCTAATTGTGGCAATAGGTAGTACTATTCAAGCAACCTTAAAATTTGATGAAATAATATCTTCCCTATTTTAAGAAGAGATGAGGAAGAAATCCATGGATAATCATAGAATATATGCCTCATCTCTAAGAAGTTTCCCCCGAGAGAGCAATTAAAAAAAACGATATAGGGGGATATCTAACCTATGGGTAGATATTATCAGTCCCCAAGAAAAATTATAAGGAAGTGTTGGAAATGTGGTAAAGATGGGCACTATAAAAAGCATTGTAGATCTAATAATGTTGAGAAAGCAAAGGGATCTCAGGATACCCCTTCCATAGGGGCGAAGACATCCTCATAAAAAGGAGGGGATGTGTACCTATGTTCCATAGGTAATAATTTAGAACATGATATATGGTTGATTGAATCAAATGCTTCGATTCATTTGACCCCTCATAGGGAGTGGTTTTGTAAATATGAAAAGTGCAATGGAGGAGATGTGTTATTGGGATATGATTCACCAACCAATATCATTGGAAGTGGAAGACTCAAGTTGAAACTCAAGGATGGAAGGATGAGAACTCTCCCTGTATTACTACACATTCTGAATCTAGTGAGAAAATTGATATCTTTCATAAATATAGATGTTGCAAGTGTACAGACTGTGTGTGGAAATGGAAAATGTAAAATGGTTTGAGGATCAATGGTATTGATGAGGGGAGTTGAGTTTGGAACTATGTACAAATTATTGGGAAGAACCATCATTGATGAATGTAACAATTTTTTTTTCCTAAGGGAGGACATAAATAAGACAAGACCCTCACTGCATCGGGAGGAAAGACAATGCTATGGAATCAAATATTGGGGGACATCAAAGAAAAGGGCCTTCGAGCATTACAAGTTAAAGGTATGGTTGAAGGTATGTCTGATTGCACACTTGATTTTGATTTTTGTGAACATTGCATATATGGAAAACATAATCAAGTAAGATTTGCCTCTGGTTCTACAAGAGAAAAGGGAATTTTAGAGTTAATAGACAGTGATACGTTTGGACCTATTCTTGTTCCATCATTATATATATTTGTGTATTCTGTTTCACTTATAGATGATTTCTCAAGGAATACATGGATTTATTTCCTTCAAAAGAAATATGAAGTATTTACTAATTTTAAAGGATTTAAGGTTCTTGTAGAGAATAAAAATAAATAAAAAATAAAGGTGTTGAGGATAGATAATGGTGGGGATTTATACGAGAATGAATTTGAGGAATTCTATAAGAAGTGCAGTAAAGCAAGGAAAGAGACTACTCCATACACACATCAACATAATGGAGTTGCAAAAAGGATGAGTAAGACACTGATGAAAAAGGAAAGGAGCATGCTCAGCAGTGATGGGATAGGACAAAATTCTTGACAGAGGTAGTGGATACAACATATTACTTTGTAAATCAATCACCCACATCAGCATTGGTTGACAAAATTCCACATGAGGTATGGAATGGAAAGAAACCGTCTATTAATAATCTGAAAGTTTTTTGTTGTGATGATTATGTACATGTTCCAAAGGAGAAAAGGAGTAAGTTGGATAATAAAGATGAAAAATGTATCTTTATAGGTTATAAAGATGCTTTCAAAGTTATAATATTTGGAATCCTATAACTAAGAAGATCATTTATAGTCAAGATGTTGTCTTTAGAGAGATCAAAGAAGTTCCCAGACAGGAAGTGCCTCCAATGGAAAAGGAACCAGAGAAAATAGAGGTTGAGTTAAAACATGAAGAAACTAACTCAACGGAAGAAGCTAAATCAGAAGAAGAAGAACCTCATACCCCATTTTTTAGGAGATAATCTCATGAAAAAAGGAAACCAAAAAGGTATTCCCTTTTTATTTTCGATCTAATTTTTCTTTATCTATTACTAATGATTATCCTAGAAATGTGAAGGAAGCTATTGATTTGGAGGATAACAGTCTCTGGAAGCATGCCAAGGTTGAAGAAATGGATTCCTTGGACAAAAATGAAGCTTGGGATCTAGTTCAGTTACTAGCTGGAAGAAAATCTATTGGCGGAAAATGGTTGTTTAAAAAAAGTTGAATGCAGAAGGTAAAGTGGATAAGTACAAATACCGCTTGGTAGCAAAGGGATATTCTCAAGTAGAGGGAATTGATTTTGGTGAAATATTTTCTCTTGTTGAAAAATTAACTTCTGTTAGATTCCTTCTTGCTATTGCTCCTACTTTTGATGTTAAAGTAGAGAAGATGGAGGTGAAGACAACATTCTTACATGGGAACCTAGAAGAAGAAATATACATGAAGAAACGTGAAGGATTTACAGTAAAGGGTAAGAAGGAGCTTGTTTGCAAGATGAAGAAATTCATTTATGGTCTAAATCAATCTCCAAGGATGTGGTACCAGGAGTTCGACACATACATATTGGGACTGGGATTTGTGAAAAGCAAATATGATTACTGTGTCTACTACAAGCAGGTTGGAGAAATTTTTTTGTTATGTAGTGTTGTATGTCCATGGCATGTTGTTGGTTGGAAACAACATGAAAGTTATCAAGGAGGTGAAAATGAAACTATTCTTCAAGTTCAATATGAAGGATATCAGTGTTGTTAATTTCTTCTTGGGAATGGAGATCAAGAGAAACCATGCACAAAAGAAACTATGGTTGAACCAAAGGAAATATGTGGAAACAATACTAGTTTAATATGTAGGAATTTAAACTAGTAAAAGTTCCTATTATTGTAGGTGTGAGATTATATACAGGAAAATGTCCAAAGACTGAAGAATAAAAATAAGACATGTTCCATGTTTCTTATGCTAGTGCAGTTGGAAGTTTGATGTATTCCATAGTATGCACTAAACCATACATTTCCCATGTAGTGGGAGTTTTGCGTAGGTATATGTCAAAAATAGTAAATGAGCACTGGATAGATATGAAGAGGGTGTTCAGGTATTTGCGTGGAACAACAGATAATGCAATTTGTTATCAAGAAAGAGATGGAGAGGACAGACTGTTGAATGTACATTGCTTTGATGATGTTGACTAGGATAGAGATCTGGATCTTAGAAGATCTATCAATTGGATGAGCAAGAGATAGAGGCATGGCTTTGATGGTGCTATCAATTGGATGAGCAAGAGACAGGCTGTAGTGGCACTATCAACTACAGAATTTGAATACATGGAATCCACTCATGCAAGTAAAGAGGTTGTATGGTTGAAAATCTTCTGTAGGGACTTTGGGTTTGAACAACAATCTATAAGGTTAAATTGTGACAGTCCAAGTGCAACATTCCTAGCAAAGAACCCTACTTATCACTCAAGAACAAAGCATATTGATGTGCAATTTCACTTTGTAAGGGAGGTGTTTTAAAGCAAGACGATGTTACTGGAGAAAGTCAATCCAAGAAAATATTGTACCCCCTGTGTGCAAAGAAAACAACAAGTGGGAGAATGTTTAGTATGTTCTATATTCTTTCCAAGTGTGTGTAGGTGGGTGCGTCTTTAACTGTGCTCCTAACAATCCCCTCCATCTAGTGCTCTATCGTATCCACTGGGAATTGTGCATGGAAATGGGTCAAGGGTGGTTATAGGGAGGGGCTGTCAATGCCCTCGCCTTTCGTGAAGTGAGTTCAAAATTTTTTGGGCTATGTCCAACATATTTTTGGGTTCTTTCTAAAAATATGTAATTTAAACTAGGTTAAGGGATAACCCAGATTAGGGTTTTTAGATGTTGCGAAATACCTATATTTTTATTGTGAGTGATTAATAAAGAATATGAGAAAATAAAAGGTGCGTCCCTAAGTTTTGCTAGTTTTCCCGGTTAAAGGTTCCCAGGGTTTAATATTTGTGTATTATGTGTGAATGTTGTGGTCTAATATCTAGTTTTCTTAAAATAATATATATACTTTGCTTCTCTAAAACAAGTATAAAAATTATAAGATTAGGCACAACCTTTCCTGCGGAGATCCCACCAACCAAGTGTCCATCAAGGAGAGATGTAGTCATTAACCTAGGAGACTCAAGTATTAAGTATTTCCTGAGTCATTACTAACATTGATGTGGGAGTGAAAATTTAGAATCCAATATATCATAGAAGTGACATATGGTACATTGAAAAGGGACTCCCTGATTGTCAATTGACTAGAAACGATCCAATTCTCCATCATTTATTACAATATATTTTTCTACACCTTCCTTTAATTATATCCTCACCAAAATCTTGGAAGCTATGAAATGCCTATCAACTTATACTATGGGTTATCCTCATAGAATTAACTTAAGGAGTTATTGATAAATGAAAAAAACTCCTCTAACTAGAAAATGAGTGGAAGATAGGAAGTCTCACCCAAATTAGAGTGAAACTGACCCTTTCAGTCTTGGAATTGAAGGATTGGGCCAAGTCCCTACTAGAAAATGAGTGGCAACCTATGAATTCTAACCCAAATCAAAGTGAAGGATAGGGTCAAGTTTCTAAAGACAACAAGTATATGGGTAATATTCACAAACATATAACAGTGGATGTGGAGACCTCCATTTGGAGAATTAGTGCAATCCATGCCCCTCGTAATGGTAAAACTCATGGCACATAACCCAATCTTCAATGCAATTTCTTTCACACCCATGGTTTTAGGTTTTGAATTCCAATTCTTTTGTCATTATTTATTCCAACCAAATCCCCCCCCGTATCCATGATTCCATTCAAGTAAATATATTCAGCTAGAACTAGGTTCAAAAGTTAAAGATCCATTTTTCACATCTTACACTTCTTGTTGTGTTTTCTAGTTGACTTTATTCTATATAAGGAAGGAGGGGAGGTATCAGACACTAGGGAAGTAGATATGTTGTTTTCAAAGGGGATACAAACACATAAGGGACATATATCCAAACATGTTCCAATCATACGGACACGAGGGGAAAGGTCATCAAAGCCTAGAACATTTAGGTTTAACTTGTAACTCAAGGAAGGGAAACCTTCAAGAATTCCATAGGGAAATATAGGGTAGTGTTTAATGCATTCTAGGTGATATATTGGATCTACTAAATAATAATATAATCAATATCTAAATAGTTTTTCAACTCTATGCCATCATTCTGATGCTACATTGATTACACCCAAAACCCAACATTAATGTATGTCCATTCATTCATAACTGCTATGCTAGGTGGCATATTTGAATGATTGGATATCATCATAAAATTTTCCAAAGGATATATACTAGGGCTTCGAAGGTTAGGTGTATTAGATGGTCAGCATAAAATGATACCTGAACAAATCCCTTGCCACCTAGGATTTCTAGAGTTTCATAGTCTAATGGTTTTGAGCCTGCTAATGTAGATTTTGGACCATAACATCTTGATCCCTCATTAATATATGGGTTCTCAAAATATATATCCCTTCAGAAGGGTTGTTGAAGTAGTCTAACTATGCCTCCTTCATGGAAAATACGAAAAAAACCCACTTGACAAAAGACTTCACCCACATCTTCAACATCATATAAGAAGCCAACCTCATTTCTGTGTCAACAAATGTATCTCCCAATTAATTATAGTGTGGATGTTTGAATTATTTTACAATTGATTAAACTTCAAACCAAGGATAAAAAATCTTGTGAGATACTATGCATATTTGTGCAAGGCTAAAGTTTATTTGTTATTAGTTTGTTTTTGTAATGCTTCTCTAAAATGAACTTCCACTATTGATATCCAAAATTAATGAAATTGCAATGTGCATCTTTATTTGTAAAATCAAATTGTAAATTCAATCAAACTTTCCAAAATAAATAACACTTGTAGTAATTGAATGGAAATAAAAAAATTTAATTTCTTATAACAAATGACTAACTAATAGAAATTCTATGGAAGTAGACAAGACATTATTTGGAAAGCTTTTCAACATAAGTAAATGAAATAACATAAGAAAGGAAGTAATGTTTTACGCATTCTCTAATTTTTGTTCCTTTCCTTTTTATAGCATAGGATCAATAGTAACTTATAACGGTTCTCTAACTAAATTAACAAATCACTATGTTTGTACAACAACATAGGAAAATCGACTGAACTAAGAATTCTTTGTACGATGGAAATAGATTCAATAGTTCATAGTTTAAACTTCATAAAAAAATGTATTGGTGATTCTTTAGATTTACTAACATCCTTTTATACATAAAAAAAAAAAACCAGAATGAAATTATCTTCCAACAGAGGGTTTTGCATAATCTCCCTGTATAAATTTTCCTCTCTCCATTCAGAGTTGAGGTTTCTAGAAAAGATGAATGATCAAAGGTTTTAGCAAATGCTTTTTCACTTATTTTCCTATACCTTTACGGCACACTAAATACATCATTTCACTTCCATTGTCCTAGGGCACTAGTGTTTCACATTGTTTTAGGGACACAAGTGTACTATCTC
Source organism: Larix kaempferi (assembly GCA_027924585.1). Lineage (NCBI taxonomy): Eukaryota > Viridiplantae > Streptophyta > Pinopsida > Pinales > Pinaceae > Larix > Larix kaempferi. Next base: position 5,665,651 of record BSBM01001879.1, read on the forward strand.
CCATGTGCAATTGAAAGCCAATTTTTTCAAAAAAGACACTAGTTCTCCCCTTTTGTATAGACATACCATTGTTTCTCTTAGGTAAAAAGGCACATTGATGGTCCTATTTAAGGTGTGAGAAAACCATTACTCATATTTGTTATGGATGTGAAGATGCTCTTCTTTGAGGTTTGTATGTATTAATTCTCTTATTTATGAATGGGCATACTAGTGACCCTAATAAACTTGTATGGAATAATATTTCATATTTCTTTTAAATTTTATTGAAATGCAAAAAAAAGAGAAACCCTCAATATTGTTCTTTTTTTCTATTTTATTACATTTATCACATTAGTACCCATAAATTTTTAGCAAATTTTGGTATTTACTTTTTGTAGATTGAAGGTTTTGCCTCTATTTTTGTCAGTAATTGTATATTTTTATGGTTTTTACATCATTATGTATATGGCTAGGAAATTAAGGGCAAGTTAAACCAAGAAAAAGGTACAACATTGTGCAACGTGCCTTCATATTTTGATTAGTGATTTATTTATGTTATTTCATATTTCCTAGTCTTGTTACTTATGTATTACTTGTTTTTTTAATAATTTATTCGAGGGGTTTCCTTTATTTATAAGTTAACCAAATCTATTAAGCATAGAGATCCAATTCTTGTGGTGTAACTTTTTTTATGTTAAATTTTTTACGCATCCAAAAAAATTATACTTGAATAAATTTGATCTCTCTAGGTGTTTGATAGATCCGAATTTAAAATGGATCTATGGTTTGGTTTTAATTTTTAATTTTTTAAAATTAATTTTTACTATTGACGTAGCACTACATTACATATGACAACATTCCCCCATACTGGGTTGTAAAACACCTCGCTAGACATTAGCAATATTATTTGTGGTGGATGAGTGGGTTTGGAGAGTGTTCCTCAAACATTTTCCATGTAAAAATGGAATAGTTTTGTAATTACAACAAATATAATTGTTAAGTGGCTTGGGTGATTTGTTTTCTATTAGTGCTTTCACTACTGCTACTATTTATTAATGCTTAGCATTCCAATATTAGTTAATGTTATTTAAATGCTAATATTCCATATTAGCATTTAAATTGTGTTTTTTAATCCATTTATGTATTAAAAAACACAATTTAAATGCTTCCAATTTTGGATTTTATCAAAAACCACCTAAAAGTCCATAACATAGAACATATATGCTACTCATATTTCAGATACCTTGAACCAAGGAAGGGGAGTGCTCTACTTTACTATTATTATTTGTTTCCTATAATGCATGATTTATGCATCAAGTACATCCATTATTTTAGGAAACTAATGCTTGAACCAAGGAAGGGAAATTTTAAGGCATATGATCTCTAGGTTATGTCCAACTACTTCTTCATGCATCACTCTATAAGTAGTTCTTCAGATCTTTGGTTTCATATAAAATCTAATTCATCGTTAAATGAATTATGGACCATTCATGGAGCATATGATCTTTAAGTTAAGTCCAACTAGTTCTTCATGCATCACTCTATAACTAGGTTTCATTGGACAATGAGCTCATTTATTTAAGCCCAAGTAACTTTCACACTTATTTTTCACTGAGTTTAAATCCATGTTTCTCTCAAAATTGGGCTTACAATACTTATTGTTTGTATCTTCCTTCCATGCAAAAATACTAGCTATGGGAATCACATGGAAGATGCCATCATTGGATTATTTTTTTGTTACACTCACTAAATAATAGGATAATATTGTTTAGATGGGTTCCCGGAAGTACTTGAAGTCCCATTCCCTTGTCAAAAATGAGGGATCTATGATATCTAGCAAAACATATAATAAAAATTGAGGAAACAAGTAACAAAATCCCATATTTAATCAAGAAAAATTCTACAAAGATTGGAAGACCACTAAAGATAGTTTATCATGAGTACTTACTACAAGATATACTAGCATGAATAAAAAGAGTGTATGAAGAAAGGGAGTGATCAACATAGACATATTATTTTGCAAGGAAATATCAAAATCCATAACCATCTCAAGAAGTCAATTGAATATTTTGAAAAGCCACAAGTTACCAAATATGCACCTATTGCTATTTTTTCCAAACCTCTCTCTCCTTGTATTCTTTAACTAGAAATTTCAAATAAGATTTCTCCTTCCTTGTAGTCATGCACCAAGCCTACTATTTTCAGAGATGTACTGGTTCAAATCATCCATTGAACTAAGGAAGAACTTTATAAAGTTTCAGATGAAGAAGTTGATGACATTGACAAACATGTTGTTGCAGATTCAACATGGAGACCAATACATGTGCTCAACATACTTTTCATGGAACATGTGAACTAATTGGAAACCCAACACATACATAGTTAATGGTGTTCAATATGCACCTTGTAACAAAATTCAAGAGTTCAGATTCTTACAATGAAAACATTAAATGCACTGCTAACACCATTGATAATATATGTTTCTTGTTGATAAACATATATTATATCTCAATACAAGTTGCCCAAATCGTATAATGCTTTAGCCATATGATTAGAAACATTCAGCAATGTTAATAAGTTATACCCAAACTAACCCCTAGAATTCAGTAAGAAGATTAGAGATAATTTATATATATGTGGGGGAATTAAAATAGATATAGACCTAATTACCAAATCAATACCCACCGTTGCAGGTGGAACCGTCATAGAAATAATTGTATATATCATTTTAATTTATCAATGCAGGACACAACGATTCAACTTTTGGAATATCTGATTTTTTATTGTGTGGAGAGACCCATTTGACCTCAAATAAAACATTCGCTGGATAGATGCATCACTATCCTTTTGTCCCGCCTTGAAGAAACTATTTTTGGTTTTATGTTGTTAAAACTTTGAAACCAGTATGGAGTACGGCATTCGGTCTCTTCACGGTTCAGTGTGAGCAATTGCCGTTCTGCTTAACAGGGAAGGCAAATGATTGCCTAAAAAAGTAACAGATACTTTCTATAAGTAGAAAGTAAACTCTTTTTGCTTCCCACTCCCATAATTATTTGTTTTGCAAAATTATCCCATACAATAAATGTCTCTTGCTTTTTAGACAATAAATGACAATGAGCTATAATTGAAAATGATACAAGGAAGATATTACCATTTATCTAACTTTTTAGTAATTAATATTTAAGTTATTTTTTTTACTATAAAATATATTATATCTATTAAGCACAGTTTTTATAGTTTTTCTTTCAGCAGAAAAAAACGGTATTATTGGTATTCAAGATGGAATCAAATAGTACAAAATATTATAGGAAAATTAGTCTGTCTTATGTTAATGTTCATCAAAATAGGCAGAAAATTCACAAAATTGGAACATTACTCACAACTGAGTATATACTGAAGCTACAAACTTCTCACGTGCCTCTATAATGACTGATAATTCCAGAAAATTTGAGACATTACTCACTTTCGAGTATATACTATAAATACAAACCTACATGAACAAGTCATAAATTAAATTTCAAATATGTTAAAAGAACCTCTGCCATTGCTCCGTTCCTCAGAAATTCTTCCCAAATGATGAAGCCTTCATCTCCCTCATATACGGAGTATCTGCCAATGTGTTGTTTTGCCTGAAGATATGTTCAAATATTATGTCTTTGAACAGTTAAAAAAAAATTATGCTATTAAGACTAACAAAATTATGATAGAGCATATTTATCTAAAATTACATCATAACTATATATTCTGAACTTAAATACTTAAAATAAGTTTCTCAACTTAAATGTACAAGTATTTCACTACATCTTTTAAAATAAATCAACATAAATATATTTTAAACTTGGATCTATCAAGCATCAAGATAATGATATATCGAAAGCATCACTGACTCAAAGTATCTTGAGAGACTCTCTGTATTGAAATCTTTTAAAATAAATCAACATAAATATATTTTGAACTTTGATCTATCAATCATCGAGACAATGATATATAGAAAGTATCACTTACTCAAGAAGTATCCTGGACTCTTTATATGGACATCTTTTAAACTAAATCGAACATAAATATATTTTAAACTTGGATTTATCAAGCATCAAGATAATGATATATCGAAAGCATCACTTACTCAAGAAGAAATAGTATGCCCAAGAAATAGTATCCCGAGAGACTATCTGTATGGGCCTAGTACAGCGAGGGCAATTTTGATGAGATTGAATCCAGGGGCGAATGCAACGTGCGTGAAAATAATGCAGGCATGGCGAAAGAAATAGAACCCGCTCCCCGTTTTCGAAATCGTCGAGGCAAAATACGCAGCTCTCCACCTCTTCTGTACTGCTGTACTCAATGTTTCTCTCCGAAACCACAGGGGTCCCTCTGTTACGATGTGCTGCGAGCAACGTCTGTAACCACAAGGGTCCCCCTCTCTCCAGTGCTGCAAACAATGGTGCCTCTCTCTCCAGTGCTGAGAGCACAAGCTGTACACACAATGATAAGTAAAGGAAACAAAACCACACCGTTGTTACAGCCTGCTGATACTTGTTTCTGGGAGTCGAGAAGGGATTTGAGAAGTGTACAAAAAGTAGAAAGAGTAGCCCTGAAATATAATTTATGATAGGTAGTCGGTCCATCGCTGATAGGAATGGGTAACGGCGACTGCAAATATCGTAAAACAAACTCGCAGCTGAACTTTTTATGTCAATGATAATTTCGCGGATTTATAATGTAAAGTAACACCAAGGGTTTTTTATTTATATCAATCCCATGATTTCAATCTCAAAGGATTGTAACTTCTAATGAAACGAGAAGAAAGGAAGATATAATCAAAGTATGAGTAGACATAATATTTTTTTTTTTTTAAACCTTAATTATATCATAGTACCATGAAATACGGATATACTTCTTAAATAATACATAATTTAAAAAAAAAATTTAACCTTAATTATATTATAGCACCTTGAAATACGGATTTACTTCTTAAATATTTTTTTTGGCCGAGACGAGGTCATCATTATAAGGGCTGTGAAGAGGATAGTTAACCATAAGATTATAAAGGAAATATTTATTTTATAATTACTATATGTGGACCATTACAAGGTTTTGAATCTTGAGGATGATTCCCACTCCTATAGACATGACCGTAAGGAGAAAGAAAATTATCTTAGAGATTAAAATAAACTTTTATTTTTTATGGACCGTGCACAAAATCTAAAACTACCACAAAAAGGCAAGGTTTATAGAAATGGTTATTGAATCCATTGGGATGGTGCAAGGGAAACATTTATGTCATAAGCGATAAATTTGGAATATATAGTTAGGAGACCATGCGAATGATCCACAATCACCATATAGACCCTATAAAAGGAACTTATTGTACCCATATTACATATGGGTTTCCCTACAATGTTTGACATGCCGAGGATGGTTTTCAATGCCCAAGACATTTTTTTAAGGAGACACATAAATGGCTTAAGTTCTAAAGAAGGTTTTTAATGCCTTTTTTAGTGTTCATTAATCGTGCACATTGTCCACAACCACCACACAAGATCTACATCAAGAATGTTTAGCTTACAAGTGTTATATAGCTATCATTACACTAAGTATGATAATTAAATTCCTAGACATTATACAAGAAGGAACAACAATGTTTTATATTCTAATAGATAATTTTATATCTCTCATATCATGATTAAGGTATAAACTACCACTGATTCCATATAATGGGAAACTTTGGCTTCTAGTTGGCATATGGGTGTCATTGCAATTTTCGTGTAGTGGGAATGGTTCTTAGGGCTTCGACAATGTTCTATGAAACAAAATAAATCTTGAATTTTTAATGGATGTTTTAAAACTTATATTCTAGTTTTATATAGGATGATGTCTAACATAATTTTCTTCTACCTAAATTTACTCTATAAGGGAACTAACTTCCGTGAATATTTTTGGTACGAAATAAGAGAGAAAGTTTGCGGGCTGGTGCAAGGTAATGCTACCCAATAATGACACGTTATTTGCAATGGAAACCTAGAAAAACAAAAGTTTGATCACTAAAAATAAATTTAAAGGTATCTATACAACATTTTAGAACACACTGTAAAAAAGATGAAATGTACACAATCAAGTTACATTTGAGAATATATCACTTTTATTTATGGAACATTACTATAACTCAAAGATATTTGTGTTCTCATAAGATTGGTATGATATTTTTTTCTAAAACATAATGCATATATTCACATTAGGACCTCGGTTCGTATGTAAACACTATTCTTTTTTAAAAAAAATGTCCAGAGTTGTCATTAATAGGTGGTTCTTGTGCGATAAGGTTGGGCATTAGGCCCCGCTATGAGGGTCTTAACACAATCAATGTAATTTTTTTTAGTTTGTAGGTCTTCGTTTGAAGTTGTACAAATTTTTCTTCATTTTCATAATAGGTGAACGAATAAAAAGGTACAAAGAAAATAAGAAAGCTATGTTTTTTACAAATTTCATATAGGACCAAATAAAAATCAATAATATATATATAACATTAGTGTTTTCCTTAAAATGTATAAATATATGGAATCTGCATATAAATCTATATAAGTTTGTACAATTTCATTAGCAATAAACCATTCTAGCATATGTAGTTCTAGGCCCAAACCACAGGTTTCACAATTTGAACCTAAAACCAAAGTAGACAATTCGTCCACCATGTATGTGGAACAAGTAATTCATGCCAAACTTTTTTAAAATTTGAAATTTACACACGTTGATAAAGTGGGTGCATTTTACCCTCTCTCTATATATCTCCTTGACCCACCCCTAACCCTAACCCATCTCTCTCTCTCTCTCTCTCTCTCTCTCTCTCCCCTCCCCTCCTATCCATACTTCCCCCCCACTCTCTCTCACACACAACCCCTAACTGGCATGATACCTCTCCTTCTCTTTCCCACAATCCCCCTCCTCTAGCAACCCTTCACCCCTATGATCACTCTCTCTCTCTCTCCCACAGCCCCCATCCTCCCAAAACCCTTAACGCAGATGATCGTTCCCTCTCTTCCACAACCCCCCCCCACCCCTAATCACCCCGTGCACCCCACTCTATCTCTCTATCCTCCTCTCCCTACCCTTAAACCCTTGAATTCTCAACCCCCTACACCTACCCCCCATCTATCTATCTCTACTATTCTCCCTCCACCCTACCACAAACCTCCCCTTCATCTCTCTCTCTCTCTACCCCTTGTAATACCCTCCTATGACTAACTTTGACTTTCAAACTATTGAAGGAACTTATTTGAAAGTTACTCGGTTGAATAAATGAGAATGAATGTTTTCATTTTTCCATAGATATGAATAAATGTTTCTTTCTTAATACTTTTATTATTCCATAGATGTGAATAAAGGTTGGGCCTGAATTTCAATATATGAAAAGAATGAATGATAATAGAGCATGATATTTAGTCAATAAAAATCACCATTGAACGTAGTTCCTATCCATTCCAAGAATGAATGATGCATAAATTTGATCCTATGTTGAGAAATTGATAAATTTTAGTAATTTTGACTCTGAATAAAGTCCATAGAAATTCAATTAAAACTATGGTCAATAGTGAATAAAGAAAGATAAGATATTATATTGTGCAATGCTACTGATGTGTGCATTAAGTGTGTGTAGTGACAGGTATAACGATTTGCCGACTGACTGTCCATTGGAAGTAACAGGGTCATAGATCATACATAATAGAATTGAGAGCACAATGATTGATCATTGACTCTCACTACAAAATCATGCACGAGTTAAAATCCCTATTAGCTTTTCTCGAATGGTTCCATGTGTCATATGGGTCGGCCATAATGATTTGGTCACATGCGAGAAAGTTGAGGGGTGCACAATAAGAATGAACTTATTCCTTAGCCATACTTAGGCTCACATAGGTTGTAGAAGATCTTTTTGTTGTAATGACTCCTAAATCGCTACATTGCACTCCCCACACAAAGAAAGGAAATAAAATGATTGCTTGAAGGACCCATAGAAGTGGCACCTTTGCAATCAAGAGAACAATAAGGTATCCACATTGGAATTAGCATATAGGATTTGCATTTAGTTTATAATTGCAAAAGAAAAGGAAAAGGTAATTAAATTATTGTTATGTAAACTAGAGTGTGGCTGTGTACATGTAATAAATAAAAGTGAATAAATAAATAGAGAATAAATAAAATAGGAGCAAGTAGAGTCTAAGAGAATCTAGGAGATATTGTTTGGATAACTTGATTTAGAATGCATATGCACCCGCAATTAGGGGAACAATAAAAGGGGAATAAAGGGACATCTAAGAGTAAAAAGACGAACTCATTTGTACCTTCATGAGAAGGTGACACAATGTTGGATGGAGTTTGTAATGGAAAATTTATGAACTAGTGTCTCTATGTTGAGTTTGCTTAAGGGATTGGGAGATCTCAAGCAAGGATTGCATTCCTTGCTAGTGTGTGTGTTCTCTATGACTGCTTATGGTTTGGGGAACTAGAAGGAAGAAGAGTACTTATAGTGTGGTATGGTGGTTAGCTGGAGAGACATATGGCTTTTCGACAATATTTGATTGGACTTGGAGTTGCATTTTACTTCAGAAACTTCAGAAAATACACCATAGTTGGATTAGCCTTGGAAAACAGGTTCTCTCTATTTATTTGCTTACTATATTTGTTGTAATTTTGATTAAGGGAATTATTGTTGTTAGTAATTAAATGCTGCAATTTATATTCATATATGCTAAATAGTGTTAACCGAATTTACATTCCATGTGCTATATAGTGGTTTTGGTCGAGTGCTCGGGAGGGGACCTACATCTGGTATCAGAGCATGGTTCCATGCTCAAACATGTTCTCTCTATCCTTATATACACTATGTGTTTGTATGAAGATGATTAATTCAACTTGAGCGTTAATTACTTTCCAATTATTGTTTTCCATTGTATGGATTGCTTTAAACTATCGATTATGGATGTTAGGTCCATTATTTGGTTAATTATTATGCTACTATTGACCTATGAATGCATCTATAGACCTGGTATGCATGATGATCTATGGGGATATGTTATATGTTGGTTCATGTTAACTCAATGGTGCCGATTCGACCTCTAACAAACCGCTCCAACCTGCCATCATAAAGTAAAACTATTAGATTTGAGTTTAAATAAAGAAATTGATAAATCAATCTCTAGAATATCTTAAATGAAAGAAGTAAACTAATTGTTAGCTGACCATGAAATTATGTTCTATAAATCAAATATGTGGTGGCATATTTAGTATCAACAATGGAGGTTATTATATAAAAATGTTAGCATTAGCGATGAAATCATGTTGTTTGATCAACATATAGAACCACCTTTATATATTATAATAGCTTTTATTATATAATAAACAAAATATGCTCTACCAATTTTTGGATTTATGAGTACACCTATTCCATATCTACATCCTGAGAAGCGAATCTGCAAACCCTAAAATCTAGACTTGAGGTCACCCAAATCGGATCCCTTGTGTAGTTAATAAAATATACAAACCTATATCTAAGGGAGGTTAAAAGGTACTTGTGTGTGTCGAATCGGGTGCCATGGCATAGATTTACCATGGATGTGAACACCCAAGATAGTGGAACTCAGGGTTAGTAATTTAAATCTAGGTATTAAATTGGTGGCCCTAAAATGAAAAAAGGTCAACATAACTTGGTATTATATTAACACTGTGTTGTGAATCTAATTGTTGTATGCGTTCTTGTACATATATATAGTCATGTGAATACCTGGAATGGAATTCAAACCCATACATATGCAAATTCCTGTCATGTGCTTCTGTTGAAACCTACATGGAGTATTGGGGTATGCGCCATTGACATAGATATGTGATGGTCTTTGTTAAGCTCTATCGACGAAAATAGTAATATTCACTTCACCTTGGTAAATTCAAATGTTGCAGGCACATTTAAAAAACTGTCTAAGAAAAATTATTTGGGATGGACTAAGATATCGAGTATACAGTCGTCATGCATTTGGTATTGCATATCATGAGTAATCTGTCACTACTTGTCATGCTGATAGTCTCTGAGATGGAAATCCTATTATCCCTAATGCTAATGCTTTCGTACTTAACTACTCTCTCAGCTACCCCTTGCACCATGACACACATGCATCCTTTCCTAACATGGAACGTCACAGTTGTTAAGCCCCACTTTCCCACCTAACCTGCACACCAACTACATTGAATGTGCTTGTATAGGTCAGCTTCCACCAACCCTTGGTCAATGTAGTAAGTAAGAATCATGTTAGGAGGAATGCATGGTAAGTATCGTATTAGCTACTTCGATGGAGCTCCTAGAGTGAGAATTCAAAATTATGTTGCATTGGAGGTACGAGTTAATGGATGCATTCATATGATTATACCAAGGTATTGTAAACATTAATCAAAAGAAAAAAGGTGTTGTGGAATGCATGTAATATTCAATGTATTCGTCTTATTTCTCACAACTCTAGGCTTCACACACATACACATATATAGCTTTAGATTGGTGGGAGCTTTGCGGCAACAAGGTATAGAACATGTGAATAATGCGAATTATATGATTTATGGGAATATCTCTTTGGGAATTTTACGAGGAACGCGAAGGTATTTTGATGTTTTTAAGACTAAGGTACTAAACATTTGGATACCTCATGATATAATGTACATCAACGAAGTGGATTATGATACCCCTTCACTAGGGGTTCCCTTTTTTGTTCATTATAACAGAGATACAATGTTAAACAATATGCTGCCAGATTCGACTCCTCTCATAATCGCCCCAAGTTTGCACACTTTGCAAAATTCCCCCATTAAAGACATTAATTCTCGAGGCATCCCTAATAATAATTTCCATCCGGTACGTAATAGGGATCCCGTGCGGAAAAGGATGTTGCTTCTTTATCCATAGGAAAGTATATTTGTTTAAGTGAAGTCCCAGACTATCTCAAACTAGCTTTCGTTGGATGTTTCTGCGAAAAAACAGTAGGAGAACAGGCGTTAAGGTGTTGGATGGAACAGAATTGGAAACCAATCCTTGACGATTTGACTCAGTTTGACATCCTCTCACGGAGATGGATCCTCTATAGATTTAGATCAGAGGTAGATGGGCAAAAAAATTTGGACATTCCGTGGATATGAAGTCCGTCTAGTTTAATTTTAAAGAGATGGAAAGTAGACTTCGAGGCAGTAAGAGAACCTCATAATTTACAACAAGTCTGGGCCATTTCACCCAGTCTCGCAATGATCTTTTGGAAAAAAGAGATCATTGAAGATATAGGAAGGAAAATCGAAAGGTTTATTGCTCTTAAAGACAATTGGGAGGAAACAATTGACAGAAGGTGTGCAAGAATTCTCATCAAGCTAGGCATCATAGATGGTTTGTATGAGGAAATTATTTTGGAGTTGAACGAAAGTATCTGGAAACTACAAATGGATTATTGGAAAATCCTGTTCAGATGTTTTGCATGTCGTAAATGATTTCACAAATAATACTCGTGGCTTGGTGTGTCACAAGAAAATATGGGTTAAAAAATCAGATCAGACAAGGGTAGTCAACAAGGATGTGAAAAAAGATGGTGTCAGCACGGTAGATCCAGTGGATAGCTCAACAACTCTTGTTTCGGGTAAGTCCTGTTAGGATATTCCTATACTCCATCCTAGTCCTACCAACATTTTCATTATTTGCATTTTTAGTCATGCATGCACTTTTAGGGTTTGCATGCATTATTTAGGGTATGCATGCAATTGCATGCATCCCAGTCATTAGTCCAGCACCTAGCCCTCAGTTAGCCAACCCCCGGGAGCTTCTCTCAGATCAGTTTTAGCCCTCCTAGAGCTCAGTGCGCCCTTCCTCTTTGATTTAAGGAAGCCACTCATCCTCTCTCACCTGCCACTCAGTTGCACTTCAGTTAATTCAGTTATCTTCAGTTCTCTTCAATTCTTTCCTTCATTTAAGTCTAAACTGACTCTCAACTGACTGTATCACTCTGATGGACCTCCACTGAGACTTGACTTCCCATTCTAACTCTAGTTAGCTCCTCATGCGCCCTCCACTGAGCCTCCTTCATTCAGTTAGTGCTAGTTACACTTAGTTACACCTACCACACTCAGTTAGACTGAGTTTGACTGATGGTTGACAGTTACTTGAGTATTGATGACTCCACTTATGATGAGATAGACTACTAGTTGTGCTCCGATGACACTCTAGTGATCTTTTTACCACTCCACGAAGGCTAATTCGAATTTCCACCTTAGGCATTCGAATCCTCGTGCATTGTATTATTTATATGTCCATTTGTGATTAATAATTTAGTTTGTGTGAAGCATTTTTGCTTCTATCTGAGTTCTATTGTATTATTATTCCGTTGCTCATTATATTGCATTGACCACTCTTCTTCTATTTTCTTGCTTAATCAATTACTTTATTGTGAGGTATACATCATCTCTTAGATCTGCTGTGAGGATTTTCACATGGTATCAGAGCATGTTGAGAGTATTGTTTATCTCCATTCTTGCGAGTTTTTTGTAGGTTATTACCAAGATTTCAAGTGTAGCAGTTGCAGCAATTTCTGCATTTTTGCAGCAGTAGCAGTTGCAGAAATTCTCTATTGTTTTTGTAGGTATTCTACAACTTCCATGTATTCATTAGGAATTACTCCTCTTTGTCCATTCAACTATGATGAATGGAAACCACAAATGATAACACATTTGAAGAGACATGGTCTCTTTGATTATTGTTTTTAAAGAGAGTTTGAATCCTATGATGAAGAGTATGACTGGTTAAGTGAAGGTGAACAAGCTTGTGCAGTCATGAGTTATGCTATGTTTCTATGCATGTTATATGACCTCCCTAATATTTCATCTCCAAAAAAGATATGGGCTTACCTGGATGAAATATTTGGCAGACAGAATGAAGGAATTGGTCCAAACCCTTTCGAAAACAAGCAAAGTGATGCATTCGCTCCCCTTGATGTCCTCTCAGATCATGAACCAGTATCATCTAATATTGAAGTTGTCCACAAAGAACTTGCATATTCTACACTCATGCTCCAACTTTCTTCTCTTTCTGAGCCAGCTCACACTCTAGATATTGTAGAAGGTCCTAAATCCTCTCTTGCATTAGAGTCTATTGGTTTGCATCATGATCACATGATTGTTTCGGAGGAAAAATCAGCTATTGGAGGTAATGCATTCGCTCTCCTGAAGCAATCACCTCTTATTTATTACTATACGATCATTATCTCATGCTTTCAGAAGGTCATTGAAGAATATGGCCATTGCCACCTGCTTGAGATAATTTCTCATGCACTTACTGGTTTTGATCTCGCCTCTTATGGTTCAAAGGAGATCTCAAGAAACCATGATTCAAGTCTTGGATCTAATTTGGATTCTAAGCAAACACTACTTGAGATAATTTCTCATGCATATGATGGTTTTGATCTCACCCCTGCTGGTTCAAAGGAGATCTCAAGAAACTATTCATCAAGTCTTAAATCTGATTTGGATTTCAAGAAATCATTATTATTTGATGGTTCCTTTTGCCATAATCTCACCCATGATGGTTCGAAGGAGAAGACAAAAGACTATCTGCATATTCATGTTTTTTATCCTACCTCAACTAATTCGAATCACAGGTTCAAAAATCATCCTCATACTTTTGGATTTGTTCTCATCACTTTGGATCTGAAGAGCAAGTACAAGCACATGATTTTTGAGCATGATCCACTTCGTCCCAAGAAGAAGATATCTCCAGACATATGACCAAGCATCACACCTGCTTGAGTTTGGAGCATTTATTTTTGTGTGTGCCTTATACTCTATTCTGAGGGGGGGTGTTTTTCCCATGAGGTTTTCCCCATTTCCTCGTTTTATTGAATGTTATTATTCATTGTATTGGGTGACGTTTGGTCTTAGTTACTAGGGCCAAGGATGGATTAAGGGGGGGTGTTAGGATATTCCTATGCTCCATCCTAGTCCTACCAACATTTTCATTATTTGCATTTTCAGCCATGCATGCACTTTTAGGGTTTGCATGCATTATTTAGGGTATGCATGCAATTGCATGCATCCCAGTCATCAGTCCAGCACCTAGCCCTCAGTTAGCCAGCCCCGGGAAGCTTCTCTCAGATCAGTTTTATCCCTCCTACAGCTTAGTGCGCCCTTCATCCTTGATTTAAGGAAGCCACTCATCCTCTCTCACCTACCACTCAGTTGCACTTCAGTTAATTCAATTATCTTCAGTTGTCTTCAGTTCGTTCCTTGATTTAAGGCTAGAATGACTCTCAACTAACTGTATCACTCCGATGGACCTCCACTGAGACTTGACTGGCCATTCTGACTCCAGTTAGCTCATCATGCGCCCTCCACTGAGCCTCCTTTGTTCAGTTAGTGCCAGTTACACCTACCACACTCAGTTAGACTCAGTTTGACTGATGGTTGACAGTTACTTGAGTATTCATGACTCCACTAATGATGAGATAGAATACTAGTTGTGCTCTAATGACACTCCAATGATCTTTTGATCACTCCATGAAGGCTAATTCAAATTGCCACCTTAGGCATTCGAATCCTCATGCATTGTATTATTTATATGTCCATTTGTGATTAATAATTTAGTTTGTGTGAAGTATTTTTGCTTCTATTCGAGTTCTACTGTATTATTATTCTGTTGCTCATTATATTGCATTGACCACTCTTATTCTATTTTATTTCTTAATCAATTACTTTCTTGTGAGGTATACATCATCTCTTAGATATGCTGTGAGGATTTTCACAAGTCCACTCATTAAACTCCTCCCTTTGGTGTTACTGTCCCTCTGCCAGCTGTTCCATCCCCTATTGTATGCAGTGAGCCTTCTTCCTCAGTGCCTACCCTCTCCGAGTCCCCTTTATTTTCCACCTCTAAAGATTTTATCCTTGAGATTATCTCATCGAATCCATATTCCTCGAACATCATCCTTCCTCCATCTCCTTCTTTAAATCCTTTTGTTACTATTTCAGATTGTTCAAGCCCAATAACAACCCGTCATGACGTGGCCCCGCCAAAGGTGCAAAAGAGGGATCCCTCCTCTTGGGTTAAACATAAAACCTACAACACTCGTTCTAATAAAGATGTTTTAGGCGGAGAAGTTATAGTCCCAAAAGGTGTTTTAGCTTTATACCCACTACCAAAAGTGACATTAGGTAGGAAATCTCTATTTTCGAAAGCCAAGTCGTGAGCTGAGGAGGTAAAAGTAGGAAAGCAGTCAACAATAGGAAGGGCCCTTAGAGCAGGGAAATCCTAGGAAGGGGCGCACTAATGTTATGTTTTTCCTTTAACTCAAGGGGGTTAGGGAGACCCCCCAAGATAAAATCTCTCAAAAGGTTGGTCTTAAACCTTAAACCCTCGATTATTTTTTACAAGAAACTCTATTGGAAGGAGTTAAATCCAAATAAGTAGTTGATCCATGGCTTCCCAATTGGTGCTTTGCTCACATAGATGCTGCTGGGCACTCAGGAGGCTTAATAACAACCTGGAGCCTGGATTTCAAAGAAAGGAAAGTTGAAAAATCTGATAATATTATGAAAATGATCCTAGAAGAAGTGGAAACAAGGGAGACTTATTCCCTTTTGAATGTTTATGGGCCTTTTTCGAACAAAAAATCCTTCTGGGGGTCCTTCTTCTCCTCTAGTCTTCTAGATTCTAGGAATGTGGTTATAGGACGAGACTTGAATTTTTATTTATTAGAGAAAGAGGTATGGGGTTCATTCAAAAGAAACGATTTATTAAGTAATTTTTTGAGGTCCATCTTTGAATCCAAGGGGTTGGTGGATGTCCAACCATTAAAATTAGAACCTACTTGGAGGAATAATAGATGTGGATATTAGGCTATTTCCAAACTTCTAGACAGATTCTTGGTTTCATAAGATATGGTATATAGCCCTTTGTCAATTAAATCTTGGGTTGAAGTCGGGGGCTTGTCAGATCATAGACCAATCCTCTTATCTTTAGAAAAAACATGAATCAAACCTCCATCACCTTTTAATTTCAATCCCTAATGGATCCAAGAAGAGGATTACAAAACCCTAGTCGAAAAAACATGGATCCCCTTACAAGAGAATTCTTTTCTATCCTTTATGAAGCAATTCTCTATCAACATCATCATAACTAAAAAGGCGTCCAAAATTTGGGAAAAAAATTTACTGGTCAAAACAACAGTAACAACTTAAAAAAGTGGAGGAGAGGATAAGAGAAGTCTATAATCAGGATAGCTCAGAAACATTTTCGGAAAAAGAATTGAAAGAAGTTAAAGTATGTGAACTTTTGAGGGAGGAGTTGTTAGCAAAAGAAGAACAACTATGGAGACTTAAAAGTAGGGCCACATGGATTAAGGAAGGCAATAACAATACAAAGTTTTTTCATAGGTTTGCCTCACACAGGAAGAATGTAAACATGATCCCATACTTTAAGGATGAAAATGGTAATCTTATAAGGTCGTTCAAAGAAAAGGAAGACGCAAGAAAAACCTTTTTCAAACACCTCTTCTCACAACCCGAATGTTGTCATATTCAAGAGATCTTACAAGTTATTAGCATGTTCCCTACCAAGGTATTAGAGGAAATGAACAAAGACCTAGCATAGGTGATAAAGGAAGAATAATTTGAAAATATAGTGTTCTCCTTTCGAAAACGTAAAATCTCGGGTCCGAATGTTTTTACAATCAAATTTTATTAAGGCTTATACGAGTTGTAAAAATATGATTTACTGAAAGTTGTTAAGGAATCTCAGAGTTCAAGGAAGGTAGTGGGAGCTCTAAGCTCAACCTTTCTAGCTCTTATTCCAAAAAATCAAAATAATTCTTGCTTTGAAGATTTCAGACCAATCTCGTGTTGTATTGTAATTTATAAGATCATCGCCAAAATAATTGCACAACGACTTAAACCAATTTTGAGCAAAATCACTTCTTTGGAACAGTTTGGGTTTACTTTTAACAGGCAGATTCACGATTTAGTATCTCTTGCTCAGGAGGATTTACACTCAAGTAATAATAACAAATCCAAGCTCTTGTTCTTAAATTAGACCTATCAAAATCCCATGATAGGGTTAACTGGACGTTTCTAAGGTTGCTTCTAGTTCAACTTGGTTTCGCCGTGGATTCGGTGAACTAGATAATGGGTTTCATTCAATCAACCACCTTTGTTGTGCTCATCAACGGATCCCCTTCCAACTTCTTCAGACCTTCCAAAGTCTTAAGAAAAGGTTTCCCCATGTTGGGCCTAGGCCAAGTGGGGCATTTTGAGTAAGAAGGATTTTGGAACTGCTGAGTTGAGCGCAGTTCGGCTAAAACAATTTTGTATAGCTTTTTGGGATGTTGTGAAGTTGCGCGCATCGTAGAGTTGGAGGAAGCTGCGAGGATCAGTACTATGAGGAGGTAGTGATGTGAAGTGTCCTGTCCATGGGATGCCAGCAAAGCAGAGTGCTAGACAAAAGATGGCACATGTTCCGGTTAGATCGTCGGCAGTGTATTTTTGGTCAAGATGCTCTAGGAGTGCCAAGCGACGGGCAGGAGCAAATCGGGAAGAAAGTGACTGGTCACACACATGAAATATACCACTACATGAATGGATTGGTGAAAGGCACCCGTTGGCATACGCGCAACAGGAAGGCCGATAGCGACATGAAGCAGTCATGGAAGACCACCATGATGGAATATTCGCTACCAGGAGCTAGTAGTCCGGTTTTGGGGAAACCATGACAGTTTTGTAAACCTAAGGGTTTTTTCCTGCGGATTGTAAAGACATGACCTATGGGCATGATCTATAAATAAGGCATTTTGGTATGCGAAAGGGTTGACTCTTCATTTTGGTTAAGATTTGAATATTGTTGCATCTTTTAAGCTTAGTGCTATTGTAAAGACTCTGCAAGCTCAGTGCACAGAGATCTAGTTGAGAGAGAAGAGAGTTTGCTGCTGAGTGCCCAAAGTAAGAAATGTTGTACCCTTCCCAAAGACTAATTTAACAACAGTTCTTGTGGACGTAGCCTCCATCCGGGGGGTGAACAACGTTAAATATTATGTAGTTTGATTTTTGTGTGTTTTGTAACTGTTCGTTTATTTACTATGGATGTTTAATGCCGCAGTTATCTATTATGTGCTTGCTTTTATATGTATTCACCACAGGAATGATGGGAATAATATGTTAAGTAATACATGTGTGGATGAATGTTAAGTATTCAACACTTCTAAGTCTTTGAATGCCTGAATCTGTTGGATAATCACATAGTTAAGCACTGGATTTGAGCGTAGCATTGGAGCATGCCATATTGTGCGTTTCATTCATTTACATACACCATAAAGATAATAACCTAAGTGTTGTTGAATGGATAAAGATCATTAAGTAAGGTTGATTAGAGTTGATTAAGTCCTGAAGTGGATGCGCAGTCTAGTTGACGCGTTAACCCATTATGAGAGTTGTGAGGTAAGTTGTCGATAGCTTATCGTTGAAATGTTGCTAGTATCCAATATCGCATAGCCCTTGGATGCGTTGGTCGCGCAAGCACCTCAACTTACCGAGGTATCCGATGCGAAGTAGAGGATCTGCGTAGTAGTTTATCCGCGGCGAGAGTGCCTTATCGCACTGCCCATCAGTCCCTTTGACACTCGCATCACCAGGTTGTGGAAACCTGATTCTGCAAGAACCCCCTCAGCTTCACCTTGGGTGAGATCTCAGGCTACTCACAGTCTTTTGCCAAATGGGCCAGTGAATAAGGGTTTTGTTGGTTCCTTGAACTGCGAGGTACCTAGGCCTACATTGGAAACCTCTAGATCAGTTACCTACGCCAACAAATGGTTTTGTTACCGCCCTAAGACTTAGTGATGCGATAGTGTCTTTGGAAAGTAATGTCTGACAAAGAATACTAGTTCCCGTTGGGTTCAAACAATTGGAATCCTGAAAAGAAAGAGATATCGGACTGGTGTGATAAGACAGAAATAGCTTTTGCAAAGAAAGAGAACAGACATCCGCATCTCTCTGACGTAGAGTGGTTGAACATATATTTTTGGAAAGATATCCATGAGATATTCTGTTCTTCATTTGGAAACGAGTTGCACGAGTGGATATCACGACTCGCAAAGAAGAAAAACTGTTTTCAAGGAGGAGTACCTACATAATGGACTCCAGAGCTCACTGCGCAGCTCAAAGCAATAGACAGCCCACTGTCATGAGCAGTCGACTTCTGGGTTGATAGCATACTTGAAGGATTTGTAACATAATTTGCTATAGACATGCTGAAATCCTACAACCAAGCTTAAGCATAATTTTTCGAAGGATTCAGAGGTAAGTACCTGAACATTCTTAGTCTATACATTAAAATGATTTTAGCTGAGAAAGGTGTTTTATGAATGCAGTAATATTTTTGAATCTGTCATGGTAGAAAGTATATTTAGTGACTCTGACAAAGAAAACCATAATTTGAGAAGTGGAAAGAGATATAATTTTAATAAAGAAAAGAATCCCAGAGGACCTGGACTCTGCATGAATACCGAAATCCCATGTGACCTTACCAATCAGACCATGCCGTCATCAGCCACCATCCACCCTATTACACTTCAGAACCCACCGGTTTCAAATACCACGCCTCCCCTATCTTAGAACCCACCCGCTGTGAGCATCGCGCAACCCATCCCACATAACATCAATACTGATAGCACCGCAGGAGCGGGTGCTCAGACCATCCCGACTCAGACTATTCCAGTTCAGAATACCCAGCCTCAGAATATTCCGCAGAGTAGTATCCCTAGCACTATTCTGAGTACTAAGTTTACTTTTTCTGCTCAAAACCCTGCATAGAATTATAGCACTACTCAGGGTGATACACAACTAGGAAGGAGAATGACAGATGACAATATAAAACTGTCGATATTCAAGGGAACAGATCTAAAAGACCCTGATCAGCAATGGTTTCTATGTGAAGTTGTATGGAGTGTAAAGCAAGTTCATGATGATGCTATGAACAGAGCACAACTCATCACTACTCTCAGAGACAGAGCCTTGCATTGGTTTATGAAATATTCTCAAGCATAGCCGAGAACCCTAGCAAAAATCAAGGTTGCACTCATAGCAGAGTTTAAGAAGCTGAAATCAGAGTCGCAGTGCATAACAGAGTTGAAAGAAATTAAGCAAAAACATACCAAAACGGTCTAGGAATTTGACAAAAAATTTAAGACATTGTTGGACCAATTGAGATTTGTTATAGCTCTGCAATAGCATCAAGAATGGTTCATTGCTGCGTTGTTGCCTCATATCAGACAACCATTGATGCAGCAGAACGTTTCATCATAGGCAGAGGCCTTGGAGATCGCGATGAAGTTAGAGGCTTCACCGATCGGTGAGACTAACTCTGGCATGTCTCAGATCCAGAACTAATTGACCACCTTAACATTAGAATTGCAAGGTATGAAGAATGGAAAGGAACAAATATATGAATAGAGGCATGAGGTAGGGTGTACATGATGTAAGGGAGAAGGCCACACTAGAGAACATTGCCCCTTATTTCAAGATTATCTCAACAGTGGTGCACCAAACCCAATGAATCATAACCAAGCTCTGTGGTGTGAAATCTATAGAACTAGAGGACACCGGCCTGAGGACTGTTATCTAATACAAAAATATGTAAAGACACCTAAAAACTTATATTGTAATTCATGTAAGTCAGTTGGACACGATGAATCAAATTGTCGCGTATATGAGATGATGAACGAAAGGAAGAGAGATATGGAAGCAATGCGAGGTGCTAGAATGTACCGAGTTCAAGAAGAAAATCAGCCAAAAAAAGAGAATGGTCACTATGATTAGGGTAACTATAGAGGCCATGGTGGTGGATACCGCGGGAGAGGAAGAAATACCGGCCCATCCCAAGGAAGAGGCCTCATCCAGGTAATTTGTTATAATTGTGGCCAGCGAGGTCATGTATCTAGAGATTGTACCAACCCATGCACAACATGTAGTTATTGTAAATCATTCGAGCATGTTATTGAAGGCTGCCCTGTACTAAAGGTAGAAATGCAGAAACGAAAAAGGACAGAACCGCCGAACCCCAACATTCAATTGATCACAGCAGAGAGAAGAACTTTGGATCCGAGTATAAACATGGTAACGTGTAGTGGAACTTATACAGGAAGAGATAGAGGCGTAGAAGCTTCGACTTCGGGAACGCGCTATCCTAAGCAAACTCCTAGTGAACCAGTATGGATTAGAAAAGATCCAAGGAGAACACTGGGTCTGTACCTATAGAAAAATAAGCGAGCATTCGAACAAGCACGAGGCATGTTCAAAACACCGCCACTTACCTTGACGAGAATAACGTTGCATAGGGAAGTACCATAAATAGAGGATATGCCAGCGGCATTTGATCATACGAGGACTACAACAGATACAGGTACCTCTATTGCGCAGTTCCTATGGAGGTGCATGAATCTATTGAAGAGCACAGATGCTATTGTGGAATTTGAAAAACTACTCAGTCAGTATGAACCACGCAATGAGAAGGGGGCTTCCCATGGAACTGTACATAACATTAGGAGTCCCAAAAGAATAGGAAGGGAAATGAGGTTCACTACATAGATTAGGGACTATGAGATGGATGACATCATTCTTGATCTTGGATCCAAAGTAAATGTATTGACCAACCTGACATGGCAGTAGATGGGAAAACCAAAGTTACAGTGGTTACCTATATAGTTAAGAATGTCCAATCAAAGGATAGTTATACCTTTGGGTAGGTTACCCAACATCGTTGTTGACATTGACAGAGTGCAAAGCTATGCAGATGTAGAAGTGATTGAAATTGTGGATGACATCCATCCTTATCCAGCACTGCTAGGTATCGATTGGGCAATGACTAAATATACCATTATAAATTTGAAGACCATGAAAATGATATTTGAAGGCAATGATATAAGGGTCATCGCAGCATTGGACCGCTCGCAGCATGAACGATATGTTGAACCGATTCAGGAGGAATACAGAGCCCAAGACTTGGACCGTATTTACAAGATGAAAACCAATACTGCTGATTATACTAATCCAAATGCGGATGGAACCCTCAGCTGGATCTATGATAGCTCTTGCATCTTAGACTATGATTCAGGACTGGAAAACTCGCAAAGCAAATTGCATGAAGTATCTGCCAAAAGATACGCGACGATCACAAAGTCACTCCGATGTATTGGTAAAAAGGTAACTCCAATCCCTACCTATGATGGTTTATCTAATGTTTATTGCTTTATCAAAGAATATACTGCAGTAATTGCAGACGAATACTATGTATCAGCATTAGACATGGCACTGTGTGAGACACCTGCCAGATGATGGGCTGTGCATAAGCAGACACTGACTACATGGGATCAGTGCAGAATTAAGATGCAAATTAGGTTTCCTGACAAGGTTACATTACCTTTTGACAAATATAATAGACAGACGGATCCAAGGGATCATATTGAAGCCTATTCAAAAGCTCAGGTGGGAAGGCCAAAGACAGAATGGGTGCATTTGTTTGTGCATAAACTACAAGAACCGATTCCAAAGAAGTGGTACCTAGACACAGAGTTGAGCAGGGGCACAACGAACTGGTCTGTCCTAACTGCGAACTTCCAGTAGGATTTCAGTTTCGAAGACGAACATTCGAGTATCAATGACGCGCTGTAGATTATTAAGGAAAGATTATTCAGCCGAGACTGTACATAGGGAAACATGACACTAGAAGAATTCTTTGGAACATACAGCATACCTGCGCGCCTACAACTAGAATGGGAGGAGCAACTAGAGCATGCTCTTGATTATTATAACCTCACTGAAGAATCTAAAGATAAAGTCGACAGTGATGAGGAGGAACTGCGCAACATAAAGATACATGAATTAGAGGGAGCGCGCAAGGTAGAAGGACCTCCACTGGAAATTCCAGATATGAGTGGACCTGTGAAAACAAGAAAAGTGAACATTGGCACCAGCGAAGAGCAAAATTTCATAGCTATCAGAGACTATTGGGATGAAGACACAGTCGAGGAGGTCATAGGCATATTACAGGAATATCAAGAATTAGTCCCGACCAAATTCACAGAGATAAAAGGTATTATGGGAGACTTAGGAGTGATGACAATTCCTCTTAAGATTGTCGGGAAACCTGTGAAGCAAAGACCATATAGATTAAACCTTCACTACAAAGAACGATTTAAGGCATAAATCGATAAGATGTTCGATGCAGGGATCATTGATCCGGTTGAAGAATCTGAGTGGATAAGCCCGATGGTTATCCAGGATAAGAAAACAAAGGGTGAGATCAAGATCTGTGTGGATCTCAGAAAGCTGAATGATGCTTCCATGCATGACCCATTTCCTACCCCTTTCACAGATGAAGTGCTTGATAATGTCCGAGGAAATGAGGCGTATTCTTTTACTGATGAATTCTCTGGATACCATCAGAACAGGATTAATCTCGTAGATAGGCACAATACTACTTTTGCTATAGAATGGGGGTCGTTCCAGTACATAGTGATGCCTTTTAATCTGAAGAACGCACCTACCATATTTTCTAGAGTGGTAGTCACAGCATTTAAAGATTTCATACATAAGTTTTTATAGGTTTATTTTGATGATTGGACTATTTTCAGTTTACTAAAGAACCATGTTGTGAACCTCCGGATGATGCTGGAAAAATGCAGACAGCATCAAATTTCATTAAGTCTAAAGAAATGTGTTTTCTCTGTTCCCTATGGAACTTTGTTGGGACACATTGTGTGCAAACAGGGCTTGATGGTTAATCCTGCGAAGATCGCAGTCATTGTAAACTTTCCCACACCAAATTTAGTCAAGCAGTTGTGCACTACATTGGGGCATACTGGTTATTACAGGAAGTTCATAAAGGGGTATGCACAGATAACTGCAACTATGGAGAAGCTACTAAAGAAATATGCGTCGTTCATCTGGAATGAAGAATGCGAACAAGGATTTGATACATTAAAAGAGAAGATGGTCACTATGCCGATCTTAGTTTTTCCAGAATGGGAGAAGACATTTCACGTCCATGTTGATGCTTCATGTATAGCATTAGGTGTTGTTCTTTCTCAGCTAGGAGATCGAGGTATTGATCATCCCATTGCATTTTCCAGTAGAAAGCTATCCTCCGCTAAGAAGAATTATACCACTACTGAGAGAGAAGGACTCACGATGGTATATGCTATGCAGAAGTTTAGGCATTACTTAATTGGTGCACACTTCTCTATGTTCACTGACCATTCTGCTTTAAAATACCTGGTCAATAAGCTAGTGTTAGGGGGGAGAATATGCAGATGGTTACTACTCTTTCAAGAGTACGATTTTGAAATTGTTGTTAAGCCAGGCAGGTTGAATTTAGGACCTGATCATCTGTCAAGGATTGAGTCAGGAGAGGAACCTACGAACCTGGAAGATAATCTACCTGATGCGCAGTTGTTTGCTATAGAGGTTTCCGATGATTATTATAAGGATATCATTGACTTTTTGACTACTGGATTCGCACCCACAAAGTTCACTACACAGCAAAAGAAGCTGGTAGTGCGAGCTGCAAACTTCACCATTATTGCGGGCCAGCTATAGAAGTTGGGACCCGATGAAGTACTGCACATATGTGTATTAGAGCATGAGAAACCATTCATATTGGCTAATTCACATTCAGGAGTCGCAGGAGGTCACTACGCAAGGAGAGCTATTGCACAGAAGATATTGCGCACAGGTCTATGGTGGCCTACAATCCATAAAGATGCCAAGGAACACTACCAGAGTTGTAATGTGTGTCAGAGGACCGAAAATCCATCACGAAGAGATGAAATGTCATTAAATCCATAGCTGACATTGCAGGCCTTTGAGAAATGGTCCATTGATTTTTTGGGTCCTATTAACCCACCGAGGAAAAGAACTGGCATGAGGTACATCATTACTACTACTGATTACCTCTCCAGATGGGCTAAAGAAAAACCAGTGAAAGATTGTAGCGCAGCTACAGCCATGGAGTTCATTTTTGAAAATATCCTTACAAGACTCGGATGCCCAAAGATTTTGATGAGTGATCAAGGCACTCATTTTCTGAACAAAACCATCAAATCCTTAATCGAAGAGTTCCACATTCATCATCAGCGCAGCACGCCTTAGCATCCATAGGCGAATGGAACTGTTGAAGCATTCAACAAAGTGTTGGAGAATGTGCTCACCAAGATATGCAACGTCAATCATGAGGATTGGGACCTACGCATTCCCTTTGTATTATGCGCATACAGGACTACCTGCAAGAAATTGACTGGACACACAACCTTTAGGTTGGCTTATGGGAAAGAGGCAATAATTCCAATGGAATATATCATTCCCAGTTTGAGAATAGCTGCATTTACAGGGATGGAAAACTGTGCAGCGCTCGAAGAAAGGCTCCTACACTTGGTTGGTCTGGAGGAAGATTGCTTCGTTACAGGATTCCACCAACAAGTATAGAAAGACTTTGAAAAAGCATGGCACGATTGCCACATCAAGAACAAGTCTTTCCAGGTAGGTGATCTAGTCCTCTAGTATGAGAACAAATTCATGAAATTTCCTGGAAAGTTTAAGATGCATTGGCTTGGCCTGTGTACTGTAATGCATGTTACTAACAGTGGTGCAATCCAGTTAGCTACCTTAGCCGAAGATACTTTGCCAAGTTTGATATTGTAAGTAGACTAAAGCTATATCGCGATAGTCCTACTTCGTAGAATCCTGTATGATCAAGGGAAGCATACCGTGCAGCACTGCTGAAGTTGCGCGGAGGAAAAAAAAAGTAAAAGAAAAAGGGAACTGTACAGTTGCGAACTCCATTGGCCAATTGCAACAACCAAGTTAAATAAAAAAAAAACTTATTTCAGAAGAAAGAAATCAGGCACCACGAAGAGACTACATAGAGGTGATCAGGACCTTCCTCGCAGTTCGACGCAACACTCAAAAAAATTGTCGTTACAAGGTCGGTCGGAGAATATAGCCGTTATATAGCTGTTACCAGTGACCGCTTGTGCATTTAACGCATAGACAGTCATTATGAACGAGTTTATGAAGGAAAGGACCAACGGAACCACCAGATTTGGCCAATGGATACCGTGCTTATCTAGCCATTGAGGGGCGCGGGGGAGGTTAGTTGCGCCTATAAGTAATTCTGCATTCAGACTCATGGGCGTTACCAAGCACTTACAATTTTCTTTCCCATGTCACTGTGTGAGTTATTTTCAGTAATCTATCTGAAAACCTATGAAGTTTAGCCAGTGAATGTCTGAGTACTCTTCCATTGAAGAATAATTTACACTTTAGGAGACTATGGGAATATTCAGACATGGAGGGATCAAAGGGTTAATGAGAACCCTAGCTAAGAAGTTTTCCTTAGAACCAGGTCAAGCATTAAGACGATCACCAAGACATGGTCCCATGATGGAAGATAAAGGTAAAAATCCAGTAGCACCAAGAACGGAGGTACCCAAGATGGCGTCAACAGTGCAGAAACCGCCGCTACCAAATAAGGAGATACCTTTGACATTAACCCCAGACTATATTTCACCGCGTGCTCTAGACGCACCAGTTTTCAAGTTGTTGAAGAATTCCAAATACAACATCCCACTATCACCAATCTCAAAACATGTCGAGGTGGAGAAAAACTTGCTAGGTAAAATCTCAGAATGTAGATGGGAGGATTATGATCTTCTTGCAATGTAGAAGGAGGATCCCAATGAACCGAAGTTCCCATAGTTCCAACCGAACCAATACATGTGCTGGAAGAAGGATGCAAAGGGTGATCTTCACCTGGTCGCCCAAAGTTGGTTATCTGGAGTAGTCCAGTCTGGGCTGCTCAATATGCTCAAACTTCTTCATTTTGATAGGTCACCAGAGTTGAATGTGGTGGTCTGCACGCTGATGGCACGCATTCACCAGGGTTATCTGTGGCTCGACCGCAATGTTGACCTAACTATTGACATCATCCACCGCATTACGGGGTTAAGTAAAAGGGGTAAGGATCCCAAGCAATTTTTCCAAGGGAAGAGCAAGGACAAAGAAGTTGTGTCAAAGATGAAGAAAACTCAGGCAATCGTCAAAGGGAAGAGGGGTTTCCAAACAGAAGAAATAGATGATAAAGAAAGAAGATTTTTCACGCAACTGTTAGCAGGAAAGATTCTCTGCACATGCAGGCCTCTCGAGGTAAGCACGGGTGCAGTACTGCTTGGCGACGCATCCGCAGATGGAGAACAATTTAACTGGTCCCATTTCTTACAGAATGAGTTCATGGAAGAGCTCAATGACACGCAACTCAATGAAGGGTATTTCCATTTTACCTGGCTCATCGTGCTACTCGCTTTTGTCGGCTGGAAGGAGCCAAAGGATTACGTTCGTGTAATCATTGATACCAACGATTGCAGAGGACCACCTTATTAAAATATCTAGGCAAATCTGAACTCACAAAGACAGCACACGATAGATGAGGTCTTCTACCAGTATTATGACTAACTATGCGTAGAAATCATACTGATGCCACAGATAACAAAGCAGGTAACAAGTAGGTACATTCGCATTATTAATTTTTATGCTAACATGCGTAGCATTTATATTTCATCCAAGGGACAGAAGAAGAAGGATATTGACACTATCGTGAAGGAATGGCTTGCTGAATTCCAAGTGGAAATCGTAGACGTCACAAGTGACTCCGGTGAAGATGAGCATATTCCATGTCCTATTACCGAAGAGAAGGAGACAGGAAAAAGAAAGGAATCTGAGATCCCAGGACAGAAAAAGAGGGCAAGGAAGAAGCAGAAAGATGATAAGGTTAATTTGGATACAGTACTCAAGAGAGATGATTATGAACTAATTGGGGTAAAGTTCACAGAGCAGATGGAAGATCTAATGTCTGACAAAGAGAAAAGGATAAGGAAATACAGGATAGTTTGCAAAAGAATCTGACTGTGCTGCAGGGGATTACGCTGAAAATTGAAGAAGTACACAAGAGATTGCCCCCGTTGCGTGACTCAAAGTCCGAAGGGAAGTCGGGAGAAACTTTGCAGCAGAGAACACCGCAATTAACCATGATCGTTCATGCGAAGTCCCGTATCGTCCACCTAGACGCAATAATAGTAAGCTTACCTATGCCAGAGCAACTAATGTTGGATAAAGGATGTCGAGCGTGTGGAGCTTGACTTGGAAAAAATACCACTACCAAGCCTACATTATTTACATCTGCAGTGTGTGAATGAAATGCATGAGCGAACCACTAATGCGCTGAAGGGGCAGGCTGAGCTGCAAGCAGCTAATCGGTAGTTGGAAGAGTCTAGCTCGCGGAGTGCTATGCAGCTACAGGATGAGCATGATCATTGGCAAAGACGAGAGTCCATGATCACTATGGTAGCAGACGATATAGATGACTTTGAAGTCTAGGAAGATCCTAGGGATACTATTGTTAAGATTGGCGAGTTGGTCACCAATCTTAAAGAAGAGATGCAGGACATGGAGATTGTACATGAGGCTAACATTTCTGCTTTGAAGGAGCATATAAAACCACAAACCCCACCGAATGAGCAGCACCTCAGAGCAGAAGTAGTGAAGTCCATAGCAAAGAATATTGCTACCGAAGTGGCTAAGTTCCAGAGTCTATTAGATGATGCGTCGAAGGCATTCAAAACCCTAGAAGAAGACCCAGGATTGCTGCAAGTGAAAAATGCTATCAAAGAGAAGCAAGCAGCACTAGAATAGTTGGATACAGATGTGAAATCCCTCCTACCAAGAGAAAGGCTCGCAAAGTACCGAGAAATCAATGTGCTTAAGAAGGAAGTGCAAGCCCTACGGGAAAAAGAGACCGAAATGGGCGACAATTCGCAACCATTGCTAGAGGATGCCGGCATGATCTTGCAGGAGATCGAGGAGAAATTAAAGGAGCTCCATGAGAATCAGGAACAGGTTGAAGGACAAATAGGTGATGAGATCACACCTGAGATGCTGGATACAGTCAACCAAATCGAGCAAGACACGAAGCAAATAGTCCAGAAGTTGATTGGTAGATACAATGAGTTTGTCATGTAGCTAGCTCCACAGGAGACGGGATAGCTCGGGGAAGCTAAAGTTGCAGGTGCCTCGGGGGTGAGCCACATGTAAGTTTTAGGGGCCTGTTGGGCCTGGCCCAAGTGGGGCATTTTGAGTAAGAAGGATTTTGGAACTGCGGAGCTGAGCGTAGTTCGTCTGAAACAATTTTGTGTAAATTTTTGGGATGTTGCAAAGTTGTGCACAACGTAGCGTTGGAGGAAGCTGCGAGGACCAGTACTGTGAGAGGAAATGTTCCAAAGTGTCCAATCTATGGGATTCCAGCAAAAAAGAATGTTGGATGGAAGATGGCACATGTTCTGGTTAGACCGTCGGTGGTCTATTTTTGGGAAAGATGCTCCAGGAGTGCTAAGCGACAGGAAGGATCAAATCGAGAAGAAAATGACTGGTCACACACAAGAAAGATACCACTACCTAAACCAGTCGCACGAGACC
Organism: Larix kaempferi; assembly: GCA_027924585.1. Lineage (NCBI taxonomy): Eukaryota > Viridiplantae > Streptophyta > Pinopsida > Pinales > Pinaceae > Larix > Larix kaempferi. Next base: position 5,695,195 of record BSBM01001879.1, read on the forward strand.
ATTAGAGGAAGAATGGCTCGGTGAAAGCGACCTGTTCGCATGCGTGCAATAGGAAGGCCGATAGTGACATGAAGTAGGCATGGAAGACCACCACGATGGAATATTCGCTACCGGGAGCCAACAGTCTAGTATTGGGGAAGCTATGACAGTTTTGTAAACCTAAGGGTTTTTTCCTGCAAATTGTAAAGACATGACCTATGGGCATGATCTATAAATAAGGCATTTTGGTATGGGAAAGGGTTGACTCTTCATTTTGGTTAAGCTTTGAATATTGTTGCATCTTTTAAGCTTAGTGCTATTGTAAAGACTCTACAAGCTGAGTGTGCAGAGATCTAGTTGAGAGGGAAGAGAGTTTGTTGCTGAGTGAGGAGACTAAGAACTGGTGTACCCTTCCCAAAGACTAATTTAACAATAGTTCTTGTGGACGTAGCCTCCATCTGGGGAGTGAACCATGTTAAATACTGTGTAGTGTGATCGTTGCATTTTTTTCAATTGTTCATTTACTTAGTATGGATGTTTAATGCTGCAATTATATGTTATGTGATTTCTTTTATATGTATTCGCCGCAGAAATGATGGGAATAATATGTTAAGTAATACATGTGTGGATGAATGTTATGTATTCAGCAATTCTAGTTTTTGAATGCCTGAATCTGTTGGATAATCACATAGTTAAGCACTGGATTTGAGCGTAGCGTTGGCGCGTGTTGTATTGTGTGTTTCATTCATTTACATACACCATAGAGATAATAACCTAAGTGTTGTTGAATGGATAAAGATGGTTAAGTAAGGTTGATTAGAGTTGATCAAGTCCTAAAGTGGACGCGCTGTCTAGCTGACGCGTTAACCCATTATGAGAGCTGCGAGGTAAGATGTCGATAGCTTATCATCGTAATGCTGCCAATATCCAATACTGCACAGTCTTTGGATGCATTGGTCGCATAAGCACCTCAGATTGCCGAAGTGTCCGACGCAAAGTAGAGGCTTTGCACAGTCATTTGTCCGCAGCGAGAATGCCTTATCACGTTTCCCATCAGTCCCTTTGACACTCTAATCACCAGGTTGTGGAAACCTGATTCTACAACAACCCCCTCAGCTTCGCCTCAGGTGAGACCTCAGGCTGCTCACAGTCTGTTTCCGAAAGGGCCGGTGAATAGGGTTTTTGTTGGTTCCTTGAAACGCGAAGTACCTGGGTCTACATTGGAAACCTCTAGGTCAGTTACCTATGCTAACGCCCCATCTCTCCCTTTTTATTCCTTCTGGTAGCAGATGCTTTAATTAGACCAATTCTTCAATCCAAGTGGTCTGGTTCTTATAAGGGAATCAAGGTCTCAAAGAGTGAAGAACTCTCCCACATCCTATTTTTTGATGATTTTCTAATAATGGGACAATTTTTTGGAGATTAAAAATATCTTAAATTTATACACAAATGCTACGGGGATGCATATAAATGTGGAAAAAACTGTTTTATCATAAAAAATATCTCCCAACAACAGTTCAGAGCAAATTAGAGGCCAAAGTTCCTTATACTTTAAGTACTTTATCATAAGGGTTTAAGTATTTAGTCTTCTTCTTAAAGCCTAAATCCTACTCCTTTAAATACTGGATCTAGTTTACAATAAAGTGGAAATCCGAATTGGAAATTGGACAAACAAATTCCTTTCTAGAGGAGGAAGACCGGTACTACTAAAAGTGGTCATCCAAAGCATCCCTTTATGCTGGGCTTCAATAGCCTACATTTCCAAAGGGATTCTACACAAAATTGAAAAGAAGTTTTTCTCTTTTCTGTGGTCTACAAGTAAGAGGGATGAAGGCATTTCTCTCCTCTCTTGGAAAATTGTGGCCAATTTCAAAGCTCTTGGAGGATGGGGTGTAAAAAAATCCTTTTTATTTTGTCAATCCCTAGCATCCAAGTCTTTCTGGAGGTTGATTAAAAATCCTTCTTCTTTATGGGGAAGAGCCATGTTGTCTAAATACTTCCTGAATGCGTCCATTCTAGATTGGATAAGGAATTCAGATAAATCCTTTAAAAACGGGTCTATAGGATGGAAATTCTTTGTTCTCTCTTTTCCATTGATAGGAGAATGGTAATCCAGGAACATTTCAAATGGAAAGGAAGTACGTATCAGAAGAGACCCATGGATCAGTGAAGGATATGGTTACAAGCTATCCTCAACAACCATTGAAAATTTAAAGCTTCAAAGAATCAATAGTTTACATGATGCCATCTCCCGGTCTCTAGAAGGTTCCTCATGCTGGATATCTTCCTTAGAACTCTTTCTTGAAGAGGACACTTCTTCTAAATGGAATTCTTACATTTCGTTGCTAGACTCCTATTATATTATCCTAGAGGAGAATGCCGAGGATAGATTGGTCTTGTCAAATAACGTTATATCAGGGGGCTATAGTGCGAAACTAGGCTATAAAGTAGAGACCACGACCTATTTCAATGTCATACAAGAGTGGTGGTGGATTCCAGTTTTGAAGTCCGTTGGTTCCTTAAAATCCAAGCTAACTCTATGGTTGGCACTCAGCAATAAAATCCTAACCTGGAATAATCTTTTAAAGAGAGGTTGTAATGGCCCAATATGGTGCGTTTTTTGCTTTTCTCAAGAAGAAACCTTCCCTCATTTATTTGTGTTATTTCCCTATTCCCTCATTTATTTTAATTCTCTGGAACAAAAGTTTCATTCTTGGTCGAATGATAGATCGATACAAACCTATAGTGCCCTCCCTTCCTCTTTCATTTATGGAGTTTGGTGGGCTCAAAATTTATCAATTTTCCAGAACCGCTCTATTCCAATAGAAGTAAGAACAACCTTGGTTGTGTAGTGGACCAAAGAACACAAAGAACTAGAAAAATAAAAAAATCCAAAGTTGTTGGTGCCCCAAACAATTGACAAATCATTTCCGTGGGCATTTCTTGATGGTACAAGCCAAGGAGAAACACCCTTGGGTGGTTTTGGAGGAGTATTATATACAGATGTTAACCATTAAATCCAGCTGAAAAATGTGCCTGGGCACTGTACAAATAACAAAGTTGAACTTGCAGCCTTACATTCTGTGCTAGAATTGGCCATTTCTAAGAAGGTGAATCGCATTCAACTCTTTAGGGACTCTAAAATGGTTTTCGATTCGGACAACAACAAATTGCAGATCAGAGCTCCTCGTCTACAACACCTCCTTTACGCCATCCAAAGGAAAATAGATATTTTTTCTTCTTCACCATCTCTCATATCTATAGAGAATTAAACACTCGAGCTAATCTATTATCGAAAAAGGCCTCGCTGCTAGAACCAGGTCAGACATAGGTTGAAGACTTACATCATGAATTGTAATCTCTAGTTTAATCATAGAAGAGCTGACAAGTGTTAGAACTCTACAGTCAGGTTCGACCTGGCTGACGCAATTGTTACAGTAGAAACAACAGTTCCAAACATGCTATTGCGCTGAAATAATATACGCCTAGGTCGGCTCATTTTGTGAACCAAAGGATGATTTTATATATGTAAATTTTGTAAAAGAAAGCCCCTGACAAGAAAGAAGGCAATAGTTATCTGTGAAAATGAAGTTGTAAAGGTTACAAGGCTCAAACTCATAAACTATAATGATGTAAATTTTGATATCTTTGATAATGTAAGTCCCTTGTGGACAGTTCATGATCATTATTTATTTAGACTGATAGATATTTTACGTCTGGAAAATACATATATATATATATATATATATATAGATATATCTATATATATCTATATATATATATATATATATATATATATCTATATATATATATATATATATATAACATATTATATGTTGATGTAATATACCCAATCTCAAATGTGGAGATATTAGCTCATCCTCTAACTCAAGAAATCAAACTTTCTGAAAACCAGGTGTTTTGCTTCAAACTAGGCATAACAAGATTGCTTGTCTTAAAATGGATCCAAACACCACTAGACCTTTTAAATTTCTCCCAAACCATACGCTGATTATTTATACACACTTAGAATAGAACACATCACCCTTATGATAGACCTGCAATACTAGAGGGAAGGTATACTCAAGGTTCTACTTCAACAATATGCACATTTTAGAGTGCATCACACCTGGGAAGACCATTTCAGTAGACCCAAATGATAAGAGGCAATTTCTACAGAAATTATGTTGAAATCTTTTACTTCTACTAAAATACTGGAAGAAACTTGGATGTAACAACCCCAACCTATTGTGGAAGACTGTAGGTTCAAATATTGTGAGTTATACTGCAAAATTTGGAGAATAGGAGAAAGTTCAAACTTTTGGCCAGGTGAGATAGACAATTTCCAACACTTTTGAATGACACTCAGAGGTCAGGATTTGTTGATATGTTTCTTGGATCAGAACCTAATATAATTGCAATGAGTCAAATCACCCACATACTGATTTCCGGAAACATCTAAGACTAATTCATGACACAAAAACAAGATTATATATTGCATATTTATACAAGGAGAGATATACTATAGAATATGGCAGAAATTTTTGAGAAAATCCCACTGAAATTTTATTACTGAGTGATGGACACATTACATACATGTATGGGTTATCTTGCAACTGCAATTCTACTTGTAAATCCGATATAAAATTTATACAAAAATGCACAGAAATATGCTGAAGAGGACATGAGTAATTTCAATTTGGTAGAATGATGTTCTATAATACCAAACTCTACCTTCCTAGACGAGCATGACCCCATACTTAAGATATTTAACAATGGTTATTCTCTCCACCTGATAAAATGAATATGTATCCAACGGAACAATCCATAACAACTTCCAACACTCACAAGTGTGCCCTCCTCAGCCCCGTCACACACCAAACCAAAACTAGCTCTAAAAAGACATTGTAAATTGAACCTTGCTGCTACTGGAACTCTACCACACCAAAGTAGAACTCAGTCACACCATATTGACACTCTAATTAGACTATAAGAAATATGTAATATGCTTCCTTTAAGCCCCGTGAAAAGAACTAAATGTTCTCTTCCTCAATCACGAGCTAGAATGACTTCTCAATCTCCCTAACTAGTTTACTAGTTGCAAAGGGGCACATCTCCCAATGCTAGCGAGGGGAACATCACCCAAGATATGAAAAGCATATATCTTTTTAAGTCAATCAAAACATTTCCAAAAGATGTGAAATGAAGTGATCAACCTCCTTTTATAAACTTCTCTCATGAAAATAGTAAAATAATAATAATAATAAAATTAATTATTTTAGGAGAGGATATCTTTGGTATGTTATTAGCACATGTGGAACCACTCTCTCTCACTAAGTGCACCCTCCTTGGCTAAATTTAGGACTTGTAGCTTTCCTAAGATTTATTGATTGCTTTCTTGTTAGTTACTAATCCTTTCTCTACAAAAACATGGAAACTTTTACTTTTCCACTTTCCTGCTTCTTTTCTTGCTTTGCATCTACTTTTCCTGCTATTAAATTATTTTAACTACCTTTTTGTAGATTCCTTGAGTGGAAACATCTCATATAGATACCCTTCACCTTCCTAAATCCCCTCCTTATCCAAATTAATCAAAGATTGCATTAATAATAATAAAAAAATTGGACCTCATACATTGCAATTTCATAACCACATCTCCCCAATACTAAATTATTTTACAAGTTTAGCATCAAACTTTGCAAATATTTAACCCTCTTCATCACCTTGATAAATTTTCTTGAACTATACTAGGTAACTCAACACGACAAGAAAATCCATATTTTAGCACCACAAGTTAGCACCACTTATAGTTTGTGGTGTAAATGTGGTGATATTGGCACCACTTACATTTATGTGGTGTTAAAGTGGTGTTATTAGCACCATTTATATTTTGTGGTGGTAAAGTGGTGGTATTAGTACCACTTATATTTTGTGGTGTTAATATGGTGCTATATTACTTAATATTATTGCAAATTGAGTTTTATATTTATGAGAAATGCCATGTTGGCAAGTACCATAAAGTGGTGCTAAGCTATTATTTTCCACTTGGACATGTACACACATGATTTAATTATGTGGATTTGCACCATAAACAGATTCTCAAATAATTAATTTGAAAATAACTCAATTCAATATTTTTTTTTCATATCAATTAAAATAAATGATCAAAGATTAATTTATGAGTTTTTGCACCATACTTACAAGAAGTTCACATGTTAAGCAAATAAATTCAAGTGATTCATTTATGAGGTTTACACCACAAGCACAACAAGTTAAAAAAAATAAATTGGAAAATAGCTCAATTCATTTATTCATTTTTTATATTATTTAAACATATAAATACAATTACAATAAAAACAACTATGTTTAATTTATTACTATCATAGAGTAGTAATAAAATTATTTGAATTTAAATTTGATTATTCATTTGAGATATTTTTATCTTCTTAATTTTTTTTATGGAAATTAGTATTATTATTAGGTTTTTAACACAAGACATGGGTCTTAGATCCATCTATATGATCAATGGAGAAAATCTCTAGCTAAGGCACCAAAAGAATCTTTTAGGAATCTATGACCAAAAAAGACACCACAAAGGTCCCCACACATATTCCTAAGAGTATTCTTAGCCTCTAAGTATGGGCATTCACACTATTATAAGTTTTTAATCACTAGGGATAGGTCCAATAACCCTCAACATTGTTGAACGAGCAATCATAGGCCTTAGCCTAAAGGAATCCTAATCATAAAGAAATGTCATGTTGTCAAGTACCATATAGTGGGGCTAAGCTCATATTTGTCACATTGACATGTACAAAAATAATTTAATTATGATGATTTGCACCATAAACACAACAACATCAAAAATAATTATTTTGTAATAACTTAATTCAATTTTTTTCATTCAAATAAATGCCCATGATTAATTTATGAGGTTTTAAACCACAACCACAACAAATTCAATTATTTGTTTTTATCACTATTTAAACCAACAAGCTCACATGATCCATTTATGAGGTGTTGCACCACAAACACAACAAGTTCACAAATAATTATTTTCTAAATAGCTCAAGTCAACTATTCTTTTTTCAATATTATTCAAGCAAATAAATACTCATGATTCTTAATGTTGACAAATAATGAAATACAACCATTTTTTATTTTTTATTATTATAAAATTTTAATAAAAATGATTTGAATTGAGATTTCATTATTTGATAGGGCATATTTTTATTGATATTATTAAATTTTCTAATGGATATTAATATCATTACTAGGCTTTGTGCACAAGACATGGGTCTCAAATCCTTGAAGATGTTCAAGGGAGGAAACCTCTTCCTTGGGCCCTAAACAAATCTTTTAGGAATCTAGGACCAAGACATATGGTCAACACACATATATTCCTAAGAATATTCTTAACATCTATGTGTGTATATTGATTGCATTATAAGGTTTTGATCACTAGTGATAGGTTTATTGGCCCTCAATCTAGTTAAGAGAAGAAACCTATGCCTTAGCCTAAATTAAACTTCTAGGCATGTAGGGATAATAATGTTTTGTCACACTAACACAAATGAATTTTTGAGAAGATCTATGGCCTTATAATAGGGATAATGGGGGGATTTGGAGGATCTAAAACTAGGTCTAAGTATTTAGAGAATAGAGATGATTAAGGAAGGAACCCCATGCCTTGGACCTTAGAGGAAACCTCTAGGCATACAAGATGAACAACTATACCTTGAAACATGACATAAGTCCTCCTAAGGGTATCCTTGGCTTGATATTGGGGATATTAATGTAAGTAAGAGGTTTTTTTTGTTGATGTATATGTAACTTCGGAATGTATTTCACATATATATGTATATTATATTCCTATAGAGATGGTATTATTCCTCTATAAGGAAGTGTCGTCATTTATATTGTAAGTGTCGTAACTTATACTTGACGGGTTATTAGACCACCTTGTTTGGGGTCGGCCCTGTATAAGTCATGTGGGTCAAAGGGTTATTAGACCACCCTATTGGGGGTCGGCCATGTGGGTCAAAGGGTTATTAGACCACCCTATTGGGGGTCGGCCCACTCAGCATTATGTTATGTGGTTAAGTTCGAGCCTACATGAGTTAGGTAAAAAGGCAAGTCAAGTCAAGTATAAATAGAGTGCGGGAGACACTCTATTTACTCACTCACTTCTCACACATGCTCTCAAGGAGGAGAGGCGCACTTATGGAGGAGGAGGATTTCTGCTAGGTTATGGCTATCTCTCTTGGTTGGTTGTATCATTGCTCTATCTATCTCTGAGGAAGTTATTGGGGTTTTTCACCTTTATGGTTTTCCCCAAGTAAATCTTTGTGTCTCTTGTGTGCTTGCATTATTGTCTCCATGATTGATATGCTGTAGATATGCTGTACATGTTGTTCTCTCAGTTAAGATCCTAGATCATATTGAAGTAAATTCAGAAAATTTAACATGGTATCAGAGCTAGCCTGAAAGAAGGCATGATATGGCATGTATGACACTTGTTGCACTTACGATGCTAGGGCTTGATATAGCAAAAACCAGTCATCGTAGCACTTTCGCTATAAATCCGTTTTGGAGACGTTTTCGGATCTGAAATTGTTACAGGACGAAGCTAAGATCTCCAGGTATCTTGTGTCCAAAGGAAAACCTCTAATTCGTTGTACTTTGTGATTTATGATCTGTACAATATAGGGTATCTGCCTCTTCTAGATCTGAGTCAAAATCAGGTGACCTTGGGAAAAAGGTCATATCTTGGGCTAGGAAGATCCAAATGAAATTTCGTAAAAAGTGACAGGTATTACACAGTCTGCACTATCTCTGAAAACGTTTTCAGAGGCCGACATTGAACCAGTGACACGTGGCACACCGTACAAGTCCGCTCTCCTGTATTATCCCATAAATAGGTCATGTTGCGACATTTGGCATAACTCTCTCTCAGAGAATCCAATTGAGGTCAGACCTATCAGGATGGAAAGATAACAGGCCAGGCTATCTCAAGAAACTTTTTCAGACCCTGTGGATCCAAAATTTCAGAATTACACCAGAAACAATCAGGTACATATTTCTGTCAAAACAGAATTATTTTTTGTACCTTCATTCATGGCTTCCAGAATTTAGGGCTTTGGAGAAAGTTGGAATTTTTGTAATCGGAGACCACGGCTGGATGCTACTCATCAAAATAGAAATTTAGAGACCAAGATCAGAATTTTTGGTTGAGCAGAAGGCCGGGCTTGATTAGACCCTAGTTCGGGACTTTGATCAGAAAAGTGGAAAATTAGGGCTTCTGTAAAAATGGGAATTTTTGAAATCTGTGACCACGGATGGAAGCTCCTCAGAAAAATAGAAGCTTAAAGCTTTGGATCAAACATTTTGATGGGGCAAAAGAATGGGCTTCATCAAACCCCAGTTCAGGGTCATGTACAGTGATTCCGGAAGTTTCAAAGGCAAAATTGAGGAGTGAAACTTTGCAGTTTTCAAATTCTGAATATACCAGTTTGATCATCTCATCAAGGTGCATATTCCTATCCTTTCGGAAGTTTGAAATTCAAAGTTTGAATTTTTGGGGTTTCTCTGACAAACCCATATCCAGCTCCAGGTCTAGTTCTTGCAAATCAAGTGGATTGGGTTAATCCTAGAAGAAGATGGATTGATCATCTGCATGAGTGAAGAAGTTCCTGTTTCAGAGGGAGATGAGGCTAAGGTCTTACATAAGAAGATTACAAGCGATCTCAACAGGTATGACTCATCGAGGTATGTTTCGATATTTGTCCATGATTAAGTTTATGATATGTTTGTCGTCATGTTATTACGGTTAGTACAATTTTGATTTTAGATTTGTCGTTTCACCTTAACAAAATTATGAATGCATGATAGAAGATATTCATTGGTTAGGGTGTTGACACTTATGATTGTACTAATACATTATGGTGTTGTATGAGGTTTATGTTGTCTACTAACATGAAAGGTACACCAAGAAAGACAAAGCATGTTCCAGTTCAAGAACATATGATCATGATGACATGAGGATAAAGACTCATCCATTGTCATGGATCTCATAGAAGATCCATTTACGAGGTATGTATAACTTGGTTTTATAATGGCTAACCTATGAGATATACAGGTTACTAGCACAAGTCATTGAAGAAGAACAAGAAGACATCATGTGAGTATGTTAGACATAACTAACTAGCATGCTAATCCAGGTATGTTTTTACTATATCAAGATAGAATCCTACTTTGTGTTAGGATCTTATACTGTTGTTGATAATGATTATTCATGAAGTCATAGGTTTGAATAATCATGGTTATATGTATATTATGTGTCTTACCATAATTGATGATATGACTAACCAGAAGAATCATGAAGGTAATCACAGGATTTATGCATATTATATCTCTTATCTTAATTGATGATTCAACTAACCCGAAGAGTCATAGGTTTGAGTAATTATAGGTTTAGACATGTTATGCTTCTTATGATTTGACTAACCATAAGATTCCTACATAAACCTTGAATGCTAATGCTTATTATTTCTGTTTGAAATGATCATGACTATACATGCTTGAGATTATTGTGTTTTAATAGTATACTAATGAATGTATGATTTTATATGAGATCACAAGGATAACACAATCATGATACTAATAAGCATGCATAGGGACCAAGGATGAATGTAAGTTCAAGGACAGGTAATCCAGGAAGCAAAGATCAAGAGGGAGCACACTCCAGTTGTTCCTGCAAAGAAAGCAAAGGAGCACACTTCAGTAGCTTCTGCAAGGATGCAGATATTTAGAGGGAGTTGAACATATTCCTACATTCCACAATAGAAAGGTGTAGAAGAAGCTACTTCATATTATGACCCCAGTATCTCCTGCAAAGAAGCAAAGACTCAGAGGGAGTACACCCAACGAACAAACAAAGATAAGTATTTTAATTATCATTTCATGCATATTTGTTTGTTTAAATAAAATTGTTCAAATGATGTATATGCTCATGTTCCTAGACTTAGGATATGTATTATGCATATTAGAATAGTTGCATTGATGAACAGTATACTACTAATATACATGGGTAAGTGGCCTATGGCACTGTACAACATTCCATTGCTACTTATCTAGAATGAAACCTCTTTGCTGACATGTTGGGAGTTGTGCACACTCTTAACAATGTTCTGGTAGAGATTGGAAGGCATCTAGAAAGTTACGGAATATGGATAAATGTTGTATTGAAGCATTGGCTAAGATAATTGCATGACTGTATGGCATATTTCTTTATGTGTAAGAATTTTTTCTGAAAACTATGAGATGTTTTCTAATCATGCAATTTAACTTGTTGTGTAGGAAAGATCGTATGCCATCTCCTACAAAAGAAGAACTACAACATTTTGTTCCAGCAACAAAGATATCTATTGAAGATATTGAAGATATTGAAGTTTCCAGGATCTGGGATGAAGAAATGGAATGCCATGATCCGTAGATCATGAAGAACGATGTTTGGGATGTAGTCCCAAGACCTGAAGGGAAGTTTGTTATGACTTCCATATGGATCTATCAGATCAAGCATGTTGCAGATGGCAGCATTGAGAAATATAAAAGTGATACTACTTTTGTATGCAGATAACTTGTTTGTTACAGGTGAAGATAGATTGATTGCCGACATGCAGCGGAATCTTACTACCGAGTTCGAGATGAAGAACTTGGGAATGATGCACTATTTGTTTTTGGCATGGAGGTGTGGCAGAGTGATGGAATCTTCCTTGGACAAGGGAAGTATGCAGTAGAGATCCTGAAGAGGTTCGGGATGATGGAATGGAAGGCTATGGCCACACCTATGACATCGAATATGAAGCTTCTATGTGATGCTTCATCTGAGTTGGTTGATGTCTCTACGTATCGTCAGATGATTGGGTCCTTGATGTACTTGACGAACACGAGACCAGACATTTGCTTTGCTGTGAACACATTGAGCCAGTTCCTGACGGATCCGAGGGGTGTTCACCTGGTTACTGTAAAGCATGTTCTGAGGTACCTGAAGGGTACAGTGGATTTTGGGCTCAGGTATGAGGCAAATCAAAAGTTTAACCTGCAGGGTTATGTTGATTCAGATTGGGCTGGTAGTGCTGCAGATAGGAAGAGCACATCTGGGTGTTGCTTCAGTATGGGATCAGGTGTGATCTCTTGGTTTAGCAGGAAGCAGTCCTGCGTAGCACTGAGTACAGCTGAGGCAGAGTATGTTGCAGCCTGTTCAGCTAGTTGTGAGACAGTATGGCTACAAAAGCTACTGTCTGGGTTATTTGATCTCCCATTGGAGGCTACTGGTATCTTCTGTGATAACTAGAGTTGTGTGAAGCTATCCGAGAACCCAGTGTTTCATGACAGGTCGAAGCACATAGAGATCAAATATCACTATATCAGGGATATGGTGCAGAGAGGAGCTATGAAGCTCCTATATGTTGCGGCAGACGAGCAGATTACAGATGTGCTGACGAAGCCGCTAGCCAAAGTGAAGTTCGAGTACTTCAGAGAGAGGCTTGGCATTCTTCAGATCGAGGACACTTCGAGGAAGAAGTGATGGACACATTTGCTGAAGCCATTCCAAGCATGTTGGAAGGAGGATCCTTCACATGGCTGTGGATGTAAGCGCTGGATAATGGGCATCAGGATGATGTTCTGGTTTCTGCTTGGATATGATCAGTTGGATCATTTATGTATGTACGCATCATGTTGGATGCTGGATAGGATCAGTTGGATCATTTATGTATGTATGCATCATGTTGGATGCTGGATATGATCAGTTGGATCATTTATGTATGTATGCATCATGCTGGATGCTGGACATGATCGGTTGGATCATGTATCTTTGTATGATCAGGTAGATCATGGATGCTGATGGATACATTGTGTCGATCATGTATCTTTGTATGATCAGGTAGATCATGTATGTTGATGGGTACATTGTGTGGATCATGTATCCTTGTATGATCAGGTAGATCATGTATGTTGATGGGTACATTGTGTGGATCATGTATCCTTGTATGATCAGATAGATCATGTATGATGATGGGTACATTGTGTGGATCATGTATCTTTGTATGATCAGGTAGATCATGTATGATTGATGGATACATTGTGTGGATCATGTATCTATGTGTGCATCAGATGGATGCATTGTATGATCAGGATGATCGTGGATGACGAGCTTCTCCAGATGACATGTAGCAGGATGTTGCAGTGATGATGATCAGGATGATCATGTGTACATCAGGATGATGTTTGATGAGTATCAGATGATACTTTGTGGCCGTGGATCAGGTTGTGCAGGAAAGCATGTAATTTGTGCCCTGGGAGATTTGCAGATGGTCTTTCGAGGTTTTTCCTATGGCATGTAATTTGGTGCCCTGGGACATCTGGAAAATGCTCTTGCGAGGTTTTGCTTGGGAGGACATGTAATTTGTGCCCTGGGAGATCTGCAGATAGTCTTTCGAGGTTTTGCCTATGGCATGTAATTCGGTGCCCTGGGATATCTGGCAGATGCTCTTGCGAGGTTTTGTCCTATGGCATGTAATTTGCTCCTGGGAGATCTGGACAGGATGAAAAAGGCCTCAGATACTTCATCCAGGTTTTGCCATGACCACATGTAATTTGCTCCTGGGAGATCTGGACAGGATGAAAAAGGCCTCAGATGCTTCAGCCAGGTTTTTTGGTGGACCACATGTAATTTGCTCCTGGGAGATTTGGACAGGATGAAAAAGGCCTCAGATGCTTCAGCCAGGTTTTGTGGTGAGATCACATGTAATGTGCTCCTGGGAGATCCGACAGGTAGAGTTGCGTGCTTGTAATAGCCTGGGATGCTTCAGCCAGGTTTTGTGATGGGTCACATGTAATGTGCTCCTGGGAGATCCTACAGGTAGAGATGTGTGCTCGTAATAGCCTGGGATGCTGCAGCCAGGTTTTGTGACGCACGTAATAAGTCCTGAGGATTCCACAGTATGGCCAGTGATGATGAAGACCTGCAGGTGGTGGGCCTACATCCCGTATGAAAAAGGACTGGCTCTGTAGAACTTCCTATGACGAGTAGATTTAGAGATTGATTGAGATAGCAGCAACAGTGACGATGATTATCCAGTGACGATGATCCAGAGAAGATGACTTGTGCTAGAAGAACTGTGCTGAGAAATACCTTCCTAGTTAAGAGGGAGTGTTGGTGTATATGTAACTTCGGAATGTATTTCACATATATATGTATATTATATTCCTATAGAGATGGTATTATTCCTCTATAAGGAAGTGTCGTCATTTATATTGTAAGTGTCGTAACTTATACTTGATGGGTTATTAGACCACCTTATTTGGGGTCGGCCCTGTATAAGTCATGTGGGTCAAAGGGTTATTAGACCACCCTATTGGGGGTCGGCCATGTGGGTCAAAGGGTTATTAGAACACCCTATTGGGGGTCGGCCCACTCAACATTATGTTATGTGGTTAAGTTCGAGCCTACATGAGTTAGGTAAAAAGGCAAGTCAAGTCAAGTATAAATAGAGTGCGGGAGACACTCTATTTACTCACTCACTTCTCACACATGCTCTCAAGGAGGAGAGGCGCACTTATGGAGGAGGAGGATTGCTGCTAGGTTATGGATATCTCTCTTGGTTGGTTGTATCATTGCTCTATCTATCTCTGAGGAAGTTATTGGGGTTTTTCACCTTTATGGTTTTCCCCAAGTAAATCTTTGTGTCTCTTGTGTGCTTGCATTATTGTCTCCATGATTGATATGCTGTAGATATGCTGTACATGTTGTTCTCTCAGTTAAGATCCTAGATCATATTGAAGTAAATTCAGAAAATTTAACATTTTTAAGCACTATATATGGGTGTTTTGGCCCTTAACTTGTTTGAGAAAGGAAACCTAGACCTTATTCCCTAGTAAAATATTTTGTGCATCCAAGGAAAAATACAATAGCTTGAAGCACTACAGATGATATATTGGGTTTATTATTTACCTCTATGTAAGGAAATCAACACCATTATGAGTTTGTTTCTAGTATGCATGGGTCTTAGGTTTTTGTATAATGTCATAGGAGGAAACTTGGGCCTTAAACCCTAAGGGAAGATTTAAACCGCACCCATAAATTCCAAACACTATCCTTGGCATCTCAACATTCATATAAGTGACACTAGGTATGCAAACCTTAGGCATAGTCATTGTTAGTTTTTCATCATTTAATTCAATATGATCTAGGATCTTAACTGAGAGAACATGTACAACATATCAAACATAAGAGACAAGAGACACAAACCTTTTCATGGGGAAACCATAAAGGAGAAAACCCTGCAACTTCCTCAAAGATAGAATGAGCATCAATACAAAACCCAAAAACAAGAGATAGTCTCCTAGTAGCTTCTTGTCATGTCCCAAATCTGGCATTGGGTCACAATGGCCTAATCACATTAGACCTATTCATTAGAGTTTGTCAAATTGATGCTAAAGGTCAAATAATTACCAAGGAGGAAAATTACTAGTTTCCTAGGTTTGGGGTGGAAGCTTTGGGATTTGGAATAATGGGGATAATAAATGATGTTTGAAAATTAGAATGGAATAAATATTTAATAAAGGAGCTAAATAAATATATACAAGTGAAAATCAAAGTGGCATTTCATGATGAAGACACATGGAGGAAGTGGGACCCACATATGGCTAGATTTCCCCACTACATTTGGCATCATTCTCTCACCAATTCGAATTCAAGGTGAATGGTAACATACTTGGGGGAGTCCAAAAGGTATTATTCATTGCATGACTCATCCAAGGTCGAAATATAGAGGAAGAGTAACTCCCATGGAAGAGGAAGAGGCAATTTGGAGCTAGTGAGACACTTGGGCTAGATTCCCTAGCTCTATGACAACAATGATGAAGATGCTATGACACCTATGACACAAATGAGACCTGAAGGCTGACATATGAAATATATGACATGTCAGGGCTAAAAATAGACTCCAAGAGGGCGCTCAAAGATGTTAGGGCAGCTAAGATGCTTCCACATGTGATTTGGTGGAAGTGGGAGACTAGGAATTGTTGTACAAGTGGCGTTCTTTGGAATCTCTTCCCAACTTGAGTTGGAATGAGTCTCTTGGAAGGAATTCGACCCATGGAGGAAATTAGAAGTTTATAAATGTCAATAACAAAGAAGGAAATCAGCTTTTGATCATTTGTAGAATTTGCAATTGCATTTGTGAAGAGGGAGAGCTAGTGGATGACTAGTTTCTTGCCTTAGCCAATTTCGAGGGTGAAAGATTCCCATCCAAGTTGGCAATTGGAAAGGCCATTCAGACCTTTCATTTGGAGATTCAATGGAGTCTTTATTTGCAGGTGTAAGCTACAGGGCAGCTCATGGTTTCTTCTATTGCAGCTCGCTCGTTCAACCATTTCCAGTTTTGATGGCATATTCTTGATCCTTGAGGGAGGGCGTTTTTGGTGAGCTATTGTACTCTTTGGGGGAGCTTCTAATGCCCCATTTATTTTATAATATGAATTAAATACTCTTTTCTTCATCTCCAGAAAGTTTCAGGTCGAAATTCCAAGTAGAAATGTATAAATCTCATTTTTAATGGAAGAACAATGCCATTTCCCCACTACCTTGTTGTGAACCAATGTATTGATGATGATTTCGAATGAATGGATGATTATCTGATATATTTGTGATCAATATACTGCCATGGATGTCTTCTACAAGTTTCATGTACTGTACTTGAGCATTTGAAGCATTTTTACTCCGTTTAGTTGTATTGGGAGGTGAAATAGTGCCATTTCCCCAAGGGTCGAATTGGGGATTTTTGCAGTTGAATGGGAGAGGGTGAGAACAATTGTAATAAACCATTAATGGTGCATATGAGACCTTAATAACATACTTAACACATTACATACCTCTGTTCATAAATTTGAGTGGGTTTGGAGGCATTTGGGAAGCCATTTTCAGTACTTACCTCAGGGGGATTTGAACCCCAAATTACTAGTAAAATTGCATACTTGGTCCAGAATCTTGAGAGAATTTGCAAAGGTCTTTTGGTGGCCATATGTTATCCCTGAACATCATATTCAATTCCTAATATCATTCATAAACCTTCCTTGAATATTTGAAGGCATTTGGAGTCAATTTAAGACCTAGAGACCAATACTAGTCAAAGGGAAATCACTAGTAAAGTTACCTGCATTGACCAGAATTGAAAGAGTATTTGCAGAAGTGTTTTAAAGGTACAAAATCATCCCTGAAACACATATTTATTTTATAATATCATTCATATACCGTCTCAGAAGATTTGGGATCATTTGGGGCAAATTTGGGACCTAGAGATCGAAACTAGTCCAAGGTCGAACCAAGGAAAAAAGTGGAAAATTGCAATTTTAATAAAATTCCTAACAAGGGACATTACAGTGGTATCAGAGCATGGTCCTTGCACCTTTGTATTAGGTACATACATTCAAGAATAATTGGCAGCCATGTCTTACTATAATGATGAATCCTATGAGTACAATTCTTATGAGGAATATGCAGATGCTTATGAGCAATATGAAGCAGAATGTGAATGGTATGAGGAAGAGGTGCCATCATGCAACACTTCTTATAATTTCAAGAGAAATGAAGATTATTCTTATGACTTTAAATCTGATGGATATGAATGTGTCACACCAACCAAGGATAATTCTATGAGTGAGTTCCAAAGATGGAGAGCAAATTATAAAACCTTGCCCCAGCAATATCAAAAATATCAAGAATATCTTGCTTCGAGCAAAAATACACAAAATGCCATGTCTTTTGAGTACTATGCTGAACATGTTTTTGAAAATAGGCCCAAAAATGAAGATGTGGAGTTAGTGAAGAAAGGTTTATGCCCTTCTTGTAAGAACCCTTGGAGTGAGTATCATATATGTGTGCATGAAATGATGTCCTCTTTGATGAGAGCTTTCGAGATTTATTCAAGAAGGGATTCCAAATATACCGATCCTAAGGAAAACAAGGGGAAAAATGAATCAGCTTGCTTGAAGGAGAAAAATGAAGAGACATCACAAGAGCATGAAGAAGATTCTATTGAAAATATGGAAGATCATTTCGAGACACCTTCTAGCTTATACATGAACCAAAGAGCATCTACTGATGGATGCTTAAACTATGAAGGAGTACCTACTGATGGGTGCTCACACCTCTATGTTGGTGACATAGAGATCACTTTTGAAAGTGTTGCTGCAAGCCCAAGTTCCATTAAGCATGATAATGAAGACCTTGTAGCAGTTGAAGAAGAACCAAGATCAACTTCCCCATCACCACTTGAGCTTCATGAAGTTGGTCCAAGCAAAAATGAAGAAGATGAGGAGGTTCATTTGCAAGAGCCTCATTTTCTTGAAGGGTCCTTAAATATGAATGAAAAGAAGATCCAAGAGTCCCTCAGCATTCTCCATGAGACTCAAGCATTGGTGTCAAAATCTTGTTGGAGAGCTACTTCATTGGAGGAAACATCCTTCCTTGAAGATATGGAGAAGATTCAAAGAGCAATGTGCCACATCAAAGGTAATTTCATGTCTTTGCTTTTTGATAGAAACCATTTGTTTGAGCTTAATGAATTGTTACATGATGCATACTTGAAGAATAATGAGGATATTCATAAGCTCACAATTCAAAATGAGCAACTTCTTGAAAAGTTGCAAGATACTTGTTTTTCCTCCTATGTTTTAGATTGTCAAATGGTAGATTGTTTGGAGGATTCTCATGACATGGTGGATCATGAGAAATGTGAAAATTTGAATGTTCTTGATGTGTTTGAAGATGAACTTGAAGAGATCCAAACACTTGATGTGGTGGAAGAGGAATTTGAATTGCCTCTTGATGAAGGTTATGCAATTTTTAAAGAAGAGCATGATTCCTCTACATTCGAACCAAACTATGACAAAGAGTTCACACTTTTGAAGGCGCTGCACGATACTACCCATATGGATCCTTCCCATGATGAAACTTCTGTACTTTTTGATCATTTGGGTGATTTGGTTCATTCTCCTACATCCTACAATTCCATGTTTTGCAACATTAGTCTCAATGAAGTATGGGTGAAAGGGTTCTTTTTGATGGTGCCACATGAGGAGTATGGAACTCCTAGATTTACTTTTTATGATGATAGGGTTGGAGCACATTCTTATTCACATTTGCAGCAACATTATTTGTCACTTTATGATGATGCAAATCTACATGGATGCACCTATGATATGCATTTGAGTCACTTGAAGAATCATGGTTTTTTTTACTCAACACTTGATTCATTTGATGTTGGACGAACTTCATCCAACACTTGGGAGAATAGATTTATGATTGGAGAACATTTTTGTTGCAAGAAACATACTTTGTTATATCTTTATGACTCTCACATTCAGGGATGTATGGGTGAGACTTCTTTGAGTCATTTGAAGTCTCCTTGTTTTTCCTGCTCACTATTTGGTTCAGATTTTAGTGGAGATTCTTCATTCACTTCTTGGATGAAAGAATACATGGTTGAATATTTTGATGCATATCACATCCTTTTGGAGCAGCATTATAGGACATGGGATCCTCACCTATGTCATTGGAGAAGATTTGATTGGTCACTTGAAGCTTGTATGCACTTGGAAAATGGTGGTCTACTTGCTTGGAGGTATAAGCACTTTCATGACTCTTTGATGAAGCATATCCTTGATGTACATTTTCATTATGTTGTTATGTACTTTGATGATATATATTTGGTACTCATGATGTTTGGAAGGATGCATACAAGAAAATGGGATCCAGGAATCCTCTTAACTAATGGTGTGGGTTGGAGAGCACTCTTAATTATTGGGGTGCAATACAAGCAATGGGACCCTGGAATAATTTTTATCTCATTGGTTTCAAATTTTTTTGGGGGAAACAAGCAGTATGGGAGATGGATTTCCCCACTTAATAAAGTGATTTTTATCAGAGTAGTGCAGCAGCAAGCATGGTGGTTCCTCTCTAAAATCTTCATGGAAACTCAAAGACTCAAGGTTGGGCAATTCAATGGCAACTTCAAAGAATTATACAGAAAGCAGGTTCTTCAACACCCATGTTTAAAATTGCTTGAGGACAAGCAATATTGGGAAGGGAGGATTTGTCATGTCCCAAATTTGGCATTGGGTCACAATGGCCTAATCACATTAGACCTATTCATTAGAGTTTGTCAAATTGATGCTAAAGGTCAAATAATTACCAAGGAGGAAAATTACTAGTTTCCTAGGTTTGGGGTGGAAGCTTTGGGATTTGGAATAATGGGGATAATAAATGATGTTTGAACATTAGAAGGGAATAAATATTTAATAAAGGATCTAAATAAATATATACAAGTGAAAATCAAAGTGGCATTTCATGATGAAGACACATGGAGGAAGTGGGACCCACATATGGCTAGATTTCCCCACTACATTTGGCATCATTCTCTCACCAATTCGAATTCAAGGTGAATGGTAACATACTTGGGGGAGTCCAAAAGGTATTATTCATTGCATGACTCATCCAAGGTCGAAATATAGAGGAAGAGTAACTCCCATGGAAGAGGAAGAGGCAATTTGGAGCTAGTGAGACACTTGGGCTAGATTCCCTAGCTCTATGACAACAATGATGAAGATGCTATGACACCTATGACACAAATGAGACCTGAAGGCTGAAATATGACATATATGACATGTCAGGGCTAAAAATAGACTCCAAGAGGGCGCTCAAAGGTGTTAGGGCAGCTAAGATGCTTCCACATGTGATTTGGTGGAAGTGGGAGACTAGGAATTGTTGTACAAGTGGCGTTCTTTGGAATCTCTTCCCAACTTGAGTTGGCATGAGTCTCTTGGAAGGAATTCGACCCATGGAGGAAATTAGAAGTTTATAAATGTCAATAACGAAGAAGGAAATCAGCTTTTGATCATTTGTAGAATTTGCAATTGCATTTGTGAAGAGGGAGAGCTAGTGGATGACTAGTTTCTTGCCTTAGCCAATTTCGAGGGTGAAAGATTCCCATCCAAGTTGGCAATTGGAAATGCCATTCAGACCTTTCATTTGGAGCTTCAATGGAGTCTTTATTTGCAGGTGTAAGCTACAGGGAAGCTCATGGTTTCTTCTATTGCAGCTCGCTCCTTCAACCATTTCCAGTTTTGATGGCATATTCTTGATCCTTGAGAGAGGGCGTTTTTGGTGAGCTATTGTACTCTTTGGGGGAGCTTCTAATGCCCCATTTCTTTTTTAATATGAATTAAATACTCTGTTCTTCATCTCCAGAAAGTTTCAGGTCGAAATTCCAAGTAGAAATGTATAAATCTCATTTTTAATGGAAGAACAATGCCATTTCCCCACTACCTTGTTGTGAACCAATGTATTGATGATGATTTCGAATGAATGGATGATTCTATGATATATTTGTGATCAATATACTGCCATGGATGTCTTCTACAAGTTTCATGTACTGTACTTGAGCATTTGAAGCATTTTTACTCCGTTTAGTTGTATTGGGAGGTGAAATAGTGCCATTTCCCCAAGGGTCGAATTGGGGATTTTTGCAGTTGAATGGGAGAGGGTGAGAACAATTGTAATAAACCATTAATGGTGCATATGAGACCTTAATAACATACTTAACACATTACATACCTCTGTTCATAAATTTGAGTGGGTTTGGAGGCATTTGGGAAGCCATTTTCAGTACTTACCTCAGGGGGATTTGAACCCCAAATTACTAGTAAAATTGCATACTTGGTCCAGAATCTTGAGAGAATTTGCAGAGGTCTTTTGGTGGCCATATGTTATCCCTGAACATCATATTCAATTCCTAATATCATTCATAAACCTTCCTTGAAGATTTGAAGGCATTTGGAGTCAATTTAAGACCTAGAGACCAATACTAGTCAAAGGGAAATCACTAGTAAAGTTACCTACATTGACCAGAATTGAAAGAGTATTTTAAGAAGTGTTTTAAAGGTACAAAGGCATCCCTGAAACACATATTTATGTTATAATATCATTCATATACCTTCTCAGAAGATTTGGGATCATTTGGGGCAAATTTGCGACCTAGAGATCGAAACTAGTCCAAGGTCGAACCAAGGAAAAAAGTGGAAAATTGCAATTTTAATAAAATTCCTAACAATGGACATGACACTTCTCCTCCTGCACTTGTGCGCACTCCTCCTCTCTCTCACTTATGCAAAGTGAATGAGTGTGTGAATGGATAAATAGAGAGGTGCTCCTCTCTATTTATACTTTACCTTTACTTTCCTCTTACTCTAACTGGTCCGAACTCCCTTAGGAGAGTCTAATAGATCATTACCACTTGTCACTAAGTTGACCCCACTAGGGTGGTCTAATAACGCATCAAATATAAGTTATGGCACTTACAATGTAACTTGCGACACTTGCAAATACAAATGAAGACACTTCCAATCAGAGGAATATAACATCTCCGTTGGGGATACAATAAAGTACAAATGTAATACATTCAATATACAAGTGAATATCTTCTGAAGTTACAAATACATCAACACTCCCTCTTAACTAGGAAGGTATTCTCTTGGCACAAGTCATCAATACATATAGGCACAAATATTCAATACTGGAGCTGGATCATCTTCACTGGATCACTGGAGCATCATCGTCACTGTTGTTGTCCTCAATCACTGGTGCTATCGCTCAATTCTTCTCATCATAGGAAGTTCTATAGAGCCAACCCATTCTCATGTTGGATGTAGGCCTAGCCTCCTGTAAATCTTCTTCATATCCGCGAGCAGCAACTGGTGGAATCTTAGGACTAATTATGTGCATCTCCAAAACCTGACAAGAGAATCCCGGGATCATTTATGTGCCTAGCACGACTGAAAAGATCTCCCAGGACTGATTACATACAGCCTTCACAAAATCTTAAAAGAGCATCTTGCCATCGGCAAGATCTTTAAAGAGCATCCCAGGACTCATTACGTACCCAACACAACCTATCGTATCTCCAGGACTGATTACATGTGAACTTCACAAAACCTTAAAAGAGAATCTGCCAGCCAGCAAGATCTCTAAAGAGCATCCCAACACTCATTATGTGCCTAGAACAACCTATAGGATCTCTAGTACTGATTACATGTGAACAGGAAAAACCTTAAAAGAGCATCTTGTGACCAACAAGATCTCTAAAGAGAATCCCAAGACTCATTACGTGCCTAGCACAACCTATCGTATCTCTAGGACTGATTACATGCCTAACCAACACAACCTGCAACATATTCATGGGATCGAAGTATCATCCTGATACTCATGATCAACCTGATCCTCCTCGCATGGAGCATCATGCTAATTCTCATGATCATACTGATCATCATCATCTAGAACATCATTTGGAGCATCATCCTGATGCTCATCATACATGATCATCCTGATCATCATCATACATAGCATCATCCTGATGCTCATCACACATGATCATCCTGATCATCATCATACATAGCATCATCCTGATGCTCATCACACAGCTCTTACATCCACAGCCATGGGGAGGATCCTCCTACCACCATGCTTGGAAGGGCTCCTGCAAATGTGTCCCATCACTTCCTCCTCGAAGTATCTTCTATCTGAAGAACACCAAGCCTCTCTCTGAAGTAGCCAAACTTCATTTTGGCTAGTGGTTTGGTCAACACATCTACTATCTGCTCGTCTGTCGCAACATACAGGAGCTTCACTACTCCTTTCTGCACCATATCCTTGATATAGTGATACTTGATCTCGATGTGCTTCGACTTCTGATGGAACATCGGGTTCTCAGATAACTTCACACAAATCTGGTTGTCACAGAAGATACAAGTAGCATCCAACAGGAGATCAAACAAATCAGACAGTAGCTTCCTTATCCATATTGCCTCACAACTAGCCGAACAAGCTGCAACATACTTTGCTTCGGCTGTACTCACTGATACATGGGATTGCTTCCTGCTAAACTAAGAGATCACACCTGATCCCATACTAAAGCAGCACCCCGAATTTATCTTCCTATCTGCAGCACTGCCTGCCCAATCTGAATCAACATAACCCTCTAAGTTAACCTTTTGATTCGTATCATACTTGAGCCCATAATCAACAATACCCTTTAGGTACCTAAGAATATGCTTTACAACAATCAAGTGAACATGTCTAGGATCTGTTAGGAACTGGCTCAATGTGTTCACAACAAAGCAAATATCTGGTCTTGTGTTCGTCAGGTACATCGATTACCCAATCATCTGACAATACATCGTGGCATCAACCAACTTTGATGAAGCATCACTCAATAGCTTCAGGTTCGATTCCATATGTGTGGCCACGGACTTGCATTCCATCATCCCGAACTGCTTCAGGGTCTCTACTACATAATTCCCTTGTCCAAGGAAGATTCTATCTACACACTTCCACACCTCGATACCTAGAAAGTACTGCATCATATCCATGTCCTTCATCTTGAAATCGGCAGCAAGATTCCTCTTCATATCAACAATCAATCCAATCTCACTTGTCACAAATATGTCATCTACATATAGTAGGAGTATCACTGGATTTCCTTCCTCAACTTTGTAGTAAAGGTTGGAATCTGATTTACACTTGGTAAAGCCCAAACTAGAGAGGAAGTTATCAATCCTGCCATACCATGTCCTGGGTGCTTGTTTCAAATCGTACAAGGATTTCTTTAATTCACACACATGTGACTCCCTGTCATGTGTCTCAAAACTGATTGGCTGCTCCACATACACGTCTTCTTCGACTACACCATTCAAGAAAGCTGTCTTGACAATCATCTAGTGTATCTTCCACTTCATTACTACAGCCAGAGCAAATATTGTTCTGATGGAAGTGTATCTAGATACAGGTGAAAAAGTTTCTTCCTAATATATCCCTTCTTTCTGGGAGAATCCACAAGCCACAAACCTTTCCTTGTATTTCTCTATGTTACCATCTGCAACATGCTTAATCTCACTTGGAAGTTACAACAAACTTCCCTTCTGGTCTTGGGACCACATCCCATACATAATTCTTCATGATCGACTGGTACTCCTTGATCATGGAACCCTTTCATTACTGCATCCCTGATCTTGGGAACTTCATATTCTTCAATATCTTCATTAGTTAGCTTTCTTGGACTTCATTGCTGGAATAAATGTCGTTGTCCTTCTTTTGTAGGTGATTGTACACGATCTTTCCTACAAGTCAAATCCAATTGCATGATTAGAAACTTCTCATAGTTTTTATAAATAAATTCTTACACATAAATACATATGTCATACAGTCATGCAATTATCTTAGCCAATGCTTCAATACAACATTCATCCATATCCCGTATTCATACGATAACTTTCTAGATGCCTTCCTTCTCTACCAAAACATTGTTAAAAGTGTGCACTACTCCTAACATGTTAGCAAAGAGGTTTCATTCTAGATAAGTAGCAATGGAATGTTGTACATACTATAGGCCACTTACCCATTACTATATTAGTAGTATAGTGTTCATTAATGCAACTTTTCTAAAATGCATAATATGCATCCTAAATCTAGGAACATAATTATGTACATGACTAAACAACATCATTTAAGTAATCATATATACAAGAAATGACAATTCAAATACTTATCTTTGTTTGGTTGTTGTTGGGTGGAATCCCTCTCAATCTTTGCTTCTTTGCAAGAACTACTGGAGTGTGCTCCCTCTTGATCTTTGCTTCATTTATGATATCATTTATGTCTTTGAACTTCTATCCATCCTGGACCACTATGCATGCTTAAGTGTGCACTAGTGTCATCATTGTGCCATCCTCAAGATCTCATACATAATCATACATTCATTAGTATAGTATCAATACTATCAAAACATTATGATTCTAAATAGTCTTAAACATGTATGGTCATGGTCATTTCATACACAATTAATTTATTACAAGCATTAGTATTCAAGGTTTTAGGGAGGACTTCTTTTACTCATGCATATTCTTATTTGACAATAGGAATCTTCTAGTTTTTCATATCATTAATCAAACTAAGAAGCATAACATGCATAAACCCATGATTACTCAAACTTATAATTATCAATCATACAAAAGTATAAGATCCTAACACAAGGTAGGATTCTAACTTGATATAGGAAAAAACATACCTGGATTATGATGTTTGCTAGTTATGTCTAACATACCCAAACAATGTCTTCTTTTGTTCTCTTCAATGATTTAGAGACCTTGTGCTAGTACACTGCATATCTCATAAGTTAAGAATTGTAGAACAAAATTATACATACCTCGTAAGTAGAGCTTCTATGTGATTAATGGCTATGGATGAGTCTTTGTCTTCATGTCACCATGGTCATATGTTCTTGATCTAGAACGTGATTTGCCTTTCTTGATGTACCTTTCATGTTAGTAGACAATATTATCCTCATACAACACCACAGTGCATTAGTACAATAATAAGTGGCATAACCCTAATCAATGAATGTCTTCTATCATTCACATGCGTTCATACTTTTACTAAGGTGATAAGACAAGTCTAAAATTAATCAAGATTGTACTAACCTCAATAATATGAAGACAAACTTAATCATGAACAGATTTCAAAACATACCTATATTTCCTTAAGTCATACCTGTCAAGATTGCTTGTAGTCTTCTTATTAAGGCCTTAGCCTCATCTCCCTCTAGAACTGGAACTTATTTACTTATATAAGTGTCCAATTCATTCTCTGCTAGGATTAACCCAATCCACTTTGATTTGCTGACAAAGAAACCCTAAAAATACAAACTTGGAATTTCAAACTTATGTCTGGATAGGGAGATGCATTTGACTGAGGCGAGCAAGCTAGTGTGCTCATATTTTTAAAACTCCAAAAATTGACCCTCCAAAATTGACCTGTGAATTTCGGATCTGTAGCTTCTTTCAAAATCTGGTTTTATGGTCAAAAACCCGAACTAGGGTTTGATAAATCCTAGGGTTCTACCCAACCAAAAACCTCGATCTTGGTCTCTAAATTTTGATTTTTCCAAGGAGAGAAATCTTGTGCCGAGATCACTCCAAAATTCCACTTCTGTCAAAAGCCCTAATCTCCCGCAGCAATGACAAGCCAAAATGAAAATGCTCAGAATCGAATTCTGTTTTGACAAAAATATATGCCATATTGTTTCTGGTGCATCTCTGAAATTTCGGATCCTTAGGGTTTGAAACTTTGGCCTGTAAAAAATTCAAATCCTGAACATTTGCCAAAATGGATTTATAACGAAAGTGCCACGATGACTGGTTTTTACTATACCAAGCCCTAGCTTCCAATTTGTCACAAGTGCAACAAGTGTCGTAAATGCCATACAATGCCTTCCTTCAGGATAGCTTTGGTACCATGTTAGTTTTTCATCATTTAATTCAACATGATCTAAGATTTAACTCAGAGAACAACATGTACAACATATCAAACATAAGAGACAAGAGAGAAGAGACACAAAGCTTTTCATCAGGGAAACCATAAAGGAGCAAACCCTGCAACTTCCTCAGAGATAGAATGAGCACCAATACAAAACCCCAAAACAAGAGATAGTCTCCTAATAGCTTATCCTACTCCACTTGTGCACACTCCTCCTCTCTCTCACTAATTCGAAGTGAGTGAGTGTGTGAATGGATAAATAGATAGGTTCTCCTCTCTATTTATACTTTACCTTTACTTTCCTTTTACACTAACTGGGTAGATCTCCCTTATGAGAGTATAATAACCCATTACCACTTGTCACTCGGTTGACCCCACTAGGATGGTCTAATAACCCTTTAACTCATACTAGGTCGTCCCCTCTAGGGTGGTCTAATAACCCATCAAATATAAGTTACGACAGTTACAATGTTACTTGTGACACTTGAAAATACAAATGATGACACTTCCAATCGGAGGAATAATACATCTTAGTTGGGGATACAAGAAAGTACAAATGTAATACATACAATATGCAAGTGAATATCTTCTGAAGTTACAAATACATCAACAATTATGAGAGGAATTACAAGAACTAGGCCCTAAAGGACAGTTTTAGCCATATCACACTAATAGCAATGACTCAAACTATCACTTAGCAGATCATGCAATGTATAAGATATCATTATTCGCAAAGTGGGGTATGGGTGGAAATATGTGGTTTTGCATACTAGCGATGGGTCTGAGGAACTAGTTGGGGAAGAAATTGAAAGAATTATACACTAACATAATATTATTGAGGCAATGGGAAATGATCAAGACCATGAACCATAACATACACCATTTAAAGTTGATATTTGACATAATAGTTGGATATGAGCATAATCAAGATTTTTTGCATAGAGGGATGCATCTCAAGTCCTTTATTGGAGTCATAAAAGTAAAGCAAGAGCCTTATGTAGATGTCCCAAGGCCTTCATAATGATATTACATAGAATATGACCATGACATTATCCCTAAATAAATTATTAAGGCATCCAAGGCTAAGAAGGTTTCCTACAACAACAACACATGGTTAGTGGATTATACCTTAACCTTTGCCCCTAAAGGAATCTTGTAACTATCTAGGGGTAATATGTTTTCCTCCACCAACCATACACAACCTCCTAGTTGTATAACTGGCCTATGATTGAAGATGTAGTTATAGTTAGGTGTTGTTAAGTAGCATGCGCATGTCTTAAGCCCTTGGGAATTATGTTCCATGGAAGAAGACCATGTTTTTGGCCCTAAAAAAATCATTGACGCATCTAGATCCATGAATACTACCTAAAAGAAACATTGATTACTTGAGAGGGGTATCTATGGCACTATGTATCTATGTATTATGGCCTTGGGGCCTTACACATGGTTAGTGGAGGATACCTAAATCTTGATCTCTAAATGATTCTTCCATCCATCTAAGGATAAGAATTTTACCTCCACTAAAAAAAACTAGCCTATGAGGGTATCATTGGCGTATGATTGATTATGTCATTTCCATTAGGTAGTTTTGAGTAGTATCTACATGTATCAGGGCCTTGGGAATGATGTTATAGGAAAAACAACCATGCCTTTTTCCTTAAAGAAACAATTGGGGCATCTAGAATGATGAACAATGCCTAGAGCACCATGCATGACCTTGCATGGATATCCATGTCACTATGTATCCATTTCTTGGGGCCTTAGGGAGTTGGACATGGTCAAGGGAGGATACTTGAACCTATAGCCATAAAGGAATCTTATAGCCATCCAATTCTATGAAGATCGCCTCAACCAACCACACATGACCTCTTGAGGGTATCATTGTCATATGATTGAGGATATTAACACCATTATGTGAGTTTGAGAAGTATGTAGGTGTCTTAGGACCTCAGGAATGATGCTATAGAGAATAATACTATGCCTTTGGCCCTAAATAGAGCACTAAGGAATCTAGAGCCCTAAACAATGACTCAAAATACCATGCATGACTTTGCAAGGGTATCCATTTAGCTTTGTATCTAGGTCATAGGGACTTGAGGTCTTGGACATGGTCAGTGGAAGAAATTTGAACCTTGGGACTTAAAGAAATATTTTACCCATTCAAGGATAAGAAGTTTTCCTCTCTCATCCAAACATGGCCTCCTAAGAGTATCATTGGCCTATGATTAAGGATGAAAATTCTAGTAGGTGTGTTTGAAAATATGTATGTGTCTCAATTCCTTGGAAATGACCTTCTAGGGGAAAGACCATTCATTTGGCCCTAAAGAAATCATTAAGGCATCCCAAACCATGAACAATTCCTTAAAGCACCATGTGTGACTTTGGAATGGTATCCATGGCACTATGTATCCAAGCCTTGGGGACTTGGGGGATTGGAAATGGTCATGGGAGGAGGCATGAAGCTCAAGATCTAATGAAATCTTCTAGCCATCTAGAGATAAGAAGGTTCTATCCACCAACAACACATTGCCTTTCAAGGGTCATCGTAATATGATTGAGAATGTTAGTGACATTAGGGTGTTTTGAGGAGTATGTACATGTCTCAGGGTGTTGGGAATGAAGTTCTAGGGAGGAATAACATGCGTTTAGCTTTAACGAAATCATTGAGGATTCCACAACCATGAACAATGCCTCAAAGAACCACACATGCATTTGTAGGGATATCCATGGAATTATGTATCTAGGTTATGTGGCATTAGGGAATTCTACGTGGTGAATGAAAGAGACTTAAAAATAGGGCCCTAAAGGAATCTTCTAGCCATCTGTGTCAAAAAAGGATTCCTTCACCAACCATAGATGGACTCTTGAAGGTATCATTGGTCTATGATTAGTGATTTTAACACCAATAGTTGGGTTTGAGAATGAGACACATGTCGCAGGGCCTTGGGAATGACACTCTATAGAAGAGGACCATGCCTTTGGCCCTAAAGAAACCATTTAGGCAATACAAAGCCATAAATAATGCTAGAAATCACCACACATGGCTTCAAAGGGTATCCATGGAATTATGCATCCAGGTGATTAGGACTTGGGGCATTGAACATGGTCAAGGGAGGGGACCTAAACCTCAGTCTCTAAAGGAATCTTCTATCCATCCAAGGATAAGAACGATACCTCAACCAACCACACATAGCCTCTTAAAGGTAGCATTGGATTATGATTGAGGATCTTAGTACAATTAGATATTTTGAGTAATATCTACTCTTTTCAAGGCCTTGGGAATGATATTATATGGAAGAAGACTATGTGTTTGGCCCTACATTAATTCTTATGGCATTTAGAGCCATGAACAAAGTGTCAAGGAATCATGCATAACTTCGTAGGGGTATCCATGGCACTATGTATCTAGGTTTTTTTCCTTTGGGAATTGGACATGGTCAATAGAGGACACTTGATCCTCAATCCCTAAAGGAATATTTTAGACATCTAAGGTTAAGGAGATGGTCTCCACCAACCACATATCGTCTTGGGAGTGGCGTTCTAGGGATAAAACCATGCCTTTATCCCTAATTTACATCAATTTACTTTCTTGGATAATGGTACTGATGAATCTAGAAAGGATTCCATTTTCAATGTTCTCCCTTATAAAGTTGCTTTTATGAATGACGGTTGCAGGTACTTGGGTAATTTCATTAAACCCAATCACTATCTCAAGGGGGATTGGTCCTAGATTCTTAGAAAAATTGACAATAAATTGCAAAATTGGACATACAAGTGGTTGTCTCTTGGGGGAAAGATAATTCTTTTCAAATATGTTTTGGAAAATATTTTTGAATGTTGGTTGTCCCTCGCAAAGGTTCCACAGTCCACTCCTGGAAATATATGGAAAAAGTCACTTTTCTCTGGGCTAGTACTCTTAAAAAATCATCTTATCACTTAGTCAACTGGAAAAGGATTGTAGCCCATAAACATATGGAGGATGGGGACTAAAAAAACATTTTTCACTTTGGGAAAGCCTTTGCTGCAAAGAGTCTTTGGCGTTGCCTTTTTCATGGGGGACTTTGGAGCAAGGTCGTGATAAACAAGTATTTTCATGCTGGGGTTTTGATTGAATGGTGTAGGGATGGTGGTCCTGTACACAAGCGGGTTCCAATATTGGGATGAATCTGACCTTTGTTTTCCATATCCTTTGTAAGTGGCTAGTTTGGTGCATTGGTGATGGGAATAGTATATTTACAATCGTGATCCTTTTATGGGCGATGTAGGTATTTACAATCTATCGGCTCCACTTTTGGATTATTTAGCCCACTTGGGCATCAAATTTTTCTCCTAGGTATATCGTGGTGGGGATCCCTCTCACAGATGGATTGGTGCGGCAAATTTAGGACTTTATGGGGTCATTGGATAGGAATTGTATAGGTTCATTTGCAGGATGATTCTATGTGGCATAGTTCTCTCAAATTGATTCCAATTGTGTGGTCACGACTAAATCGGCTTATGATGCTTTATGTGCGACTAGTGAGCCTTGGATTAGTCAGTGGTGGCTTAGTTGCATTTGGTGTTGGAAATTTCCCCTCAAGGTTATCATTTTTATGTATCTTGCATTATAAAACAGAGTGCTCACATGGGATATTTTTCAAAAGGGAGAGTGTTGGTACGTGTGTAATTCCTTGTGAAACCAATGTCAGAATTGGTAGGTAAGAAGTTATTGCAGCAGCTGTAATCTTGTAAGGCCTGAGTAGACCAATTAGACATGGTAGAAGACTCTAGAGAAGGATATAATTCTCTAGGTGACAAGTCTCTATAAACTACACTGTTTTATTTAAAAATATGAGCATATAAACAGTTGAGTTGGGGTTTGTGAAGGAGGTTTATAGATGAAGAGCATTCACTTCTGGTTATGGTGTATTAGAACTACAGCCCTGCATGTATTTGTTGTTTTTTGTTCGTTGAGTGATTATCAGTTGTAGCTGTGAGAAGATTCAGCTGCGCCATTCCAATATTTAATAACCAAATTTTCGTGATTATTTTGAATTTCACACATTGCTCAAGTTGCAATGTCTATTGGGAGACATACTGTTTTCATTGAGAGAAACGGTAATGGAATCATAATTAGTGTTAGATATTTATATTGATAAATGATTTGGGTTCTCATTTTAGAATTTTTATATTAATCCTAACAAGAGAGAATATTTTGTAATTGATGTCAAGGGCATTGTCTAATTAAAGAAATTGTTCAAACTGTATTACATAAAATGTGATTGTAATTTCAGAAGGCATCACTTCCTCAAGACATATCCTCGGACGCTTTCTGTATGGGTCTCGTACATCAAGGGAAATTTTCACGAGATTGAATCTACGGAGCAATGCAATGTGTGTGAAAATAATGCAGGCACGGCGAAATAAATAGAACCTGCTCCCCGTTTTTAAAATCGCCGAGACAAAATATGCAGCTCTCTACTTCTTCTGTACTGTTGTACTTAATTTTTGTCTCAGAAACCACAAGGGTTTCTCTGTTTCTCTCTTGTATATCCCTTGGACGTGCCAACCAGATATAATGTAGGAACATCAAAACAAACCAACCATATATCATGTCCATCGTTGGAAAGGAATGGGTAACGACATCTGGAAATATCATACAACAAACTTTTTTTGTCAATGATATTTCGTAGATTTATGATGTAAAGTAACACCAAGGGTTTTTTATTTATATCAATCCCATGATTGCAATCGTAGCTTGAATGAAATAATAAGAAAGGATTATATAATGGAAGTATAAGCCGACATAAAAAAAATAATTTTTTAAACCTTAATTATATCACATGACCATAAAATATGGATTTACTTAATTATATCACATGACCATAAAATATGGATTTACTTAATTATATCAATCCCATGTTTTTTACAAATTTGACATATGGCCAAATAAAAATTAATAATATATACAAGAATATTATTTTCCTGAAAAGTATAAATATATGGAATCTGCACATAAATCTATATAAGTTTGTGCAATTTCATTAGCAATAAACCATTCTAGCATCTATAGTTGCGGGCCTAAACCACGGTTTTGACAATCAAAACGAACCTAAAACAAAAGCAAACAACTCATCCACCATGTAGGTGGAACAAGTAATTCATGCCAAACATTTTTAAAATTTGAAACATGCACACGTTGATAACGTGCATGCATTTCTATATGAAAAAATAATGTGTGCACATTATTAACACATGTGTGTTATTAAATGCACATGTGTTATTATTCCCTACAAATTAATTTCTTTTCACTCTCTCTTTCTCTCTTTATCTCTCTAACCCCACCTCTCTCTCCCATTGTCCCTAACCCCCTTCCTCTCTAAACCACATCTCTCTCTCCTTCTCTCTATCTAACCCCTTTCCTCCTCCCCCTAACCACTAACCACCCCATACCTCTCACTCTTTCTCTCTCTCTCTCTCTCCCCTCCTACCCATAACACTAAAAAAATCTCCCCTCTCTATATCTTCTGGATCCACCCCTAATCCCCACCTCTCTCTCTCTCTCTCTCTCTCTCTCTCTCTCTCTCTCACATCTACTTCCCTTATCCCTAACCTCGTCTCCTATCTCTCTATCTCTCCTTGACCCACCCCTAGCCCTACTCTCTCTCTCTCTCTCTCTCTCTCTCTCTCTCTCTCTCTCTTCCCCCCTCTCTCTGTCTCTCTCTCTCCCAGAACCCCTAACCCCTATCATCCATATCCCTCTGTTTCCCACAACCCCCCCTAGCAATCCCTAACCCCTATGATCCCTCTCTCTCTCTTTCCCACAACCCCCTCCTACCAAAACCCTTAAACCCATTGATCTATCTCTCTCTTCCACAACCACCCTTCACCCCCTATCCCTAATAACCCTCACCCATCCTGTGTCACCCCACTTTATCTCTTAATCATCTTCTCCGTACCCCTAATCCCTTGACTACTCACCCCCTTGAACATACCCCCCATATATGTATTTCTCATAATATCTGTCCACCCTACCACTAACCTCCCCCTCATCTCTCTCTCTCTCTCTCCCTTGAAATGCCCTCATATGACCAACTTTGAATTTCAAACTATTGAGGAAACTTATTTGAGAGTGACCCAGTTGAATAAATGAAAGTGAATGTTTTTATTATTCCATAGATATGAATACATGTTTCTTTATTTAATACTTTTATTATTCCATAGATGTGAATAAAGGTTGTTTCTGAATTTCAATATATGAATAGAATGAATGGTGCATAAATTTTATCCTATGTTGAGAAATTGATAAATTTGAATCAATTTGACTTTGGATAAATTCCATAGAATTTTTTTTAAGATTATGATCAAAAGTGAGCAATGTTACTGATGTGTGCATTGAGTGTGTGAAGTGAGAGGTATAACGATTTGCCGACTGACTTTCAATTTGAAGTACCGGGGTCATACAGAATAGAAAACACAATTGAGAGAACAACAACTGATTGTCAACTATCACTAGGAACCCATGCACAATTTGAAATCCATACCATATTTACTCGGGTGGAGTGTGCCATATGGGTAGGCCTTAACAATTTGGTCACATCCAAGAAAGTTGAGGGGCAACCAATAAGAATGAACTTATTCCTCAACCACCATTAGTCTCACATAGGTTGTAGAAGATCAACTTGAGGTAACTAATCCTAAATCGCTACATCACACTCCCCACACAAAGAAAGGAAATAAAATGATTGCTTGAAGGACCTGTAGAAGTGGCACCTTCACAATCAAGAGAACAAGAAAGTATATGCATTGGAATTAGCATACAAGATTTGCATTTAGTTTATAATTGCAAAAGAAAAGGAAAAGGTAATTAAATTATTCTTATGTAAACTAGAGTGTGGGTGTGTGCATGCAATGAAAAAGAGTGAATAAATAAGTAGATAATAAATAAAATAGGAGAAAGTAGAGAATCTAGGAGATATTATTTGGAGAACTTGAGTTATAATGCACATGCACCCACAATTAGGGGAATGGGGAAAAGGGAATAAAGGGACATGTCAGAGTAAAAATATAACTCATGTGCACCTTCATGATAAGGTGACACATGGAAGGTGAATAATTGAAAATAGAAAATTAAATAAAAACTTGTTTTTTGCATGTGAATGACAAGTGTCAGAAAGAAATTTCCTATTTAAGGAAGAGGGCATGAAAGGGAAATGGAACTCTTGTGCACCATATTTTTTCATGGAGTTCATAATGGAAGAATTATGAGCTAGTGTGTCTATGTTGAGTTTGGCTAAGTGAATGCTTAAGGGATTGGGAGATCTGAAGCAAGGCTTGCATTCCTTACTAGTATGTGTGTTCTCTATGGCCCCTTATGGATTGGGGAACTAGAAGAAAGAAGAGTACTTATAGAGTGGTTAGGTGAATAATCAGGGAGTCTATTGGATTTTCAAAGAGATTCAATTGGACTTGGAGCTGTGTTACTTAAATAACTTTGGAAACTGTACCACAGCTGGATCAACCTTCATAAAATGGGTTCTTTCTATTTATTTGTTTACTAGGTTTGTTGTAATTTTGATTAGGAGATTATTGCTGTTAGTAATTCAATGCTACAATTTCTATTGAGATATTGTAAATAGTATGATCCAAATTTACATTCCATGTTTTAAATAGTGGTTTTGGCTAGGTGCCTGGGAGGGGCCCTACATCTGGTATCAAAGTATGGTTCCAGGCTTGGACATCTACTCTATATGCTTATATAATTTGTGTATTTGTATGAGGATGATTACTTCAGCTTGAGATTTAATGACTTTCCTACTATTTTTTGTCATTGTAAGCATTGCTTTAAAATATCGATTATGGATGTTTAGATTTGTTATTTGGTTAATGTTTGTTCTACTATTGAACTTTGAATGCCTCTCTAGACATGGTGTGCATGATGATCTATGGGGATATGTTATATGTTGGTTCATGTTAACTCAATGGTTCCGATTCAACCTCCAACAAACTGCTCCAACCTGCCATCATAAATTAAAACTATTAGATCCGATTTTAAATGGAGAATTTGCTAAATCAATGTGTGGAATATCTTAGTGCTCATATTCCATGCACATTGTCCAAAACGACCATACAAGATCTTTAAAAGGAATGTTTTGCCTATAGGTGTTATATAGGTACCATTACACTAAGGATGATAATCAAAACCATAGACATTATACAAGAAGGCACAACAATGTCTTATATTCTAAAAGATAATTTTATATCTCTTATTCGTGCTTAGGGTATCAAACTACCACTCATGCCATATAAAAGGAAACTATGGATTCTAGTTGGAATACATGTATCATTGCAAGGCTTCATTTAATCAAGATAGTTCTCAGGGCATGTGCATTGTTGTAGGGATCAAAAGATATCTTGAATGTTGAATGGATGTTTTAAAATATTTATTCTAGGGATGCTATCCAAGAGAATTTTCTTTTACCTAAATTTTCTCTACAAATGGCATCAATTCCTCATTCTTGGTCTGAATTCATAGAGGAAGTTTGGTATTTGATAATCCATGATCATAAGTGAATGTTTGATAGTTCTTAAGGCATGTACATTGTTGTAGGGAACAAAAGAGGTCTTGAATGTTGAATGGATGTTTTAAAATATTTATTCTAGGGATGATGTCCAAGAGAATTTTATTTT
Organism: Larix kaempferi; assembly: GCA_027924585.1. Classification (NCBI taxonomy): domain Eukaryota; kingdom Viridiplantae; phylum Streptophyta; class Pinopsida; order Pinales; family Pinaceae; genus Larix; species Larix kaempferi. The sequence goes on from BSBM01001879.1 coordinate 5,732,273, forward strand.
ACCTAAATTTTCTCTACAAATGGCATGAATTCCTCATTCTTGGTCTGAATTCATAGAGGAAGTTTGGTATTTGATAATCCATGATCATAAGTGAATGTTTGATATATGGAGAAAATAGAGGTGTATATCTAGGTACCTTAGTTAACAAATTTTCTAATTTGGGTTAACAGATTAGGGTTTTGGATGTTGCGGAATACATATATTTGTATTGTGAGTGGTTAATAATAAATATGAGAAAATAGTAGGTGCGGATCTAAGTTTTGTTGGTTTTCCTATTCAAGGTTTTCCAACGTAAATCTATGTGTATTATGTGTGAATGTTTTGGTGTAATCTCTATTTTGCTTAAAAAAATATGTATGATTTGCTTCTCTACAACAAGTGTAAAACTTACATGTGGTATTAGAGCTCAATTATTGGCTTCAAGGGCATTCCTTTCTTGCTGAGGATTCGACATGATTGATAGATCTTGGTTCTGTGATAAACCTGGGTTCAGTGCAAGCTTTGCAATGTTTATTTGTGCATTTAAAGAGAATGGTAAGAAATTCAATAATTGAGATCGATAAATTTAACGGTAATAACTTTGAGCTATGGAATCTCAAAATGGAGGATCTTCGTGAAGATCGGGAACAATGGATTGTTGTGGATTTGAGTAAACAACCCACTAGAACGTTGAAAGAATATTGGGAGAAATTAGATAAGAGGGTGAGAAGTACATTCTGACCATGCTTATCAGACTCCGTGTTGTTGAACGTATCCGGAGAAGATAGTGCGGTAAAGCTTTGGACAAAGATAGGGAGTTTTTATCAATCAAAATCCTTGGTAAATTTGTTTTTGCAAAAGAAATGGTAACACCTCAAAATGGCTAAAAACAATACAGTGTCAAAGCATCTAAATGTTTACAATACTCCAGTAACTCAAATAGCCTCCATTGGCATTAAAATGGTTGAGGAAGATAAATGTATTACATTATTGTGCTCCTTTCCAGATTCCTAGGATAACCTAATTATGGAAATAGGTAGTACTAGTCAAGCAACCTTAAAATTTGATGGAATAATATCATCCCTGTTTTCATAAGAGATGAGGAAGAAAGCCAAGGATAATCATAGAATATATGTCTAATCTTTGAGAAGTTTCCGCCAAGAGAGAAATTAAAAAAAGGGATCTAGGGGGGGATCTAACCTAAGGGTAGATCTAAATCCCCAAGAAAAATTATAAGTGTTGTAAATGTGGTAAATATGGGAACTATAAAAAGGATTGTAGATCTAATAATGTTGAGAAAAGAAAGGGATCTGAGGATACCCCTTAAATAGAGGTGAGGACATCCTCATAAGAAGGGGGGGATGTGTACCTATGTTCCATAGGTAATAATTTAGAACATGATATATGGTTAATTGAATCAGATGCTTCAAGTCATTGGACCCCTCATAGGTAGTGGTTTTGTGAATATGAAAAGTACAATGGAGGAGATGTGTTATTGGGATATGATTCACCAACCAATATCATTGGAAGTGGAATATTCAAGTTGAAACTCAAGGATGAAAGGATTATAACTCTCCCTAGAGTACTATACATTCCAAATCTAGTGAGAAAATTGATATCTTTCATAAATATGGATGGTGCAAGTGTACAGACTATGCGTGGAAATGCAAAATGGTTCAAGGATTAATGGTATTGATGAGGGGAGTTCAATTTGGAACTATGTACAAACTATTGGGAAGAACCATCATTGATGAAAGTAACAATTTTTGTGTTCCTAAGGGAGGACATAAAGAAGACAAGACCCTCACTGCATCAGGAGGAAAGATAATGCTATGGAATCAAATATTTAAGCACATTAAAGAAAAGGGCTTTTGAGCATTACAAGTTAAAAGTATGGTTGAAGGTATGTTTGGTTGCACACTTGATTTCTATTTCTGTGAACATTGCATATATGGAAAAAATAATCAAGTAATATTTGACTCTAGTTATACAAGAGCAAATGGAATTTTAGAGTTAATACATAGTGATGTGTTTGTACCTATTCTTGTTCCATCATTAGGTATATTTGTGTATTCTGTTTCATTTATAGATGATTTCTCAAGGAATACATGGATTTAATTCCTTCAAAAGAAATATAAAGTATTTGCTAATTTTGAAGGATTTAAGGTTCTTGTAGAGAATCAAACAAAAAAGAAAATAAAGGTGTTGAGGATTGATAATGGTGGGGATTTCTACAAGAATGAATTTAAGGAATTCTATAAGAAATGTTGTTGGGCCTGGCCCAGGAAAGCCAATTTTGATAATTCGGTATTGGGAGATGCGAGGATACAGTGCAGTGCAGCATCAACGGAGTAAGAGATCTAGTGCTGCGGAGATCCAATTCCGCTAAGTTAATGCGGTCCAGAGATACAACGTTGCAAAGTGCCAGATCCGTGAAGATCCAGCAAGGCAGAGTTTTGGAAGGAAAACAGTATAAATTCCGGTGAGACCGATCGGCGGTCTATTTTGGTTAAGATACTCCGTGATTCCCAGCAGTCAGATAAGGAGTGTCGAAGAAGGAAAACGACCGATCGCATGAGCAAAGGCAGCACTACGTGAACCGGCTACATGAAGTTGTTAGAGAAGGAAAGGTAGGATGAAAGTGACCAGTCGACATGCGCTCGATAGAGGGGCTGAAAGCGACGTGACCATGCACAGAAGGATGGCCATGATGACGAGTCGCTATCATATCCTAACAGTCATGGTTAGAGGGGTAACTGCACCAGTTTTGGGTAACAACCTTACGGGTTTGAGCCCATCATGAATGTAATCACGTGACCTAAGGGCATTATCTATATAAAGGAATATTTTGTAAGGGAAAGGGTTAATCTTCCTTGAGTATTGTTGAATATTGATATATGTGGAGAGACTGAACATTGTAAAAAGGATCCACAGCTATGTGCGCAGAGACCTATTGAAGAGAGAAGAGAGTTTTGCAGCTGAGTGCATAGACAAGAACTGTTGTACCCTTCCCATTGATAATATAACAATAGTTCATGTGGACATAGCTCCCATCCTTGGGGTGAACCACATTAAATCCTGTTTCTAAGAGACCATATCGTATCACGCAGTCCCTGGATGCGCAATATTCTAAGTGTTAACCGTGAAGTAGGGGAACTTCGCACAGTCCGCCAATATGTTGAAGTGTGCATCACCTAGTTGTGGAAACCTGATTCAACAAAATCTACACAACTTCGCCTCGGGTGAGACCTCAGTCTGCTCGCTGAATATTGCCGAAGGGTCAGTTAAAAGGGGTTTTGTTGGTTCCCTGAACCACGTAGAACCTAGGTCTATCTCGTAGAACTTAAAGAACATATTTAGAGCCAACAAATGGTTCCATTGACGGGACTGAACTGGTGATGAGCACCGAAAATTGGAATCCTAAGAAAACAAAAATATGCAACTGGGTGGACAAGACAGAAAGGGAGTTTTCCAGAAAGGAGAATAGACATTTGCATCTCTCTGACGTTGAGTGGTTACAGAAGTACCCATGGGCAGACATTTATGAAAATTTCTTCACAACCCTTAGAAATCAGTTGTACGAGTGGTTGTCAAGATTCACAGAGAGAAAGGACTATTTTCAAGAAGGAGCATCGACTTTTGGGTTGACAGTATTATAGGAGGCTTTGTGACAAAGTTGGTTGTGGACACATTGATGTCCTACAGTGCAATAGAAGCTGAGTTCTTAAAATGATTCAGATGTAAGTACCTCAACAATATGTGTTTATATATCAAAATTATTTTAGCTGAGAAAGGATTTTTAAGAATGTGGTAAGATACATAGTTGTTTTGAGTTTGTAATGGTCAATAATACTTACAATGATACTGAAGAAGATATTCATATATTAAGAAGTGGTAAAAGATATAAGGTTAGTACAGAAAAAGAACCTTAATGAACATGCACTCCACGTAGAAAATGAATTCCAAGTTGAGGCTGATAGCCATAAAACACCTCCATCAACGAACTATCATCCCATTACTCCACAGAATCATCCACTACAGAACACTATGCCTCCCATTCCACAGAACGTCAATACTAGTAAAACCGCAGGAGTAAGTACTTAGAACGTTCTGAATCAGAACATTCCGCGCATTAACATCCCTAACACCACATAGAACACTACGCCGAACACTGCACCACGTACAAGACGAATGACTGATGACATAAAACTGCCTATATTTAAAGGAACAGGTCTAGAAGACCCTGAGCAACATTGGTTTCTATGTGAAGCCGTGTGGAATGTCAAGAAAATCTAGGATGATGCTGTTAAGCACACACAACTCATCACTACATTTAGGGACATAGCATTAACTTGGTTTATGAAATATTTTGTTGGAGAGAATAGGAACCTACCATATATCAAGGCTTCTCTCTTAATAGAGTTCAAGAAACCAAAATCTGAATCACAATGTATAAAAGAGCTGAAAGAGATTAAACAGAAAACAACTGAGTCAGTATGGGAATTTGACCAGAAGCTTAAAGCATTGTTATACCAATTAAGCTTTGACATTGCACCACAACAACACCAAGAGTGGTTCATAGTTGCGTTGTTGCCCCATATCAGACTGCCATTGAATCAACAGAAGGTTGCGTCGTAGACAGAAGCATTAGAGATCACAATGAATCTAGAGGCTTCTCCAATAGGAGAAACAAGACAAGGAATGATCAATATCCAGAACCAATTAGCAACTCTAATGCTACAACTTCAAGACATTAAGAAAGGAAAAGAATTCAGAGAATAAATTTGGTGTACAAAATGTAAGGAAGAGGGACACTCAAAAGAACATTGTCTACTTTTCAAATATTACATTGATAGTGGAGTACCAAACCCACTAAATCAACAACAAGGACCGTGGTGTGAAATCTATCGATGAAGAGGACATCGACCAAAGGATTGTTATTTGATCCAGAAATATGTGAGAACACCCAAGAATTTGTACTACAACTTTTGTAAATCAATTGGACATGATGATTCCAACTGTAGAGCATATGACCTAATGATCGAAAGGAAGCACGATGTTTACAAAGTTCAAGAAGAAACACCGCAACACCTTGATAATGCACAGTATGATCAAAGCACATATAGAGGCCATGGTAGATTCCGAGGAAGAGGAAGAAATACTGGCCTAGGAAGAGGAAGAGGTCAGATAATTTGTTATAACTACGCTCAGCCTGGTCATCTATGTAGAGATTGTACAAATCCTTGCACTACATGTAGATACTGTAAGTTCACCACATAAAAAGTCATAAGAGAATAGGCTGACAAATGAGGCTAAGTGCACAAATTGGAGATTATGATATGGATGAGATCATCCTTGATTTAGGTTCTAAAGTAAATGTCTTCACTAAGCAGACATGGGTATAGATGGGGAAACCAAAGTTGTCATGGTCACCCATATAGTTGAGATTAGCAAACCAGCATAAGGTCATACCCTTTGGAAGGCTAGCGAATGTTCTTGTCAAAATCGATGGAGTAAGAAGTTCAGTCGACTTCGAGGTTATTGAGATCATCGACGACAGTAACCCATATCCAGCATTATTGGGGATAGACTGGGCTATGGATAAGATCGCAATCATCATCTTGAAGAAAAAATAGATGATATTTGAAGGAGCATATATGAGGGTCATCGTGCCCTTGGACCCTTTACAAAGACCGAGATACACTAAGTCGATGAGAGAAGAATGTAGAGCTCATGATCTATATCGCATCTATAAGATGAAAACAAACCACGCTAATTACATCAATCGTACAGCTGATAGAACACTTAGTTGGCGTTGCGACAACTCTTGCATATCAAAATCTAACGCAGGATTGGAGAATTGGCAAGGTCGAATGCATGAAGTATCAGCAAGAAGATGCGCACAGATCACCAAATCAATGCACTGGATTGGAACATAGGTAAGTCCAGTCCCCACTTATGATGGTTCAACTAATGTCTATACATTTTTGCAAGAGTATATTGTATTAGTTTCAGCTAAACATCACATACCAACATTGGATATAGCACTACGCGGTACACCTGCCAAGTGGCGGGCCGCGCATAAGGACACTTTTTCCACATGGGAATAGTGCAAACACATGATGCAAATCAGATTTGCAGAGAAAGCTTCACTAACCATGGTAAAGTATAATGGACAAACAGATCTGAGGGATCACATAGAGACTTGTTCACAAGCATGGATACACATACTACAAACATAATGGGTTCATTTGTTTGTGCACACCATAGAGAAGATTCCAAAGAATTGGTACACAGACATAGATCTTTGCAGAGGAACCACAGATTGATCTATTTTAACCGCGAACTTTGAGAGAACCTTCAGTTTTGAAGATGACTGTATAAGCATAAATGAGGCTCTACAGGTTATCAAAGAAAGGATATTCAAAGAAGAATTCCCAATTACAAATGAAGCATTAGAGGACATCAAAGACAAGATAATTGAAGACGTAAAAGTACCTGTGAACCTACAACTAAAATAGGCAAGAACGATAGAACATGCCCTTGAATGTTATAAACTCTCTGCAGATGAATAAGATGAGGAGGAGAGCGATGAGGAGGATCCGCGCAATGTTAATATACCTGAATCAAAGGGAGCACACGATGTAGAGGGACCTCCACTAGAAATTCCAGATATGAGTGGCCCTGTCAAGACAAGAAAAGTTAACATTGGTACAAGTGAAGAGCCAAAGTTTGCATCTATTGGGGACTACTGGGACGTTGAAACCGTAGCGCGGATCGCAGAACTTCTGCACAAATATCAAGATCTATTTCCATCGAAGTTCAACGAAAACAAAGGCATTTTGGGCGAGTTGGGAGTGATGAAGATACCTCTCAAGCTAGACATGAAGCCTGTCAAACAAAGGCCTTATAGGTTGAATCCCAAATACAAAGAATGAGTCAAGGTAGAACTCGAAAAGATGGATGATGAGGGGATCATTGAGCTAGTGGAAGAATCAGAGTGGATAATCCCTATGGTTATCCAAGACAAGAAGACAAAAGGTGAGATCAAAATCTGCATACATTTGAGGAAGTTGAATGAGTCTTCACTACATGACCCATTTCCTACCCCATTTACAGATGGTATTGGACAATGTTGGAGGAAATGAGGCCTATTCATTCATTGATGGATTTTTTGGATACCATCAGATTAGAATAGACCCAACAGATAGGCATAAGACCACATTTGCTACTGAATTGGTCTCATATCAATATACAGTTATTCCATTTGGGTTGAAAATGCACCTGCTATTTTTTCCATAGTTGTTGTAGCTGCATTCAAGGACTTTATCCATAAGTTCCTAGAAGTCTATTTTGATGATTGGATTGTCTTTGGTTTATTGAAGAACCATTATGAAAACCTAAGAATGATTTTAGCTAAGTGTAGGCAACATCAAATCTCACTAAATTTGAAGAAAAGTATTTTCTGTGTACCCTATGGTATACTACTGAGACACATTGTCTGCAAGCAAGGTCTGATGGTTGATCCTGCAAAGATCGCAGTGATTGTGAATTTACCTACACAAAACTCAGTAAATAAACTTTGCACGACACTAGGACATACAGGATATTACAGAAATTTTATCAAGGGTTATGCGCAGATAACCGTGACAATGGAGAAACTTCTGAAAAAAGAAGCGAATTTCATCTGGAATGCAGAATGTGAAAAGGGACTAGACACATTAAAGGAGAAAACGGTAACTGTGCCTATCCTAGTCATTCCAAATTGGAATAAACCATTTAATGTACATGTTGATGCTTCATCTATAGATTCGGGCACTGTGTTCACTCAACCAGGTGAAGGGGGCATTGATCACCCCATTTCATTCTCAATCCGAAAGCTATCTTCAGCCAAAAAGAACTACACAACCACAGAAAGAGAGGGTCTAGCTATCGTTTACGCACTCCAGAAATCTAGGCACTATTTGTTGGGTGCACACTTCTCCATGTACATTGACCATTCAACTCTAAAGTACTTGGTCAATAAGCCAATGTTAGGGGGGAGAATATGTAGATGGTTACTACTTTTTCAAGAGTATGACTTTGAAATCATTGTTAATCCAAGTAGACTGAACCTAGGACCTGACCACCTCTCAAGGATTGAGTCAGGCGAAGAAACCACTAATATTGAAGACAATCTACCTAATGTGTAGCTATTTTCCATATAGATAGTAGACGATTATTACAAAGACATCGTCAAATTTTCGACCACGAGATTGGCACCCATAGAGTTTACTACGCAACAAAAGAAGCTGCTGGTAGTTAAAGCCACAGACTTCACTATCATAGCAAGCCAGTTATACAAGTTGGGACCAGACGAAGTGCTATGAAGATGTGTGTCAGAGCTTGAGAATCCATTTATATTGGTCGAGGGACATTGAGGTGTCTCTGGATGTCACTACGCAGGTAGAGATACTACACAGAAGATATTAAGAGCGGGGCTATGGTGGCCTACCCTCCACAAAGATTCAAAAGAGCATTTCCAGAGTTGCGATGTGTGCCAGAAAACGAGAAAGCCATCGCGTAGAGATGACATTCCATTAAGACCGCAACTGACTTTATAGGCATTTGATAAATGGTCTATTGATTTCGTGGGACTGATTAAACCACCAGGAAAGAGAACTACTTCGAGATATATCATTAAAGCTACATATTATCTCACCATATGGGCATAAGCTAAACTAGTGAAGGACTGTAGCGCAGTTACTGTCGTGCAGTTCATCTTCGAGAATGTCCTTACTAGATTTGGATGCCCAAAAATCTTAATGAGTGATCAAAGAACTCACTTTTTGAATAGAACCATTGAAGCGCTAACTGAAGAATTTGAGATATATCATCAGAGGAGTAAACCGTACCATCCACAAGCCAATGGAACTATCGAAGCATTTAACAAAGTGTTGGATAATGCGCTGACAAAAGTATGCAATATAAACAAAAATGATTGGGATTTGCGCATTCTAGTTGTACTATGGGCATACAGAACAACTTGTAAGAAGCTTATAGGCCATACACCTTTAAAGTTGGTCTATGGAAAGGAAGCTGTGATGCTTATGGAGTACATTGTACCAAGCTTAAGAATTGTTGCATTTATAGACATGGCTGATGAAGAAACATTGCAAGAAAGGATTTTACACTTGGTTGGATTGGAGGAGGATCGCTTCATTCCATGCTTTCACTAGCAAGTGCAGAAGGACAAAGAAAAAGCATGGCATGATCTCCATACCAAGCATAAAATCTTCCAGGTCAAAGACCTTGTCCTCCTGTATGACAGTAATTTTATGATATTTCCTGGAAAATTTAAAATGCATTGGCTTGGGCCATATATTTTTATGCATGTTACTAACAGTGGTGAAAACTTACTAGGTCTAGTTAATGGAAGTAGACTAAAACCCTACTGGGATAGTCCTACTTCGCAGAACCATCAGTAATTATAGTAAAAGGAAACTTCTAAGTGTCAAGTACAGTTGAAATTGGGCACTAGAAATTGAACAGAGACTATACACAGTTTTGGTCTCATACGCGAAGTTGACGGAAAGGATGCATTAACCATCTGACACAAGTAGATAAGTGAAGCTGCGAAGAGAAAAAAAAACAAAGAAAAGAGAAGTCGAAGCACGCAGTTGTGAAGTTCAAAAGGAAACTGCGCATATCAAATGAAACAGGACGGATGCGAAGATGAGTATGAAGAAAAGTAGCACCGCATAATGAACTGTGCCAGGAGTGATGATGACCTGCTCGTGTAGTTCGACGCAACACTTCAAAATAGTCGTTAGAGCTGAAAGTTGGCTTTTATACAATGATTTTACCGATGATCGATTGAGCATTTAACGCAAAATTAGTCGTTCTTAATCAGTTAATGAAGGAAGGGACCCAAATCCTTGGCAGATTTGGCCAACGCGCATGACAATTAATGATTATCTAGTCGTTTATAAGCGCGGCTAATCCTAACTGTGCCAAAAAATACCATCAACACTGGACTCGCGGGCGTTACCAAAACTTTCAAACTTTTTCGAAAGCCATAAATTCAATCTGTTTACAATGAGCACTAAGCAATTCCATGAGTCTACAGAGCAAGTTCCAGTGAATGTTTGAGGATTCCACAGTTGAGCAGGATTCCATAGTCAAGCAGGCTGTGAGGCATTTTAAACAAACTGGCATTGAAGGGTTGATGAGAACCCTTGCCAAGAAAGTCATTACAGAAAAAGGCCAGGGTTGACACCATTCACCACGACATTCTGCACCAATGAAAAGCAAGGGTAAGGAACCCATAGCCAAGAAAGTAAAGCCAAAGGTAATGGGCTCCAAGCTACAAGAAGCTCCACCAGAGGAAAAAGAGATATCATTATCCTTAACCCGAGAGTATATTTCTCCGCGTGCACTAGATGCACCGACCGTAAAGATTTATAGAAACACCAAGTATGACATACCACTTCCGCCAATATCTTGGCATGTCAAGCCACAAGAAAACTTGTTGGAAAAGCTCGCAGATTTCAATCTTGAGGATTATGACTTGCTGCAACAGCAAAAGGATCCAGATGAGCCGAAATAACCACAGTTTCAACAAGACAGATATATGTGTTGGAGAATGGATGTGAAAAACAACCCACTACTGGTAGCACAGAGTTGGTTGTTCGAAGTCATGGAATCAGGGCTTGTAAACCTGCTGCAACTTCCACACTTCGACCGTAGTCCGAAACCGAATGGAGTGATGCATACACTGATATCGCACACACACCAAGGTCACCTTTGGCTAGACAAAAATGTCAACCTCAACATAGACCTGATCCATAGGATCATGAGGCTAAGCAAGCAAGGTGACGACCATAAAAATTTCTTTGCCGGCAAAACCGGAGATATAGACGTCGTCGCGCAGATGAAGGAGGAATACCAAATTCCCAAAGGAAAAAGAGGGTTTGTCACAGAAGACCTAAAAGATGATGCTATGAGGTTTGTAGTACAACTGCTCACAGAAAAAGTCTTGTGGAAGGCAAGACCAACAGAAGTACCTGCAGGATCAATTCCCCTTTCTGTGAAGACAGCGCAGGGAGCAAGATTTAAATGGCGTCAATATTTGCTGAACGTGTTTCTGGACGATGTTCGCGACACTCAGGTTAATGGCACTGCATTTCATTACAGTTGGTTAATGGTGTTGATTTCGTTTGTAGGATGGTAGGAGCCAAGGAATCATGTTGGTCTCACTTCTCTCATCAATGATTGTCGAGGACCCAGATATGCAAATCTCTGGGTAAATATGCAACCAGAGCGACAACGCACCTCAAATGAAGTATTCCTCGCATACTACGAGTAGCTATGCGATGTCATCATTCACACATTTTGCATATCCAAATAGGAAACATTCAAGTATAGCCACACTTTAAATTTTAAAGTTGACATGCATTTCATTTATATTTTAGTAAAGGCGCAAAAGAAGAATCCAGAATGGTTCGTAGGGAACTATAACCTGGATGAAGCAGGTATTGAAATCATCATGAAGGAATGGCTAGATGAATGGAAGGTCAAAGGACTAATGATCATCAATAGTGACTCAGACGAAAGTAATCCATCCCCGACAAAGATCATTGAAGAGTCACTAGTAGGAAAAAGGAAGGAACCTTGGAGCTCAGTACCAGATAAAGTGCAGAAAAAGAAGAAGAAAGCACGAAAGTTGCCATTCGAAGTGCAGTTACATGATAATGATTATGATATTATCGCGGGAAGGGTCAACGCATTTCTAGAAGATGTGCTGGCCCTAAAAGACAACAAAAATGAGGATATTTAGGTGAGTCTACAGCAGAATCTCACAACTTTGTAAGGCATAGTGACGAAGATGGAACAAGTCCAGAAAGACATGGTTTTTGATTCAGACTCAAAAGGAAAATCCGGAGCCACACCTCAACAGAAGACAAAGCCCTTGGCTTTAACTATGGCACCACGACTGCGCATCGTCCGCATTTACCCACTAAGTGTAATTTTACCACGCGATGAACTAGCTGCGAGTGTGCAGAGAATAGAGCATGTGGATATTGATATCACGATGCTACCCCTCGGGGGCCTACATAATATACACCTGTAGGTTGTGTAGGTAATCCATTATGATGATATGGTAATTATGAGCCAACATCAGAACTTACAAGCAAATTATAGATAGTTGTGGGAAGCAAGTGCAAAGAAGGCTAAGGCACTTGAAAGTGAACAGGAGCAGCGAAGAAGAATAGAGCAGACTGTCGCTTCGGTCTGTGGAGAGATACCAGAGTGTGACGAGTATCCAGAGCTCACAGACACCATCCTTAAGATCAGCTCGATATTCAGTGATATTAAGGATGAAATGAAAGACATGGAAATTGATTACAAAGCAAAACTTGCCACTTTGGAAGAACAAAATCTCCCAAAGACACCACCAAATCAAACAGAACTTAGAGTAGCAGAAGTGAAAGCTGCCGCAGAAAACATATCCAGTGAAATAACTAAGTGTCAAAGCTTGCTGGATGAAGCAACTAGAGTATAGAATACTCTGCAAGAGGACCCTCAGCTGTTGCAAGTCCAAACCAGCTTACAGGAAAAACAAGTGGCATTAGACGCTCTAGACGTGGAGATGAAGAACCTTCTGCCAAGGGAGAGACTCTGCCAATTTGTGGAAGTCAAAGAACTAAAGAGGGAACTTCAAGTGTTAAGATAAAATGAGGTTGAAACTGAGGAAAAGTCACAACCCCTATAGGAAGAAGCTCATGCTATCTCGCAAGAGATTGAAGAGAAGCTGATAGAACTCTGAGAATCATAGAAAATAGTAAAGGAACAGAATCAGGAATACCTAACACCAAATGTGTTGGAAATTTTTAAGGTCGTTGAAAAAGATGTTAAAGACATAGTTGCAAAGCTACCCACAACTTATCAAGAATTTGCTGCGAAGATAGCTCAGCTAGGAGAAGCACAATGTAGTGAACCTATGGAAAATAGCTCGGGGATGAGATGTGGATATTGATAGTGCAATGCTACCCCTCGAGGGCCTACATAATCTACACCTGCAAGTTGTGGAGAAAATCCATGATAGAGATATGGTAATTCTGAGCCAACAACAAGACTTACAAACAAATTGTAGACAGTTGCGGGAAGCAAGTGTAAAGAAGGCTAAGGCACCTGAAAGCAAACAGGAGCAGCGAAGAAGAATAGAGCAGACTGCTGCCTCGGTCTACATAAAGATACCAGAGTGCGACGAGTAGCCAGAGCTCGCAGACACCAAAATTAAGATCAGATTGGTAGTCAGTGATATTAAGGCATAAATGAAAGACATGGAGATTGATTACAAAGCAAAGCTTGCCACTTTGGAAGAACAGAATATCCCGAAGACACCAAAAAATCAGACATAACTTAGAGCAGCAGAAGTGAAAGCTGCCGCAGAAAACATATCCTGTCAAATAGCTAAGTGTCAAAGCTTTCTAGATGAAGCAACTAGAGTATGGACTACTCTGCAAGAGGACCCTCAGCTGCTGCAGGTCCAAACCAGCTTATAGGAAAAACAAGCAGTGTTAGATGTTCTAAATGTGGAGATGAAGAACCTGCTGCTAAGGGAGAGACTCCGCCGATTTGCGGAAGTCAAAGAACTAAAGAGGGAAATTCAAGTCTTAGGAGAAAAGGAGGCTGAAACTAGGGAAAAGTCACAGCCCCTGCAGGAAGAATCTCATGCAATATCGCAAGAGATTGAAGAGAAGTTGATAGAACTCCGAGAATCATAGAAAATAGCAAAGGAACAGACTCAGGAATACCTAACACCATATGTGTTGGAAATGTTTAAGGCAGTTGAACAAGACATTAAAGACACAGTTGAAAATCTAGCCGCAACTTATCAGGAATTTGTTGCGAAGATAGCTCAGCCAGGAGAAGCATAGTGTATTGAACCTATGGCAAGTGGCTCGAGGACAAGCCACATATAAGTGTTTGGGGCCTATTGGGCCTAGCCCAAGTAAGCCAATTTTGATAAGTCATTATTGGGAGATGCGAGGATACAGTGCAGTGTAGCATCGATAGAGTAAGATAGCCAGCGCCGCGAAGTTACTGCGCTACGGAGATACAGTTCTACGAAGTGCCAGATCCAGCAAGATCCAACAAGGCAGAGTTTTGGAAGGAAAACAGTATAAATTCTGGTGAGACCAATTGGTGTTCTATTTTAGTTAAGATACTCCGTCATTCCCAATAGGTGGGTAGGGAGTGGCAAAGAAGAAAAACAACCAGTCGCATGAGAAAATGAAGCACTAGGTGAACCGGTCGCATGAAGCCATTAGAGAAGACGACGGGATGAAAATGACCTGTCGGCATGTGCTCGACAGAGGGACTGAAAGCGATGTGACCACACACAGAAGGATGGTCATGATGATGAGTCGCTATCATAGCCTAACAGTCCTAGTTAGCGGGGTAACCACACCAGTTTTGGATAACAACCTTAGGGTTTTGAGCTCATCATGAATGTAAAGACGTGACCTAAGGGCACGATCTATATAATGGAAAATTTTGTAAGGGAAAGGGTTAATATTCCTTGAGCATTGGTGAATATTGATCTCTGTGGAGAGACTAAACTTTGTAAAAAGGCTCTGCAGCTGTGTGCGCAGATACCTACTGAAGAGAGAAGTGAGTCTACAGCTAAGTGTGTAGACTGGAACTGTTGTACCCTTCCCATTGATGATATAACAACAATTCCTATGGACATAGCCCCCGTCCCAAGGGTGAACCACACTAAATCCTTTTGTTATGCGATTGAACATGTGTTTGCATATGTGTATTTACTTTTGATGAATGGTTAAGTCCTTGCTTGTGGGTAGATGTATCTTCACTTTTGTATGTAATCGCCATAAGGATAAATGATGGGAATATATGTTAAGTGTTGAACATGTATGCATAATATGTTGAATGTGCAAGTATTTCTAAGTCAGACGAAAGCCTAAATTGATTGGGTAAACACTTAATCCACCGAATTCTGTATAGTGCAGTTCCCTGAGCGCATCACCAGAAGTGTGTTGTTAAAGTGTAGTTCGTAGTATTGAATGAGTGTGCAAGATTGCAGTGTAAGATGCTTGTTGAATGTACAAACTTACACTAAGTAAGGTATATTGAAGTTGTGTGATTTCCGAAGAGGAAGCACAGTCCTCAATTGCGATGTCCTGTTTCTAAGTGACCATCTCGTATCGCGCAGCCCCTGGATGCATGATAGTCTAAGTGTTAACCACAGAGTAGGGGAACTTCATGTAGTCGACCATTCTGTTGAAGCGTGCATCACCCAGTTGTGGAAACCTAATTCCCCAACCTCCCCATAACTTCACCTCAGGTGAGACCTTAGTTTGCTCGCAGTCTGTTGCCGAAAGGGCCGGTGAAAAGGGGTTTTGTTGGTTCCTTGAACTGTGCAAAACCTGGGTCTATCTCATAGAAATGAAAGAAAATATTTAGAGCCAACAAGTGTGGTATAGCAAGGAAAAATACTACTCCATACACACCTCAAGATAATGGAGTTCCAAAAAGGATGAGTAAGACGTTGATGAAAAAGGAAAGGAGCATGCTCAACAGTGTTGGGATATGACAAAATTGTCGGCAGAAGCAATTGATATAGCATGTTACTTTGTAAATTGATCACCCACATCAACATTGGTTGAAACAATTCCACATGAGGTATGGACTGGAAAGAAACCCTCTATTAAACATATCAAAGATTTTTGTTGTGATGATTATGTACATGTTCCAAAGGAGAAAAGGAGTAAGTTGGATAATAAAGATTAGAAATGTATCTTTATCGGTTGTAAATATGGGCTGAAAGGTTATAAGCTTCGGAATCCTATAACTAAGAAGATCGTTTATAGTCAATATGTTGTCTTTAGAGAGATCAAAGAAATTCCCAAACAAGAAGTGCCTCCAATGGAAAAGAAACCAAAGAAAATAGAGGTTGAGTTAGAACATGAAGAAACTAACTCAACAGAAGAAGAACCTCTTGCCCTATTTTTTAGGAGATCATCTCATGAAACAATGAAACCAAAAAGGTTTTCCCTCCTGATTTTATCTAATTTTTCTTTATCTATTATTGATGATGATCCTAGAAATGTGAAGGAAGCTATTGATTTAGAGGATAGCAGTCTCTGGAAGCAGGCCAAGTTTGAAGAAATGGATGCCTTGGAAAAAAATGAAGCTTGGGATCTAGTTCAGTTACTAGATGGAAGAAAATCTATTTCCAACAAATGGTTGTTTAAAAAAGAAGTTGAATGCAGAAGGTAAAGTGGAGAAGTACAAATCCCACTTGGTAGCAAAGGAATATTCTCAAGTAGAGGGAATTGATTTTGGTAAAATATTTTCTCTTGTTGCAAAATTAACTTCTATTAGATTCCTTCTTTCTATTGATCCTACTTTTCATCTTGGAGTAGAGCAGATGGATGTGAAGACAACGTTCCTACACGGGGACCTAGCAGAAGAAATATACATGAAGCAACCTGAAGGATTTACAGTAAAGGGTAAGAAGGATCTTGTTTGCAAGATGAAGAAGTTAATTTATGGTCTAAAACAATCTCCAATGATGTGGTACCAGAAGTTCGACACATACATATTTGGACTGGGATTTGTGAAAAGCAAAGACGATCACTATGTCTACTACAAGCAAGTTGGAGAACATTTTTTTTATGTAGTGTTGTATGTCCATGGCATGTTGTTGGTTGGAAACAACATGAAGGTTATCAAGGAGGTGAAAACACAACTATCCTTCAAGTCCAACATGAAGGATCTTGGTGCTACTAATTTCATCTTGGGAATGGAGATCAAGAGAAATCATGCACAAAAGAAAGTATGGTTGAACCAAAGGAAATATGTGGAAACAATACTACATAGGTTCAATATGTAGGAATTTAAACTAGTAAAATTTCCTATTCCTGCAGGTTTGAGATTATCTAAAGAATAATGTCCCAAGACTGAAGAATAAAAATAAGACATGTCCCATGTTCCTTATGCTAGTGCAGTAGGAAGTTTGATGTATGCCATAGTATGCACTAAACCAGACATTTCCCATGTAGTGGGAATTTTGAGCAAGTATATGTCAAAACCAAGAAATGAGCATTGGACAGCTATGAAGAGGGTGTTCAAGTATTTGTGTGGCACAATAGATTGTGCAATTTGTTATCAAGGAATAGATGGAGAGGACAGATTGTTGAATGTACATGGCTTTGATGATGCTAACTGGGATGGAGATCTAGATCATAAAATATCTATCAATTGGATGAGCAAGAGACATAGACATGGATTTGATGGTGTTATCAATTGGATGAGCAAGAGATAGGATGTAGTGGCACTATCAACTAAAGAAGTTGAATACATGGAAGCCACTCATGAAAGTAAAGAGGATGTATGGTTGCAAATATTTTGTTGGGACATTGGGTTTGAACAACAAGCTACAAGGTTATAGTGTGACAGTCAAAGTGCAATCTTCCTAGCAAATAACCCTACTAATCACTGAAGAACAAAGCATATTGATGTGCAATTTCACTTTGTAAGAGACATGGTTTAAAGAAATACAGTGTTACTGGAGAATGTCAATCCAAGAAAATAGTGTACCCCATGTGTGCAAAGAAAACAATAACAGGGATAATGTTTAGTATGTTTTATATTCTTTGCATGTGTGTGTAGGGAGGTGCATCTTTACCATGCTCCTAGGAATTCCCTCCATCTAATGTTCTATTGTATCCATTGGGCATTGTGCATGGCAATGGCTCAAGGGTGGTTATAGGGAGGGGGTGTCAACGTCCTCCCGCTTTCATGAAGTGAGTTCAAATTTTTTTGGGCTATGTCCTGCATATTTTTGGGTTCTTTCTAAAAATATGTAATTTAATCCAGGTTAAGGGATTGGAGTCTAATTTCTAATCTAGGTTAACAAATTAGGGTTTTAGATGTTGTGAAATACCTATATTTTTATTGTGAGTGGTTAATAATAAATATGAGAAAATAAGAGGTGCATCTCTAAGTTTTGCTAGTTTTCCCAGTTAAGGGTTTCCAGTTTAATATCTGTGTATTATGTGTGAATGTTGTGGTCTAATATCTATTTTTCTTAAAATAATCTATATGCTTTTCTTCTCTGCAACAAGTTTAAAACTTATAGGATTAGGCACAACCTTTTCTTGCAGAGATCCCACCAACCAAGTGTCCATCAAGGAGAGATGTAGTCATTAACCTAGGAGACTCAAGTATTAATTATTTCCTGAGTCATTACTCACATGGATGTGGGAGTGAAAATTTAGAATCCAAGATATCATGGAGGTGACATCTGGTACATTGGAAAGGGACTCAATGATTGTCAAGTGACTATAAATGATCCAATTCTCCATCATTTATTACAATATATTTTTCTACACCTTCCTTTAATTATATCCTCACCAAAATCTTGGAAACTATGAAATTCCTATCAACTTATACTATGGGATATTATCATAGAATTAACCTAAGGAGTTATCTATAAATGAAAAAAAATCCTCTAACTAGAAAATGAGTGGAAGATAGGAAGTCTCACCCAAATTAAAGTGAATTTGACCATTTCAGTCTTGGAATTGAAGGACTGGGTCAAGTCCCTCATAGAAAATGAGTGACAGCCTAGGAAGTCTAACCCAAATCAAAGTGAAGGATAGGGTCAAGTTCCTAAAGATAGTAGGTATATGGATAATATTAAAAAACATATAACAATGGATGCGGAGACCTCCATTTGGAGAATTAGTGCAATCCATGTCCCTAGTAATAGTAAAACCCATGGCACATAACCCAATCTTCGTTGCAACTGCTTTCACGCACATGATTTTAGGTTTTGAATTCCAAATCTTTTGTCATTATTTATTCCAACCAAATCCCCCCCCCTTTATCCATGATTTCATTCAAGTAAATATATTCACCTAGAACTAGGTTCAAAAGTCATTTTTCACATCCCACACTTATTGTTGTGTTTTCTAGTTGACTTTATTATATATAAGGAAGGAGGGGAGGTATCAAACACTAGGGAAGTATATATATTGTTGTCAGAGGGGATACAAACACACAAGGGAGAGATATCCAAACATGTTCCAATCATACTGAATCGAGGGGAAATGTCATCAAAGCCTAGAACATTTAGGTTTAACTTGTAACTCAAGGAAGGGAAACCTTCAAGAATTGCATAGGGAAATATAGCGTAGTGTTTAATGCATTCTAGATTATATATTAGATCTACTAAATAATAATATAATCAATATCTAAATAATTTGTCAACTCTATGCCATCATTCTGATGCTACATTGATTACACCCGAGACCAAACATTAATGTATGTCCATTCATTCATAACTACTATGCTAGGTGGGAGATTTGAATGATTGGATATCATCATAAAAGTTTCCAAAGGATATACACAAGGGATTGGAATGTTAGGTGTATTAGATGGTTAGTGTCACGTCCCCTTCCATCGATCTGGTGCAAGGAAGGAAACATGACCAACATACCAGGCTTATTGACAATCTCACCCCCAGTCAAACTTTGAGAAATGCATGGATAATTAAAAACTTCTGTGTCCAATTTATACTCAATATAAACACAGCAGAATTAAACATAATAACACACACACAGACTGGAATGCATCAACATATCTATCCCAAGCAGATGACAAATCAAAAGACAGCGAATCAATCCCATTCTTATGCTATGCACAAAATTCATATCAACCATATTAAGATATTCATTTCATCTCATTAACACAAACAATTAACATTCAGAATTAACACATTGCAGAACAAAGAATGCATACAAATTAATTCATAGAGAATACTTATCTTGAAATGCAAACGTCCAAACAACTGGCTACGTGAGAGCAACGTTCCACCCAACCATAGATCTCTGTATAGCCTATATTCTTTTAGCTAAGAGATCACCCCCGATCTGGGATGTGTATCCACTAAGGAGGAACTGGACAAGCTCACTTACAGGCATGGATTCACTCAAACGGTCATGCTAAACCAGCACACAGTTGGGTTTATCAAGCATGTAATAAGAAAAGGACGAGGATGCTAAGCCAATGATCTCAACCACAGATCTACAAACATCTCAAGCTAAATTCAAGCAATCCAATCATCTGTTCAAACATACACACTTGGATTCCTCACCATTCTGTCAACGAATAACTCAATCCCATCACTGGTTTTCTGGGCTATCCAAACTGGGTTTTCCAATGGATTTCGAGGTAGATAATTCTCCCAAATTCACCCCAAAGTTCATACCTAGGGATCCCCCATTGAATTTCACTGTCCAATACTAAATATGGGCGCTTTTGGCTCTTCAAAACGTGGGTTCTTGCAAAGTTGTGATTTCTTGTTTTTTTCACTGCTGGTAATTCATCCTGGCTCAAAACTGATGCTGGTAACTTCCACAATGGAATGGGGATGATGAATAATCCATCCTCCTGAGGTAGAGTGACTTGTGGTACAAGAAAACAGAGCTAGTACTCTGCCATACGAATTTTTGGGCTGCCTATGCTCCATTGAAGCCATGGACTTAAATCTTCAACAACTTCCTTACAACATAAATAAATGTCATTGAGGAAAGTCAAATGGGTTCTCACAATGGAATTTGGAAACATATGGTTCATCCCCACAACCTCCTCACCAATCCCTAGTGGATACACATGGCCCCCTTCTCATTCATTGCCTCCATAGGCAGTTTTGGTATTTTATTGCATGATGTTTATTTACATCATTTTTACAATGTTCCATGGCTAAATAGCACATGGGTAACATAATGTCTAATACTTGAATTTTAAATAAAATTCAACCTTCCACTAGCGAGGCCTTGGCCTTGAGCGCCACGCTAGGAAAACATACATCACATGTATACAATATTTACATTAAAAGCTAATATATCCTAAGGGTCAAAATGGGGTATTACAGTCAGCATACATGATACCTAAACAAATCCCTTTCCACCTAGAATTTCTAAAGTTTCATAGTCTAATGGTTTTGATCCTGCTAGGTGGATTTTAGACCATAACATATTGATCCATCATTAATATAGGGGTTCTCCAAATATATATCCCTTCAGAAGGGTTGTTGAAGTAGTCTAACTATGCCTCCTTCATGGAAAACACCAAAAAACCCACTTGACACAAGACTGCACCCACGCCTGTAGCATCATATAAGAAGTCAACCTCGTTTTCGTGTCAACAAATGTATCACCCAATTATTTATAGTGTGAATGTTTGAATTATTTTACAATTTATTAAAGTTCAAACCAAGGATAAAAAATATTGTGAGATAATATGCATTATCTGTGCAAGGCTAAAGTTTCTTCATTATTAGTTTGTTTTTGTAATGCTTCTCTAAATGAAGTTGCACTATTAATATCCGAAATTAATGAAATTGCAATGTGCATATTTATTTGTAAAATAAAATTGTAAATTCAATCAAACTTTCCAAAATAAATAACACTTGTAGTAATTGAATGGAAATAAAAAAAATTAATTTCTTATAACAAATGACTAACTAATAGAAATTCTATGGAAGTAGAGAAGACATTATTTGAAAATATTTTCAACATAAGTAAGTGAAATAATACAGGAAAGGAAGTAATGTTTTTCGCATTCTCTACATTTTGTGCATTTCCTTTTTATAACATAGGATCAATTGTAACTTATAATAGTTCTCTAATTAAATTAACAAATCACTATGTTTGTACAACAACATAGGAAAATTGACTAAACTAAGATTTCTTTGTATTATGGAAATATATTTAATAGTTCATAGTTTAAAATTCATAAAAATGTGTGGTTGATTCTTTAGATTTACTAACATCCTTTTATACATAAAACTATCTAAAATAACCACAAAGAAAACTATTTTCCAGCAGAGGGTTTTGCATAATCTCCCTGTATAAATTCACTTTTCTCCGTTTAGAGTAGAGGTTTCTAGAAAAGATGAATGAGCAAAGGTTTTAGCAAATTTTTTTTTACGTATTTTCCTATACCTTTATGGCACACTAAATACATCATTTCACTTCCATGGTCCTAGTGCACTAGTGTTTCACATTGTTTTAGGAACACAAGTGTACTATCTTCCATGTGCAATGGAAAGCCAATTTATCCCAAAAAGACACTAGTTCTCCCCTTTTTTTAAATGTTGATGTATATGTCACTTCGGAATGTATTTCACATATATGTATATTGTATTCCTATAGAGATGGTATTATTCCTATATAAGGAAGTGTCGTCATTTATATTGTAAGTGTCGTAACTTATACTTGATGGGTTATTAGACCACCTTGTTTGGGGTCGGCCCTGTATAAGTCATGTGGGTCAAAGGGTCATTAGACCACCCTATTGGGGGTCGGCCATGTGGGTCAAAGGGTTATTAGACCACCCTATTGGGGATCGGCCCACTCAGCATTATGTTATGTGGTTAAGTTCGAGCTGACATGAGTTAGGTAAAAAGGCAAGTCAAGTCAAGTATAAATAGAGTGCAGGAGGCACTCTATTTACTCACACTCACTTCTCACACATGCTCTCAAGGAGGAGAGGCGCACTTATGGAGGAGGAGGATTGCTTCTAGGTTATGGCTATCTCTATTGGTTGGTTGTATCATTGCTCTATCTATCTCTGAGGAAGTTATTGGGGTTTTTCACCTTTATGGTTTTCCCCAAGTAAATCTTTGTGTCTCTTGTGTGCTTGCATTATTGTCTCCATGATTGATATGCTGTAGATATGCTGTACATGTTGTTCTCTCAGTTAAGATCCTAGATCATATTGAAGTAAATTCTGAAAATTTAACATGGTATCAGAGCTATCCTGAAAGAAGGCATGATATGGCATGTATGACACTTGTTGCACTTACGATGCTAGGGCTTGATATAGCAAAAACCAGTCATCGTAGCACTTTCGCTATAAATCCATTTTGGCAAAGTTTTCGGATCTGAAATTGTTACAGGCCGAAGATACGATCTCTAGGTATCTTGTGTCAAAAGGACAATCTCTAATTCGTTGTACTTTGTGATTTATGATCTGTACAATATAGGGTTTCTGCCTCTTCCAGATCTGAGTCAAAATCAGGTGACCTTGGGAAAAAGGTCATTTCTTGGGCTAGGAAGCTCCAAATGAAATTTCGTAAAAGGTGACAGGTAGTACACAGTCTGTACTATCTCAGAAAACGTTTTCAGAGGCCGAAGTTGAACCAGTGACACGTGGCATGCCGTACAAGTTCGCTCTCCTGTATTATCCCATAAACAGGTCACGTTGCGACATTTGGCATAAATCTCTCTCAGAGAGTCCAATTGAGGTCAGACCTGTCAGGATGGAAAGGTAACAGGCCGCGATATCTCAGAAAACTTTTTCAGAGGCCGAAGTTAAAACAGTGACACGTGGCACGCCGTACAAGTTCGCTCTCCTGTTTTATCCCAAAACAGGTCACGTTGCGACATTTGGAATAACTCTCTCTCAGAGAATCCAATTGAGGTCAGACCTGTCAAGATGGACAGATAACAGGTCAGGCTATATCAGGAAACTTTTTCAGACCCTGTGGATCAAAAATTTCGGAGTTACACCAGAAACAATCAGGTACATATTTCTGTCAAAACAGAATTATTTTTTGTACCTTCATTCATGGCTTCCGGAATTTAGGGCTTTGGAGAAAGTTGGAATTTTTGTAATCGGAGACCACGGCTGGATGCTACTCATCAAAATAGATATTTAGAGACCAAGATCATAATTTTTGGTTGAGCAGAAGGCCGGGCTTGATTAGACCCTAGTTCGGGACTTTGATCAGAAAAGTGGAAAATTAGGGCTTCTGTAAAAATGGGAATTTTTGAAATCTGTGACCACGGCTGGAAGCTCCTCAGAAAAATAGAAGCTTAGAGATTTGGATAAAACATTTTGATGGGGCAAAAGAATGGGCTTCATCAAACCCCAGTTCAGGGTCATGTACAGTGATTCCGGAAGTTTCAAAGGCAAAATTGAGGAGTGAAACTTTGCAGTTTGCAAATTCTGAATATACCAGTTTGATCATCTCATCAAGGCGCATATTCCTATCCTTTCGGAAGTTTGAAATTCAAAGTTTGAATTTTTGGGGTTTCTCTGACAAACCCATATCCAGCTCCAGGTCCAGTTCTTGCAAATCAAGTGGATTGGGTTAATCCTAGAAGAAGATGGATTGATCATCTGCATGAGTGAAGAAGTTCCTGTTTCAGAGGGAGATGAGGCTAAGGTCTTACATAAGAAGATTACAAGCGATCTCGACAGGTATGACTCATCGAGGTATGTTTCTATATTTGTCCATGATTAAGTTTATGGTATGTTTGTCTTCATGTTATTACGGTTAGTACACTTTTGATTTTAGATTTATCGTATCACCTTAACAAAATTATGAATGCATGATAGAAGATATTCATTGATTAGGGTATTGACACTTATGATTGTACTAATGCATTATGGTGTTGTATGAGGTTTATGTTGTCTACTAACATGAAAGGTATACCAAGAAAGACAAATCATGTTCTGGTCCAAGAACATATGATCATGATAACATGAGGACAAAGATTCATTCATTATCATGGATCTCATAGAAGATCCATTTACGAGGTATGTATAACTTGGTTTTGTAATAGTTAACCTATGAGATATACAGGTTACTAGCACAAGTCATTGAAGAAGAACAAGAAGACATCATGTGAGTATGTTAGACATAAATAGCTAGCATGCTAATCCAGGTATGTTTTTCCTATATCAAGTTAGAATCTCATCTTGTGATAAGATCCTTTATATAAGTATACTTGGCATGATTGATTATGATTATTCATTGAAGTTAGTAATCATGGGTTTAGGCATATTATGCTTTTTACTTTGTTTAATGATATGACTAACCAAAAAAGTCCTATGGTCAAATAGGAATATAAGTAAAATAATATGTCTCTTATATTGATTGATTTGACTAACCAGAAGAATCATGAAACCATAGGTTTGAATAGTCATGGTCTTATGCATATTATATCTCTTCTCTTGATTGATGATATGACTAACCCGAAGAGTCATAGCTTTGAGTAATTATAGGTTTAGACACGTTATGTTTCTTATGATTTGACTAACCATAAGAATCCTACATAAACCTTGAATGCTAATGCTTATTATTTCTGTTTGAAATGATCATGACTATACATGCTTGAGATTATTGTGTTTTAATAGTATACTAATGAATGTATGATTTTATATGATATCACAAGGATAACACAATCATGATACTAATAAGCATGCATAGGGACCAAGGATGAATGTAAGTTCAAGGACAGGTAATCCAGGAAGCAAAGATCAAGAGGGAGCACACTCCAATTGTTCCTAAAAAGAAAGCAAAGGAGCACACTTCAGTAGCTTCTGCAAGGATGCAGATATTCAGAGGGAGTTGACCATCTCTCTACATCCCACAACAGAAAGGTGTAGAAGAAGCTACTTCAGATTAGGACTCCAGCAGCTCCTGCAAGGAAGCGAAGACTCAAAGGGAGTCCACCCAACGAACAAACAAAGAAAAGTATTTGAATTGTCATTTCTTAAATAATACTGTTCAATAATGTATACACTGATGTTCCTAGAATTAGGTTGTGTATTATGCATATTAGAATAATTGCATTGATGAACAGTATACTCCTAATATGCATGGGTAAGTGGCCTATGGCACTGTACAACATTCCATTGCTACTTATCTAGAATAAAACCTCTTTGCTGACATGTTGGGAGTTGTGCACACTCTTAACAATGTTCTGGTAGAGATTGGAAGGCATCTAGAAAGTTACGGGATATGGATAAATGTTGTATTGAAGCATTGGCTAAGATAATTGCATGACTGAATGACATATTTCTTTATGTGTAAGAATTTGTTCTGAAAACTATGAGATGTTTTCTAATCATGCAATTTAACTTGTTGTGTAGGAAAGATCGTATGCCATCTCCTACAAAAGAAGAACTACAACATTTGTTCCAGCAACAAAGATATTTATTGAAGATATTGAAGTTCCCAGGATCTGGGATGAAGAAATAGAATGCCATGATCCGTCGATCATGAAGAATGATGTTTGGGATGTAATCCCAACACGTGAAGGGAAGTTTGTTATGACTTCCAAATGGAACTATCAAATCAAGCACATTGCAGATGGCAGCATTAAGAAATATAAAAGTGATGAAATAGAAGATGCACCAGATGGATTTCAAGACAGCATGGTGTAGTCATATATGTGCAGAACTTGGTATGGTAGGATAGACAGCTTTCTATCCAGTTTGGGCTTTACCAAGAGTAAAGCGGATTCCAACCTTTACTACAAGGTTGAGGAAGGCAATCCAGTGATACTACTTTTGTATGCGGATAACCTGTTTGTTGCAGGTGAAGATAGATTGATTGCTGACATGCAGCGGAAGCTTACTGCCGAGTTCAAGATGAAGAACTTGGGGTTGATGCACCATTTGTTTTTGGCATGGAGGTGTGGCAGAGTGATGGAATCTTCCTTGGTCAATGGAAGTATGCAGTAGAAATCTTGAAGAGGTTCGGAATGATGGATTGCAAGGCCATGGCCACACCAATGGCATCGAATCTGAAGCTTCTATGTGATGCTGCATCTGAGCTAGTTGATGTCTCTATGTATCGTCAGATGATTGGGTCCTTGATGTACCTGACGAACACAGACATTTGCTTTGTTGTGAACACATTGAGCCAGTTCCTGACGGATCCGAGGAGTGTTCACCTGGTTGCTGTAAAGCATGTTCTGAGGTACCTGAAGGGTACAGTGGATTATGGGCTCAGGTATGAGGTGAATCAAAAGTTTAACCTGCAGGGTTATGTTGATTCAGATTGGGCTGGCAGTGCTGAAGATAGGAAGAGCACATCTGGGTGCTGCTTCAGTATGGGATCAGGTGTGATCTCTTGGTTTAGCAGGAAGCAGTCCTGCGTAGCACTGAGTACAGCTGAGGCAGAGTATGTTGCAGCCTGTTCAGCTAGTTGTGAGGCAGTATGGCTACGGAAGCTACTGTCTGAGTTATTTGATCTCCTGTTGGATGCTACTGGTATCTTCTGTGATAACCAGAGTTGTGTGAAGATATCCGAGAACCCAGTGTTTCATGACAGGTCGAAACACATAGAGATCAAATATCACTATATCAGGGATATGGTGCAGAGAGGAGCTGTGAAGCTCCTATATGTTGCGATAGACGAGCAGATCACAGATGTGCTGACAAAGCCGCTAGCCTGAGTGAAGTTCGAGTACTTCAGAGAGAGGCTTGGCGTTCTTCAGATCGAGGACACTTCGAGGAAGAAGTGATGGACACATTTGCTGAAGCCATTCCAAGCATGTTGGAAGGAGGATCCTTCACATGGCTGTGGATGTAAGCGCTGGATAATGGGCATCAGGATGATGTTCTGGTTTCTGCTTTGATATGATCAGTTGGATCATTTATGTATGTACGCATCATGTTGGATGCTGGATATGATCAGTTGGATCATTTATGTATGTACGCATCATGTTGGATGCTGGATATGATCAGTTGGATCATTTATGTATGTACGCATCATGTTGGATGCTGGAAATGATCGGTTGGATCATGTGTATGTATTTTGTATGAACGCATCATGTTGGATGCTGTTGATACATTGTGTGGATCATGTATCCTTGTATGATCAGGTAGATCATGGATGCTGTTGGATACATTGTGTGGATCATGTATCTTTGTATGATCAGGTAGATCATGTATGTTGATGGGTACATTGTGTGGATCATGTATCTTTGTATGATCAGGTAGATCATGTATGCAAATGGATACATTGTGTGGATCATGTATCTTTGTATGATCAGGTAGATCATGTATGCTGATGGATACATTGTGTGGATCATGTATCTTTGTATGATCAGGTAGATCATGTATGCTGATGGATACATTGTGTGGATCATGTATCTATGTATGTATCAGGTGGATACTTGGATGATCGTGGATGACGAGCTTCTTCAGATGACATGCAGCAGGATGTTGCAGTGATGATGATCAGGATGATCATGTGTACATCAGGATGATGTTTGATGAGTATCAGATGATACTTTATGGCCGTGGATCAGGTTGTGCAGGAAAGCATGTAATTTGTGCCCTGGGAGATTTGCAGATGGTCTTTCGAGGTTTTTCCTATGGCATGTAATTCGGTGCCCTGGGACATCTGACAAATGCTCTTGCGAGGTTTTGCTTGGGAGGACATGTAATTTGTGCCCTGGGAGATCTGTAGATAGTCTTTCGAGGTTTTTCCTATGGCATGTAATTCGGTGCCCTAGGATATCTGGCAGATGCTCTTGCGAGGTTTTGTCCTATTGCATGTAATTTGCTCCTGGGAGATCTGGACAGGATGAAAAAGGCCTCAGATGCTTCAGCCAGGTTTTGCCATGACCACATGTAATTTGCTCCTGGGAGATCTAGACAGGATGAAAAAGGCCTCAGATGCTTCAGCCAGGTTTTGTGGTGGACCACATGTAATTTGCTCCTGGGAGATCTGGACAGGATGAAAAAGGCCTCAGATGCTTCAGCCAGGTTTTGTGGTGAGATCACATATAATGTGCTCCTGGGAGATCCGACAGGTAGAGCCGGGTGCTCGTAACAGCCTGGGATGCTTCAGCCAGGTTTTGTGATGGGTCACATGTAATGTGCTCCTGGGAGATCCTACAGGTAGAGCTGTGTGCTCGTAATAGCCTGGGATGCTGCAGCCAGGTTTTGTGACGCACGTAATAAGTCCTGAGGATTCCATAGTATGGCCAGTGATGACGAAGACCTGCAGGTGGTGGGCCTACATCCAGTATGAAAAAGGACTGGCTCTGTAGAACTTCCTATGACGAGTAGATTCAGAGATTGATTGAGATAGCAACAGCAGTGATGATGATGATGACTCGATGACGATTATCCAGTGACGATGATCCAGAGAAGATGACTTGTGCTAGAAGAACTGTGCTGAGAAATACCTTCCTAGTTAAGAGGGAGTGTTGATGTATATGTAACTTCGGAATGTATTTCACATATATGTATATTGTATTCCTATAGAGATGGTATTATTCCTCTATAAGGAAGTGTCGTCATTTATATTGTAAGTGTCGTAACTTATACTTGATGGGTTATTAGACCACCTTGTTTGGGGTCGGCCCTGTATAAGTCATGTGGGTCAAAGGGTCATTAGACCACCCTATTAGGGGTCGGCCATGTGGGTCAAAGGGTTATTAGACCACCCTATTGAGGGTCGGCCCACTCAGCATTATGTTATGTGGTTAAGTTCGAGCCGACATGAGTTAGGTAAAAAGGCAAGTCAAGTCAAGTATAAATAGAGTGCGGGAGGCACTCTATTTACTCACACTCACTTCTCACACATGCTCTCAAGGAGGAGAGGCGCAATTATGGAGGAGGAGGATTGCTGCTAGGTTATGGCTATCTCTATTGGTTGGTTGTATCATTGCTCTATCTATCTCTAAGGAATTTATTGGCGTTTTTCACCTTTATGGTTTTCCCCAAGTAAATCTTTGTGTCTCTTGTGTGCTTGCATTATTGTCTCCATGATTGATATGCTGTAGATATGCTGTACATGTTGTTCTCTCAGTTAAGATCCTAGATCATATTGAAGTAAATTCTGAAAATTTAACAGTAAAGGCATACCATTGTTTCCCTTAGGTAAAAAGGCACATTGATGGTCCTATTTAAGGTGTGAGAAAACCATTACTCATAGTTGCTATGGTTGTGAAGATTCTCTTCTTTGAGGTTTGCATGTATTAATTCTCTTATTTACAAATGGGCATACTAGTGCCCCTAATAAACTTGCATGGAATAATATTTCATATTTCTTTTAAATTTTATTGAAATGCATAAAAAAGAGAGAAACCCCTCAATATTGTTCCTTATTTCTATTTTATTACATTTATCACATTAGTACCCATAATTTCTTATCAAGTTGTGGTATTTACTTTTTGCAGATTGAAGGTTTTGCCTCTATTTTTGTGGGTAATTGTGTATTTTTATGGTTTTTACATCAATATGTATAT
Organism: Larix kaempferi; assembly: GCA_027924585.1. Taxonomy (NCBI): domain Eukaryota; kingdom Viridiplantae; phylum Streptophyta; class Pinopsida; order Pinales; family Pinaceae; genus Larix; species Larix kaempferi. The sequence goes on from BSBM01001879.1 coordinate 5,762,332, forward strand.
GGCTAGGAAATGAAGGTCAAGTTAAACCAAGAAAAAGGTACAATATTGTGAAACATGCCTTCATATCTTTATTAGTGATTTTATTTATGTTATTTTATATTTCTCAGTCTTGATCCTTATGTCCTTATGTATTAGTTGGTTTTTCTTGTTTTTTTAATAATTTATTTGAGGGGTTTCCCTTTATTTCTATGTTAACCAAATCTATCAAGCATTAGGGATCCAATTCTTGTGGTGTAACTTTTTTTTATCTTAATTTTTTTACACATCCAAAAAAAATTATACCTCCATAAATTTGATCTCTCTAGGTGTTTGATAGATCCGAATTTAAAATGGATCTATGGTTTGGTTTTAATTTTTTTATTTTATGAGCTGACATTATATTTTCAATTACTTTTTAATATTGACATAGCACTACATTACATGACAACATTCCCCCCATATTGGGTTGTAAAATACCTTGCTAGACATTAGTGATATTATTTATACTCGATGAGTGGCTTCGGAGAGTATTCCTCAAACATTTTCCATGTAATAATTGAATAGTTTTGTAATTACAACAAATATAATTGTTAAGTGGCTTGGGTGATTTGTTTTCTATTAGTGCTTTCACTACTGCTACTAATTATTAATGCTTAGCATTCCAATATTAGCCAATGTTATTTAAATGCTAATATTCCATATTAGCATTTAAATTGCATTTTTGAATCCATTTATGTATTAAAAAACACAATCTAAATGCTTCCAAATTTGGATTTTACCAAAAAGAATTACCAAAAACCACCTTAGACATTGGTGCAATATGATATCCTATAATGGTCCAATTTTGGAACATAATTCTTTGAACCGAGGAAGGGGAGTGCTCTGCTTTACTATGTTTAGTTGTTTCCTATAATCCATGATTTATGCATGGAGTATATCCATTATTTTAGGAAACTAACCGTTGAACCAAGAAAGGGAAATCATAAGGCATATGATCTCTAGGTCAAGGCCAACTAGTTCTTCATGCATCACTCTACAACTAGTTCTCCAGATCTTTGGTTTCATATAAAATCTAATTACAACTAGTTCTCCAGATCTTTGGTTTCACATAAAATCTAATTCATCACTAAATGAATTATGGACCATTCACGAAGCATATGATCTCTAGGTTAAGTCCAACTAGTTCTTTGAGCATCACTCTACAACTAGGTTTTGTTGGAGAGTGAGCTCAATTCGTTCATCCCAAGTAACTTTGACACTTATTTTTCACTAAGTTTAAAGCCATGTTATTTCATCTCAAGTTATGTGGGATTGAGAATTAAAAAGAGCATATTACACTTTCTATTCTCTCAAAATCGGGCTTACAATACTTAGTGTTTGTATCTTCTTCCATGCAAAAATACTAGCTATGGGAATCACATGGAGGATGCCATTATTGAATTATTTTGTTGTTACACTCACTAAATAATAGAATAAGATTGTTTAGATGGGTTCCCTGAAGTACTTGAAGTCCCATTCCCTTGTAGAAATGAGGGATTTATGACATCTAACAAAACATATAATAAAATTTGAGGAAAGAAGTAACAAAATCCCATATTTAATCAAGAAAAATTCTACAAAGATTGGAAGACCACTAAAGAAAGAATCATGTGGACTTACTACAAGATATACAATCATGAATAAAAAGAGTGTATGAGGAAAGGGAGTGATCATCATAGACATATTATTTTGCAAGGAAATATCAAAATCCATAACCATCTCAAGAAGTCAATTGAATATTTTGAAAAGACACAAGTTACCAAATATGCACCTATTGCTATTTTTTCCAAACCTCTCTCTCCTTGTGTTCATTAACTAGAAATTTCAATTAAGATCTCTGCTTTCTTGTAGTCATACACCAACCCTACTATCTTCATAGATGTACTCATTCAAGTAATCCATTCAACTAAGGAAGAACCTTATAAATTTTCAGATGAAGAAGTTAATGACATTGACAAACATGTTGTTGCAGATCCAACATCCAGACCACTACATGTGCTCAACATACTTTTCATGCAACATGTGAACTAATTGGAAACCCAACACATACATAGTGGGCCCACTCAAATGATCAAAGTGCTCCTCATTAACTCCTTTTTATAGATTTGTTGATGCCCATCAATAGTTACATGGTCAACACATGAGATCCTTCATATTTTTGGATACTATACGAGATCAATATTGGGATGCTACCATTAAGCAGGAGCATCAATATCTAATAAAGGACCAAACTTCACAGCTAGATCCCCTACCCCATTGTAGTAAATGTGCATCGTGCAAGTGGATATTTCAATCAAAGTTGGAAGCAGATAGACATGAGAGTGATTATGGCTAAAGATGACTACCAAAATACATTGACTACTATCCTTTCTTTTTCCTTGTTGGGGGGGGCTGGGGTGGGGGAAGATGCCATAGAGCTTTCCCTCTTTTCCCACTTTCAGGGGAAGATTACCTTGGAGCCTTTGTCCTCATATTAAGAATCGAAATGATAAATAAAAGGGGTTTAATGATACCTATAAGTACTCGATAAAATTTGTGTTAAAGATGAACAAAGCATTAACTCATCACTAATGCACAAAAAAGTAGTGAGGAGAAGTTCAACAAATTTTTGTTTTTCCATTTCCATAAGTTGAGTGGTATGGAATAGTTGCAAGGTGAATTTCTTATAACTACCAAAATAGATGGTATAAAACCCTATGCTTAATGGTTAATGGTGTTCAATATGCACCTTGCAGCAAAATTCAAGAGTTCATATTCTTACAATGAAAACATTAAATACACTTCTAACACCATTGATAATTTATGTTTCTTGTTAAGAAACATATATTATATCTCAATACAAGTTTCACAAATCCTATAATGCTTTAGGAATATGATTAGGAACATTCATCCATGTTAATAAGTTATACCCAAATTAACCCCTAGAATTCAGTAAGAAGATTAGAGATAATTTATATATATATATATGTATATATAGAGAAATTAAAATATATATAAACCTAATTACCAAATCAATACCCAACGCTGCATGTGGAACCTTCATATAAATAATTTTAGGAGTGGGCTATTCTCTCAACGATTTGCACCGTCGAGAGTCGAGCCCCCTCACGACGTTTTCGTTTCGCCGTTCCCTTCTCAGTTCACCGGCATTTTCTTTTTGAAAGGTTGTGGGGCCCGTCGCAAAGGTTGGATGGCTTTGACGTAACCTCCGTGCATGGCCTCCAAAACATCTCATCCAGAAACTGATTCAAATTTGAATTTTCAAATGCCCGCCCTCGATGACAGACCTTTCTCGCAAGCCCATGAATTCATTCATATTTTGAGCAACATTCAGTATAATTATTTGATTTTGAAGCAAATGAAGGTTTCATTTTCTGGCTCATCCATTAATCAGATCATCTGGATGAAATCGAGGAGCATAGCTCATATGTCTATTTTGGTGGGTGTTTATGTTGTATTCCAACTTGCAGTGTTGGGGTTTCTGTTGAGCTCTCATTCTCACTCTCCCTCTCAGCAAAAGAGTTGCGGAAATGGTTCCTCCTCACGTCTATCTGTCCGTTGTTTCCTGCCTATCCACCATTTTTTCTCTTGCCTTCGTATTCATAACAGAAACCCATCTGGACTTCATTCAACGCTGGGTGCTCCCCTACAAAATGTTTCTGGCGATTTGAAAAGTACTGGCAATGAAGATATAGAAGGTGGATGCGCTATAACGACTATTTTTCCGCTTACAGGCTTGCTCTCTTCGTTCACATGTTTGCCTTCCCTCTCCTTATCTTCAACACATGCAGGAGTTTACTTTGCTGAAATCCTTTCTTTCTTTCGAGTCTTAACTGTACTTTCTTCTATTCTATTCTCTTCTCCCTCATTCTTGCTGGGATTTTTAATAGATGTATGGATTTTGCAATATCTGGGTTATTGAGTTTAAATAAATGGTTGAATCATCCTAAAACTCTATCTATGTAAGGCACTTTGGATATTATAACTGTTGATGGTTACATTATTAGTTGTAGCACATGTTGAGATGTAATGAAATGACATTGAAACCTTTGTTGTGAACAAAAATTCCAAACTGTTCTCTCATAAATTGATTATGCATTAAGTTTTGCACTCAAAGGGGGTTATTTATGCAAATACTTTAGATTCCAGGAGTTGAACTTCTTTGTGTTAATTTCCTTTCATTATCAAATAGATTTAATATTATTATCTTTTGTTTTTATCCAAAATTTTATATTTTTAAAATGATAAAGTGAATGAAATTTGTTTCATAGAATTTATAAATGCAATAAATATTGGTTCAATTGGACTTGGAAAGCAAGCTTTGTCTCACATGCCCATTATTCTACAATAGAAGTCTCTTTTAACTGTGCATCATATCGATTTTCACTGTTTATGGTGCTCATGAGAGTATACATTAATGGCACAGGGGTTCACTAGTGAGGCAATATCATATCACGTCCATTTATATTGGGGGTTTGAATACTCTTAAAAACCTCAAAAATATATTGCCTCGTATTAAGGGGTCAAGCAAGGTTTTAATTTGGCATAGTAATATAAATATTGGAGGTTATTTTATTTGGGTGGGATGATGAATAAACTTCAAATCATGGGATGGATTTATACCTCAAAATCATGGGCTCAATTCATACCCACCTAAAACTTAGGGACCCTCCATTTTTATTTGATATTGCATATGATCCTAAGTTTCGCATAAATCTGATAATAGTGTACCAATGATAATATCGATGGAAGTCTCTTTAGATTATTTCCCCTAATTTAATAGCTTATTTAGGTTGGTTAGAATTGATGTTATATTGTTTTTCATCTTTAGGTTAAGAGATATAGCTGATTGGGAGTTCTGGACTTGAACAATTGTATGGTATTTTTTGTAGGCATTCAAGTAAAAGATCTAACTCTTCATTTTTTAGGTTGGGGTTTAGGTGGGTATTGAGAGTAAATCAAACCTTGCTCCACGACAACCAAGAAAAGTGAGATCAATATTTCTTGGATCACTGGAACCAAGAAAAGTTAAATCAATGTTTCTTGACTGATTATTTCTTTCAACTTTTTGTATCATTCTTTAATATTTTCACATTTCCAATTAGGAATAGTTGTTAGATTGAGTTATATTTGGCACATTCATAATTGTAATTTCAATTATTATATACAAGGCATTCGTATTAATATTGTATTGGAACTAACATGAACATAGGTGAAAATATAAATCCTTATTCACATACCCTATGTGTTATCGTTACCATGAAATGGTATCATATAATTTTCACCATCTGTGTATCTTTATAACTATTGCATGCTTGAAATATAACAATGTATATTTTTCCCTCTCCTATAAAGATAAAAAAGAAAAAAACTAGATATAACTCAAGAAAATGTAATTAAATGTTGTTAATTCCCTTGATTGCAAGAATAAATATAGAGGAGGTGGAGGCAATTCACTAGATTTTGTGAATGACCCAAATCCAAGCTATGCACATGATCATATGGCTTTATTGAAAAGTAAGAGGATTTTTTCTATTTTCATTTGGGTTCAAACATCAATGATGTTTTTTTTTTATAGGAAGGTAGGGAAGTCCATCCACGAAAGGGTTTCAATTTTGCATTTTTATGAAGTTTAATTTATTAGAGAAAATATGAGCTCTCTATGGTTATACTTGTGTTTACATGATATAAAGTTGGTAGATTGACAGTTTGTGGTGTGAAACATTTGCAATTCTTATCTTTTCAAAGCATTGCACTAACTATTGGATTATCAGTGTTCTACATTCTTTATTATGTTGTTCTCTTGACTAGGTTTCTTTTTACACATTTTTCCTTCCACAATATTATTTCGTTGGGCCTTCCACTATCCAACGCTACAAATTGATGAGTCTCCCATGCAATCCTAGTGGGATCATTATTAGCATTATACTATTATTTTATTTAGCATCTTGTTTGCTTATACTAAGATGCGTTAGGGATCCTGTTTGTTACAAATTGATAGTACAATATAAAGGGGGTACTAAAAATGGGTTGATAAAAATGGATACCTACAATATCTAGTGAAACTAGGGGTTTTCTTAATTGGAAAGGCATATTGGAAGGGGGGTTCAACAATACAATTTTAGGAGGCATTTTCCAATATTTAGTAAAATTAGGGATATTCTTTAATATCATGCGAACAATCGTGCTATGTAACAAGTTCATTGAGTGAACCCCCGTGATTAATGGTAATATATCTTGTGGGAAATATGCCCTCACTTTTAGGAAAAAACCAATGACTTTAATTGGAAAAACATATCACTGGCCAACTTTAATATAATTGTCTTAGTAATTAAGAGATTTTCTTTAGGAATAACTAAGAATCACTTACCTTTTTCTTAGAAATATTCTTACTATCATTAGAATGATATATATCTCAATATTTATTAATTTATCATTAGATAAATCACCTTTATTATATTTCATTTTTAGTAATTAAAAATTTTTCAATTTAAAAAATTCGTATACTAAAATCAAATCAGAAAGAAGTTGCTTAAATAATCTCTTTGTCCTATTTTTCCAAATCCATTTCTAAGCTTTTTGGAAAAACCATTGAGTGACAGATTCTACTGACATCGATTCTCCTTCCTCTTTCTTATATATTGCATTAAGGAGGAAACTATTGGACTATGCGAAACATTAGTGTTCTTCCCTAAAAGCTAGATTTCCTAATCTCTCTTCATGGTTTCCTTTCTCTTTACCTGATTGATTGCCCCTTATACTAAATCACTTCAATCGCCTGTAATATTTGCTTCCCTGTTACAACCCTTCTCATCCAACAAATTGAAAGGAGGAAAAAAATCAAATAGAAATTTCAAAATGTTAAAAAAAATCAAATAGAAATTTCAAAATGTTAAAAAAAAAATCGAATAGAAATTTCAAATTGTTCAAAAAGAAAGAGATGAGGAGTAAAAGACAATAGGAATATAATATCCGTCAAAATAAGTGATAAGGTAATCACGAAAGGAACCTGAAAAAATTACATAAAATAAGTGATAAGGTACTCAGGAAAGGAAGTGAAATATTATATAATCCAAAGGGAAGGTAAAATATTATATATCTCAAAGGTTTCCCTACTTTGTAGATTTTCCTAGTAATAAAGTTGAAATACTATAAAGCCTAGAGCTTTTCCTACTTTGTTCAAACAATACTCTGGAGATTTTCAGGGTGGCAAGGTGCTCACGAAAGAAAGTTGGAATACTATAAAGCCCACAGCTTTTCCTATAGTAAAATACTGAAATACTATAAAGCGTAAAATACTGAAATACTATAAAGCTCACATCTTTTCCTACTCTGTGCAGACAATACAGAACTAGAAGATAGGAGACATTTTGTTTTTTCATTTAAATGAAATTATTATAAAAAAAAAAAAAACATAACAATATGAAAAACAACAATTATAAATAAGAAAAAGCATTAAAAACAACAGACACTTACATATCCAACAGTGCATTGTACTTACAACTCATGGAATATGATTGCATATCTTTTAATAGTTCAAGAGTGTAGGCTCCAAGGGAGTGCATGGACCTCTCTTACCTTCATACACAAAAGGTTTCTTATAGACTTACAAAATCCTCACAACATTTTATTAAGTAATTTAAAAATAATTAAGTTTTTATATATAATTATTTTATAAAACTAGTATTATTATAAAATCAAAATATATAATTTAAAATAGATTATATATTATTTAAAATATTTTTATGATAATATTTAAGAAAGAAGTATTCTAATTCAAATTTTAATATTATATATGTATATATTGAATATTTTTTTAGTATTAATAAAATAATTTGTTAAAAATATAAAATTAAGATATACATATAATAGTGCCCGTTGGGGTTTGTGCCTTTGGTCAATGGACGTTTGTTAAGGCATTCGTGTTGCTAAGCAGGTCACGGGTTCAACCCGAGGGACGTTCTTAGCGGGCGGGGCAGTTCCTCTAGGGTTTATAGTGGTAGCCGACAGGATTCGACCCCGTATCATGCGAGTACGATACCACCACCTTTTCTGGTTCCCCTAATACAAAAAAATAGATATACATATAATAGTAATAAGAACACGCATTCAAAAACTCTTAAACCACAAATTTGCATTAGTTTTTGGTCAATTAATCTAAATTGAATTCTATCTAAATTGATTGGATTCTCACTACATTTCATTAAATAATTCGATTTGTCTAAATGTATTGGATTCTCACTATATAAATGTATTATATTTTCATTATATAATTTTGTTTGATGAGCCGGAGTGTTGTAGTGAGGTGGCTAGCTCATCATGGAACATACCCATGATGAACTGGCCGAAGTGTTGCAGTGAGGTGGCCAGTTCATCATGGAACATACCCATGCCATCTGTAAAATGTATCAACATAGGGACAATTTATGGAGGGCATTTCCAAATGGCCTTTCAGATTTCATGTGTTTAACACTAAAACATATTTTTATTTTATTTTAACAAGCAAACATAATTTTTCTCAATTTGCCAGGTTTGTATTTCGTACATCTAACCTCTAGAGAAAAATTTGAGACCATAACTAGATGGCCATATCATCAAGGAATAGACCCGTGGCATCTAGAGAATTTATCAACACAAGGACAATTTATGGCGTGCATTTCCAAATGCCTCTCAACCTTCATTTGGACAATAAAACTATTTTTTTTCTCAATTTGGGAGGCTTGTATTTCACACATGTAAACTCCAGGAGAAAATCTAATCCCATGACTAGATGACTAGTTCATCAAAGAACAATCCCATGCCAACTGATGAATTTTATCATCACAAGGACACCTCCTTGCATGCATTTCCAAATGGCCCCTTAGCCTTGTGATTTTAATAGTTTGCCAAATTTCTTTTGCTCTTAGTATGCAACACTATTTTTCCTACTTTGGCAGATTGATTTCTTCCACATGTTGCCATCATAAGGAAAACTGAAAGCATGTATGGATAACCACTTCAACAAGGAATAGATCCATGTCACCCTTTAAATTTGTTGATACACACACATCATCTAGTGAGCATTTGAAACTAGCCTTTTAAACTACTAATTCAACACTTAGACAAAAAATTGTCAAACCCTAGGGTAACATGAGATTTTTATTTTCATCAAATTGGAAGTGTGAGACACCCAATGGATACAGGCCAACAAGGGCATTCCATCCATACCAATTTCATCCTTTGAAGCTTCTTTCTCTCTCCTCGATGGGCATTTTTCTGGAGCAGTGCAAATCAAGCTGGGAGGCACTTTTGGCAGATCAATATATTCACCTAGAGAGACTCTTTGGACAATCCAATGATATTGTTCGATGCACCAATCAACAATTGAGAGACCCATACCCTTTAAATATTATAAGACATAAACCATAGGAAATGGAGAGCATTTTACTGAGGTCACTCATGCAGTTTTACCAGTAATTTTATACTTAGACAACTTTTGCATTTTCCTAGATTGGAGCAATCTGTCTGAAACACTGTTTTGGAAGATCTGTAACTTCCTTCTCAGACACTCTCAAGATAAGATGAGACCATGGTCAGGTAGACAAATCAACAAGCTACATCCTGACCATATGTTGGGCATTTACTTTAATCTATGAAGTATGAGGCTACTTAGGCAGTTTTAGTACCGCTCGTGCAAAAACAACCTTAAACCATGTTTTGGCAAGCCTTTAACTTTTTCATCAAACACCCTATTTCTTATACATTAGATCGATTGGCACCATAATTTATGCTTTCTTTCAATTAATAATTATAAAACAACGTAGGGAACCAATTAACTACTCATTATCCTATGGGTATTACCACTTGGCAAAATTGTGTAACAACTCCTTTCACAAATACACTTACCAACCATCATAATAACCCGCTTGGAAATTTAGATAGCAATTGATTACTTTATAAGGATGTTGAATGTGGTTGTCATTGATGTCAAAGGAGTTCAGTAATGACAAAGGAATAACCAAGGACATGATTGCATGGAAAAGTTAGTGGAAGACGAAGGAATAACAAAGGAAGTGATGACATGGCATGTATAATGATGTGACATGGTTGATGAAGATGAAAATCCATATAATTATGATATAGTACCTTCATGATGTCATTATTACAATTTGACCTAATTATATAGAGATTTTTCAGTTTGGAGAAATTCTGAAAAATGGCTAATTGTTGGAAAATTGGTCCAAGTGGCCTTGGGAAAATGTCCTTCGTACCTCATAGGAGAATGATACAAATTATCTAAAACTATAATGCTATAGATTGTTGAATAGGATATCTTACCATGGTCTCAATTCTCAAATAGGGTGTTTGATGACAAAGTTAAAGGTTTGCCAAAATAGGGTTTCGAGTTGTTTTGCAACGAAGGTAGTAAAAATGCCTAAGTGGCCTTAGGCAAATGCATTCCATAATTCACAGGTTAAGATAAATGCCCGCCCTATAGTGTCAATATGTATATTTTTTATTTTTCTACCTGATCATGGTCTCAGTTTGTCTTGAGAGTGTCTGAGGAGGAAGTTATAGGTCTGCCAAAACAGGGTTTTAGGTAGTTTTGCACCAAGTTCAGTAAAATGCCCACCTAGGGAAAATGAAGATGAGTATGAGAGTGAAATCAGCTTGGGTGTGCTCAATAAAGTGTACTGCATCATCTAGTGGCATTGTTTTAAGATTTTGGTGAAATAAAAAATCCACCTTAGAAATTGCACAATTTGTCCAAGTATAAAAATGCTGGTAAAAAATCCTAAGTGACTTCAGTAAAATGCCCGCCATTTCCTATGGTTGATGTCTTAAAGTATTTTGAGGGTATTCATCTCTACACTGTTGATTGGTGCATCCATCCATATCATTGGTTTGTCCAAAACGACTCTGTAGGAGAAGATATGGATCTTCCAAAAGTGCCTCTTAGCTTGATTTGCACTGCTCCAGTAAAACGCCCACCGAGGAGAGAGAAAGAGGTTTCAGAGGATGAAAATAGTTTGGATGGAATCAAAATGTTGTGCCCTATGCTTTGGATGTCTCATTTTTCCACGTTGGTGAAAATAAAAATCATCCAATGTTGACTTAGGGTTTGATAATTTTGTCTAAGTGTCAAATCAGCAGTTTAAAAGGCTATTTTCAAATGCCCGCTAGATGATGCTTGTGAATCAACAAACTTAAAAGGTTACATAGATATGTTTCTTGTTGAAGTGTTTATCCAACCATGCTTTCAGTTTTCCTTATGATGGTCACATGTGCAAGAAATCAATTTTCCAAAATAGGAAAAATATTGTTTTGTATATTAAGAACAAAAGAAATTTGGCTAAGTGTTAAACTCACAAGGCTAAGGGCGCCTTTAGGAAATTCCCGCAAGGAGGTGTTCTTGTGCTGATAAAATAGAGATTTGTCATTATTACAATTTTTACCTTCATGATGTGATTATTACAATTTGACCTAGTTACATAGAGATTTGTGAGTTTGGAGAAATTCTAAAAAATGGCTGTGTTGGAAAATTGGTCCAAGTGGCCTTGGGAAAATACCTGCTGTACCTTGTAGCAGAATGATAAAAATTATCTAAAACTATCATGCTATAATTTTTTGAAGAGGATATCGTACCATGGTCTTAGTTCTCAAAGAGGGTGTTTGATGACAAAGTTAAAGGTCTTCCTAAATAGGGTTTCAAGTTGTTTATAACTAGAGGTAGTAAAACTGCCTAAGTGGCCTTAGGAAAATGCACGCCATAATTCATAGGTTAAGGTAAATTCCCTACCCATAGTGTCATGCTGTATATTGATTATTTTTTACCTGACCATGGTCTCAGTTTGTCTTGAGAGTGTCTGAGGAGGAAGTTATAGGTATGCCAAAACAGTGTTTTAGGAAGTTTTGCACCAAGTTCAGTAAAATGCCCACCTAGGGCAAATGAAAATGAGTGTGAGAATGAAATCAGCTTGGGTGTTCTCAGTAAGGTGTACTACATCATCTAGTGGCATTGGTTTAGTATTTTGGTGAAATAAAAAATCCACCTTAGAAATTGCACAATTTGTCTAAGTATAAAAATGCTGGTAAAAATGCCTAAGTGACCTCAGTAAAATGCCCGCCATTTCCTGTGGTTGATGTCTTAAAGTATTTTGCGGGTATGTATCTCTAGAATGTTGATAGGTTCATCCAACCATATCATTGGTTTGTCCAAAATGTCTTTGTAAGAGAAGATATTGATCTGCGAAAAGTGTCTCTTAGCTTGATTTGCACTGCTCTAGTAAAACGCCCACCGAGGAGAGAGAAAGAGGTTTCAGAGGATGGAATCAACATGCTCTGCCCTATGCTTTGGATGTATCATTTTTTCAAGTTGGTGAAAATAAAAATCATTCAATGTTGACTTAGGGTTTGACAATTTTGTGTAATTATCAAAACAATAGTTTAAAAGGCTATTTTCAAATGCCCATCAGATGATGTGTGAGATCCTGTGGACATGCCTTGATTAATTTTCCTTGTGATGTAGGATGCATCGTAGAAGTGGATAAAATGTTATGCTCGGGAGTACCCTTCGGTATTAAATCTTGGAAAATCATCAAATTATGTACAAGGGTTGCTCGCCACTCATTCTCATGTAGAGATTACATGTACCTTTGTAGCTAAGAGTATTTAGAAAACATGGGAAGTCATTAAACATTGGCTTTAGTGCAAAGGAAAGCCTCTTTAGATCATGCATTTTGTTCAATGATCATATTTGATGGTGATTACATGCAGTGGTGCTTTAATAGGGTTTTAGTAGATTCTACTTGGATTTCATCCAAACAATTTTTTAAAAGAGGCTTGCAAAAGATCACTGGTATGTTTCACTTAATTAAAGGTTAGCCATTTATGGAATCAAAATTTTGGTTGACTACTCATGATAGGTTGTATTTGGGTGGAGGGATTGGTGTTGGAATTTGACCAAGGCCTCTAAAAAAGATGAATCTATAGATCGCTATCATGGGCTTTGTCCAAATCCAAGCCATGATACCAAGCTTAATAAGTCATATGGCACCTAACATCTAAGTAGATTCAAACCAAGATGTTTAAAATGATTTCGTTATGGGAGTTTATTATTGAGCTGAAGGAGGCAATATTTGTTTAGTGATCTATTATGATGGGAGGCCTTTCTCGAGGTAGTAGGTCACTATACCTAGGCATTTCTCAACCCAAGTTTCCCTTGGGAAAAAATGAAACCCTTAAACATGTATTTTGGCTGTGTCTTTGCTGAGTTAGCTTGGAGTGGGTTTATTTGCTTTGTAATTAAATTTATCCCCATATATCCCAGAAAGCATCCCTCCTATGGAATAGGCTTCCTCAAGCCATTAATTTCTGAGTAGCCTTGTAGCTTCTTTATGTCGAAGTTTTATTTTTTTACTCTAGAAGCATATACATGAACGTTTATTTATAGGTGTTAAACATGAGAGAAGGTTTATATAGTCTGATGATGCACTAATATGTTCAAATTTGTATATAGATTTCAACACAATTTCATAAAGTGAAAGTCAAAATGGACCATTTTATGAATATTGTGATCAATTATTGAGGAGGTGTTGTGCTTAATGAATATGTAGCCACCTGATAATGAACTTTGCTTGGTCTACTCAATAGCATCACTTTAATTACTCAATGCATTATGTGGATTCATTGTTTTGAGAATAATAAAAATAGAGACTCATATATGATAATGAACTTTGCTTGGTCTGCTCAATAGCATCACTTTAATTACTCAATGCATTATGTCGATTCATTGGTTTGAAAATAATAAGAACAGAGACTCAATTGGCATGCTTGTCCTTAACTAAATGATTAACCAAATTATGACAATTTTTTTATTTCTCTTATGTGTATTTCAAAAGTGGCGAAACCCCTTGATCCAATGTGTATTTCAAAAGTGGCGAAACCCCTTGATCCAATGAATGATGGATGAAAATTTCTGGATTCATCTTATGACATTTTTTAAAATCCAACTTTTAATAAATTTTGTAAATTTTAACATATTTTTAAAATATACTTTGTAAAATCGGTTGTATAATGCAATACACTTTGTAAAATATATCTTCTAAATATTATTTATTTTTATAATTAAATATTGGTCTCTGAGGATTCTGGAGTTTATGTGCAAAAAGAGAAGGTACGCAGTGGGCTTGGAAGCTCAAGGAGACAAGATTCATACATGCTGCATTCAGCGATGATGTTAACGCTCTTCTCCAGAGATGCAATGAAGGACGGGATTACTATAAAAATTCAGATGGTCTTTTTATAACATGGAAAGAGCAGGCTTCTACGGAAACCATTCTGGTCAAGCAAAAAAATGTAAGCTGCGTCAACTATGTGGAGTATTCGCCATATAATCGCTCATATTTTTTAATTTTCGATACCTTACTGAAATAAATTAGTTTGTGAGGGATTTTGACATGTGGATTGAGGTGTTAGAACGAGACATTTGGCAAAGAATGGGGGTTTGAATTCTTCATTACTCAATACTGTCATTGTAGAGGCAGTCTAACCGTACGTAGTACAACGGATCGAACTGGCAGTTTAACCGTACGTAGTACATCATGGTACTAGTACATCAAGGGAGCCTTGTGTAAGTAGGGTGAACATTATCCAGCTTGCTATAGGTTATTTAATGTTGTGGTAGTAGATTGGTTGGTTGTTAGATCTCAAGCTGTTTGACATTTAACAGCTAACCAGCCTGGTGCTACTACATTAAATGGATTACAGCAGGCTGCTGCTACATTTAATAATGTTGTTGACCGCAATTTCTAAAAAAAAATATCGACAACAAAAGCAAACGCCGTGAAGAGGGCTTGACTCTCGACGGTGCAAATCGTCGAGAGCATAACACTAAACACTAATGTTGTTTGAAAAAAATGTGCAGAGTTTTAGCTAATAGGTGGTTCTTGTGAGAGAAGGTTGGGCATTAGGCCCCGCGATGAGGGTCTTAACACAATTAATGTATCTTTTTTAGTTTGTAGGTCTTTGTTTGGACTTGTACAAGTTCTTCTTCATTTTCAAAATAGGTGAACCAATAAAATGTTACAAAGAAAATAAGAAAGCTATGTTTTTTACAAATTTTATACATGGCCAAATAAAAATAAACAATTTATATAAAACAATATTGTTTTCCTTAAAATGTATAAATATATGGAATCTGCATATAAATCTATATAAGTTTTTACAATTTCATTAGCAATAAACCATTCTAGCATATGTAGTTCTAGGCCCAAATCGCAAGTGTCACAATTCAAACCTAAAACCAAAGCAGACAATTCATCCACCATGTACATGGAATAACTAATTCATGCCAATTTTTTTTAAAATTTGAAACATGCAGACGTTGATAATGCATTCACATTTCTATATGAAAAATAACCTGTGCACATTATTAACACATGTGCATTATTAAATGTGAATGTGTTATTCTTCCATATCTTTTAATTTATTTTCATTCTCTTTCTCTCTTAATATGTCTAACCCCAACTCTCTATCCCATTGTTCCTAACACCCTTCCTCTCTAACCCCCTGCTCTCTCTCCTTCTCGCTGTCTAACATGTATCATCCTCCCCCTGACAACTAACCACCCCATACATATCTCTCCCTCTCTCCCCCACTCTCTCTCTCTCTCTCTCTCTCTCTCCCCTCCCCTCCTACCCCTACCACTAACCCCATCCCCTCTCTCTTTATCTCTCCCCATCCCACCCCTGACCCCCATCTCTCTCCCTCTCTCAATTTCTCCCCTTACCCCTAACCTTATCCCCTCTCTCTCTATTTCTCCTTGACCCACCCCTAACCCTAACCTCTCTCTCTCTCCCCTCCTACCCCTACCCCCCCCCCCCCTCTCTCTCCCACAACCCCTAACCCCCATGATCCCTCTCCCTCTCTTTCCCACAACTCCCCTCCTCTAGCAACCGTTAACCCCTATGATCCATCTCTCTCTCTCTCTCTCTCTCTCTCTCTATCCCAGAACCCCGCTCCTCCCAAAACCCTAAACCCACTTGATCTATCTCTCTCTTCCACAATCCCCCTCTACCCATTACCCCTAATCACCCCCCGCACCCCACTCTATATCTCTATCCTCCTCTCCCTACCCCTAATCCCCTCACTTCTCAACCCCCTACACCTACCCCCCCATCTATCTATCTCTCTTAATATCCCTCCACCCTACTACAAACCTCCCCTTCATCTCTCTCTCTCTCTCTCTCTCTCTCTCTCTCTCTCTCTCTCTCTCTACCCCTTGTAATTCCCTCCTATGACTAACTTTGACTTTCAAACTATTGAAGGAACTTATTTGAATGTGACTCAGTTGAATAAATGAGAATGAATGTAATCATTATTCCATATATATGAATAAATGTTTCTTTCTTAATGCTTTTATTATTCCATAGATGTGAATAAAGGTTGGGCCCAAATTTCCATATATGAATAGAATGAATGATAATAGAGCATGTTACGTAGTCAATAATAATCACCCTCAAATGTAGTTCCTATCCAAACCAAGAATGAATGATGCATAAATTTTATCCTATGTTGAGAAATTGATCAATTTTAATAAATTTGACTTTGAATAAAGTCCATATAAATTCAATTAAAATTATGGTCGATAGTGAATAAAGCATGATAAGATATTATATTGTGCAACACTACTGATGTGTGCATTGAGTGTGTGTAGTGACAGGTATAATGATTTTCCAAGTGACTTTCAATTGGAAGTAATGGGGTCATTGATAATAGATAAAAAAAATTGAGAGCACAATGACTGACCATTATCTCTCACTAGCAACCCATGCACGAGTTGAAATCCCTATTAGCTTTGCTCGGATGGATCCATGTGCCATATGGGTAGGCCATAACGATTTGGTCAAATGCGAGGAAGTTGAGGGGTTCACAATAAGAATGAACTTATTCTGCAGCCACCGTTAGGATCACATAGGTTGTAGAAGATCAATTTGAGGTAATGACTCCTAAATCGCTACATTGCACTCCCCACACAGAGAAAGGAAACAAAATGATTGCTTGAAGGAACCATATGAATAGCACCTTGGAAATCAAGAGAACAAGAAAGTATCTACATTGGAATTAGCATATAGGATTTGCATTTAGTTTATAATTGCAAAAGAAAAAAAAAGGTAATTAAATTATTGTTATGTAAACTAGAGTGTGGGTGTGTGCATGTAATAAATAAAAATGAATAAATAGATAGAGAAAAATAAAACAGGAGCAAGTAGAGTCTAAGAGAATCTAGGATATATTGTTTGGATAACTTGAGTTAGAATGCATATGCACCTAGAATTATGGGAATAGGAAAAAGGGAATAAAGGGACATCTTAGAGTGTAAAGAGGAACTCATGTGTACCTTCATGAGAAGGCGACACACTATTAGATGGAGTTCATAATGGGAAAATTATGAACTAGTGTCTCTATGTTAATTTTGCTTAAGTGAATGCTTAATGGATTGGGAGATCTCAAGCAAGGCTTGCATTCCTTTCTAGTATGTCTCTTCTCTTTGACCACTTATGGCTTGGGGAACTAGAAGGAAGAAGAGTACTTATAGTACGGTAGGGTGGTTAACTGGAGACACAGTTGGATTTTTTACAAGATTCGATTGGACTTGGAGTTGCATTACTTTAACAACTTTAGAAACTACACCATAGATGGATCATCCTTTGGAAAATAGGTTCTTCTATTTTTTTTGTTTATTAGTTTTGTTGTAATTTTGATTAAGGGAATTATTGTTGTTAGTAATTTAATGTTGCAATTTATATTCATATATGGTAAATGGTGTGAACAAAATTTACATTCCATGTGTTAAATAGTTGTTTTGGTCGGGTTCACGGGAGGGGCCCTACATCTTGTATGAGAGCATGGTTCCACGCTCAGACGTGTTCTCTCTATGCTTATATACACTATGTGTTTGTATGAAGATGATTAATTCAACTTGAGGGGTAATGACTTTCCAATTATTGTTTGCCATTGTATGGATTGCTTTAAACTATCGATTATAGATGTTAGATCCATTATTTGATTAATGTTTATGCTACTATTGACCTATGAATTCCTCTATATACCTAGTATTCATGATGATCTATGGGGATATATTATATGTTGGTTCATGTTAACTCAATGATGTCGGTTTGACCTCTAACAAACCGCTCCAACCTGCCATCATAAAGTGAAACTATTAGATTTGAGTTTAAATGAAGAACTTGGTAAATCAATCTATGGAATATCTTAAATGAAAGAGGTAAACTAATTGTTAGCTGACCATGAAATTATGTTCTATAAATCAAATATGTGGTGGCATATTTAGTATCAACAATGGAGGTTATTATATAAAAATGTTAGCATTAGCGATGAAATCATTTTGTTTTGTCAACATCTAGAAGCACATTTATATCTTATAATAGCGTTTATTATATAAAAAAAAAACATGCTCTACTAATTTTGGAATTTATGAGTACACCTATTCAATATCTACATCCTTAGAAGCGAATCTGCAAACCCTGGAATCCAGACTTGAGGTCACCCAAATCGGATTCCTTATGTAGTTAATAAAATATAAAAACCAATATGTAAGGGTGGTTAAAATATAATTGTGTATGTCGAATCAGGTGCCATGGCATAGATCTACCATGGATGTGAACACCCAAGATAGTGGAACTTAGGGTTAGTAATTTTAATCTAGGTATTAAATTGGTGTCCCTACAATGAAAAAAGGTCTACATAACTTGGTATTATATTAACACTATGTTGTGAATCTAAATGTTGTATGGGCTCTTGTACATATATATAGTCATGTGAATACCTGGAATGGAATTCCTACCCATAAATATGCGAACGCCTGTAATATGCTTATCTTGAAACCTACATGGAGTATTGGGGTATGCGCCATTGACATAGATAGGTGATGGTCTTTGTCAAGCTCTATCGACGGATATAGGAATATTCACTTCACCTTGGTAACTTTCAATGTTGCAGGCACATTTAAAAAACCCCGTCTAAGAAAACTTATTTGGGATGGACTAACATATCGAGTATACAGTCGTCATGCATTTGGTATTGCATATCATGAGTAATTTGTGAATACTTGGCATGTTGATAATCTCTAAGAGGGAAATCCTGTTATCCATAATGCCAATGCTTTTGTACTTAACTACTCTCTCAGCTACCCCTTGCACCATGACACACATGTATCCTTTCCTAACATGGAACAACACAGTTGTTAAGCCCCACTTTCCCACCTAACCTGCACACCAACTACATTGAATGTGCCTGTGTAGGTTAGCTTCCACCAACCCTTGGTCACTGCAGTAAGTAAGCAGCATGTTAGGAGGAATGCGTGGTAAGTATCGTAGTAGTTACTCTGATGGCAATCCTAGAGTGAGAGTTCAAAATTATGTTGCATTGGAGGTACGAGTTAATGGATGCATTCAGATGATTATACCAAGGTATTGTAAATATTAATCAAAAGAAAAAAGGTGTTGTAGAATGGATGTTATATTTGATGTATTTGTCTTGTTTCTTACAACTCTAGGATTCATATATATAGATATATATAAAACATATTATATGTTGAAACTTGATGTAATATCCTGAATATGAAATTTGGACATATTAGCTCATCCTCTAACTCAAGAAATTGAAATTTCTCAAATCTAGGTGTTTTGCTTCAAACTAGGCACAATAAGATTGCTTGTCTTCAACTAGATCCAAACATCACTAAACACATATTTCATTAAAATTGGAAAGATTTTATTACAAGAACAGTCCTATAATTGTGTTTTTCGGTTATTTTGGAATTCTAGATTCACTATTTAATTCCAAATTAAATGAAATATGTGTTACTAGACCTTTTTTATTTTTCCCAAATGAGACACTATGGGTTTTTACACACTTAGAAGAGAATACATCACCCTTATGGAAGATCTACAAGACTAGAGGGAAGGTATACTCAAGGTTCTACTTCAACAATATGCACATTTCAGAGTGGATCACACGTGGGTAGACCATTTCGGTAGACCCAAATGATAAGAGGCAATTTGTCTAGAAATTATGTGGAAATCTTCTACTTCTGCTGAAATAATAGAAGCAACTTGACTGTAACAACCCCAACCTAATGTGGAAGGCTCTAGGTTCAAATATTAGGAGTTATCCTACAAAATTTGGACACTAGGAGAAAGTTCGAACTTGGCCAGGTGAGATAAACAATTTCCAAACACTTTTGAATGGCACTCAAAGGTCATGATTTGTTGATCTGTTTCTTGGATCATAACCTAATATACTTGCACTAACTCAAATCACCCACATATTTATTTCTGGAAACATCTAAGGCTGACTCATGACACAAAAACAAGATTGTATATTGCAGATTTATACAAGGAGAGATATATTGTAGAATATGGGGAAAAAAATGAGAAAATCACATTGAAATTGTATTACTGATTGATGGAAACCTTCCATACATTTATGGATTCTCTTGAAACTACAATTCTACAAGTAAATCTGATATAAAATTTATACAAAACTGCACAGAAATATGCAAAAGAAGAGATGAAGAATTTCATCTTGGAAGAATGATTTCCTGCAATACCAAACTATGTCTTCCTAAAGGAGGGTGACCCCATAATTCAAATATGCAACAATGGTTATTCCATCCACCTGATAAAATGAATATGCACCCAATGGAACAACCCAGAACAACTTCCAATACTCATAGGTGTTCCCTCCTCAACCCCATCACACATGTTGGCTGCTTATATTGTTCTTGAGGTTTTCTAGAAAGAACCAAGTTCTACGCGGTTCGAGGAAACAACAAAACCCATTTTCACCGTCCCTTTCGGCAACATGCTGCGAATAGAATGAGGTCTCACCCAAGGCGAGGCAATGGCAGGGTTGCAGAATTAGGTTTCCAAAACCAGGTGATGAGTGCTTAAACAGATTGGCGGGCTACACACTACGGGACTCGCGCTGTGAACTTCGGACTACGTGAAGTTCCACTTCTTCGTGACGAACACTTTGGCTATCGTGCATCTAAAAATTGCGCGATGCTGGATGGTTCTTCACCAACAGTACACTTCCACAGAGACTGCACTTCCTCTTTGATACTTAACCACTTTAATAGATCTTATTTAAGACACATTCTACAAGCATAATAGACTAACCCTTGCAATCTTATATATTCCAACAACAACAATATCACTCCAGTGCTGCGTTGAGTGTTTATCCGACTAGCTCATGCATTCAACAGACTTAGAAATACTTATACATTTAACATTCATTCACATGTGTTTATACTTAACATATTACTCCCATTCATCATCCTTATGGTGAATACATATAAAAGAAAGAACACATAAGCTCATAAACTAGATCTTAACCATTCACATAAGCAAATACTCAGATATAAAAGCATACAATCAATCACATAACACAAAATTTAACGTGGTTCACCCCTAGGATGGGAGCTACGTCCACAGGAACTGTTGTTGGATTATCTTTGGGAAGGGTAAAATAGTTTCAGTATGCGCACTCAGTTGCAGACTCTCTTCTCTCTTCAGTAGGTCTCTGCGCATGTAGCTTTTAGAGCCTTTTATAATAGCATTCACTTCTTAACACTTAGGATATTTTACAATGAAGATTTTTCAACGAATATTATCCCTTTCCCTTACAAAATGGGGCCTTTTTATAGATCGTTCCCGTAGGTCACATCTTTACAATCAAGTGGGCCAAAAACCCTAAGGTTACCCAAAACTGGTGCGGTTACCTGCTACCCTTCCTGTCACAGTCGACAACTTGCTCCATTTGCTTCAAGATGGCTTCCTAGGCCACTTGTGGCTCACACGTTCTTCTAACAGCCACAATCATCACCAAAACAGTTACAACCGCATCGTGGTCTGTCACTTTCCACCCCTTTAGCCTTCCTGCCGCCATCGACTTATTGTCTTAGCTTCTAACGGTTTTTCCGCCACTCTCTTAACAGGTCGCTTTCATCTGTCGTTACACCGTCCCTTACCCACTACCGAGAATATTGGAGGCACTTTACTCAAAACAGTCTCTTTCTTAGCTTGGCCTTACTTTATACTCTTTACCCAAAATAGTTGTTGCGCCGACACTACGCACCAGCATAACTGCACAAAACTGACTCTACAATCTGAACTGCGCACTCCGCAAAACTGTGCCATCTGACTTCGTAGCCCTAAATTTGCAGTTCCCAAAACTGTCCTTCTTCAAAAGTATGCCAACTTGGGCCATGCCCAATAGGACCCTAACACTTACTTGTGGCTTGTCCCTAAGCCACTTTCACCGATCGACTTCGCCTGC
Source organism: Larix kaempferi (assembly GCA_027924585.1). Taxonomy (NCBI): domain Eukaryota; kingdom Viridiplantae; phylum Streptophyta; class Pinopsida; order Pinales; family Pinaceae; genus Larix; species Larix kaempferi. The sequence continues at coordinate 5,784,694 of BSBM01001879.1, forward strand.
ACTTCCTCAACGTGACTTAGCTTGTGCATGAAACTGCGCAAAGTAATGGTGAACTCCACAACCATTAACTCTGCCTTGTTCTTAAATTCCTTAATCGTCTCCAACATAGGCTGCAAGACCTTCTCTTGGGCTTGTTCTTTCAATGTGCCCTCTGTTGTTTGAAGTTCAAGGAACTTCTCATCAATTTACTACATTAGTGCCATCCCTTCGTACTCTATGGGCTGCAATTTTTCTGAAACGATAGCCTCTCTTTCCCTTAGCACTGTCAACTCTTTTTTCATCTCCTTTACTTCATTGAATTTGTGCATCTTTTGAATTGTCGACAAAGTCTTCATTTTGGGGTTTGCGGCATCAATTGCCTGCTGCCATTGTTGTAGATCCCCTTTCAACTGCATAAGGTCTGGATCCTTGTTTAGTCCAGCAAACACTGTATTTGCTTCCTCGAGCAAATTATGACACTTCACAACCTCGACCGAAATGCTATCTAAAGTGGCCTTTACCTCTTCTATTGGAGTTGCGCGCTTATCTGGTGGGGTAATGGGATGTCGAGCCTCCAAGTCCGCGATTTTCCCTTGATAGGAAATTTCCATTTCCATCATTTCTTTAGTAAGGGTCTCCACTTTGGCCCCAATCTTCATTATTGTGTCTTCGACACTTGCTTCTTATTCACATTTTTCAATCATTGCGCATACTGCTGATACCATTTCTTTGATTTTGCGGTTTCTTTCTTGATCCTCAGACAACTCCTTATTGTTCTGTGCTGATTCATGTTTCAGCTCATCAAAGCTTTCTCGAATCTAGATACTCTGGTCATATGAGGTGATTCCTCTTTCATGAATCTCCTCTACAATATGCATATGCAAATTGTTCAAATATTCAATCAGTAATGACCCAATGTTGAGGTCAAAATGATCCAAGTTCTTTGCTGCTTCAGACACCTTATCATTTCGAAAAATAAGGTGCGCAAGTTCAATATGCACAACCCGGGGGTGCGTGCTCACAGCATGGGGTTGTCTATTCTGCTTGCTTGAGCCACCTAGATTTCCCTCTGAGTCTGATCCTTGGACCAAATCTGGTTGGGCTTCTCGAATGTCCGCAACCATCATTTTCAGTAATTCGACCACTTGAAGGAGGCTTAGCTGCATCTGTTCTTGTCTTGCCTCTTTCTCTACGTGTGTTTCTTCCCATATCTCCTGTAATTTTGTTGCGAAGGTCTCCCAGTCATCTATGTGTAGCATCGACACCAATTTGGGCTTAACAGCCTTCTGCTTCTTATCTTGGCCTTTTACTGATGAGGAGCTTGCAGTTGATTTTCTCTTCTCTCTTGCCTGGCTTTTTGGCTTGTCCTGGGAAGCTTTTTTTTCTTCATCGATAGGTGTTGTTGTGGTTTCCTCCTTATCCTCATATTTTTATTTATCTTTGTCTTCTTCAGAACTGGACTTAACCTCATCTGGTTGGTCCACTTTCCATTCTGGTGGCCATTCCTCCATCATCTGCTCGATTTTCTTAGGATCCAACTGATAGAATCCTGGATACCATAGGTCTGTATCTATATCAGCCCTGGGATGAATGTATTCTTTATGCATATCGGCCATCAATCTCAGCTTCCCTTTGTATGCATCAGTCAGCGACTGTGAGACTCGCAGTGTTTGGCGAATCCCGACAACAGAACCATTTGTTGGCTGCTTATACTATTCTTGAGGTCTTCTAGAAAGACCCAGGTTCCACGTGGTTTGAGGAACCAACAAAACCCCTTTTCACCGTCCCTTTCGGCAATAATCTGCGAACAAACTGAGATCTCACCTGAGGCGAAGCAATGGGGGGTCTGCAGAATAAGGTTTCCACAACCAAGTGATGAGTGCTTAAACAGATTGGCGAGCAATACGCTACGGGACTTGCGCTGTGAACTTTAGACTGCATGAATTTCCACTTCTTCACGATGAACACTTAGGCTATCATGCATCCAAGGACTACGTGATGTGGGATGGTTCTTTTCCAATAGGACAATGCCACAGAGACTGCACTTCCTCTTTGATACTTAACCACTTTAATGGATCTTATTTAAGATGCATTCTACACGCATAATAGAATGAACCTTGCAACCTTATATCTTCCAACAACAACAATATCACTGCGCACCTCCGGTGCTATTCTGAGTGTTTATACGACTAGCTCATGCATTCAACAGACTTAGAAATACTTATGCATTTAACATTCATTCACATGAGTTTATACTTAACATATTACTCCCATTCATCATCATTATGGAAAATACATATAAAAGCAAGGACACATAAGCTCATAAACTAGATCTTAACCATTCACATAAGCAAATACTCAAATATAAAATCATACAATCAATCACAGAACACAAAATTTAATGTGGTTCACCCCCAGTATGGGAGCTACGTCCACAGAAACTGTTGTTGTATTATCTTGGGAAGGGTACAACAGTTCCAGTCTACGCAATCAGCTGTAGACTCTCTTCTCTCTTCAGTAGGTCTCTACTCACATAGCTTGAAGAGCCTTTTACAATAGCATTCACTTCTTAACACTTAGGAGATCTTAAAATGAAGATTATTCAATGAAGATTAACCCTTTCCCTTACAAAATGTGCCCTTTTATAGATCGTGTTTGTAGGTCATGTCTTTACAATAAAGTGGGCCAAAAAACCTGAGGTTACCCAAAACTGGTGCGGTTACTCGCCACCCTACCTGTCGCCATTGACAGCTTGCTCCATTCGCTTTAGGCTGCCTTGCTGGGTCACTCATGGCTCACACGTTCTTCTGACAGCCGTAGTCATCACCAAAATGGTTACAACTGCATTGTGGCCTGTCGCTTTCTGCCTCTTTAGATTGCATATCACCATCGACTTAGTTGATTAGCTTCTAACAATTTTTTCTCCACTCTCTTCACATGTCTCTTTCATCTGCCATTACCCCATCCCTTACCCACTACGGGGAATCCTGGAGGCACTTTACTCAAAACGGTCGCTTTCTCATCTCGACCTTCCCTTATACTCTTTACCCAAAATAGTTGTTGCGTTGGCACTACGCACGAGCATAAATGCACTGACTCTGTAATCTAAACTGCGCACTCCACAAAACTGTGCCATCTGACTTCGCATCCCGAGCTGCACAGTTCCCAAAATTGTCCTTCTTCAAAAGTATGCCAACCTAGGCCATTCCCAACAACACACCAAACCAAAACTATGTCTAAAAAAAAACTGTAAATTGAACTCTGCTGCTACTGGAACTCTACCACACCAAACTAGAACATAATCACACCATATTGAGACTCTAATTAGACCTTCAAAATATGTAATATGCTTCCTTTAAGCTCCATGAAAAGAACTAAGTGTTTTCTTCCTCAATCTTCAGCTAGAATGACTTCTCAATCTCCCTAACTGGTTTACTCGTTGCAAAGGGGCACATCTTCCAATGCTAGCAAGGGGCACATCACCCAAGCTATGAAAACGACATATCTCTTTAAGTCAATTAAAAAATTTCCAAAAGATGTGAAATGGAGTGTTGAACCTCCTTTTATAAACTTCCCTCATGAAAATAGTAAAATAATAATAATAATAATAATAAAATTAATTATTTTAGGAGAGCATATCTTTGGTACGTTATTGGCACATGTGGAGCCACTCTCTCTCATTAAGTGCACCCTCCTTTGCTAAATTTAGGACCTATATCTTTCCTAAGATTCCTTGCTTGCTTTCTTGTCACTTACTAATCCTTTTTCTGCAAAAATATAAAAACTTCTACCTTTCCACTTTCTTGCTGCTTTTCTTGCTTTGCAGCTGCTTTTCATACTTTTAACTTCTTTTTCTAGATTCCTTGAGTGGAAATATCTCATATGGGTCCCCTTCACCTTTCTAAATGCCCTCTTGATCCAAATTAATCAAATATTACATTAATAATAATAAAAATTAGACCTCATACATTACAATTTCATAACCACATCTCCCCAATATTAAATTATTTTACAAGTTTAGCATCAAACTTTGCAAATATTTTACCGTCTTAGTCACCTTGCTAATTTTTCTTGAACTATATTAGTTAACTCAAGCCAATGCATCCCTAGTCCCATGTAGTAGTCCATAGCCAAAATTTGGGGAAATGACAATTGATAAGGTTCATGCTTATATATATAATGCATTTATATGTTGATTGATAAAGGGTTCATGCTTATATATGATTGGTTTTTATATATGGAACACACAATGTGGGAGGATTGAATATTAAAGGTGGTATGTTACCCTACGATTAAGTTTATATGTCGAACATGTACGTCTAAGTATGAGCTAAAAGTGCCATTGATACGTTGAGGTAATGCAAGTTTGCATACATGCTGAAAAACTCAATTTATATGCTTGAACATAGGAGTTACATACATTAGGATTATACAATTAATGTGTTTTAAAAGTATGGTATTATTATTATATTCCTTAAATAAGAAGTTGTAATATATATAGTGTTTTAGCTAAAAATTTGAATTATATTTCTTACACATTGAATGGACCATGTGGATGTATTAGGTTCCTTCTATAAATGAATTATGCCCGTAAATAAGGGACGGAACCATGAAAAGTATTGTATCTTCTATGATGAAATGAATTAGGTTAAGAAATTTTGTTGTAAATAGTGTATTCTAGGTATTCAATTGTTATGTTTTAAGCAAAGGGTTTATGTATAGGTTGAATATGTAATTATAAGGATTAAAGGTAGTGGGGATTATACATAAGTTAATGTTGTCATATAATAAATTGGTAGGGTTATGACACAATGAAGTTTTTATGTTTATGTTGTTGTATGATAAATTGATTTGTATGACATAGGCTAATATTGTCATATAATACTTAATCGGGTTATGGAGTAATGGATTACTTTATGTTCATGTGGTGATAAATAATAATTTGATTTGCATGAATGTATTGGATTATTAAATAATTAGATGATTTATGTAAATTGATTGTGACATAGGAATCTATGGTATTAATATATCATGTTTTATAAGTGAATTTGATTATGTTTTAATCGAATTGATTATACTAATGCATTAGGTTTTGTTGACTATGTATTATAAATGAATCGATAGTGTTAATGCTATAAAGGAATTGATTATGTTTGAAGTTGTAAGGCCTTATGTTTATAACTAAATTGATTATATTCATGTTGTTATATAATCTAGTTATTTATAGGCATGCATTCAATCTTACCATACAAGGAACCAGATCATGTCACTACTTTATGTTACAACTAATAAGTTTGAGATGTTATTTCATTGGGGTTAGATAATAAAAGGTCTTATGGTTTTATAAGGAATTAATTACATGAAGGAAGGTGTTTCATTCCTTCCTCACTTACATACTAGTTCCTAGCGAGAAAGTATCCCTACATAGCCATGATAAGAAGATGATTGGACGGATGGATTTGGTGAATTTACTAAAATTAATGATGGGAAATCGCTAAATGTTAACCGGAAAGACACTAAAAGGAGTTTTGATAGGCTCTTGAGAGGGTCAAACAAACTTAGAATACAGAAAATGAGGTCCATTAACATGACCAGCGTGAAAAGATGAACACAAGGACACTAATTTTGCAACATGATGAAGGAGTTAACAAATTTCAAAACTACAAACTTGACTTGACCTTGATGTGGTAATGGGAATTATGGAACTTGGAAAACTCACCGAAAGGGACAAATGAATATTATTTTGGTAAAATAAAGTATGGATACGATAAACATGATGAGTTGAATGCAATGATGCTAACCACCTAACATGGTGAAGCTTAAATGGAAAGACGACTAATTCCCATGATGCAACTCGATGAAACTATGATGACCCACATATGATTAGGCTTGGAAATATGCCAAAGGGGTCATATGGTAATAGAAATGGTGAAATGAGGTAAGGACATAAAGAGCTCCTTGACCTAGAAATGAGGGTACTGATGGAAGGACTAGGAGATAAATTTAATATGTTCATCTAAGTCGTTAAGTTCTGACACTTGGGAATCATATCAAGTTGAGAATCAACTTTATTCAAATTTATGGATTTGGAAGTAGTCTCATGGGAATGTTGAGTGACTTATGCATTGATTTTTGATGATGTGATAGTTACTTTTGATTTGGTAATTAGTGATTGTAACATACCAAGCTGTATTTTATTGAAGATTGTATGATTTTGATCTTCTCACCTTTGAGGAGAGGATAGTCAAATATATTTGAATTCTTAATTGGATTTTGTTGTGCTAAAAGTTGATTGGGTACCTATTGTGTGGATGTTGATGTGATCTAGATTGTAGTTAAATTGGATATCACGAATACGTGTGTATGACTAGGAGGTGTTGGAAATCTACATCAGTATTGACAATTATTGAAAAGTATTACTTGATTTACACTATGCGAAATTACTGTTGAATTATTGCGAATGTTTGGGAAACTTGTTGGAAGAAATATAAAATCAGAGATGGTAGAACAACCAGTGCTTATGTCCATGGAGATTTGACGAAAATAGAAGAGAATGGCATGAAGACTTGAATATGAAAGGAAAGTGAAAGTGGCATTGTATGTATGATAAAAATTAACTTTGGGACAAAGTTTCTATAAGAGGGGATATATGTAATGCCATCCTATGACTAAATTTGACTTTCAAACTATTGAGGGCACTTATTTGAAAGTGACCTGGTTGAATAAATGAAAATGAATGCTTTTATTATTTCATAGATATGAATAAATGTTGCTTTCATAATACTTTTATGATTCCATAGATGTGAATAAAGGCTTTGTTTGAATTTAAATATATTAATATAATGAATGATGTATAAATTTTAGCCTATGTTGAGAAATTGATAAATATTAATAAATTTGACATTGAATAAAGTCCATAGAAATTCAATTAAGATTATGGTCAAAAGTGAATAAAGCATGACAAGATATTATATTGTGTAGTGCTACTGATGTGTTCTTTGACTGTGTGTAGTGATAGGTATAACGATTTTCTAACTAACTCTCAAATGGAAGTAACAATTTCATAGAGAACAGAGAGCACAATTGAGAGAACGACAAGTGATTGTCGAATCTCACTAGAAAACCACGCATGAGTTGAAATCCCTATTGTATTTTCTCGGGTGGTGTGTGCCGTATGAGTAGGCCATAGCAATTGGTCACATGTGAGGATGTTGAGGGGCATGCAATAAGAAGAAACGCATTCCTCAAGCGCTATTAGTGTCACACAGGGTGTAGAAGATTGATTGGAGGTAACAAATCCTGCTTCTCTAGATCACACTCCCTGCAAAAAGAATGGAAATAAAATGATTGCTTGAAGGATCCATAGAAGTGGTACCTTGGCAATCAATAGAATAAGAAAGCATATGCATTGTAATTAGCATATAGGATTTTCATTTAGTTTATAATTGCAAAAGAAAAGGTAAGATAATTAAATTATTGTTGTTTAAACTAGAGTGTGGTTGTGTACATGTAATGAATAAAAGTGAATAAATAAAATAGGAGCAAGTAGAGTATAAGAGAATCTAAGAGATATTGTTTGGAGAAGTTGAGTTAGAATGCACGTGCACCCGTAATTAGGGGAATGGGAAAAAGGGAATAAACATACATCTAAGAGTAAAAAGAGGAACTCATGTGCACCTTCATGATAAGGTGACACATTCCCTTACTATATGAGGTCCAACATGTAGGAAATTAACAACTTCTCTAGATCATTCCCTTACCATATATTTTCCTAAGCTAGTGGAAAAAATATATTGTACGCTTGATATCTCTTTGACAATGATGCCAAAAATGTCATGTAAATTAATCACACAATTGATATTGTTTCCATGAAAAAGATCATAACTCTATTTCATGTATACAAAATTACATGTGGAAAATGCCCATCGTGTTGGTTGTGGAGCCTGATCTTCCTTATTTAAATTTTTTGTTTCAGTCGTGTCTGGATCCCATCCCATCATGGGGGGGGTTGGTGGGGATTCCTGCCCCAAAATAGTCTCCATGGGTGGTCCAGGGGGGGCGACGACTAGTTTGGGAGCCCCCTTTGGTGGGAGTTCGGGAGCAGTGCTGCCATAGCAAAAATTTCAAAAAAAATGCCTTGTAAAATGTTGTAATTTCATAGTCATGAATTGGTCAATAATGGGTGATTTATGGGCCCATGGTATTGGGTGTTCCATAGTATTTTCCCATGGTAATCAGTCTTTAAAAGGAAGGCATTGTAATATGGATGTGTATTGTAGCATTGAAAAAAGCTCTAATTGTGTGAGAGAGACTGTGAGAGAGTGATGATGAAGTTGCACCAGATGTGATACAAGTTGTATCCATTCATTTGTTGGATGGCATAATAATAAGGACTGGAAATTTCTGTGTGGACATATCCCATCTTGGGTCAACCACATTATATTGGTGTCTCTCTTGTATTGTGTTTATGTGATTTATATTTTCATCTTGTTTATTGTTATTGCTTTGGGATTCTGTTTTTCTAACAATTGGTATCAGAGCCAAAGGTCTATTTGGCAGATAGACTCATAGGAAAGAAGGGTTCTTGGTTCAAGTGGGAGCAATGGCAGAAGAAGGAAATTTTAAGGTAGATAAATTTAACGTCCAAAACTACCAGTTACGGAATATGCAAATTGAGGAATATTTGTATCAAAAGGATCTATTCCTATGATTAGGAGGGAAAATAAAACAATCAGTGACTCTGAAGGATGAAGAATGGGAGGTTCTGGACAGAAAGGAATTGGGAACAATACAACTATTCCTAGCTTCGTCGGTGGATTTCAATATTTCAAAAGAAAATACAATGGAGGGTCTTATGAGTGCATTAGGTAAGCTGTATGAAAAACCCTCGACCTCCAACGAGGTATTTCTAATGAAGCATTTATTTATTATGAAGAAGTCAGAAGGTGGATCCATTGCTGATCATTTAATTGAATTTAATACAATTACAAATAAGATAAGTTCTGTAAAGGTGAACTTTGATGATGAAGTTAGGGCTCTTCTAATCTTGTGCTCATTTCCAGAAAGTTGGAATGGCTTGGTTATGGCTGCAAGTAACTCTGTCTCTGGTTCAGAAACTTTGAAATTTGATGATATTTTTGGTGTTATTCTTAGCGAGGAATTGCGAAGGAAAAACACAGGGAGACATCAAGTAATGCATTGACCATGGAGAGAAGGGGGAGAGAAAGGGAGAGGGGAAATAGCCTAGGTAATTGCAGTAAGTCTAGGAAGGGAAGATTTGGTTCAGTCTCCTGTTGGTAAAAGAGAATTGCATAATAAATGGGTTTACAGGTTGAAGGAAGAAGATGGAGGAAATAAGTGGTACAATGATAGACTTGTTGTAAGGGGTTTTGCATAGAATAAAGATATATATTTTGATGAAATATTTTCTCCTGTTGTTAAAATTACTTCAGCTAGAACTATTTTAAGTCTAGTGGTGGTAGAAGATTCTCATCTTGAACGGTTATATGTAAAAATAGCTTCTCCATGGGGATTTGGAGGAAGAGATTTATATGCAACAACCATGGGGGTGTAAGGTCAAAGGGAAGGAGAATTTGGTATGCAAGTTGAAGAAGATATTGTATTCCCTAAAGCAAGCTCCAAGGCAATGGCATTTGAAATTTGACAGGTTTATGACAAAACAAGGTTATAGTAGATTTCATTCTGACCACTGTGTTATTTCAAGAGGCTAGATAATGGAAGATATATTATCTTTTTATTGCATATGGATGACATGCTTGTTGCAGGGTTTAACATGTAGGATATAAATATGCTTAAAAGGAATTTAGCTAATTCATTTGCAATAAAGGATTTGGGTGCTTCAAAGAAAATCCTTGGTATGAGAATAACAAGAGATGGGAAAAATCACAAATTGACATTGTCTCAGGGTGAGTACATACCAAAGGTGTTGGAGAGGTTTAGAATGCAGAAAGAAAAACCAGTTAGTACACCTTTGGCGAGCCATTTAAAACTAAGTAAGGAGATGTGTCCCAAGACACAGGAAGAGATAGATTACATGTCCAAGGTTCCCTATTCATCAGTAGTTGGCAGCTTGATGTATGCCAGGGTGTGCACAAGACCAAATATTGCACACATAGTGGGAGTTTTGAGAAGGTATATGAATAATCCAGGTAAAGAACATTGGAAGGAAGCATAGTGGATTCATAGGTATTTTAGATGTACTACCACTCATGCATTATGTTTTGGAGGTTCAGACACTGTTCTACAAGGATATGTTGATGTAGATATGGCATGTGATAAAGATAGCAGGAGGAGCACCACATGATATGTCTTTATTGTAGGTAGAACAACAGTAAGTTGGATTTCGAAACTACAAAAGGTTTTTTCACTTTCAACAATGGAAGCAAAGTATTTTGTTGCTACAGAGGCTAGTAAAGAGATGATTTGGTTCCATAGGTTCATGGAGGAATTGGGTAAGAAGTAGGAGAATAGCAGGTTTTACAGTGATATCCAGAGTGCCATTCATCTTGAAAATAACTCATCCTTCCATTCTAAGACTAAAGATACACAACTCAAGCACCATTTCGTATGGTCTTTTTTGGAAGATGAATTGTTGAAGCTAGAAAAGATACACACTAGCTAGAATCATGCAAAAATGTTGACAAAGGTGGTAACCAAAGAGAAATTGAGTTCATGTTCAGTTTCAGTTGGCCTTCAAGAATGAAGAAGAAGATGAGAAATTTTCCAGATTCAAGCTTCATATCATATTCCAGCAAGTGCAGCAGTGGTGGAGTTATTGTGATCAATCTCCAAGTGGGATATTGTTGGTTGTGGAGCTCGATCTTCCTTATTCAGAGGTTGTGTTTCAGTTGGGTATGGATCCCATCCCATGATGGGGGGTTTTGGGGGCATTTGACCCCCAAAATAGTTTCCATGGGGGGTCCAAGGGGGGCGACGAATAGTTTGGGATCCCCCCCCTAGCGGGGGTTCGGGGGAAGTGCCCCCATAGCATAAAATTTTGGAAAAAAATGCCTTGTAAAATGTTGTAATTTCATAGTCATGATTTGTTCAATAATGGGCGATTTATGGTCCCATGGTATTGGGCGTTCCATAGTATTTTCCCATGTTAATTGCTCCTTAAAAGGAAGGCATTGTAATATGGATGTGTATTGCAGCATTGAAAAAATCTCTAATTGTGTGAGAGAGACTATGAGAGAGTTAAGAGGAAGTTACAGTGGATGTGCACCAGGTTGTATCCCTTGATTTGTTGGATGGTATAATAATAAGGAATGGCAATTTCTATGTGGACGTAGCCCATCTTGGGTGAACCACATTATATTGGTGTCTCTCATGTATTGTGTTTATCGGATTTATATTTGCATCTTGTTTATTGTTATTTATCTGCGATCCTTTTTTTCTAACACATCGACATTCTATATTTAGAGACCATTTTCAGGTTCTTAGAGAAAAAGTACTATTATGCTTGATAGCATATAGAGGTCTTAATATTTTTCTATATAGTAGTCAAATACAAAAACTATGGGAGGGTACTCAAATGAAACAAAATTCTCATATATGTTTTGCATGAAATAAAAACAATAACTTAAGAAAGGGAGTATCAAGGTATTCCAATCTCCAATAATTTTTAATCCTTAGGATGGACTAGGCCCCTTGAGATGTTTCTGTGTTTTTTTCCTTCAATATGTAGTATATAGAGACATTATTTATAGAGTTATACAATAATATGGTCTCATCATATAGGGTGAGGAAAGTGTAGTTCTACAATTTAAATTTCGTATAATCCAATTGATGACCAACTAGGATTCACCAAAAATATAGAGAGGGATGATCTCACATTCTATAGCAAATGTTAAAAACAGTTTCAAGGCCATAGTTCAAAAACATTATTTGAACCTTGTCCAACATTATATTTAAATTATAGCGAATTTGTTCTTGATATGTATATAAAACAACCAAAACCTACAATGCTATTCCCCCCCAAGATGCACCATCAATGTAAGCGTAAGGATTACTCATAGTCATAACAATAATTCTTTCCATTGGTACTCTTGGTGGTTTCATTGTGGCCTATAAATTGCATTCCTTTACAATATTTAATCTTTGAATGGTTACAAAAAATGGGAGCGGTACCTTATTCTTAAAGAGAGTAGCATTATGTTCTAGCTAGATCCCACATGCCACACTAAGAGGGGGAGAATATAAATCCTTTGTATTTGAATTGACACACTAGTTCTTAATACCATCCTTAATGGTGTTTACCTTCTAAATACCATTTAGGCATGTTAATATTATAGTATAATCTCAAAATTTCCAAACAAATGGGCATGACAATATCAAGTGAAAAATTGATTCATCCTAGCAAAGGCATAAATTACACTTGCTAGGACCTACTAAAGCCCTCCTTTGGAGAATCTCCCATATTGGAAACATGTTTTTTAAGAGTATCCACATAAATATGTTGGTATTATATGGGTCTTATATTGGCACATAAATATTATCCTCCACCTCCATTTTCGATGCCCCAAATCCTCTACATAAGTAAGCATAGAATAATAAATTTCAGGGGCATATTCCTTGTAACAGTGCTTTAACCAGAGGAGTGAATCTACTTTTTCCTTGGTCATAACATGGAAAGTTGAAAATAGCATGGTGAAGCAATACCATTTTTACAAACTTCCTTATTAAATCAAATCATAGAAAGGCACTTGACAGCTAGTACTTGTGTTAAATGAAGGAATTTTGATGGTTTGTTGCCTAATCCTAATAGTAAATTCTCCTTGCTCACAAATGTATAATCATATGAGGAGGAAAGAGAAAATTATTTTTACATCCAATCCATGGATCCAACCTAATTTGACCATGCAATGCATTAACAAAATTTCAATATAAGTAATTTATAATAAATGGAAGGGAATTTAGTTGAACCTTATAGAATGAAGAAATATTTTGAGTAGAAGTATTTGGATGAAAAATCTAGTCAACTAGAAATTCCACAAAAATGTAATTCATTTGAATAAAACAATCCTAGAATCCATTCGATTTTATCATTCACCATATGATCTTATATGCTATATATTTTGAGTACAAGAAAATACTTTTTAATTCCCAACCCTCTTGAGATTTTGCAAGAGCCGCTCTTTTCAATTTAACCAAGGGAAGACCCTAATTGTCCCCATTACCAGAAAAAGTAGACTTTAAAGATATTCTTACATGTTTATCAAGGATACGTTTTGGAATTCATGTTATAATAGACCAAAAAATAATTGGATCTGGCAAACTTGATTTTACTAGGGCCAGGTGCTCCTTCCAGATAACCATCAACCACTACGAATGGAACTTAACTTTTAATTTATTGATAATCTAGAGCCAATCCTTCTTATTATAATTGTTGTACTTTAGAAAAAATAAGAGGCATTTTACCCCATAATCAAGATCTACTATTGAAAAGAAAAGATCGATTACAAGTAGACCCTATCACAATCCTCTATCCCATGATGTAAAATGGAATATTTTATTGACAACAACCTACATACTTTTTATTGCACAAAAGAGATCAATAACATCCTTGAGACTTTTATATCCTATTTGTCCATTGATATAAAGAGTAAAATTTCATCTACAAAATGTAAATGAGTCAAGGAACATGAATTTGCAATCTTAATTTCTTTGATTAGTCCATTTCGATGACCATATTTAATAAAATGAAGAAAATGTTCCACAACTAAGAGGAAAGAAAGGGGGATAGTGCGAAACATTGTTGAATCACTCACTAATGATTAATAAAAACAAGTGGTAGAATACTTTATTATGGAAACAAGGGGGACCAATTAGGTAACACATGTCCTGCTCCAAGATATAAAGGGGATATCAAATCATAGATGAATTAGAAGGAGAGGCAGGAAGAGCTAGGCTAGAAATAATTTTTTATACATAAATATTTGTAAATTGTAAGCATACTAGTTGATTGCAATCCCTCTTGTGCAACCCCCACTACATCATTAATGTGTCTTCCTTCTAAAAATAAAAAATGATATTCATAGATATTATGAGATAGGAAGGGATTCAGTTTTATTGCAATAACTTTTTATACAATACTATAAACAAAATTACACAGAGATATCGACCATAGATAGCTAAAATAGACATGATTATCTACCTTGGTATGAGGGATAAGAAAGAAGAGTTAAAGGCTGGAAAAAAACTTACCCAAATTTTTGGATTCATCAATTACACCTCGAAGGTCCTCCCTAATGAAATTAAATAAGCCTAGGAGGAATTCAACTAGAATCCAATTAGGACCTAGAATTTAATACTGGTAGAATCTATGGAGAGAAAAGTCTAGCTCATCCAAGAGAATATCTACCATAATTTCCTCATTATCTTGAGCATTGGAAAATTGTTGTAAATCCACTCACCTTCAAAATATCAACAATTGAGGGTCAATTTATGGCCTTGAATAAATTTTTAAAATATCATGTTTCATATTTTTTTATCCCTTTAGTACCTAAAAAACTAATCACCATCTAGGGTTGTGATTTTCCATTTTGAATTGGATCATCATCTTAACAAATATTTGAAAATATTATATTGTTTCTTCACAAACCTTAAGCTAGAGGGCTCTGCTTTTGATATGCCATTAATTTTATTGTATAAGGAAGAGTTTCTTCTTTTCCTTAATGGATTTCAATTCCTTCTTTGTGTGATCATTTATATATCCAAAACCTTTATTGTTGTGGAACTAGATCCTTAATCTCATCGAGGATTCTTTCTTCTCTATTTTTTTTTTCTTTAGATCATGTAATAGACTCCTTCTTGGACCTTTTAAAATCAGCCAAGAATTTGAATGTCATTCAATTAGGAGAAAAGGCTATTAGGATAATTAATACTCCATCCTTATTCTACTTAGCATTATTTTCTTTTTCCTAGTAGTTGATGATATAATTTCCCCCATAGTGGTGTTCAGAAGTCATCTAGGACCTATTATCCATGTAATGCACCCTGCATGCATCATTTTAGGACCACCAGAGTTAGTTCCCTACATTTTGGGATCCAACTCAATGATCTAGTTTAGTCCACCTGAGTTAGCTAACTCCTGTGGGGGGTTTGTGCTTTGATTTCCATTGTTTATGAAATAATGCACCCCTTTCTGAGTAATTTTCATGAAAAAATCACTAATGCGCCCTTCTTGGTCAATTAAATGATAATAGCTTCAATTAACCGAGATTTGGTTTAGTTGAGTTGAGTTTGGGTCTTCCGAAGCACTCCAGTGGTGAAAATTCCTAAGCAAGACAAACTGAGACTTTAATTCTCCTAGGATATTCAAATTCTCTCTATTGTAAAATATTTTTGGACTATACTAATTAATTGATAATGTTACACATTTCTGCTTCCATCTGAGTTCCAATGCATGATTAATTTTACTGCTCTTTTTACTGTTATTTTCACTGTAATTCACCTTTTCTGCTCATTATTTCACTATGGGATATTCTCAGCTCTATCATCCTTCTATATTATAGAATTTAACATGGTATCATAGCCTTGTAGGTTGAGCAACTGCATCCAGTAGCACACCAGAAGTAGAGGAGTTTCCACAGAAGTTCGTGGGAAAGGCATCTTGATAGACTTGGTTCTGCCAACGAAATATTCCCTAGTGTGATGCACTCTCGAAGGTGTCTACTGTCATATTGCAGATCTCTGCAGAATCAATAAATGAGTCTATTTCCAAAATTGAAAGTTTTTTACAGGATATTGAATGCTTTTCAGCGTAGCAGTAGCAACAGTTTTCAGTTTGTATTCGCTCTAGCATTTTCAATGGAGAATTTGAATGCTCATATGTCTCTGAGGATCCTAACACCCTTCAATTCTCTTGATTGGAGGGCTGAAATGAAGATGGTATTGCGCAACAAGAGTCCATACAAGGTCAGAATGCGTAAGAAGGTCAAACCTTAGGCATTTTTTGAGAAGGCCAAGTATCTAAACAAATTAGATGAAGTGTTTGGTTTCATTTGTATTCATATTTTCAGATATTTTCTCTTCCACCTTGATGGATTGAAGACTCCAAGAGAGGTTTGGTTTAAGCTTGAGACCCTCTTTGGAAAGCAATATGAGTTGAGGGGCCATATTCTGGAGAAAGAGATAATTTCTCTTCAACCCAACAATTTCAAACCATACAACAATTCTTCTCTAAATTCAAATCCTTGTTCATGCAATGTAAACAATGTGGCATTGAGAAGAAGGATGAGCAGCCGGTGTTACCCATTCTAAGAAAGCTTGGTCCGGAGTTTTAAATATTTGTTTCTACCTTCCATGTAGGGATATTATCGATCCCCAACTAAAAATTCCATCCTTGGATTCATTAACTGAATCTCTCATCCAAGAACAAGACAAAGTGATCCAGATGGGCACCTTGAAGGCCTCCAAAAATCAATCTCTTATGGATGTAGAGTCAAGAAGTATGAATGATAAAGGGAAGAACAAAGGTAAAGAGAAGAATCAATTTGAAACCAAGTAGAATGCAAATTCTAATCCATTGGAAGGAGATTTAGGCTCCAAGCAGGATAAGCAAAAGAAATTTGAGAAATCCAAGTGTACATACTGTAAGAAAAGTAACCGTCCTGAGAGCTCTTGTATGAAGAAGACCATAGATCAAATGGAAAAACTCCTTGAACAACAAAACGTTTCCCTCCCAAGAAGGCACAAGGAATACTGATCCAGGAAGCAAGTCAGAAGAACATGAGAGATGCCATGCATTGAAGGCTGGATTCTCATAATCCTCAGCCTTCCTTATTGATTTTGGAGCCTCCAACCACAGGGTTTCCTCCAGAGAGCCATTTTATACTCTAGATATCACCGATGGACCTAGCATTCACATCAGAGATGATTCTCAAATATTTGCAGAAAGGAAGGGAACAATAAAACTTGAGTGTGGAAAGTTCAACAATGTCCTGTATGTGCCTTCTCTAGCAGCAAATATGTTGTCTTCTTATTCGATGACTCACACAGGTTCACCAAAGAAAGTAGTATTTGGACTTGACATAGTTGAGGTTACAGAGATCTCATCTGGGAAGTTGATATCCAAAGGTGTTTCAAGCCATTTCTCCAAGGAATATGAGTTCTCTTGTTTTTTTCATATTAACATCAAAGTACTCTCTTGACTCATGCAAATGAGACAAGTAGACTCTAGCATGAAATATTCAGACACCTAAACTTCAAGTACTTGCAGTAGTTGCACAAGGAAGATATGGCTTAAGGTTTTCCCCACATAAA
The DNA here is from genome assembly GCA_027924585.1 of Larix kaempferi. Classification (NCBI taxonomy): domain Eukaryota; kingdom Viridiplantae; phylum Streptophyta; class Pinopsida; order Pinales; family Pinaceae; genus Larix; species Larix kaempferi. The sequence goes on from BSBM01001879.1 coordinate 5,801,959, forward strand.
GTTCTCTTAAGGTATTTGCAAAGGTTGCTTGGTAGGGAAGCATCCAGAGCGAAAGTATGATGTTGGGAACAAAAGGATATCCTCCTCTACACTTGATTTGATACAAAATGATGTTTCAGTACCAATTCCCACAGCCTCTATAAATGGATCTAGATACCTAAATCTGACCTTCATAGATGACTACTCTAGGTTCTATTGGATCTATTTTCTTAAGAAGATGTCTGAGGTATTTGAGACCTTCAAAGTCTTCAAATCCTTAGTTGAGAACACTGTTGGGAATAATATCAAAGCACTCAGATCTGAGAATGGAGGAGAGTACATCAAGAAATATTTGTAGCAGTATTGTGCTTCTGAGGGAATCCAAATGAAACATTATGTCCCATACACATCGTAGCAAAATGGTGTAGCTAAGAGAAAGAATAGTTCATTGAAAGAGATGGCTATCTACTTGCTTGAATAAAGGTATCTTCCATCAAATATCTGGGAAGAAGTAGTGAATTGTGCCACATATATTTAGAATAGGGTACCCCACAAATAGGTTTATCGGGTCACTCCATTTGAATCATTGAAAAGACACGAGCTCGATGTCTCTCAGGTGAGGTTTTTTTGATCCAAGACATGGGCTAGAATCCCCACTGACAAGAGAAAATAACTTCAACCTCAAAGTAGAAAATGTATTCTGCTTGGATATGCAGAGGATGCAAAATCTTACAAGCTAATGGAGATTCCAACCAAAAGATGCTTTATTGAAAGAAGTTTCAAGTTCGATGAAGATCCATTGCAAGATCTACAGCTAGTTGAAGATCAATGTATAACTAATTTACCTCTTCCATTTTCTCCTAATGATGTTTTTCAAATCATCCACATTTAGATTCTGAATAAGAGGATGAAAGTAAATCGGATCTAGTTATTGAGTATGAAGATCAAGCAGATCTAGATCCAGATCTAGAACCTACTCCCAATACAAAGCCTAAATGGGCTCAAACACTTCTTGAGGCTGCTTGGAATATTGATGGAGATCCATATGACTATAGCAAAACAAGATCTCAATACCAAGATGCAAATATTGAACTATGCCATACAGATTCACTTATCCCTAAGAGGTACTACATGATGGTGGGATCTAATCCACAATCCTATAGAGAAGCTTTCCATGATCCGAGAAGGAAGGCATCAATGGATGAAGAATTTGAGTCACTACATAACAATTAGACATGGAATCTTGTCTCTCTTCCCCCAAGGAAAAATCTAGTTTAGTGCAAATGGATATTCAAAACCAAGCTTGCATCTGATGGATCTACAACCAAGTACAAAGCTTGGTTGGTTTCAAAGGGGTAATCACAAGTTCAGGGTTTTGACTACAATGAGACATTTGCTCCTATAGCAAGAACGGATTTAGTGAGATTGGTTTTCACCATTGCAGCTTTGAATGCATGGGAGGTATATCACATGGATGTAAAGAGTGCCTTCATGCATGGTGACTTAGAAGAATATATCTATATGAAGCATCCTTATTGGTACACTAATGATCCATCCTTGTTATGCAGACTAAGGAGATCATTGTATGGGATCAAGAAATTATTAAGGGCATGGTATGCCAAGATGGATTCTTTCTTGCTGACACAAAAGTTCGAGAGATGCAAATCTGACTGCAATGTCTACATGCAGCAAAAGGGAGGTTTCCTTCTATTGATTTTTTTGTGTGGATGACTTGCTCATCACTAGTGGTTCATCTACTGGGTTGACGAACATGAAGTCTGCTTTGAGTAAATCCTTTTCCATGGAAGAGATAGGAATGTTGAAACAGTTTATTAGCATTGAAGAAACTCAAAATGCTTCAGGAATCATGATTTCATAGTCTAGGTATGGATCTGACTTGCTAAAAAAATTCCACATGATTGATTGCAAAGCTGCAACCTTGGCTTTCCTATCTGGCATCAGGTTGGAAGAAGGCGGTTATACTCCCTTGGTTGATAGCACTTTGTACAGATAGTTTATTGGTATCTTGTTGTACTTGATACATTCCGAATGAGATCTATTATATGATGTTGGTGTTGTGGCTAGGTACATGTAGGAGCCACATGATTTGCATTGGAAGGAAGCAAAGAAGATCTTGCAGTATGTGCAAGGTACGAGAGAGTTTGGTATACATTATTCTATTGGTGCTTAGTTAGATCTGGTTGGTTTTACTGACTCAGACTGGGTTGGAGACAACAATGATAGGAAATCCACTTCAGGATATGTGTTCATGTTGGGATGAGGACCAATATGCTGGTCAAGCAAGAAGCAAGCAACACTCGCACTCTCTTCAGTAGAAGTAGAGTACATAGGGGTTGTGAATACAATTATTCAGGAAGTTTGGTTGCATGGGATCTTGAAAGGGTTTGGCATTCACATTTCTCCTTCAGTAGAAATTTTCTGTGATAATCAAAGTGCCATCAAGATCTCCAGTGATTCAGTTCAGAATCAAAGGAACATACATATTAAGGTTCACATGCACTACATCAGGGAACTAGTGCACAATAGGGCCATCTCACTCCATTATTGTCCTATAGAGGAGGTGATTATAGACATATTCACAAATCCTTTCACGCATAAGAGATTTGATTATCTGAAATCTCTACTTGGTGTGAAAGTTTCTTGAGCTCTCTGCTATCCTATTTTTTAGGGGGGGTTTTCCCATGAGGTTTTCCCCATTTCCTTGTTTCATGGACAATTATTCCTTTTTTTATCATTTATTTGATTGTATGGGTGACCTTGGGTCTCAATAACTAAGGCCTAGGATGTCCAAGTTTTAATTAAGGTGGGGTGTTAAGATAATTAATACTCCATCCTTGTCCTACTTAACATTATTTTCGTTTTCCTAGTAGTTGATCATGTCATTTGCACCCTAGTGGTGTGAAAATGTCATCTAGGACCCATTACCCACCTAATGCACCCTGCATGCATCATTTTAGGACCACCATAGTCAGTTCCCTGGATTTTAGGATCCAAGTCAGTGATATGGTTCAGTCCACCTGAGTTAGCTGACTCTTGTGGGGGGTTTGTGCTCTGATTTCCACTGTTTGTGATCTAATGTTCCCTTTTCTGAGTGATTTGCATGAAAAACTCACTAATTCACCCTTCTTGTTCATTTAAATGATAGTAGCTTTAGTTAACTAATATTTGGTTGATTTGAGTTGAGTTTGGGTCTTCCGGATCACCCCAGTGGTGACAATTCCTATGTTAGAGAAACTAAGACTTAAATTATGATAGGATATTCGAATTCTCTCTATTGTAACATATTTGTGGACTATACTTATTAATAGATAGTGTTACACATTTTTGCTTCCATCTCAGTTCCAATGCATGATTAATTTTATTTCTCTTTTTACTGCCATTTTCACTATAATTCACCTTTTTTGCTCATTCTTTCACTCTGAGGTATTCTCAACTCTATCATCCTACCATGTTCTAGAATTTCACAAAGGCATCATAAGGGGAGAAAATATATTTAATATTTGCAACAAAATTGTCATCTTTTGTCCATCTAGGAATCAACTTCAAAGCACTAGGAGGTTTCATCTCTTCACACATCAGATCCAGGATTATGGGAAAGTGATGAGAACCTCCACCCTGAGAAACACACAATATAGATTTTATTTCTTTATTAAGAAAGGTTTCTAATATTATAAATTTATCAATCCTCTTGTATACCCAAGCCTCAACAACAATATTGTTGAAACAAGTCGGATTTAAAATAATAGCAAGAATATCCACCAATCCCAATTCCTCTTGTTTGTAGATAGAGAGGTCTAAAAGGCCTTACAAATAAGAATCTATTCCCCAAAACTTTGAAGCACAAATAAGAAGTTTTATGTTGCTACCCAAAAATAGTAAATATTGAAAAATACAACTCCTTTGTAAAAGGCAGTTCTAGAAATATCTCCTATCCGAATAGGGACCATATGCATTAAGAAAAATGATTTATTTTCCAAATTCCCCTAGTAGAGAGAGATACTAGGTTATATATAAACTTTAAGACTTCAACCCTATCAATAAATCTTTGAATCTATCACTTAGGCTCAGAGTGGCAAAGTACCAAGCATACAAAAGTTTTTTAAGATCTTCAATTAACCTACAACCATTAATCATTATTTATTGGGGAAAAAAATGTCAAGGTTTCCTGGTGTGGTGCGACATTTTAGAGAAAACATTTTTTAGGGATTTGTTGACCCTCATTAGTGAAGGGAGAGAAAAATAATTGTGTATTTTGTCCTCAATTTGTTTTTTGAAGATAATTACTTACATGAAAGGGCTTCCTTGCTAGATAGATGATAAGCCTCAGACAAGAAGGATTTCCACCCTTTGAGCATATCCTTTAGAGTGAATTCCTGAACTGCTTCAAGGACTCCAACAAAACAGTTAGAAGTATCAGAGGGATTTTTTTTCAAGACCTCAGATTGTACTTTGGTCTCCTTGATTTCTCCTCCTCGTAATGTAAATGTTGTTTTTTAAACTCACCAAATAGATTATATTTTTTTATAAGGATATTGGAACATACGAAGTGGATTTCTTATCATGGAGAGGGAAATAATAGGATATAGGAAGTATGCAATCCCCCTAAAATATTTTTTGCAGGGAGATCCCCATCCTAGTAGTATCCAACCTCCCAAATTTTAAAATATTTTTTGACTGAAGAATAAGAGAGGGAAATTTATCACAGACCAACATATCCACTCCTGGAGAGTTAGTAAGCAGGAATGTGGGAAATAACATTATCATTTTAGACCTCATTACCAGGTCAATGCACTGATTTACTACATAGGACAAGGAAAGGATCCTTATCACCCTCATGAGATTTTTTTCAAGGTAGGATTAGGCACCACTTTTCTTCAAAGACCCTGCCAAACAAGTTCCCGTCAAGGGGGGATGTAGTTATTGTCTTAAAATAATCAAGTACCAAATAATTCTTGACTATTTACTCACATTAATATGGGAGTGCATATTTGGCATCCAAGTGATCATAGAGGTCACACCTGGTACATTAGAAAGGGATTTCTTGATTGTCAAGATATTGACAATGCTCCAATTCTCCACCATCTATTATAATAGATTTTTCTAAACCTTTATTTAATTCTATCTCAACAAGATATTGGAAACTATGAAATACCTATTTGATTATAATATGGGTTAGACTCATAGAATAAACCCAAGGAGTTATTGATAAGTGAAAACAACTCCTCTCACTAGAAAATGAGTGGAAAACTAGGGTATCTCACCCAAATCAGACTAAAACTCACCCATTTAGTATTGGAATATAAGGACAAGGTTGAATTCTTAAATAAAATAGGTCTATTAATAATCTCCATTCAACTTATAGCAATCAATGTGAAGAAATCCTCCTATTGGAGCATGAGTGCAATCCATCCCCCAATAATGCTAAAACTCACAACACATAACCTAAAATGATTTGTAGTTACTTTTACACCAATGATTTTAGGCTTTGAATTCCAACTCTTTTGTCATTAATTATTCCCCAAAAAAATCCTCCATCCTTTGTTTCATTCAAATGCATATCTTCACCTAGAACTAGGTTGAAATCTTCTAGATTCATTTTCATCATGTTATGATTCTTCCTGTGTTCTCTAGTCAAATTTCATGTTTACAAGAGAGGAAGGGAGGCCCCAAAGTCCAAGGAAGTAGATAGATTCATGTTGGAGTGAAGAAAACTACAAAATAAATAAGAATCCATACATGTTGCAATCATACCAACTCGAGGGGAAATCTCATCAAAGCCTAGAACATTCAGGTTTAACTCACAGCTAAATAAAGAGAAATATTCATGAAATCCATAGGGTGACAAAGGGTAGTGTTTTAGGCCTATTGGGTGATATATGGGATATACCAAATAACAAGATACATTATGTGGAAACGCCCCTACGGCTGCTATATGTGGTAAAGTTTATTGCAAAAGATAAAATGAGAATATTGTAGTTGATGTTTTGTTCATAAAAGCAATGTTCCAAGTTCATTCCTATAAAAATGCATGAAAACATTTCTTAGGAGTTGAAACTAAATTCTAGAACATAGTAGGAAGAATATAAAATTCAATTGTAGGCAAGCTAGAACATGGTTTCTTCCATCAACAAATGCTCATAAATGAGGCACATTTTCATAAAAGCAATGTTCCATCTTCATTAGCAACACTAGCTTAAACATATGCAAAAACATTAACAGATACAAATAAATATTACACATATGCTTATATGTGCTACAAGGGAAAAGAAAAATTAGCCAAATACTATGCACAGTGTATCAACTCTATTAAGTAGTCAAAGATGATCATTTTTTATAATTGAATAGAATATGAGAAAAGTGGATTTGAAAAAATAAAGGATATCCATAGTAAAATATAATAATAACGATAGTTTTACAATCCCTTGGACCAAGAGCAAAGAGCATGTGGTAGCATAAAGCAACTTGAAAATTATGGACACTTGTGGAAAAATATTATCACAACTATAATTTTACGATCTCTTTGAATAACAACAACACCCATTTTTCAAAGCAATGGAAATTGAAATTTAAAGGACATTCATGGAAAAATATTCTCACAATTATAGTGATCAATGTAATGTGTACATGCATAATCTTTAATACCTTGTCCACACTTGGAATCTTAATCCCTTTAAGTGGAAGAAATATTCAAAACGTTTAGTGCAAGGGAACTTTGTCATCTATACATCAAAGTTTGAGTTTGGGAAACATATGATAAGAAACCAAAGTTTCTTGTTATCTTGTTAGTATCAACTAACACATGTTAATTTTGGGATAGCACAAATAGATGAAAGTATATGCCTTATGGACTTGTTGGACCTAGCTAATTTACTACTCGTTTGTAGACTAAAATATGAATAATTAAAATAAATTAAAAATAAAAAAACTTAGGAGTATTGGTATATCCATGTATGTACTACTACAAATATAAGCATGATAATTTTATTTTTTTACCAATAGTAAATAGAGACAATCCATATGGAGGACATTTTGTCTTAGCCTGAAATAAATCAACATCATGTCATCGTGTAGGAATAACTGTAAAATCTAGACCAATACACAATTTATATCTTATGAATAGAGACGTTCAGAACTAACAAACTCAGAATATTTTATTGTGTGTAGCCGCATAAAGAGAATGTGTATTCAACCCTTTAATAATAACTAAACCATTAAGACATTTCATACAAAACAAAGTTGAAAACATAATGGCCAATATGATTGTATAATAGAAGAGTTAAATACAGGAAATTGATTCATATTTATTTTTCTACAATATAATCTATTGATTTATCAGTCAACAAAATTTGATAGTTAGGCCAAAAAAATGAATAACTATAAGAAACTCAATTCCTTGACTCAACATCAGTCTCATAAATGGGTATAAATGTATAGGTGGACACTTCAAAATGAATTGTTCCTCAAACTTGATCTTATGGAGATTGCATAGATGACAAATATGTGAGACCTAAGGATATGGTGGTTATTGGTAATACATAGGTGGTGGGAGTAAAATATATATTATTTATATATTAGATCCTAAGGCCATGGATCCAATGGAATGAAATGTAGTTAGTGCAAACAATGATACCATCCCCAGCAACATTCATGCTATCACAGGAGGTTTGGTTCAATGTATATCAACATCATAATGGATTCTAGGTTGGGTGAGAGTAAGAAATGTAAAAGTGGCTTCAAGCAAGTCATCTATGGTAGCTTTGGGGAAGTTTTCGAAACTAACTTTGGAGGTCGAAACTCTCAGCAAATATCTATGTTGGCCTTTTCTAAACGTCACACACACAACACTATAGAAAGAACGAAATATTCCCACTTGAGCTATAGAGTAACTCACTTATCTGCATGCCATAAGTATTCAAAATCAAACAACAACACTATTTAAGAACTAATTTTTACTGTGGTTTAATATACCAATAGTGTACACTAAGTAAAGGAAATAAAACATCACTATTGAGCATAAATGGACAATTATTCATGAAACATAATTAATTTTTATCTATGCTTCAACAAAAGAACTTGAACTATGCATTAGATTAAAGGATAGTGGGAGGTCCCTAAATCCACAAAAATTGATTTGGAATTTGGACTATAGACATATACTTGGGAATAGTCTCATAGCTACAATGTATAGTGGTCAAATTAGAAATATAGTAAATGTGAAATGTAGACAATCAAATATGTAGAGAAAACCATATAATACAATGGGATGTTGAGTAGGAAAGAGAACTCTAATAGAGCCACAAACATTTATGTATTCTTACGCCTTGGAAAAAAGCTTAAACATAGCCATATAGGTAAATATGGATCAAAAGGACATTTATTATCATGACGATAAAAATATAAGCTCCAAACAATAACAACAAGAAAGTATGAATCCAGATACCGTTCTTTTTTCATATTTACCCTTATAATTCCCAGAGGTAATCAATTGACAGCTATAATGTACACTGGTGAATTTACCAATAGCCATGAATTAAAAGCAAATTGCAACTATGGCTAAATAGAAAAGAAAAGAAAACATGAGAAGAACAACATAAAAGCATCAAATAAAAAACTATGATTTAGAGATACTTTTCCAAGGTTGGAAAATCAATAATCCATATCAATTATGTTGTCACCTAAACTAAGAATTCAAAAGTAACACAAATTATATTGTTGACAAAACAATGTAAACATATAGCATATAAAAAATTATATCACGAAATAAGTTTTCATTATGCAATTTTATGACATTCAAGGCACGGTATATTTTGACAAAATATTGAAAGTTGTCTATGTTAAAAGTCTATGACCATTATTTTTGCATAGACGCTAAACACATGGCAAATTTTCTTTTAGCTGTAAAAAAAGAAATACATTTGTATTTAGCATAACACTGATTTCAAAATTGTCAAAGTAAAAAATACCATGGAAAATAGGTTTTCCCACCAAAGTTGTTTATCATAGCCAACAAAAATCTATGATGTCATAGTTCAAAAGTAGTACAAAAGAAATAGTTTGTGATGCACCTACAATAATTAATTAACAAGAAAATGCGAAATAGCAGAAATGACAGAACTCAAAATCACTTGTATATTGATCACAAGCCACTTCGAGGGGGAAACCTCCTTTGAGCAAGCTCAATACAATTAACTTCACGGTGCCTTCATAGGTCTCAACACACACTTATATACTAATTATAGGTTCCAATAATATGGGTCAAAACCATGGGCTGTTACAAACTATGGATCAACAATACTACGGGCGACTTACAAAGCATATGCGCCAACAACAATAACATAAACTATTGATCAACAAATACTACGGGACGACTTACAAAGCATATGCGTCCAACAACAACATACTAACAAAGCAAAGACATGGGTTCCTAACATCCCCTCCCCCTTAAAAAAAGCTTTGTCCTCAAAGCTTTAGATGTGGAAATTGTTGTTGAATCTGAAGGAGTGGTTCCCATGTAGCATCCTCTGGTTGCATGCCATGCCACTGAATTAAGACCTCTGTGATAGAGCGAGAGCGAAGCTGATGCGTGCGCCGATTGAGGATGGCCTCTGGCTCCAAAAGGATGGATCCTTCATTATCCAGTTCGGGTAAAATCGTTTGTCCACTGATGTTGGTGCCAAGAAATTTATTCAAACAAGAGACATGAAAGACTGGATGAATGCGGGAAGAAGGAGGAAGTTCCAATTTATAAGCAACGGACCCAATCTTCTGAAGAATCCAATATGGCCCATAGAACTTTGGAGCGAGCTTATGACGCCCTTTGAGTTTCAAGGATGAGTGTTTGTACGGATGGAGACGAAGAAAAACCATATCTCCGACTTGAAAAGTGCGCTCAGAACAGTGCTGATCAGCTTGTTGCTTCATGCGATTTCTTGCCATGTGAAGATTGTCCTGCAAAATGCGAAGAATTTGATCGTGGTTTCGAAGGACCGTGTCAACTTCCTGAACTGGTGAATTGGTGGGGGTGTATGGAAGAAGAGATGGAGGTGCCTGACCATAGACTGCTTCATATGGGGTCATTTTAGAGGCAGTGTGGTAAGAGGTATTATACCACCATTCAGCGAGAGGGAGCCATTTTGCCCACTGATGTTGTTGTTCTGAGGTGAAGCAACGAAGATAAGTTTCCAAGCATTTATTGACAATTTCAGTCTGACCATCTGTTTGTGGGTGATACCTTGAACTCATCTTCAGTTTGGTGCCGGTGTGGAGAAATAGTTCTGTCCAAAAATGACTGGTGAAAGTCGCATCATGATTCGAGACAATGGAAGAAGGGATGCCATGAAGACGAAAGATCTGGTCCAAAAAAATTTGAGCGACGAAGGAGGCTGTATAGGGATGGCTGAGAGCACAAAAATGACTATATTTGGAGAGGTGATCAACCAAAACGAGAATCACTGTCTTCCCACCAGATTTAGAGAGCCCTTCAATGAAATCCATATAAATATCTGTCCAAATCCATGTAGGTATGGGCAAGGGTTCAAGCAATCCTGGAAAAAGTGTTGTTTCACCCTTATTGCGCTGGCAGGTATCACATTCGGCCACCTTCTGTTGAATTTCCCTTTTCATGCCCTGCCAAAAGAAGTTACGTCGTGCTCGTTCATACGTTTTGAGGAACCCAGAGTGCCCTGCCGATGGAGAAGCATGGAGTTCATAGAAGACAACCTGTTGAAGATCTGTGCTTTGGGGAAGCACCAGACAACCCTTGTATCACAGAGAAGCACCATCCCAAGAGTAATGTGGTACAGCAGAAGGGTTGTTGGTCAAGCGTTGGATGATTTGAGATAAGGAGGAGTCATTGACATAACCCTGTTGAACAGATTGCAACCAATTTGGAACAGGCATAGAAATAGCTGAAAGAGAACCTTGGGCCTCAAATGTGCGAGAAAGAGCATCTGCCACAATATTGTCTTTACCCTTCTTGTAAGTGATCTCATAGTCATAACCCATGAGTTTGCTAACCCATTTATGTTGTGCCGGGGAGGAGACACGCTGGTCCAAGAAATATTTCAGACTCTGGTGATCAGTCTTAATGCATAAATGATTCCCTAATAGGTATGGGCGCCACTTCTGTACTGCATGCAAAATAGCCATCATTTCCTTCTCATAGGTAGAGGCAGCTAGATTCTTACCTGAAAGGGCTTTGCTGGTGAATGCAATGGGGTGTTCATCTTGAAGGAGAACAACACCAAGTCCATTTCCACAAGCATCACTTTCAATAGTGAAGGGCTTGGAAAAATCGGGCATAGCTAGCACAGGTGTAGTACACATAGCTTGTTTTAGTTTTTCAAATGCACATTGAGCAGCAGGTGTCCACGTGAAGGCATCCTTTTTCAATAGAGCAGTTAATGGAGTTGCAATCTTCCCATAATCCTTGACAAACTTGTGGTAGTATCCAGTCAACCCCAAAAAACCACGAAGGCTCTTGAGTGTCTGAGGATGCGGCCAATTATTCATGGCATCGATTTTGGCAGGATCCACGCGAACCCCTTGTGCTGAGATAATGTGCCCGAGATACTCCACTTCCTTCTGTCCAAAAACACATTTAGACTGCTTGGCATGGAGATGATGGTCAGAGAAAATTTGCATGACAAGATCCAAATGCTGGAGATGTTCATCCCATGTTTTACTGTAGATGAGGATATCATCAAAGAATACCAGAATGAATTTCCGCAAGTAGGGTCGAAATATTTTATTCATTAAGGCTTGGAATGTGGAAGGAGCATTAGTGACACCAAAGAACATGACCAAAAACTCATAATGGCCATCATGTGTGCAGAAAGCTGTTTTAGGGATATCATCCTCATGAACCCGAATTTGATGATACCCAGAACGAAGATCCAACTTGGAGAAAAAGTGAGCTCCATGAAACTCATCAAAAAGCTCATCAACAACAGGAATTGGAAACTTATCCTTGATGGTGAGGTGATTAAGTGCTCGGAAGTCAATGCAGAGGTGCCATGACCCATCTTTTTTGCGGACAAGAATAACTGGAGAAGAAAAGGAACTAGTGCTTGGGCGAATAATACCTTGCTTCAATAAGTCCCGAACGAGCATTTCAATCTCCATTTGTTGGTGAAATGGGTAGCGATAGGGCCTGATGTTGGGAGGAACACTGCCAGGAAGGAGCTGAATATGATGGTCTTCTGGCCTGGAAGGTGGCAATCCCACTGGTTCAGTAAAGACACCTGTATATCGATCCAGAACTTGTTGTAGATCCAAAGGAGCAGTGGAGACCGCTGATGGTTGCATCTCGATGGAATGGATCTGAGCGATGACACCATGTGAATTCTTCTTGAGGATTTTTTCCATGCAATGTGAACTAATGATGTTGAGAGAACCTGGTTGTAATCCTGTCAATGTGTGTTTGTGTCCATTGAGGGAAAACTGCATCCAAAGTTCAGCAAAATCCCATAAGATAGGGCCAAGTGTGCGTAGCTATTGAGTGCCCAAAACCACATCACATCCGCCTAAGGGCAAGGAAAACATGTCAGAGCGCAAGGTATAATCTCCCATAGAGATATGCACATTTCGACACTTCCCTTTGCAAGGTAAGGTGCCCCCATTGGCAACCATGACTTCAAAGTTGGAGCAAGGATGGATAAAACAATCAGCTTGTTTGGCGATTCGAGAGTCAATGAAATTATGAGTGCTACCAAAATCAATGAGTATTGTAAGAGGAAGATTCTTGAAGTAACCCCTGACCCGCATTGTTTGGGGGGTGGTGATTCCAGCTAAAACATGGAGAGATATCTCTCGCTTGTCATCCTGAGACGGAGGGTCAATAGGCGGTTCCTGAATGTCGACTGGAGTAGCCACTGTTTTTGGATCTTTGTCACCAATTTTAGAGGCAGGCGGAGACTCCACATCCAAGAGATAGAGATTTTGCTGAACACATCTGTGTCCCCGAGTGAACTTCTCATCACAATTATAACAAAGCCCCTTTTCTCTGCGTTCTTGCATCTCTGTTTCAGAGAAACACTTGATAGGAGTCGATCGAGGAGCCTGCAGTAGAGGTGGTCGCTGAGAACCCATATTTCGGAAGGGAACAAAAGTGGGCTTGGAGCGTTGTTGGGATACAATCTTGTCTTCTGCCAACTTAGCCAACCCTAGTGCTTCCATCATTGTGTTGGGACAGAACATTTTGAACTCAGAGCGGATGGCATCCTTTAGACCACTGATAAAACAACTCCGGTAAAAGTCATCAGACAATCCTTTGGTGTGGTTGGCTAGATTCTCAAATTCGGTTTGATACTCTCTCACAGTGCCAGTTTGGCGAAGTTTAGTGAGGGCTCCTGTGAAGTCATCAAAAGCACTAGGACCAAATCGTTGCAAAAGGAGTTGGAAAAAGTCTGGCCAGTTGGGCTCTGGATGAGCCTTGATGTACCAACGGTACCATTGAAGAGCTTCCTGTTCCAAATGAAAGGATTCCAACGGAACTTTGTTGACATCAAAAGTATTATGCAGACTGAAATAATGTTCTGCACGATAGATCCATCCAGTTGGATCGGTACCATTGAAGCGAGAAAAATCAAGCTTCGGACCACGAAATTTGCTGGAAGAAGAGAACCCATTGTCTGCTGAAGACTCGGACTGTCGTTTGTTGTTCATAGCTGAATGTTCAAGATGGAGACCGAGAAATTTTTCATCCATATCCTGGAGTTTGGCTTGGATGGCTGCAAGTGCGTCCTCCATGGTTTTTACTCCTGCACGGGTGACAAGTGCGTCAAAAGGAGCTGGCAAAAGTCTGGCCAGTTTTGGATGAGCCTTGATGTACCAACGGTACCATTGAAGAGCTTCCTATTCCAAATGAAAGGATGCCAATGGAAATTTGTTGACATCAAAAGTATTATGTAGACTGAAATACTGTTCTGCACGATAGATCCATCCAGTTGGATCGGTACCATTGAAGCGAGGAAAATCAAGCTTCGGACCACGGAAATTGCTGGACGAAGAGAACCCATTGTCTGCTGAAGACTCGAACTGTCATTTGTTGTTCATAGTTGAATGTTCAAGATGGAGACCGAGAAATTTTTCATCCAGATCCTGGAGTTTGGCTTGGATGGCTGCAAGTGCATCCTCCATGGTTTTTTTTTTTTTTTTGGCTGACTGGGTAGGAAAACAAAAACAGAAACTACTTTAGTAAAGGAAAATATGGACTTGGGAAAAAATCAGAAGGGTAATTGGAGTTTGACTAGGTTTTGGACACTGTTGGGTGGATAGGGAAGCAAAAATGAGGATTTCAGAAGCGGGGTGAAAGAATGGGAAAATTTGGCAGAGGGGAACAAAGAAGCAGAATTCAGAAAGGAACTCTGTGGTAAAATTTGAAGGTGATTGGGTGAAATCTGAGGAAGTTATGGCAAACCCTAAAAATAGACAAATGTGGGATTTTGGGCTTTGGGAAGGGGAATTCGGGATAGGGTCCTCAGGACTGAAATATGCAGAAGGGGATGACAGGGGTTCCCCGAAAATTTCAAGGGAAACAGAGGGAAAATAAGGGAGATATGGAGAAAAAAATGAATTTTATACTCTTCTTTTTTTTAGAAGAATGATACGAACCGTTACACCAAAACCTCGAGATGTTAGTGAAGGCCGCCCACTAGGATCTTAACATCCCACCACGCTCCGCAGTCCAGACTCTGGGCTGGATGTGCGCCCGTACAGTGGTGTCCCCTTTGCGTCGTACGAGCCTCGGGCAAACACTGCAATGCCGACGTTGCCACCCGCTCTGTGACTTGTACCTGGGTGGAGGATATGATACCAGATGATACAAATCGTTACACCAAAACCTCGAGATGTTAGTGAAGGACTCCCACTAGGACCTTAACATCCCACCATGCTCCGCAGTCCAGACTCTGGGCTGGATGTGCGCCCGTACGGTGGTGTCCCGTTTGCGCCGTACGAGCCCCGGGCGAACACCTCAATGCCGGCGTTGCCACCCGCTCTATGACTTGAACCTGGGTGGAGGCTCTGATACTAGATGATACGAACCGTTACACCAAAACCTCAAGATGTTAGTGAAGGCCTCCCACTAGGATCTTAACATCCCACCATGCTCTGCAGTCCAGACTTTGGGCTGGATGTGCGCTCGTACGGTGGTGTCCCCTTTGCGCCGTACGAGCCTCAGGCGAACACTGCAATGCCGACGGTTCCACCTACTCTGTGACTTGAACCTGGGTGGAGGCTCTGATACCAGATGTGATGCACCTGCAACAATTAATTAACAAGAAAATGTGAAATAGCAGAAATGACAGAACTCAGAATCACTTTTATATTGATCACAGGCCACTTCGAGGGGGCAACCTCCTTTGAGCAAGCTCAATACAATTAACTTCATGGTGCCTTCATAGGTCTCAACACACACTTATATACTAATTCTAGGTGCCAATACTATGGGTCAAAACCGTGGGCTGTTACAAACTATGGATCAACAATACTACGGGCGACTTACAAAGCATATGCGCCAACAACAATAACATAAACTATTGATCAACAAATACTATGGGACGACTTACAAAGCATATGCGTCCAACAACAACATACTAACAAAGTAAAGACATGGGTTCCTAACATAGTTTTTTTCCAGGAAACAATATGGCAGTAAGGGAATGAAAAGTACCTAGCATTTTGCAAGTGCATATATCCAAAACAATGAAGATTGCAATAATTCCAAAGTTTGCATGAATTAAACTAAACTAACTGTAACTTTGACCAAAATATAGGATTCAATAATTTTGATCACAATACAATACCTTACAAATATTAAAAATCACATGCATTGATTTGGTTATGGAAAAAATTCAAAATTAACATTCTTTATAATTGATTTTGCTAGTTGCACATCAAAATCATGGAAGTTGATGACGAATTTCAAAAAAATATGACAGTAAAATTTCATGAATCCTAGCTACAACTCAAAATTATATATATTTTTTTTGGGTTTTGAAAAAACCATTGTTTCTATAGCTGAACCACATAGTTGTTTCTCAGAGAACCAAAAAACTGTTATAAGAAAAAAAGTGTTAGAAAAACAAAACATGAAACAGTAACTAAACAAAAAATGAAACATGAAACACCAAATCTACATCATATTGTAAAGGAAGAACGAACAAGTATGCAAAAAAAATGAAAAAATATTAATTGCTAGATAGAATTTTAATTGGATTGCAGAGACTGAATACTATTTTATGTTTGAAACTATGTTGAATTTACATAATTTGTAGCTAGTTTTACAAATATATCAATATTAAATGCAAATGCATAATGGCATATGGACCATTATAGAATTTATGACAAAAAATAATTTTGAACTGTAGATAGAACATGAACAATGTCGAAATACATATAGATATGTTTCAACAACAATATTCATATAGTATAACGATGCCTTTTTTTTCATTTCTTTTTAGACGAAAACTAGGAATATTATGAAGATATAGGAAAAGAATTGCTTCTGCGGCTCTAGTTACATTGATGGTAGCTATCATTGTCAAAGTATTAAAAAACACTGAAAATATTTTGACAAAAAATTGAGAAAGTATATGCATGTAGGAAATTTTGGGGATCCATAATGTGTTTTTTGCAAAAAATAGTTATCTTCCAATAGAAAAAACCATTGATACGAATTCCATGACAATGTTCACATCATTTTGACTTCCTAGATTTTTTTTATCTAGAATCAGTGTAAAATGGCCTTGACGACGAAGTCTTCATAAATGGAGCAAAACTGCTGAGATGCTTTTTGAGCAATCTTCAAAAGAGATTTCAACAACTTCCATACAACATTGTTCAAGTGTCAGATTGCACAACACATAATAAAGTGGCCCATCATTTGTTTCTAGGATACACTCAACATTATGCTCATATATTAATTTCATTGTTTTCTTGCAAACTGTACAATTTGATGACATATGCATCACTGGCTTACCACATTCGGTGCAGATACGTTGAAATAGTGGTGCAAATGTGTTCTTTTCTTTCAATAATCCTTTTATCTACACACAAGAAGCTATGTCAACCATTTTTTTTGGGGGGGTGTGGTGAAAGAAGAAAATGTGTAATAGATGGTTGAGGAGGAAAGGAAAAAAAAATGTATTAAGCAATAGAGGGGAAATATTCTTTTTGAATAAAGCAAATCCGAGTGGCTACCTCGATCTTTGCATTAATAATAACATAAGCAATTATTCTTTTGTGAACTCATCATTAAGCACCTGAACAAATGTCATTGCTGAAACCAAAATGACTGTCTTCCTTTTGGACTATTTCTAACAACATTCTTAAAAAAATAAAGTGGATCAATATCACTTGTAAGATGCTCTTGTATTTTATTAACCAAATCCTTGTGATTTTCATTAACGAGTAGCTGGGAGAAATGTGGGTGATTCTAATAGCAGCTACAATAGGGATTGAAAGAATCACAATTATTTCAATGCCAGTTTTGAATAATAGAAAAAATAAACAATTCATACGATGGGAGGTATTGTTAACTCAAAGCTAGTCGACAGGGGTTCCACTGACTTCCGACATCCGATCCACCGTGATCTCCTTGAGCACCGACCTAGATAGGTTTTACCCCATCCAGCAACACCTGTGGAGTAGATGAGGTCTCACCCAAGATGTTCAAGGGAGAGTCAACGGAACCATGTTTCCGCCGAATGAAGGAGGATGTTTGTGGCAACAATCACTTAACTTATCGCGACACTCAAATATAGATCTATGCATTCAATTTTCACATCATTCATATTCATAGCATCATTCAGTAGGATATTTCATTGCAACAAGAATAACATTAAAGCATTAGCTGCATCAGGAAAGCATAGCATCATTCATGAATCGCAACATGCATTACCATAAAAGATACATACGAAATTTCACCAAATAGTTCCGTGATGTCATATTACTTCAACAAAACCCTGATATAATATCTCCACAAAACCATAGATCTCACAGACACATCACAAGATCAAATCTCCCTTTCACTTTCAACTTAAGTTCTCAATCCGGATCATTCTTCGATTTCTAACACCTATGACTCTATGACTATAAATAGGCTTCCGCCTTTACATTGCTTGTCCACATACTAACAACTTCCTAACCGACACTTTGAGCAAATGACCCAAAATCTAGCTAATGCGGTCCAAATGACCCAAAAACTCGCATTCTACAGTACAATTGACTCAAAATTACATAACATACGGTCCAAATGACCCAAAAACCCGCAGTCTGCGATACAATCGACTAAAAAATTCATAAAATAGTTTTCTTTGAGCCTAGGTTTCTGCCTTCCGTGACATCTTTTGACGTTTTGCAGCATCGGTGATGCTACGATAATACCTTACCAAACTTCCTGCCAACAGGCCCCCAACACAATATTGTGGTTCTCCCTTGAGCCACGTCAGCAAGACATAGTGTACTCTGTGGTCTTGACTTTGAAATCCTCGTACTACTGCTCGACTGTCATCACCTGTTCCTTTGCTTTTATAGCCACCTCCTGACTGTTGATGATATCATAGGTAGATGGGTGTTCGGTGAGCTTCGGTGCCACTTGTTGACAATGTTCCTATACTTCCTGTAGAACTTCACTGGCCTTTGTCATGAACTAACTGCCAGCGTCCTGAAACTCCTCAAGCTACGCAGCACACTTCTTCTATCGCTCGTCAGCCTTGGCGACGCATTGTTGTAGCTCTTTTAAGTCCGCATAATTGGAAACCTACTCCATGGGTGGCATCATGAGCATTGTTGCTTTTAGTGTCGCCAACTACTCCTCTTCTTCATGCTGAAACTTCATCAATTGTTCAACCTGCTCGTCCTGAACAATTCGGCCGCAAAACTGCACAGTGTCGGCTGTGAGCTTCGTTGCTGCCATTTCCAGCTCCACCATCTACGTTTCTATCTCCTCAATAGCTCATTTGCGGTCATCCACTTCTGCTTGAGGTGTACCAGGATTGACAAGAGATTTTAACTCCTGATTATCGTGCCGCAACTGGACAATGAAAACTCCCAGTTGCTGCGCATGTTAAAGCACATCCAACCCTACAATGGGCTCTGGTACATGGCGATATGCCTCTGCAACGGCCATCTCTACCAGCACACTATCATCCCACATATGGGCCTTCTCCACGACGAGGTGGTCCTATTCTTTCTTCAGTTCTTCAATCTCTCGAGCCTTCTTAGGTCATTCTTTCTTGATGTCCTCTTCTAGCTCATCCACAGCCTATCGGGCTACAGCAACCCTTCCTGTTAAATCTGCAATTGCTTCTTGCACAGCTGCCTTGCACTCCTGCAACCACATACACTTACCACTAATATCATACATTATGTCTGCCATTTCCCGCTTAGCGACCGTCTGCACAGTTGTCAACCCTTGTGCCAGCAATGCGTTAACGTTTATGGTCAATTTCTTCAACTGCTGCAGCAAGGCGTTTAAAGCCTCATCATGAGTCACAATCGCAGTTAGGGGAATCTCCAGATTCCTAACCCGCGGCTCGGTGCTGATTGTGCCAACTAGCTATGCCAATTCTTCTTCGGGTGCCTTCCTCGAAACCATATTGTACAAAGAGTCCATACGAGCAGTGAGAGCATAGAAACCTTCATCTCTCTTCATTGTCATCTTGTGAGCCACTGCGGTAGATGCATCAGCGATTACTTTTATTAATAGGCCCAACTGGGCTTCCGACGAAAGGGGCAGCCCAATGATTGTCACAGGGTCATGGTGCCATTTTGTTCTATTTTATTCAAGGGCACGGTCACTGTCATCATCTGTCGGTGTCTTTATTAATTCTTGATTTGAGTCATGATGACAATGCTGGTCCTGCACCGATAAGCGATCATCTGGGCCTTTCACTAGGTCTCCAGCCTCAATCTCCTCTAACCCCATGGGTTTGCGCCATTCTGGTGGCCAATCGTTCACAATGGCATCCAGCGCTTCTATCATCACCTTGTAAGGGGTCAATAACCATTGCTTACCTGGGTCCCATCTGGCTTGCACATAAATGGCGTGCGGCCGAATCACGAACACCACAATCATCTTGAACTTTGTCGTGGTCTCCTCAGATAGCTGAGGTACTTGTACTGTTGCATCAGAAAGCATCTCCCAATAAAGCCAGAACTGCAATGCGCAGTCTCAGAGTCGCTCTTGTTCACGGAACCACCACAAATTTTGATACTGCGCACCCCGACGCTCTTTCACTACCTCAACCTCCATACCTTAATAAGTGTTGGGCTCCTTCCAGGAAACTAATTCGATCAGAATTAATAGCCAGCTATATGTGAAGCAACCCTTCCCAGCTTGGACAGTGGTGGAAACCTCAGCCAACTAGTTAAGCAGAAATAATGACCAATTCATTTGAACGTCCTCAGCGCATTGCACCGTGCATGCCATGATCCCCGAATTGCATTGATTAGGTTGACCTCCCTAAACCACCTTGCAGGACAATATCTTGGTGACAGTTAGAACTTCCTTATCATTTATATTGCTGGTGCAATAGCCATGGCCGTATCATTCTAACCCGTAGCGGTCCACCAATTAATTCACCCTCTTTTTGTCATTCTCCTTCCCAAGGAAGTACTACGACAGGTCTACCCCATCTTTGGGAAACCCGGTAATGGTTGCAATTAGGTCAACGGTGACCGGAATCTCTTTGTCCAGCCACAATGAACCGCCGTGGAAACAGGCCAGCAACTGCTTCATGCAAGCGTTAACCTCCGACAGTCTCCCAAAATACGGCATGCTAATAAGGCCTAGCAGTCCATCCTGTTTCAGTCCTTGCGCCCAGTCTTGCGGAATCGACATCCCTGTGACTTGTGACTCTGGCACATAGGGGTCTGACGTGATTTCTGGGTAGGACACCATATCATGATCATTGTACTACAGGCGCATCAACACCGGCACAATATCAGTGGAGCACTCCATTCCAGCAGGGAGTGCTGGCATCTTCAGCAGATACTTCTAATTTTTACTCACTTTGCGCAGTGGTGCACCCAGCCGACTAGGTGGAACATACCCAGGGATGTCAACAGTGAACTATCCCTCCCACGCAGTGGGCTTGTCAACTCTCTGACTAGACTATCCTATCTGTACTTGAGCCTCGGCCATCCCCGCAGTGGATGACCTAAGCTGCCTCTTGCTCTACGGTGACTTAGAATGTTGACCGCCCCGACGCTTCTTGGTGATCACTGATGCTCCGAATGATATATTGGAATCTTCTGCCTCAAGATTCACTTTGTCCTCCACAACAACAATAGGATTGAATGGAGACCCTACTTCACTGGATATCTCGACCGTCTCAGCTCTTGTGGCATACCTAACTCAATGCGCCAAACTCCAAGGTATGGCGCAGAGCCACTCACAATATCAACTCGGTGCACAACACCCGTACTTCGCAAATTCAACTGAACCTTGCGTGACTCACAACAGCACTCACCAGGAAATAACAAAACTCTACAATACTTCACAATTTAACAACTGAATTCTCGTGGTGCCTTCCAACAATCTTCGACCCGTTCTTATAGCATCCAACCTGATCCTTCATAATCATCACTAAATCCTGCATTAACTGGGCTAAAATTCTGTATAATGACTCAAATCCGCCGTCGATCCTGTCAGCCAATTGGCCAGATCCTCAATTAATTCCCATCATTCAAACAAGTGCCATTAATTAATTGTCTTAACTTTTGGCATTTATTGCTGATTTGACCCGATCGCAACTCTTCCACTATCGCAGACAACTCCTAACTTGTGGCACAAGCCTCCCTGCTTGTGCATTCTATTCATGTTGGTGCCTTCCATTGATCAACCTACATTTTTTTTTTCACCCGATGCGACTCAAGCATCGCGCTGCTCCAAGCCCGACCGATAGGGATTCAACCTGCTACCATTAATCAACTTTGGGAGCATTGCTTTGCCCACCTGTTGCAACTGTACCGCTCCTCCTGAAGTGATGCTACTGATGCGATATGGACCAAGCCAATGCATCTGCAATTTTCCTGGATGTTTCATAAACTTGCTGTCATACAATATCACCAAGTCACACTGTTGAAACTATTTGTTTTTTATGTGGCGATCATTTCACGACTTCTGGCGATCCTTCTCCACACCCTGGTGGAAACTTGCAATAAAGCGATCTTCCTCCAGCTGTACTAATTGCGCTAGACGTTCTTCTAATGTTGTTGCAGCATCCATACCTGTTTCTACTTTTATACGTAGACTCGGAACAATGTACTCCATTGGAATAATCGCTTTCTATCCATACACCAACTTGAATGGTGTCTGTCCCATCAACGTTTTACACGTGGTGCGATATGCCCACAACACTGCTGGTATTTTCATATCCTAGTCATCGCGGTTCGCATTGCATACCTTTGTCAACGCATGTTCCAATATTTTGTTGAAAGCTTTCACCATGCCATTTTCCTACGGATGATATGGCGTACTCTTCTTATGCTGTATCTGCAGTTCCTCCATCAATGCACTGATGGTGTGATTGAGAAATTGGTTGCCTTGATCACTCAGCAATATCTTGGGGCAGCCGAAGCAGGTGACAATTTTTTCAAACAAAAACCATGCAGCCATGGCCGCAGAACAATCAACGACTAGTGCAGCTTCCGCCCATCTTGTCAAATAATCTGTCGCCGTGATGATATATCTTGCACCAGTGCACTTTCTTGGTGGATTGATTGGTCCCACAAAATACACTGCCCACATGTCAAATGGCTATAGTGTTAGTTGAGGCATCAGTGACATCTCATCTCTCCTGGATGGCTTCCCAGTTATCTAGCAGACATCACAGGACCGCGCATAGTCTGTCACATCACTATGCAGTGTGGGCCACCAGAGTCCCACATGAAGCACCTTTCTGGAAGTCGCCCGACTGCCATAGTGTCCTCCAACTACTCCTGCATGTGCTTCTGCCAAGATCTGCGCTTGCTTGTGTGGTAAAACACACCATCGCAATATCTCATCTGAGCCTAATTCATACAACTCGCCTGCAATGAGCTGGAAGTCTACAGCCTTAACCACCAACTACTTCTTTTGACTCATAGTGAACTCCTTTGGTGCGGTCCCTGTTTCCAGAAACTGAATGATTTCTTTAAAATAGCCATCGGCTACTTCAACCTTAAACAGTTGTGCATCATGCAACCCATCTTCAATGTTAGTTGGATCATCTCCTCTTTCAATCTGCGATAGATGATCAGGGCCAACATTCAACATCCCTAGATTCACAATCACTTCAAAATCAAACTCCTAAAAAAGAAGTATCCATCGACATATCTTTGCCCCCAACACAGGCTTATTGACCAGGTATTTCAAGGCAGAGTGGTATGTGAACATCTTAAAATGTCTGCCCAATAAGTAGTGTCAGAACTTTTGCAGCACATAGACCATCACCAAGCCTTCCCTTTTGGTAGTGGTGTAATTCCTTTCCACAAATGACAAATTTTCGACTGATGAAAGCAATAGGGTGATCAAGATCCCCCTCTCCTGGTTGTGCTAGCACCACACCTAGCACAATCGATGATGCATCAACATGGACATGGAATTCCTTACTCCAGTCTAGAAATACTAAGATCAGTGCCGAAGCCATCTTAGCCTTTAGCTGCTCAAAACTATCCTGACATTCAGGACTCCATTGAAATACTGCATCCTTCTTCAATAGCTTCTCCATAGGGGCGGTGATTGCTACATATCCCCTAATGAATTTGCAATAATACCTAGTATGGCCCAAAGTCGCTCTCAACTGCTTAATGTTGGTCAGCGGTGTCAAGCTTAAAATGAGTGCAATCTTTGCTGGATCAACTAACAACCCTTGTTTGCACACAATGTGACCCAACAATATCCCAAACAATGCACAAAAAATGCACTTCTTCAAATTCAGTAATATTTGGTGCTATCGGCAACTCTCCAGCATCAATCGCAGATTGGCCAGATGATCACGAATCAAACCATAGACTGTCCAGTCATCCTTGTATACTTGCAAAAACTTTTGAATGAAATCCTAGAATGTGGCAACAACAACCTGCCAAAATATCGCAGGTGCGTTCTTCAACCCAAACAACATCACGGTTTAATAAAACATCCCCATTTTGTCACAAAAGTCGTCTTGCGACTGCCTTCCTTGGAAATGTGGATCTGATGATAGCTTGAGAATCCATCTGTGAAAGAATACATCTCCTAGTTTCCCACACCTTCGAGTACTTCATCGGTAAACGGAGTCGGAAAAGGATCATGCAAGCAGGCATCATTCAACTTCTGCAAATCGACACAAATGCGCATCTCGCTAGTCTTTTGGTCCTGCACCACCATGGGAATCATCCATTATGACTCTTCAAATGGTTCAATAATACCAGCATCAAACATGTGGTCAAGTTCTACCTTGACCCTCTCCTTATGTCGCAAATTTAGCCAACAGGGTCGCTGCCTGATCGGTTTAGAATCTGGTTTCAAGGGGATCTTCATCTCCCCTAGATCGCCCAAAATACCTTTCATCTTAGAAAACTTTGTAGGAAAGAGGTCTTGGAATTCATGCAGCAAATCAGTGACCTTCCCCATCATCTCATCATCCCAATAATCCCCAACATTCACGAACTTGGCAGTGGCCTTCGTCCCAATGTTAATCTTGTTAAGCTTCAAGGGCTCACTGAACGAATCACTTGGCGCATCTGGTGGTACTACATTGCGACTTCCTTCAGACTCAGGAATATTGACATTCCACGGATCATCACCGTCTTCGGGCCCGCCGATGATATTGTAACATTCCATCATGGATTGCATCTGGCAATGCGCATGCGGATCCGCAGGATATGCTACTGGGACAACGTTTAGAACCACATTGCGGATGAGCTGCAAAGTGTTGTTGACATCAGGTTTGGCATCCGCGAAGCTGAACGTATGAGTGAAGCATACCGTCATCTCCACCCAAGTGGTAATTTCTCCTCGCAAATCAGCTGCAGTATACCATGAGCGTGGCATCTCAGCTAAAGTATGAATAAATGCATGGAACCACTCATCTCGTGGTCGCGAAACCCACAATGTCTGACACTCCTTCAAATGAATTTCAGGGTTATTTCGACCATCATATTTCCCTGTGTGGTCGACCTCGGTATCGCTGAAAGGAACCATCATCAATCTTATGCATTGCGACCACCCGTCGATTGATTTCTTGTGTGTCTCCCACCAGTGTTATGTTTAAACTAATTTGACTAGCAAGATCATTGAAAGAAACATAATCACAAGATAGACAAAGATATTACCCTGGGAAACCCTCATGGGGTAGAAAACCCAACAAAGCTTTCCTCAATAAGATGATCAACCAAAATACAAGATGTGCTCCAAGACTAGAGCTCCTTCTCTACCTCCTATGCAGACCTCTCAAACATAAGTGCGCTACTTTTCGAGCTATGCAAGTGTGAGATAAGTGAGGAGCATCCTCCTCTACTTATACTAGATTTCTGACTGACTTTTTCCCTAATGGGGACGACCTCTCCCACTGGAGTCTAATAACCCCTAATTAAATAACTCAGGGCCGACCCCCACATGGTGGATCTAATAAACCTGGTTACCACAATCCATTGGAGGAATAAACATCTCCGGATACATAATAGAATTACCTCGGAGGGATGAAACATGTCCGGAATAATAAAGTACAAATATAATATTCTTAGAAGTTACAATATTCAACACTCCCCCTTAATGAGAAGGATATTATAACAACATCTGCAGGAGCAAGGATTCATCGACTACATCATACATGATACATCTATAAATCATCGAAAGCTTTCTTCAATACATCATCATTAGTAACTCAAATAGTTACTAGAATATCTAAATCCTCACGATCAACAACATCGTCATCATACGATCATCAGCATCATCATCATCATCATCATCGTCATCACACGATCATTAGCATCATCATCATCATCGTCATCACACGATCATATTATAGGATGATCAATCCCGCTCTCTTTAGGACATAGGTCCATGGATGATACAATCCAGATCAAGTTCCAAGATGATCAATCCTAATCACGTACCTTTTGAACCGAGGTCCAGGGACAATCCAGTCCTATCATGTACCTTTTGAACCGAGGTCCAGGGACGATCTAGTCCTATCATGTACCTTTTGAACCGAGGTCTAGAGATGATCCAGTCCTATCATTCAATTCTCGGAGACCTCTATCTATGGCTCAATTCAAGGGACCAAAAATCCAGTGACGATCCAATCCCATCCTGTCCACTAGGGACTTCATTCTCGGAGACATCATGTCTACGGCTCAATTCAATGGACCAAAAGTCCAGGGACGATCCAATCCCATCCTGTCCACTAGGGACTTCATTCTCGGAGACATCATGTCTACGGCTCAATTTAAGGGACCAAAAACCCAGGGATGATCTAGTCTCATCCTATCCACTAAGAACTTCATTCTCGGAGACATCTGTCTACAACTCACTTTAGGACTGAAGTCCAGGGATGATCCAATCCCTACTTGTCCACTAAGGACTTCATTCTCGGAGACATCTGTCTACAACTGACTTTAGGACTGAAGTCCAGGGATGATCCAACCCCTACTTGTCCACTAAGGACTTCATTCTCGGAGATATCTGTCTACGACTCACTTTAGGACTGAAGTCCAGGGATGATCCAATCCCTACTTGTTTCCTCATCAATATAGGTACAAGTATCCTCAAAGTACATAAATCACTACATGTACACATACAAGTATCCTCACCAATACATCACTATATGTAACAATACAAGTATTCTCATCAATACATTACTACATGTAACAATACAAGTATTCTCATCAATACATCACTACATGTAACAATACAAGTATTCTCATCAATACATCACTACATGTAACAATACAAGTATTCTCATCAATACATCACTACATGTATAATACAAGTATTCTCATCAATACATTATATATCAGTAATACAAGTGCATAAATCAGAAATATGAGTAATGTAAGTATCCTAAGTATATATAAGTCAGTAATATAAGTATCCTAAGTATGATAAAGCAGGTATCCTCATCATCGACCTTACTGTCGATGCGGGCAAACTCATCATCAATCTCCATATCACTCCCCCTTTCGAGGAGGGTCCTCTTGGACCACACCAAGCTTGTCTCAGAAATACTCAAATTTTACTCGAGATAGAGGTTTGGTCAATATATCAGCAATTTGTTCATCAGTGCTCACATACTCGAGCTTAATAGCTCCTTTCAACACCATATCCCGTATATAGAAATATCGGATCTCTATGTGTTTTGAATTGTCATGGAATACTGGATTTTCTGTCATCTTAATACAACTTTAGTTGTCACGCATGATCACCGTGGGATCCATCTCTAAGTCAAACGATCTTGATAATAATTTCCGAAGCCATACTGCTTCACAACTAGTAGAGCAAGCGGCTATATATTCTACTTCGGCGGTACTGAGAGCCACACTAGATTGTTTCTTGCTGAACCATGAGATCATGGCAGATCCAAGACCATAACATCCACCTGATGTACTTTTCCTGTCTGACACACTTCCTTCCCAATCATGCTCTGAGTAACCATGTAATCTGAGTTCATGATTTCCAAGATAGTATAGACCAAAATCTAATGTACCCTTTAGATACCTCATTACATGCTTTGCAGCTATTAAGTGAACTTTTCTAGGTTCCACTAGATACTGACTCAAGGTATTTACAGCAAAGCATATGTCTGGTCTGGTATTTGTCAAATACATTAATGACCCAATAATCTGTCTGTATAGAGTCACATCTACTAACTTTGATGAGTCATCAACTAGTAACTTTAAGTTAGAGTCCATGGGAGTGGTCATAGCTTTACACTCCAACATATCAAATCTTTTCAAAATTCCCACAACATACTTACCTTGATTTAGAAAGATTCCTTTTGGTTCTTGCCATACTTCTAGACCTAAGAAGTAGTGCATTAATTCGAGATCTTTCATCTCAAATTCTGAAGAGAGCTTCCTCTTGCACTCTATAATTTGTTTCTCATTTCCAGTCAGAAATAGATCATCTACATACAATAGTAATATAACAGGTTCATCATCCATGACTTTGAGATAAAGATTAGAATCAACTTTACTCTTTGTAAATCCCATGCTTGTTAAGAAACTGTCAATCCTTCTGTATCAAGCTTTGGGAGCTTGCTTTAATCCATACAAAGCCTTTTTCATCTTGGATACATGTGTTCTTCCATCTTTAACCTCAAATCCTTGTAGTTGTTCTATGTACACTTCTTCTTCAATCACACCATTCAGGAAGGTTGTCTTAACATCCATTTGGTGTAACTTCTATTTCATCATAGATGCAAGTGCCATGATAGTTCTAATAGAAGTGTATCTAGCAACTAGTGCAAATGTTTCTTCATAGTCAATTCCCTCTTTCTGAGAGAATCCTATGGCTACAAATCTTGCCTTATTGTTTCAATGCTACCATCTGTAACATGTTTTATCTTGAATATCCATTTGGAAGATACCACACTTTTATCTTTTGGTTTGGGAACTATCTTCCAAACATCATTTTTCATTGTTGATTGGTATTCTTCCGTCATTGCTTCTACCCACTCTTTCTTCTGAATTGCCTCTTCATAGCTAGTAGGTTGTTGATCTACAAGGTCACACATCAAAGCCACATAGTTGGATATTGGATTTGGTTTCTTTCTTTCTCTAGTGAAGCCTTCACGAGCTCCATATTTTTCAGCTCCTTGAATAATGTCTCTAGCCCATGCGGGCCTTCTTTTCTTAGATAAATTTGTAATGGGGGGTTCTTGAGTTTCTAACATGTCATGATCTTAAGGTATATCATCTTCAGGGATGGGTACAGCCTCTGTGACTCTAGGAGGTGTATCTTCTTCATAGACTTCTTCAAGTTGGCACTTCCTAGATTTCTTGAGAGTTGCTTCTTCATCAAATGTCACATCTCTACTTATTTCCATATGATGAAAACCTGATATGTAAATTCTAAAAGCTTTGAATGATTCACGATATCCAACAAATAGTCCCTTCTTACCAGAAGGGTCCAACTTGGTTCTCTTTTCTTTTGGAATGTGAATGTTCACTGGACATCCAAATATTTTGACATGACTTACCTCAGGCTTCTTTCCAGTGAACACTTCTTCTGGAGTCTTGAATTCAAGAGCACTATGGGATAGCCTATTTTGTACATAGACTGTTGTCCTAGATACTTCAGCCCATAGATACATGGGTAGATCTTGGTCATGTATCATAGTCTTTACAACTTCCATGATGGTTCTATTCTTTCTTTCATTGACCCCATTTTGTTGGGGATTGTAGGGAGTGGTTAGTTCCCTCTCGATTCCAGCTTCCTTACAAAAGTCTTCAAAATCCTTTGAAGTATATTCTCCACCATTATCTGTTCTGAGAATCTTAATTTTCTTTTCTGAGTGATTTTCTATCAAAGCCTTGAATTCTTTAAACTTTCCAAAAACTTCATTCTTTCCTTTTAGAAAGTATATCCAAGTCTTCCTTGAATAATCATCAATGAATGTGAGATAATATTCAAACCCACTTAGGGATTTGGTGTGCATTGGTCCACATACATCTGAACGTATTAGCTCCAGGATGTTCTTAGTCTTTGTTTCACTCTTTGTAAATGGGTTCTTGATATTCTTCCCTTTTTCACATCCTTTGCATGTGCCATTATGATCAAAATTCAAGTCTAGTAGTCCTATAACTACCTTGCTTACATATGGTAAAGCTTTGTAGTTAATGTGAGCTAGTCTTCTATGCCATAGCTCACTGGGGCTAGAGGTTTCATGAGCAAGGGCAACTTATGGATGTCCCTTGAGCTTGTAAACACCTCCTTCCTCTTCACCAATAACAATTGCATCTTCAATTTATTTTCCTTTGGGTCACATAAGTACTTGTCCATCTATGAAAGCAACTCTAAATCCTTTCTTATCTAGTGCTGAAATAGAGAGTAGGTTCTTCTTCAAACCTTGTACATATAAAATTTCCTTCATCTTCAGAGGTGTTGCAGAATCAAGCTTGTAGCTTGTTTCACCAATTCCCTTGATGGGATATTGATAATCATCTCCTAGGGATACCTTTTGTGGAGAAGTCTTTTCCTCAAGTCTTGAGAGAGTTTTCTTCTGACCTGTCATGTGCCTTGAAGCACCACTATCGATGAGCCATGTATCTTATCCAGGTGGTACAGACCCATATAGTGCAGAAAATAGAACATATTATTCCGCATCTACTTTCTTTACTTTAGATCTTTTCTTTCGAGGCCTTTCCTCTTCTTCTTCTTCTTCTTCTCCACTATCATCTTCTGCCATATGTGCATGATGTATTTTGTGAACAAAATTCTTCTTTTGTGAAGTACAAAATCTGAAAATGTGTCCTAGTTTAAGACAATTGTAACATTGGACTGTGGAGAGATCTCTTCTTGAGTTGGGTCCTCCTCCCCTTTTAAATCTATGGAAGGGTCGAGACCCTTTGTGGTCAACTTTCTTGAAGTGACCCTTTCTTCTTCCTTTGGTGTGAGTAGCCAAGGCTTGGTCATCCTCCTTGAGAAGGGCTTCCGTATTGGCTACCCTAGCTTCTTCTTGAACACAATCCTCCCATACTGTATCAAACTTCATACTTTCTTTTTTGGCACACAGAGTTTGTATGAATGACTCCCAAGGTCTAGTGAGACCATTTAGAACAATAATTACAAGTTCATCTTCATCAAGTGTATCTCCAATGGCATCTAGTTGTTCCTTGATTTGGGAAACCCTTGTGAAGTAGTCTTGAATGGATTCTCCTTTGTTCATCTTGGTACTCTTCAACTGAGTTCTTAGGTTCATCTTCATATTGATGTTCCTCCCTTCATAAATTCTTCCTAGGGCATCATACATTTCCTTTGGGGTCTTCTTGGATGCCACTTGGGGAATCAAGTGGTCCTTGATAGAATCAGCAATGATTCTCTTTTCCCTAATTAGATCCTTCCTATACTTTTCTTTGGCTTCATCTTCAGTGGGTCCTGCATCTTCATCCTTGATATATTGAGCAAGATCATTCTCTTCAAGAATGAGACCAATTCTATATTTCCATGCCTGGAAATTCTCTATACCTTCTAGCTTGTCTTCAAGCTTAGTGCTTGGATCCATCTTCTCTTGGGGGAGTCCAAGAGTTTCAAGAGATAGAGTAACACTTACCAGGAGATGTGCTTGATTGACTTGAGAACACTGGTGTGTTCTGTTTTTGGAAACTTCAACTTTTCACTTTCCGGATCTGCAACCGAATTTTTGGTTTATCGCACTTTTGGTCAAACTAGGGTTTGACTTCCCCAGAGTTACACCCAACCAAAAACTTCGATCTAGGGCTGAAGAGATTGATTTTGAGAAGGGCTATTCAGCCATGTAACCAGAATCCAAAAATACTAACTTTTGCAGAAACCCTAAATTTTGGGAGAGAGAGAGAGAGATAATTTCACCTTGTGAAAGATGTTCTATTCAGGATAGCTTTGATACCATGTTAAGTTTAAACTAATTTGACTAGCAAGATCACTGAAAGAAACATAATCACAAGATAGACAAAGATATTACCCTGGGAAACCCTCATGGGGTAGAAAACCCAACAAAGCTTTCCTCAATAAGATGATCAACCAAAATACAAGATGTGCTCCAAGACTAGAGCTCCTTCTCTACCTCCTATGCAGACCTCTCAAACATAAGTGCGCTACTTTCCGAGCTATGCAAGTGTGAGATAAGTGAGGAGCATCCTCGTCTACTTATATTACATTTTCGGCTGACTTTTTCCCTAATGGGGCCGACCTCTCCCATGGAGTCTAATAAACCCTAATTAAATAACTCAGGCCTAACCCCCACATGGTGGATCTAATAACCTTGGCTACCACAATCCATCGGAGGAATAAACATCTACGGATACATAATAGAATTACCTCGGAGGGATGAAACATATCC
Source organism: Larix kaempferi (assembly GCA_027924585.1). Classification (NCBI taxonomy): domain Eukaryota; kingdom Viridiplantae; phylum Streptophyta; class Pinopsida; order Pinales; family Pinaceae; genus Larix; species Larix kaempferi. The sequence continues at coordinate 5,833,968 of BSBM01001879.1, forward strand.
GGAATAATAAAGTACAAATATAATATTCTTAGACGTTACAATGTTCAACAACTAGCATGCTGGAGCAGCCTTCAATGCTTCCTCTAATGCCAACAATCACTATGGTTCTGAAACTCGTTCCTCAAATTCTGTCAGAAAGTCGGACAAGCCAGGAAGCCCTTCATATACTAGTAATGTGACCGTTTCAGTCGCGACGCGGCATAGCGACTATGTGATTAACCCACACTTGCAGAGTGACACCTCATGCAAGCGGTTCTTCCCGTGTTCTAACACATCATTAGAGTCGGAAGATGAAGAGCTGTCACTGCGCCATCCCAGCTCACCGTTGGCAGTCAGATGAATATAGTCTTCGGAAATGTTGAATGCATGGTCCCTTCCATTGGGATAGTCATCCTTTACTGGCTCAATGTATTTGCGTCCTTCAGCCGGATCCAATGGGGTTGTGACTCTGAGATCGCGGTTTTCGAAAGTCATCATCTGCCGCTTGAAGTTGATTATCGCTCCACTGTCGTTAGCCCATCTGATCCCCAACAACGTGGGATATGAGATTCCTCCTTCAACCACTTCGATGACATCGAAGTCAGCATAGGTATTCATGCCTTCAATGTCCACCACCAGACGTGGAACTCTCCCAATCAGTGTCACCTTAGCGTGATTAGCTAACCGAAGTTGTACAAGAGACCAGCTCAATGTGGGGCTCCCCATTTTCTGCCATGCCTGCTTGGTTAAGATGTTGACATCCGAACCAAGATCCAGAAAACTGAATCGACATCATAGTCCCCAATTTGGATATTCATTCGCATCTCCTTACCTATCTTCCGCCGCTATAAGGAGTTTAGCGTGGACTCCTGCTATGCCCTAGCTGGACGCTGCAACAACCCCTCAATCTTAGCAAGAGCTGTGCGATCTCTTTCCAACAATAAATAGCTCTCAATAAACTTCTGCAAGGTTCCAGACTACGCTAATGGACCTGCCTCTGAAGTAGCATAAAAAACAGGGGGCATGTTGCAAATGACAGCTTTACCGCGATCCTGGTCCATCGCACGACGTTCCTGAAAGAATGTATCACGCTCACTCTCAACGTTAAATGATACCTTATTCTTCTTGGCCAATCGAATATCCCCTCTTGTTGCTACGCCTCCGTGCGCGATGACCGCGACAACCGCATCTGTTGGTCTTCGCTCCACAGAAATTGTCGCAGCATTCGCACCTTGATTCTGATTTGGTTTCGGGTTCCCTGGTTGGTTTACATTTTGATTAGCATTCTGAATTGGTCATTGGTTCTATTTCTGCACCGGTTGCTGCACCTGATTCTGTACTGGCTGCTGTGCCTAGTTATGATTCTGCACCTACGGAATATTCCCTTCCTGCCATCGTGCAATCAACTGCGGGTAGTTTTCCATTGTGTGGTCTGTAACGAAACAAAATGTGCACTGTGTCTGCAATAGTGGGCAATCACGATGATAGTGTCCCCATACTACACAATGATAGCACTGAATAGGTTCGCAACCCCCTCGTCCTCCTCCGCAACCAAATCCTCCAACGTGTCCACCCCAGAATCAACTCTGTTGTTGATACTACAGTTGGTTATACTGTTGCTGCATTGGAGCTGGTTGCATGCCCTTCCCTTGCTTCTTAATTTACGGTTGTTGAACGTACTGTGGATGTTGTGGAGCCATTTGCATTGGAGCATATTGCGGCATAAGCTGCTGTGGTTGCTGTTGCGGTACAAACTATACCCACGGTTGAGGTAGCAGCTGGGCTACCTGCGGCTGCAGTTGTGGTTGTTGTATGGCACGCTAGTCATACTTTACATAGAGTGCATCGTATGTTCTCTGATTAAGCAACCCATATGCCCGACAATCTTTATCATCGTGTCCCACAGATTTATAGAAAGTGAAATATAGATTCATCGGTTTGGTGACCATCTTCTGCATGTATGGACATTCCTCATGGCGGTGCCCGTATACCTGACAAACGTGACATCATGGCATGCCACCACCATTTAATGGGTTGGGTGCCCCTGAAACCAAATAGTTGCTTAAGTCAGGGAAATTGTCCTTAGTATGTCCTTCCCCTCGACATTGCGTACACCACACTTCTTTGCGCTACTCCTTGCTCTTCTTCAGATCTTGTAGATGTATGGTTAAGTTAGCCAGCTGTGTTTGTATTTGTGACATCCCAATTGATTTTTCACCAATCGACGACACCTCTAATCGCATTGCAATCTCTAGAGCTTCACTGGGCATCGTGATGTTCTGTTGCATCATTGGTAGTCGAACGTGCGGTAGCAGTGCCGCGATGAGACATTCTTTATTTTGGACAATGCTCATATCAAAGCTAACCCTTTCCATCAGTGTCTTGAACCGCTGGTCAAAATTCCACACCGTCTCATTGGGATACTGCTTAATTTCTTTCAATTCTGCGATATATTGTGCTTCAGACTTAGGCTTTCTGAATTCTGCAATCAACCCATCCCTGATATCCTCTAGTGACTTCTCCAGAGCTCCTGTAGGGACTAGAACAAACTTGATAAATCAATCTAATGGGTGACCTCGCAGAGTTGTCTCTAACTGTCGTTTCTTAGCGTTATCATCAGTGATTTGTTTTACGGTCCATACCGCTTCACACAAAAACCAACACTACTCAGGGTTATATGTCCCATTCCCATGGGACAGTGACAAATTGGCATCCTCGCCCAACATCCTGGGCTTCCTTCCTGCAGGCACTGAACTACTAGTAATCAAGTTTTGTTGACCTAGTGGGGTCGGAGTTATGTTTCTTACTGATTGACAGATAGTGAACGGAGGTGTGGGTATGTTTCTACAGGGGTTTGGTCTTGCCTCTATCCTGTGCGTAGCCTGGTTGTGCTTCTACAGACTGTGAGGTCGCTTCGTCTCATGTGGTATTCTTTCGCGAACTTGCGGTTCGATCACAACAGGACCTTCTCTTATCCTCTGCCTCTTTTCTTGTCGAAACCTCGCTCCTCCCCTTGTAAGACCACTCTCTTCCTCGGCTTCACTCATAGTATTGTCATGACCTACACCCATATACCCCTAATCATTCCATGTACCACCCCCCTATTGTCACGATACCCTTGGCTACTTTTGCTCTAGATGCATCTTCAATATACCCTTCTCGCAAATAAGCATCTTAATAGATAGTTGGAGCGAGAGCAAAAACCTTCCCCGAGATTCGCGGAAGAAATATCTTTCAGCTTCACTATAAGACTTTTGCGTATCAACCGCGAATTCAGTGATATACCCTTCCAAGATGCTATCGAGCCACACCTCAACAGCCCACAACGCTTTGTTGTCGACTTCCTGCAGTTCTTGGATCAAATTCGGAGTCCAGATCGTTGGCTCACCACCTTGGTGGTTCCTCTTCTGAAAGGTCAACTTGGCCAACCACTCGAACAAAAGGACTTGGAATTCACAGAAAAACTATTCGTGTTGACCGTCATGAATATACTTGTCTACCCATTGATCTACTGTCAGTCGAGTGTTCCGACTTTCTTCCTTAGCAAATTCCTGCAACTTCTGATCAAACTAGATTTGTATCTCCGGTTGCGTCAGATGCCACAACATATACTCCTTTCACTTCGCACACGGTCTCGGCAATGAAACCATTTGTTAACTCAAACCTAGTTGATAGGGGTTCCACTCACTGTCGACATCCGATCCACCACGGTCTCCTTGAGCACCAGCCCAGATAGGTTTTACCCCGTCCAGCAACACCTGCAGAGTAGATGAGGTCTCACCCGAGATGTTCAAGGGAGAGTAAACGTAAGCATGTTTCCGCCGAATGAAGGAGGATGTTTGCGGCAACAATCACTTAACTTATCGTGACACTCAAAGATATATCTATGCATTGAAGTTTAACATCATTCATATTCATAGCATCATTCATCAGGATCTTTCATCGCAACAAGTATAACATTAAAGTATTAGTTGCAGCAGGAAAACATAACATCATCATGAATCACAACATGCATTACCATAAAAGATACATAGGAAATTTCACCAAATAGTTCAATCATGTCATATTACTTCAACAAAACCCTGATACAATATCTCCGCAAAACCACAGATCGCACAGATGGATCACAAGATCAGATCTCCCTTTCACATTTCTTGTCCACTTACTAACAACTTCCTAACCAACACTTTGAGCAAATGACCCAAAATCTAACTAACGTGGTCCAAATGACCCAAAAACCTGCATTCTGCAGTACAATTGACTCACAATTACGTAACATACGGTCCAAATGACCCAAAAACCCGCACTCTGTGGGACAATCGACTCAAAAATTCATAAAATAGTTTTCTTTGTGCCAAGGTTTCCACCTTCCGCGACATCTTCTGACGTGTCGCAGCATCGGTGATGTTGCGATACTACCTTACCAAACCGCCTGCCAACATGTATTAAGTGACATTGTCTAAAGACTAATCAAGACTTACAATCGTATCATCATATTTTGTTGTCTTGTCCTTGATAGTTATCCCATCTTGCATGTTGTTCTACCAACATCCAATAATGATAGAAGAAATAGAACCAATTGAATAACCTTTGTTTGATTGCACCAACTCATGTATGCTAGTGTTTGGTGGAATTTTTCAATATTTGCAAACATGTTGAATATTTTTTACTTTTATTTTATCAAGGAGGGAAATGCAAAATTTTGCATCTCCTCTATGGTATGGGCCTTTTTCCTTCAATCCAAATTTGAAAATCCTAACGTGTCTTGTCCCCTCCCATCCATCCAGTTCAAGGAAGGTAACATGATTTTCATAATCGAAATAGTCTTCAATTAAAACCATTGCATAAATAAAACACATAGAATACTTATCTTGGTATGAAGATGTCCCAAGCAATTGGCTATGCAACTGCAACATTCCACCCAACCATAGGCCAACTGTTCTCATCAATCTCTCAACACAACTACCACCCCCGAGATGGTCATGATTTCCACAAGAAAAGGAACCTACCAACTCATGCATATCCAAATATATACCACAAATCAGCCAAGCCAATCCTCAAATGGGTTTATCAGGTTGTTAAGGTAGCAGAAAGGAAGGAATGGCTAAGCTAGTGAGCTCAACCACAGAGCTAATTGTAACTCTCCAATATTTAGCTAGCTTGGAACCCCAAAATACCTACACACCTAACACAAAAGAAGTATCTCCTTAACTACTCCACAGTCCCTCAGGCCATATATTCCCTTCTAGTGCTCTTCAGGGTGTGCATAGAAAGGTAGCCAAATCCCTTTGATTAATGATGAGGTTACATTCTTCACTAGGTTTATCAAGTCAATTCTAAATCCTCTTCTACTCATTTTTTCTTCCACAGAAGCCAAGCCAAATCAAGGAATACATATAACTCAAGTTAAGCCATATTTCAAACAAACAAAAATACACAATTGTTGGAAATGGAAAATGATTTTTAACTATGGGATGAACAAAATGAGATTGGCATGGTTTTTCCCAAATCATGGCACAACAAAAATGAATCGTGGGATTGAGAAACAACCATGAGGAAGAAAATGATTTCTCCCACAAGTATATAATCATTAAGATGGCAAAAAATGGCCTCTATGGACCCCCAAATCGATTTCCCTTCTTCCCCACTATTCTACAACAAAAACACGCCCTTCTCCCAGCTGAGAATGAAGAAATCACAGGGAAAAACATGGAGAAAAATTCCCAACATGCCCAAAACTCGTGAGAGAGCATAAATGATGGATGAATAATGGGTTGGGGAGAAAATTCGTCGGTGTTTTCTTTCCCAAGAATCCAAACACAATTTTCCAAATTGATGGCTTTCCCATACAAAAAATTGTGACACCCATACTCTCCATTTCCCAAAATAATAACTACCTTAGCCACCTCTTGGAAGAATTAAATGATTGGGTGCATAATTCAAAATAGGTAGTTGATGGTTTATGGGTTCTCTCATTGACACTTGGATTGAAACTATTGGCTCCAACGGTTTGAATATTTCCCTCCCTATTCCTTGAGAAAATCACGCCCCCATACTCTTGTTGCATTGCATAGCTAGTTGTGGGTATTTTATTAAAATACATATTTACATGATATTTGAAATTTCCATTGTGCCTAATTATCACACAATGCATATGTATCAAATTTTTTTATTGCTGACACATAAATGCTAAATCAATGGTGGGGCCTTGGCCTTGATCTCCTCACCATGATCTTATAACGATATTACATTTTTCACAATTGTAATGCAGTGGGGTCAAAATCGGCATATTACATAACGCTACTTCTACGTCGTAATTTTTCAATGAAGCGTGGAACGATGTAGTCATTCATCTCTACTATTATTGTCATTTTTCCATCCCTGCCTATTAGACCTGCATGAAATAATTGAGATTTTGTACGAGACGTTATGCCTTTGCTTTATCCTAGGCCATATAGTGCAAGTACATCACCTTCAAAAACTTTGTTATAGTTCGTTGAACACAATTGAATTATTTTCGATGGTTCCTATTAGTAATAAGAATTTTTAGAACACTTGAAAGGGACTTTAATATCCCTATGTTTAATAAGATATGGATTCAACCTCGAGGAGATAAAGCATAACACTTTCAAACAAGTGCATCAATCAACATACCTTGAGAACAAAACCAGTAGCTAAAATAAAGAGCGCTAGATGTAAGGAGCGGAACAATATAAGATATGTTTGGATCTATGGACAGGATCATCTGCACTCTGGTAAAGTGCAAAGGGGATAAGCAAAAAGGTCCACAAGCTAATCAAGGAGAGATGGTGGAAGATCGATGGTTGAAATCAATCATGCAATGATACAGTGCTCCCCATCTAATTTTTTCCTGGGGGTGAATTATCCTCAAAACCTCCAAGGACATGTGCTACTATCTGATTGATCGCACCTCCAAAATATTCTTTTCCAATACAACCCGATCCATCGATTGTTACCAGTTAATGAAAGCATCGTTTTTTCTACCAAAAAGGTAAAATTATGAATTGTACATGCATTTCAATGCAGGACCCCCTTGACTCCACATCAAACTACCCAAAGTGGACATGTGCCATGGAGGGGCCCACTTATATCATCCCACTCTGTCTTCATTATCAAATGAAAGGCCACCACATGTCACTTTCAAAATTGTTTAAGCATTAAAGTGGTAAATCCTTTGTTTCAAAGCTATTGTTTAATGAAAGAAACCTCCAACACCCAACATCAGCTCACTCATCCAATCAAAAATCAAGGACACTCATCCACTCAAACATCAAGGAATCCATTAGTCCAAGTTCCTCGTAATTTTTCCAATCATTCCATTCCTCTATATTTTATGCCACCTAGAGGACAAGAGAAAATCCAAATGATGCATTAAATGAGTCAGAGAGGCATAGCTCGAATAACTCAAAGAGAAAATGAGCCAGGTGGACATCCAGGTGAAATGCTAAGTGTTTGTATAAGAGGCGAAACATATCATCCACAAGAAATGTGAAATTCTATATCATGACAAATCTAAGAGCTAGGGATACCTCATAAAGAAAGAATGAGTGGAAAAGTTGAATAAGAGTGAAATCTACAATAAAAAAGAGCAGAAGAATAATTATGCAGTAGAACTCAGATAGGAGCAGAATAATGTCACATGCTTCGATAATCAGTATAATGAACAATGATGTTACAATGAAGAGAATTTGAATCATATAGGATAATTCAAACGTCAGTTGGTCTAACATATAGTTCCTATAAAATAGGGAACTAAGTGAAGTGGTCCTAAAATGATGTATATAGGTCTCAGAAGGTGGTAGATGGATCCTGGATGACATCTGCACACCACTAGGGGGAAAATGACCTCATCGACAACTAGGAAAAATAAGTAATGCTAGGTAGGAAAAGGATGGTGTATTGAAATATCCTAACACCCCCCCTTAATCCATACTTTTGCATCATGTGCCCTGGTTGCTAAGCCTAAAGGTCACCCACACAATCAAATAAATGATAAAAAAGAACTGTCCATGAACAAAGGAAATGGGGGAAAACCTCATGGGAAAAATAGCCCCCAAAAAGAATAGCAGTAGGGAACGCAAAGAACCTTCATACTAAGAAGAGAAGGAAAAAATGCCCCTTAATGAAATCCTTTGTAAAAATATTGGCAAGATGCTTCTCTATATGATAGCAATGTAGGTGATAGATATGGATATGGATATGGATCTCCTCCTCTGATGTACCTCCCACTATGTAGAAGTTGTATTTTCCAAAACAAGTCTTTCAAGAACCCTTCTTTCTATTGAAGTGAATGGATCATTGTGGTCCAAATAATGAACCTTTGAGTACCTTTTGTTAGACAATCAAGATTTTTTCTTGGTTGTATATCCCTCATGGAAAGTCTCCTCAACTGATTGTGGATCAAACCCAACCATAATGTAGCACCTCTCTAAAAGAATTGCATCTGCATGATATAATCCAAGTTTTTCATGATATTGAGATCTGGAGGTTCTATGGTCAAATTGATCCCTAACTATGTTCTAGCAGCTACAAGGACTGTTAACACTTATTATGGTTTCCACCATGGAATGGGAAGGAAAGCTCCCAATCAAAGCCTCGAGGTCAGCCATTGGCTGGTTGCATCAAATAAAGAATCCGTAACCCAAAATTGATTAAGTGTCAAACAAATCCAAGCCAAAAGACCGAGCCGCACTGGGAAAATGGGGAAATACAAGGTAGGAGGCCCTTCCGCAGGAAAAACTAGCAGTAAGAGCTTCTTCTGCAATCAAAGAATATTGGAAGGCTAAGATAAAAAAGCAGATGAGATCAACGGTCGAAAGTGCATTCCACAGGCCTGTTTCCGAGTTCCGCATCCACATTGCGGATTGTGAATTGCGGGAATCAATTTCCAAAGAGCTCAAAAGACAAGTTTCTACATTCCGCAATCCACATTGCGGATTGCATATTGCATAAGAGAAATCCTCCAGAAGGGAGAAAAATAGAGCTTCTGCATTCCACAATCCGCATTGCAGATTGCGGATTGTGGAAGAGCAATCCTCCAGATGGGAAAAAAACAAAGTTTTTGCATCCCGCATCCCGCATTGTGGATTGCGGATTGTGGAAAGATCATCTTCAAAAACACAAAAAAAGTAATTTTCTGCATCCCGCATTCTGCAATGCAGATTGCATGTTGCAGGAAGATAGTTCCCCAAAAAAGAACAAGGCCGAATGACCAATCCTTGCACACCACGTGGCTAATTGCGGGTTGTGGAAAGGACCATTATGGAAAGGACCGTTGCGGAATGGCCATTGCGGAAGGGAAATTGCGGAAGCACAATTGTGGAAAGAAAATTGTGGATTGATAAAGTTTTGCAGATCCAGTTATAGTCGCGGGAAATTGAGATTTTCACAGAGAAATGGCACATTGGAAGACGACAAAGGGGCCCTGTTTCAGTTATCTGTCTCATTCAATCTAAAACAACCTGATTCGTAGGATGAATAAGTGGTTTCCATGGCCCAATGGTGCATTGCCAACATAGGTGATTCTTCCCCTCCACGCATGTCCAAATCAGAGGCTATTGATTCAGGAAGATCAACTCGAACGAGCTCATCATTACTAGTACAAGTTGTTTTGAATCAGTTAGGATATTTTGTTTTTTGTAACCCTATAAAGGCAAGGTCCGAAGTAGACCAGAAGGTTGTATGTTTTTGTTTCAGAGATATTACTGCTCTGCGTTGTATTAAACTCGGCCTCTTAATTCAATGAGAAGACCCGATTTTGGAGCTTGAGATTCCTGTGATGTGTGTTTTGATGTCTGTTATTTCCCTTGTATGTGTTCTTGCTTTGTATTTCCATTAATTTTTTACTTCTGTAGTACCTAAAGCTCAAGATTACATGGTTTGGAATTCATTCCCACATGCTTTAGATGCATATGACTAGGTATTCCACCGTTTTCCCCTTGAAGTTGCAGGTTATAATTCATTCTTAAATGCTCTATCCTTGTGGTCAAACTTGTCTCCTTCCTCTACCTTCATCTGTTGATTACTCTGAAGTGAAAGAACCATTTCTATGTTTCCTCATGCTCCTGCAACTACGGCCCAAACCTGCCATTGATGCCAGTAACCCTCTGAAGTTGACTCCATGCCCAGAACACATATTTCATTAAATTTTGAATTAAACAATGGATCTAGAATTCCAAAATAACTAAAAAGATCAATTTTGACATTGTTCTTGTAGTAAAATATTTCCATATTAAATGAAATATGTGTTCCAGCTGTCCTCCTGTTCTTAACTCAAACAAACCAAAAACCCCTTTTAATTCATTGTTTGAAGGTCTAGCCACAATTTTGATGGATATCCCAACCCATTTTTAAGCTGCATCCTGTTGCTGGAATCCCAAAAGGGAGATCCCTCCCTGTGGTTGAAAAGGCTAGTTTCCATCCACTAAATATTGGTTTGCAACAGCTACCCCCATGGTCTTTCCTACCACAACCCAGGAAAATATTGGGTGATAACATTTATGGCGACTTCGCTAGGGAGAATATACGGTTTTCAAGGTATAAAATTAGACCTCTGAGGGTGAACAGAGAGTCTGATATTCCAAGGTTGTATCATTTTCCCTAGGGAATCCAACCTAAATTCTGGAGATTCCACTGGAGATCGAGCCTACTTCAAAAAGTTTGTATGAGATCAGAGCTGATTACTAAGAGAGAACAGTAGTCAGAAGATAAGAGGATCCTGCATTATTCTTGTGGTGAGTCCATCTTCCGAATTGAAGGACCCCTAGGAGAAAATCTGGCTCCCAGAAGGATACCTACCAGAAGTCATCCGGATCCTGAGCTACCAAAAGTTACTTCAAACCTAGATAAGGTCATCAAGAAAGGAAAGAGAAGCCAGACATGTATTTCTCTATTATCTAGGTCATTTATTTACCTAAGAAAGAGGCATATGTTGCAAAAAGTATCCCTCCAAGTTTAAGGAATGAGTCTTCCCCATTTGATCTAGGTCTGAGACTGATCTAAGGGAGACCATGTTTGACCAAAGAGAATTCCAGACCCATTTCCTAAGTGCCCGGTGGAAAAATTTACAAGCCTGGGAAAAAGCTAGTGGTCTGTCTCCCTTTACTAAAGTTGTTGTCCAAAGTACGCAAGTCCTGAGTATCACCCCTATTGCTCCTAAGACCCCCTCTACTCCCAAACAAAACCTGAGAGCCATGGATGCCAGATATGCTCCTTTTTCCTTGCCACCAAATCCTGATGACCTACCTATGGGCTATGCCCAATGCCTCATGAGATTTGATGGGAAGGGAAGAGTCTTTGCACAACAATGTGTAGACCAGTTCAATGACTTCATAGACCTGGAATAGGTGGATGAAGATGATGTTAACATGAGGTTGTTTTCCCAAAGTTTAGTAGGGGAAGTGAAGAAATGGTTTAAATCCCTTCCTAATAGAGGAATACCTATCTATGAAATATTTGAAGAAGCTTTCCTATCTAGATGGTAGGATAAGAAAAACCCTCTCTAGATTCTCACTCAGTATGAATAGACAAAGAAAACCAATGTGGAGAGTGTCAAAGAGTTCTCAACCAGATTCATGAGAATGTACAATTCTATCCCTGTTGACATAAACCCCCCTGTAGGGGTGGCCAATATTCATTTTTCCAACTGCTTTGACACTGACCTTTCTCTCATGCTGAGAGAAAGGAGATCTCCACTCTCCCTGATATGTTGAAATATGCACTAGAAGTAGAGGCCAACTTGATGGCATTAAGAAAAATGGAATAGTTGACTGAAGCTGAGAAAAAGAGATGCAATGAAGCAGTGCGGCCTTCCACATCCTAATCCATAGATGCAAAATTTGAGCAAATGATGAGAACTATGGATAGGCTGGTGGATATGATATCCCTTGATAGAAATCCTCCTGCTAGAGAAATCCCAAAGCCTGAAGCTCGAAATAACAATCTCAGAAGACCCCCTGCCCCATAAGGAATAGCTAGAGAGACAAGAAACCATGACAATCATCCAATCATACCACCTTTTGCTGAGAATTTCACAGACGAAGAAGAAGAGGATATACAGGATGAAGACCAAATCTATCTCTTTGATCAGATCCAACTCCAATTCTATTTGAATAAAGATGAACATGACCGGTCTTCCCTGCAATCAGATGATGCCCCGGGTGAATCAGAATCTAACAAGTACCAAAGAGGGCTCCACAATGCCATCTGTCAGTTCGAGAGGAAGCATAATTTGAGAAGTACAAAGATAGCAGTAGACCGAGGAAAGGCTACTACTGATCCATCCCCTTCTCAACCACAAAGAAAGGAAATCCCCCGGAGAAAAGACCTAAAGGATGCAATCTCTACGGAGAATCTTGGGAAGGGCGCACAACCTCCTAAGAAGAGTCCATAAGGGAGAGATGAAAGTGACACAAAGATAACATAGAAGGTCCATACTGCTTTCAACTTGGAGAATGAAATATCTAAGATTAAGATCTCCATCCCCTTGAATGAATTGGTCAAAAACTTAGAATACAAAGACCAGATCTTGAAGGTAGTAAATGGTGGAGAAGAAAAGAATCCTGATACTCTCAATTTTCAAGACGAAAATCCCACCCTTCTGTTGGCCCCCATGTGGAAAATGCTTCAAAATTTGATGTCTCTCCTTTTTATATCAGTCTCAACATACATGACCATATCTTGCACAATACCATGTTTGATTCAGGAGCCTCTCATAACCTCATGGCCAGCTTAGTGGTGGAGAACATTGGGTTAGAAATGACCAAACCTTATAAATATTTTTTCTCCTTTGATTCCAAAAGAGTTCCATGTGTAGGGATGATTAAAGACATGGTCGTCTCACTGACTCAGATACCTCAGAAGAATATGATCATGGATGTGGTAGAGGCTGATATTCCATCAATGTTTGGGATGTTGTTGTCCAGATCATGGACCGCAAAGTTAAAGGGAACCATGCAAATGGACATTCATTATGCCACCATCCTCGTCTTTGGATAAAGAAGAAGACTGTATAGGGAGCATAGAATTTCATACGTGGTGAGCGACAAGGACAGGAATGAGAACCACCCCATATTTTCCATAGACATGGACGTGGGTTCCTCAATTATCTGCTATGATCCAGGTTCAGAAGGAGAAGATGTGAAAGCTGCTAAGTTACCTGAACTGGATGGTGAAGCCAACGATGGAAATGGGGTGCAATGACTTGAAATATTATCTAGCACAGAGAATGATGGGAGACATATGGAAGAGGGCAGTAATGAGAAATCAGAACTGGAGATAGAGGCCATGGCCACTCTCCAAAAAGAGGATCACTGGGTCATGAAGTTCGATGGGGCTATGAACAAAGAAGGAGCGAGAGTAGGGATATGGATCGTCCCTCCAGACGAGAGAATTGCATGTGCTAGGTTTCATACATTCAAATTGATGTTTGACTATTCAAATAACGTGGCGGAATATGAATATCCTACTATTAGGCTTGAATATACTCAAAATTATGAAATCTACGAAGAGCAAGATCTATGGAGATGCAGAGCTGATAATCCAACAGGTGAAAGGAAAGTATGAGGCTAAACATCATAGGCTAAAGGATTACTAGAATGTTGTGTGGGACATGTTTGACAATTTCTTCACAGAGCATGATATATTTTTCGTTCCCAGAGAGAAGAATACAGTGGAAGACACTCTAGCCAGTTCTACTAGCAGATTTCATCTCCCTGCTTACCCTTCTAGAACTCACATGATTAATGTAAGGCATAGACACTCTGTCCCAGACAACATTAAGCAATGGAAGATATTTGAAGATGACCATCAGATAAAGAAGTTCTAGGAGATGACTAGGGAATTTTCCAATATCCAGATTGACTAGGAGGACTGCGAAGGAGAGGAGTGGGAACCTGACCCACTAGAGCTCGAAACCCTTTTGGGAGGCAAAGCGATTTTGTAGCTAAAGAGAAATTACATACCCAAAGGGTTGGTCCCACTAGAAAGACTGTTTGATGAAAATGATGTAGTCAGAGACAACAAAGTGGCTCCCAACCCGAAGGAAGTAGAAGACTGTAACATTGGGAGCAATGAGGAACCCAGAATTGTCAAACTCTTAGTCTATTGCCCTAGGTATCAAAAAGGACTATATGGATTTGATGAGAAAGTTTTATGATGTGTTCACATGGTTCTATGAATATCTAAAAGAATATGGCACATCTATCATCCAGCACACCATACCAGTCAAGACAGGGGAGAATCCATTCAGGCAAAAGCTGAGAAGGATGAATCCAAGACTTCTCCCACAGATAGAAAAAGAGGTAAAGAGGTTGTATGAAGCCCAAATCATAGTCTCTTTGAGTTTTTCACAATGGGTGACCAACATACTCACAATGAGGAAAAAGACTGGTGAAATTAGGCTATGTATTGAATTTAGAAATCTCAACAAGGTGTCCCTAAAGGATAACTACCCCTTGCCCAAAATGGACCACATCTTGAGGAAGTTTGTAGGGGCAGCAAGAATATCCATGATGGATGGATTTTCTGGATACAATTAGATTAACGTGCATCCATAAGACTAGAATAGGACATCCTTTACCACACCTTGGGAAACCTTCATGTATGCAAAGATTCCCTTGGGTCTGTTGAATGCATGAGCCACATTCCAAAGAGGTATGGACATAGATTTTACAGGAGAGAAAGATATATTTGTGGTTGTTTACATGGATGGCGTCACAGTATACTCTAAATATCATGCAGAACATCTGAAGCATTTGCACCAAGTGTTCACCAAGTGCAGAAAGTTTGGAATCTCTTTGAACCCTAAAAAGTCTAATTTTTCCATGCAAGAGGGTAAAGTGCTCGACCACATAATATCTAAGGATGGAATCAAAATTGACCCAGACAAAATAGAGGCAATATAGAAAATTTGTGAGGAACCTGCAACAATTAATTGATAAAATGCAAAATATATTGGATCACAGAATATTTTTATTAATCATGGGCCACTTCGAGGGGGCAACCTCCTTTGAGCAAGCTCAATACAAATAACTTAATGGTTCCTTCATAGGCCTCAACACACACTTATATACTAAGTCCAGGCACCAATACTATGGGTCAAAAGCATGGGCCAATACAAACTATGGGTCAACAATACTACGGGCGACTTACAAAGGATATGCGCCAAACAACAATAACACAAACTATGGATCAACAAATACTATGGGATGACTTACAGAGCATATGAATCCAACAACAATATACTAACAAAGTAAAGACATGGATTCCTAACATCCCCTCCCCCTTTGAAAAAGCTTTGTCCTCAAATCTTTAGATGCGGAAATTGTTGTTGAATCTGAAGGAGCAATTCCCATGTAGCATCCTCTCGTTGCATGCAGTGCCACTTAATTAAGACCTCCATGATAGAGCGAGAGCGAAGCTGATGAGTGTGCTTATTGAGGATGGCCTCCAGCTCAAAAAGGATGGATCCTTCAGTATCCAGTTCGGGTAAAATAGTTTGTCCTTTGATGTTGGTGCCAAGAACGTTCTTCAGACAAGAGACATGAAATACTGGATGAATGCAGGAAGATGGAGGAAGTTCCAATTTATAAGCAACGAACCCAATCTTCTGAAGAATCCGATATGGCCCATAGAACTTTAGAGCAATCTTATGATGCCCTTTGAGTTTCAGGGAGGATTCACTAGTACAAAATCAGATATAAGTGACCAGGTGACCAAACGATTTGGTCACCACAATTTTTTCAAGGGATAAATGACCAAAATTAAGAAATTTTAAGTGAGCTAACTAAAAATGACCAATTTGGTCACGGAATAAGAACTAAACTAGAAATGACCAAGATAAATAGCCAATTTGGTCTCAGGATAAGAACTAAACTAAAAATGACCACATAACAATTGGTCATTTTTAGTTGTGTCACTCCGACAATGAACAATTACAATTTTGACAATGAATTTGTACAATTTACTAAATTTGAAGACCGCAGATGGATTCAGAGAAAGGGGTCTCTGAATCCATCTGTGGTGTTCAAATTTAGTAAATTTGTAACATTGTAGATGGATTCAAAGACACGAGCTAGTGTCGAAACATGCAAGTGCCATAGGAGAACCTAGTGAACTTTTTTGCAAGATCATTTCATCTGTATTGTCACATTCAATTTGATGAGCTTATCATGTCCATATCTTATTTCACCATTTTTTCTTTCGTATTATCCCTTCAAAAAATCTTCCAATTAGTTGCATCATGTGCATCATCATAGTGTGGTTGAGTTGAGTCTTGGTCGATCCAAGGCATCAAATTTCTATAGGTCCACTTCAGTTGTGGGATTCCCCTACTTATAATATCTATAATTTTTTTGGCTTTTATAGAATTTATCTTATAACCTTTGTGGGTTTCAATCCTGAGAGGCAGTGGTGTTGTTGTAGCAACATAAGCTCTTATGCAATAATGGCATTCATGCTTCAAATAAATATATATCCAAATAGAGCAACTATGCATTGGAAGACTGTTGCAATATTATCACAATAGAGTATTGGCTTCCCTTGTAGTCAATCATATTATCATCATGGAACAATGGTCAAATAATCAACAACATATTAACTAAATTGGGCAAGTCAATAACAATTTTGATAAACGCCAATAATTATTTGTCTGGTGTCCATTATATCGCTGGTGTTAGAGTGTTGATTGGCTCTATGCTTGAAAGTTTTAGTTGGATTATTATAGGGAAAAGCAGATTTCTCTACTGCATTAGTAACCCAAAATTTTCAACATGAAGCATAGATACCCAAGGTTTTTTGATCTCGTACTTCAATAGGGGAAGTCGTTGTTATATTTGTTGATCTTAGAAGTTGAAGTTGGGGAAAAAAATGGGGGTTTTGTTCTAGAGATTCGAAAAGATTATTGAAGCACAACAGTTTGGACATGACACAACAAGTGAAAATATTCACTGGTGCATTATATTGTGCTCCACCATCACCATCCACAATGATGAGCATGGTTGTTCCTAAAATAAAGTTATATGGAAATTACTATATAAATTTGGAATCTGTCAATGAATCTAAAGGTAGTCAGCTAGTAGGTTGAGGGTGATTAAATAAAATTGAGGTTTCAAAATGAAAAAAGTGAAAAACTAGAGTCATCATGAGATATATTTTGTATTCTTTGATTGTGGATCATATCATACCACAAATAAGGTGTTTAGACTCAACAACAAAATCCCAACAACACTTTAGTCGAATTTGTATGAAACAACACACCATGCAGCGAATATAATTTTCCTCTATAATAAAAAATGTGCACTCATGAAGATGAAGGAACACCACTTGTAATTTCATGGGACATTCAAGATGAGTGATATAAACTCATTTTTGGAGGAGACAAGGTTGATTCCGTAGATCTTGTTAAGTTGAAAATCAATAAATTGACAGTTGTGTTTCAACCTTTTGTCACCAATTTCACTGTGGCATATCAAGTACTTACATCAACACTTGCTGGTCCTAGAGTGTGGATAAGTGTTGGTGATATAACAATGCAAAACACAATATAAAGGAGAAGTACTCGATAGATAAATATTCCATAGAAAAGTAATGGAAGAAATGAGCTCATAAGAGAATAAGCCTGAGAAATCAGAGGAGTAGTCTCATAAAGGCTAGAAAACAAGAAAGGATGTGATTTTTTATTATTGCAAGGTTATTGCATCTGATTACTATAAGTGAAAGCATTAATAAGGGAAGAAAAAAAACATTGGATGGTTTGTTGAGAAGACTGAGACAAAAAAGGATAGCAGAAGAAATTTCTTGACATCCTTGACATCCTTGTTAGTAGCAGAAACAAAAGATTGAGACAAGAAAAAGAGAACAGAGGAATTTTCTTGACATCCCTGCTTTTCATTTCTTTGAAATTCCACATACACACGCAAAAAGTGACCCATGTTGTAGAGCACCTTGCTTCCCTCAACACATCACTCAATAAGCTATGGAGCATGACTCCTTGATGTTGATGAAGATCTCCTGGCCATGTGCCAATTTGGTTTAATAACCTTTGTTTCTAGGTGTAGGGATATCTAGGGGAATATCTTCTTTTGGGATTATTAAGGTTTTATTATGGAACCAAATCCGACAAGCTTAGGGGAGTACTGAATTTGATAGTTTATATATAATGTAGAGTCGTAGACAAACAATATTGGTAACTAGTCTTTCTCGATGTACATTCCTGCACTTTAAATAAAATATTCTTTCCAAAATTATTATAGAACGATGTCGAGGAACTTCTTAAGCATGAAAAGACCTTAATTGTGTTACATAAAGACCATTATCCCACAACTCAAAGATACCTATATATATTTATATATTTTATTTTTATTTTATTTTTTATTTTCAATGGAACATATAATGGGAAACCATCAGGGATTTTATTTTGTTTTCTTTCCTGAGTGTTTTCAGTTCAGAATTCTCACTAGATCTCCACCACCGCATTCTCCAATCCATCTCAGACCCGTGGGTAGCCATATCTGCAGAGAAATGTACCGAATTCACATTCCCATTTACCAGGTATGTATGTTTTCTGATCCATGCAATTCTACAATGTCTGTTCTATAGAATAGAAGGGAAAAGAAAATGGAGGTCCATCAATACATTTCACAGAGGGGGTGGGATACTATCATATTCAAACAACACTCCGTCCATCCCCTTGCATCGCATCACCACCCTCAAACCCTCTTTGACACCCTGAGATCCTACTTCCAATGATCCATGGCTGGATTCGAACGACGGACCCCTCGAAGAAGAGTTCACGAGTGATCCCATCTTTGCTAAATTCCTCTCTGATGGTTTGAACTTGACCAAATTAGCCAGCGAGGCTCTCAGAAGCGGATTTGCAGTCTCATGCACAAATAAATTAGCTGAAGGGATATGCCTGCTAAAAAAAAACTGAGAAATGAAGTCTATTCATGCCATGATGAGCTGACTCAGTAGCTTTGGATCTTAAAGGATGCTGAGGGGGTTTTGAACGTGGTTAAATGGGGGGTTAGTAGCTTACAGGGTTCGCTGTAGAGGGTTAGGTCTGAGATTGCAGAGCCCTACAAGCAGATCAGGTTAAATTCCTAGTAGCTTTTTCACCTCCATGAGACAGTTGAGCTTCTCTAGACCACGGTTAGGGTTATTGGACAGGTGAGAAAGCTGAGAGAATTGATGGATTCAAAAAGTGCCAGTATCAATATGGACCTTACGAAATCTACTCAAATGTATAATGAGATCAAAACCCTAAGAAAGGAAGGGGATCCGCTGGGCATCAAGGTTGTCGATGAGGAGATCCCCTAGCTGGTGGAAGTAGGGAAACCATTGCGATCAGAGGCGATGAAGGTTTTCGAGAGCGGAATGGAGGATTTGAACCAGTCAGAAGTAGGAAGTGCCCTGCAAGTGTATTACAACATGGGGGAGTTGAGAGAAATTGTGGATGCCATGATTACTAAGTACAGATCCCAGGCTGTTAAGAGTGTGAGTTGGGCATTGGACATGAAGGCCATATCGGCTAGTGTTGGTTTTGGCTTTGGTCCAGGTAGGATTTAGAGGAGCGGTACCCCAAAGATCGGAGGCAGTTTGAAGGAGAAGGACGGGTTGTGGAAGAGGATGGGATATTTTATGGATCAGTAGCATTCGATTGTAGTTGCAGTGTGGCATCTGCAAAGAGTGTTGTCGAAGAAGAGGGATCCTTTCACTCATGCTCTGTTTCTTGAAGAAGTAACGCAGGTATGTAATTGTAAGTAAATGTTACCATCTTTTTCTCGATCTGCAACTGACAATCTCTATAAATAACATTTTTTTTTAATAAAAATTAAATTTTCAGTTAATACACAGGATATCTTATAGCCAACAGGGATTCATATGAAAAATTTATCACCTACCAGTATGTATTTTTCCCCCATTTCATACATTACAGACCAAAGCCCTTCATTTGATCATCCTTATAATTTAGATTTTCATCATTTGACATACATAACAGCAAAATTATCCCAATGTTTGTTATACAAACTGTGACCTACACAACCAACGTCTAATGAAGAAGACCATTTTTCTGCTTCTACATACGTCTAAGGGAGCCAACGAAGAGTGAAATGATCAGTACCATCTTCCGCAATTAATCTGTCTTTGAAGCCCCTCAGGGGAGGAGGAAATAAGGGTCACATTGTTGACAAATAAGATTATGGCAATTGGGATGTAGTGTAGAAGATGCCCATCTCCCACTTGGATATGTTCTTTGAGGAAAAACTCAAGCTCATCAATTTAAATCACAAATAACACTAGAGAGAGAGGACAACCTTAATCTCTAAGACGCTCCTAGTAAAACTAAAGAAAATTAGGATTTTCGAACATTTCTTCATTTCCATTGTTGTGTAGAACATTTTAGAATGAGAAATAACTATGAATTTACCAAACAGGCCATTTGCTAGGAAATGACTTAAGAGTGACCTATTTCTTGTACAACCCACGTATTGGAGAAAGTGAAACATTACTCTACTAGTGGACAACACAACTTTAACTTTGGCATTGTCCCTCAAGCAAGACTACAAGTGGCAAGTTCATTCTACTTGTAGGCTTTCTTGAAGGACCATAATAGGTGTTTACCAAAGAGTTCCATATCAACTTTGTAAATTGCATGGGAGGAGTATAAACCTTCGATGATAGAAGAGGTATCGTTTAAAGAGATGATACTAGATTAGCTAGTAGTATACATCAAGATCCATGTCATTTAGTTCTACAACACATACACATCCTTATGTAGGTTTTAAGGATTTCCTAGTAGTTAAAGAGGATAAACATTTCTCTTCAACAATCAAAGATGAATATAATATAGTTCCTTTGTTGATCATCTGATGTATTCTCACACAATCATATACATTTTATATTTTCCTTTCTTTATTATCTAGTTTGAGTTGTCTTTAGTGCTCAACTTTTGTATGTAACCTAGTCCTATTGAGTGCTTTTCTCCAGATGTAGATGCTACTATAATTTATGTATTCCATAAATTGCATGTTTCATTTTTTAAGATTTTTGTATCAATTGTAAACTGAGTCAGGAAGGGAGTTAAGCTCAACCATCCCTCTTGAAAAAAACTGATAGTACATATCTTACTATGATCAAATAGGGAAATTTAGCACTATTTTTGTAAGAAAATATTTTGTTTGGCAGGTTGGAAAGAAAACGACATGCAACAAAAACATGTTAATGTCCATAATTAACCACAATTGTTTATTGGGATTGGAAATTTAGTACATGTATTACAAAAGACATGGGGGCATGAGAAAGAGCTCTGTTGTTCATAGCTTTCATGCTCCTCCAAGGATCTCGGCGAGCCCCTCCCAACCTCGGGTACTCTAAATGATATCTTCAAACAATGTATTGGTACCTTAATGACATGGGCAGTGATAAGTACTTCCTCATCTCATCTTATGGAGATATAGTAGACCCTTCCTGCACTCATTCTTTTCCTTTCATTCCTTGATGTATCACTCATTTAAGATATATCTTTTGTTTTATGCTTTGGGAGCTAAGCCTTCATAAATCATAACCAGAATTCCCAAAATACGAAGTAGAAAAAGAACGAGACTGGAATGGATTGGAAATTTGATATAAAAACTGGTCAAATAAACAATACATAAAATTTTCAAATTTTAATAAAAAATATATTCATGTACATAATTGTAAATCCAAACCATTGAACAGTAATATTTATTTTGGTCATTTATATTGCATGTAAAGTTGTAGATAGAAAAAATACATTGAGATATAAGTTTTGATATACAATAAATTAAAGTTTTGAGAGAGAACCTACATAAATGTTGAGACACTGAATGGCATCTATAGTCCAAAAATTATCACACTAGAAGCAGACGAGTATATAACTTGTCTAAAGTTCACTCATTAGACTGATTCATTCAAGCTAGGAATCACAAGTTTTCTTTCTCATGGTGAATTGCTTCAACAAACTATCAGATATTATAAGTCAATTGACATTGTTATTACATAAAATAGCATCTTAAGGTTGAATCCCTAAAGTCAATGATAGCTTATGGATAACTGAGAGAGAGGCCAATGTCACCACACCTAGCCTTCATTTGCTTTTTAGGCTAGCTCTTCTCTATATCAAGCGAGGACTCTCTAGGATAGAATTACTAGAGTTTAACAATGGAGCACAAAGTGAGATTGAAGATTAACTCTAGCAAAACAAAGTGTTTTAGTTTTCTGAAAAGATAAAGGTGATGAAGGGATTGGAGACTAGTGTCTTATCCAATGGGGCAAATGGGATCAACCAAGGATTGCATCAAGGTTTCTTTAGAAAGATTAGAAAGGGATAGGGTTGTAATGTACAAACATAGCTGCTTTCTAATGGATGGGCCGATTTTAGAGAAGTAAAGGGAAAGTTCTAGAGCAAAAAATCGGCACCTAAGCTATACTTCAACTGATAACAACCACATAAAAGATAGAGAGCCTAGTCTTCTATCAACTCAATGCCATTGAAAATTTGTAGATCTATCAAATAACCAAGCATGAAAAATGAGAATCCTTTAGTGGAGTGCTAGCATTAGCCATCCATTAGACCCAAAATATAGTTCATTAAGTATAATGGAATTTTTGCCCCAATCCAAACATGATTACAAATGAGGAAGAAGGCTCTCTTATAGTGATGAGGTCTAGTTTTACAATAAAATAATAATAGATCTAGCAAAACCCTATATCTATCCTAGGGAGGAGTAAACAAATAAAAATTCCTCCAACTAACTATAACAAACCCTAACAACCTCCATGAAATGAGGTGGAAAAAACCACGATTACAAGATCCAAGAGGCTTAAGGACCAAGGAGGAGGGCACCTCCATGAAACAAAGGTGGAAGATGATAAGAGAAGGTAAACCTTAGTCTCCAAAAGAGCTCTTCAAAAGGCTAGTGCTCAAAGGAGAATGGTCCAATAAGTAATGTGTAACCCTAGATCTAGGGTTTGACCATGCAAACTCCATCATAGATGCAGTATAACATCTCCAAAGTGGACCATATCAAGTGCAATGAACTCACTCACTTAAATGTTGTCCACATAACAACCAACTTCATCATCCTAGATCTAGGGTTTGAGCACCCCTAGATATCCTCAAATAACCAAATGATCTGCATATAGTGTGGAACAACTCAACATGTGGAATGCTCCAAGAAGAATGGCCTACAAGCCCCCCTGCATGGCATAGAAGACCCTCAAAGGGTCTAACGAACCTCCAAGTATAGCATAAATCGATGGTAAAAGGGCCCACAAGTATGACCTCATCAGCAATAAAATTGCTTTCCTTTCCACAGAACCCTTATATAGATCTTTATAGTAAGATTATACTCATCATATATTGTTCCCAATTCTGATTATTTTCAAATCAACCATTGGCTACCATTGAACTAATGGCTTGCAACCAAAATTTTGTTGTCAGAACCTTCAATAATGCAAGAATATCAGCATCTACTAAAACTGTATTGCCTTCCTAATGCAAATTTATTCTCAACCATCTGTTGTATCACATCTTTAGTGGCCTTGCATTGTGGTTTGTATCAAAACCAAAATTACCAAGCATAGTAATGGCATCCTGAGTGAATTTAAGATTGATCTCCTTTTGTTTTAGTGTATCTTGCACAGCTCCAGCTGTAAGCTGTAGCTGAACAATATGATTAATTTGATGCAAGTCTAAATGCTGGAAATTGGAATACAATATAATCATCAACTTAATTCATGAAATATGGACGAAACGTCTATCATGCAACCTCCATCACTTGGCCTTATAGTAGTTCATAAACTACCTCTCAGGTTGTAACATGATGATCCACAAAATTTCCATGGAAAAATGAGCTGTTTGGCAACTCTAAATTATCAAGATCAAAAGTTTCTAGAAGAGTGATAGAATGATATGGCACTGTTGATGCCTTGGTGGCAGATTCAATGTAGTAGAATGAGATGCTAGCTTTATCTTTACCAGAGTTTCACTGTGATCATTGAAAAGGTAATTCACCTTCCAAGAAAATATCCTCATGACCCCAAGCAATAAATGTCTGGACAGGTAGAGCGCAATTTGCACTTCATGAAAGAGAATGGAGTCTCAAGGTGGACACTTCCTTCTTTGACCTGATTTTTGATGCCCTGATCATGGTGACTACACCCTTCAACAAATGATATTTACATTTCCTCACAGATATTGATCCGCTTCCAAATCTGATGAGGGATGGGTCAGATCTCAACATAAGGCCTTTGGCATCTGCTGGAGCCATCCCTTTGACCAATGGCATTAAGAGAGAGATCTATGCATGCTGCATCATTACTAAATGTCAAAGAAATCATTCTCATAACCATAAGAAGAATGGGCATGAAAGATGTAGAAAATTGAAACCATTTCTCCATTTTCTCTGACATATTTATGCTCTGCACCAAATGTTTGATTCATACCAAGAATCTGGGTCTTGTTTATCCCTGACTAAGAGTTAGCAAAGCTATAGATGGTGACTGGTCGATCTCATATGACTGAGCCAAGGATGCAGTACCATTCCACCACTGCTATGACTCAGAAGGATACCAACATAAAGATTTTGATCTTTACAAATTTGCATTTGCATTGTGATTTGAATAACTTGCTTTCCAAACTGGTCTTCAGTTGTGTATATACCTACCATAAACATATTCGAGATAGACATGGTATTTATCATCTATTTTCATTTGACTTATTAGCAAAATTTTATTTAGTATAGACATCTCTTCAATCTTTGTTTGGAGTATATTGCTACAAGTAACCATCATACATAGCATACATTGATAGGACATTTTTTTCCTTAGTAATAGTAACTTTGTCTAGCATGGCTTCTTTGTCTTGGACAAGGTTTTGCAAGCAAGTTCTCCTCAGGAAAACCATCAATAGCAAAATCTATCCCAAATTTATTGAGAATAGACTTCCTTATCAATGACCCTCCATGCAAGTGAATCAAACTGCATAACAAGGACCCTTGTCTGATATCTCATATCTTTTGCCACATCAAGTCACTGGAAACTTCAACAAATAGGATGTTAGCATATAACAACCCAAATTCTGCCAACAGATTTGCTACAGGAAAATGTCTTGATTGTGACTTCTACAGGACATAATTTCTTCATTAACTCTTATTACCTCTAATTGTCCTTTCATATAGGCTAGGGAACCTTGTTGGGCATTCTCTCTGAATTTCCTTGCTAGTAAATCATTTAGGCTTGATGAAGTATTCCCTTCAAGATGCAACCCCATGCTAAAAGATGTGATAAAAATCAGAAGTGGACACCGAAGCAAAATGGGGGGTAGCAGGCCCCTTTGAGCAATGCATAGGTTTCAATCCATTGCCACCATTGATCAACCTATTACCCTTGTAGGTTTCAATCTTAGAAATTAGAATCATACAATTCCTAGCTTAAGGGTTGTAGGAGGAAGGGGTATAAGGTTATGTTTTGCATATATGCTGAAATGCTGAAAAAACTGTTAATTGTGTTGAAAGATGAAAAACAACGTGATTTCTATCTTTTTCAGCGAGCACCCTGAAATGGGTATAACTTTTAATCTTAAAATTTACTTTAACTGATATTTGAATGAAACATTTACCTTTGTTTATCTCACATTCTTTAACTTTCATTTACCATTTTTTTGTGTTTTGCCAGTGCTTTTTATGGGGTTTTTGGCATGTAGGTTGTGGGTGTGCCTAACAAAATAGTTCAGTGTAAAACTGGATGGTTGCTTGATTTCAGAGCCCAAATCCGTCCAAAACTAGCACAGAGGATGAAGTTCCGACCAAACTAGCTTGAACTGGGCGATACTTTTTCGAACCAGTCAGTTCTTATAGCCATGTTTGGGAGTACCTAGGGCACTCCTATAACGTAGTATCATTGATTGATTTCCTGGTTCCATGACCTATCATTTTGGTCATTTGTTGGATGTTAATAAAATTATATTATCCTATTTGATGCCATAAGGAATTGTTTATGTTGTTGTCACTTCCAGTTGTATTCACAAAACATGTAACTGCTATATCACTTCCCACAGATCTGTAAAGAAAATGTTCCGTTATTCTTGATGGAAGAAATTTCCTTGTCTTCTTGTCCACCACAAAGCAATTAGCCCTTCCTCTAAGATTACATCCAAGTCTGTACATTGACAAGTTATTTCACTTACATAAAGAAAATTATTTTTCAATATTGAAATATGAGGGGTATTGGTAAACATAAATATATTATCTTATAATTCAATCCTCACATCAATTCCTTTCACATATCGTGTTTATGTCAATACCCAAAATCATTGTTTCTAAGCTGGAGTTGTTCTCCACAAATTCCACAAACCAATCAAAGCTATTAATCATATGTTTTCATGTGTTAGAATTGGAATACCAAGCATTTGACTTACCTTTTGTCTGAAAATAAACAAAAGCTACCAACTCCTTTTCTTCCTACGCCATGTTTGCTTACTTTTTGCTCATTTTTCCTTTGCTATTCTCTACATCCCAATTCTTCCAGTGCTCTTGAGTCTCAACCTTTAGATGCCTAACTTCACCACTGTAATAGCATTTCAAGTTCTTAATCTCAGATTTATCTATACCTTTACTTGTACATGTACTTGTAGATGCACCATTGCTAGAGCCTCCTTTTTGTTTCTGATTTCCTTTGCCTTTGTATTTTTCTGCAAAATCACTTGTAGAGGCACCACTAATGCCAATTCCAAATTGTTTTTTCTATCTTTCCTTCTATAACACCTGAATGAACTAAGTCTCTAAAGTGGTACTAGCAGATTTAGAAGCAATGTTAAGTGTTTCCACAAAAATTTTAAACAATGGAGGGAGAACTTTTATGGTAATTACAACCATATTTTCTTCATTTAGTTTTTTCCTCTCATCAGTAATTGATATCTAATGTCTTTCAATTTCAATGAGTGTTCTGATGTCTCAAAAGTGGTACTATCAGATTTAGAAGCTATGTTAAGTGTTTCTACAAAAAATTTAAACAATGGAGGGAGAACTTTTAAGGTAATTACAACCATATTTTCTTCATTTATTTTTTTCCTCTCATCAATAATTGATATCTAAGGTCTTTCATTTTCAATGAGTGTTCTGATGTTGACTTTCCTTCCGCTCCATTTGCATGGAAAAAAGCCTATTTTTAAGGTAAAAGATTCTACCTTCGATTGTAGTTTTGTGCATTGTCCTTAGCCACTTCCATGATGTGGATGCATCTTCAAGATCTTGCAGTTGTGGGAGTATCTCCTCTATGAAAGACATCTTGACAAGACTACTTTATTATTCTTGTAGTTATATTTGTCACAATCCTCCTCATCATCTGGTTCTCTAAGAACTTACCCTGGTCATGACTGTCACTAGACCCTTGTATGGGAAAATGGTTATTATTCATTATTTCCATGTAGTAAAAGGTTCCCATTCACGTTTTGATTCGGCTCCAATGACAGGTTAGACAGGTTAGTCATCTTTTTCATTGTACATTATTAAAAATAATCAAACATCTATACAGGTCAAGTTTTGACCTAAAAATTATATATATGTATTATTCCATGCATACAAATATGTACTGCTACATAATACTAATATCCTCTCAACAGGAAATAGGTAAATTCTTTTTTTCATTACAGTTGCTTGTCACCACTACCCATAAATTTTGGACCCTGTGCCCTTCTAATGCCCTTGTTTGTCACCTGTGTTTAGTCACACCTGCATGTTATGTCTGCCTGCACACTTTTTTGTTGGATTCCTCCTCGATGAACTTGTTTCTGATTAGCACATTCCCCTACCTCAACAAAAATTCTTCTCATCTAGTTTTGAACTTTCTGCACCTATTTAAGGCTTACAATTACCATAACCTGTCTTGCATATATGCCTATAATAAAAATTTTGTTTCCTAAACTATGAACTTAGGACTTTTACTTTACTAAATAATAAATATTATTCTCTTTCAAATATTAAAATAATTTGGTTGACTTATCCTTTATTGCATCCTTATGTTCGTGTGCTTAACTCTTTGCTTAATTGTTCCTCTTTTGCCTATTGTCTGCTAAACAATTTCATGGTCATTATATCTTTTTGATGTGCCTACTTTTCTTCATTGGTTTTTTATTCCTTTTAATTATGTCCTTTGGAAAGGCCTCGATAACATTGACACTCTATTGAAGCAGGTTTAGAGGATAGATGAAAAGTCCCCGAAAAATTGGTAACATCATGAGAAATCGTGATTCCAACTATAAAACAATAAATCGCCACCTAAAAATTGCAATTAATTTTTTTTTTGTAAGAAAGTACCCATAGGTATTTGAATTTGTGACCTTACATTTACAACTTCTCATCTCAATTACTCCATTATGAATTGCACTTAAAAATTGTAATTATTAGCAAAAATAAGAAAATTGTGATTTTTTTAAAAAATATTGCTAAAAATTGTTAAGGTTGTGAAAAAAGGCATATAAGTCCAAAATTTGATTTTTTGTGGGTCATTTTTCTGGCTTATTTTCTGTTGGAACTTGGAAGCCATAACTAGCAATATTGAATTCTTAAAGTAGAAGTTGACATTCTCCTTTATCTTTCCTTTTCTATCCTTTTACTTAATTTTAAGATTACTATTAGTAATTCCAAGATATTTTTGAGAGGTTCCAATTTTATTTCACCCCAAAGTATGAGGTGTATCCTCAAGCCGGAAGATGTACCTCTTGGGTTTTATCAAATGTCTAAGAGGTCAGACTATTCAGTGTCCTGGTGATGATATATGATATGGCTAACGTTAATCCAGTGGTAATTTGAAATATTTCTGCATATTCAAGTTGAATTCCAATAGGAAGGGTGATCATATGTCCTTGAGAATTGTGTTGTTTGTATGGTTACAGAGAATAATACCATAGAACAGAGAATACATTTTAGTATTTTACATTGTTTCTCTATAACTGGCATGTGCTAGATAGAGTCTTGAAACTTGAACTCAGCTCATATTTGTTTGAGGAATTGATAAAAATTCTAGCAAATGCAAATATTAAAAGTGAAAAACTTCAGTTACGGGCGGTCTGTAGCCAGAGTTGTCACCTAACTGAACGAATTAGATTCTAAAGAGTCCATTGATTCTGTTGTCTAAAAGAATTAAATTTGATATCAGATGTAGTGGCAAAAATTGTGATGTGAATTGCTATTGACTTTCATTTTCTGGCCTTTCTGCCCTCCCTGGTTTTCTAAAAGAGTAGAATGAAATTTAATTGTTTTTCTCATATCACCGAGAAAACGGTCAATCTCAACAGTAGGGGACAAGCTCGTTAAGTCATTCTTTAGAAAAGGAAAGAAACAACTTAAAGTTAGAAAGTATATAGTGAGTTTCTGTTGTGATCTTCTCCTTTCGATCGGTCAATTTATTTGGAAGAAGATAGTTGTCATGTGCTGGCCAGAGTCTTGAAACTTGAACTCAACTCATATTTGTTTGAGGAATTGATAGATATTCTAGCAAATGCAGATATTAAAAGTGAAAAACTTAAGTAATGGGAGGTCTGTAGCAAGAGTTGTCACCTAACTGAATGAATTAGATTTTGAAGAGTCCATTGATTCTATTGTCTAAAAGAATTAAATTTGATATCATATCTAGTGGCACACATTGTGATGTGAATCACTATTGAATTTCATTTCCTGGCCTTTATGCCCTCCCTGCTTTTCTAAAAGAGGTGAATGAAATTTAATTTCTTTTCTCATATCACCAAGAAAATGGCCATTATCAACAGTAGGGGAAAAACTTGTTGAGTGATTCTTTAGAAAAGGAAAGAATCAACTTAAAGTTAGAAAGTATATAGTGAGTTCCTGTTGTGATCTTCTCCTTTCGATCGGTCAATTTATTTGGAAGAAGATAGCTGTCATGTGCTGGCCAGAGTATTGAAACTTGAACTCAAATCATATTTGATTGAGGAATTGCTAGAAATTCTAGCTAATGTAGATATTAAAAGTGAAAAATTTAAGTGACGGGAGGTCTGTAGCCAGAGTTGTCACCTAACTAAATGAATTAGATTCTGAAGAGTCCATTGATTCTGTTGTCTAACAGAATTAAATTTGATATCAGATCTAGTGGCACACATTGTGATGTGAATTGCTATTGACTTTCATTTCCTGGCCTTTATGCCCTCCCTGCTTTTCTAAAAGAGTAGAATGGAATTTAATTGCTTTTCTCATATCACCGAGAAAATGGTCAATCTCAACAGTATGGGACAAGCTTGTTGAGTCATTCTTTAGAAAAGGAAAGAAACAACTTAAAGTTAAAAAGTATATAGTGAGTTTCTGTTGTGATCTCCTCCTTTCGATCGGTCAATTTATTTGGAAGAAGATAGCCGGCATGTGCTGGCCAAAGTCTTGAAACTTGAACTCAACTCATATTTGTTTGAGGAATTGATAGAAATTCTAGCAAATGCAGATATTAAAAGTGAAAAACTTAAGTAACGGGAGGTTTGTAGCCAGAGTTGTCACCTAACTGAATGAATTAGATTCTGAAGAGTCCATTGACTCTGTTGTCTAAAAGAATTAAATTTGATATCAGATCTACTGGCACACATTGTGATGTGAATTTCTATTGACTTTCATTTCCTGGCCTTTATAACCTCCCTGCTTTTCTAAAAGAGTAGAATGAAATTTAATTGCTTTTCTCATATCACTGAGAAAATGGTCAATCTCAATAGTAGGGGACAAGCTTGTTGAGTCATTCTTTAGAAAAGGGAAGAAACAACTTAAAGTTAGAAAGTATATAGTGAGTTTCTGTTGTGATCTTCTCCTTTCGATCAGTCAATTTATTTGGAAGAAGATAGCCCACATGTGCTAGCCAGAGTCTTGAAACTTGAACATAACTCATATTTGTTTGAGGAATTGATAGAAATTCTAGCAAATGTAGATATTATAAGTGAAAAACTTAAGTAACAGGAGGTCTGTAGCCAGAGTTGTCACCTAACTGAATGAATTAGATTATGAAGAGTCCATTGATAGTGTTGTCTAAAAGAATTAAATTTGATATCAGATCTAGTGGCACACATTGTGATGTGAATTGCTATTGACTTTCATTTCCTAGCCTTTATGCCCTCCTTGCTTTTCTAAAAGAGTAGAATAAAATTTAATTGCTTTTCTCATATCACCGAAAAAATGTTTAATCTCAATAGTACGGGACAAGCTTGTTGAGTCATTATTTAGAAAAGGAAAGAAACAACTTAAGGTTAGAAAGTATATAGTGAGTTTCTGTTGTGATATTCTCCTTTCGATCGGTCAATTTATTTGGAAGAATATAGCCGTAGTGTGCTGGCCAGAGTCTTGAAACTTGAACTCAGCTCATATCTGTTTGAGGAATTGATAGAAATTCTAGCAAATGCAGATATCAAAAGTGAAAAACTTAAGTAACGAGAGGTCTATAGCTAGAGTTTTCACCTAACTGAATGAATTAGATTCTGAAGAGTCCATTGATTCTGTTGTCCAAAAGAATTAAATTTGATATCAAATCTAGTGGCACACATTGTGATGTGAATCGCTATTGACTTTCATTTCCTAGCATTTATTCCCTCCCTGCTTTTCTAAAAGAGTACAATGAAATTTAATTGCTTTTCTCATATCACCGAGAAAATGGTGTGATGTACCTGCAATAATGAATTAATGCAAATACATGAGATATCAAAAATAATAGAACATAATCGCTTTTATATTGATCACGGGCCACCTCGAGGGGGCAACCTCCTTTGAGCAAGCTCAATACAATTAACTTCACGGTGCCTTCAATGACCTCAACACACACTTATATACTAAGTCTATGCCCAATACTATGAGTCAAAACCATGGGACATATAATACTACAGGACGACTTACAAAGCATATGCGTCCAATACTATGGGTCAATACTATGGGCTAATATAAATTACGGATCAACAAATACTACGGGACGACTTACAAAGCATATGCGTCCAACAACAATATACTAACTTAGTAAAGAGAAGGGTTGACATAGGTTCCTAACATCCCCTCTCCCTTAGAAAAAGCTTTGTCCTCAAAGATTTGGTTGGAGAAATTGCTGCAGAATCTGAAGGAGTGGTTCCCCGGTAGCATCCTTGGTTTGCATTTCGGGCCACTGACGCCTTTAGAGTGTCAAGGAGGATTTCTTGGAAGGCTGTAGATGAAGAAGAACCCTGTCAGCTACGTGGAAAATGCGCTCAGAACGGTGCTGATCGGCTTGTTGTTTCAGGCGAATTCTGGCCATGTGAAGATTGTCCTACAGAATGAGAAGAATCTGATCGCGGTTTTGAAGAACCGAGTCAATTTCCTGAACTGGGGAGCTGCTAAGGGTGTATGGAAGAAGAACTGGTGGTGTTTGTCCATAGACTGCTTCATATGGTGTCCTTTGAGATGTGGTATTGTACCACCAGAGTGCTGCTAGGAAATCCATAGAAATAGTTGGCCAAAGTTGTGTAGTGATGGGAAAGGGTTTGATCAATCCCGAAAGGAGTGTCGGTCCCCCCTTGTTGACTTGGAAAGTATCATCGTTAGCCACCAGCTGTTGAATTGTCATTTTTAGTCCCAGCCAAAAGAAGTTACATTGTTCCTGGTCATACATTTTGGAGAACCCAGAGTTCCCTGTTGATGAAGAAGCATGGAGATCATAGAAGAGATAGCCCTGTTGAACATATGGCAACCAATTTGGAACAAGCAGAGAAAGAGCTGTAAGAGAAACTGGGTCATCAATTGTGCGAGAAGGAGCATCTTCCACCATATTGTCCTTACTCTTCTTGTAAGTGATCACATAGGGATAACCCATGAGTTGGATAACCCATTGCAGGTGTGTTGGGGAGGAGACCCATTGTTCTAGAAAATTTTCCAGACTCAGGAGATCAGTCTTAATGCAGAAATAATTGCCTAATAGGTATGGCTGCCACTTCTGTACTGCATGCAAAATAGCCATCATTTCCTGCTGAGAGGTAGATGTGGTTACATTCTTACCGGAAAGGTCTCTTGAAGGCAGCAAGCTCATTGGTTCAGCAAGGATACCTGCATATCTATCCAAGGAAGTAGTGGAGACTATTGATGGGTGCATCTGAATGGAATTGAGCTGAGCGATGACACCATGTGAATTCTTCTTAAGGATTTTTTCTAGGCGATGTGAACTGATGATGCAGAGAGACCCTGGTTGTAAGCCTCGAAATTTGTGTTGTGCCCCATTGACGTTAAACTGCATCCAGAGTTCAGCAAAATCCCATAAGATGGGGCCAAGTGTGCGTAACCATTGAACGCCCAAAACCACATCACATCCGCCTAAGGGCAAGGAAAACATGTCGGAGCGTAGGTTATAATCTTCCATAGAGATACGCACATTGTGACACTTCCCCTTGCAAGGTAAGGTGGCCCCATTGGCAACCATGAATTCAAAGTTGGAGCAAGGATGGAAAAAACAATCAGCCTGTTTGGCAATTCAAGGGTCAATGAAGTTATGAGTGCTACCAGAATCAATGAGTATGGTAAGAGGGAGCTTCTTGAAGTATCCCCTGACCCACATTGTTTGGGGGGTGGTGATGCCGGTTACAGCATGGAGAGAGATCTCGGGTGGGTCGTCCTGAGATGGGGTGTCAACAGGCGGGTGTTGCATGTCAATCGGATCATCTACTGTATCTGTAGCTTCTTCACCAAGTTCTAAGGCAGGCGGAATCCACATCCAAGATATAGAGATTTTGTTGAACACATCTATGTCCCCGAGTGAATTTCTCATCACAATTATAGCAAAGCCCTTTTTCTCGGCGTGCCTGCATTTCTATTTCAGACAAATGCTTGATAGGAGTTGGTTGAGGAGCATGCATGATGGGAGGTCGTTGGGAACCCATATTTCTGAAGGCAACAAAGGTGGGTTTGGAGCGTTGTTGAGTTGCGATCTTGTCCTCGGCCAACTTAGTCAACCCTAGGACTTCCATCATTGTGTTGGGACAAAACATTTTGACCTCTGAGCGGATTTCATCCTTGAGACCACTGATAAAACAACTCCTGTAGAATTCATCAGACAATCCTTCTGTGTGATTGGCTAGTTTCTCAAATTCCATCTGATACTCTCTCACTGTGCCAGTTTGGTGAAGTTTAGTGAGTGCTCCTGTGAAGTCGTCAAAAGCACTAGGACCAAATCGTGGCAAAATGAGTTGGCAAAAATCTGTCCAGTTTAGCTCGGGATGAGCTTTGATGTACCAACGGTACCATTGAAGGGCTTCCTGTTCCAAATGAAAGGATGCAAGTGGAACTTTCTGAACATCAAAAGTATTATGCAGACTGAAATATTGTTATGCTCGGTATATCCATCCAGTCGGATTAGTACCATTGAAGCAAGGAAAATCAAGCTTCGGCCCACGAAAATTGCTAGAAGCAGAGAACCCGGTGGCTGCAAAAGATTTTGGCTGTCTGGTATTGTTCATGGCTGAATGCTGAAGATGGAGGCTGAGAAATTTTTCATCCAGATCTTGGAGTTTGGTTTGGATCGCTGCAAGTGCTTCCTCCATGGTGTGGATTTTATTTTATTTTATTTTATTTTTTTTCAGACTGGAGCGGCTACGACTCGGATTTTATTTATTTTTTATTTTTTATTTTATTTATTTTTTTATTTTTTTATACAGACTGGAGCGGTTACGGCTCAGAAGGAATCTGGAACAATGCCGAACGGTTGGATCTGGAACAGCTTGCAAAATGGATCTGAAACGGCGCAGCAGTGATCGGCAATAGTTCAACTGAAAGTAGATATGGACCCCAGGTATGTGCGGCTTCCTAACATTTCAGGGTTTTCACTCGGCCACCAATGCTGTCTGACAGCTTGCGTATTGGGGAAGTACCCCTCACTCCACGGCTCAGGTAAAACTGATAACCGCTTTGCCACAAACGACAGCTCTTGGTTTACCTCACGGGTGGGAACTAGTCAATCAGGTAGGGGTCGTTGCCATTTTCGCTTGGCAGGTCCTCTCAATGGCCAGCTACTTCGGGGTTCTTGTGGTACTCCTCACAATGAGTTTTAGGGCTTATGCCCAAGTACTTCCCAAAGTTAAGCGGATAGGGATTATTCCCAGATCCGAACCTGCAACAGAAAAAAATTTGGGCAGAAATTCCACCCAATGTTCAAAAATCGAATCTATATTGCTCAGAATAGCTATTATAGCATGTTTCCAGAACTGGAACAACCACTCTGCTTCTACACATGAAAGCGGAATAGAAATCTGGGCACTCGGTCAAAAGATTTTCTCGCTGCAATTTTCGCGGCCGTCACCAAAATTCTGAAAAATTGCTGATTTTAAATCCGCGATATCTCCACTTTTAGAACTCCAAATGAGATGATTTTTTTTTTGAAACTACTTATTTTTTAAAGAGAAATTCAGATATGCAATCGGTTTCTTCTGATTTTGTGAAAAAAGTTTCAGAAATTGATCTGAAAGTCGCCGCCCAAAGAAAGAAAAAAAAAACAATTTCCCACTTGTGCCAAGGAAAGTGCTCTGATACCAGATGTGATGTACCTGCAATAATGAATTAATGCAAATACACGAGATATCAAAAATAATAGAACATAATCGTTTTTATATTGATCACGGGCCACTTCGAGGGGGCAACCTCCTTTGAGCAAGCTCAATACAATTAACTTCACGGTGCCTTCAATGACCTCAACTGTAGTGCTCTGGTTTTTTTTTACAGCAGAGCACTGTGTAAAATTTGCAGATTTAATTTTCTACGTTTTAAACTTTATCAGTTTATGGAAGAGAATTTCTAAGAATTTCTATGTGCCGAAATAACATTTAGTGTACTGTGGTGTTTTCACTAACCTTACATTCGAAATTTGAAATAAACAAACATATCGTTCCTTTCTTTTCACAGCATAAGAATAGGTTTCACAACTTAGTAAATCAGTAAATAGCAGTGAATCAGTAAATAGTAAGTTTGCATGTTTACAGTAAGATTTAGCATAATAGTAAATAACGAAAATTACCTGATGCTGATGCTAACCGTAAGTTGTAGCAGGTTGTATAATCCCTTTAGACAGCCAAACTGAAGTGTCCACCCTACCGACCAGCTATAATCTTGCTGGCCCTTGGAAATCAAAGGATTTCCAAGCCCCCGAGCCCACAATCTGATAATCCCGAGAGCAGTCTTTCCTTCTGTTCTCAAATCTTTCTGTTCGCCAAACTTTCTGTTCTCCCCACTTCTGTTCTCCAACTTCTTTTCTTCCCCAATCCAAAAAAAAACCTCCCAACCTTCAACCTTCTTCCCCTCTATATACATGTCCATCCTCGAGAAGACCTTGGGCTTCCTCCACCGCCCCAAAATCCCCTTCTCGAGCCCCTCAACACTTACTCCTATCACCAGTTCATTTATACACGGTTCTTTATTAAAATGTATAATTAATTACTCTCATGGAAAAGTTAGTTGGTTTTGGATTGACGGTAGTAAGTATTTATTACGGTGGGGATTATCACCCAAAGGTTATCCGTTCGAAACAAGCTTCATTAAATACAAGTATATCCGTCGTCCTTGATATTTTAATGTTATTAATGTAATTAATAAAATATTATATAATTAGTTGCCCCCTTGTCAACTTGGACATGATGTGTCCTAATGCTCCACCTTATCCGTCGAGGCTACTTTAGCTTGAGGTTTAAATTCCAAGATTAACATTGAATAATTAAATATCCATTTCCATCACATCACGGTTAAAGGATTATCTTATTATGGCTAACTTTGAAATGGAATTAATCACGTAATATTAATTTATAAATCAATATTTTAAATCTTACTTATATTGCATTTGTTACGATAGGGATATAAATGTTGCTGGAATATCATTTATTAATCAATAATAATAATTAAATCACCCTTTGACAATAATAAGAGGTGAATCAATCATAGTATTCTTAATTATTTGTTTATCACATGGGTACCCTATCATCAACATAGCATCCTTGTTATTATAAACAAGCACTTGTGAGGGCTTAAACAATTTTACTAATTAATTAGACACTATCATTACCCTATTCACAACAGTTCTTCTATGACAATGTTAACTGACGATACTTATCTTAGTTTATTATTACAATGTTTTCATATAATTACTAATTCACTTATTTACACATTGACAACCTAACCATTCATTACCTAAGTTGATTGATGTATCCTTAACTGAGTTATCTATGACATTTATACTACTATTCAAGCATGACAAGTATGTTATACACCAGTAATATTGTACACGTACAAGGTGTGCATGCATGGCCAGTGTATGCACATGTCGGACATGTACTATAAACAAACCCCATTCCGCCTATGCCTACTTGCTAACTAATAATAGTATCTACCCCCATGCAGAAGAGCACGCATAATATATATAGTATAATTACTTTAACATCCTCGGCTATTTAACAGTTAACCCTTTACGATTTAACATCATTGTCTTTATGTTTACATTAGTTTAATCAATCAAGTACAGGAAGGGTGCCTACTTCCACTAACTCGGAATCAAGGAATACTAAACCCCCCAACAGTACTAACTAACACATCCTCCCATCATAACCTACGTCCAGCATCCTCCCTATCCTTCCTCTGCTAGTACAACAGTGGATGTCGGACTCACCGACCTGACCACATAGAACTTGAGAGCGATAGCGTCGGCTGAACAGCGGACCTATCCTCCCCTAGCAGGCATCCGACAATCGTCATCACAACAACATGGGGAGCGTGTCTCAGCACGGCCCTCCCACGACCTCGGGTCTCATGGAACATAGGGTGGGAAACACATCCATCCCTCTCAACATACTGGGCCTACGCCCTTATCGACTCATACTTGCTGCTATCGGGATTATCAGTTTGTGTTATCGTATCCTCATTTTGGCTGCTAAGGTTTGCTGTATGAACATGTTTTTCCTTTTCAATATATATCAGATCAAGTAACTGGCTATCCCATAGCCCCTGTGTCCTGTAGGTTAGTGTTTTGCAAAAATACAATTTATAGAAAGCATTTTCCATTGATCGCCAATTGATCCATGTTATCATTTTATTTCACGTAACCTTTTAGCTCATCACAGATGCATATGACATATAACATTTTAGCAATTCATATAAGAAGATGGTATCCACGTACCGAATCATATATTTCACATTTCATTAAGGAAAACATATAAACATATACTGAAATCGTAAAATAAGGAAATCATATGATAATCATGACATCATAATTGCATAACATAGTAACATCATAATCATGGTGAAATCATAAGACAGAGTAACATCATATAATGAGGTCCAATATAGTTTACTCAGTCGAGCTGAGTTCGACAAAATATATAAGAAGTAAAGTATGGTGTGTCTAACTAATAAATATGCCGAATCAAAATATGGGCATTACATACACCCACCCTTCGGGAAACTTCGTCCCGAAGTTATGGTCAAAATAGTGAGGGAAAATCTCGACGCATGGTCTCTGCGTCCTCCCAGGTAGCAGACCCGGGGCTATACTTGTCCCATTGGACCTTAACTTGGTCCACATGGCGACTACGGAGCTGTCGAACCCTACGATCAAGTATACGTAATGGTTCGACCCTGAAGGTTCCCTCGTCCGAGACCTGCAATTCCTTCCAATGAATTTTGTGAGTCTCATCAGCTATGTAATGTCGTAATACAGAAACATGAAATACA
This sequence comes from Larix kaempferi, assembly GCA_027924585.1. Lineage (NCBI taxonomy): Eukaryota > Viridiplantae > Streptophyta > Pinopsida > Pinales > Pinaceae > Larix > Larix kaempferi. The sequence continues at coordinate 5,872,688 of BSBM01001879.1, forward strand.
TTATGAGTTTTATGCAAGTGGGGTGGCAGCGCGAGACGATAAGCAACTGGTCCGATTTTCTCAAGAATCTCAAATGGACCTATAAAGCGAGGTGACAACTTGGTACCCTTCCCAAATCGAATGGTACTTTTATTTGGTCTGATGCGAATAAATACACGATCCCCTACTCCATAAGTTCTATCTGATCTGTGTGCATCAGCGTAACTCTTTTGCCTATCCTGTGCTTCCTTCAGCCGCTGCCTAATCTGTATCACTTGCTCCTCCATTTCCTGAATCAATTCAGGCCCAATTAAAACTCGATCCTCTAACCTGTCCCAACTGAGTGGTGTCCTGCACGGCCTCCCATACAATGCCTGATATGGCGGCATACCAATGGAGCTGTGATGACTATTGTTGTATGCAAACTCCACTAAAGGAAGATATTTCTCCCACTGTGTCTGCTGATCCATAACATACATCCTAAGCATGTCCTCCATCACTTGATTCACCCTCTCAGTCTGTCCATCTGTCTCGGGGTGATAAGCTGAGCTTAAGTTCAACTGTGTCCCTAATGCTGACTGCATGCTTGTCCAAAATCTGGAGGTGAACTTAGGGTCTCTGTCAGAGATTATCTTTTTAGGAACTCCATGAAGACGTACAATCTCATTTATGAATACCCTTGCCACATCTGTCACATCATAGGTGTCTCTGACTGGAATGAAGTGAGCACTTTTGGTCAGTTTGTCGACTACCACCAAAATAGCATTATGTCTCAGAGATGTGAGTGGTAATCCTACAACGAAGTCCATGGAAATGACTTCCCATTTAGTCATAGGGATATCATGCGGTTGTAGGAGACCGGCCGGGTGATGGTGATCTGCCTTCACTTGTTGACACTCAAGGCATTTCGAAACAAAATCCACTACATCCATCTTCATACCTGGCCAAAAGAAGAGTTGCTTCATGTCAGCATACATCTTCTTCACTCCTGGGTGCGCACAGTAATGCGATCTATGAGCTTCTCTAAGGATGGTTTCCCTGATATCACCTTCCTTAGGAACATACATCCTTCCCTGATACCGCAACAACCCATCTTCCTCAAGATGGTACCCATCATACTTCAATTCCTGTTTCTTTCCATTCTGAATAGCTGAGGTTACTTTTAGATACCAACTATCGCCCAATAGTTGTCCTAGAACCCTTTCCCTCAAGTCAACCTTCAAGGGAATTAAGGAGAAAAGTCTCGGCCTTCGGCTTAGAGCGTCTGCCCCCACATTCTCCTTTCCCTTGATGTAAGAGATACCAAAGTCATACTCACTCATGAACTCACTCCATCGCCTTTGCCTAGCATTCAAATCCCTTTGGGTAAAGATGTATTGCAAGCTCTGATGGTCTGTTTTAAGGGTGAAGCTTCTACCAACTAGGTAGTGCCTCCATAATTTTAGTGCCAACATTACTGCTGCCAATTCTAGATCATGCGTGGCATACTGCTCCTCATGAGGTTTCAACTTTCGAGATGCATAAGCTATTACCCCACCTTCCTGCATCAACACCGCTCCTAATCCTTGCTTCGAGGCATCGGTGCATACCATGAAATCTTTATCCATGTCTGGTACCCGCAAGATCGGTGCACTTGTCAACAATCTTTTTAACTCTGTAAAAGCGGCATCGCATTCATCGGTCCACTCATACCGGATTCCCTTGCGTTGCAAGGTGGTAACAGGTTTTGCAATTTTAGAAAATCCTTCCACAAACCTCCGGTAATAGCCTGCTAACCCCATGAAGCTGCGCACCTCATGAGCATTCCTTGGAATTGGCCAATCTTCAATGGCCTTTACCTTTTCTGGGTCCACAGAGATCCCTTCACCTGAGATGATGTGCCCCAAGTAGTGAATCTCTTTTTGGAAGAAGGAACACTTTGACAATTTACCGTAAAGTTTGTGTTCCCTTAAGCATGTCAAGACTAACCGCAAGTGTTCCTCGTGCTCCTTCTCATTCTTAGAATAGATAAGGATATCATCTAAGAAGACCTGAACAAAGTGGTCCAAGTATTTCCGGAAGACCCCATTCATGAGGCTCATGAATACAGCTGGAGCATTGGTCAAACCAAATGGTACCACTACAAACTCGTAATGCCCAAATCGAGTTCGAAAGGCAGTCTTAGGAATGTCGCCTTCCTTGATCCTCAACTGGTGATATCCTGATCGCAAATCAATCTTTGAGAAGACTGACGCACCTTTCATTTGATCAAAGAGGTCATCAATTCTTGGTATGGGATACCTGTTCTTCACGGTGGCCTTGTTCAAATCTCTGTAATCTATGCACAGTCGCAGAGATCCATCCTTCTTCTTAACGAAGATCACTGGTGCTCCCCACGGTGAGATACTGGGTCTAATCAGTCCCAAATCTAGCAATTCTTTTAACTGGATCTGTAACTCACGGAGCTCTGGAGTTGTCATTCTATAAGGAGTTTTTGAGATAGGTTCTGCACCAGGTTTTAGTTCGATTGTGAAATCGAGCTCTCTTTCTGGAGGTAGTCCTGGCAATTCCTTCGGAAAGACATCCTTGAACTCGGAAAGTACTGGGTACGAATTCAAGGAAGGTTCTTTACTATCGCTCACGGCCTCCACTACGAACAACTGGCATCCTTGTCTTAGGCACCGCTTAGCTTTCACCATAGAGATGAAACGGAGGGATACCTTCCTCTTCAAGCCTTGGATTTGAATTGTCCTTCCCTCGTCATCGAGGCACAACACCTTCTTTGCATAGCAGTCTATGAAAGCTCTATGGTCTTCTAACCAATCCATGCCAATAATGAGGTCATAAGTCCCCAAATTGGTGACATAAGCATCCAACTTAGTGGTGCAAACTCCTAAGTCAACCCCACAACTTCTCACTTTAAGACCTACTGGTTGCTTAGTTCCTGAAGCCATTTCAACCAGTTTGAAATCATCGTGCTTGTAGGCTGCCAACCCACATTTATCTAATGCAAATGGTGAAATAAAACTGTCAGTTGCTCCTGGATCAAACAAAATTTTAAGTTTGACATTGTTTACATTACCAGTGGATTCTACTACGGTAGACTGATGTTCCGCCTGGTGGTTATGCACCGCTGCATGAATCCGATGACTGTTACCCGAACTATCCATGGGTGCTTTTCCTTCCCTGTGCCTGCTGCTTGACTGACCCTTGGGACAGTCTCGCTGGAAATGGGGACCTCCGCATCCCCAACAAGAGAGATTGGGAGGGGCTTGCCTGTTGCTCGAAGGAATCCTCTGAGATGAGTTCCTTCCCCTGGTTCCTCTAAAACCCCTTGCTCCTCTATAGGAACTTCCCTGCGTACGTCCCTGGCTTTGGTGGGTTGCGGACGATGCCTGCGAGATTGAGTTAACTGAAGTATTACCCCTCGGTGTGAACCTGTTACCGTAAGGAGGAGGCCTAGATTGTCCTCCCCTGAAGTAAGGGCGTGACGCCTTCCCTGTAACATACTGATTGGTCCCTGTCAACTTACTACCCCCTTTTCCATCTGACATATCAGCTGCATAACGAGCATACTCAACTGCCATGGCAACTGAAGTTGGCTTCCACATCCGTACAGCAGCTCTAATCTTGTAGTTAAGTCCATACACAAAACGCTCTACCTGACAATCATCTGCATCAAGGTAAGGAACATATTTTACCAGTTCCATAAACCGAGATTCATACTCCTCCACTGTCCTGTCTCCCTGTACTAAGGCATGGAGTGCACCTGCCTGTTCTTCCTTGTAATAATTTGGCAAATACTTCATGTGGAACCTCTCCTCGAACAGTTCCCAAGAAGTTGTAAGAGGAGTAAGGTGCAACTGCTTCTCGAGGTCTGACCACCAATTCAAAGCATCACCTTTAAGCTGAAAGACGGCCATCCTAGCCTTGGAACTAGATGTGTACTCATTCAATGCGAAGCATCTCTTCATGCCTTCCAGCCATGCTTCGGCATGCTTACCGGGTCGTCCTCCTGAAAACTCTGGAACTTTTATCTTTTGTAACTCCCTCGATATGTCCTGAAGCGGTTCTAGTCTTGGGCCATGTGCCCTTTCAGAGTTCTCTCGACTCACTTGAGTGGTTTCCACCTCGGCGGCCCTTTCCGACTGCCTGTTCATCGTGGTCATAATAGCCTCCAATGACCTCATTATGATCTGCATTTCTGGTGTTGAGGTTGGTGGTGGCGGTGTTGGCGGTGGCGGAGGTGGTGGTGACGGTGGTCGACCTTGACCCCGACCTCGACCTCTGCGTGTTGTCACCATGATAGTTCCTGAGTTATTAAAATAAAATCATATTCTTAGTTGTTCAATCAAATATCCGCGGAACTAAAATGTAGGTATTCAATAACGTGCATCATGAGATAACAAATTGTCAGGCTTAGCACAGTAAAATCCACAATCGTTTTTATTTAAACAATTTTTGTCATGGTGTTCAGCTCGTCATGCTGATCTTAACGGTGTCTTGTTTTTGAGATTTCGGGTTCCTCTCATCCCTTCGTCTAGGAGTTGAAATCTCGGCAAATTTTATTTATTTTACTTATTTTATTATTTATTTATTTATTATTTTTATTTTTTTTTTGTTATTTTTATTTTATAAGAATCAAAATAAATAACTAGAATTTTATTAATCCTAGCATGAAACGTAACCCATAATTATTTAAACCATAATTCATATTAATTTTTAATTCTAATTCTAATTCATGTAATAATCACTAAAGTGAAATTGTAGTTTTTTTTTGTTAAATTTTAATTAATTGATAATTGTGCTAATAAATTTAACCAAGTTTAATTTAGCCAAACAACAGAAAAAACATAACTTTAAATTATTTTAAAGTTTTTCGAATAATTGACAATATTGAATTATAATAATTAATTTAAATTTTTAACAATTTTTAAATCAATTACCAATTTTAGATAATTTAATTTGTTTGAATAATACTTACCTATCCCTAAGATCTTCATGGGCCCATCGCGCCCCTGCATGAGGCCCACGCGTCCTCCTACTGCCATGAGAAGAAGCATGAAGGCACGTGGTTTCTCCACGCACCCCACCGCCATGCGAAAGAGGGGGAAACCCTAAATAGGGTCAATCCCCAAGACGCGGCCATTTTCACCCTCTCTCCTCGAGTTTTAGCTCTGCAACTCTTGCAAGCTCGCTTAGGGTTTGAGACAGGAAGGAGCTTTTGGTCATGGCGCTATGGTAGAAGGACCGGCACCATCCATGGTTACAGGTATTTCCTAATTTGTCTAGCATTTACCCTAGCTGCGTGTTTGCAACTATTTGCAGGTTGTAAAAAAAAGAATGATATATATATATATATTTTTTTTCCTTAGAACAAATCTTTTATCCCGTCAGTCACGATACACACATTCGGCCTTGCATAGAGGCTTTCTATCTGTGCTACCAAGTGCAGTGCTCCAGCCTTATGTTGTTATGGCTATCGTAGGTTTTAGAGGCTTAGCGAACTGATTGCTATTTTGAAATTTGGATTTGTATTTTATTTTCTGGATGCCTCGACGCTAGGGTGAATCCAAGATTTAGAGATGGGCGTTTGACTTGGCAATGCAAAGAGACCGATGAACTAGTTTTTTTTTATATGGTGTGGCTGGCAATACCTGTCACGGTTCATACCTGGTATACTTAAGAATTCAGTTTTTGAAGCTGCACAAGGGTTTCATACCTCTGCGCAAGGAGAGGTATGCTCCTGTAGTGTTGAGGTAGGCGCTTGCAGTGTTGAGGCTAGGTGGAGCCTGTTGGCTAGCTGTTGGGCATTTGGCGAGCCCTCTGTGATGGGCGCGTTACCTTTCTCTATACGTTGCACCGGATTCTGGATGGGCGCGTTATTTATTTATTTCTTTTTTTTTTTTCTTCAACCCATTCCGATTCTGGTACATTGTTATGTCAAATCCCTATTTTTTTTTTATTATCCGTCTAATGGTTAGCTTCAGCGCATTTGAATAGTAGGAGGTCCGGTGATCGATTCCCCATCAGGCTTTAAAAAAAAACCATACATGTCGGTAAGGCTCTTGATATCCGCTGGAAATCCGTTATTTGCTTAAGGTTGTGCTTTTATCTGGCAAAATCCATCCAGAACCTAAATTTCGACGGGCTATCTGATCTTATGTATCACGCCCTGCCATGGCTTGTGAAATATCGGGCAAATTTATAGTTATGTTTGTTTTGCCAGATCGTATTTCGAAAGCTTAGTTATGTTTTTATTTATTTATTCTTATTATTATTTTTTTTTGTAAGTCTTTATTTTCGGGCCCTTTGAGTACCGAGAATGAAATTGTACTCAGGCCTCCCGAACTAACCCTGACCATATAAAGCCCCTGGCTCGTCCAGGTCATGTTCCTTTGTCTCACTCCCTAACGTGAATACCTGCGGGACGTCGCCAACTACGTCAGTTTGGAGTAAGTGGCTCGAGACGAGCGGAGTTGGCTCCCTATCCAATTCCGATTCTTGATGGGCCTGCTGTTACCCGAACTATATAGATTGAGTTAACAGATTGACAGATATACCACCCGAACTATATAGATTGAGAGTTAACGGATTGGCGGATATAACAGCTAATAACTTACTTATGGGTCTAATAACCATACTAACAGCAGCGGCTATATAGATGCAGTCAGCATAATGCAGAATGCAGATGACAGCTAGTAACTTATCCTACCCAATATATGGCTTTTCACTTCCTCTCGCCCTGCATATACATAGGAAGAAAATAACTATGGATGCAGATATTCGTTTATCAAGGCTCGATGCCACCCACCTACCTTACACCTTTGTTGGCGTTCATCCCTTAATCGGTTCCGTTTGCACCCAAAAGCCCGAATATTAAAGCGATTTTCATAATGGAATGAAGGACGAGGGAACCTTGAAATGAAACGAAACAGTTTTCATTATGTTCCCGGAATCTCCTTATTAACCCATGAAATCAAATAAATCATTATGTAAGGTTTTATGGTATATTGATTCAATATCCACTGCTAAGGTCGGAAATTCTTTTGTGCGGGCTCCCCACATCTTTATGGAAACCCGAACTCAACAGATTCCATAGCTGGAAGATCTGTGCAATGTGCACTATGTTTATAGTCCTCCAGAGGACCACTCGGGCTCAACGGACTCAGTACACTGCATCCTATGTACAGTCCCAAAATTCACAGGGAGCTGCATGCTTTCACTGGCTTGGTTTTAGAATGAAGAAATAATAAAAAAAATAAGAAAAAAATAAAAAAATAAACTATTATTTATTTTTATATTTTTTTTATTTTTTTTTTTTTTTTTTACTAAATAGTATTTATTTAAATGACAAAGTCGAATCTGCCCTAGGTTACAGATCCTGCTGTCCAAATTTCAGGAAATGAATGAATAATAATAATGATCATTCGTGCTTGCAAATATAGCTGATTCTGGTCGCACACAAGATCTGGGCGTTTTTTCAAAGAAGAGTACTCTTTGTTGCAGCAATTTAAGCTGTGTGTGTAGTGGTTTGAGAGTTTGGACTGTTAATAAAATTAAATTGCTTTAATATCAGGTTAAAGATTTTTTTATTATTATTATTATTTTTTTTTTACGTCGTCATTTATGGATAGGGATTTTGGCTTCTTGCTAAGAGTCTGAAATAATATATATATATATATTTATATATTACCCCCTTTTATTGAACTTAACATCTGATAATTTTTGTTAGAATTGTTCTTTAAAATGATTTAAGATTCAATCTGTTCCGCTAAATCAGCCAGCCTGGTTTAGGTTCCACTAAGTTTTACACAGAAAAATAATTATGCTATCTCTTAAATTCACGTAACCTAAGTATATATATAGTCTTTCAACTATGTAGTACATATATATTTTGATAGCTCTTAAGTGTATTTAGGCTAGTTTAAAATATTAGCATAAGATCCTATATTATTTTTTTTTTCTTATAGATTTTATGTCTTAGATTTCTTGCTATCTAATTACTTAGGCTCCTTGATTTTCGATTGCACAATTTTTACAGGAATTTATCACTTCTAAATTTGCTCTGTTAGTTATTAATTTTAACATAAGCTGTATTATGATAAATAAAAAAAACTGCTCGCTCGTGTTATATTTTTTTTTTTTTTTTATTTCTAAATATATTTCAAAAATGTATCTAATTTGAAATACAAACACATACGTATAAACATGTAGTTTTCTAACATATCCAGATTTTCTAATGGTGTTTCATGTTAGTGCAGGTAAAAGAGGCTGGAGTTTGGTGTTGTTCATATTTTAATTCTATCCAAGTTTATGTTCTAAGTTCTTGTAGGATTTAACATCTTGAATCTTCACGGTGGTTTAAGCGTGTGTAGGCCTGAAAGGTCTAAAGTGTCTGAGCCTTAAGCTCTGATACCATCTGTAGTGCTCTGGTTTTTTTTTTACAGCAGAGCACTGTGTAAAATTTGCAGATTTAATTTTCTACGTTTTAAACTTTATCAGTTTATGGAAGAGAATTTCTAAGAATTTCTATGTGCCGAAATAACATTTAGTGTACTGTGGTGTTTTCACTAACCTTACATTCGAAATTTGAAATAAACAAACATATCGTTCCTTTCTTTTCACAGCATAAGAATAGGTTTCACAACTTAGTAAATCAGTAAATAGCAGTGAATCAGTAAATAGTAAGTTTGCATGTTTACAGTAAGATTTAGCATAATAGTAAATAACGAAAATTACCTGATGCTGATGCTAACCGTAAGTTGTAGCAGGTTGTATAATCCCTTTAGACAGCCAAACTGAAGTGTCCACCCTACCGACCAGCTATAATCTTGCTGGCCCTTGGAAATCAAAGGATTTCCAAGCCCCCGAGCCCACAATCTGATAATCCCGAGAGCAGTCTTTCCTTCTGTTCTCAAATCTTTCTGTTCGCCAAACTTTCTGTTCTCCCCACTTCTGTTCTCCAACTTCTTTTCTTCCCCAATCCAAAAAAAAACCTCCCAACCTTCAACCTTCTTCCCCTCTATATACATGTCCATCCTCGAGAAGACCTTGGGCTTCCTCCACCGCCCCAAAATCCCCTTCTCGAGCCCCTCAACACTTACTCCTATCACCAGTTCATTTATACACGGTTCTTTATTAAAATGTATAATTAATTACTCTCATGGAAAAGTTAGTTGGTTTTGGATTGACGGTAGTAAGTATTTATTACGGTGGGGATTATCACCCAAAGGTTATCCGTTCGAAACAAGCTTCATTAAATACAAGTATATCCGTCGTCCTTGATATTTTAATGTTATTAATGTAATTAATAAAATATTATATAATTAGTTGCCCCCTTGTCAACTTGGACATGATGTGTCCTAATGCTCCACCTTATCCGTCGAGGCTACTTTAGCTTGAGGTTTAAATTCCAAGATTAACATTGAATAATTAAATATCCATTTCCATCACATCACGGTTAAAGGATTATCTTATTATGGCTAACTTTGAAATGGAATTAATCACGTAATATTAATTTATAAATCAATATTTTAAATCTTACTTATATTGCATTTGTTACGATAGGGATATAAATGTTGCTGGAATATCATTTATTAATCAATAATAATAATTAAATCACCCTTTGACAATAATAAGAGGTGAATCAATCATAGTATTCTTAATTATTTGTTTATCACATGGGTACCCTATCATCAACATAGCATCCTTGTTATTATAAACAAGCACTTGTGAGGGCTTAAACAATTTTACTAATTAATTAGACACTATCATTACCCTATTCACAACAGTTCTTCTATGACAATGTTAACTGACGATACTTATCTTAGTTTATTATTACAATGTTTTCATATAATTACTAATTCACTTATTTACACATTGACAACCTAACCATTCATTACCTAAGTTGATTGATGTATCCTTAACTGAGTTATCTATGACATTTATACTACTATTCAAGCATGACAAGTATGTTATACACCAGTAATATTGTACACGTACAAGGTGTGCATGCATGGCCAGTGTATGCACATGTCGGACATGTACTATAAACAAACCCCATTCCGCCTATGCCTACTTGCTAACTAATAATAGTATCTACCCCCATGCAGAAGAGCACGCATAATATATATAGTATAATTACTTTAACATCCTCGGCTATTTAACAGTTAACCCTTTACGATTTAACATCATTGTCTTTATGTTTACATTAGTTTAATCAATCAAGTACAGGAAGGGTGCCTACTTCCACTAACTCGGAATCAAGGAATACTAAACCCCCCAACAGTACTAACTAACACATCCTCCCATCATAACCTACGTCCAGCATCCTCCCTATCCTTCCTCTGCTAGTACAACAGTGGATGTCGGACTCACCGACCTGACCACATAGAACTTGAGAGCGATAGCGTCGGCTGAACAGCGGACCTATCCTCCCCTAGCAGGCATCCGACAATCGTCATCACAACAACATGGGGAGCGTGTCTCAGCACGGCCCTCCCACGACCTCGGGTCTCATGGAACATAGGGTGGGAAACACATCCATCCCTCTCAACATACTGGGCCTACGCCCTTATCGACTCATACTTGCTGCTATCGGGATTATCAGTTTGTGTTATCGTATCCTCATTTTGGCTGCTAAGGTTTGCTGTATGAACATGTTTTTCCTTTTCAATATATATCAGATCAAGTAACTGGCTATCCCATAGCCCCTGTGTCCTGTAGGTTAGTGTTTTGCAAAAATACAATTTATAGAAAGCATTTTCCATTGATCGCCAATTGATCCATGTTATCATTTTATTTCACGTAACCTTTTAGCTCATCACAGATGCATATGACATATAACATTTCAGCAATTCATATAAGAAGATGGTATCCACGTACCGAATCATATATTTCACATTTCATTAAGGAAAACATATAAACATATACTGAAATCGTAAAATAAGGAAATCATATGATAATCATGACATCATAACTGCATAACATAGTAACATCATAATCATGGTGAAATCATAAGACAGAGTAACATCATATAATGAGGTCCAATATAGTTTACTCAGTCGAGCTGAGTTCGACAAAATATATAAGAAGTAAAGTATGGTGTGTCTAACTAATAAATATGCCGAATCAAAATATGGGCATTACATCAACCCACACTTATATACTAAGTCTATGCCCAATACTATGAGTCAAAACCATGGGACATATAATACTACAGGACGACTTACAAAGCATATGCGTCCAATACTATGGGATAATATAAACTACGGATCAACAAATGCTACGGGACGACTTACAAAGCATATGCGTCCAACAACAATATACTAAGATAGTAAAGAGAAGGGTTGACATAGGTTCCTAACAAATGGTCAATCTCAACAGTAGTGGACAAGCTTGTTGAGTCATTCTTTAGAAAAGGAAAGAAACAACTTAAAGTTAGAAAGTATATAGTGAGTTTCTGTTGTGATCTTCTCCTTTCGATCGGTCAATTTATTTGGAAGAAGATAGCCGGCATGTGCTAGCCAGAGTCTTGAAACTTGAACTCAACTCATATTTGTTTGAGGAATTGATAGAAATTCTAGCAAATGCAGATATTAAAAGTGAAAAACTTAAGTGACGGAAGGTCTGTAGCAAGAGTTGTCACCTAACTGAATGAATTAGATTTTGAAGAGTCCATTGATTCTATTGTCTAAAAGAATTAAATTTGATATCATATCTAGTGGCACACATTGTGATGTGAATCGCTATTGAATTTCATTCCTGGCCTTTATGCCCTCCCTGCTTCTAAAAGAGGTGAATGAAATTTAATTTCTTTTCTCATATCACCAAGAAAATGGCCAGTATCAACAGTAGGGGACAAACTTGTTGAGTGATTCTTTAGAAAAGGAAAGAATCAACTTAAAGTTAGAAAGTATATAGTGAGTTCCTGTTGTGATCTTCTCCTTTAGATCGGTCAATTTATTTGGAAGAAGATAGCTGTCATGTGCTGGCCAGAGTATTGAAACTTGAACTCAACTCATATTTGTTTGAGGAATTGATAGAAATTCTAGTGAATGTAGATATTAAAAGTGAAAAATTTAAGTGATGGGAGGTCTGTAGCCAGAGTTGTCACCTAACTAAATGAATTAGATTCTGAAGAGTCCATTGATTCTGTTGTCTAACAGAATTAAATTTGATATCAGATCTAGTGGCACACATTGTGATGTGAATTGCTATTGACTTTCATTTCCTGGCCTTTATGCCCTCCCTGCTTTTCTAAAAGAGTAGAATGGAATTTAATTGCTTTTCTCATATCATCGAGAAAATGGTCAATCTCAAAAGTAGGGGACAAGCTTGTTGAGTCATTCTTTAGAAAAGGAAAGAAACAACTTAAAGTTAAAAAGTATATAGTGAGTTTCTGTTGTGATCTTCTCCTTTCGATCGGTCAATTTATTTGGAAGAAGATAGCCGTCATGTGCTGGCCAAAGTCTTGAAACTTGAACTCAACTCATATTTGTTTGAGGAATTGATAGAAATTCTAGCAAATGCAGATATTAAAAGTGAAAAACTTAAGTAAGAGGAGGTCTGTAGCCAGAGTTGTCACCTAACTGAATGAATTAGATTCTGAGGAGTCCATTGATTCTGTTGTCTAAAAGAATTAAATTTGATATCAGATCTACTGGCACACATTGTGATGTGAATTTCTATTGACTTTCATTTCCTCGCCTTTATGCCCTCCCTACTTTTCTAAAAGAGTGGAATGAAATTTAATTGCTTTTCTCATACCACCACGAAAATGGTCAATCTCAATAGTAGGGGACAAGGTTGTTTATTCATTCTTTAGAAAGGAAAGAAACAACTTAAAGTTAGAAAGTATATAGTGAATTTCTGTTGTGATACTCTCCTTTCGATCAGTCAATTTTTTTGGAAGAAGATAGCCGACATGTGCTGGCCAGAGTCTTGAAACTTGAACATAACTCGTATTTGTTTGAGGAATTGATAGAAATTCTAGCAAATGTAGATATTATAAGTGAAAAACTTAAGTAATAGGAGGTCTATAGCCAGAGTTGTCACCTATCTGAATGAATTAGATTATGAAGAGTCCATTGATAGTGTTGTCTAAAAGAATTAAATTTGATATCAGATCTAGTGGCACACATTGTGATGTGAATTGCTATTTACTTTCATTTCCTAGCCTTTATGCCGTCCTTGCTTTTCTAAAAGAGTAGAACGAAATTTAATTGCTCTTCGCATATCACCGAAAAAATGTTTAATCTCAATAGTACGGGACAAGCTTGTTGAGTCATTCTTTAGAAAAGTAAAGAAACAACTTATAGTTAGAAAGTATATAGTGAGTTTCTGTTGTGATCTTCTTCTTTCGATCGGTCAGTTTATTTGGAAGAATATAGCCGCCATGTGCTAGCCAGAGTCTTGAAACTTGAGCTCAGCTCATATTTGTTTGAGGAATTGATAGAAATTCTAGCAAATGCAGATATTAAAAGTGAAAAACTTAAGTAATGAGAGGTCTATAGCTAGAGTTGTCACCTAACTGAATGAATTAGATTCTGAAGAGTCCATTAATTTTGTTGTCCAAATGAATTAAATTTGATATCAGATCTAGTGGCACACATTGTGATGTGAATTTCTATTGACTTTCATTTCCTGGCCTTTATTCCCTCCCTGTTTTTCTAAAAGAGTAGAATGAAATTTAATTGCTTTTCTCATATCACTGAGAAAATGGTCAATCTCAATAGTAGGGGACAAGCTTGTTGAGTCATTCTTTAGAAAAGGAAAGAAACAACTTAAAGTTAGAAATTATATAGTGATTTTTTGTTGTGATCTTCTCCTTGTTAAATTTTCTGAATTTACTTCAATATGATCTAGGATCTTAACTGAGAGAACAACATGTACAACATATCTACAGCATATCAATCATGGAGACAATAATGCAAGCACACAAGAGACACAAAGATTTACTTGGGGAAAACCATAAAGGTGAAAAACCCCAATAACTTCCTCAGAGATAGATAGAGCAATGATACAATCAACCAAGAGAGATAGCCATAACCTAGCAGCAGATCCTCCTCCTCCATAAGTGCGCCACTCCTCCTTGAGTGCATGTGTGAGAAGTGAGTGAGCAAATAGAGTGCCTCCCGCACTCTATTTATACTTGACTTGACTTGCCTTTTTACCTAACTCATGTCGGCTCGAACTTAACCACATAACATAATGCTGAGTGGGCCGACCCCCAATAGGGTGGTCTAATAACCCTTTGACCCACATGGCCGACCCCCAATAGGGTGGTCTAATAACCCTTTGACCCACATGACTTATACAGGGCCGACCCCAAACAAGGTGGTCTAATAACCCATCAAGTATAAGTTACGACACTTACAATATAAATGACGACACTTCCTTATAGAGGAATAATACCATCTCTATAGGAATACAATATACATATATGTGAAATACATTCCGAAGTTACATATACATCAACACTCCCTCTTAACTAGGAAGGTATTTCTTAGCATAGTTCTTCTAGCACAAGTCATCTTCTCTGGATCATCGTCACTGGATAATCGTCATCGAGTCATCATCATCGTCACTGCTACTGCTATCTCAATCAATCTCTGAATCTACTCGTCATAGGAAGTTCTACAGAGCCAGTCCTTTTTCATACTGGATGTAGGCCCACCACCTGCAGGTCTTCGTCATCACTGGCCATACTGTGGAATCCTCAGGACTTTTACGTGCGTCACAAAACCTTGAAAGAGCATCCCAGGATGTTACGGGTACACAACTCCGACCTGTAGGATCTCCCAGGGCGCTATTACATGTGACCCCACCACAAAACCTCGCAAGAGCATCTCAGGATGTTACGGGTACACAACTCCGACCTGAAATCTCCCAGGGCACAAATTACATGTGGTCCACCACAAAACCTCGCAAGAGCATCTCAGGATGTTACGGGTACACAACTCCGACCTGAAATCTCCCAGGGCACAAATTACATGTGGTCATGGCAAAACCTCGAAAGAGCATCTCAGGATGTTACGGGTACACAACTCCGACCTGAAATCTCCCAGGGCCCAAATTACATGCCATAGGACAAAACCTCGCAAGAGCATCTCAGGATGTTATGGGTACACAACTCCGACCTGAGATCTCCCAGGGTACAAATTACATGTCCTCCCAGAGCAATGTCTCGACAGAGCATCCCAGGCTGTTACGGGTACACAACTCCGACCTATAGGATCTCCCAGACATGCTCATCTGCACAACCTGATCCACGGCCACAGAGTATAAACCTGATACTCACCATACATCATCCTGATGTACTCATGATCATCCTGATCATAATCACTGCAACGTCCTGCTGCAAGTCATCTGGAGCAACATCCTGAAGCTCGTCATCCATGATCGTCCTGATCATCAATGCAACATCCTGCTGCATGTCATCTGGAGCAACATCCTGAGGCTCGTCATCCATGATCGTCCTGATCATCAATGCAACATCCTGCTGCATGTCATCTGGAGCAACATCCTGAAGCTCGTCATCTATGATCATCCTGATCATCACTGCAACATCCTGCTGCATGATCTACCTGATCATCAATGCATCTTCCTGATGCATACCAAGTATCATACATGATCCTCCTGATCATCAATGTATCCACCTGATACAAATATATGATACATATCATCATACATGATCCTCCTGATCTTATCCAGCATCTAACATGATGCGTATATACATACATAAAATGATCCAACTGATCATATCCTGCATCCAACATGATGCGTACATACATACATAAAATGATCCAACTGATCATATCCTGCATCCAACATGATGCGTACATACATACATAAAATGATCCAACTGATCATATCCAGCAGAAACTAGAACATCATCCTGATGCTCATCATCCAGCGCTTACATCCACAGCCATGTGAAGGATCCTCCTTCCAACATGCTTGGAATGGATTCAGCAAATGTGTCCGTCACTTCTTCCTCGAAGTGTCCTCGATCTGAATAACGCCAAGCCTCTCTCTGAAGTACTCGAACTTCACCCTGGCTAGTGGCTTCTTCAGCACATCTGCAATCTGCTCGTCCGTCGCAATATACAGGAGCTTCACAGCTCCTCTCTGCACCATATCCCTGATATAGCGATATTTGATCTCTATGTGTTTCGACCTGTCATGAAACACTGGGTTCTCGGACAGCTTCACACAACTCTGGTTATCACAGAAGATACCAGTAGCCTCCAACGGGAGTTCAAATAACTCAGACAGTAGCTTCCGTAGCCATACTGCCTCACAACTAGCTGAACAGGCTGCAACATACTCTGCCTCAGCTGTACTCAGTGCTACGCAGGACTGCTTCCTGCTAAACCAAGAGATCACACCTGATCCCATACTGAAGTAACACCCAGATGTGCTCTTCCTGTCTGCAGCACTGCCAGCCCAGTCTGAATCAACATAACCCTGCAGGTTAAACTTTTGATTCGCCTCATACCTGAGCCCATAATCCACTGTACCTTTCAGGTACCTCAGAACATGCTTTATAGCAACCAGGTGAACACTCCTCGGATCCGTCAGGAACTGGCTCAATGTGTTCACAGCAAAGCAAATGTCTGGTCGTCAGGTACATCAAGGACCCAATCATCTGACAATACAGAGAGACATCAACCGGCTCAGATGAAGCATCACATAGAAGCTTCAGATTCGATGCCATCGGTGTGGCCATTGCCTTGCAATCTATCATTCCGAACCTCTTCAAGATTTCTACTGCATACTTCCCTTGTCCAAGGAAGATTCCATCTGCACTCTGCCACACCTCCATGCCAAAAACAAATAGTGCATCATCCCCAATTCTTCATCTCGAACATGGCAGCAAGCTTCCGCTGCGTGTCAGCAATCAATCTATCTTCACCTGTAACAAACAGGTTATCCTCTTACAAAAGTAGTATCACTGGATTGCCTTCCTCAACCTTGTAGAAAAGGTTGGAACCCGCTTAACTCTTGGTAAAGACCAAACTGGATAGAAAGATGTCTATCCTACCATACCAAGTTCTGCACACATATATGACTACACCATGCTGTCTTGAAATCCATCTGGTGCATCTTCTATTTCATCACTTTTGTATTTCTCAATGCTGCCATCTGCAACATGCTTGATCTGATAGTTCTATTTGGAAGTCATAGAGAACTTCCCTTCATGTCTTGGGATTACATCCCAAACATCATTCTTCATGATCGACGGATCATGGCATTTCATTTCTTCATCCCAGATCCTGGGAACTTCAATATCTTCAATATCTTCAATATCTTCAATAGATATCTTTGTTGCTGGAACAAATGTTGTAGTTCTTCTTTTGTAGGAGATGGCATACGATCTTTCCTACACAACAAGTTAAATTGCATGATTAGAAAACATCTCATAGTTTTCAGAACAAATTCTTACACATAAATAAATATGTCATACAGTCATGCAATTATCTTAGCCAATGCTTCAATACAACATTTATCCATATCCCGTAACTTTCTAGATGCCTTCCAATCTCTACCAGAACATTGTTAAGAGTGTGCACAACTCCCAACATGTCAGCAAAGAGGTTTCATTCTAGATAAGTAGCAATGGAATGTTGTACAGTGCCATAGGCTACTTACCCATGCATATTAGTAGTATACTGTTCATTATTGTAATTATTCTAATATGCACAATACATATCCTAAGTCTAAGACCATGAGCATATACATCATTTGAACAATTTTATTTAAACAAACAAATATGTAAGAAATGATAATTAAAATACTTATCTTTGTTTGTTCGTTGGGTGGACTCCCTCTGAGTCTTCGCTTCCTTGCAGGAGCTGCTGGAGTACTAATCTAAAGTAGCTTCTTCTACACCTTTCTGTTGTGGGATGTAGAGAGATGGACAACTCCCTCTGGATATCTGCATCCTTGCATAAACCACTGGAGTGTACTCCCTCTTGATCTTTGCTTCCTGGATTACCTGTTCTTGAATCTCATATTCATCCTTGGTCCCTATGCATGCTTATTAGTATCATGAATGTGTTATCCTTGTGATCTCATATAAAAACATACATTCATTAGTATACTATTAAAACACAATAATCTCAAGCATGTATAGTCATGATCATCTCAAACAGAAATAATAAGCATTAGCATTCAAGGTTTATGTAGGATTCTTATGGTTAGTCAAATCATAAGAAACATAACATGTCTAAACCTGTAATTACTCAAAGCTATGACTCTTCGGGTTAGTCATATCATCAATCAAGAGAAGAGATATAATATGCATATAATCATGTGATTATTTCAACCTATACCTTCATGATTCTTCTGGTTAGTCATATCATCAATTAAGGTAAGAAACATAATATGCATACAACCATGATTATTCAAACCTATGACTTCATGAATAATCATTATCAACAACAGTATAAGATCCTAACACAAGGTAGGATTCTATCTTGATATAGGAAAAACATACCTGGATTAGCATGCTAGCTATTTATGTCTAACATACTCACATGATGTCTTCTTGTTCTTCTTCAATGACTTGTGCTAGTAACCTGTATATCTCATAGGTTAACTATTACAAAACCAAGTTATACATACCTCGTAAATGGATCTTCTATGAGATCCATGACAATGGATGAATATTTGTCCTCATGTTATCATGATCATATGTTCTTGGACCAGAACATGATCTGTCTTTTTTGGTGTACCTTTCATGTTAGTAGACAACATAAACCTCATACAACACCATAATGCATTAGTACAATCATAAGTGTCAACACCCTAACCAATGAATATCTTCTATCATGCATTCATAATTTTGTTAAGGTGATACGACAAATCTAAAATCAAAATTGTACTAACCGTAATAACATGAAGACAAACATACCATAAACTTAATCATGGACAAATATCGAAACATACCTCGATGAGTCATACCTGTCGAGATCGCTTGTAATCTTCTAATGTAAGGCCTTAGCCTCATCTCCCTCTGAAACAGGAACTTCTTCACTTATGCAAGTGATTAACCCAATCCACTTGATTTGCAAGAACTGGACCTTGAGTTGGATATGGGTTTGTCAGAGAAACCCCAAAAATTCAAACTTTGAATTTCAAACTTCTGATATGATAGAAATATGTGCCTTGATGAGCTGATCAAGTTGGTATATTCAAAATTTGAAAACTGCAAAGTTTCACTCCTCAATTTTGCCTTTGAAACTTCTAGATTCACTGGACGTGACCCTAAACTGGGGTTTGATGAAGCCCACTCTTTTGTCCCATCAAAATGTTTGATCCAAAGCTCTAAGCTTCTATTTTTCTGAGGAGCTTCCAGCCGTGGTCACAGATTTCAAAAATTCCCATTTTTACAGAAGCCCTAATTTTCCACTTTTCTGATCAAAGTCCCGAACTAGGGTCTAATCAAGCCCGACCTTCTTCCCAACCAAAAATTATGATCTTGGTCTCTAAATTTCTATTTTGATGAGTAGCATCCAGCCGTGGTCTCCGATTACAAAAATTCCAACTTTCTCCAAAGCCCTAAATTCCGGAAGCCATGAATGAAGGTACCAAAAAATAATTCTGTTTTGACAGAAATATGTACCTGATTGTTTCTGGTTTAACTCCGAAATTTTTGATCCACAGGGTCTGAAAAAGTTTCCTGAGATAGCCTGACCTGTTATCTTTCCATCCTGACAGGTCTGATCTCAATTGGATTCTCTGAGAGAGAGATATGCCAAATGTCGCAACCTGACCTGTTTTGGGATAAAACAGGAGAGCGAACTTGTACGGCGTGCCACGTGTCACTGTTTTAACTTCAGCCTCTGAAAAAGTTTTCTGAGATATCTCGGCCTGTTACCTTTCCATCCTGACAGGTCTGACCTCAATTGGACTCTCTGAGAGAGAGTTATGCCAAATGTCACAACGTGACCTGTTTATGGGATAATACAGGAGAGCGAACTTGTACGGCGTGCCACGTGTCACTGGTTCGACTTCGGCCTCTGAAAAAGTTTTCTGAGATAGTGCAGACTGTGTACTACCTGTCACTTTTTACGAAATTTCATTTGGAGCTTCCTAGCCCAAGATATGACCTTTTTCCCAAGGTCACCTGATTTTGACTCAGATCTGGAAGAGGCAGAAACCCTATATTGTACAGATCATAAATCACAAAGTACAACGAATTAGAGGTTGTCCTTTGGACACAAGATACCTGGAGATCTTAGCTTCGGCCTGTAACAATTTCAGATCCGAAAAATTCGCCAAAACGGATTTATAGCGAAAGTGCTACGATGACTGGTTTTTGCTATATCAAGCCCTAGCATCGTAAGTGCAACAAGTGTCATACATGCCATATCATGCCTTCTTTCAGGCTAGCTCTGATACCATGTTAAATTTTCTGAATTTACTTCAATATGATCTAGGATCTTAACTGAGAGAACAACATGTACAACATATCTACAGCATATCAATCATGGAGACAATAATGCAAGCACACAAGAGACACAAAGATTTACTTGGGGAAAACCATAAAGGTGAAAAACCCCAATAACTTCCTCAGAGATAGATAGAGCAATGATACAATCAACCAAGAGAGATAGCCATAACCTAGCAGCAGATCCTCCTCCTCCATAAGTGCGCCACTCCTCCTTGAGTGCATGTGTGAGAAGTGAGTGAGCAAATAGAGTGCCTCCCGCACTCTATTTATACTTGACTTGACTTGCCTTTTTACCTAACTCATGTCGGCTCGAACTTAACCACATAACATAATGCTGAGTGGGCCGACCCCCAATAGGGTGGTCTAATAACCCTTTGACCCACATGGCCGACCCCCAATAGGGTGGTCTAATAACCCTTTGACCCACATGACTTATACAGGGCCGACCCCAAACAAGGTGGTCTAATAACCCATCAAGTATAAGTTACGACACTTACAATATAAATGACGACACTTCCTTATAGAGGAATAATACCATCTCTATAGGAATACAATATACATATATGTGAAATACATTCCGAAGTTACATATACATCAACACTCCTTTCGATCGGTCAATTTATTTGGAAGAAGATAGCCGGCATGTGCTGGCCAGAGTCTTGAAACTTGAACTTAACTCATATTTGTTTGAGGAATTGATAGAAATTCTAGCAAATGCAGATATTAAAAATGAAAAACTTAAGTAACGGGAGGTCTATAGCCAGAGTTGTCACCTAGCTGAATGAATTAGATTATGAAGAGTCCATTGATTTTGTTGTCTAAAAGAATTTAATTTGATATCAGATCTACCGGCACACATTGTGATGTGAATTTCTATTGACTTTAATTTCCTGGCCTTTATGCCCTCCCTGCTTTTCTAAAAGAGTAGAATGAAATTTAATTGCTTTTCTCATATCACCACGAAAATGGTCAATCTCAACAGTAGGGGACAAGCTTGTTGAGTCATTCTTTAGAAAAGGAAAGAAACAACTTAAAGTTAGAAAGTATATAGTGAGTTTATGTTGTGATCTTCTCCTTTCGATCAATCAATTTATTTGGAAGAAGATAGCCGGCATGTGCTGGCCAGAGTCTTGAAACTTGGACATAACTCATATTTGTTTGAGGAATTGATAGAAATTCTAGCAAATATAGATATTATAATTGAAAAACTTAAGTAATAGGAGGTCTGTAGCCAGAGTTGTCAACTAACTGAATGAATTATATTATGAAGAGTCCATTGATTGTGTTGTCTAAAAGAATTAAATTTGATATCAGATCTAGTGGCACACATTGTGATGTGAATTGCTATTGACTTTCATTTCCTAGCCTTTATGCCCTCCCTGCTTTTCTAAAAGAGTAGAATGAAATTTAATTGTTGTTTGCATTTCACCGCGAAAATGGTCAATCTCAACAGTAGGGGACAAGCTTGTTGAGTCATTCTTTAGAAAAGGAAAGAAACAACTTAAAGTTAGAAAGTATATAGTGAATTTCTGTTGTGATCTTCTCCTTTCAATCAGTCAATATATTTGGAAGAAGATAGCCGGCATGTGCTAGCCAGAGTCTTGAAACTTGAACATAACTCATATTTGTTTGAGGAATTGATAGAAATTCTAGCAAATGTAGATATTATAAGTGAAAAACTTAAGTAACAGGAGGTCTGTAGCCATATTTTTCACCTAACTAAATGAATTAGATTATGAAGAGTCCATTGATAGTGTCGTCTAAAAGAATTAAATTTGATATCAGATCTAGTGGCACACATTGTGATGTGAATTTCTATTGACTTTCATTTCCTAGACTTTATGCCCTCCTTGCTTTTCTAAAAGAGTAGAATGAAATTTAATAGCTTTTCTCATATCACCGAAATTTTTTTTAATCTCAATATTAGGGGACAAGCTTGTTGAGTCATTCTTTAGAAAAGGAAAGAAACAACTTAAGTTAGAAAGTATATAGTAAGTTTCTGTTGTGATCTTCTCCTTTCGATCGGTCAATTTATTTGGAAGAATATAACCTGCATGTGCTGGCCAGAGTCTTGAAACTTGAACTCAGCTCATATTTGTTTGAGGAATTGATAGAAATTCTAGCAAATGCAGATATTAAAAGTGAAAAACCTAAGTAACAAGAGGTCTATAGCCAGAGTTGTCACCTAACTGAATGAATTAGATTCTGAAAAGTCCATTGATTCTATTGTCCAAAAGAATTAAATTTGATATCAGATCTAGTGGCACACATTGTGATGTGAATTGCTATTGACTTTCATTTCCTGGCCTTTATGCCCTCCCTACTTTTCTAAAAGAGTAGAATGAAATTTAATTTCTTTTCTCATATCACTAAGAAAATGGTCAATCTCAACAGTAGGGGACAAGCTTGTTGAGTCATTCTTTAGAGAAGGAAAGAAACAACTTAAAGTTAGAAAGTATATAGTGAGCTTCTGTTGTGATATTCTACTTTCGATCGGTCAATTTATTTGGAAGAAGATAGCCAGCATGTGCTTTCCAGAGTCTTGAAACTTGAACTCAACTCATATTTGTTTGAGGAATTGATAAAAATTCTAGCAAATGCAGATATTAAAAGTGAAAAACTTATGTAACAGAAGGTCTGTAGCCAGAGTTGTCACCTAACTGAATGAGTTAGATTCTGAAGAGTCCATTGATTCTGTTGTCTAAAAGAATTAAATTTGATATCAGATCTACTGGTACACATTGTGATGTGAATTTCTATTGACTTTCATTTCTTGGCCTTTATGCCCTCCCTGCTCTTCTAAAAGAGTAGAATGAAATTTAATTGCTTTTCTCATATCACCGCGAAAATGGTCAATCTCAACAGTAGGGGACAAGCTTGTTGATTCATTCTTTATAAAATGAAAGAAACAACCTAAAGTTAGAAAGTATATAGTGAGTTTCTGTTGTGATCTTCTCCTTTCGATCAATCAATTTATTTTGAAGAAGATAGCCGTCATGTGCTGGCCAGAGTCTTGAAACTTGAACATAACTCATATTTGTTTGAGGAATTGATAGAAATTCTTGCAAATGTATATATTATAATTGAAAAACTTAAGTAACAGGAGGTCTGTATCCAGAGTTGTCACCTAACTGAATGAATTAGATTATGAAGAGTCCATTGATTGTGTGGTCTAAAATAATTAAATTTGATATTAGATCTAGTGGCACACATTGTGATGTGAATTGCTATTGACTTTCATTTCATAGCATTTATGCCCTCCCTGCTTTTCTAAAAGAGTAGAATGAAATTTAATTGCTTTTCTCATATCAACGAAAAAATGTTTTATCTCAATAGTAGGGGACAAGCTTGTTGAGTCATTCTTTAGAAAAGGAAAGAAACAACTTAAAATTAGAAAGTATATAGTGAGTTTCTGTTGTGATCTTCTCCTTTCGATCGATCATTTTATTTGGGAGAAGATAGCCAGCATGGGCTGGCCAGAGTCTTGAAACTTGAACTCAGCTCATATTTTTTTGAGGAATTGATAGAAATTTTAGCAAATGCAGATATTAAAAGTGAAAAACTTAAGTAATGGGAGGTCTATAGCCAAAGTTGTCACCTAACTGAATGAATTAGATTTTGAAGAGTCCATTTATTCTGTTGTCCAAAAGAATTAAATTTGATATCAGATCTAGTGGCACACATTGTGATGTGAATTGCT
The DNA here is from genome assembly GCA_027924585.1 of Larix kaempferi. Classification (NCBI taxonomy): domain Eukaryota; kingdom Viridiplantae; phylum Streptophyta; class Pinopsida; order Pinales; family Pinaceae; genus Larix; species Larix kaempferi. The sequence continues at coordinate 5,896,810 of BSBM01001879.1, forward strand.
ATTGACTTTCATTTCCTGGCCTTTATGCCCTCCCTATTTTTCTAAAAGAGTATAATGAAATGTAATTGCTTTTCTCATATCACTGAGAAAATGGTCAATCTCAACATTAAGGGACAATCTTGTTGAGTCATTCTTTAGAAAAGGAAAGAAACAACTTAAAGTTAGAAAGTACAATATAGTGAGTTTCTGTTGTGATCTTTTCATTTCGATTGATCAATTTATTTGGAACAAGATAGCCTTTAAGTGTATTTTGGGGATGTTTGCATATAATCACTTTAAGCTTCCAGTTATTTCTACGGCAACTACAACAATTTGCTTCTAGACCACAGCCCAACAGACTACAGCCACATGATATATACACAAAAAGACACCAGGAGACATACAAATTCAAGATGCCATTCATGTATTTAAAAATTTGAAATAAAGCCAAAAAAGTAGCTACCATGGAGTATTCAGTAACTTGTTTACTTTTTCCATTTGCCATTGGGTAGACCAACGACTGCAAAATTTATAGATTAAAATTTAATCTTAGATCAGGTCTTGGAAAAATCTTTTTGTCCCAACCTGCTTTTGGTTTTGTGAAACTAAAAGATGGATGCCCATATGTTGGTATTGTTTGGCCCATTTTAAGCTTCGCTTCCCCATTCTCTATGCATGCCTAATATTCTTGTCATGCATCATTTACTCTAGCAATCTGTAGAAGTTTTTCACAAGTTGCATGTCATTGGTGGCTGTTTATTCTATTCCTCAACTGGTTTGAAGTCTTGTTTGTTATCAACGATGACACATATGGTTATTAGTTATTATGTAGCATACTAGTTACTAGTTCCGTGGATCAAGTGTGATTGGTCCTTTCAGCATATTGCATATTGTCATCAATTTTAGTTATGTTTAATGTTTAGTCATTATTTATTATTTAGGCTATGTGATAATTTATTTATATTTATCATCTGTTTAGTATTTATTGTGTTATTTTTTTCTATTTTAATGTTCTATATTGCTTACAAGTGCTTTGTTTGTAGCAGTGGCAGTTCCTCCTCGTCTAGTAGTTGCCTCAGATAATGATCCAAACAATACAACTGTGTGTGTCTCTATTTTTGTATTCCTTTTTGCATGCTCTCATTTCTTCAAACTATCTGTTTTTTATATTCTTATTCTGTGTTTTGGGTGCAGATATTTGTTGCTGGCTTAGACCCCACTGTGATGGATGACATGTTGAGTCAAGTATTTGTCTAGTTTGGAGAACTTGGGCATGTCAAAATACCAGAGGGAAAACTATGTGGATTTCTCTAGTTTAATAAAAGGTATTGCTTATTAAGATTTGAGTCTCTATTGCAAGCTTTCTTATATAATATATTTTGGTATCTTAGGCTAGAATGCAAAGCATTGGACTGTAGTTTTTCACTCTTCCTTTTCTGAACATGCATAAGCTTGCTACAGTAACCTTCATGTAGCATCTAGAATAGTAACCTTCATGTAGCATCTGGAATAGTAACCTTCATCTAATCGCTTGAACTTATCGTTCAGGTGGACAGTTTAGGAACAGTGGATCTGTCAGTTCGAATGCTGATCTGTAATGGTTAAGCCTATGGCCAACATGATTCACCAACATGGACCATAACATATTTATTTGATTAATATGTCCCGTGTTTAGTAATCCATTGTGATTTTATTGTGACTACCATAAATTCAAAGAACTTAGTGCAAAGTAACATCAATCACATAATAAAGATTACACAGTAAAATTCAAGGGTCCAGCCAATAAAATTCAACATATATTACATGGTTCAAAATTCAACATATTTGCTAGATCCTCCTTTTTCATGATTGCACTAATAGAAGCGAGGTGTAGTTGCTATGTCAACATATATATATATATATATATATATGCATGCTCTTTAGACACAAATGTTTAGCACCGTAATAAAAACAACATGTTGTCTCCTCCTTGATGCACTTTCAAATACAAATAACAACTTATAAATTTAGAGGCCAGTCATTCAAATCTTCAACTATTTACTATCTCTGTGTTCTAGCTTGAGTGATTGAGTGCCTTTGAGCTTCATGCAAGGAGTCTCGGAGTCAATCCCTTCGGTTGGATGGCTTTGTTTAATGTCTTGCTTAATGTCCTAACAATTCAAGTGTTGTAATTAGCGCTGATAGGGTTACACTGGATATTATCTCCAAAATTCACTAAGGATAATCTGTTTTTTGCATTGTTAGGGCCCTCTACTTCTTCTGCACCTGCACCATCAATATTATCTCCTACTCATCATTATTAAAGCGTGGAAGGTGACATTCTTTTGTCTTTCATTGGAGGGAAGTACTTTTTTTGGCGATATTCTTCTCTTTAATTCAGTGAAGCTTGAGAAGTGCTTAAAAATGTCTTATCAATGTTTATAGCATGAATCCGACACATTTTCTGATTGTTGCTTATTCAGTGAAGTTAAGGTATATCGTATTTAATAGTGTTTTTCAAACATTGGACTGCATTGTTTTGACATATTGCTAATCTTCCACTTGTCACAAGACTACATTCTAAAATGCCTAGACTATTCCTTCACTCAAAAAATATGACTTGTAAAATTTCAGTTATTCATAACTTTGTATTTACATGTAGACTCTGACTTGGTGTGTCCAATGTTAATATATCACTTCTTACATTTTATTCTCATATCAATTCACAAGGAATTCTATTTAAGGGTTCTAGCTCAATGGTAGAGCACCTGCCTTATAGGCAGGAGGTTGGTGGTTTGATTCCACCATGCCCTATTTATATTTTGAAACCACTAAAAAGAGATAAATGACTAAAAAGATGACCAAAATTTGCATATAAACAACCACCATTACAACATGAGAGATAAGTGACCAAAAAATGACCAAAATATGCATATAAATGACCACTTTTGAGTTGGCGATCGTTGGTAGCAAATTAACGGTAATTTATCACGTGATAATTAATGACCAAATATATTACCAAATTAATGACCAAATATACGACCAAATATATGACCACAAGATAAGCTATAAATGACCAAGCTAAATTTGACCACATTTTTGGTTGCATGATATATGGCCACTAATTTGCTACCAGTGGTCACCAACTCAAAAGTGGTCATTTATATGTGAATTTTGGTCTTTTTTTGGTCACTTATCTCTCATTTTGTACTAGTGATTGCTTATACGGCTAGAGACGAAGAAAAACCATATCACCTGCTTGAAAAGTGCGCTCAGAATGGTGCTGATCGGCTTGTTGCTTGATGCGATTTCTTGACATGTCAAGATTGTCCTGTAAAATGTGAAGAATTTGATCGTGGTTTCGAAGGACTATGTCAACCGCCTGAATTGGTGAACTATTGGGGGTGTATGGAAGAAGAACTGGTGATGCCTGACTATAGAATGCTTTATATGGGGTCATTTTAGAGGCAGTGTGGTAAGATGTATTGTACCACCATTCAGCGAGAGGGAGCCACTTTTACCACTGATGTTGTTGTTCAGAGGTGAAGCAAAGAAGATAAGATTCCAAGCATTTATTGATAATTTCAGTATGACCATCTCTTTGTGGGTGATACTCTAAACTCATCTTCAATTTGGTGTTAGTGTGGCTAAATAGTTCTATCCAAAAATGACTGGTGAAAGTCGCATCACGATCCAAGACAATGGAAGAAGGGATTCCATGAAGACGAAATATTTGGTCCAGAAAAATTTGAGCGACTGAGGAAGATGTATAGGGATGGCTGAGAGCACAAATATGACTATATTTGGAGAGGCGATCAACCACAACCAAAATCATTGTCTTCCCTCCATATTTATGGAGCCCTTAAATGAAATCCATAGAAATATCTCTCCAAATCCATGTAGGTATGGGAAAGGGTTCGGGAAATCCTAGAAGGAGTGTCGTTTCATCCTTATTGCACTGGAAGGTATCACATTCAACCACCATCTGTTGAATTGTCCTTTTCATACCCTTCCAAAAGAAGTTACATCGTGCTTGCTCATACGTTTTGAGGAACCCAGAGTGCCTTGCCGATGGAGAAGCATGGAGTTCATAGAAGACAATTTGTTGAAGACTGTGCTCTAGGGAAGCACCAGTCGACCCTTGTATCTCAGGGAAGCACCATCCCAAGAGTAATGTGGTACAGCAGAAGGGTTTTTGTCCAAGTGTTGGATGATTTGAGATAATGAAGAGTCATTGAAATAGGCTTGTTGAACAGAGTGCAACCAATTTGGAACATGCATAGAAATAGATGAAATATAACCTTGGTCATCAAATGTGTGAGAAAGAGCATCCGCCACAATATTGTCCTTGCCCTTCTTGTAAGTGATCTCATAGTCATAACCCGTGAGTTTTCTAACCCATTTCTATTGTGTTGGGGAGGATACACGTTGTTCCAGGAAATATTTCAAACTCTGGTGATCAGTATTGATGTAGAAATGATTCCCTAATAGGTATGGTCACCACTTATGTACTACTTGCAAAATAGCCATCATTTCCTTCTCATATGTAGAAGCATAACAACACCAAGTCCATTGCTGCAAGCATCACTCTCAATAGTGAAGGGCTTGGAAAAATCAGGCATAGCTAGAACAGGTGTAGTACACATAGCTTGTTTCAGTTTGTCAAATGCACACTCAGTAGCATGTGTCCATGTAAAAGCATCCTTTTTCAATAGAGCAGTTAATGGAGCTGAAATATTCCAATAATCCTTGAAAAACTTGCGGTAGTAGCCAATCAACCCCCAAAAACCATGAAGGCTCTTGAGTGTCTGAGGATGCAGCCAATTGTTCATGGTAGCGATTTTGGCAGGATCCACGTGAACCCCTTGTGCTGAAATAATGTGCACGACATACTCGACTTCCTTCTATCCAAAAACACATTTAGATTGTTTGGCATGGAGATGATGGTCAGAGAAAAGTTTCATTACATGATCGAGATGCTGGAGATGTTCAACCCATGTTTTACTGTAGATGAGGATATCATCAAAGAATACCAGAATGAATTTCCACAAGTAGGGCCGAAATATTTTATTCATAAAGGCCTAGAATGTGGAAGGAGCATTAGTGAGGCCAAAGGGCATGACCAAAAACTCATAGTGGCCATCATGTGTGCGGAAAGCTATTTTAGGGATATCATCTTCATGAACCTGAATTTGATGTTACCCATAACGAAGATCCAACTTGGAGAAACATTGAGCACCATGAAGCTCATCAAGAAGCTCATCAACAACAGGAATTGGAAACTTATCCTTGATAGTGAGGTGACTAAGTGCTCGGAAGTCAATGCATAGGCGCCATGACCCATATTTTTTGTGGACAAGAAGAACTGGTGAAGAAAAGGAACTAGTACTTGGGCGAATAATACCTTGCTTCAGTAAGTCCCGAACAAGCATTTCAATCTCTGTTTTTTGGTGAAATGGGTAGCGATAAGGCCTGATGTTGGGAGGAACACTTTTGGGAAGGATCTGAATATGATGGTCCTCTGGTCTTGAAGGTGGCAATCCCACTAATTCAACAAAGACACCTATATATCGATCTAGAATTTGTTGTAGATCCAAAGGAGTAGTGGAGACCGCTGATGGTTGCATATGAATGGAATGGATCTGAGCGATGTCACCATGTGAATTATTCTTAAGAATTTTTTCCATGCGATGTGAACTGATGATGCTGAGAGACCTTGGTTGTAATCCTGTCAATGTGTTTTTTTTTCCATTGGGGGAAAATTGCATCCAAAGTTCAGCAAAATCCCATAAGATGGGGCCAAGTGTGCGTAGCCATTGAGCACCCAAAATCACATCACATCCGCCTAAGGTCAAGGAAAACATGTCAGAGCGCAGGTTATAATCTCCCATAGAGATACACACATTATGACAGTTTCCTTTGCAAGGTAAGGTGCCCCCATTAGAAACCATGACTTCAAAGTTGGAGCAAGGATGGATAAAACAATCAGCATGTTTGGTGATTCGAGGGTCAATGAAATTATGAGTGCTACCAGAATCAATGAGTATTGTAAGAGGAAGCTTCTTGAAGTAACCACTGACCCACATGGTTTAGGGGGTGGTGATTCCAGCTAAAGCATGGAGAGATATCTCTGTCTAGTCGTCCTGAGACGGAGGGTCAATAGGCAGCTCCAGAATGTCGACATGAGCATCCATTGTATCTGGAGCTTCGTCACCAATTTCAGAGGCAAGTGGAGAATCCATATCCAACAGATAGAGCTTTTGCTGAACACATATATGTCCTCGAGTGAATTTCTCATCACAATTATAACAAATCCATTTTTCTCTGCGTGCCTGCATCTCGGTTTCAAACAAATGCTTGATAGGAGTTGGTCGAGAAGCTGGCGGAATGGGAGGTAATTGAGAACTCATATTTTGAAAGGGAACAAAAGAGGGTTTGGAGAACTGTTGGGCTACAAGATTGTCTTCTACCAACTTATCCAACCCCATGGCTTCTATCATTGTGTTGGGACTGAACATTTTGACCTCAGAGCGGATTGCATCTTTTAGAACACAGATAAAACAACTCCGGTAGAAGTCATCAGGCAATCCTTTGGTGTGGTTGGCTAGTTTCTCAAATTCAGTTTGGTACTCTCTCACCGTGCTAATTTGGCGATGTTTAGTGAGAGATCCTGTGAAGTCATCAAAAGCACTACGACCAAATCGTTGCAAAAGGAGCTGGCAAACATCTATCCATTTTGGCTCTTCATGAGCCTTGATGTACCAACGATACCATTGAAGAGCTTCCTATTCCAAATGAAAGAATGCAAGTGGAACTTTGTTGACAACAAACGTATTATGCAGATTGAAGTATTGTTCTGCACGATATATCCATCCAGTCAAAATCAGTACCATTGAAGCGAGGAAAATCAAGCTTCGGACCATGAAATTGTTGGAAGAAGAGAACCCATTGTCTGATGAAGACTTGGACTGTCGTTTGTTGTTCAGGGCTGAATGCTCAAGATGGAGGTCGAGAAATTTTTCATCTAGATCTTGTAGTTTGGTTTGGATGGCTGCAAGTGCTTCTTCCATGGTTTTTGCTCCTGTGCGGGTGACAACCATAACTAGGAGTTTTTTTTTTTTTAAGTGGGTAGAAAAACAAAAACAGAAACTGTTTCAGTAAAGGAAAATCTAGATTTTGGAAAAAATTTGAAGGGTAATTTGGGTTTGACTAGGTTTTGGACATTATCGAATGGACAGGGAAGCAGAAAAGGAGGATTTATGAAGCGGGGTGAAGGAATGAGAAAATTTGGCAGAGAGGGGAAAAGAAGCAGAATTAGGAAATGAACTCCGTGGTAAAATTTGAAGGCGATTGGGTGAAATCCGAAGAAGTTATGGAAAATCTTAAAAATAGACAAATGTGAGATTTCAGGCTTTGGCAAGTGGAATTTGGGATAGGGTCCTCAAGAATGAAATATGCAAAATGGGATTAAAGGGGTGTCAAGGAAGTTTCAAGGGAAACAGAGTGAAAACAAGGGAGATATGGCAAAAAAATGGAATTTTATACTTTTTTTTTAGGAATGGATCTGCAACGATGCAGAAGGGATCGAAAATAGATAGATCTGCAATAGCGCAAAAGTGATCGAAAACAGAGGGATCTACAGCAACACGAAAGTGATTAGCAAGAGTTCTAGATAGAGAAAATCTGTGATTTTGCAGCTGAAAATAGAAATGGACCCCAGGTATGCTCGGCTTCCTAACAGTTTAGGGGATTCACTTGGCCACCAATGCTATCTGATGACTTGCATATTGGGGCAGTACCCCTCACTCCACGGCTCAGGTAAAACTGATAACCAATTTGCCACAAACGATAGCTCTTGGTTTACCTCATGGGTGGGAACTAGTCAATCAGGTAGGGGGCATTTCACTTTTCGTTGGCATGTCCTCTCAATGGGTCAGCTACTTCGCGGTTCCTGTCGTACTCCTCACAATGAGTTTTAGGGCTTATGCCCAAGTACTTCCCACAATTAAGAAGATAAGGATTATTCCCAGATCCAAACTTGCAACATATGCAAAAAAACATTTTGGCAGAAATTTCACCCAACGAGCCCAAGAAAATGCTCTGATACTAGATGTGAGGAACCTGCAACAATTAATTGATAAAATGCACAATTTATTGGATCACAAAATATTTTTATTGATCATGGGCCACTTCAAGGGGGAAACCTCCTTTGAGAAAGCTCAATACAAATAACTTCACGGTGCCTTCATATGCCTCAACACACACTTATATACTAATGGGTCAAAACCATGGTCCAATACAAACTATGGATCAACAATACTACGAACGACTTACAAAGCATATGCGCCAAACAACAATAACACAAACTATGGATCAAAAAATACTACGAAACGACTTACAAAGCATATGCATCCAACAACAATATACTAACAAAGTAAAGACATGGGTTCCTAACAAAATTGATCTCCCCAGGAGTAAGAAGCAGGTCCAATCCTTTCTGGGCACAGTGAACTTCATAAGGAGATTTATCCCCAATTTTGCAGAAATCATGAGGTCGATCACCTCCATGCTTAAGAAAGACAATCAAGTTAGATGGACTACATAGGTAGGCAAGCATTTGAAGATATAAAGAAAGCAATTGTTGAAGCACCTGTACTGATTAGCCCAGATTTTGACAAGGAGTTTTTTATGTTTTCGTTTTCCTCTGAGCATTCCATAGAAGGTGTGCTTTTACAGAGAAATCAGGAAGGCGATGAGCAGCCCATAGCTTTCTTCAGCAGGGATCTCAGAGATGTTGAGCTCAAGTACAACATTATGGAAAATCAAGCCTATGCCATGATCAAAACTCTGAAGGATTTCAAGGTTTATGTCCTACATTCTTATGTTCTAGCTTATGTCCCCAATGTTGTTGTGAAGGATATAATGAAACAGCCTAATCCAAAAGGTAGAAGAGCAAAGTGGATAGCTACACTGCTAGAATATGACCTAGAGATCAAACCTACTAAGCTCATTAAGGGGCAAGGCCTGGAGAGACTCATGGCTGAGTCCAATTGGGATTCAATGAGTATGAACCTGTTGTCACACATACAAGGAGAAGCTTCCCAAGATCCACTACCTCAGGTATCAAACAAATTCCCATCCTCTCCTTGGTATTCTGATGTTGCATATGTTTTGCAGAACTTGCAAGCACTCCTTGAGATGGGAAAAAGTAAAGCTAGATCCACTAAGATGAAGGCTACGAAGTATTGCATAATGAATGATTGTCTTTATTGGAAATACCTTGGGGTGTCCTCTTGAATTGCATTGTGGAAGATGAGGCCAAAGAAACACTAAAAGAGTTCCACAAAGGAGTCTGTGGAGGGCATCATTACTAGAAAGCCATTGTTAACAAAATTCTCAGGGCAACGTTCTATTGGCCTACTATGTTCACAAATGATTATAAGGAATTAGCCAGCTGCCATGAATGCAAGGTTTTTGAAGGAAAGAAGAAGCTCTTTGCATTGCCTCTGAAACAAATATCGGTGGAAGCCCCTCTCCAACAATGGGGACTTGACTTCATTGGTGAAATTTTCCCTATTGGTTGTGGAGCTTGATCTTCCAGTCTCATAGATGATTTTGTTTCAGCCGTTTTGTACCCCAGATTTGGTTATGATCTCGGCACGAGCCCTAAAGGGTCCAGGGAAGAGAGACTACGGGCCTATAGTTTTAGGTAACCCGTGGTATTTTCCCTTTGTATTTCCCCTTTCTAAGAAAGAAATTGTAATACGGCTAGGGTTGATGTATTAGGTATTATGCATTGTAAATATCTCTAAGATCGTGAAGAGAGACTGTGAGATAGTGAAGAGGAAGTGTAGTGGATGTGCTACAGGTTGTATCCCTTCATTTACTGGATGGTATAATAATAAGGGCTGGGAGTTTCAGTGTGGATGCAGCCCATCTTGGGTGAACCACAATATATTAGTGTCTCTCTTGTAATGTGTTTGTGTGATTATATTTTCATTCATGTTTATTGTTATTGCTCTACAATCCTGTTTTTCTAACATTCCCCAACTCCTCTGAGAAGCATAGGTGGATACTCACTGCCACTGATTATTTCACCAAATGGATCGAGGCAGTGCCTACTAGACAAGCCACAGATACAGTCATCATCAAATTTCTGGAGGATAATATCATGTCCATGTTTGGGTGCTCTATTAAGATAATAAGTGACAATGCGCAGGATTTCAACTCTACGAAGATAGTCAAATTTTGTGACAAGTTCCACATCAAATTGGTCCATTCTACTGCTTACAACCCCCAGGGAAATGGACTGCCAGAATCCTCCAACAAAATTCTGGTGAGGATAATTAAGAAGCTGCTATAAGAAAATAAAAGGGCTTGGCATACCAAGATGACCTTTTCCCTATGGGATGATAGGATCACCTCCAAAAGGTCCATTGGAATTTCTCCTTTCAAATTAGTATATAAAACAGAGGTGGATTTCCTGGATTCCCTAAGAGGGATTGCAATGAGATTGCTATAGGAGCAAGAAGAAGAGGCAAACCCTGAGCTGAGGAGAGCTATTCAGCTAGTGGAATTGCAATAAATTAGAGAAGGGGTGCAGGCTGAAGCCGCGAAATCTCGAGACCAAATCAAGAGGACTTTTGACAGAAAGACCAAGGAGGATGATTTCCAAGTGGGAGATATTCTATTAAAGTGGGATCCTAGACGAGAGGACCAGGCCCAAAATTTTGATAACCTTTGGCAGGGGCCCTATAAATCATCGCTTATCATGGGAACAATGCTTTCTCCCTGTAGGACAAAGATGATGAACCGGTTGAAAAGGGAGCCATCAATGGGCGGTTCTTGAAGCATTGTTTCACATGAAGAATAAGTCCGTCGACCCACCCCCATTGTACATTGTCGTTTTCATTTTTCTGTTAGTCATGTTCCAGTTTTGTGATACAAAAAGGGAAGAAAAATAAAAGGAATACGGGCCACTAGTCTACATGTTATTGCTACCTCACAGGGAGGATAACATCCATGGTTAGAGCCATTGTTAACACTTATTATGGTTTCCACCATGGAATGCGAATGAAAGATCTCACTCAAAGCCCCGAGGTCACCCATTGGCTGGTCGCATCAAATAAATAATCCGGAAACCCAAAACTGGCTAAGTGTCAAACAAATCCAAGCCAAATGACCGAGTCGTAGTGGGAAAATAGGGAAATACAAGGCAGGAGGGCCCTTCCGTAGGAAAAACAAGTAGTAAGATATTATTCTACAACCAAAGAAGATTGGATGACTAATATCAAGGAGCACATCAAATCAATGGTCGAAAGTGTGGTATGCAAGCCTGTTTCCGATTTCCACATCCACATTGTGGATTGCGGGAAGCAATTTCCCAGAGAGCGCAAAAGACAAATTTCTACATTCTGCAATACGCATTGCGTATTGCAGAAGAGAAATCCTGAAGAAGGGAAAACAATAGAGTTTCTGCATTCCACAATCCACATTGTGGATTGTGGATTGCAGAAGAGCAATCCTCCAGACGGGCCAAAAATAGAGTTTCCACATCCCACATCTCGTGTTGCGGATTGCAGATTGCGGAAAGATCTTCTTTAGAAACACAAAAAAGTAAGTTTCTTGCATCCTGCATCCTACATTGCAGATTGTATATTGCGGAAAGATAGTTCCCCAGAAAAGCACGAGGCCAAAAGACCAATCCCTGCACGCCATGTGGCTAATTGCAGGTTGCGGAAAGGCCCGTTGTGGAATGGCCATTGCAGAAGGGCAATTGCAGAAGCACAATTGCAGAAAGAAAATTGTGGATTGAGAAAGTTTTGTACAGCCAGTTATAGTTGCAGCAAATGGAGATTTTCACAAAGAAATGGTGCATTGGAGGATGACGAAGGGGGCGTGTTTCAATTATCTGTCTCATTCAATCTAAAGTGGCCTAATTCACAGGATGAATAAGTTGTTTCCATGGCCCAATGGTGCATTTCCAGCACAGGTGATTCTTCCCCTCCACGCATGGCCGAATAAGAGGCTGTTGATTCGGGTGGCTCAGCTCAAACGACATCATCATTACCAGTACAAGTTTTTTTGAATTAGTTATGATATTTTGTTGTTTGTAAGCCCATAAAGGAAAGGTCTGAAGTAGACCAAAAGATTGGGCATTTTTCTTTCAGAGAGATTATTGCTATGCGCTGTATTAAACTTGGCCCCTTAATTCAATGAGCAGACCCGATTTTGGAGGTTGAGATTCCTGTGATGTGTGTTCCGATGTCTGTTATTTCCTATGTATGTGTTCTTGCTTTGTATTTCCATTAATTTTTTACTTCTGCAATACCTAAAGATCAATATTACATGGTCTGGAATTCATGGCCACATGCTCCATATGCATATGACTAAGTATTCCACCCCTTCCCCCTTGAATTTGCAGGTTAGAATTCATTCTTAAATGCTCTAGCCTTGTGGCCGAATTTGTCTCGTTCTGCTACCTTCATCTACTGATTAATCTGACGTGAAAGAACCATGTCTACCTTGCCTACTACTCCTACAATCGCATCCCAAACCTGCCATTGATGACAGTAAGGCACCAAAGTTGACTCCACGCCAAAATGTCCTCCTCTTCTTAACTCCAACCAACCAAAATCCCCTTTTAATTCGTTGTTTGAAGGTCTAGTGACCATTTTAACCAATATCCTAGCCCATTTTAAAGTTGTATCCTGTTGCTAGAAGCCTAAAAGCGAGATCCCTCCCTGTGGTTGGAAAGGCTAGTTTCCATCCACTAAATATTGGTTTGCAATAGTCATCCCCGTGGTCTTTCCTGCCACAACCCAAGAAAATATTGGGTGATAACAAGGACTTTGTGAGCCCATATTGGCCTTGACCATGGATTGGGAGCATGTGTTAGATCTGGATGTGAATCTGAATCTCCTTGAACTTTATTCTCAACATCAAGATCTTGATCATCATCTTCATTAGAATAGATATCACTCTGATCATCATTAGATTTTGATGGGGTAGGCAGAGAGTATGGCCAAAAATGTGAGAATTCATATGCCTTGGAGGCATGGTTTGCAAACCCTTTCTTTATAATCTTCCCAGTAGAGATATCTGCAATCTCAAATGTGTCAGGATGAAATACCACTTTCTTCGGTGAACCTATGTGATTCATCTAATATACAGACAAAAATTTGCTGACAAAGAAGTCACAAATAGAACATTTTTGAACTTCCCATGCTCCAGAAGTAATGTTCCCTTCCCTTCAATAGATATCTGAGAGTTGTCTCCCATGTGAATAATCATACCATCTTTGAGATCTAAAGAAGAAAATGACTCTTTGGAGGAACCAATGTGGTTGGAGGCTCCTGAACCTATGAGGAGGGCTTATGATTTTGAAAATCCATCCTTCAGTGCATGGCATCTCTTAGGACCATCAAAATCACTTCTAGAATCAGTCTCTCTTGCACCTTTTGGGAGGGCAATGTTGTGTTGTTCAAGAATCTTGGTCATCTAATCTATATTCTTTTGCATACATGATCTCTCTAGGTGGTTTCCTTTCTTGCAATAGGAACGCTTGGATTTATCAAATCCCTTCTGTTTGTCCTTCTTAGAGATGGAGGATCCTTCTGATGGAATTGACCTAGCATTCTTCTTAGGTTCAAATGGCCTCTTATCCTTTCCCTTGTGCTTCCCCTTCCCATTTGCACTTTTTTCTGCTCCAGCCATAAGAGCTTGATCATTGGAGGCCTTCAAGGTGCCCATATGGATCAACTTATAATGATCTTGGATGAGAGATTCAGTTAAAAAAGCTAAGGAGGGAATCTTCCAACCAGGGATTGACATTCACCCAGAATGGAAGGTAGAGACAAATATGGAGAACTCATGAACTAGATTTCTCAGAATGGATAGAACCACCTGCTCATCCTTCTTCTCAATGCCACATTGTTTGCATTGCATAACCAAATATTTTAATTTTTAAAAATATTTGTTAAATGGTCTCGAAGCTGCTCGGTTGTAGAACAATCAACTCATTTTCAAGAATATGGCCTCTTAGCTCATCTTGTTTTCCAAAGAGGGTCTCTAACTTCAACCATAAATATCTTGGAGTATTCAATCCTTCGATGTGGAAGAGTAGATATCTAGAAATATGAATACACATGAATCCAAAATCTTCATCCAATTTATTCAAATACTTGGTTTTCTCCACAGCTGATGTTGGTTCGGGATCCTTCCCCATTGTCACCATGTACAATGATTTTTTGCACAATACCATCTACATATCATCCCTCCAATCAAGGTAATTGAAGGGTGTCAGGGTCCTGGGAGAGACAAGAGAGTTTGAATTGTCCATTACAACTGTTGGAGCGAATACAAGGTGTCAACTATTGCTTCTACAACAAAACTGTTGCAACTACAAAAAACTGCTGCTACTGCAAAAAACTGCTCCAATTGTTGCAACACTCAAAAAATTTGAATAACCTACAAAAACTCTCAATAAGGGAGGTAGACTACTACTGAGCACTGCTTTAGGATAGTAGGAAATTTTATCCAGATCCTTCACAATTGGCTAGACCTCATTGGATTTCTCCAATGAATTCAATGCAATGGCACTAGATTTCGCTGTGGAAATCCAGAGGCTTTTGGTGCACCACCAAAAGTGGTCACTCAACCTATTCACTCAAATTGCTCTGATACCATGTGAAATTCTATGTCACAACATATCTAAGAGCTGAGGATACCCCACAAAGAAAGAATGAGCAAAAAAGTTGAATAAGAGTGAAAAATGTAGTAAAAAAGAGCAGGAGAATAATTATGCAATAGAACTCAAATAGGAGTAGAATAATGTCACATGTTCCAATAATTAATATAATTAACAATGATGTTAGAATGGAAGGCCTCAAATTCAACTGAACTGAACCTAAACTCAGCTAACTTAAGACTCAAACTCAGCTGAACTGAACCTAAACTCAACTAACTTAAGCCACAATTATTTAATTGACTAAGGAGGGCACAATAGTGAGTTTGTCATGCATGTCAACCATAAATGGGTGCATGAGGCCACACTTAGTGGAATTTGAAGCTCTAACCCCCACAAGATTCAGCACTGCAACACTCAGCAGCTTCCTATAAAATAGGGAACTGACTTAAGTGGTTCTAAAATGATGCTTGCAGGGCTCAAAAGGTGGTAGATGGATCATGGATGACATCTGCATACCACTAGGGGGGAAATGACATCATCAACAACTAGGAAAAATAAATAATGCTAGGTAGGAAAATGATGGAGTATTGAAATATCCTAACATGAAAAAGGTAAAAATAAAGGTTCAAGGAAAAAGAGATAAAAGTGACAAGGCTATTAAGTAGAGGTGAAAGTAAAAAAAGAAAGGGATAAAGTTACAAGATAGTTACAGGACAGTTAGAGCAAAAACAAAAAAATATTATAAGGTAGAAGGATATAAAAGGCTCATCAAACTCATAATTACAGGCTATAAATTTTTGTAGAGGTTCTCTAGGGAATTATTGAGTCGAGGAACTCCATGTGTCTGTAATATAATTTTTGCGATTAAGACCGCAGAGCCATAACAAAGATATTTTTCCCTCTGTATATTGTATTCCTCTATGTTTTTCCATATCTTTTCAGTGTATGTAATTATCTCATCATATAATTCAAAGCTTTGAGCAGCTGGTTTAACCATATGTGTGTTGTAAATGCATGTGTTATTTAACATTGAATATTTTATTAGAGATTTCATAGGTTAATGACCTCTGGTCCATTTCCAGGATGTGTATGTAAGCCTTTTGTATTTGAAATTTTTAGATGTTTTAGTTTTTGTACATGTTAAGCTACCAATTCATATTGTTTTGTGATATGTTTACAGTTTATTATAATTGTTGAATTCTTTACTCTAAACCTCAATACACAATTCTACCTTTAAATGTCAGAGAATTGTGCTGTAAACACCGCTGGTATTTTAAATTGTTTGTCCATTTTCTAAATCCACATTCACTCATTTTCAATGCATCGTAATGCTCTTGAAAATTCCTCTGAGATGATGTTAAATGTCCACTATTATTTCATAATATTTATAGATATATTGAAGAAAGTCCAAAGATAAGCATAAATTCATATAGATCTATCTCTAAGATCTTTAAAAGCTAATCCCTATCATGATCTTAGATCTTAGGAGGGAGAACTATGCAAGAGGCTAGGAGGAGAGAAAAGGTCTATAGAGCCAACCAGAATCAAGGTTTCAAAGAAGGGGCCTAGTAGTGGACTGATCCACATCAGGCAACGCAAAATAGTGGTGAAGGTTTGTGGATGACCTAGATTTACTAGGGAGATCTATGGTTAAAATACAACTCTTTGTTGAGGAGCTGATGTCACTCAAGGAGAATTGGGACAAGTTATTGTTATAAAAAATAATTTAATTTAATATCATGTCCATGAATGGAAATTAAAATCCGAGCTTGTTGGAAGGGGTTGTGGTATAAGTCCTATTGAATCTCGAGTAAGTTCGTTGTAGCATAGAAAAGTACTTTTGAACGTGTGATTAAAGGCCCTGAAATTTCATGACGCTTGGTTTTTCGATCTCATATTGCATCATGTAGAAGGTAAGTTAAGTGGCCAAAAAAAAATTTGTTATAAAAAAAAGGGAATAAAATATATTTTACTCCTCATGTTTCTAAGAAAGTAGCCGGTGAATAGATTAAAAAAGTTTTTTTGTTTTGTTTTTAATTATAAAAATAATATTGAAAGAAGCACCACTAAAACGAGAATAGCTATGTTTTAAAACATAATAAGATTTCAAATGATGAGTTTGTGTGCTCTAAGTAATTTAAAAGCTTTTTCCTAAATATTTAACCGAGAATAGGACAAAAACCAGTTATTTAGAAAAGGGGAAGAGGAGCTACAATATTAAAAACAAAGATGGATTATAAAAAGGGAGCATATCATTTTAATAGGATTGATTTCTGGTTAATTGAAAAGGAGGTTGGTATTGTTTAAAAGTGGGCTCAACATTGGAATTTCATTTCAATCTTACCCATCATATTATATTTTTATGTTTTAAATTTTAACATTCCCCTTCACTAATTGTTTTTCCTAAATATGTACCTATCAATAATAACATTTTAGTATAGAAGTCACCCCATTGTAATACATTTTTCAAAATTGTGATGGTATAATTTAGGAGTATGATTTTCTATACTTTGATGTTATTTCAATATATTTTGTTGACATAGAACATGGTTTTAATAATGTAAATTATTTTTCTTTGATATTATATTGGGTCACATATGATTCAACAACAACACCACTCAATTACAACACCACCCATTTGAAGATCCCCCTGGTTCATCAAAATAGATTAAGCTATCCACTAGTTTATACCAAATTCCTCCATTCAATAATGAAATCTAATTGATAAATATACTACATGAAATAGAAATTAGCATTAGAGCTAGTTGTATGCCTAAACACCTTTTATTTCTCTACCAAATGCATGATTACTACCCTTACATAAGAATATATGCAACTTCAACTTACAAGTTAAAATAGATCTGCAACGCTATGTGATTTTTCGAATATATGAAATCATGTTTACAAGCAAAGGACTTACGTAGAAAACATATTCAAATGAGTTTTAAAATAGAGTTGATGACTCAATGATTTGTGCATGTGCTCTAATCTTCATGATAGATAGAAAAACTTCCCAAAAATTGTGAGTTGCGAAAATATGTCATCTATACGAGCTATTGGATCGTATTATTGAGACAAAAATTGATCAGAAAGTTTATAAAGTTATATACAAAACAATAATATTAGAAACTTGAAAACTCCACAAATATTTGATCACCAATTTTTTATAGGGCATTTTGGAAGCTGTAAATGTTTCCCTTCTAAGATCCCATTTTAAATCTTCATTTTCCGGTTTGAAATATTGAATTCGATGAGAGACCCGAATTTTGTTCCCTAGACCAATCTATAGATTCATGAATCGATTCGTAATAACAAACATAGGAACATTTTTAACATAACCAGAGGATAAATTCCTTTAGGAGCTGCATTTCAAATATTAGACATATGAGACTACCAAATTTTTTAATAATGTGCATGTGGAAGTCCAAATCTAGTGGTAAATTTTTTTGAGAGTGCAACATGAAAGATTCCCCAAGGAGCTTAACTACAAATTGCATAGATCATGTGACTTAGTTCTAGCCTTCTCGGTCCGGGGGTTATCTATTCTATAAAAATTTCCCAAGGCTTGCAACCATCCCAATCCCTCTAAAACCCATGATATACAAATCCAAATCTAGGCACAGATGCGAAAGAATGATTGTTGTAAACAACTATATTAACACATTATCCACCTTACCTACATATCACCAACTAGCTCTAAAGGAAGCTAATTTTAATGGAAACAAATATAGGAAGACAGCCAAACATAGCCCTTGCTAAGAAAATGAAATATTTCAACTATTATTTGGTGAGAATTTCGTTCATAACGAAAAGAAACAACAACAAAACCTAAAATGCTTTATATTTGACCTCCATATCTTTCCCTAAAACAACTCTAGTGACCAGCATAATACTCCATTGATCTCCTATAGTCACAAGTGAATAAATGCCCTGTTGTCTCTCAAGGAAACAATTCTTTAAGATGGCAAACTAAAAGTTAAAAAACAGTCTACTAGCCACTCGAACGACTCTTACTATTTTTAAAAAATCATATTAGTGATGATCTAGAGAGTTTTCATTCACAAAAAAAATGTATTTAGCTCTATAACGCAGCACAAACTAAAATTCTTTAAGCATACCACCAAATAGATTCCCAAACAACAGATACAAAAAAAAGACATGTTTAGTGATGACTAGAGAGGTCCTCAATAGTCAGTCTTCACTATTCTTTTTAAACAAATATTGGGCGGTTATCCTCACTATGTTCAAAACAAGTAGATGGTGGTCCTATCCGTTGAGTTCCTATCGGCCCA
This sequence comes from Larix kaempferi, assembly GCA_027924585.1. Classification (NCBI taxonomy): domain Eukaryota; kingdom Viridiplantae; phylum Streptophyta; class Pinopsida; order Pinales; family Pinaceae; genus Larix; species Larix kaempferi. The sequence continues at coordinate 5,915,749 of BSBM01001879.1, forward strand.
AAAGTTTTCTTATTGCACAAACATAATCATGTCATTTAGCTTTAATAAGGATAGCATTTTTCAATTTTAGTACTCCCAATCGTGGCAACATTCTTTTCATCCTATGATACTAGAAGATGTCAAACATCTTGACCTGCTAACAATTCATGACTGGCATCTTAGTTTTGGTTTTATATAAGACCGAGTGAAAAAGGGAGGTTCAGGATTAGTGGATAAATATCAGTGTGTGGGTGGCTTTCTACTCAAAGGTCTCGTAGGGTTTTATGGATATGTCTTTCTAGCTTGGTTAAACGGATAGATTAGTATGTGTGCCAATAATATATATTTCCCTATTTCCTTTTTAGATAATGAAGAGAACATAGTTAACGAGGCATAGGATATAGATACCTTCTTGAATTGGTTTACCAAGCTCAATTGGTTCCTCCAATAGCTCTACGTTGGTACTAGGGGAAACCTTGCACCCAAGTTTCAACAAAATTTTGGGCTAGCTAATGTTAGTAGTCTAGTCTCACAATCGGTCCAATCCCTTATGCTTAAATATACTGCATCCCCTACCTATCTGAAAAGAGTAGGTGACTTGGCCCCATAAAAACCATTCTAACCATTATAAAATCCTACCTTCAAGAGGTATTTGATTGTCTTTGTAACCACTATTCTATTTCTTTTTCCTTGTTGTTTTATTTCCCTTCACTTTCCTTTATTGTCTATGTTATTTATATAATCAATTACAGCTTTTGGATAACCTGTGATTGACCTCATTTTAGTGTTGGTCTAGTTCATTTGAATCTTTCCTATCCAATAATGGTGCTCCATTCTGATTCATTAAGAAGGTAAAGAAAAGAGAGGGGAAATCGTTGTTATGGGCCTTGTAGTGTACATAATATTTTAGCAAAAAAAATATGTTGGTTAAGCAAGCATTAATAATTCCTTCGCTCCATGTTCCCACTAAAAAAATAGAATCTAAAATGCTATAAAAGACTTTCTAATAGTTGCTCAAACAACTCAAAAATGACATATTTTAGGGATGACTTTGAGATATTTTTGCCTCCAATAATTTAAAACAATATAAATGATTTTTTCTTCAAAAAGAAAAAAAATATAAAATGCTCCACAAATAACGGGGCTACAACTTCTTGAAGCAATTTTATCTATCCAAAAACCTAGAAGAAAGTAATATGCAACTTCCAATTTATTAAGAACCGCAAAATGCTTCTCAAGGCCATGTGAACGAGAACAAGGACATAACACAAGCTTCTCCTAAAATCAAATCTTATAGAAAAAAATTAATTCTCAAAGAATGCAAATCACGAGTGCATATTACATCGATAGATCAAATAGATTAAGCCTCTAGAATAATACAAAGTAAAAGATAAAAATAAAGATTACCTCTTCAGCAATGCTTTTCCTTTCTCTAGATTTATTTGCTCGCCAAACATGATCGTGTTCATCCTACTAGCAAGTGGAAAGAAAGGTCAAAAAATTAAATCAAGTAGCATAAAATTAACCTTCCAATTGGATATCTATGTGAAGGACCAATTAGTTTACAGTTACATGTTGCATACGTATGGTTGGACAACTGATGGGAGAGGCATTTGTAGTTTGATTGAAGGAATTACTGTATATGCTCACGACGGTTCGAACCTGCACACTATCGGGAGGCCCCTCCGAACAACTGAAGAGATTCAATGTGGATAGCCTGTAAGGAACCGTGTGTCCCTTCCTGATCACACTCACTTCTGCCAAGATGTTGCCTCTATTCTGCAAATGTTTTCACTATCAAATCTCCTTCCACTACCAGACCAACACTGCTACTCCATTTTACTCTGCTTACAAAATCCCTTAGTTCAAATAACACATAATTCCACTACCCCACTGTCCACATTAGCCTAGTTCCTACTTCCACCTAGCCCTTAGGTAGCATACTACCTAGTATCAAATCCTACCTCTTAATAAATATTATTAATGATGTTTTCAACAAAATTTTGAATGTCAAAATCATGGTTTAAAGAAATATCTACATTTTTGAAAAAAAACGTTTTCCCAGTATTTTCCATTGTATTTCACGGGAAAAATGTTGGAAGACAAGAAAATTCCCATCAAATTCCAAGTCCGCTCGCAATTAAAAGAGTTGGGTCTATTTTATTGAAAAAAAAGGGAATCATTATTTTTCAAATAAAAATAAAGAAGTCTTAATTTAAAAAAGGCAAGAAAGTCATATCTATGAGGATAAAGGAAGAAACTATAACTGTAGAACTCTAGAAAAGGAAGATGCTTGAGAAGAAGCTCAACCAAGGAAAGAGAACCGACCGACTATCCATAAATATTCTTCATTCTAGTTGAAGGGGGGGAAGACGCTATGTATGAGGTAAGCTAAGGTGAAAGAGATATGAAGAGGTTTAAAGTAAGCTTTAAGAAGCTTAACTTGAAGACAAAGAATACCAAAAAATAAAGAAAGCATAAATGGGAAAGAGCAAAAGGCTCAAGCAAATGAAGAAGAAAATTTATAATGCAGAAGAAGTTGGTCATGCTATTGCAAAAATACTAGGGACAAGTATTGAGGAATCTGCCGAAACAAATGAATTTGAAGCATAATCAGAAGATGAATGGAGCAACATGGTTTATTGTCCCCCATATTTGTTACATAAGAAATATGAGCTTTGGTAAATCAGAATGAAGACTAGGCTATGTGTTGATGATTTGTGGATTGTCGTATTTAATGGATTTGAAGAACCAGAACAAGAATCCTACGAGGCCATGTCAAAAAAATAATCCTACGAGGCCATGTCAAAAAAATAGAAAGATATCTTACTAGAAAATATAAAGAATGATGGTGTAGCATTGAGTCTCATGTAGAAAGCTATGGATTAGAGCATTTTTCCTAAAATTGCATAACCAAAGAGGCTTGGGATATTTTGAACACAACTTTTGGTGTAAGGGGGGGGTAGTGTAGTTGATATTGACAGACAAATTGTTGTTAAGACAAAAATGCATAAAATTGAAGGTCATTATGTCTATGAACTAGAACATAGAAATGGTGAAGATGGTGAATCCCAGTGTGAAAATACACACATGGATGATAAAGATGTTAATGAGGAAATTGAGGACGTAGGTTTATCGCATAGTACAAATGTACATGTAGATGATAATGATAAATAATCTTGCAGCATCACTATGGTAGAGGCTTTTATAGTTGATTATGATGCAACCAAGATAGTTGCAGGTTATCCCGTTAAGGATGAAGAAGAAACTAAAGACAAAGAAGAAGATCCCATGAAGGCCAAGCCCATAGTGAAAAAATATTTTCATAACAATTATGTTGTTTGTGAATGTGAAAGTGTAGGTGAAAAACAAAGAATCCATCATATTGTTGGATGTGAGGAAAATGAATTTGCGGGACATTAAGAGTGGCAAAGAAAATGATCCAATGGTTGTTGTAGGAGAAGAAGTTACTATTTTTGCAGTTGCAAATATAGACATTCAATTCATGATTGAATCTAGTGTTGAATATGGCCTTGATGTTGAAGAAAAGGATAAAACAAATCGAATATTATGTCAAGAACATGAATATGATTCTCTTGAAGTGGAGGAAAATGAGAAGAATCAAAATGTTATTCATGAGAAACCAATAGAAGTTGAAGAAGAAGAAATGATAGTAGAGAAAAATGAAAATGATTTACTTAAAAATATAACAAATGTTTCCAAGTGTGTAGGTGTTGGAAGCAACAAACAACCAACAATAGCTAAAGAAAATAAGGAAGATAACTCAATCACAGTGCTAGTAAACCTTGATTATGAAATAAGGTTTCTTGAAGATTGGCTTGAAAATATTATAGATGGATATGAAATAGAAGAACTCTTGCATGAATATTTTGAGAAATGGTGCCTTTGAAGAAATGAGGCATTATTATGAGCTCATGATGTGGCATAATGCTAGTGTTAATAAAAAATGAAATACATTATGTTATGGTTTATGATTTTTTTGATTCTTATTATGCATGCATTGAAGCTAATATTGATAAATCTTGTGCTGAAACATATGGCAATGCTAAAACTACAAAAAATGAAGAAGATGGCATGGACACAAAGTTTGAAGTACTAGAGAAAATAAAAAGAGGAAGAAAAAGGTGAAATTGAAGATGAATAACATTAGAAAAACCAGTGGATACAAAGTTTGGAGTAAAAGGAAGAATAAAGTAGATCAACCAAAAAATGAGAGGACAATATGTGATAGTTTGCAGCCATATTAAGAAAATTTTGAACTATTTTTTATATATTGTAAGCTTAGTTGAGAGTTAGACTCGGAGGCAAAAAAATTAAAAGTTTGTCTAAATATGTTGTTTTCTAAGGGAGAGTGTTGGTACGTGTTTGTATATTTTTGGGCAACCAATGTCAGAATTGGTAGTTAAGAAGTTATTGCAACAGCTATAACCTTGTAAATCATGAGTAGACCAATTAGACATAGTAGAAGACTCTATATAAGGCTAGACTTCTCTAGGTGAGAAGTCTCTAGAAAGTACGATGTATTATTTAAAACTTGGAGCATATTTGTGAAGGAGGTTTATAGATGAAGAGCATTCGCTCATGGTTATGGTGTATTAAGAAAAATAGAGAGAGAGCATTTTCACACACACAAAATATATTTTTCTATTATCAAATAATTCACACAAGTTACATATTATATTAATAAGAGAACTCTCTAGATACATGAATTGTGGATCTATATCACTATGACACTCTAGTACCAACTCACAATGTATGTGAGTTCCAATGACAACTCAACAAACCACAATTACAACCTGTAAGCATATCTCTAATATTCATGGAAGCATTACTTCCAACACCCTCCCTTAATGCTTACATGACAATTATTGAAAACAAACATCAATACTAAATCACAAATTACAATATTTTATTGTTTGATTCATAGTCTGGATTGTCTTCACTAGCACCTGCACCCACTCTGAAATATCTCGGTTTATGCTATTTATTCTCCACAACTTTGAGCTTCTCACTTGACTCATTTAAGCTAAAAATGCTTATGACTGTCATTGATGTACTTGCACAATTGACAATATTGACAAACTCAGCTCGTTGGGGCTTGCACGATAGAGAAATCAAGTGATGAATCATCATATGGACATTCCTCCTTATGTCAGATACTTTGCTTTCGGATATCCGTTAGTATATAGGAAGGGTGTTTGGATACAAAATTATTTCAAAATGCAATCATAAAGGGTGACCTCTTGTACAAACATAAGACCCATTGTTCTTGAAACCAGGGCTGCCAGCTTATATCAAGAAACAAGTGGTCCTTTTTTTCTTCTCACAACACACTTGAAGAATAGCACACTATAATAGAAAATCCACATAGCAGCAAACTTTCCACAAAATAATCACTCACAAAAAAAAAGGATCTGCATAACAATAATAAACTCACATAGAAAAATCTACTCTATTCTCCTATACTAACAACAAATCAGCTATCCCATGAGAGAATTAATCCCAGTGAGGCTCTGATACCATATTAAGAAAAATAGAGAGAGAGCATTTTAACACACACACAAATATATTTTTCTATTATCAAATGCTTCACACAGTTTACATATTTATATGAATAAGAGAACACTCTAGATACATGAATTGTGGATCTAGATCACTATGATAGCCTAGCACCAACTCACAATCTATGTGAGTTCCAATGACAACTCAGCAAACCACAATTACATCATGTAAGCATATATCTAATATCATGGAGGCATTACTTCCAACATAGTGTATTAAAGCTATAGCTTCGCATGTATTTGTTGTTTTCTGTTTGTCGAGTAATTATCATTTGTAGTTGTGAGAAGATTCCGCTGTGTCATTCCAACATTTAATAACCAAATTTCCATTTAGTCAATGGCATAACCAAATTTAATAACCAACCCTTGATGGAGTTGATGCATCCACATCTTTGGTTCCTGAGGAGGAGCAAGAGGTTCCTACATTCTCTCCAATTGATTTGATTACACCATCCCCTTCCCAGCAGCAATTGAGGTATCCTATGCATATTTTTTAGGCCTCCATGTATAGAGGTGCATTGGATTTCCACCTATATTCATTGAGTCTATCATATGATGGAGGTTTGCACCCTTGGATCAGTGGAAGAGAGCTGAACCACTGGATGATTTCACATGGGGAAGCACTTTTCTTTCTACTTGGATTAGTTGATTGGAGTTTACTTCCATTCCCTTGTTGGAAAAGGAGACACATGTTTGTATTTCATGCTTGCATTCTTGGATATTTATTTGATGCATCATTTTCCTGTGAGCAACATGAAAATCCTTATTTGTTAGATGATGCTTACATTTCTTGTGGTTGGACATGGGATTTTCACCCTTGTCACTCAAGATTTATTGATTTCATCTTAGATTCTTGAGTGCATTGGACACATAAGAACCTTCCTATAAGCTTGGAGAGATTTGTTTGGGTTCATCCCTACCTAGAGGATGCATTTTTCATGATGGATGATCTCACTATGATTCGTCCTAGCAATGAGGGTGACACACTTTCAATCTGGTTGCATGATCTTATCATTCCTCATGATGGTTCCTTCATCCTTCCTAGTACCCTTCATGGTTCTAGCTTATACACGGTGTTGATGATGTTTGGGAGGATGGACACTAGACAGTGGGACCCTGGCATTACTTGGTATGTGCAGTTTCCTCACATGAGATTTCCACATGGATATTTGTTGTTGAGGAAGTGGCATCCATACATTCCTTTTCCTGATGGATTATTTTGGATGGCATTCTCATTGATGGGAGTGAAATAAAAGCAATGGGATCCTATCGTTGCTTGTCTTTGGAGCAGTTGCTGTCATGTTGACTTGATGAATCAGGTCAACCTTCTCTCTCATAACTTCATCCATGTTGCACTTGGTTTCAATTTCCTACATGGGGAACATTTATTTGGATGGACTTATGGTTTGCATGCATGGTGCATTGGAGGATGTATCTTACATGGTGCATTAGAGGATGTATCTTACATGGTAAATTGGAGGATGTATCTTACACCTTGCATTTTGTGAGGATCATTTGGGATCCTGGTATGAGCTATGATTAGTCTCCACACTAAATGCATGGTTGGATGGTGATGGAGCTATCTGTTGGGAGAGTTCATGAGCATTTTATAATCAAATTTGTGTAGCATAATATTTGCATAGAATAAGCATGATGGCCCTTGGTGCTTAGTTGGGTTGAAAATTCCAATGCTAGTCAATCAACAACATATATTGAGGACTGAGGTAAGTGGTTGGCTTCATGTATGGTTGTATTTGATTATTACTTGAGGACAAGCAGTTTTGGGAGGGGAGGATTGGTATGTCCCAATTTTGGTAGCACCATGTTTAGAACACTAACCACTCCATACCATGGGGTTCTAGTATTAAATTAATAATAAGGGAATAATTTGGGACGAATTTACCTTAGTGATTAATTACTTTAGCTATATAGGAAATTATGGCTAAAGTATTTTGTATTAAATTAATTTAGAAGGGATGTAATATTATTTTGAGTATTTAATTTTTATTTAAATGTAATAATGAGTTGGAAAAGGAGATAACGTGGGACAAATAATTTTCCTTGCAAAAGAAGGAAACTTGAAAAAAAAAGCAACACAAAGCAAGAATGAGTGAAATGTAGGAAAGTGAAAAAAGAAGGAAAAGCGGAAAGAGGCAGAAAAGTAGGATAGTTCTCAAAATAAAATAAAAAGAAACAATTTTCTTAACTTGTGCAACTCAAGAAGGATTAGAAACATCCATAAAGGCTATAGGTTCCAAGTTTAGAAAGTAAGGGCGCAACAATGAGGCTAAGTGGGTCCAAACCCAATCCAACTAGTCAAAGAAACATCCATGCCTCTTGCAATTCGAATTTCTAAGAGGATAAGCTCAACATTGATGAGAAAAGTATATAAAAGGAGGAGAACTCCATTTCACATCTTTTGGATAATTTACTTTCGAAGTTTTGTATTCAAGGGATCCGATCTCCTCAATTGACTTGGGAGATGTGCCCCATGTCTTAGTAGGGAGATGTGCTCCTCTATTCATCAAAATTTAGGATGAAGACACTCAATCTTATTGATAGAGTTTTATTGTAGGAATATATAGCCATTAAATTTTTTCATTTTATGCCAGTGGATATATATAGTAGTTATTAGAGAAGGAATCTTCCATTCTCCTTCAAAGTGGTTTCTTGAGTGTGGGTGTTGCAAATTAGTTGAACAAGGGCTCATTTCAGGAGAATATAATGTGCATTTTGAAGAGGATGGAACTAAGCCATCATTTTGGAGATCATTACAGTTTCTATTATGTAATTTCAGTTCCAAACATCCTCCATAGAATTCCATCTTATTCCAATTAGTTATTGTAAGGGTTTAATTCAATTTTCTTGGTTTCCTTTGTAATTGGTCATAGAAGGGCGCATTTAATGAGGGATTGATGATCTCTTTGCAGAAATGTATAGACAATGTACTCTTATTTAAATTATTAATATTAGTATGCTCTTATTATTCACTTAAGGTATTATGTTTAATGCATTTTCTCATCCTATGCTCATTGTAATATCACAACTAGACAGTCCTCAACTTTTATGAACTAAATTATCTTTTGGAGGTCCAATTACTATTATGTAAGTCATTGGAGTTCCTTTATACCTTTCTAAAACCAACCCAAGACTTAAAATGATATTTCATGACCCTCATGGTTGTTTTACAAAAGTCTAAATGTTAACTAGTTGAGTAGTCCAACTAGCCCGTTTCCTTCACTGAGCTATTAATTTCACTTCTGAGTCTCAGAGTCTCTTTATGTAAGTTCGTGTAGATGAATAAGACCCTTATGAACCCATTCTAATATTGATATCATATTTTTGGGAATTTCGTATAGTGCTTGAGTCAGATTGAACCTTAACTAGTTGAGCTGCCACTATAGCAACAACTTCTCCCAAGTCACCCAAACTCAGTCAAGATGCCCAAAAAACTATGTATTTTTTGTATATCAGTAGATTAGATGGTTTACAAAGGTAATCCACATTCAAGTGTCCTAAATATTGTGGAAAGGATCTAGTTTGGGTATGTTGGTGTACCTAGGAAGCCTTGGAGTAGACTTCAACGGCAGTTGATTTCAAAACATAAAAGTTCTAAGTACATTGTGCAAAGGATTATTGATGATAGGTTAGTACCTATTGTTTATTATTCTTCACACATATCCTCAGTCACATCAGAGTCTCAAGTCCATCTATTCAAGTATTGGGAGGGTTTAATAGTGACAATAACTAGCTGTGTCAAATCTAGTTTCAAAACTAGTTACTAGTTTCACAAATTCCTTGATCTAATCTTTTTGTTTGAGCTAATATTTCCAAGTAATTTGATTGATGATATTACATTTTCGATAAATATATATATATATATATATATAAATAAAGGGATTGTGTAGGTATACTAATATCCAATAGTTTTTCACCTATAGGATAGACTATGCCCCTTGAGGTGTTTACATGTTTTCTCCCCTCAAGATGTAGTTGATAAAGATATTATTTATGGAGTTATACAATATTATGGTCTCATCATATAGGGTGAGAAATTTTTAGTTCTAAAATTTACATTTGCCTCTAATCTAATACATGACCAACTAGGAGTCACTAAAAAGATGTAGAAGAATGAGGCCACATTCTATAATGAACGTTAAAAGTAGTTTCAAGACTATATTTATACAACATTGTTTGAACCTTTTCCAACATTAACTTTATATTATAGGGAATGTGTGCTTGATGTGTAGAGTAATACAACCAACACCTACAATATTATTCCCCAAGTAAGATGCACCCCCAGTAATCCTAGGGATTACTCATAACAATACTTTTTTCCATTGGTTATCTTGGCATATTTATTGTGACCTATAAATTCAATTCATTTACTATGTTTAAGATTTGAACCGCTACAGCAAATGGGAGCGATACCTTCTTCTCAAAGAGAGAAACATTATGTACCAACTAGAGCCCCATGCTACAATAAGAGGGAAAGCCCATAAATACCTACTATTTGAATTATCACACCATATTCTAAGGACATCCTTAATCATGTTACTTATCCATATACCATTAAGACTTGCTAATAATACAATCTTATCTCAAACATTCTGAGCAAATGGACATGACATTACAGAATGGTAATTGTATTTATCATGACAAGGGCATAAATTACACCTACTAAGACCTATATAAGGCCTACTTTGGAGAATGCCCCATGTTAGAAACTTATTGTTTAGGAGTATCCCCATAAATATGTGGGTATTATATGGGCACTTAAAACACCATATTATCCTTCACCACCATTTTGGTGACTCCAAACCCTATTCATCACTACGTACAACAAACCAAATTTTGGAGGTGTATTTCCTATAAGGGTGCATTAACCAAATGAGTGGGACTTATTTATCCTTGATCATAACATGGAAAGTTGAAATTAGGGTGGTGAACCAATACCAATATTTACAATCTTCCTCTTTAAATCAGAAAAAGGTCTTGACAACTAGGCTTGGTTCTAAATGGAGGAATTTTGATGGCCCACTGCCTAATCCATAGAGTAAATTCCCCTTGATCATAAATTTAAAATAATTGTTGGTAAAGTAAATAAAAAACAAGACATACTTAGAGCTACATCTATATTTCACACCTAAAACAATTCACCAGGAGATGAACACTCTTCTTTATTAACCTCTTGAAAACAAGAAAATTCTTACATGAATTTATATTCACATTGTGCATGAAGTCTAAGACATTTTCAAAATGAGATATTGTACCTTCTAGATTATTATTCATATTCCTACTCAACCTTAAGAGCTTTAGCTACAATATTAAATTCCTATCTACCAAACTTGACATTCAATTTAATATTAATAAGGGAATGAACTAGTGCTTCTATCAATGCTCCCCCTTAATTTTTACCATAGTTTTCAACAACACTTACAAAATTTACAACAACACTAAGAGCTAAAACATTTGACAAATATTCTTCATAATTTACACCCATACAATTAGCAATGGATCTATGCGATTACAGAACAATAGATTTCGACACACTTCTAAATACAATTTCCTATTGGTCCTAGTCTTAGACAGTATTACAAAATGACTCAGCAAAAACTTTAATAATTCTTTTCATCCTTGGAAGAGACTTTGCATTCACCAATTATTCTAATATTTTTCATCTTCACTTTTTTCTGAAATCTCAATGCATTCATATATTCTTTAGAACATATACCAACATTAGTATATGGATCATTTTTATGTCTGGAATTCAATTGTTTTGTCACATCTTCATAGTTCTCATTCATATCCATGCTTGCAATATTGTTATTGTCATTTCCCACAATCTTACAAACAAGTAAATGGTCAAATAAATCAACAGCATCTTCCATATTATGATGTTCAATATGTCTTGGAACTTTTGTTGCTGCACATGCAACTTTCATAGTTGTGTTCTCTTAATCATTTCCTTCTTCTATTTCGACATGACAACTTCCATCAAATAGTTAATAAGGTACACTATAAGGAAAATTCCTTCTAATAGATGTTTTGTGGAACCTCCTAATAAAATATGCCAAATATGATTTTATATTGGACGTCTCTAGCAGTTGTAGCATAAAGTATTCTTGCTTACTCTTAGAGATATATCAATGACGAGGTCATTGACCCTACTTTTTTTCAGGTTTCTGGAGGACAACTGTGTATTGTTGCTTTTAGTGAAAAGGAGGTTAGAATCCTCTCCCTTTTTCTTACGACAGTGTTGCACTATACCATTGATGGGAAATGCATTAGTTTCCCTCTATTGTAGTATATTGATTCTTTAGTGCAGATGCTTAGATGCTTAGGTGGTTTGCCATTTTTTGCAACAATTTTTTTTTCTAGATCAATGCATGCATAGTTTGAGGGGAGGGTCAACTTCCACTTTGCTTTAGATATTTTTTGTTTATTTTTTGAGAGGTTTCTAACCACAAGGCCATCATTTGGCTACCCCCCTCCTAGGGAGATGACCAAGGTTCATATCGACATGTGGGTAAAAATGCTATGATACATGAGTAATGCATTGGTGCACCTTAGGTATAGGTGCATCGGTGTGTCTATTAAAATAATTCATTGTTTCCAAAAATCCCCTTCAATGCTGAAAAACAATATTTATTCTCTATTTCAACTGCTAACAAAAATCGATGCATTTGATACATTCTTATGGATCAGTTTGTAAGTACACTTAACACACTAGGATTAGCAAAAACTCATCCACCTAAAAAATTAAATATGGTTAACAACGAATACATCATGTTCTTCATCTTTACCCCACAGTTCTGTAATTAGTGATGAAAGGAAATCTACGGAAGAATTTTTAAATTCGACAGTTTCGAACCTTTTAAGCAGGTTCATCCTCAGGAGAAGCAAATCTCACTCTTTTTAGCACTGGGAAATGAAATATAAATATTGTTTGTTTAGTTTTTTAGGGTTAGGTTTTTAGCAAAGTTGTTTTTAGTCTTATCTTGGAACATGTCGGTTTAGTTTGTAGGGTTTAGCATAGTTGTTAAAATATTTTAATAATTAAATTTATTTGGTTTAACATGAGTATAATATTGCTTTAATTAATTCTCTATAGTGTTAAAATAATTGCTTAAATAAATTTTAAAATTTTTTTAGTATAGTATAAAATTATTAATAATTATTAACTTTTCTAATTATTATGTTTTATGTTTTTCTATAAAAATAACCATTATTTGAAAAAAAATTTGAATTTTTTTATAACTTTCTTATAAGGTATAGTATTTTAGTAAAAAAGTTTAAAAGGTATAGTATTTTAATAAAAAAATTTAACGTATAGTATTTTAATAAAAAAAATTATAATTTTTTTTGTTTTATAAGGTATAGTATTTTAATAATAAAAAAATTAAGTTTTTTTAAAATTTTTTAGTATAGTATAAAATTATTAATAATTAGAGAAGTTATTAATAATTATACTTCATTTCCCTGTGCTAAAAAGAGTGATATTTGCTTCTCCTTAGGATGAACATGCTTAAAAGGTTTGAAACTGTCGAATTTAAAAATTCTTCCATAGATTTCCTTTCATCACTAACGTCATGTTCTATTTATACTAATGCACCAATGCGCTCCTTATATTACAACACTGACATATAGACCATTTTTATTTTTTTAAATCCCACACCAGTGCATTTCATTGTACCGATAACATCGATGTGTCCTGTACTTAAGGGCATCAACATAGGGTGAAATTAAAAAAATTGTCAGATGATTTTCATTTTTATATTCTTGAACAATGAATTTATATCCTCTAAAAGCATTGGTGAGTCCCATACTTGGGAGAACCACATTAGGTTAAAATTAAAAAAACCTTGTTAGGAAAGTGCCTCTTAATCAAGCCACCAAGCAGTACGTAAAGCTAGTCCAAGTGTGAAAATGGTCCCTTGTTTCTTGGATTAGTGGGTTTATTCATGTCTGGGAGTTATTAAGGCATGACAAGTTCTTGGGGTGACACCACTGCTCATTGAAAACTGCAGTTATAGGAATTGTGTCCTATGTTCCCTTCCCATTCACAGAATCCCTTTCCAATGACAATTCCGCCTGAATACCTAATGTTAAGTGGTAACCTTAGTTTTCTTTACTAGGTTCCTGATAGGTCACTGAAAGGAAAATATATTGCGGCACCTGAGACAGCCATATAATCTTCGTCTCAACTCCTTTGTAGGGTATTTTCTAAAGGCAAGTGCTCGTGGCCCTTGTGATCGGTGCATGAAAATTAGAGTAGTTGTCTCTCAATATTTGTTGGTTGGACTTGGGCTCTAAACATCCTTGGAGGATTTCTGAAGACCCTTAACTATGGCTCTTAAGTAAATAGTAGTTGGTCCTAAACAACCTAGCAGTTGTCATTGGAAGAGTATTTATACTTCTGTAAATATTTTCATGAAATTTTTAGTATGTGTTGTTTGTTTTATTTCTTAATTTTGTATAATTCCTCCTTTGTGTCTTCTGCAAGCCATCATTGTCGATCAACATTTGTGTGGGTAAGGTTTCAAGGAAACTCCCTTGAATAGAATATTTCCCTATACTAAGTCAAAGATTGGATAGCAATAATCGACCCCCTCAGGGGGTAGAGGAAGAAAATCAAGAATCAGAAATAGAACATGAATAAGAGGAAAACATTTCTAATTCTAGTGAGTCTAAGGGTTCGTTTGAGTAAGGACACTTTAGTGACAATACGATTTAGTTCAATAACTCCCCTAGAGTTTATTATCCTCATCCTCAGCGGAACCTAGGCCCTATTGTTATAGAGGATTCTTCAGATCCTGAAGAGCGATTAAACCCACCACATAGTCCTAATTTTCTTCACAACAAAGGACTGGAGTTACATACCGCTAGAGTAAATAATATTCCATTTGAGTGGGTTACTATGGAAAACACAATGGATATACCTATTAATGGATAGGATACACCCCAAGTAAGTTAAGTTCCCATAGAGAAAGGAAATGTAAATACCACATCTACCAGAGAATCTAGATGGTTTCAACCATGTGCAATGGTGCTTACTATAGGGGATTCATCTATTTCACAATGCTCTAATAGTTTTTCCTTTGGGATGAATTCTCTAGGTTTCCAACCTTGAATGCTAATATTCCTCCCATTAAAAAAAAATGCTACTACTCCTAGCAGTGGTCCATCAATTCCCTCATATGCATTCCCACCATATAGTGGAAAAATTTCCATGTACAACCCTTCCACATTCCTAGATCTAACCTACCTCGGATGAACATACCTTTCCAAGAAATGGGGTGTATGAGTACTAGTTTTCCTTCACGACAAAATATACCACAAAGAAATACAATTAATCGTGGAATAAGGGGCACCAATGCCAAATTTCCTCGGGGGCATAATATGGACCGAGGAAATATTCATTCATCTTCGGCAAGGGGGATAAGCATGGTGAGTAGTGAAAATGTTAACACTACACAAGGTATCAAACCATTCATCTGGGGCATACGTGGAAGCAATATGACTCAATTTGTACAAAATCAGTTTGGCCTCATTTTAGAATCTTAACCTTAACAAAAGAAAATCCGTTGCAATTGATATAAGAAGTTTAAAGTGTAAAAGAAATTATTCAAAGTATACAGTATAAAATGTGATTCTTCATTATGATATATGTATTTTCAAGAACCATTAGTTCATTTGTATGGGCCTCATACAACGAGTTCAATTGTCATGAGATTGAATCTAGGGGGCAATGCAATGTGTGTGAAAATAATGCAAGCATTATTACAGGTTTTGTTTTTCCAGAGTGTAACATAATTACAGTTTTTTTTTCCAGAGTGTGATATGAGCATTATTACAGGTTTTTTTTTCCACAGTGTAACATAATGCGAACATGATAATTTAATATGGTGTGAAGAGGATAGTTCCTTATAGGTATTATAAAGGAAATATTTACTTTATAAGTATTATATGTGCACCATTATAAGGTTATGAATTTTGAGGATGGTTCTTACACATAACTTAAGGAAACAAAAATTATCTTAGTCATTTAAATAAGTTTTTAATTTTCACGGACCAACATCTAAAATTGCCAAATAGGACAAAGTTTAAAGAAAATCTTGAATGAAAATTTCATGGATGGGATTCATTAAAAGGTTTTTATCACTAGGAATGGTTATTGAGATCATAGTGCAAGGGGTAACCTTAGTGTCATATGATATAAAGAAGGTTTATATGATTCACATACCATGTAAATGATCCAAAATCACCATATAGACCTTATAAAAGGAACCTATTGTATGTATATTCTATATTGGTGTCAGTACAAGGTTTGGCATGCCCATGATGGTTCTCAGTTCCCTAGACATGTTCTTAGGAGGAACATGAATTCATTTAGGTCTAAATAACTTTTTTAGTGCTCAAGGCTCATGTACATTGTCCAAATGGCCACAAAAGATTTATAAAAGGAATGTTTTTCCTATAGGTGTTATATAGCTATCATTACACTAAGGATGATAATCAAAACCCTAGACATCATACAAGAAGGAGAAACAATGTCCTATATTCTAAAAGATAATTTTATATCTCTTATTCATTCTTAGTGTATCAAACTACCGCTCATGCCATATAAAAGGAAACTTGGGCTTCTAGTTGGCATATAGGTGTCATTGCAAGGCTTAATGTAATCAAGATGGTTCTTAGGGTATGGACAATGTTATAGGGAACAAAAGAGGTATTGAATGTTGAATCAATGTTTTAAAAGTTGTATTCTAGGGATGATGTCCAAGAGAATTTTCTTTTACCTAAATTTACTCTACAAAGGGCATGACTTCCTCATATTTTTGGTCTGAAATCATAAAGGAAGTTTGATATTTGATAATTTCTCATGATCATAAGTGAATGTACGATATATGGAGAAAATACAGTGTATATTCGGGAATTTTAGTATTATAATTGGGAGGTGATACTTTATTATTTTTGTTAGTGTTAGGTTGAGTAGGAAGTCGAGGGGATCTTTCTTAATGATTATATGGAGGAAACTATAATTGTTATTGTTATGGAAATTAGAGGTGTTTTTGTGTGGAATGTTTTGGGTGGTTGTTGTTGCATATTCCTAGACTGAGGTCATTACCATCCTAGCTTATAAGGATCATTTTTAGCTTTTTTAGGTGCACATTGTTTCCAAAGAATGGATGATACCAATTTTGAGGAAGATATATTTAGTTAGAAAAAAACAAGTTGTAACATTCGAATGTATCTTAGATCATACCTAGTGGATAAGGTTTCTCTTGTTTTCTTTCATGAAAAGCGGATTTTTTTTCTTCTTATTATCCTTTTTAGTCTCTTATAAACTACTTTTAATTCTAGAAAGAAAGTGAAATTTCAAGTTTTGTAATATTATTTTCAAATCATGCAAGTTTCAAGTTTGTTCCATGCCAAAATCTATTGATAAATGCCTCTTCGGACATTTGGAGTAGAAAATTCTAATGTCGGTTCTGCTTCCTCTTGCTTTTTTTTCTTGCAACATGATATATTGAGAATTGAGGGATATAAGCATGCATCTCTTATTGTCTTCTAAAAAATTTACATTTTTGGCATGGTTGATCGATCCTCTAGATTATTTTATGATTTATGCAAAAATATCTCTAAATTGCTTCCTAAGATTTACATATCCTCATGAATAACATCTAACCAATTCACAAGTCTCATCATAACTTAGCTGACAAACATTTCCATTCCCCATCAAATTCATCTTGAATCAATACATTCTTCCCTTATACCTCTCAAGGGGATAATTTATAGATTTTCCTTGTCTAACATTCTCTCTCCAAAATTCTAGAGATTATAAGAAAACCTTTTAACATAATCTATCAAAATTTTATCTTATTTCTATGTCATTTTAAATATCTATTTTTTAAAATAGTAGTCCCAATACATATTCAAGAATTCCCATTGCATTATATCCTAGGTACAAATACTGTGCCCACCAAGTCCCATAACCAAAACTGTTTCATTCTTCAGTGTGGCATGAAATCGTTCTAAATTATAACCATATGAAAACCAATAATAACTTCTACAAAGGAAATGTTATTCAAAAGTAAAGGTATCTAAATATTCACATGCCATTTCATTGAAATTTTAAAGGGCCAAAAGTGGAACATTCTGAATTCAAACTAATCCTCAACATTCTTGATTTAGGAATTGAAAAGTGATAGGTTCTTCTCTAGTGAATCCTATCCCCTCTTATTGCACCGTATTTTCAAAAGCAATGTCCTTCCAATAATATAGTCCACCTTGTATGACTAATTCTATATAGGGGATGGGCTTCTCAAATAATTCAAGCCCTTCAACTAGGTTCCATTAATTTGCTAACTTTTCCTATCCACTAATATGTTGATCACTTGTATTCACATCTGTCGTAATAAAAGGAATGATTTATCATTCTACTATATAAATAGAACCAATGTTTAATATTATTGAACTAGATTCAACAATGTTCTTGTGGCCTTATTCAGATCCAAATTGCACTCTCAAATCTTCTCCTTCTAATAAAATTTCGATGATGATGTTGGTGGTTCGTATTGTTCATATTACACCACAAAATTTCCCCTTATGTCTCTTTTTGTATTTATGCATTCTATATGAAATACATCTTAATGCAAAACACTCTTTATGAGGTCCAACAAATAATCAATCAATGACTCATCTCGATCATTTCCTTACCATGGGTTTTCCTAAACCAATAATTTTTTTTTATTGTTTCTTTGACATATCTTTTAACAATGATGCCAAAAATGACATGTAAATTAATCACTCAATTAAAATTTTTACATGTGGCAAATGGCCATGGGAATTTGAGATGTATAGACCGTTTTTTTTTCAGGTTCTTGGTGAAAAATAACTATCATGTTTGATAACATATAGTAGTAATTATAGTTCTCTATATAGTAGTCAAATATTAAAATTCTGAGAGGGTACTCACAAGAACCAAGATTATCATACATGTTATCCTTGAAAGTAAATAAATCTAAAGAATGGAATTATGGAGGTATTCCATTTTCCACTAATTTTTAACCTCCATGATAAACTAGGTTCCTTGAGATGTTTCCATGTTTTCCCCTCAAGACATAGTAAATAGAGACATAATTCATAGAGATATATAATAATATGGTGTCATCATATAGGGTGATAAAATTGTAGTTCTACCATTTACATTTGCCTAAAATCCAGTTGATGATGAACTAGGAGTCACCAAAAATTTGGAGAGATGGGTCCACATCCTCTAGAGAATAATAAAAACAGTTTTTGGGACATAGTTTTGCAATATTTTTAACCTTCTCCAATACTATATTTAAACCATAGGGAACATGTGATTGATATGCAAATAATACAACCAACACCTACAATATTATCCCCCACAAACATACACCATAAAATTAATCCTAGGGCTTACTCATAACAATACTTTTTTCCATTTGTTATCTTGGCATTTTTATTGTGACCTATAAATTGCATTTCTTTACTATATTTAAAATTTGAATGGCTACAACAAATACAAGTGATACCTTATTCTCAAAAACTGCAACATCACCTCCCAACTAGAACCCCCACCCAACAATAAGAGGGGAAGTAGATAAAACCTAAGTCTTTGAATTGTCACACTAGTTTTTATGACCATTCTTAATCATGTCACCCTTCGATATACCATTTAGACCTATTAACACTGCAATATCATCTCAAAATTTCCTAACAAATGGGAATGGCATTACAAAGTGGAAAATCGATTAATCTTGATAACGACATAAATTATACATTACAAGAACTACAAAAGGCCTCCTTTGGAGAATGCCCCACGTCAAAACATTTTTATTTAAGAGTAGCCACATCAATATGTGGGTCTTATGTGTGCATCTCAAACACCATATTTTCCTCACCACTAGTTTGGTGGGTCCAAATCCTCTTCACCAATCATATAGAATACCCAATTTTGGGGACATATTCATTGTAAGGTAACTTTAACCAAAGGACCAAGTCTTCTTCATCCTCAATCATAACGTTGAAAGTTGAAAATTGGATGGTGAAATAGTACTGGTATTTACAATATTCCTCATTAAATCATAAAAGGGTAGTTGACAACTAGGCCTTGTGACAAATGGATGAATTTTTATTGTCTTTTTCCTAATCTAGATACTGAAACCCCCTTTCTTACAAATGTAGATTCAAATGAGGTAAGAAAAATTAACTGTTACATCTAATCCATGGATCCATACAATTTGGAAATGCAACCCATTAACGACCTTCCAACATAACTAATTTCTAATTAGTGGAAGGCAATTTAGTATAACCTTCCGGAGTGAAGAAATATTTTGAGAAGATGTATTTGAATAACAAAGCTAATCGTCTAGCAATTCTACAAAATTTACTTTATTTGAATAACCCAAGCCCATATCCCATTTAATTTTATAAATCACTATATGATCTTAGCTTCTAGAGATTTTAAGGAAATGAATATATTTTGTAATGCCTACCCCCCTTGAGCTTTTGGAACAACAAGTAGTTTCCTCTCAATGAGGGAAGACCCTAATTGTCGTCACTACTAGACATAATAGAATTTAATCATATTTTCAAGAATACATTTTGGAACCCATGTTATAATAGACAAAAAAATTGCTAGATCTTCCAAACTTGATTTTACTAGGACTAGGTTCCCCCCAAGATAGCCATCGATTGCACTATGAATATACCTTATCTTCCAATTTCTTGATATGCTAGAGTCAATCACTTTTCTTGAAATTTAGAGGAAATATGAGGTATTTTACTCCATAATTAATCTCTAATAAATGAAAACGGAAGATCGATTACAAGTAGACTCTTATCACAATCATTGAACCCATGATGTAAAATTGAATAGTTTTTCAACATCAACCTATATACTTGTTATAGAGAAAAAGAGTTCAATGAAATCCTTGATATTTTTTAGATCCTCTCTTGCATTTGAGATAAAGAGTAATATGTCATCTACAAAATATAAATGAGTTAAGGAACATGAATGTGCAATCATTATAATGAAAAGAGCCTATAGCGAAGGTCATAGCATAGGTTTTTAGTGTTACAAGATTGGAAAAAATTGTCAAAACTATCTCTCCTACAACCACTGCCAATGGTACCTGATGTTTTAATGGAGGTTATTACGAATATATTCTATAACTAAAAAAATCAACGGCTAGAGGTTTTAGCGAATGTTTTTTTATCAATTCATTTTGTTGGAATATTGTGCACTGGTGATGAAAAAATTGTACAATCCATGCCCATTTAATCAAACAGATATAGCATTGGAGGGCACCACATTTTAATGCCACATCGTTAATTACATATTGCTTATATGCACCGGTTCTTACTTACAAATGAACCACACCAATGTGACATTTTACATCACATGCATCAAATTTTTTAATTATTTTAAAACTTTTACAATGCTATTTAATTATAACAACACTGTGGTGCATTTCATAATAATAGACATCGGTGCATACAAACTACTACAATGGCCCGATGCATTTCAACTATTAAAATTTCCCGGTGCAATATATTAAATAAAAATTGGTTAGGACTGGATCTTTAAATATCTCAGTGCAGATTAACAATTAAAATGCACTGGTGTAATTAACAATAAAAAACATTGTTAAATGCAACTGAAATGTGAGCTTTTTTTAAAATAATATGATGCGTTTAATTTAGATTCGAGTACTGGGCCATATTAATTATTTAAACACACAAGTGCGACATAAAATACCAAAAGGACCATATATAATTATTTGAACAATGACACCTGGCATTCTAGTGCTATATATATATATATATATATATTATTCTTTTTATTTTTTTAATTCCATTATTCATCAGAAATTGAAATATTTTTGTTTTAATAATACTATTCATTTCACTTTTAATTATTGTGTTTGTTTGGATTAATTTTATTTTATTATAGGGTTTAGCATCTATTGCAATATTTAAGAATCCATACATTTAATTACCAATATAATGTACCATTTCATATGTAGCATTTGACAATAACATTGGAGAATGCAATATAATAAAAAAAATTATCTCATTATATATCAATAAGATGGCCTTTGTCATACAAAATAGGACAATATAGAAAGATCAATAATCAACATGTCAACATGCATTTAATTGTAAACACTTATTGGTAACTCGTTGTCTTCCAATTCGAACACTATGTATAGCACATTATACAAAATGTCTAATTATCACAGACAATTATTTAAAAATTAATATACAAAATCTTGCATTAACATCAAAAATAAATCTGGATCATCATTCTTTTCTATAACTATTATCAGTGCTCGAGCTACTTGTATCAGTTGGGTTATTTGGCTGAATGTTTTGTTGATTGGATTGATTGTTTTCCACTTCTTCAGCTTCCATCTGAAAACATAAAAATAAATTGTACTGAGTGTATCTACATTGTTAGGAATAATCAAAATTAAAATAGATAATATGCATAAATGTAAATTGAAATTCGACATACCAAAGCAATGATTGCATCCTAAGTGTCACACAATATTTCAAAACCATGACTCATGCCATCGATCAACAACTGTTATGTTAGCTACACTCCATACTTTTTTCCTACATGTTTGATACCCCGTAAGAAATCATTTATTTAACATTTGTGATTTTTTTTGTTCTATTACTTATAAAATGAGAGAAGAAAAACAACATAGATACTTACAAAATCCATAACTAGTTTTTGATACACCAACATATACTCACAACCCTTGCTTAACAAAATATCAATCAATTCTCAAATGGATCCTCTTTGTATGTTAACACCTGTTTCAAGACATCCAAGGATGGTCAGTGAAAAAAAATATATATATAAAGATCACAACCACTATGAAATCTCAATTTGATATAAGGAAAACACAAATACTAACAAAATTTGCTACCAACCCCTTTTATCCTTGTCATGATGTCTTGTGTCTTGTGTGTTGAATGGGTTCCATTTTGTTTTATTTTCTACAACAAAACAATTGAGCGCCGGTGCAAGGTAATGACACCCACTTATGACACGTTAGTTGCAATTGCATGCTGGAAAAACATAAATCTTATCATTAAAATGAATTATTAGAGGTACCTCCAAAAGTTTTTAGAATTAGGTGTAAAAAGATTAAACGTAGAAAAACAGATCACCTTCCGGAATATATAACTTTTATTTATGTAAAAGTGGTATAACCACCCCAAAATGTCATTATTTTATGATTGGTACGTTATTTTTTCTCTAAACCACAATGCATATGTTTCTGTTGGTCCACCGGTTTGTTATGTAAATTGTCAATTTATGAGGAAACAAATATGTAGAGGCATACACAACAGACAAATCTTGTGCAAGGCTATTTTTCCAAAATTTTAAAAGTTAATTTGATATTTTTTTAAATTACAAAATTCAGTGAAGCCTTAAAACGACATGCTCAAGTGTTGGTCCACCATATCATGGTTTCAACATAATCAATTTTTATTTTTTTTAGCTTCTATAAATTCTTTTACTCTTGCGCGGGTTCTTTTGTGTTCTCGAAATAGGTAAGACAATCCAAAGTTATAGGCCAAATAAATGACCTATGTTTTTTACAAATTTGACATGAGTGCAGTTAAAAATGAACTAAACATAGTTCAATTTGTATTCACTCTAGTAGTTTCAATGGATAATTTGAATGCTCCTATGTCTCTTGGGATCCTCACACCCTTCAATTATATTTATTGGAGGGTTGATATGCAGATGGTATTGCGCAACAAGAGTATGTACATGTTCACAATGGGAAAGGAGGTCAATCCTCATGCAGTTGTTTAGAAGGTCAAGTATCTAAACCTATTAGATGAAGCATTTGGTTCATGTGGATTCATATTTCTAGATACTTTCTCTTCCACCTTGATGGATTCAAGACTATCATACACAAGCATGTATCCTAAATCATTAAGATTGTTAATCAAGGAATATCAAAAGATGCTTTTTTTATTGGCTAGAATTGCTCACATCCTATTGAAAATATTTTTTTTTATTAAATGAGTCTACTCACCAAAAATATATGAGCCAGAAAAAAGGAAATCAGGACAATTTCCGATAAAAAATATAAGTTAAGTGGCCGTTTTCTTAAAGCAAGCATAGTCACCGAGCAGAAATTTCCAAACCACTGTGATTTTAATGTAGGTTAAGCGTATGGAGATCCGAAATTGCATTAAATTAGCACCGCTAGTAACTTTCTTGGAAGTGTAAGACATGCTAGGAACGGGTGGCGTAGTTATGATATGAGCTGCCTTTAGATCTACGTGGTGGAATGAAATGAATTGAGCATCCATAATCAATTGAGCATGGTGGGTAGTTTAAAAAAATTTCTTTTCTCATGAATTCGAATGAGTGATTTTTATAACATTTTTTTTGTTTTGGACTGCCTGGTGTTTTGGACTACCTGGTACCCTGCAACATAACCAGACAAACAAACATCTTGTGGATACCTTCATAATTTTAAATTGGCATAAGAAGTAGCATTACCTGATGAGACTCCTTTGACATGAAGTCCACCAACCTTGACTCATCCACACAAAATCATATTATTATGACTCAGGTACGCCTGCATTGTACTTCATCGAGTCCCATCCTTATCTCAAGTGATAGTAAATTGCACTTTCCTATCACTTATGTTGATGGTAAAAAATGGAAAGAATCTGAACAGTACCATGTAGAATAAGATGGTAATGAATGCACTTGGTTGATATGGCATTGTGATATGGATTTGCTTTATTAGTTGCTCATATAGCTTTGATGTGAATGTTACAGTTTGTTAATTTGATATCTGTTAAGATCAATATGTGTACATTTATCCAACAATAAAGCTGTTATCTATTTTGGGAAAGCTGTTAAGTCATTTCTACAGTCTACCGTAGTCTCGAAGGTTGTTTTTTCATTACTGTTCAATTTGTCCTTCACTTGGTATTTGACATTGTTGTTTAATTTGTCTTTCAATTTGTCTTTCACTTGGTTTTTGACATTGTTGTTTAATTTATCTTGCAATTTGTCTTTCACTTGGTTTTTGACACTGTATTTTGTACATCATCTTCATGAATTTATAAAGATTTCCACGTTCTACAACTAGTTTTTTTTTTTTTTTTTTGGTTCAAAAAGTGACTGATGTATGCATTTTTACAGAGCATGGGATTTTTAGTCTTAAAATGATTATATCAACAAATTTGACCATGAAGATACCATGAATTTATCATAATAAAGAGTATCATAGCATAGGATTTAAACATAAACATTTTCATAATTTGTAAGTATTTCGGTGAAATTGAAATTAATCACTAAAATCCTGATTTGTTATGTAAAAAACAAAGTGTTAATCTACAAAAATGGGCTTAACAAAATGCACGCCACAGTTCATACATATATTATTAATTTAAAGTAATACCATGGGATTGAAGAGAGATATATGTTTGAAACCTCTTTCAGTTTCCTAAAATTATGTTTCATTTGCCCGCAGTTAATTTAACAAAATAACAAATTTTATGTTTGGAACCAAGTCTTACCATGTTCATAAAAATGCCTTCCTAACCATCACTATTGAGTATTTTTGAGTGATTTAAGTTGGAAATGGTGTGGTTTACTATTTTCCACCTTACTATACATATAGGTTTTCAATTTGGGTTCCAAAAGTGTCTGCAATGTCATTTTTGTAGAGGAGATTTTTAGACTTAAAATTAGTCAACAAATTTGACCATTCATATATTATGACTTTATTATAGTAAAGAGTATCATACTTTATGCATTAAAGATGTACATATTCATAATTTGTAAGTATCTTGGCCAAATTCAAAATTAATCAATCGTGAGTTGTTATGTAAAAAACTGAGTGTAAATCTGTAAAACTAGGATTACAAAAATGCATGCCACAACCTGGGCTCACAACACCAGGATAGTATCCTACTTATATCATACTATAAGTATTATACATGTATGAATTATTATATTTTATAAGTAGCATTGTCATAATTGGAAAAGAATGTCTAAATTCATAATTTTGTTTTGTAAAAACAAAGTGTAAATTTGTAAAAATGGGCTTAGAAAAATGCCTGCCATAATGTTCTTAGAGGTAATTGTTAGAACCGAATGCCATATACCTGGAGCTATATATACTATGGACAAAAACCTGCTTTATAATTTTAAAAATATTTTTATTTTGTGTACAGTAAAGTTTTGAAAATTGCAATTTTTTTGTTTTGAAATTTGTCCAAGATACATGGAATTTTAGTCATTCACGTTCAATTTGACTACTATGCATTCCTAGCTTGCATTTTTATGCTTATGGCTTGCATTTTACACCAAGTGTCCATAACAGTAAAAAAATGTTAAAATTGCACCTTTCATAGTTCCGGTGTGAGCATGAGGTTAGGTTATATAAAATTAACGCAAGGATAGTCTTCTCAATATATCTAGCCATCCAATTTTCTAAACCATTTACTATAACCATTTAATAGGAGGGTTTTGCTTGCATTTTTATTAATCTAGGTGGATATTTCAAAATACAAGACAACCATGTAGTGTTTTTGCACAACATGCACTTTCTAAACCCAAATTGAAAAAATAAATGTAGAATAATGTGGAAAATAGTAAAACATACCATTTCTGACTAAACTCACTCAAAACTACCCAATACTTAGGGTTGGACGGGCATTTCTCTGATCTGGGTAAAACTGGGTTGAAAACACAAAAGTTGTCATTTTGTCAATTTAACTGTGGACAAATGAAACATAATTTTAAAAACCTGAAAGAGCTTTTTGTCAAAAATATAACTATCTTCAACTCCATGGTGTTAGTTTCAAATTATGACAATTGTACAGACTGTGGCATGCATTTTCCTAAGCCCAATTTTGAATATTTACACTGTTTTTTACGTAACAACTTAGAATTCCAGTCATTAATTTTGAATTTGTCCAAGATACTTACAATTTTAGTCATTCATGTTAAATTTGACTACTACACATTCCTAGCTTGCATTTTCATGCTTATGGCTTGCATTTTATACCAAGTGTGCATAAAAAGTCAAAAAATGTTAAAATTGCACCTTTCATAGGTCGACAGTGAGCATATGAGGTTAGGTTATATAAAATTAACACAAGGATAGTCTTCTCAATATATCTAGCCATCCAATTTCCAAAACCATTTACTATAAGCATTTAATAGGAGGGTTTGGCTTGCATTTTTATTAATCTAGGTGGATATTTCATAAATACAAGACAACCATGTAGTGTTTTTGCACAACAAGAACTTTCTGAAACCAAATTGAAAAACTAAATGTACAATAATGTGGAAAATAGTAAAACATGTTGATGTATATGTAACTTCGGAATGTATTTCACCCATGTATTTCATATATGTATTTTGTACTCCTATAGAGATGGTATTATTCCTCTATACGGAAGTGTTTGTATTCCTATAGAGATGTTATTATTCCTCTATACAGAAGTGTCGTCATTTATATTTTAAGTGTCATAACTTATACTTGATGGGTTATTAGACCACCTTGTTGAGGTCGAGCCTGTATAAGTCATGTGGGTCAAAGGGTTATTAGACCACCCTATTGGGGGTCATTCATGTGGGTCAAGGGTTATTAGACCACCAAGTGTGGGGTCGGCCTGGATTAAGTTAACCATGGGTTAAGTTAGACATGTAGGCCCCATTAGTTTATTGGGCAGGACAAGACAAGTATAAATAGAGATCCGGAGATCTCTATTTGATCATTCATTCACACACTTCTCTCATTCAGAAAGTGGCACACTTATGAAGAGGAGGCTTTGCTGCTAGGAGAAGACTATCTCTTGTATTCTGGTTGTATCATTTCTCTATCTATCTCTGAGGAAGTTATTGGGTTTTTTCACCTTTATGGTTTTCCCCAAGTAAACTCTGTGTCTCTTGTGTGCTTGCATTATTGTGTCCATGATTGATATGCTGTAGATTTGCTATACATGTTGTTCTCTCAGTTAAGATCCAAGATCAGATTGAAGTAAATTCTGAAAATTTAACATGGTATCAGAGATAGCCTGAAAGAAGGCATGATATGGCATGTATGACACTTGTTGCACTTATAATGCTAGGGATTGATATAGCAAAAACAAGTCATCGTAAAAATTTCGCTATAAATCCATTTTGGCAAAGTTTTTCGGATCTAAAATGTTTAAGGTCAAAGATCAGATCCCCATGTACCTTGTGTCCAAAGGGAAACCTCTAATTCATTGTACTTTGTGATTTATAATCTATACAATATAGGGTTTCTGCCTCTTCCATATCTGAGTCAAAAACAAGTGACCTTGGAAAAAAGGTCATAACTTGGGGTAAGAAGCTCCAAATGAAATTTTGTAAAAAGTGACAGGTAGTACACAGACTTTACTATTTCAAGAAACTTTTTCAGAGGTCGAAGTTGAACCAGTGACACGTGGAACGCCCTACAGTTCACTCTCTGGTTTTATCCCATAAATAGGTCACGTTGCGACACTTGGCATAACTCTCTCTTAGACAATCCAATTGAGTTCATACTTATCGATATGGAAAGATGATAGGTCTGGTTATATCAGGAAAAATTGTCAGACCCTATGGATCGAAAAGTACGGAGTTACACCAGAAACAATCAGGTACATATTTCTGTCAAAACATAATTATTTTTTAGCACCTTCATTCATGGCTTTCGGAATTTAGGGTTTCGGATAAAGTTGGAATTTTTGTAATTGAAGACTATGGCTGAATGCTACTCATCAAAATAGAAATTTATAGACCAAGATCAGAATTTTTGGTCGGGTAGAAGACCGGGCTTGATCAGACCCTAGTTCGGGACTTTGATTGGAAAGGAGGAAAATTAGGGCTTCTGCAAAAATGGGAATTTTTGAAATCTGTGACCATGGCTGGAAGCTCCTCAGAAAAATAGAAGCTTAGAGATTTGGATAAAACCTTTTGATTGGGCAGAAGAGTGGGATTCATCAAACCCTAGTTAGGGGTCACGTCTATTAAATCTGAAAGTTTCAAAGGAAAAATTGAGGAGTGAAACTTTGTAGTTTTCAAATTCTGAATATACCAGCTTGATCAGCTCATCAAGGTGCATATTTCTATCCTTTCAGAAGTTTGAAATTCAAAATTTGAATTTTTGGGGTTTCTCTGACAAACCCTAATCCACCTCCAGGTCCAGTTCTTGCAAATCAAATGGATTGGGTTAATCCTAGAAGAAGATGGATTGGTCACTTGCATAAGTGAAGAAGTTCCTATCTCAGAGGGAGATGAGGCTAAGGCCTTCCATAAGAAGATTACAAGCATTCTTGACAGGTATGGCTTACAGGTATGTTTTGAATTCTGTTAATTGTTAAGTTTATTATATGTTTGTCTTCATACCATTACAGTACAATCTTGATTAATTACTAGACTTGTCGTATTACCTTAATAGAAGATATTCATTGATTAAGGTTTTGACAGTTATGATTGTACTAATGCATTGTGATGTTGTATGAGGTTTATGTTGTTTGCTAGCATAAAAGGTACACCAAGAAAGACAAATCATGTTCTACTTCAAGAACATATGATCATGATGACATGAAGAGAAAGATTCATCCATTGTCATGGATCACATAGAAGATCTACTTACGAGGTATGTATAACTTGGTTCTACAATGGTTAACTTATGAGACATGTAGGTTACTAGCACAAGTCACTGAAGAGAACCAGAAGACATTATGCGGGTATGTTAGACATAACTAGCTAGCATGCTAATCCAGGTATGTTTTTCCTATATCAAGCTAGAATCCTACCTTGTGTTAGGATATTATATTGTTGTGTTGTTGATAATGATTATTCATGAAGTCATAGGTTTGAATAGTCATGGTTGTAGGAATATTATGTTTCTTACTTTAATCTATGATATGACTAACCATAAGAGTCCTTGAATACTAATGCTTATTATTTCTGTTTGAAATGATCATGAATATACATGTTTAAGATTATTGTGTTTTGATAGTGTTAAGATTATACTAATGAATGTGTGATTATGTATGAGACCACGAGGATAACACAATGATGATACTAATAAGCATGTATAGTGAGTAATGATAGATATAAGTTCAAGGATAGGTAATCCAGGAAGCAAAGATCAAGAGGGAGCAAACTCCAGTTGTTCCTGCAAGAAAGCAAAGATCAAGAAGGAGCATACTTCAGTAGTTTCTGCAAGGATGCAGATATTCAGAGGGAGTTGACCACTTCTCACAATCCACATCAGAATGGCACTGCAGAAAAGACGCTACTTCAGCAGCTCCTGCAAGGAAGCAAAGACTCAGAGGGAGTCCACCCAACAAACAAACAAAGATAAGTATTTTAATTACCATTTCTTATTTTGTTTAAATAATATTGTTCAATGATGTATATGCTTATGTTCCTAGAATTAGGATATGTATTGTGCATATTAGAATAGTTGCATTGATGAACAATATACTACTGATATACATGGGTAAGTGTCCTATGGCACTGTACAACATTCCATTGCTACTTATCTAGAATGAAACCTCTTTGCTGACATGTTAGGAGTTGTGCACACTCTTAACAATGTTCTAGTAGAGATTGGAAGGAATCTAGAAAGTTACGGAATATGGATAAATGTTGTAATGAAGCATTGGCTAAGATAATTGCATGACTGTATGACATATTGCTTTATGTGTAAGAATTTGTTCTGAAAACTATGAGATGTTTTCTAATCATGCAATTTAACTTGTTGTGTAGGAAAGATCGTACACCATCACCTACAAAAGAAGGACTACAACATTTGTTCAGCAACAAAGTTATCTATTGAAAATATTGAAGATATTGAAGTTCCCAAGATCTAGAAAGAATCCCATGATCGAGGAGTACCAGTCGATCATGAAGATGTTTGGGATGAATTCCCAATACTTGAAGGGGAGTCTGTAGTGTCTTCCAAGAGAATCTACAATATCAAGCATGCTATAGGTGGTAGCATAGAGACTTTTGCTCCTGTAGCCAGATACACTTCCATTAGATTAGTACTTGCTCTAGCTGCAGTAATGAAGTGGAAGATACACCAAATTGATTTCAAGACAGCTTTCTTGAATGGTGTAGTTAAAGAAGAAGTGTATATGGAGCAGCCACTTGGTTCTGAGACACACGATAGGGAGTCATATATGTGTAGAAATTGGTATGATAGGATAGACAACTTTCTATCTAGTTTGGGCTTTACCAAGAGGAAAGTGGATTCCAACCTTTACTACAAGGTTGAGGAAGGAAATCCAGTGATACTACTTTTGTATATGGATGACCTATTTATTACAGGTGAAGATAGATTGAATACTGACACGCGGCGGAAGCTTGCTGCCAAGTTCGAGATGAAGAACTTGGGGATGATGCACTATTTGTTTTTGGCATGGAGGTGTGGCAGAGTGCAGATGGAATCTTCCTTGGACAAGGGAAGTATGCAGTAGAGATCCTAAAGAGGTTTGGGATGATGGACTGCAAGGATATGGCCACATCTATGGAATCAAACCTAAAGCTTCTGTGTGATGCTTCATCTGATCCGGTTGATGTCACAATGTATCATCAGATGATTGGGTCCTCTATGTACCTGACGAACACGAGACCAGATATTTGCTTTGTAGTGAACGCATTCAGCCAATTCTTGATGGATCCAAGGAGTGTTCACTTAGTTGTTATAAAGCATATTCTGAGGTACCTGAAGGGTACAGTTGATTATGGGCTCAAGTATGAAGCGAATCAAAAGTTTAACCTGCAAGGTTATGTTGACTCAGATTGGGTAGGCAGTGTTGCAGATAGGTAGAGCACATATGGGTGCTGCTTTAGTATGGGATCAGGTGTGATCTCTTGGTTTAGCAGGAAGCAGTCCTGTGTAGCACTGAGTACAGCTGAGGCAGAGTATGTTGTAGCCTGTTCAACTAGTTGTGAGGCAGTATGGATTTGGAAGCTACTATCTGAGTTATTTGATCTCCCGTTGGATGCTACTCGTATCTTCTGTGATAACCAAAGTTGTGTGAAGCTGTCTGAGGACCTAGTGTTTCACGACAGGTCGAAAAACATAGAGATAAAATATTACTATATTAGGGATATGGTGCAGAGAGGTGCAGTGAAGCTCTTGTATGTTGCGACGGATGAGCAGATTGCATATGTACTGATGAAGCCACTAGCCATGGTGAAGTTCGAGTACTTCAAGGAGAGGCATGGTGTTGATTAGATCGATGAAACTTCGAGGAAGAAGTGATGGACACATTTGCTGAAGCCATTCCAAGCATGTTGGAAGGAGGATCCTTCACATGGATGTGGATGTAAGTGCTGGATGATGAGCATCAGGACGATGTTTCAGTTACTGCTCAGTATATGCATCAGGATGATGCTGGATATGATCAGTTGGATCATTTATATGTATATGTATCTACACATCATGTTGGATGTTGGATATGATCGGTTGGATCATTTGTATGTATTTTGTATATACATCATGTTAGATGCTTGGACCATGTATCTGTATATGTATCAGGTGGATACATTGTATGATCAGGTGGATCATGTATGATGATATGTATCAGGTAGATACTATGTATGTATCAGGTGGATACATTGTATGATCAAGTGGATCATGTATGATGATATGTATCAGGTAGATACTTGGTATGCATCAGGATGCATTGTATGATCAGGATGATCATGATGACGAGCTTCAAGATGTTGCTCCAAATGATATGTACCAGGATGGTATAGTGATGATGATCAGTATGATCATGAGCATAAAGATGATGCTTCATGCGATGATGATCCATTGGATCATGAGTATCAGGTTGATACTTGGAGGTCAGAGATGATATGTGGCAGGTTGTGCAAGTAGCATGTAATCAGTCCTCAGATATCAGATAGGTTGAGCTGTGTGCTCGTAATAAGTCCTGGGATGAGGTATTACTATGTAGTATGTAATCAATCCTCAAATATCTGATAGGTTGAGCTATGTGCTCGTAGTCAGTCCTGGGATGAGGTATTACTACGGAGACATGTAATCAGTCCTGGAGATTCGAGAGGTTGATCTGTGTGCTCGTGATAAGTCCTGGGATGGTCTCTAGAGATCTTTCTAGTCGTACTGTGGCACATAAATGTTCCTGGGATGCTCTTTAAAGGTTTTGTCTATTCACATGTAACCAGTCCTGGAGATCTGAGAGGTTGAGCTGTGTGCTCGTAATAAGTCCTGGGATGCTCTTTAGAGATCTTTCCGGTCGTGCTGCGACACATAAATGTTCTTGGGATGCTCTTTAAAGGTATTGTGAAGGAGATGCATGTAATCAGTCCTGAGAGATCTTGCCGGTCATGCTTAAGCACATAAATGTTCCTGGGATGCTCTTTCCAGTATTGCATCTGCACATAAAATTAGTCCTGAGAGACCACCTCTATCAGACCATTCGCATAGATGATGAAGACTTGCAGGTGGTCGGCCTACATCCAGTATGAAAAAGGGCTGTCTCTGTAGAACTTCCTATAACGAGTAGATTCAGAGATTTATTGAGATAGCAACAGCAGTGACGATGATGATGATTTGAGGATGATGATTTGCTGATGATGATCCAGAGAAGAAGACGTGTACTAGAAGACATGTGTCAAGAAATACCTTCCTAATTAAGAGGGAGTGTTACTGTATATGTAACTTCAGAATGTATTTGACCCATGTATTTCATATATGTATTTTGTACTCCTATAGAGATGGTATTATTCCTCTATACGGAAGTGTTTGTATTCCTATAGAGATGTTATTATTCCTCTATACGGAAGTGTCGTCATTTATATTGTAAGTGTTGTAACTTATACTTGATGGGTTATTAGACCACCTTGTTGGGGTCGACCCTGTATAAGTCATGTGGGTCAAAGGGTTATTAGACCACCCTATTGGGGTTCGGCCATGTGGGTCAAAGGGTTATTAGACCACCAAGTGTGGGGTCAGCCCGGATTATGTTAACCATGGGTTAAGCTGGACATGTAGGCCCCATTAGTTTATTGGGTAGGACAGGACAAGTATAAATAAAGATCGGGAGATCTCTATTTGATCATTCATTCACACACTTCTCTCATTCAGAAAGTGGCGCACTTATGAGGAGGAGGCTCTGATACTAGGAGAAGACTATCTCTTGTATTTTGGTTGTATCATTGCTTTATCTATCTCTGAGGAAGTTATTGGGGTTTTTCACCTTTATGGTTTTTCCCATGTAAACTCTGTATCTCTTGTGTGCTTGCATTATTGTTTCCATGATTGATATGCTGTAGATTTGCTATACATGTTGTTCTCTCAGTCAAGATCCAAGATCAGATTGAAGTAAATTCTGAAAATTTAACAAAACATCCCATTTCCAACTAAACTCACTCAAAATTACCCAATACTTAGGGTTGGGCGGGCATTTCTCTAATCTGGGTAAAACTAGGTTGAAAACACAAAAGTTTTCATTTTGTCGATTTAACTCTGGGCAAATGAGACATAATTGTTAAAACTTGAAAGAGGCTTTTGTCAACAATATATCTATCTTCAACCCCATGGTGTTAGTTTCAAATAATGACAATTGTACGGACTGTGGCATGCATTTTCCTAAGCCCAGTTTATAATATTTACACACTTTGTTTTACGTAACATCTTAGAATTTCAGTCATTAATTTTGAATTTGTCCAAGATACTTGGAATTTTAGTCATTCATGTTCAATTTGATTGCTATGCATTCCTAAATTTCATTTTCATGCTTATGGCTTGCATTTTACACCAAGTGTCCATAAAAGTAAAAAAAGGTTAAAATTGCACCTTTCATAGGTCAACTGTGAGCATATGAGGTTAGGTTATATAAAACTAACACAAGTATAGTCTTCTCAATATATCTAGCTGTTCGGGTACATAGGGTACTACCAAAGGACCGAACACCAAGATCAACCACTTCACACAAACAGATCACAGATCAACACACCAATGTTTTGACGTGGTTTAAACCCTCTTGAGGGAAACACTCCACGGCCCCGACCAAATAGCTTCTAGGGGACAATTTATTATGCAAAGAAAGAAAGTTACAAATGAGCTTCTCATAATCGATCAACTAAACAATGACCCTCCATGCTCTTTAAATAGAGATCATGGACCAATCGGGTGTTAAGCCATGGATCAAGGTTAGGTTTGATCTAAGAGAAGTTGAGCCGTCGGATCACTCTATGTCGGGAACATATCGTGACCATCGGATTAAGTATTTACAAATGCATACTAATGCATACTAAAGAAACACACTATCCCTAACGGATCTATTACACAAGTTGATATTAACTAACTCCTAAGTGTCTAAATATCCTAACATCCCCCCTTAAGAACAACTTGGGATAGGATTGAAGGATTTACAAAAGTGACACTATTAGGAGAAGGAAGGAGGCATTAGAGCCTAGGTTAACTTGATCTTTGGCAAGCTTGATGGCACTTTGATTGTCGCACCAAAGTGGAGTAGGCTGCTGCTGCTCGAATCCAAACTCTGAAAGGATCTGTCAAAGCCATAAAGCTTCCTGACTGGCATTAACTGCTGCTCGATATTCTGCCTCTGCTGAAGAAAGAGCAAGAGCTTGTTGTTTCTTACAAGCCCATGTAATAGGTCCATATCCCAGACTAAAAACATAACCTGTAGTAGACTTTCGATCATTGGGATCACCGGCCCAATCTGAATCAGTGAAACCAACCAACAAAGGTTTCCCCCCTGTACTGTAATGAATCCCAAACTGAACTGTACCTCGAATATATCGAAGTATTCTTTTAGTTGCTTTCCAGTGAATTTCATGAGGTGTCTGCATATAACGGGAAACAGGACCAATGGCAAAGGAAAGGTCAGGATGGGAATGAGTCAAGTATAAGAGACTACCAACGAGCTGACGATACAAGGTGGCATCGACTTCAGGTGAAGTACAAGTGGTAGAAAGTTTGACTCCATACTGGAAGGGAGAAGGGGTTGGTGTACAATCTTCCATGTGAAAGCGATGAAGAAGGTCACAAGCATACTTAGACTGAGAAATAAAGATTCCTTCTTTGGTTTGCAGGACTTGGACACCAAGAAAATAATGCAAATGTCCTAAGTCTGACATTTCAAAATTTTGTTTAAGACTGGATTTCACATGGGTTATAAGCTTAGGGTCACTACCAATAAGAATAAGGTCATCAACATATAGAACAAGTATGATGAGATGGTTTCCTACTTTCTTGGTATAGACATTGCGGTCAGAATAACATCTAGAAAAACCAGTGTCAAGGAGAAAGTTATCCATTTTGGCATACCAAGCTCTAGGAGCTTGCTTAAGGCAATATAAGGATTTCTTAAGGAGGCAGACAAGGCTAGAGTTATTCTGAACATATCCAGGAGGTTGTTCCATGTAAATTTCCTCCTATAAATCACCATGCAAGAAGGCATACTTGACATCCATTTGATGGACTTCCCAGTTGTGTAAGGATGCAAGGGAAAGAACAAGGTGGATGGAGTTCATTTTTGCGACAGGAGCAAAGGTTTCATTGTAGTCAATCCCTTCAACTTGGGAAAAACCTTTGGCAACTAACCTTGCCTTAAGTATTTCAACACTTCCATCTGATGCATACTTAGTTCTGTAGACCCATTTACATCTGACAAGTTTTCTTCCTTTTGGAAGAGGTACAAGATCCCAAGTATCGTTCTCCATTAAGGAACGATATTCTTCATCCATGGCTGCATCCCAATCTGGATTCCCTGAAGCTTCTGCAAAAGTTTCTGGATCATGATTCTCGGAAACTTGAGCCAAAAGAGAAGAGACTCGCTGAAACTGAGAACGTGTTCGACGTTGATCTCTAGGATCACCGGTAAGATCACCAGCTGCTTCACATGTTGAACAAACCCATCGAGGAAGCACTTGTGCTGGTGCAACTGGAGAAACATGAGCAGGTGGAGGTGGATTTTCATCGTCACTGTCATCATCACAAATGGGAGTTGGAAACCTGTCAAGGAAGTTGGAAGAAGAAGAGGAAGGCACAAACACCGAATCAGGATCGCAGGCCAAAGATGGCACAATCGCCAAGTTAGGCTCGCAGGCCAAGAGATTTTCATCAAATTTAACATCTCTTCTAATGATTATATCATGAGAATGTGGTTGAAGAAGTCTATAACCTTTTAAATCTTCAGAATATCCAACAAATATGCACTTTTCACTTTTAGGCTGCAATGCTTTCCGTTTTTCATCCGGAATGTGAGCCCATGCTTCACTACCAAACACACGAAAGTGACTTACATCAGGTTTAGTTTTACTCCATGCTTCTTCCAGTGTTATACCTTGTAATGCTTTTGTGGGGGTGCGATTAACTATGTAATTTGCACAATTTATGGCTTCAGCCCAAAATTGAATACTTAGTCCCTTAGATTGGATCATACAATTGGCCATTTCTTTTAAAGTGCGGTTCTTTCGCTCAGCTACACCATTTTGTTGTGGTGTATATGGAACAGTGTGCTGTTGTTGGATGCCTTGTTCAGTGCAGAAAGTAGTGAACTGTTTCTTAACATATTCTCCTCCATTGTCAGATCTTAACTTAATAATTTGATGACCAGATTGTTTTTCAACAAGGGCCTTGTAGGCCAAGAACATGTTAAATACTTCGCTCTTAAGTTTTAGGAAATAAACCCAAGTGCGTCTGGTGTAATCATCAATGAAAGTTAAGAAATATTTGAAACCAGAAAAGGAAGCAGATGGAAGAGGACCACACAAGTCACTATGCACAAGCTCCAAGGGAACCGAGGCATGCCAAGAGGCACATTTGTCAAAACTGTCTCGATGATGTTTTCCGAGTACACAACCGGAGCAAACACCATCCTTGCAAGATACCATCGGAAGACCTGTCACCATATTTTCTTTACATAGTTGTTGCAATGAGCGATAATTTAAGTGACCAAATCACTCATGCCAAAGTTTTCTCAAGTTATCACTATGAGCAACAAAAACTGAAGGGAAAGGTGATGACCCAAAGTTGTTAAACTTGTACAACCTGGTAATATCATCAACAATTCTGGTAGCTAGGACCTGTTGAGGATATTTAAAATCCTTGATTACAACTTGGTGAGGTGTAAAGGTCACAGTTTTACCTTCACCAGAATGAGTGATCTGGTAGACTGATAACAAATTGCAGGAAATTCTTGGAACACATAGTACATCACTAAAATGACCATTATCTACTGGAATTGTTCCAACTCCTACAACACTTAGAGATCTATCATCACCAACAAATATTTGTTTGGTGTTACATTCATGCATAGTAGAAAAGATGGCTTGATCCTTAGCCATATGATAAGAGGCTCTAGAATCAATGAACCATTAATTTGAAGTAGAAGAAGAAGATGCATTATAAGAATAACCAGAAGCACAAAGTGCATGTCCATGAGAGGCAGATTCTGAAGGCGAATCTAGGTTGATGTGGTGCTTCTTCACTGTTGCTTTCAAGGCTGCCATCTTCTTGAAACACTTAGATTCATCATGATTATCTTTCCCGCAATAGTTGCAATGATGCTCAGTCTTCTTACCTTTTGGCTTGGATCCTTTGTCATTTTTTAAAGGAGCTGACTGAGAGGGTTTGGGACCCTTGTTTGACTTATTATTACGAAAATTTTGTTTCTTGGGAGGCTTGGACTTTTCTTTCTGTTGGGACAATAAGGCTTTCCCAGATGTATATGCATTGCTGATTATTCCAAGATGAATGAGTTTATCTTGTTCTCTAATCAAGGAATCACAAAAGGATTCAAGGCTAGGCTCTTGATAGCTAGCTGCATTCAAGGATTCTTTCATGGAGTAAAATGTAGATACAAAAACAGAATATGTAGGTCCAATTTTGGAAAGAATATGATAAATGCATTGTTTGTCTTCCCTCTCAATCTTACATTTTGCACATAAGAGTTTAAGAGTTTTGTACTTAGATAAATAATCTTGAATGCATGAAAAGTAACTTGGATTTAAAGAAATCAACTCATTTTCGAGTTGGTGACCTCAAATTTGATTGTGTTTACCAAACACAGATTCCAACTTGTCCCAAGCAGCATTAGGTTAATTAATTCCAGATATGTGGAATCGCAAATCAGTAGAGATTGACATCCCAATCAATCCACGAGCTTCATCACATCTATTTGCCCATTTTATTTTCTTATCATCATCAGTGGGTTCTTTTTCTTTCCCTGAGGTAATTCTGAAAAGTCCCCTCCGTCATAGAACATCCTCCATATGAGATTTCCATGAGAAATAGTTGGAACTGTTAAGTAGAATATCACAAGGGGTGGCCATATTTGTAAATTAATTGTTGTAAAAGCAGAAACCAATAGTTTGGATGTGAAGAGCTCAAAAAAATAGCTGGTTTAAAAAAAAAGGCACTGAAAACTGACTCTGTATGATGAAGTTATGCTTGAACAAAGAAACTGTTGAAGATGTCCCCAATAGTGATGTGGCAGCTAGAGAATGCCCAACAAAAAAAAGAACCCCCCTCTTCCTAAGATGAACTTTTTGACAATCACTTTACAAGAAAGTTGCTTTAAGTGAACCACTTTTGTAAAATAAGTGATTTCACTTTTACAATGACATTACTTTTAAATAGTGCAACAATAAAAAAAAACTTAAGTGACTCACTTGTATTTTTATTTATTTTTATTATTTAAGTGAGATGCACTATTACAATAAAGTAAATTGAAAAAAGAAATTGCATGCACTTTTTCTTTTAAAAGTAACTTCCTAAGACTTGAACTCAAGACCTATTAAGGAATAAAACAACTTTGAACCAAGTGAGTTAGATTAAAAGGTATGTAAAATATGGGAATGAGGAAGGGTTTTTTTTTTTTTTTTACTCTTCTTGCTCGGTTTGCGTGCTTTCCCTTTTCCCTGCAAAACATACCACAAATCAAAACAAAAAAAAAATTCCACGCTTGTGAAGTTAGATCTCGTTAGCTTGCCCAGAAAATCTACGTTTTCTCTCTGTTTCTAATTTGCCGAGATCGCGCAAGGTGCACGGCAAAGAGCATACGCAGCCGAGAAAAATTCTGTTTTTGATTTGCCGAGATCGCTCAAGATGCACGGCAAAGAGCATACGCAGACGATAAAGTAACAATCCGAACCCAAAAAAAATCTAACAGTAAAAAAATGATGAAATATGAGATTCTTTCCTTTTAAAAAAAGAAAATAAAAATAAATGCGTCACTGTAACATTATACCTTCAGATCTGATGAAATACGCATTTCTGGAACAACTGGGAACCGTTTTCGATCAAACGAAAAATATTTCCCAATGGAAGCGATGCTCCGGACGCAATGGAACACCTCCCACAGTCCAGACATGCACAAAAATACCAGAACTAGAAACCCTTTCGAGTTTCGGCAACAGCAGTTCAAGATCTAGATCATAACCGGAAGCGAAACTTCATAAAAGCTCTGATACCATGTTTGGGTACACAGGGTACTACCAAAGGACCAAAAACCAATATCAACCACTTCACACAAACAGATTATAGATCAACACACCGATGTTTTGATGTGGTTTAAACCCTCTTGATGGAAACACTCCACGGCCCCGGCCAAATAGCTTCTATGGGACAATTTATTATGCAAAGAAAGAAAGTTACAAATGAGCTTCTCATAATCGATCAACTAAAAAATGACCCTCCATGCTCTTTAAATAGAGATCATGGACCAATCGGGTGTTAAGCCACGGATCAAGGTTAGGTTTGATCTAAGAGAAGTTGAGCCGTCGGATCACTCTATGTCGGGAACATATCATGACCGTCGGATTAAGTATTTACAAATGCATACTAAAGAAACACACTATCCCTAACGGATCTATTACATAAGTTGATCTTAACTAACTCCTAAGTGTCTAAATATCCTAACACTAGCCATCCAATTTCCAAAACTATTTACTATAACCATTTAATAGGAGGGTTTGGCTTGCATTTTTATTAATCTAGGTGGATATTTAAAAAATACAAGAGAACCATGTAGTGTTTTTTCACAACAGGAACTTTTTGAAACCAAATTAAAAAACTAAATGTACAATAATGTGAAAAATAGCAAAACATACGATTTCCAACTAAACTCATTCAAAACTACCCAATACTTAGGGTTGGGTGGGCATTTCTCTGATCTGGGTAAAACTAGGTTGAAAACACAAAAGTTGTCATTTTGTCAATGTAACTGTGGACAAATGAAACATAATTGTTAAAAACTGAAAGAGGCTTTTGTAAACAATATATCTATCTTCAACCCCATGGTGTTAGTTTCAAATAATTACAATTGTACGGACTGCGGCGTGCATTTTCCTAAGCCCAGTTTATAATATTTATACACTTTTTTTTACGTAACAACTTAGAATTTCAGTCCTTAATTTTGAATTTGTCCAAGATACTTGGAATTTTAGTCATTCATGTTCAAATTGACTTCTATGCAGAAAAATTGCAATTTGTTTTCTATTTTCAATATTTGTTTCCTCCTCCCATGTTCTTACACATGTCCAAATATGTCTCATAATATTTGCATGAAGTCCATATATGTCTCATAACATTTGCATCAGGATCTTGAGGTGGGCCCACAGCCTCAAGATAATATTCTATTTAGATCATATTATATGTATTATACATTTATGACTTATCATAAGTTATAAGTAGCATGGTAATAAATGAAAATAATGTATAAATTAACAATTTTTTTTTGTAAAAGCAGAGTGTAAATCTATAAAAATGGGCTTGGAAAAATGCCCACCATAATGTTTATAGAGGTGATTTTAAAAACCTAATTCCATATACCTTGATCTATATATACTATGGACAAAAACCTCCTTCATAATTCTTAAAATATGTTTATTTTGTGTACAATAAAGTTTTGAAAATTGTAATTTTTATGTTTTGAACTTTATTTGACTAGGTCTGTAAAATGCATGCCTAGCCCTAATTGTTTAGTATTTTTGAGTGATATTAGTTGGATATGGTTTTTTTTATTGTTTTACACCTTGCTGTACTTCTATTTTTCTAATATTGGCTAAAATCATTCCTGTTGTGCAAAAACATTGCAAGGTTGCCTTGTAAATGTGAAATGCCCGCTTTGTCCACTAAAATGCAAGCATAAGTTCCATCCTTAGGTATTTTTAATTGGCTTAAGTTGGAGAATATATGTTTCCTCCTCCAATGTTCTTGTACTATTCCATGTTTTCATTTTGAGCCATAAAAAGTATTTTTTATACAAAAAAACTATATTTTGTATTAATGTTGATTATTTTGTTGATTTTGCAGAATAACTCATCAATGGATCATTCAAACTAGTCATCTCAACAAAATATTCCTCGAAAAAAAGGTCGACGCAAGGAAGTAGAATTGAATAATATTCTTATTTTTCCTCGACATGATATTGTCCTTCAATTCACTCTTGCTGGGGGTAAAAGAGTTGTTATTCGTGCTGTCCATCAACAATGTCAAGCACTTACAGATTAGAACTCCATACCAGAAAATAATACTATGAAAGAAACTGTTGAAATTAGATGTCCTGTATGTAAGCAATGTGTGACAAACAATGTTTGTCAACAACCTAGGAAGCCTTTGACTCCAATTACAATTGAGGGCAACGGTAATGTACAAGATATAACTCTTGACCATACTATTAACTCTGATTCACATAATGTTGTCTGAAATGTCCCTCAAATATCAACTGTTGATGATGCTACCATTACAAATAATTTGTTTCGAAGTATACAAGGTTGTTTTGCTCAACAACCTAGGTTGTCTTTGTCTCCGATTACGGTTGAACGGAATAAAAGTGTAATCCTACCTAGTGGACAACAATTTGAACATGCATCCCTTGAGAATTTGGATACAACTAGAAGTCATGAAACAGTTGAAAGAACTACCTTTCACGAACAAATCGAAAGAAATGCACCTACAAAAAATCAAAATTTTGCAGATGCAAAAGCTTCAGTAGAAATGACTAAAGGACAAATGGATAGAAATGCACTTACAAAAAATAAAAATTTTGCAGATGTACAGTCTTCAGTACAAATGCGTGAAGGAAAAATGGATAGAAATGCAACTACAGAAAATCAAAATTCTGCAGATGTACAAGCTTCAGTAGAAATGCCTGAAGGACAAATGGATAGAAATGCAAGTACAGAAAATCAAAATTCTATAGATGTAGAAGCTTCAGTAGAAATGCCAGAAGAACAAATGGATAGAAATGCACCTACAGAAAATCAAAATTCCGTAGATGTACAAGCTTCAGTAGAAATGCCTGAAGGGTGTTCAACAGATCAAACTAGATATGCTGTAATTAGAAGGTCAACCAAAAACTACTTAAGGACATCCTTATTGAGTCTTAAGAAGCGGTCTGGATGGTTTAACCGTAAACTAAATGAGGGGAACAAAAAATTTAAGGAAATTGGTAGATGGTTCTCTGGGAAGTCACTTGAAGATGTAGATGAAAATGACATTATTTCTGGAATTGGGTACTTCATGAGCAAAAACTATAGGCAAGATTCTAAATTTGAGGATGTTCTTGAACACTTAGATGGAGTGCTTCATAAACTTCAATCAATTGTTATGCAAGAGATCCGTAATGATTTTATGCCTAGGAATATGGCTTCTGTATTTATTGAATCAAGCATGAGCCATAAGGCCTTGCAATGTCTGAAGCAGATTGACCGTCATGGTGTGTTGCAAGGGGTTAGTCCAACTTCAGTTTCCAAGGAGATGAAAAAGTGGAGCAAAGAAGCTGAGGATATTGATATGAGTTGGGAGAAAACTGATGGTCTCACATATGGAGTTACAGTGAAGCAAGTAAAGTCATATGCTTCCT
The DNA here is from genome assembly GCA_027924585.1 of Larix kaempferi. Lineage (NCBI taxonomy): Eukaryota > Viridiplantae > Streptophyta > Pinopsida > Pinales > Pinaceae > Larix > Larix kaempferi. Next base: position 5,959,239 of record BSBM01001879.1, read on the forward strand.
TTATGGTTGAGTCCTATGAAAAGAGAACTGGAAGTAGAGCCATTGAAGTTTCTTTCAAACTTGGTATTATTCTCATGTACATTATGATCGAGGTGGGAAGGTATGTGAGATATTATTTGAGTTACTAGAAGATAGTGGCTTGATGTCTTGTGTAAGCCTTGGAAAATGGGATGTAAAGGAAGATTATAAATAGGTTTTAGCACATGCTACTGATCCTACAAATGAGGATAACTTAATGAATCAGATAAACAAACTTTCATAAGACGGGATTCTAATGCCAGATGGAAGGGTAGTGGAAGTGAATTTGTTCGAGTGCCATGATCTAGTGGTCATATGCAGTTTAGTATGCAATAATAATGTTTCTCCAATGGGGAATAATTTTTGTCCTTGGTGCATATGCCATAAAAAATCTATACACATGGTTACATATAAAATCAAAATTCAATATGGGGATACTATTCGTAGCATTTCCAAGTTTTATACAATGTCACCGAACTAGCTCATAGTATGTTTTACATATTTATTAAAAGTTTACTGATTTTTGTTGATATCTTGCCATGACTTTCTTAATATTACTTTGGGTTAAAACTTTAGGAATTGAATCCTGCTTTGGAACAAAGCATTCAAGGATGGGAAGAAAAGATGGATGAGTGTATTACAGACATTCAACCAGCCTTATGCAACAGAGAATTGAATATTATCAAAAAGTATATCATGAATAGAACAAATGATCAAATGGTACATGTTTTTAGAATTATTTATTTACTATAAATGGAAATTATTATTATTTAACTAACTCGTACCTAGTGAAACATGCGATGCCAACTTATTACAGTTGACTCCTGGCTCAATGTCTAGCCTTGTATATTGTGCTCGTCATGCCGAAATCAAACTTTTTTGAAGATGTTTTGTGAAATTCTAAAAATTGCACAAGATTATGACAAGGTTCATCCAACTAGAGCGATTGAGGAAACAATTTTTTTTCAAATTTGGGAGGCGATGGAGAAAATTGGTGTTCCATGTAAGACCGGGGAACCATACCATCATAGGGGCCAAGAGTACAATGATCTTAAGTATGGGCAATCAGATGGATCCACATCAGACAAAATCCGCATTCGGCATGAGTGTATTTTAAAGGTTTAATAATTATGTTAGCATATCCAATATTTTTAATGTGGGTCTTGAAAAACAATAAGTGATGATTTTATGATGGCACAAGAGTGAAATTCGCTCTTATTTTTATGCAATTTTAATAGAAAATTAAGTAGTGTATCATGTACAATAAAATGTTGTGCTTGTAGGTTATTGAAGGCCTACCAGATGAAGAAAAGTATAAAAAGTTGGTGAGGATGTGGAAGTGTTATAAAGAATTCCACATGGTGCAATTGCAAGGGTGTGTAGGGGATGATAAATATGAATATGAGGAAAAGTATGCCAATTTATACTAAGTTCATAGTTTTATGTATTTCAGCATGGTGGTATTATCTCATTCACGATATAAATTTTGATCCACTATGAATGCAGGATTGGATTCCTTGCTAGTGAGTGGCTTTGGTTGTGTTCTTGTTGTTTAGGAGATGAGATGGTTCCTTATATGCATATCCAAGGGGCCCATGCTCTTTAGATGATTAGGGCTGCTCATCCTTATACTTTAGGACGGTTAAGGAATGAAGTAATGGAACGTAAGCATAGGGAAATGAAAAATTTGAACAACAACCAAGGAGGAGGAAGAGGAGTTTCTAAGGAGTATAGAAACACATTTGAACATGACAAAATGTGTCTTGTAAATGAGATGCGAGCGCAATTTTTCAAACTAGTTATTAGATCAGAGGGTACTTTCCAAAATTTTAAAGAATGAAGATTTTTGGCTTCCAATATTAGATGTCAACTTCGTGTTGAATATGAAAAGATAAGATGTCCACTAAATGACGAAACTGCATCACAGTTGGAATCCCGCTTCCCTGATGTCACTTCTAAATAAGTAAAACAACTATTTCAGTCATGGGTAAGACAATCTACGAAATCATTGATTGCACCACCAACAGTAAGTATGCCCTAATTTTAAATGGTTTCTAATTCTGCTTTCATTTTATGGTGTGAGGATTCATAATCTGTTTTTAACTACTAAATACTAAAATGTTCTCGCAGTTCATTAATCATATTCCAAGATCAAGGCCAATAAGCAAATATGGTGAAGAGACTTTTTGTGAATCACGTCGCTTCGGAAGGCGCCGTGCAAAAAATAATGTTCAAAGAAGAAATAACAGTAAAACTCTAAGTGTTTCATCCAAGAGGAAAGTGGCAGCGCAAACTGATCAAACACAAGAATTGAATGGGGCAGTTGGTGTTGAAATACCTATGATGGCGACTGAAAATTACTATGAAATCGGTGTTTCATCCTCAAGAAATGAAGCAGGGAAAATCAATGAATTACCAAAAGTGTATGGAGCAGCTGCTATTGATATGCCAATGAAGGAGGCTATGACTCACAATAAAAAAGGTGTTCCATCCTCGGTAAATGGTACAGGGCAGAGTGGTGAAAAACAAGAAATTCAAGGGGCAGTAGTTGATATCCAAAAGATGGATGTTGGGAATCCTATACAAACTGATGTCATTATAAGAAGTGTAAGACAATCCAAAAAAAAAAAAAGTCCTAGATGATCAAAATGCAACATTGTATTTAAAATAGTGAAAGAAACTTATATTGCAATAAGCATTTCTAGTGATCTTGCCATACTGAAAATTTATTCTATGGTGCTAACATTCATGTTACCAAATTTTGGAAATGTAACAAATGCTGGAAGGCATATAAAATGTTTTTTAACTTTTTTTCAGTAATAAAATTAGTAAGTTACAGTTGTTTTCTATGTATGCTTATATTTTGTAAATTTCTATCTTTTTTAGGCCAGTTCTATAGGCATTACAACTTTGGGTTATTCTCTGAAATTTGGTTGCATGAGTAGAATTGTATGACATTGTTCCAAAATTGGAATTTCAGTTTCATTAGATAAAGAAACTTACATAAATATAGCAATACATAGCATCAAAATTCTCATAAAGAACTTGAAAGTTCTCAATCCATCATCCCCATAATATCCCTATAATATCCACAGTTCCAAGCAAACAGTTAGGATCTACCTATGTCACCAAATATACTCACATCTCATATCCACTAATCACTATCACTCTTTTAATTTCTTACAAATTCAAATATATATGCCTACAGTACACAAGTTAAGTTTTCAATTTTGATATTGTTAACTTTCTGGCCTGTTATGTACACTTATTGAAAAGTTCAATTCAAAATTACCATTCACATTAAATGCATCAACAACATATACATTGTTGAGAAATACACACACACACATATATAAATTTATCTATTAAAACTTGAAATGTATTTACATACAAAGCATATAAAAATAATGTTATTCCATAGTTCTAGGCTGCTTGAGAGGTTTAGGCTGCAAGTCCTCCTTTTCTAGAGAAGATAAATTTGTACATTCTAGTCTCTTGCCTTGTCTAGAAGCTTCTAGTTCTTTAGAAGCTGAATCAGGTGCATGTTCATATTTTTGTTGTAATTCTTTCACTTTTGTTGCACTTTTGTGCAAACTCTCGTTCATTCTCTCTTTATCTTGGAAGTACTTCTTCAACAATTCCACATTCTTCTTATTTTTCTCTTCTTGTTCCTTTTGCTTTTGCTTTGGAAGATCATTTGCATATTTCAACTCAAACTGAACTCGGGTCAATTTTTTCCTAAGCTGCTCTGTCTCTATCTCCAACTCTTTTGCCCTCAATTCTATATTATCTGGAGTATACACACTTGCTACTCACTGAAGTATGTTGTTCTTCTACAGAGTGGCAATTTCGGATTTTAGATCTTCTATCTCAGACTTACATCCCAAATGTTGTGATTCTCTAACCTTTAGTATTTTCAATCTAAGCTCTTTAATCTCATCTTCCCTCTCAGCTACCTTGTTTTTCAATGTTTCAGATATGGTTGACCATGTAGAGAGATCAACTCTAGCATTCATTGCTACAACAGCATCCATCAAGGACTTCTCTCGAATTCTTAAAAAGGAACAATAGCTTTGTAACCCCTTTTTGACTTTTTCATGAGCTTGTATCTCTTTAAAAGCTACGTCCAATGCCTTCTCTCTATTTTGCAGGGAACTCTCATACCTTATTAAAGCCTGTTGGTGTGTTGACGTATTAATTTCACCAGAAATCAGATGCCTACTCTGTCCCTTGCCAATTTCAAATTCTTTTGACTTTCCAACTCGTCTAGTCTCTATTTCTGCAGTAATCTTTTCAAGTCCAACTATTTTTCCTTTCAACTCTTCATCTTTCTTAGCAATTATGTTTTTCATGTTTTCCTCTTTTTTTCTATATTCATTTATCTCAAGTTCATGTTTATTGTAGTCTTCAACAAGGTTTTTTTGAAACAATTCCTTCATTATTTCAATTACTCTGTTTAGCTTATTGACTTCAGCTGTAAGTCTTGCTTCCTAGGGGATAGCAGTCCTTAGAGGGGGGATTTCCAAAACCTTCGATCGATGTTTCAACTCTTCTTTCAGTCTCTCTATGGTTTGTTCATCTTTCTTCCGATCAACCATATATTCTTCTCTACATTTCTCATTTTCCTTTATAAATTCATCGTGAATTCTTTCTAGTTCCTTATTCAAAGAATGAAGAGCATAGTCCTTGCCTGCTATTGTCCTTCTCGAACTGTCCACATTCTTCACAAGGGATTCTCGTAATCTTGCAATTTCCTGTAAACAGGGAAAATTTTATGGAGGCTTCAAAAAATGGAATTTGGCAACTTTTTTTTTGGGAAAAAAGCATTGAAAAATGCCTCCTACCATAAAGAGGTCCAACATTTGCAAATTTTTAATAGAAGATTCCATAGTATCCATGTGTTCTATTTCTAACCTTGCAATTACCTGCAAATAGTGAAAATTTTAATGAGGCTTCAAAAAAAGGAATTTGGCAATTGTTTCTTTTTGAAAAATGGCATTGAAAAATAGTGCCTACCTTTAAGAGGTCCTAAATTTGCATCTGCTTAATCCTACAGAGTTCTACGCTCTGTAGTGCGGTAAGATACCAATAGGAAAAGTTTTTTCTTTCAAATTCAACTTTTTCTTTGAAATGCAACATTTCATCGAATAGCTGAAAAACAATTTTACCATCAAAAAAATATTTTGGAGAGGAAGTTTTCTCAACTCCTATTGTGGAGCATAAATATCATCATCACTATGCTCCTCCTGTTCATTAAACTCAACATCATGCATCTCATTTACATTTGTTTCTCTGCCTTGATGTAATCTGGCCAGAATTGAGACAGCATTAAATTCTTTAGGGTCACTTCCCATACCTTCCATACAGTACTCAAAAGGCTCTTCAGGGACTTCTACATTGTCCTTTAGATATTTTTGAGGAACTTACTGGTTAATTTTGTATGGATTCGACCTCTTAAAGTATGTATTTTTAAATCTGATTCCCTCTATAGTGCTGGGTTGAAATAAGTCAATAATTTTTTGTAGTGTACCAGGGTAACTGAACTTCACTCTCTTCATTTTGCTCTCCTACAGTGCAAAATGCATTTTTTTTCCAATAGATGAGGGACATCTATGGCCAGGTCTTCAACCCAATGAATCACCAACTTCATACAATCACCTGAAATATCTTGCTTGTGGTGATTCATAATTGTCCTAAGTACAATTTGAATTAAGGTTTTGTATAGTCTTGGGGGAACATCTTGCATCTTTAAACCATTATGGGTAACCAAAACCTTTTTTCTACATATTTTGTTCGCCATCTCACCCTTTTCTACTTTGAGGGTTTTCTTGGTGGTCAACATTATTCCCCCCCTGCGTGGAATTTTCGTTGCACTAGACAACAAATCAAGGTCTAGACAAACACTGCTCCCAAAAATTATCAATTCCTTGGGCTGGACATCATAACTAGAAATGGCATTATCTATCTCTTCAATGTTGAAATTGAACTGACCGAAAAGAAAACGATGCACTCCTACTTTGTCTAGGACATTTAGCATACCTTATGGCCAATTGGTTCTGTCACTCCATGCCTTAGCGCTCTCTCCAAATTTTCTGACAGTGAACTTCTCAACAACTTTAGAACCCCCTGTTTCAATTGATGACATGGAACATGAGGCTGTTGTTTCCATTTTGCAGGATGATGGCACGCTCAGAAAGGAAGAAAGGGATGCACGCACAGGATACCAGCACGCTGACTTTTACAAACAAAAATAATAATTACAAATGTGTTCTGATGTTTCCAAACTATAATAAAAGTTACAAATGTGTTTTGATGTTTGCAAACTACAATAAAAATTAAAAAATTACAAATTACAAGTTACAAATCCGTGCAGCATTACACTAGTGCTTAACCATGGAGAACATAATCATAATGCAAATAAACTCTGACATGCCAACATGAAAAATATAATGAAATAACTTATGCTAATTATATTCTAACAAGAAAACCATATAACAACCATAAAAAAAATATTGTGCAAAACTAATCTCTCAATTTATTTTAAAAGTACTATTTTAAAAACTCAAACCTATGCCATACAAAACACAAGCAAGACTTCCTTTGTAGATGTATACATGAAAATAGTAAAAATCCATGGATTCTCAATGACAAACTTCATTGAAAATGATCATTAACCCAAAATTTGAGGAAACATAATCTCTCTGCACTTTGCCCAAAAAACTCTTTATGGTACCTCTCTACATACTGCAAACAACATTCTTCAAAAATACACAATACACCATTACTAAAAAAATAAAAATAAAACCCATACACAAACCTTGACATTTATCAATTTCCAATTACAAAATCAAACAACAAAAACCTTTGTAAAATGTTAATATGTATGGTAATTACAGGAGCCAATTGGCACATTTGAGTTCTTGGCCTTATTGATAGCAATAATTGCAATGGGAATCAAAAATACAAATACTCCACTCATTGGCATGTATGTACATAGACATATAATCTTTTTTGCAAATTAGCCTATTATCTATTTATCAACAAACATATATGTGCATTTTATGAAAACATAAGTTGTTACAATCTATAACATATCGTCTATGAAAGGAAACTAGCTTCACATAAAAGAAAATACACACATAATATTTGTAATGATCATAAACTATCATTAGAAACATTGGTTTTCATAAAATCCACCACATAAAATAAAAAACATTGCAAGTGTTTGTATTGAATTAAAGCAAGATTGACATATATAGGTTCATATTTGATACTAAAGCTTCCAAAATGTGCAGCAGCACTTCCCTGCCATCCATTACCAACCCTTGTCTCATCCTACTCTAAACAAAAACCCTAGAAATTATTTTGGATCCAAACTAGAGCTCCTGCCACTTAGTGTAAAATGCAAGCCATAAGCATAAAAATGCAAGCTAGGAATGCATAGCAGTCAAATTGAACATGAATGACTAAAATTCCAGGTATCTTGGAGAAATTCAAAAAAATGACTAAAATTACAAGTTGTTATGTAAAAAACAGTGTGTAAATATTTAAAAATGGGCTTAGGAAAATGCATGCCATAGTAGGTAGAATTGTCATAATTTGAAACTAGCACCATGGGGTTGAAGATAGATATATTTTTGACAAAAACCTCTTTCATTTTTCTAAAATGATGTTGCATTTGTCCACAGTTAAATTGATGAAATGACAACTTTTGTGTTTAGAACCCAGTTTTACCCAGATCAGAGAAATGCCCACCCAACCCTAAGTATTGCGTAGTTTTGAGAGAGTTTAGCTAGAAATGGTATGTATTACTATTTTCTACATTATTATAATTTCAGTAAATTTCAATTTGGGTTCAGAAAGTGCCTGTTGTGCAAAAACACTACATGGTTGTCTTGTATTTGTGAAATATCCACCTAGATTAATAAAAATGCAAGCCAAACCCTCCTATTAAATGTGTATAGTAAATGGTTCTGGAAATTGGATGGCTAGATATATTGAGAAGACTATCCTTGTGTTAATGTTATATAACCTAACGTCATATGCTCTCAATCTACCTATGAAAGGTGCAATTTTAACCATTTTTTTATTGTTATGGATAGTTGGTGTAAAATACAAGCTATAAGCATAAAAATGCAAACCAGGAATGCATAGCAGTCAAATTGAACATGAATGAAAAAAATTCCAGGTATCTTGGACAAATTCAAAAAAATGAATGAAATTCCAAGCTATTACGTAAAAAACAGTGTAAATATTGAAAAATGGGCTTAAAAAAATGCACACCATAGTAGGTAGAATTGTCATAAGTTGAAACTAGCAACATGGGGTTGAAGATGGATATATTTTGCAAAAACACCTCTTTCAGTTTTTTAAAATGACATTTCATTTGTCCATAGTTAAATTGACAAAATGACAACTTTGTGTTTTCAACCCAGTTTTACCCAGATCAAAGAAATGCCCGCCCAGACCTAAGTATTGGGTATTTTTGAGTGAGTTTAGTTGGAAATGGTAATTATTACTATTTTCCACATTATTATACGTTTAGTTTTTCAATTTGGGTTCAGAAAGTGCCTCTTTTGCGAAAACACTACATGGTTGTCTTGTATTTGTGAAATATCCACCTAGATTAATAAATATGCAAGCCAAACCATCCTATTAAATGCTTATAGTAAATGGTTCTGGAAATTGGATGGCTAGATATATTGAGAAGACTATCCTTGTGTTAATTTTATATAACCTAACCTCATATGCTTTGAGGCCACCTATGAAAGGTGCAATTTTAACCTTTTTTTACTGTTATGGACACTTGGTGTAAATGCAAGCCATAAGCATAAAAATGCAAGCGAGGAATAAAAAATAGTGTGTAAATATTGAAAAATGGGGTTAGGAAAATACACACCACAGTAGGTATAATTGTCATAATTTGAAACTAGCACCATGGGGTTGAATATAGATATATTTTTGACAAACACCTCTTTCAATTTTTTAGAATAATGTTTCATTTGTCCACAGTTAAATTGATAAAATGACAACTTTTGTGTTTTCAACCCAGTTTTACCCAGATCAGAGAAATGCCCACCTAGCCCTAAGTATTGGGTAGTTTTGAGTGAGTTTAGTTGGAAATGGTATGTATTACTATTTTCCACATTATTATACGTTTAGTTTTTCAATTTGGATTCAGAAAGTGCCTGTTGTAAAAAAACATTACATGGTTGTCTTGTATTTGTGAAATATCCACCTAGATTAATAAAAATGCAAGCCAAACCCTCCTGTTAAATGTTTATAGTAGATGGTTTTGGAAATTGGATGGCTAGATATATTGAGAAGACTATCCTTGTGTTAATTTTATATAACCTAATGTCATATGCTCTCAGTCCACCTATGAAAGGTGCAATTTTAACTTTTTTTACTATTATGGACACTTGGTGTAAAATGCAAGCCATAAGCATAAAAATGCAAGCTAGGAATGCATAGCAGTCAAATTGAACATGAATAACTAAAATTCCAGGTATCTTGGACAAATTCAAAAAAATGACGGAAATTCCAAGCTGTTACGTAAAAAACAAAGTGTAAATAATGAAAAATGGGCTTAGGAAAATGCACGCAACAATAGCTAGAATTGTCATAATTTGAAACTAGCACCATGGGGTTGAAGATAGATATATTTTTTGATAAAAACCTCTTTCATTTTTTTTAAATGATGTTTCATTTGTCACAAGTTAAATTGACAAAATGACAACTTTTGTGTTTTCAACCCAATTTTTACCCAGATCAGAGAAATGCCCGCCCAACCCTAAGTATTTGGTAGTTTTGAGTGAGTTTAGTTGGAAATGGTATGTATTACTATTTTCCACATTATGATATGTTTATTTTTTCAATTTGGGTTCAGAAAGTGCCTGTTGTGCAAAAACACTACATGGTTGTTTTGTATTTGTGAAATATCCACATACCTTAAAAAAAATGCAAGCCAAACCCTCCTATTAAATGCTTATAGTAAATGGTTCTAGAAATTGGATGGCTAGATATATTGAGAAGACTATCCTTGTGTTAATGTTATATAACCTAACGTCATATGCTCTCAGTCTACCTATGAAAGGTGCAATTTTAACATTTTTTTACTCTTATGGACACTTGGTGTAAAATGCAAGCCATAAGCATAACAATACAAGCTAGGAATGCATAGCCATCAAATTCAACATGAATGACTAAAATTTCAGTTATCTTGGACAAATTCAAAAAAATGACTGAAATTCCATGTTGTTACGTAAAAAATAGTGTGTAAATGTTGAAAAATGGGGTTAGGAAAATGCATGTCACATTAGGTCTAATTGTCACAATTTGAAAATGGCACCATGGGGTTGAAGATAGATATATTTTTGACAAAAACCTCTTTCAGTATCTTAAAATGATGTTTCATCTGTCCACAGTTAAATTGGCAAATTGACAACTTTTGTGTTTTCAACCCAGTTTTACCTAGATCAGAGAAATGCAGCCCAACCCTAAGTATTGGGTAGTTTTGAGTGAGTTTAGTTCGAAATGTTATGTATTTTTATTTTTCTCATTATTATGCGTTTAGTTGTTCAACTTGGGTTCAGAAAGTGCCTGTTGTGCAAAAACACTACATGGTTGTCTTGTATTTGTGAAATATCCACCTAAATTAATAAAAATGCAAGCCAAACCCTCCTATTAAATGCTTATAGTAAATGGTTCTGGAAATTGCATGGCTAGATATATTGATAAGACTATCCTTGTGTTAATTTTATATAACCTAACCTCATATGTTCTCAGTCCACGTATGAAAGGTGCAATTTTAACCTTTTTTTACTATTATCGACACATGGTGTACAATGCAAGCCATAAGCATAGAAATGCAAGCTAGGAATGCATAGCAGTCAAATTGAACATGAATGACTAAAATTGCAGGTATCTTGGACAAATTGAAAAAAATGACTGAAATTTCAAGTTGTTACATAAAAAACAGTGTGTAAATATTGAAAAATGGGCTTAAGAAAATGAACGCTAGGTAGAATTGTCATGATTTGAAGCTAGCAACATGGGGTTGAAGATAGATATATTGTTGAAAAAAAACCTCTTTCAGTTTTTTAAAATGATGTTTCATTTGTTCCTTGTTAAATTGACAAATTGACAACTTTTGTGTTTTCAACCCAGTTTTACCCAGATCAAATAAATCCTGCCCAGCCCTAAGTATTGGGTAGTTTTGAGTGAGTTTACTTGGAAATGGTATGTATTACTATTTTCCACATTATTATACATTTAGTTTTTCAATTTGGGTTCAGAAAGTGCCTGTTGTGCAAAAACACTACATGGTTGTCTTGTATTTGTGAAATATCCACCTCGATTAATAAAAATGTGAGCGAAACCCTCCTATTAAATGCTTATAGTAAATGGTTCTGGAAATTGGATGGCTGGATATATTTAGAAGACTATTCTTGTGTTAATTTTATATAACCTAACCTCATATGCTCTCAGTCCACCTATGAAAGGTGCAATTTTAACCTTTTTTTACTATTATCGACACTTGGTGTACAATGCAAGCCATAAGCATAAAAATGCAAGCGAGGAATGCATAGCAGTCAAATTGAACATGAATGACTAAAATTCCAAGTATCTAGGACAAATTGAAAAAAATGACTGAAATTCCAAGCTGTTACATAAAAAATAGTGTGTAAATATTGAAAAATGGGCTTAGGAAAATGCATGCTAGGTAGAATTGTCATGATTTGAAGCTAGCAACATGGGGTTGAAGATAGATATATTTTTGACAAAAACCTCTTTCAGTTTTTTAAAATGATGTTTCATTTGTTTCTTGTTAAATTGACAAAATGACAACTTTTGTGTTTTCAACCCAGTTTTACCCAGATCAAATAAATGCCCACCCAGCCCTAAGTATTGGGTAGTTTTGAGTAAGTTTATTTGGAAAAGGTATGTATTACTATTTTCCACATTATTATACGTTTAGTTTTTCAATTTGGGTTCAGAAAGTTCTTGTTGTGCAAAAACACTACATGGTTGTCTTGTATTTGTGAAATATCCACCTAGATTAATAAAAATGCAAGCCAAACCCTCCTATTAAATGCTTATAGTAAATGGTTCTAGAAATTGGATGGCTAGATATATTTAGAAGACTATCCTTGTGTTAATTTTATATAACCTAACGTCATATGCTCTCAGTCTAGCTATGAAAGGTGCAATTTTAACATTTTTTAATTGTTATGGACACTTGGTGTAAAATACAAGCCATAAGCATAAAAATGCAAGCTAGGAATGCATAGCAGTCAAATTGAACATGAATGACTAAAATTCCAAGTATCTTGGACAAATTCAAAAAAATGACTGAAATTCCAAGCTGTTATGTAAAAAATAGTATGTAAATATTGAAACATGGGCTTAGGAAAATGCATGCCATAGTAGGTAGAATTGTCATAATTTGAAACTAGCAACATGGGGTTGAAGATAGATATATTTTTTACAAAAACCTCTTTCAGTTTTTTAAAATGACATTTCATTTGTCCATAGTTAAATTGACAAAATGACAAATTTTGTGTTTTCAACCGAGTTTTACCCAGATCAAAGAAATGCCCACCAAGACCTAACTATTAGGTAGTTTTCAGTGAGTTTAGTTTGAAATGGTAACTATTACTATTTTTCGCAGAATTATACGTTTAGTTTTTCAATTTGGGTTTAGAAAGTGCCTGTTGTGCAAAAACACTACATGGTTGTCTTGTATTTGTGAAATATCCATCTAGATTAATAAAAATTCAAGCCAAAACCTCCTATTAAATGCTTATACTAAATGGCTCTGGAAATTGCATGGCTAGATATATTGAGAAGACTATCGTTGTGTTAATTTTATATAACCTAACATCATATGATCTCAGTCCACCTATGAAAGGTGCAATTTTAACATTTTTTTACTATTTTGGAGAGTTGGTGTAAAACACAAGCCATAAGCATACAAATGCAAGCTCGGAATGCATAAGTCAAATTGAACATGAATGACTAAAATTCCAGGTATCTTGGACAAATTCAAAAAAATGACTGAAATTCCAAGTTGTTACGTAAAAAACAGTGTGTAAATGTTGAAAAATGGGCTTAGGAAAATGCATGCCAAATTAGGTAGAATTGTCATAATTTGGAACTAGCACCATGGGGTTGAAGATAGATATATATTTGACAAAAACCTCTTTCAGTATTTTAAAATGATGTTTCATTTGTCACAAGTTAAATTGACAAAATGACAACTTTTTTGTTTTCAACCCAGTTTTACCCAGATCAGAGAAATGGCCGCCCATCCCTATGTATTGGGTAGTTTTGAGTGTGTTTAGTTGGAAATGGTATGTATTACTATTTTACACATTATTATACGTTTGGTTTTTCAATTTGGGTTGAGAAAGTGCCTGTTCTCCAAAAACACTACATGGTTGTCTTGTATTTGTGAAATATAAACCTAGATTAATAAAAATGCAACCCAAACCCTCCTATTAAATGCTTATAGTAAATGGTTCTGGAAATTGGATGGCTAGATATATTGAGAAGACTATCCTTGTGTTAATTTTATATAACCTAACAACATATGCTCTCAGTCCACCTATGAAAGGTGCAATTTTAAACTTTTTTTACTCCTATGGACACTTGGTGTAAAATGCAAGCCCTAAGCATAAAAGAGCAAGCTATGAATGCATAGTAGTCAAATTGAACATAGACGACTAAAATTCCAGGTATCTTGGACAAATTCAAAAAAATGACTAAAATTCAAAGTTGTTACGTAAAAAGCAGTGTGTAAATATTGAAAAAGGGGCTTAGGAAAATGCATGCCACAGTGGGTAGAATTGTCATAATTTTAAACTAGCACCATGGGGTTGAATATAGATATATTTTTGAAAAAAACCTCTTTCAGTTTTTTAAAATGATGTTTCATTTGTCACTAGTTAAATTGACAAAATGACAAATTTTGTGTTTTCAACCCAGTTTTACCCAGATTAGAGAAATGCCCTCCCAACCCTAAGTATTGAGTGTTTTATGGTATGTATTACTATTTTCCACATTATTATACGTTTAGTTTTTCAATTTGGGTTCAGAAAGTGCCTGTTTTGCAAAAACACTACATAGTTGTCTTGTATTTGTGAAATATCCTCCTAGATTAATAAAAATGCAAGCCAAACACTCCTATTAAATGCTTATAGTAAATGGTTCTAGAAATTGGATGGCTAGATATATTGAGAATACTATCTTTGTTTTAATTTTATATAACCTATCCTCATATGCTCTCAGTCCACCTATGAAAGGTGCAATTTTAACCTTTTTTTACTGTTATGGACACTTGGTGTAAAATGCAGGCCATAAGCATAAAAATGCAAGATAGGAATGCATAGTAGACAAATTGAACATCAGTGACTAAAATTCTAGCTATCTTGGACAAATTCAAAAAAATGACGGAAATACGAAGCTGTTACGTAAAAAACAGTGTGTAAATATTGAAAAATGGGCTTAGGAAAATGCACGCCACAGTAGGTAGAATTGTCATAATTTGAAACTAGCACCATGGGGTTGAAGATAGCTATAATAATGACAAAAACCTCTTTCCGTTTTTTAAAATGATGTTTCATTTGTCCTCAGTTAAATTGACAAAATGACAACTTTTGTGTTTTCAACCCAGTTTTACCCAGATCAGAGAAATGCCTACCCAGCCCTAAGTATTGTGTAGTTTTGAGTGAGTTTAGTTGGAAATGGTATGTATTACTATTTTGCACATTATTATATGTTTAGTTTTTCAATTTGGATTCAGTAAGTGCCTGTTGTGCAAAAACACTACCTGGTTGTCTTGTATTTGTGAAATATCCACCTAGATTAATAAAAATGCAAGCCAAAACCCTCTTATTAAATGCTTATAGTAAATGGTTCTGGAAATTGTATGGCTAGATATATTGAGAAGACTATCGTTGTGTTAATTTAATATAACCTAACCTTATGCTCTCTCATTCCACCTATGAAAGGTGCAGTTTTAACATTTTTTTACTGTTATGGACACTTGGTGTAAAATGCAAGCCATAAGCATAAAAATGCAATCTAGGAATGCATAGCAGTTAAATTGAACATGAATGACTGAAATTCCAGGTATCTTGGACAAATTAAAAAAAATGACTGATATTCCAAGTTGTTACGTAAAAAACAGTGTGTAAATATTAAAAAATGGGCCATGGAAAATGCACGCCACAGTAGGTAGAATTGTTATAATTTGAAACTAGCAACATGGGGTTGAATATATTTTTGACAAAAACCTCTTTCAGTTTTTTAAAATGATGTTTCATTTGTCCACAGCTAAATTGACAAAATGACAACTTTTGTGTTTTCAACCCAATTTTACCCAGATCAAAGAAATGCCTGCCCGACCCTAAGTATTGGGTATTTTTGAGTGAGTTTATTTGGAAATGGTATGTATTACTATTTTCTACATTATTATACGTTTAGTTTTTCAATTTGGGTTCAGAAAGTGCCTGTTGTGTAAAAGCACTACATGGTTGTCTTGTATTTGTGAAATATCCACCTAGATTAATAAAAATGCAAGCCAAACCCTCCTATTAAATGCTTATAGTAAATGGTTCTAGAAATTGAATGGCTAGATATATTCAAAAGACTAGCCTTGTGTTAATTTTATATAACCTAACCTCAGATGCTCTCAGTCCACCTATGAAAGGTGCAATTTTAACCTTTTTTTACTGTTACGGACACTTGGTGTAAAATGCAAGCCGTAAGCATAAAAATTCATGCTAGGAATGCATAGCAGTCAAATTGAACATGAATGACTAAAATTCCACGTATCTTGGACAAATTCAAAAAAATGATGGAAATTCCAAGTTGTTACGTAAAAAACAATGTGTAAATATTGAAAAATGGGCTTAGGAAAATGCACGCCACAGTAGGTAGAGTTGTCATGATTTGAAACTAGCACCATGGGGTTGAAGATAGATATATTTTTGACAAAAACCTCTTTCAGTTTTTTAAAATGATCTTTCATTTGTCCATAGTTAAATTGACAAAATGAGAACTTTTGTGTTTTCAACCCAATCTTACCAAGATCAGAGAAATGCCCGCCCAACCCTAAGTATCTGGTCGTTTTGAGTGAGTTTAGTTGGAAATGGTATGTATCACTATTTTCCACATTATTATACGTTTATTTTTTCAATTTGGGTTCAGAAAGTGCCTTTTGTGCAAAAACACTACATGGTTGTCTTATATTTGTGAAATATGCACATAGATTAATAAAAATGCAAGCCAAACCCTCATATTGAATGCTTATAGTAAATGGTTCTGGAAATTGGATGGCTAGATATATTGAGAAGACTATCCTTGTGTTAATTTTATATAACCTAATGTCATATGCTCTCAGTCTACCTATGAAATGTGCAATTTTAACCTTTTTTTAATGTTATGGATACTTCGTGTAAAATGCAAGCCATAAGCACAAAAATGCAAGATAGGAATGCATAGCAGTCAAATTGAACATGAATGACTAAAATTCTAGGTATCTTGGACAAATTCAAAAAAATTACTTAAATTCCAAGTTGTTATGTAAAAAACAGTGTGTAAATGTTGAAAAATGGCCTTCGGAAAATGCACGCCACATTAGGTAGAATTGTCATAATTTGAAAATAGCACCATGGGGTTAAAGATATATATATTTTTGACAAAAAAATCGTTTGGTATTTTAAAATGATGTTTTGATTGTCCACCGTTAAATTGACAAAATAACAACTTTTGTGTTTTCAACCCAGTTTTACCCAAATCAAAGAAATGCATGCGCAGCCCTAAGTATTGGATAGTTTTGAGTGAGTTTAGTTGGAAATGGTATGTATTACTATTTTGTGCATTATTATATGTTTAGTTTTTCAATTTGGGTTCAGAAAGTGCCTGTTGTGCAAAAACACTACATGGTTGTCTTGTATTTGTAAAATATCCACCTAGATTAATAAAAATGAAAGCCAAACCCTCCTATTAAATGCTTATAGTAAATGGTTCTTGAAATTGGATGGCTAGATATATTGATAAGACTATCGTTGTGTTAATTTTATATAACCTAACCTCATATGCTCTCAGTCCACCTATGAAAGGTGCAATTTTAACCATTTTTTACTGTTATGGACACTTGGTGTAAAATGCATGCCATAAGCATAAAAATGCAATCTAGGAATGCATAACAGTCAAATTGAACATGAATGACTAAAATTCCAAGTATCTTGGACAAATTGAAAACAATGACTTATATTCCAAGTTGTTACGTAAAAAACAGTGTGTAAATATTGAAAAATGGGCTATGGAAAATGCACGCGACAGTAGGTAGAATTGTCATAATTTGAAACTAGCACTATGGGGTTGAATATATTTTTGAAAAAAACCTTTTTTAGTTTTTGAAAATGATGTTTCATTTGTCCACAGTTAAATTGACAAAATAACAACTTTTGTGTTTTCAACCCAGTTTTACCTATATCAGAGAAATGCCTGCCCGACCCTAAGTATTGTGTATTTTTGAGTGAGTTTAGTTGGAAATGGTATGTATTACTATTTTGTACATTATTATACGTTTAGTTTTTCAATTTGGGTTAAGAAAGTGCCTGTTGTGGAAAAACACTACCTGGTTGTCTTGTATGTGTGAAATATCCACCTAGATTAATAAAAGTGCAAGCCAAACCCTCCTATTAAATGCTTATAGTAAATGGTTCTGGAAATTGGATGGCTAGATATATTTAGAAGACTATCCTTGTGTTAATTTTATATAACCTAACCTCATATGCTCTCAGTCCACCTATGAAAGGTGCAATTTTAACATTTTTTTACAGTTATGGACACTTTGTGTAAAATGCAAGCCATAAGCATAAAAATGCAAGCTAGGAATGCATAATCATTTTTGACAAAAACCTCTTTCAGTAGCCTACTCTACAACTAAATGGCTGATTATGTATACTTGGGTTCGTGATCCTTGTTGACATATTTAGGCTTGGAAGCCAAAATGGTAAATAGTCTAAATGTCATCTATCAATTACTGAAGAAGATAATCTTTACTGAGGCAGTAAATGAGAGGATGATATAGAATGTATGTTATTTATGCTCTGAAATGAAAAGTATGATTTTTTTCCTGGAAAAAAAAAGCATATTTCACCATACATGTTACACCACAGATCTGTCATAAAGAATTCACCAAATATTTTGTTGATTATGGAAGACTAGGATAAATAGCTATTAAGATAGTTTTAAGATAGAACATATGTATCGTTTCAAGATCCCATAGGCTAAAAAATGTATATTCTGATTTCAAACTTTGAAATATCAAAGATAAATATTTTTTCCTTGGAAAACAAAAACCATTGATAACACAACACCAATATGTCATGTGGTGTAGCCTTGCAGGATCAACAGATAATACTACAAGGCTACAAAATCAGAGTGCACAGTCAGGACTAAATCACTAACAATCTCAACAAGCACACAAAGAAGACTATTTGGATTTGGCTAGATTCAGATTCATATTTACTTATAGAAACTTCAAATTACAAAGTTCAAATAGTTCACCATAGATATTAAACCACAAATATCTCATACATAATTCACTGTATTTATGATAGGTATAATGTTTACATCTCCAAATGGGCTGCACCAGCCCTCATCCCCAATCCATAACAATGATGGACAGGATTCCATTGGTGTGAATCCCATGAAAAGTGCACATGCACACGAGGCTGTAGGCTATTATACAAATACCAAAATCTAAATGTTGGTCCCACTCTCCATTTTCCAACAGGTTGACTATCATTGATTGAGCCTGAAGATAGCTAATATCTATCAGGAAAGGTTGACCATGTATAAAAAAACAGCCTCCTTAAAATTCGCATAGCCTTCTATGGTGAACTCTAGTGATTTGTTTTTCTTCAGAATCCCAAGAGGTACGACATGCATTGCAATAAGCTCAAAAGTAACCATGAAACTTTCATCTGAACAAGGAATTTCCACAAAAGATTCACTACATATCATGCTACGAGACCTTATGTGGTTGAAAACTTTGTAGGAAACAAGATGGATATTGTGACGATGGATTTGATGTGGCTGCAATACTCGAATACATGATGGTAATGCATTGTGAGTTCCATATTCTGTAGAGGCAGCTAATCTGATAGTCACAACTTTATCATCACCCTTTGTTGCAAGAAGTTGGAAAGTGTTGTGCTTATAATATTTCATAGCAATAAAACGACCAAAAAAAGATTCTCCATTTCGAGTGCTCTTGCCCCACCTTTTGATAGAGCTCACAGTAAAGAAAACATCAACAATGCCTACAATAAAAATAAAAATAACATTAGTTACTATAAAGATAACAGTAGCTGCAAAACTGGGTGAATGTGGGGGAGGTATTTATATCAGATTCCTAGGCAATCAGTTTTTTCGTGTTTGGTTAGGTTGTGGCAAAGGATCAAACACTACAGTTGAACTGATATCCAACTAGGCTTTACTATTCTTTGCTAACTTTAAAAGGATCACATTACTTCAGGTTTGTGGAGATTCAAAATGCATCTTCGACTAGTTGGCAGGGAAATCAATGTTACAGGCTACAAATCTGGATCAGTGGAAACAAAGATTAACAAATGTTGGGAGTAATCTGGATCATATTCACAAGGAACTCAACACACAGGCAGATTTTCTATCAAAGAAAACTATTGGCCTGGAAGAGGGTACACTTTATTTCTAAGAATTTATGGATTCCACATTAGTTGATAAAGGTTCTATCCATTGTAATTAGTATATAGTCATTTCTGCATTTGATACTATCTGAAGACTTTTACATATGTGCACTCTACCCAGTTTAGTACATTTCAAGTTTTCAATATTTTTTTGTCTCAATCAATAAGGCATAGTGATCAATATTTACTGATGATTTGATGTGGAATATGTTCTATCCAGTAGAACATACAACTAATGACTCTTACAAAGAGTGTCTACAGAGTCTAGCTGGTAGTTTTATTTGGAACTTTTGCACCTTATGTTTTCTGTAATTTTTCTTTGATTCATAAACATGAATAGCAAGAAACTGGTTTTTTTTTTTTTTTGGGTGAAAAAAAATTGTGATATAAATTGAAAAATATGAATTAAAAGAGGTACAGGTATACTCACCATCAATGATTTCAATTGATATCAATAAACCTTGTTTTGTATAGAACACCTCATGTGGATGTAAATTCACACCTTCGAGAATATGGTGGCCTCTACCAATAACATCCAACTCACATTCAAAAATTCTTACCCAATAGAATGTTCCACCAATAGAAACATCTACTAAACAATTCAACACTTCCACAGGATATGGAATTTTCAATGACTCTTCTTTGGAAATACCAAGCAAATTTTCATAATAAATACGAACATACATGCCTTCCTTTATGGTAAAATCAAATGGATTTGTGCTGTGCACCAGAATCCCATCCATTTGAATGAATTTCTTTCTTCCAATATTGATAAAACAATCATCTCCCAATAAGGGAGTCATATCTGACCTAGATCCCATGTAAAACCCTCGCTTGATGACGGCATTAGAACGATATTCATATGACCTTGAAGATAACTGTGATTTTATTTCAGATAATGAAGGATGGCGCAACACAAGTTTGCCACTATCATCTGCATACACCATTAGAATGGGCAAAACATCATCTATACTACATGTCCATGTGCCACTAGTACCAATAGTGTAAAGAATAGGATCATTCTCACAAGGATCCAAGTTTGTCAACTCTACATTTCCTGTATGGGACTCATCAATAACTTTGCAAAGAATAATCTCTTCTAAACCACTTTCTTCTTTAAGAAGGGAAACAATATCGAAGTTTGGAGATTTTCCCCTAACACACTGCATAGATGAGCGACAACGGAGTTGATAAGGTATTTACATATTGTTAAGCTGGACCTGACCATTGTTATCGCTAGACTCTATTTCATCATCACTCCAACAATCATTTTTATCAATTTTACATAATTGTCGTGACTTCCTTCGTTGTTTAGATAATTGTTGCTTCATTCGTTGTTGTTTTTCTCGTATAGCATCCTCTTCTGCAAGTATTCGGAATGCTTCTTCCACAACTTTTGGAGGCAACGGCTTCTATTCTTTATGTGGCAATGGATTAGGGTCTGTTCTGAAAATGATTAAATTTATGAAAATTTATAATCTCCAATCATGACAAGATGCCCAAAGGGGCCACACAGGTTACACAGGGGATATCTGAATTGGAAATACAGAGTGAAAAAAAAATCTAGCTCTATAGGCACATTATAAATAATACACTAACCTTTGGTAAGAACCATTAATTTATTTTCTCCTTGTAAACAGGGTTATGGCATTGCATACACAACAAAATAAAATCTTCCGAGTCCTATAATATTTTTGCATTAAAAAACTAGGGGTAAAATTGATTACTGTGCATATACAGTATCTGGTAAATAACTGTTATAGCCAGACTGGTTAGAAAAAAAATGTACAATGGAAATTAGAAAAGGAATGTTACAAACCTTATAAAAATATAAAAATGAAGAATCTCAAATAGAAATACAAATGATAGTGGAAAAATTACCCTGCACCATCATACATTGTCTTTGGTTAGAAAAATTCAATGCAATTTGATCTGGTTTGATCTGGAATCGCATCCCATGTGATCTGAAATTGTACAACAAAAATTAAAACATAAATGATACAAGCCTTATAATAATATATAAATGAAAAAAATGGATTTTCAGCAATTAAATTCATTAAACGAATCCCAAAAAGAAATACAACCTTGAAAAAAAACATTATACCCTTTGTTCAGAAAATTTCCATGCAATCCGAATTGGTTTGACCTGGAATCATGTTCGATCTGATTTGATCAGTGATCTTGCTAGTTTTTATCAAGAAGGGACCTGGTTTGTTCACAGGGTTATCTTATAGGGCTTGTGAGTGAGGTCAAGCATGGCATACGACTTAGTTTGATCGGAGGTTCTGGGTAAAATCGAAATGGGTCAAAAAATACGCTGATGGAGTTTCTGGGTAAAATTGAAATGGGTCAAAATATACGCTGATGGAGTTTCTAGGTAAAATCGAAATGGCTCAAAAAACGCGTTGATGAAGGTTCTGGGTAAAATCGAAATGGCTCAAAACATCCGTTGATGGATTTTCTGGGTAAAATCGAAATGGGCAGTCAAAAAATCCGTTGATGGTGTTGAAATATTGTAACTTCAAAGAATATTATATTTGTATATTATTTATTCCGGAGATGTTCCATACCTCCGATGTGATTATACTATAAATCCGGAGATGGTTATTCCTCCGAGTTGGGTGTGGTAACTAGGGTTATTAGACCCACCATGTGGGGGTCGGCCCAGTAAGTTATAATGGGGTATTTAACCTAATGGTTAAATACGAGCCTACATGTACTTGTGTAAAATACATATCAGAGTAGTGTATAAATAGAGGAGGTGTGTTCCTCATTTGATACACTCACACACTTGAGGATAGCACACTTGTGGAGGAGAGGTCTGCTATTGTCGAGGAGGAGATCATGTCTCAGGGTTTCATCTTTGTATATTGTTGGTCATCTATATTGAGGAAGCTTTGCTGGGTTTTCTACCCCATGAGGGTTTCCCAGGATAAATCTCTGTCTCTTGTGTTTATGCTGTGCTTGTTGTTTCTTCAGTGATCCTGTATATGCTATTATTGTGAAATGGAATGTAATGCTGCTATTTTATGTCTTAGCATATTAAATCTTAACATGGTTTCAGAGCTAACCTGAAGGAAGACAAGGTATGGCACTAAAGACACTTGCTTTACTTACGACAATTTGAAGGTTAGGGTTTTACATAGCAAAAACCAGTCATCGTAGCACTTTCGCTATAAATCCGTTTTGGCGAAGTTTTCGGATCTGAAATTGTTACAGGACGAAGATTAAATCTCCAGGTACCTTTTGTCCAAAGTACAACCTCTAATTCGTTGTACTTTGTAATTTATGATCTGTACAATATAGGGTTTCTGCCTCTTCCAGATCTGAGTCAAAATCAGGTGACCTTGGGAAAAAGGTCATATCTTGGGCTAGGAAGCTCCAAATGAAATTTCGTAAAAAGTGACAGGTAGTACACAGTATCTACTATCTCAGAAAACTTTTTCAGAGGCCGAAGTTGAACCAGTGACATGTGTCACTCCGTACAAGTTCGCTCTCCTGTATTATCCCATAAACAAGTCATGTTGCGACACTTGGCATAATTCTCTCTCAGAGAGTCCAATTGAGGTCGGACGTGTCAGGATGGAAATATAACAGGCCAAGATACCTCAGGAAAGTTTTTCAGAGGCCGAAGTTCAAACAGTGACACGTGGCACGCCGTACAAGTTCGCTCTTCTGTTTTATCCCAAAACAGGTCACGTTGCAACATTTGACATAACTCTCTCTCAGAGAATCCAATTGAGGTCAGACATGTCAGGATGGAAAGATAACAGGTCAGGCTATCTGAAAAAACTTTTTTTAGACCCTGTGGATTGAAAAGTTTGGAGTTACACCAGAAACAATCAGGTACATATTTCTGTCAAAACAGAATTATTTTTGAGTACCTTCATTCATGGCTTCCGGAATTTAGGGCTTTGAAGAAAGTTGGAATTTTTGTAAACGGAGACCACGAATGAATGCTACTCATCAAAATAGAAATTTAGAGACCAAGATCAGATTTTTTGGTTGGGAAGAAGGTCGGGCTTGATCAAACCCTAGTTCGGGACTTTGATCAGAAAAGTGGAAAATTAGGGCTTCTGTAAAAATGGGAATTTTTGAAATCTGTGACCATGGCTGGAAGCTCCTCAGAAAAATAGAAGCTTAGAGATTTGGATCAAACATTTTGATTGGGCAGAAGAGTGGGATTCATCAAACCCCAGTTCAGGGTCACGTCTAGTGAATCCGGAAGTTTCAAAGGCAAAATTGAGGAGTGAAACTTTGCAGTTTTCAAATTCTGAATATATCAGTTTGATCAGCTCATCAAGGCGCATATTTCTATCCTTTCGGAAGTTTGAAATTCAAAGTTTGAATTTTTGGGGTTTCTCTGACAAACCCATATCCAGCTCCAGGTCCAGTTCTTGCAAATCAAGTGGATAGGGTTAATCCTAGAAGAAGATGGATTGGTCACCTGCATAAGTGAAGGAGTTCCTGTTTCAGAGGGAGATGAGGCTAAGGCTTTACATAAGGAGATTACAAGCGATCTCGACAGGTATGACTCATCGAGGTATGTTTTGAGATTTGTTCATGATTAAGTTTATGGTATGTTTGTCTTCATGTTATTACGGTTAGTACAATCTTGATTTTAGATTTGTTGTATCACCTTAACAAAATTATGAATGCATGATAGAAGATATTCATTGGTTAGGGTGTTGACACTTATGATTGTACTAATGCATTATGATGTTGTGTGAGGTTGATGTTGTCTGCTAACAAGATACAGGTACATCACAAAAGACAAATCAGGCTCCATGACCATGAAAACATGAAGACAAAGACTCATCCATAATCTTTGTTCTACTTACGAGGTATGTATGACTTTGTTATATTATGCTTAACCTATGAGACATGCAGGTTCTAGCTCAGGATCTCTAAATCATTGAAGAGATTGTTTAGGTATGTTGTACATAACTAAATAGGTATACTAATCCAGGTATGTTTCCCATGAATCTTACCTAGTGTTAGAATCCCTTATATAAGTATACTTGGTATGATTGGCTATGCTTATTCATAAAATTAGTAATCAAGGGATTATGCATATTATGTCTTTTATCTTGATTGATGATATGCATGAGTAAAAGAATACTTCCCTGAAATCTTGAATACTAATTAATCATGACTATACATTTTCAAGAATTTAGAACTATAATGTTTTGATAACATTTAGAACATACTAATGGGTGTATGTTTGTGTATGAGATCATGAGGATGACACTTGAACATGCACAATGGTACAGAATGAATAGAAGTTCAAAAGACATACAGAAGATCAAGCGGGAGGAAACCACACAAACATAAAAGATAAGTATTTGAGTTGTTATTTGAAATAGTAAATGATATTTCCTGTAATAGATTGTATGCATATTTGTATTCCTAAAATATATCATGCTGAGTGTAAATATTCATAGAACATTGAACAGTATACTACTAATATGCATATGATTGGTAAGTTGGACAAACATTCCATTGTTGCTTGTCTAGAATGAAACCTCTTTACTGACATGCTGAGAGTTGTGCACACTCTCGATAGTATGTTCTGGTAGAGATGGAAGGCATCTAGATAGCCACTGTATGCATACAGGATATGGGAAAGTGTTGTGCCAAAGTATTGGTCAAAATAGTTGCATCACTATGTAAATGATATCTGTATGCATAATAGGTTACCATGTCAATATGATTTGATGATTATGAAGTATTACTAATCCTGTACTTAATTTTGATTTGTAGGAAAGATCATGATGAATGATGAACACTGAACAAGCAATGGATGTTCAACAAGAAGATTTACAAATCAAACAAAATATAGAAGGCTCATGGCTAGAAGATTCTCTTAGAAAGAGGAAGAGAATCATGATGAGATGTTTGCTCCAAGTGGCTAAGATAAGACCATTCTCTTAATGGTGTAATTAAAGAAGAAGTGTGAATCAGGTTCTATATGGTTCCCAGGATCGATAATCAATTGATGAGCTTAATGATCACCATGGGTGATATGGATCTCAACCTTTGCTACAAGGTTGAATATGGCTTCTAAACACATATGACATGGATGCAAGAAGGAACTCACCACAGAGTTCGAATGATGTTGAGGCTCATATCAATAGACCCATCTGATGAGAGATGGCACAGATAGATGACTGTAGAAATGAAATTGAAAGATCTCAGATTGATCCATGGAAAGTCTCAGAAGGAATCTCTCTCAACCAGAGAAAGTATGCTGAGAAATCTTGACAAGACTTGATATGTTGGAATGGCCACTCTTATGGATTCCAACTTGAAGCTGTTAGGAGATGACTCATGAGAGTTAGTGGATATAACTCTGTACAGTCAAATTATTGGGTCATTGATGTATCTAACAAATACTAGATTAGATATATGCTTTGTTGTGAACACCTTGAGTCAGTATCTAGTGGAAACTAGATGTGTTCACCTAATAGTTGCAAAGCATGTGATGAGGCACATAAAGGACACGATAGAATTTGATCTATGCTATCTTGAAGATCATGACTTTAGATGGCTAATCAGATGCTGGTTGGGAAGAAAGTGTATCAGACAGGAAGAACACATCAAGAGGATGTTATTGTCTAGGATTAACCATGATCTCGTGGTTTAGCTGGAAGCAGTCTAGTGTGGCTCTCTCAGCACAAGCAGAATATATGGCTGCTTGCTCTGCTAGTTGTGAAGAAGCTTGGCTTCAGGATTGGTTTGAATTAGAGATAGAACCAACTGTGATCCTATGTGACAAATAGAGTTGTATGAAGATGACAAAGAATCTAGTGTTCCATGATAAGTCAAAGAACATAGGGATCTAATAAGATATGATGCAGAATAGAACCGTAGACTGGGTCTCCGATAATGAAGTCCTGAATGAACAGGCAGGGGATTGTATCGTCCCCGGACTGAGGTCCCCGAATAGAACCGTAGACTGGGTCTCTGATAATGAAGTCCTGAATGAACAGGCAGGGGATTGTATCGTTCCCGGACTGAGGTCCCAGAATAGAACCCTAGACTGGGTCTTCAAAAATGAAGTCCTTAGTGGACAGTTGAGGGGATTGGATCATCCCTGGACTTTCAGTCCTAAAGAGAGCCGTAGACGTGAGGTCTCCGAGAAAGAAGTCCTTAGTGGACAGTTGAGGGGATTGGATCATCCCTGGACTTTCAGTCCTAAAGAGAGTCGTAGACGTGAGGTCTCCGAGAATGAAGTCCTTAGTGGACAGTTGAGGGGATTGGATCATCCCTGGACTTTCAGTCCTAAAGAGAGCCGTAGATGTGAGGTCTCCGAGAATGAAGTCCTTAGTGGACAGTTGAGGGGATTGGATCATCCCTGGACTTTCAGTCCTAAAGAGAGCTGTAGACGTGAGGTCTCCGAGAATGAAGTCCTTAGTGGACAATTGAGGGGATTGGATCATCCCTGGACTTTCAGTCCTAAAGAGAGCCGTAGACGTGAGGTCTCCGAGAATGAAGTCCTTAGTTGACAGTTGAGGGGATTGGATCATCCATGGACTTTCAGTCCTAAAGAGAGCCGTAGATGTGAGGTCTCCGATAATGAAGTCCTGAATGAACAGGCAGGGGATTGTATCATCCTCGGACTGAGGTCCCAGAATAGAGCCGTAGACTGGGTCTCCGATAATGAAGTCCTGAATGAACAGGCAGGGGATTGTATCATCCCTGGACTTCGGTCCCTGAATTGATCCGTAGACGTGTGGTCTCCGAGAAGTGGGGATTGTATCATCCCCGGACTTCGGTCCCTGAATTGATCCGTAGACGTGAGGTCTCCGAGAAGTGGGGATTGTATCATCCCCGGACTTAGGTCCCTGAATTGATCCGTAGACGTGAGGTCTCCGAGAAGTGGGGATTGTATCATCCCCGGACTGCGGTCCCTGAATTGATCCGTAGACGTGAGGTCTCCGAGAAGTGGGGATTGTATCATCCCCAGACTTAGGTCCCTGAATTGATCCGTAGACGTGAGGTCTCCGAGAAGTGGGGATTGTATCATCCCCGGACTGCGGTCCCTGAATTGATCCGTAGACGTATGGTCTCCGAGAAGTGGGGATTGTATCATCCCCGGACTTTGGTCCTTGAATTGATCCGTAGACGTATGGTATCCGAGAAGTGGGGATTGTATCATCCCCGGACTTCGGTCCCTGAATTGATCCGTAGACGTATGGTCTCCGAGAAAGTGATTTTTGATGTGGTTACTTGTATCGGTAGGATACTTGTATTGATGATGTGGTTACTTGTATCGGTAGGATACTTGTATTGATGATGTGGTT
Organism: Larix kaempferi; assembly: GCA_027924585.1. NCBI lineage: Eukaryota > Viridiplantae > Streptophyta > Pinopsida > Pinales > Pinaceae > Larix > Larix kaempferi. The sequence goes on from BSBM01001879.1 coordinate 5,987,311, forward strand.
ACTTGTATCGGTAGGATACTTGTATTGATGATGTGGTTACTTGTATCGGTAGGATACTTGTATTGATGATATGGTTACTTGTATCAGTGTGGATACTTGTATTGATGATATGTACACTTGTATTGGCATGAATACATGTACTAATGATGTGGATACTTGTATTGTTATGGATACCTGTATTGATGACGATGCTGATGATCGTGCGATGACGATGCTGATGATCGTGCGATGACGATGCTGATGATCGTGCGATGACGATGTTGATGATCATGCGATGACGATGCTGATGATCGTGTGATGACGATGCTGATGATCGTGTGATGACGATGCTGATGATCGTGAGATGACGATGCTGATGATCGTGCGATGACGATGCTGATGATCGTGCGATGATGATGCTGATGATCATGCGATGACGATGCTGATGATCGTGTGATGACAATGCTGATGATCGTGTGATGACGATGCTGATGATTGTGTGATGATGATGCTGATGATCGTGTGATGACGATGCTAATGATCGTGAGATGACGATACTGATGATCGTGAGGATCCAGATGTTGATGTTGTTGTAGCTGTTCGAGTGCTGCAGAAGATAAAGACTCAGTACTGAAGATGTTGATGTTCCAGTATTGAAGATGTTCCAGTAACTGCTTGAGTTACTGATGATGTTGAGAAAGCTTCCAATGATTTATAGATGTATCATGTATGATGTTGATGACTCCTTGCTCGTGCAGATACTGTTATAATATCCTTCTCGTTAAGGGGGAGTGTTGAAATATTGTAACTTCAAAGAATATTATATTTGTATATTATTTATTCCGGAGATGTTCCATACCTCCGATGTGATTATACTATAAATCCGGAGATGGTTATTCCTCCGAGTTGGGTGTGGTAACTAGGGTTATTAGACCCACCATGTGGGGGTCGACCCAGTCAGTTATAATGGGGTATTTAACCTAATGGTTAAATACGAGCCTACATGTACTTGTGTAAAATACATATCAGAGTAGTGTATAAATAGAGGAGGTGTGTTCCTCATTTGATACACTCACACACTTGAGGATAGCACACTTGTAAAGGAGAGGTCTGCTATTGTGGAGGAGGAGATCATGTCTCAGGGTTTCATCTTTGTATATTGTTGGTCGTCTATATTGAGGAAGCTTTGCTGGGTTTTCTACCCATGAGGGTTTCCCAGGATAAATCTCTGTCTCTTGTGTTTATGCTGTGCTTGTTGTTTCTTCAGTGATCCTGTATATGCTATTATTGTGAAATGGAATGTAATGCTGCTATTTTATGTCTTAGCATATTAAATCTTAACAGATGGTTGCTACCGCACATGAAAAATTCAAAATGTTTACCTAACTGCACATCGTTACCCGTGCAAAATCGTGAACCACACCAGTTTACCTCACATGGGTCGGCGTGCAGTCCAAAAAGATTTCCGCTAGATTTCCGTTAAGTGATTAACTACGCTAATTAAATTTTAATGAACTTCTAATCCATTCCTTATTTGGGATACATTTCGGGGGTGGTAGTTTGTTATGTTGTCTTTGGAGCAGTTACTGTCATGTTGACTTGATGAATCAGGTCAACCTTCTCTCTCATAACTTCATCTATGTTGCACTTGGTTTCAATTTCCTACATGGGGAACATTTATTTGGATGGACTTATGGTTTGCATGCATGGTGCATTGGAGGATGTATCTTACATGGTGCATTAGAGGATGTATCTTACATGGTAAATTGGAGGATGTATCTTACACCTTGCATTTTGTGAGGATCATTCGGGATCCTGGTATGAGTTGTGCTTAGTCTCCACACTAAATGCATGGTTGGATGGTGATAGAGCTATTTGTTGGGAGAGTTCATGAGCATTTTATAATCAAATTTGTGTAGCAGAATATTTGTATAGCAGAAGCATGATGTCCCTTTGTGCTTAGTTGGGTTGAAAATTCCAATGCTAGTCAATCAACAACATATACCGAGGAGTGAGGTAAGTGGTTGGCTTCATGTATGGTTGTATTTGATTATTACTTGAGGACAAACAGTTTTGGGAGGGGAGGACTGGCATGTCCCCATTTTTGGTAGCACCATGTTCAAAACATTAACCACTCCATACCATGGGGTTCTAGTATTAAATTAATAATAAGGGAATAATTTGGGACCAATTTACCTTAGTAATTAATTACTTTAGCTATATAATAAATTATGGCTAAAGTATTTTGTATTAAATTAATTTAGAAGGGATGCAATATTATTTTGAGTATTTAATTTTTATTTAAATGTAATAATGAGTTGGAAAAGGAGATAACGTGGACAAATAATTTGCCTTGCAAAAGAAGGAAACTTGAAGAAAAAGCAACACAAAGCAAGAATCAATGAAAAGTAGGAAAGTTCTCAAAATAAAATAAAAAGAAAGAAGTTTCTTAACTTGTGCAACTCAAGAAGGATTAGAAACATCCATAAAGGCTATAAGTTCCAATTTTAGCAAGTAAGGGCGCAACAATGAGGCTAAGTGGGTCCAAACCCAATCCAACCAGTCAAAGAAACATCCCTTCCTCTTGCAATTCGAATTTCTAAGAGGATAAGCTCAACATTGATGAGAAAAGTATATAAAAGAAGGAGGAGAACTCCATTTCACATCTTTTGGATTATTTACTTTCGAAGTTTTGTATTGAAGGGATCCGATCTCCTTAATTGACTTGGGAGATGTGCCCCTTGTCTTAGTAGGGAGATTTGCCCCTCTATTCATCAAAATTTAGGATGAAGACACTCAGTCTTATTGATAGAGTTTTATCGTAGGAATATATAGCCATTAATTTTTTTCATTTTATGCCAGTGGATATATATAGTATTTATCAGAGAAGGAATCTTCCGTTCTCCTTCATAGTCGTTTCTTGAGTGTGGGTGTTGCAAATTAGTTGAACAAGGGCGCATTTCAGGAGAATATAATGTGCATTTTGAATAGGATGGAACTAAGCCATCATTTTGGAGATCATTGCAGTTTATCTTATGTAATTTTAGTTCCAAAAATCCTCCATAGAATTCCATCTTACTCCAATGAGTTATTGTACGGGTTTAATTCAATTCTTGTGGTTTGCTTTGTAATTGGTCATAGAAGGGCGCATTTAATGTACTCTAACGATGCTCACACCATATTCTAACGATGCACATCTGTTTGTAGAAATGTATAGCCAATGTACTCTTATTTAAATTATTAATATTAGTATGCTCTTATTATTCACTTAAGGTATTATGTTTAATGCATTTTCTCATCCTATGCTCATTGTAATATCACAACTAGATAGTCTTCAACTTTTATGAACTAAATTATCTTCTGGAGGTCCAATTACTATTATGTAAGTCATTGGAGTTCCTTAACACCTTTATAAAACCAACCCAATACTTAAACTGATATTTCATGACCCTCAGGGTTGTTTTACAAAAGTCTGAATGTTAACTAGTTGAGTAGTCCAACTAGCCCGTTTCCCTCACTGAGCTATTAGTTTCACCTATGAGTCTCAGAGTCTCTTTATGTAAGTTCATGTAGATGAATAAGACCCTTATGAACCCATTCCAATATTCATATCATAGTTTTGGGAATTTCGTACAGTGCTTGAGTTAGATTGAACCTTAAAGCGTTGAGCTGCCACTATAGCAACAACTTCTCCCATGTCACCCAAACTCAGTCTAGATGCCCAAAAAATTATGTATTGTTTGTATAGCAGTAGATTAGAGGGTTTACAGAGGTCATCCACCTTCAAGTGTTTCCTAAATCTTGTGGAAAGGATCCAGTTTGGGTATGCTGGTGTACTTAGGAAGCCTTGGAGTAGACTTCAGCGGCAGTTGATTTCAAAACATAAAAGTTCTAAGTACATTGTGCAAAGGATTATTGATGATAGGTTAGTACCTATTGTTTATTATTATTCACACATATCCTCAGTCACATCAGAGTCTCAAGTCCATCTATTCAAGTCTTGGGAGGGTTTAATAGTGACAGTAACTAGCTGTGTCAAATCTAGTTTCAAAACTAGTTACTAGTTTCACAATTTCGTTGATCTAATGTTTTTGTTTGAGCTAATATATCCAAGTAATTTGATTGATGATATTACATTTTGCATATATATATATATATATATATATATATATATATATATATATATATATATATATATATATATAAAGAAAGGGATTGTGTAGGTATACTAATATCCAATAGTTTTTCACCTCTAGGATAGACTAGGCCCCTTGAGGTGTTTACATGTTTTCTCCCCTCAAGATGTAGTTGATAAAGACATTATTTATAGAGTTATACAATATTATGGTCTCATCATATAGGGTGAGAAATTTTTAGTTCTAAAATTTACATTTTCCTCTAATCTAATACATGACCAACTAGGAGTCACTAAAAATATGTAGAAGAATGAGGCCACATTCTATAACGAACGTTAAAAGTAGTTTCAAGACTAGATTTCTACAACATTGTTTGAACCTTGTCCAACATTAACTTTATATTATAGGGATTGTGTGCTTGATGTGTAGAGTAATACAACCAACACCTACAATATTATTCCCCAAGTAAGATGCACCACCAGTAATCCTAGGGATTACTCATAACAATACTTTTTTCCATTGGTTATCTTGGAATATTTATTGTGACCTATAGACTGAATTCATTTACTATGTTTACTATTTGAACCGCTACAACAAATGGGAGCGATACCTTCTTCTCAAAGAGAGAAACATAATGTACCAACTAGAGCCATGTGCTACAATAAGAGGGAAATCCCATAAATCCCTAGTATTTGAATTATCACACCATATTCTAAGGACATCCTTAACGATGTTGCTTATCCATATACCATTAAGACTTTCTAATACTACAATCTTATCTCAAACATTCTGAGAAAATGGACATGACATTACAGAATGGTAATTGTATTCATCATGACAAGGGCATAAATTACACCTACTAGGACCTACATAAGGCCTACTTTGGAGAATGCCCCATGTTAGAAACTTATTGTTTGGGAGTATCCCCATAAATATGTGGGTCTTATATAGGCACTTGAAACACCATATTATCCTTCACCGCCATTTTGGTGACTCCAAACCCTATTCATCACTAACTACAACAAACCAAATTTTGGAGGTGTATTTCCTATAAGGGTGCTTTAACCAAATGAGTGGGACTTATTTATCCTTGATCATAACATGGAATGTTGAAATTAGGGTGGTGAACCAATACCAATATTTACAATCTTCCTCTTTAAATCAGAAAAAGGTCTTGACAACTAGGCTTGGTTCTAAATGGAGGAACTTTGATGGCCCGCTGCCTAATCCATAGAGTAAATTCCCCTTGATCATAAATGTAAAATAATTGTTTGTAAAGTAAATAAAAAACAAGACATACTTAGAGCTACATCTATATATCACACCTAAAACAATTCACCAGGAGATGAACACTCTTCTTTATTAACCTCTTGAAAACAAGAAATATTTTACATGAATTTATATTCACATTGTGCACGAATTCTAAGACATTTTCAAAATGAGATATTGTACCTTCTAGATTATTATTCATATTTCTACTCAACCTTAATAGCTTTATCTACAATATTAATTTCCTATCTACCAAACCTGACATTCAATTTAATATTAATAAGGGAATGAACTAGTGCTTCTATCAATGCTCCCCCTTAACTTTTACCATAGTTTTCAACAACACTTACAAAATTTACAAAAACACTAAGAGCTAAAACATTTGACAAATATTTTTCATAATTTACACCCATACAATTAGCAATGGATCTATGCTTACAGAACAATAGATTTCGACACACTTCTAAATACAATTTCCTATTGGTCCTAGTCTTAGCCGGTCTTACAAAATGACTCAGCAAAAACTTTAATAATTTTTTTTTTCCTTGGAAGAGATTTTGCATTCACCAATTCTTCTAATATTTTTCATCTTCACTTTTTTCTTAAATCTCAATGCATTGATATATTCTTTAGAACATATGCCAACATTAGTATATGGATCATTTTCTTATCTAGAATTCAATTGTTTTGTCACATCTTCATAGTTATCATTCATATCCATGCTTGCAATATTGTTATTGTCATTTCCTACAATCTTACAAACAAGTAAATGGTCAAATAAATCAAGAGTATCTTCCATATTATGATGTTCAATATGTCTTGGAACTTTTGTTGCTGCACATGCAACTTTCATAGTTGTGTTCTCTTAATCATTTCCTTCTTCTATTTCGACATGACAACTTCCACCAAATATTTAATAAGGTACATTATAAGGAAAATGCCTTCTAATAGATGTTTTGTGGAACCTCCTAACAAAATATGTCAAATATGATTTTATATTGGACGTCTCTAGCAGTTGTAGCATAAAGTATTATTTCTTACTCTTATAGATATATCAATGACAAGGTCATTGAGCCTGCTTTTTTCAGGTTTCTGGAGGACAACTGTATATTGTTTCTTTTAGTGAAAAGGAGGTTAGAATCCTCTCCACTTTGCTTTAGATATTTTTTGTTTATTTTTTGAGAGGTTTCTAACCACAAGGCCATCATTTGACTGCCACCTTCCTAGGGAGATGACCAAGGTGCATATGGACATGTGGGGAAAAATGCTATGATACATGAGTAATGCATTGGTGTGCCTTAGGTATAGGTGCATCGTGTGTCTATTAAAATAATTCATTGTTTCCAAAAATCCCCTTCAATGCTGAAAAAAAAATTTATTTTCTATTTCAAATGCCAACAAAAATCGATGCATTTGATACATTCTTATGGATCAGTTTGTAAGTACACTTAACACACTAGGATCAGCAAAAACTCGTCCACCTAAAAAATTAAATATGTTTAACAACGAATACATCATGTTCTTCATCTTTACCTGATAGTTCTGTAATTAGTGATGAAAGGAAATATGCGGAAGAATTTTTAAATTCGACAGCTTCAAGCCTTTTAAACAAGTTCATCCTCAGAAGAAGCAAATCTCACTCTTTTTAGCACGGGGAAATGAAGTATAAATATTGTTTGTTTAGTTTTTTAGGGTTAGGTTTTCAGCGTAGTTGTTTTTAGTCTTATCTTGGAACATGTTGGTTTAGTTTTTAGGGTTTAGCATAGTTGTTAAAATATTTTAATAATTAAATTTATTTGGTTTAACATGAGTAGAATATTGCTTTAATTAATTCTCTATAGTGTTAAAATAATTGCTTAAATAATTTTTTAAAATTTTTTAGTATAGTATAAAATTATTAATAATTATTAACTTTTCTAATTATTAACTTTTATGTTTTTCTATAAAGTATAACCATTATTTGAAAAAAAAAAAAAAATTGATAAATTTCTTATAAGGTATAGCATTTTAATAAAAAAAAATTAAGGTATAGTATTTTGTTTTATAAGGAATAGTATTTTAATTAAAAAAAATTAAGTTTTTTTTTTAATTTTTAGTATAGTATAAAATTATTAATAATTAGAAAAATTATTAATAATTATACTTCATTTCTATTTATACTAATGCACCACTGCGATCCTTATATTACAACACTGACATATAGACCATTTTTATTTTTTTAAATCCCACATCAGTGCATTTCATTGTACCGATAACATCGATGTGTCATGTACTTAAGAACATCAACATAGGGTGAAGTTAAAAGAATTGTCGGATGATTTTCGTTTTTATATTCTTGAATAATGAATTTATATCCTCCAAAAGCATTGGTGATTCCCATACTTGGGAGAACCACATTAGGTTAAAATTTAAAAAAACCATGTTAGGAAAGTGCCTCTTAATCAAGCCTCCAAGCAGAAGGTAAAGCTAGTCCAAGTGTGAAAATGGTCCCTTGTTTCTTAGATTAGTGGGTTTATTCGTGTCTGGGAGTTATTAAGGCATGACGAGTTATTGGGGTGACACCACTGCTCGTTGACAACTGCAATTATAGGAATTGTGTCCTATGTTCCCTTCCCATTCATAGAATCCCTTTCCAATGACAATTCAGCCTGAATACCTGACGTTAAGTGGTAACCTTAGTTTTCTTTACTAGGTTCCCCATAAGTCACTAAAAGGAATATATATTGTGGCACCTGAGACAGCCATATAATATTCGTCTCAGCTCCTTTGCAGGGTATTTTCTAAAGGCAAGTAGTTGTGGCCCTTGTGATCGGTGCATGAAAATTAGAGTAGTTGTCTCTCAATATTTGTTGGTTGGACTTGGGCTCTAAACATCCTTGGATGATTTTTGAAGACCCTTAACTATGGATCTTAAGTAAATAGTAATTGGTCCTAAACAACTTAGCGGTTGTCATTGGAAGAATCTTTATACTTTTGTAAATATTTTCATGAAATTTTTAGTATGTGTTGTTTTTTTTATTTCTTAATTTTGTATAATTCCTCCTTTGTGTCTTCTGCAAGCCATCGTTGTCGATCAACATTTGTGTGGGTAAGGTTTCAAGGAAACTCCCTTGAATAGAGGATTTCCCTATACTAAGTCAAAGATTGGATAGCAATAATCACCCCCCTCAGGGAGCAGAGGAAGAAAATCAAGAATCAGAAATAGAATATGAATAAGAGGAAAACATTTCTAATTCTAGTGAGTCTAAGGGTTCGTTTGAGTAACGATACTTTAGTGACAATACGGTTTAGTTCAATAACTCCCCTAGAGTTTATTATCCTCATCCTCAGGGGAACCTAGGCCCTATTTTTATAGAGGATCCTTCAGATCCCGAAGAGCGATTAAACCCACCACATAGTCCTAAATTTGTTCACAACTAAGGACTTGAGTTACATACCGCTAGAGTAAATAATATTCCATTTGAGTGGGTTACTATGGAAAACACAATGGATATACCTATCAATGGATAGGATACACCCCGAGTTAGTTAAGTTTGCATAGATAAAGGAAATCTAAATACCACATCTACCAGATAATCTAGATGGTTTCCACCATGTGCAATGGTGCTTACTAGAGGGGCTTCATCTATTTCACAATGCTCTAATAGTTTTTGCTTTGGGATGACTTCTCTAGGTTTCCAACCTTGAATGATAATATTCTTCCGATTAAAAAAAAATGCAACTACTCCTAGCAGTGGTCCATCAATTCCCTCATATTCATTCCCACCATATAGTGGAAAAATTTCCATGTACAACCCTTCCACATTGCTAGATCTAACCTACCTCAAATGAACATACCTTTCCAAGGAATGGGGCGTATGAGTACTAGTTTTCCTTCACGACAAAATATACCACAAAGAAATATAATTAATCATGGAATAAGGGGCACCAATGCCAAATTTCCTCGGGGGCATAATATGGACCGAGGAAATATTCATTCATCTTCGGCAAGGGGGATAAGCATGATGAGTAGTGAAAATGTTAACACTACCCAAGGTATCAAACCATTCATTTGGGGCATACGTGGAAGCAATATGACTCAATTTGTACAAAATCATTTTGGCCTCATTTTAGAATCTTAACCTTAATAAAATAAAATCCATTGCAATTGATATAAGAAGTTTAAAGTGTAAAAGAAATTATTCAAAGTATAAAGTATAAAATGTGATTGTTCATTATGATAAATGTATTTTCAAGAACCATCAGTTCATTTGTATGGGCCTCATACAATGAGTTCAATTGTCATGAGATTGAATCCAGGGGGCAATGCAATGTGTGTGAAAATAATGCAATCATTATTACAGGTTTTTTTTTTCCAGAGTGTAACATAATGTGAACATGATAATTTAATATGGTGTGAAGAGGATAGTTCCTTATAGCTATTATAAAGAAAATATTTACTTTATAAGTATTATATGTGCACCATATAAGGTTATGAATTTTGAGGATGGTTCTTACACATAACTTAAGGAAAAACAAAATTATCTTAGTCATTTAAATACGTTTTTAATTTTCACGAACCAACATCTAAAATTTCCAAATAGGACAAAGTTAAAGTTTAAAGAAAATATTGAATTAAAATTTGATGGATAGGATTCATTAAAAGGTTGTTATCACTAGGAATGGTTATTGAGATAGTGCAAGAGGTAACCTTAGTGTCATACGATATAAAGAAGGTTTATATGATTCACATACCATGTAAATGATCCAAAATCACCATATAGACCTTATAAAAGGAACCTATTGTATGTATATTCTATATCGGTGTCAGTACAAGGTTTGGCATGTCGATGATGGTTCTTAGTGCCCTAGACATGTTCTTAGGAGGAACATGAATTCATTTAGGTCTAAATAATTTTTTTAGTGCTCAGGGCTCATGTGCATTGTCCAAATGACCACAAAAGCTTTATAAAAGGAAAGTTTTTCCTATAGGTGTTATATAGCTATCATTACACTAAGGATGATAATCAAAACCCTAGACATCATACAAGAAGGAGCAACAATGTCTTATATTCTAAAAGATAAATTTATATCTCTTATTCATTCTTAGTGTATAAAACTACTGCTCATGCCATATAAAAGGAAACTTGCGCTTATAGTTCGCATATAGGTGTCATTGCAAGGCTTAATGTAATCAAGATGGTTCTTAGAGTATGGACAATGTTATAGGGAACAAAAGAGGTCTTGAATGTTGAATCAATGTTTTAAAAGTTGTATTCTAGGGATGATGTCCAAGAGAATTTTCTTTTACCTAAATTTACTCTACAAAGGGCATGACTTCCTCATATTTTTGGCCTGAAATCATAAAGGAAGTTTGATATTTGATAATTTCTCATGATCATAAGTGAATGTACGATATATGGAGAAAATACAGTGTATATTCAGGTATCTTAGTATTATAATTGGGAGGTGATACTTTATTATTTTTGTTAGTGTTAGGTTGAGTAGGAAGTCAAGGGGATCTTTCTTAAGGATTATATGGAGGAAATTATAATTGTTATTGTTATGGAAATTAGAGGTGTTTTTTTGTGGAATTTTTTGGGTGGTTGTTGTTGCATATTCCTAGACTGAGGTCATTACCATCCTTGCTTCTAAGGATCATTTTTAGCTTTTTTAGGTGCACATTGTTTCCAAAGAATGGATGATACCAGTCTTGAGGAAGATATATTTAGTTAGAAAAAACAAGTTGTAACATTCAAATGTATCTTAGATCATACCTAGTGGATTGGGTTTCTTTGGTTTTCTTTCATGAAAAGGGAATTTTTTCTTCTTCTTATTATCCTTTTTAGTCTCTTATAAACTACTTTTAATTCTAGAAAGAAAGTGAAATTTCAAGTTTTGTAATATTATTTTCAAATCATGCAAGTTTCAAGTTTGTTCCATGCCAAAATCTATTGATAAATGCCTCTTCGGACATTTGGAGTAGAGAATTCTACTACCAGTTCTGCTTCCTCTTGCTTTTTTTTCTTGCAACATGATAAATTGAGAATTCAGGGATATAAGCATGCATCTCTTATTGTCTTCTCAGAAATTTACATTTTTGGCATGGCTGGTCAATCCTCTAGGTTATTTTATGATTTATGTGAAAATATCTCTAAATTGCTTTCTATGATTTACATATCCTCATGAATAACATCTAACCAATTCACAAGTCTCATCATAACTTAGCTAACAAACATTTCCATTCCCCATCAAATTCATCTTGAATCAATACATTCTTCTTTTATACCTCTCAAGGGAATAAGTTATATATTTTCCTTATCTAACATTCTCTCTCCAAAATTCTAGAGATTATAAGAAAACCTTTTAACATTATCTATCAAAATTTTATCTTATTTCTATGTCAATTTAAATATTTATTTTTTAAAATAGTAGTCCCAATACAAATTCAAGAATTTCTATTGCATTATATCCTAGGTACAAATACTGTGCCCACAAGTCCCATAACCAAAATTGTTGCATTCTTCAGTGTGAAATGAAATAGTTCTAAATTATAACCATATGAGAATGAATAATAACTTCTACGAAGGAAATGCTATTCAAAAGTAAAGGTATCTAAATATTCACATGCCATTTCATTGAAATTGCAAAGGGCCAAAAGTGGAACATTATGAATTCAAACTAATCCTCAACATTCTTGATTTAGGAATTGAAAAGTGATAGGTTCTTATCTAGTGAACCCTATCCCCTCTTATTGCACCATATTTTCAAAAACAATGTCCTTCCAATAATATAGTCCACCTTGTACCATTGATTCTATATAGGGGATGGAATTCTCGAATAATTCAAGCTCTTCAACTAGGTTCCATTAATTTGCTAACTTTTCCTATCCACTAATATGTTGATCACTTGTATTCACATGTTATGTAATAAAAGGAATGATTTATCCTTCTACTATATAAATAGAACCAATGTTTAATATTATTGAACTAGATTCAGCAATGTTTTTGTGGCCTTATTCAGATCCAAATTGCACTCTCAAACCTTCTCCTTCTATTAAAATTTCGATGATGATGTTGGTGGTTCAGATTGTTCGTATTACACCACAAAATTTCCCCTTATGTCTCTTTTTGTATTTATGCGTTCTATATGAAATACATCTTAATGCAAAACACTCCTTATGAGGTCCAACAAATAAGAAATCAATGACTCATCTCGTTCATTTCCTTACCATGGATTTGTTAATTTTTCAGAATTTACTTCAATGTGATCTAGGATCTTAATTGAGAGAACAACATGTACAACATATCTACAGCATATCAATCATGGATACAATAATACAAGCACACAAGAGACACAGAGTTTACTTGGGGTAAACCATAAAGGTGAAAAACACCAATAACTTCCTCAGAGATAGATAGAGAAATGATACAACCCAAGCATAAGAGATAGACATCTTCTAATAGAAGCTTCTCCTCCTCCACAAGTGCGCCACTCTCCCAAGAGTGTGAGAGAGAATATGATGATGAAATAGAGTGCCTCTCGCACTCTATTTATACTTGACTTGACTTGCCTAATAACCTTTACTAGGTCGGCCTTAACTTAATTACATAAATTAATGTTGACTGGGTCGACACCCAGTAGGGTGGTCTAATAACCCTTTGACCCACATGGCTGACCCCCAGCAAGATGGTCTAATAACCCATCAATTATAAGTTACAACACTTACAATATAAATGACGACACTTCTGTACAGAGTAATAATAACATCTCTATAGAAATACAAACACTTCCGTATAGAGGAATAATATCATCTCTATAGGAGTACAATATACATATATGAAATACATTCCGAAGTTACATATACATCAACACTCCCTCTTAACTAGGAAGGTATTTCTTGACACAGGTCTTCTAGCACAAGTCTTCTTCTCTGGATCATCATCACTTGATAATCGTCATCGAGTCATCGTCATTGTCATTGTTGCTGCTATCTCAGTCAATCTCGGAATCTACTCATCATAGGAAGTTCTACAGAGCCAGTCCTTTTTCATACTGTATGTAGGCCCACCACCTACAGGTCTTCATCATCACTGGCCATACTGTGGAATCCTCAAGACTTATTACGTGAGTCAACAAAACCTTGAAAGAGCATCCCAAGATTGATTACGAGCACACAGGTCAACCTATCGGATCTGCTAGGACCTTTTACATGCTACCGCACAACATGTCCACGGCCACAGAGTATCATCCTAATAATCATGATCATCATTCATGAAGCACAGTCCAGATGCACACAACACAACACTTACACTCACCGGCATGGAAGGACTTTCCTCTGACCATCCGGGAAAGGCTCAGCACTCACATCAACACACATGGGAGAACACATCTACCACCATGTCGGAAAGGCTTTGCACTTACATCAACGCACATGGGAGAACAAATCTACCACCATGTCAAAAAGGTTCTGCACTTACATCAATGCACATGGGAGAACACATCTACCACCATGTCGGAAAGGCTCTGCACTTACATCAACGCACATGGGAGAACACATTTTCCACCATGTCAGAAAGGCACTACACTTACATCAATGCACATGGGAGAAAACATCTACCACCATGTCGGAAAGGCTCTGCACTTACATCAATGCACATGGGAGAACACATCTACCACCATGTCGAAAAGGCACTGTGCATCTGTGTCTTCGGAACTCATCACACATAATCCAACTGATTATGTAAGGTATCCACCTGATACATATGATCATCTTGATCATCATCATAGCATCATCCTAATGCATATCATCTAGAGTATTGTCCCGATACTCATCATTGCATCGTCCCGATGCATATCTGGAGCAACATCTTGAAGCTCGTCATCCATGATCATCCTGATCATACAATGCATCCACCTGATGCATACCAAGTATCTACCTGATACATATCATCATACATGATCAACCTGATCATATAATGTATCCACCTGATACATACATAGATACATGATCCACTTGATCATACAATTGTATCCACCTGATACATATACAGATATATGGTCCAAGCATCCAATATGATGCATACATACATAAATGATCCAATTGATCATATCCAGCATCCAACATGATGCATACATATATATATAAATGATCCAGCTGATCATATACAGCATCCAACATGATCCGTACGTACATATAGATATAAATGATCCAACTGATCAAATTAAGCATTCAACATGATGCATACATACACTTATAGAGTAGTAACTAGAGCATCGTCCTGATGCTCATCATCCAGTGCTTACATCCACAACCATGTGAAGGATCCTCCTTCCAACATGCTTGGAATGGCTTCAGCAAATGTGTCCATCACTTCTTCTTCAAAGTGTCATCAATCTGAAGAACACGAAGCCTCTCTCTGAAGTACTCGAACTTCACTTTGGCTAGTGGATTCGTTAGTACATCTGCAATCTGCTCGTCCATCGCAACATACAGGAGCTTCACTACTCCTCTCTGCACCATATTCTTGATATAGTGATATTTGATCTCAATGTGTTTCAACCTATTGTGGAACACCGGGTTCTCAGACCGCTTCACACAACTCTGGTTGTCACAAAAGATACCAGAAGCCTCCAGTGGGAGATCAAATAACTCAGATAGTAGCTTCTGAAGCCATACTACCTCACAACTAGCCGAACGTGCTACAACATACTCTGCCTTGGCTGTACTCAATGCTACGCAGGATTGCTTCCTGCTACACCAAGAGATCACACCTGATCCCATACTGAAGCAACACCCAAAAGTGCTCCGACTATCTGTATCATTGCCTTCCCAATCAAAATAAACATAACCCTGCAGGTTAAACTTTTGATTCGCATCATACTGGAGCCATTAATCAACTATACCCTTCAGGTACCTCAAAATATGCTTTACAGCAACCAGGTGAACACTCCTCGGATCTGTCAGGAACTAGCTCAATGTGCTCACCGCAAAGCAAATATCTGGTCTCGTGTTCGTTAGGTACATCAAGGACCCAATCATATGACAATACATAGTGACATCAACTAGCTTAGATGAAGCATCACACAAAATCTTTAGGTTCGATGCCATAGGTGTGACCATGGCCTTGCATTCCATTATCTCGAACCTCTTTAGGATCTCTACTGTATACTTTCCTTGTCCAAGGAAGATTCCATCTGCACTCTGCCACACCTTCATACCTAGAAAATAGTGCATCATACACAAGTTCTTCATCTCGAACTCGGTAGCAAGCTTCTGCTGCATTTCGGCAATCAATCTATCTTCACCTGTAATAAATAGGTCATCCATATACAAAAGTAGTATCACTGGATTTCCTTCCTCAACCTTGTAGTAAAGGTTGGAATCCGCTTTACTCTTGGTAAAGCCCAAACTAGATAAAAAGCTGTCTATCCTACCATACCAAGTTTTGCACATATATGACTCCCTGTCATGTGTCTTAGAACCAAGTGGTTTCTCCACATACACTTCTTCTTCAACTACACCATTCAAGAAAGCTGTCTTGAAATCCATCTGGTGTATCTTCCATTTCATCACTGTAGCCAGAGTAAGTACGGAAGTGTATCTATCTACAGGATAAAAAGTCTCTATGCTACCACTTGCAGCATGCTTTATCTTGTAGATCCTCTTGGAAGTCATTACAGACTCCCCTTCAGGTCTTGGGACTGCATCCCAAACATCTTCATGATCGACTGGTACTCCTCGATCGTGGCATTCTTCCCAGATCTTGGGAACTTCAATATCTTCAATATTTTCAATAGATAACTTTGTTGCTGAACAAATGTTGTATTCCTTCTTTTGTAGGCGATGGTATAGGATATTTCCTACACAAGTTAAATTGCATGATTAGAAAACATCTCATAGTTTTCAGAACAAATTCTTACACATAAAGAAATATGTCATACAGTCATGCAATTATTTTAGCCAATGCTTCAATACAACATTTATCCATATCCCGTAACTTTCTAGATGCCTTCCAATCTCTACCATAACATTATTAAGAGTGTGCACAACTCCCAGCATGTCATCAAAGAGGTTTCATTCTAGATAAGTAGCAATGGAATGTTGTACAGTGCCATAGGCCACTTAGCCATGTATATTAGTAGTATACTGTTCATCAATGCAACTATTCTAATATGCATAATACACAACCTAATTCTAGGAACATCAGTATATACATTATTGAATAGTATTATTTAAACAATAAAACATGCAAGGAATGATAATTCAAATACTTATCTTTATTTGTTTGTTGGGTTGACTCCCTCTCAGTCTTTGCTTCTTTTCTGCAACTCCATTATGATGTGGATTGTGAGAAGTGGTAAACTCCCTCTGAATATCTGCATCCTTGTATAAACTACTGAAGTGTGCTCCTTCTTGATCTTTGCTTCCTTGCAGAAATAACTGGAGTGTGCTCCCTCTTGATCTTTGCTTCCTTGCAAGAACAACTGGAGTGTGCTCCCTCTTGATCTTTGCTTGCTTGCAGGAACAACTGGAGTGTGCTCCCTCTTGATCTGTGCTTCCTGGATTACCTGCCTTGAACTTATATCCATCCTTAATCACTATGCATGCTTATTAGTATCATCTCTTTGTTATCCTTGAGGTCTCATACATAATCACACATTCATTAGTATAATCCTAAAAACACAATAATCTTAAACATGTATAGTCATGATCATTTCAAAACACAGATAATAAACATTAGTATTCAAGGTTTCAGGGAAGTCTTCCTTTACTCATGCATATTCTTATCTAATCATAGGACTCTTCTAGTTAGTTAAATAATCAATCAAGATAAGATACATAATATGCATAAAACCCTTGATTACTTACATTTCTAACTTTATGAATAAACATAACCAATCATACCAAGTATACTTATATAAGGGATCCTAACACAAGGTAGGATTCTAACTTGATATAGAAAAAACATACTTGGATTGGTATGTTAGCTAGTTATGTCTAACATACCCACATGATGTCTTCTTGTTCTCTTCAATGACTTGTTCTAGTAACCTACATATCTCATAGGTTAACCATTATAGAACCAAGTTATACATACTTCGCAAATAGATCTTCTAAGTGATCCATGACAATGGATGAATCTTTTTACTCATGTCATCATGATCATATGTTCTTGAACTAGAACATGATTTGTCTTTCTTTGTGTACCTTTCATGTTAGTGGACAACATAAACCTCATACAACACCATAATGGATTAGTACAATCATAAGTGTCAACACCCTAATCAATGAATATCTTCTATCATGCATTCATAATTTTATTAAGGTGATACGACAAGTCTAAATTTAATCAAGATTGTACCAACCGTAATAACATGAAGATGAACATACCATAAACTTAATCATGAACAAATATCGAAACATACTTGGATGAGTCATACCTGTCAAGATTGCTTGTAATCTTCTTATGTAAGTCCTTAGCCTCATCTCCCTCTGAAATAGGAACTTCTTCACTTATGCAAGTGACCAATCCATTCTCTTCTAGGATTAACCTAATCCACTTGATTTGAAGGAACTCGGTCTGGAGCTAGATTAGGGTTTGTCAGAGAAACCCTAAAAATTCAAAATTTGAATTTCAAACTTCTGAAAGAATAGAAAGATGTGCCTTTCTGAGCTGGTTAAGCTGGTATACTCAGAATTTGAAAACTGCAAAGTTTCACTCCTCAAATTTTCCTTTGACACTTTCGAATTCACTAGACATGACTCTGAACTAGGGTTTGATAAAGCCCACCCTTCTGCCCAATCAAAAGGTTCAATCCAAATCTCTAAGCTTCTCATTTTCTGAGGAGCTTCCAGCCGTGGTCACAGATTTCAAAATTTTCAATTTTTGCAGAAGCCCTAATTTTCCACATTTCCAATCAAAGTCCCGAACTAGGGTCTGATCAAGCCTGGACTTCTGTCAAAACAAAAATTCTAATATTGGTCTCTAAATTTCAATTTTTATGAGTAGCATTCAGCCGTAGTCTCTGATTACAAAAATTCCAACTTTCTCTAAAACCCTAAATTCCGGAAGCCATCAATGAAGGTGCTCAAAAATAATTCTGTTTTGACATAAATGTGTACCTGATTGTTTCTGGTGTAACTCCAAACTTTTTGATCCACAGGGTCTGAAACATTTTCTTGTGATATCCAAAATTGTTATATTTCCAACCCCAAAGGTCTGACCTCAAATGGATTCTCTGAGAGAGAGTTATGCCAAGTGTCGCAACGTGACCTGTTTATGGGATAAAACATGAGAGCAAACTTGTACGGCGTTCCACGTGTCACTTGTTCAGTTTCGGCCTTTGAAAAAGTTATCTGAGAAATTATAGTCCGTTCACTACCTGTCACTTTTTATGAAATTTCATTTGGAGATTCCTAGCCCAAGTTATGACCTTTTTTTCAAGGTCATCTATTTATGACTCAGATCTGGAAGAGGCAGAAACCCTATATTGTACAGATCATAAAACACAAAGTACAATGAATTATAAGTTTTCCTTTGGACACAAGGTACATACGGATCTGATCTTCAACCTGTAGAAGTTTCAGATCTGCAAACGTTTCCAAAATGGATTTATATAGAAAGTGCTATGACGATTGGTTTTTACTATATCAATCCCAAGCATCGCAAGTGCAACAAGTGTCATACATGCCATACCATGCCTTCTTTCAACATGGCTCTGATACCATGTTAATTTTTAAGAATTTACTTCAACCTGATCTAGGATCTTAACTGAGAGAACATCTATAGCATATCGATCATGGATACAATAATGCAAGCACACAAGAGACACAGAGTTTACTTGGAGAAAACCATGAAGGTGAAAAACCCCAATAACTTCCTCAGAGATAGATAGAGCAATGATACAATCCATGCATAAGAGATAGACATATTCTAGCAGTAGCTTCTCCTCCTCCACAAGTGCACCACTCTCCCAAGAGTGTGAGAGAAAATAGAATGATGAGATAGAGTGCCTCCTGCACTCTATTTATACTTGACTTGACTTGCCTAATAACCTTTACTAGGTCGGCCTTAACTTAACCACATAACATAATGTTGACTTGGCCGACACCCATATGGGGTGGTGTAATAACCCTTTGACCCACATGGCCGACCCCCAATAGGGTGGTCTAATAACCCTTCGACCCACATGACTTATACAGGACCGACCCCAACAAGGTGGTCTAATAACCCATCAATTATAAGTTACGACACTTACAATATAAATGACGTCACTTCCGTATAGAGTAATAATAGCATCTCTATAGGAATACAAACACTTCTGTATAGAGGAATAATACCATCTCTATAGGAGTACAATATACATATATGAAATACATTCCGAAGTTACATATACATCAACAGGGTTTTCCTAAACCAATAAAAAAAATCTATTGTTTCTTTGACATATTTTTAACGATGATGCCAAAAATGACATGTAAATTAATCACTCAATTAATATTTTTACATGTGGCAAATGTCCATGGGAATTAGAGATGTAGAGACCATTTTTTTTCAGGTTCTGGGTGAAAAATAACTATCATGCTTGATAGCATATAGTAGTAATTATAGTTCTCTATATAGTAGTCAAATATAAAAAATCTGAGAGGGTACTCACAAGAACGAAAATTATCATAAATGTTGACGCAAGTCACCTTACTAGAATACTTTCTTGCTTAACAATATACACGACACAAACAAGGTGAAAACAGGATGCCAGAAGTGGCTTTATATTACCTCTCTGAATTTGGTTATAATGCGGAATAACTGTAAACAAATAACTAACTATAGTTGGCCTCAGCCATTACAACTTAGAAGTAACTGTGGTGTGTTCTCCCTATGTGTCGACCTCACCCTCTCCTAGTTCAACACTGAACACTGAGCTATGGCTCGATTTCAACCTTCTTCTGCGAGGAGTGTGACTCTTCACAACTTCTCTCTAATCTGTTCTCTCTCCTCCCTGTGATCCAAGACGCTTCCCGTCTTCTACCCGTTGCTGTCGCTATTCCCGAGACTACTTCAATTCCCGAGACACGCATCCACCTGTTCTCTCATTCTCCCAAATCCTTCGAACTTGCACTATCATCTCTTAGCTGTGCTGCATAGCCTCTGTCCGTGACATCACCTGTCACGTCAGTCACCAACTTGCAATAACTGTATTAACTTCCTTAGCATCCCCGAACAACTACCAAGTACAATCCCTTGACTTTCTGTCCTTCCGACCCTGCTACAGTAGTTGGTCACATCTCGACCTCCCTATAGACTTGTTTCTCATATTCTACGGTTTGCTAGTCCCCCCCTTCCTCTGCGCTTAGCTCTACCAAACCTGTTGTGCCATGGTTCCACCACTCTTCGACTACTTGACATCCTACTCCACTTGTCGTCTATCGACTAATTCCTATCGATTCTCGACCCTTCTCAAGGCCTACTGCATTGCCCCAATCGGTCACACCCTAATTGCTTCTGCTTGACTTGTTGACTTCAACAAGTCAACCTGCTCTTTGCACCAGTGGTCATCAGCACTCCCGCTGATCGTCTCCTTCCAGTCGATCATCTTCGACTAATCTGCCTAGGTCTCGATACTCCTGCATTAGACTCCCCAGGTGAAAAATAATTTGACTGCTCCGTGAGTCTCCTAAACTCCTCTTCGGAAATCCACTTCGCTTCTTGCAACTCACCATTTTTCCATCGCACTAAGTATTCCTTCATTGGCGTTCTACAGGTACGCCCTACTTCGCATTCTTCGATTACTTCTGCAAACTCATCTTTATGTTGGTTTGGAATCTACTTGGTCCAGTCGATGTTTATCACTTCTTTCCTTCTACTGCTTGACCCTTCCTCAAATTTGTACAAGTCTGAGACATTGAATAAGCGTTGTCCAAAATTTTCTTCAAAATCCTGCATGGTCCTATCTTTCTCAGCTTCAGCATGTTGTATGTTCCTATCGGATATCTCTCCTTCCGTATGTATGCATAGACTAAGTCCCCTTCCTGGAACGATTGTAGTCTCTTTCTCTTGTCTTCCCTCAACTTATATGCCGCGTTACTCTTCTCTACATGCTTTCTCACATTTTCATGGAATTCGTGCATATGCTCTGCGAACGATTCTGCATCCGCACTCTTCCTGGTTTCCGTCAGCAACTCGACCAAATCCATCACTCCGTGTGGGATTCTTCCTTGAACAATCTCGAATGGGCTCAAACCCGTCATCCGATTCACAGAATTGTTATACGCGAACTCCGCCTGTGCCAACACACTTTCCCACTGCTTGGGTCTGTCAGTAGATAGACATATTAGAAGGTTTCCCAAACTCCTATTGACCACCTTGGTCTATCCATCCATCTGTGGATGATGCGCCGAGCTGAAGTACAACTCCATGTCCAGTTTCTTCCATAGGGTTCTCAAGAAATGCCCCATGAATTTTGTATCTCGATCTGACGTGATACTCTTCGGTAACCCATGCAACCTGACTATCTCCTTGAAGAATAGTACAACAATCCCTGTGGCTTCACTCGTCTTCTTACATGGTATGAAGTGTGCAATCTTCAAAAATCTATCGACTACAACAAATATTGAGTCTCTTCCCTGGTAAGTATTTGGTAATCCTAACACAAAATCCATGCTAAGATGCTCCCAAGGGTTATTTGGTACCAGAAATGGTGTATACAACCCCGTGTTCTGACTCCTTCCTTTTTCCAACTGATAAACTTGACACTGTCGAACCCATTTTCCGACATCTATCAACATCCTTGGCCAGAAATACTTCTTGCCAACCAATGCTTTGGTCTTGTCGATGCAAAAATGTCTTGCTAATCCGCCATTATGAAACTCTCGGATTAGGTTCTCCCTTATTGATCCTTTGGGAATACACAACTGACTTCCCCTGAGAAGATTGCCTTCTTGGATGAAGTAAGTCAAATATCGAGTTCTGTCTACACTCCAAGGTTCACGGCAAGCCTTCCACGATTTCGCAAAATCCTCATCGGTCTCACATTCCATTTTTATCGACTCTATCCTTGTTGCCTCAAATGTCGTCGTGCTCAATAGTGCAACTCTTCTGCTCAATGCATCAACAACTTTGTTTGACTTACCTGACCTATGTCACAACACGAATGTATATCTTTGAAGTAGCTCCAACCACTCCATGTATCTCTGGTCCAATTTTGACTGAGTGTTCAAATACCTCAGTGCTTGGTGATCTGTGTATAACACAAATTCCTTGGGCAACAGATAATGCCTCCACTTCTTCAATGCTTGAAAAATAGCATAAAATTCCTAGTCATAGAATGAATACTTCCGCTTCACTCCATTCAGTTTTTCACTAAAGAATGCAATTGGTCATCCTTCCTGGCTCAACAATGCCCCAATTGTCATCCCGCTCGCATCACAATCGACCTGGAAAACTTTGTCAAAGTCTGGGAGCACCAACACTAGACTCTCAGTGTCTTGTTCCTTCAACTCGTCAAAATATTTTTGGGCTTCTTCCATCCAGTTGAACTCACCCTTTCTCATGCGTTATGTCAGTGGTGCACAAATCCGACTGAATCCCCGAATGAACTTCCTGTAGAAACTAGCAAGTACATGGAAAATTCTCACTCCAGTCATACTTGTCAGTTCTGGCCAATCCACTATTGCCTTCACCTTCTCCGGATCCATCACCAATCCTTTACCTGAGATTACAAATCCCAAGTACACCAATTCCTTTTTCATGAAGAAACACTTTTGTAGATTTACCATCAGCTTCTCCTCCTGCAATTTATGCCATACTTGTCGAACATGTTCCAAGTATTCTGCCTTGGTTTGACTGAAAATCAGAATGTCATCTAAATAGACTACGACAAACTTTCCTAGAAACGGTTTCAACACTTCATTCATCAATCTCATGAATGTGCTGGGTGCATTATTCAACCCAAATGGCATGACTAACCACTTGTATAACCCTTCTTTTGTTTTGAATGCGATCTTCCATTCATCTCCTTCTCTGACCCTAATCTCGTGATATCCACTCTTTAGGTCTATTTTGGTGAAGTATGTTTCTCCACTCAGGCAATCCATCAAGTCATCCATCCTCGGCAATGGAAACCGACACTTGATCGTGATCCTGTTGATGGCTCTAGAGTCGGTACACATTTTCCATTCCCCACCCTTCTTCAGTGTCAATACCACTGGTACTACACACGGAGTTAGACATTCTCTAATTAACCCTTTGTCCAACAACTCTTGGACCTATCGGTTTAGTTCATTTCCCTCTGTCGGACTCATCCTATATGGTGCTTTGTTTGGAAGACTCGACCCTAGAATTAAGTCAATCTAATGGGATATGCTCTGGCTTGGCAGCAATCCCATCGATTTCTTATCAGCCATTATGTCCCTGAATTCTTTGAGCAACTCCTCAATCTCGACCGGAATGTTCTCCTCCCTGGTCGTTCCTTCAACATATGGTCCTTTCGAAATGATTGCAAAACATCCCAACTGCTTCTCCTCTTTTGCGAGGAATTCCTTCACGGTGCTCATCAACACTCGCTTTTCCCAAAGGTTGCTCTCACCAGCCATGCTGTCGGCTTGCTTTTCCAGCCTTGGCTTTAGAGTCCTTTTCACTCCATCCTTCCACACTGTGACTGTGTTGGCTCGACCATCGTAGATAATTTTCCGATCATATTGCCATGGCCTTCCTAATAACAGATGGCATGCATCCATGGCAACTACATCACACAGTACACTGTCCTCCAACCCCTCAATTCTGAAGTTGATCAGGCATTGTCTGGTTACCCTGACATGGTGTCCTTTTTGCAGCCATAAGATCTTGTAGGGGTGTGGGTGTTCTCGAAACTTCAACCCTACCTTGTTGATGACTTCTGTCAGCACAAGATTCTCCATGCTTCCACCATCAATGATGGTTTTGCAATGCCATGCCCCGATCCGCACCTTCGTTCGAAATATCGCCTTCCATTGTGTCGGTTCCACTGGTTCACGTTGATCTTCCTGGATCAAGGCTCTCTGAACCGCCAAATTTTGGTTCTCCTTCTTCTCACCTCCACTACTGTCAGATGTCGGTTCTTCCCTCTCATCGACTTGCTCATCCTTTCGACGTCTGGGTTTTGATCCCTCTGCAGCATGTAAGTTTTTTGGGCACTCACATGCCTTGTGTCCCATTCCTCGACACTTGTAATAGACTATGGCTGGTCTATTAGCTCCTTTCTTGTCTGATGGACCACTTCGACCATACGCATCTCGACTGCGATTCTCATGACCATCGTGTTAGTTTTCTTGCGTCTTTCCTATCGATGTCCCTCCTGTGTGTCGGCTATCTTCGACACCTTCCTTCCTGTACCCGCTACTTTGGCCTTTCACGGAGACAGTTTTTGCACCCTGACCAGTCATCCTTCCCCTGGTCGCTGTGGATTTCCTCGACAATTTCTCTTCTGCCTTCAGAGCTAACGGGTAGGCTTTGCCGATTGCTCTGAATCTTGACATGCTCAGCTCGTCCTAAATAGCATATTTAAAGTCGTTCATGTACATAGCGATAGCTTCTTCTCCTTCATCAATTTGTCTTAACTGAATCGACAATCGGTAGAACTCCTCCGTGTACTCTTTCACAGTCATTTCTTTCTGTGGAAAGTTCTGTAACTTCCTGAACAAGGAAATCACATAGTCACTTGGCAAGAACTTTCCCTTCAACTTGGCAACCATTCTATCCCAAGACTTGATTTTCTCCTTGCCTTTCTTGAGTCTGTAATCCTGTACATTGTCCCACCACAATGAGGCATGACCCTTCAACCTCATACATGCAATCTTCACCCACTTAGGGTCCTCAGTCTGCTCTATGTCGAAGTATTTTTCCATCTCTCTGAACCAGTCGATTAATTCTTTTGGGTCCAGGCTTCCTGAGTACGTACGCATGTCTATCTTCGCCTGACCTCTCATATCTGTTAGAAGCTTAATGAGTCTTTCTTCAGGTTTTTCTACGACAGCTTCCTGAGCTTCCACTTCCTCGACTTCCTCGTCGCTGTGGTCTAGTGCATCAAGAATACAACCACGCCTCTGGCTTTCTTTGATCACTGCGACTTTGCTTGTCCAAGTGCGCATCGTTCTGTCCCATTCGTCAAACATCTCGCGATACACCGTGATGGCTGTTGTGCCACGCATCCTTCGTCCTCGGACATTAACGCCTCTGTGAGCCATTTTCCAACCTTCACTGAAAAATCTCACGCATCCAACTGCAACCGGGCTTCTTTTCGGGATATGATACCAATGTCCGCAAGTCACCTTACTAGAATACTTTCTTGCTTAACAATACACACAACACAAACTAGGTGAAACCAGGATGCCAGAAGTGGCTTCATATTACTTCTTTGAATTCGGTTACAATGCGGAATAACTGTAAACAAATAACTAACTACAGTCGGCCTCAGCCGTTACAACTTAGAAGTAACTGTGGTGTGTTCTCCCTGTGTG
Source organism: Larix kaempferi (assembly GCA_027924585.1). NCBI lineage: Eukaryota > Viridiplantae > Streptophyta > Pinopsida > Pinales > Pinaceae > Larix > Larix kaempferi. The sequence continues at coordinate 6,013,171 of BSBM01001879.1, forward strand.
TCGACCTCATCCTCTCTTGGTTCAACAATGAACGCTAAGCTATGGCTAGATCTCAACCTTCTTCTGCGAGGAGTGTGACTCACAAATTATATCCACTCTATTCTCTCTCCTCCCTGTGATCCAAGACTCCTCTCGTCTTCTACCCCCTACTGCCGTTGTTCTCGAGACTGCTGCAATTCCCGAGACATGCATCCACCTGTTCTCTGATTCTCCCAAATCCTTCAAAATTGAATTGTCAGCTCTTAGCCGTGCTGCACATCCTCTGTCCGTGACATCACCTGTCATGTCCGTCACCAACTTGCAATAACTGTATTAACTTCCTTAGAATCCCCAAACGGCTACCATGTATAGTTCCTTTACTTTCTGTCCTTCCAACCCTGCTACAATAGTCGATCACATCTCGACATCCTTGTCAACTTGTTTCTCATCTTCTGCAGTTCGCCAGTCCTCCCATTCCTCCATGCTTTGCTCCGCCAAACCTGTCGTGCTGTGGTTCGACCACTCATCAACTACCCGCCAAACCTACTCCACTTGTCGTCTATCGACTAATTCCTTTCGATTATCGACCCTTCTCAATGCCTACTGCGTTGCCCCAGTCGGTCGCACCCCGACTGCTTCTGCTCAACTTGTTGACTTCAACAAGTCAACCTGCTCTCTGCACCAGTGGTCATTGGCACTCCCACTGGTGAGCTCCTTCTAGTCGATCATCTTCGACTGATCTTCCTAGGTCTCGATGTTCCTGCATCAAATGTTATCCTTGAAAGTAAATAAATCTAAAGAATGTTATTATGGAGGTATTCCATTCTCCACTAATTTTTAACCTCCATGATAAACTAGGCTCCTTGAGATGTTTCCATGTTTTCCCCTCAAGATGTAGTAAATAGAGACATAACTCATAGAGATATATAATAATATGGTGTCATCATATAGGGTGATAAAATTGTAGTTCTACCTTTTACATTTTCCTAAAGTCCAGTTGATGATGAACTAGGAGTCACCAAAAATTTGGAGAGATGGGTCCACATCCTCTAGAGAATAATAAAATTAGTTTTTGGGCCATAGTTTTGCAATATTTTGAACCTTCTCCAATACTAGATTTAAATTATAGGGAACATGTGATTGATATGCAAATAATACAACCAACACCTACAATATTATCCCCCACAAACATACACCATAAAATTAATCCTAGGGCTTACTCATAACAATACTTTTTTCCATTTGTTATCTTGGCATTTTTATTGTGACCTATAAATTGCATTTCTTTACTATATTTAAAATTTGAATGGCTACAACAAATACAAGTGATAACTTATTCTCAAAAAATGCAACATCACCTCCCAACTAGAACCCCCATCCAACAATAAGAGGGGAAGTAGATAAAACCTAAGTCTTTGAATTGTCACACTAGTTTTTATGACCATTCTTAATCATGTCACCCTTCCATATACCATTTAGACCTATTAACACTGCAATATCATCTCAAAATTTCCTAACAAATGGGAATGGCATTACAAAGTGGAAAATCGATTCATCTTGACAATGACATAAATTACACATTACAAGAACTACAAAAGGCCTCCTTTGGAGAATGCCCCATGTCAAAACATTTTTATTTAAGAGTAGCCACATCAATATGTGGGTCTTATATGTGCATCTCAAACACCATATTTTCCTCACCACTAGTTTGGTGGGTCCAAATCCTCTTCACCAATCATATAGAATACCTAATTTTGGGGACATATTCATCGTAAGGTAACTTTAACGAAAGGACCGAGTCTTCTTCATCCTCGATCATAATGTTGAAAGTTGAAAATTGGATGGTGAAATAGTACTGATATTTACAATATTCCTCATTAAATCATAAAAGAGTAGTTGACAACTAGGCCTTGTGACAAATGGATGAATTTTTATTGTCTTTTTCCTAATCTAGATACTGAAACCCCCTTTCTTAAAAATGTAGATTCAAATGAGGTAAGAAAAAATAATTGTTACATCTAATCCATGGATCCAATCCAATTTGGAAATGCAACCCATTAACGACCTTCCAACATAACTAATTTCTAATTAGTGGAAGGGAATTTAGTATAACCTTCCGAAGTGAAGAAATATTTTGAGAAGAAGTATTTGAATGACAAAGCTAATCGTCTATCAATTCTAGAAAAAAAAAATTCTTTGAATAACCCAAGCCCATATCGCATTTAATTTTATAAATCACTATATGATTGTTACATTGTAATTTTCCACCCTGTGAGCATCAACATTATTTGGCCTGTAGGATCAATTTCAGTGACTCAAATCCACTTATATCCTTCAGAGATACCAGTTTGCCCTATTTTTATTCCTACCCACATGTTGCATCACTATAGCATGCGTACCCGCGATTTGCATCACTATAGCCCTCGAGTATCAAGTAAAATGGTAAAAACCACTATTAATTACTTTTTACTCCCAAAAAGCAGTCATTGGGTGACCTTTGGCTATCCATCTGCCCAAGCAACGTCTCGATGTGTCCTTTCACCTACCTTTGAGAGGACTATATATTGATCACATATGGCTTATGGACAGGAGGAAGAAGAGAATAGTAAAGGAACTCTAGTGGATTTTTTCCCTATCTTGAGTCTTCACTGATTGATCCTTGTAGTTGTGGACCATTTATGTTCACCTTCCAAACTCCTTTCTAGTTTGAGTTTTCCATTCATGGAGGATTGAAGTGGTGGAGGCACAAGTGGATTGATCTAGATCTTGGTTCAGATTGGATGCCGGCAAGAGGTCGTATCACTTTGTACTTCTTCTTGTTCATTAATAGAAATGCTCATATTCTCATCCATTCATGGTGTGAATGTTGTTTATTATACATTGGGTTACATTTGCTTATGGTACTGTGGACCATTGTTATTGATAATGTTAATGTCAATTATATATTATTTGTACTTGTTGGATATTGGCTGTCAAGACTAATTTGCAGATTAGAAGTGCACGGATTGAAAGCTCCAACGGGGATCTACATCAAACGTTTGGATCAAGGTTGGTTACATTTATCCATTATCTTAACATTGTCATTTATAATAGCATTGCTTTGAGAATTGAGTAGATTTCTGGTAGTCATCTGTCTGTTGTGGTATTCCCAAGCCATAGTGAATTTTCTTCAATACAGAAATGGCGACTTCGCTGGGGAAAACATCCATGTTTGGGAATTTTTTTGAGCATTAGTCCATAATTAGAGTTGTTGTTTATCGAAGCTCTGTGTCATTGATTGGCTGTTAAGATACACTGTAGAAAACTTGCTTTTTATGAGCCCTTGGACTCTTTATTTGCCCATTTTCCTTTCCTCACCCGTGGGCTAGCTGAGCTCAGCTCGCGTATACCCGCCTCTGTTTACACTACTGCTCGCGGGTACCCGCAGGTATTCCTTCGACAGTAGCGTGTAACTCCGACTTTTGTTGGTTTATGGCTATTGGTTGTTTTTGGGTTGGCTTTGTTGGTTCCTGAGTCTTTGTTGGCCTCTTTCTTGACTGTTTCATGCCTTGGATGTGACCAGATATCTTCATTTCTCTTGGTTGAGCCTTCTTGGTTTTTTACCAAACTTTGGATTTAGCCTCTTGGTTTTTTCTTTTTGAGCTCTTTCCTTTGGCTGAGTCTTGCGGTTTAGGATCTGTGGGGTTGTCATAGTGATCTTCTCGGCACTTCAGTGATTGAATAGTAGGATTTTGCTTGCATTTTTTCATTCCATTTATATTGAAAAAATACAAAAATATACATTTAGTTTTTTACATTTTCCTTCTTGTTTATAAGTGAAAATACAAAAATATTTTACTTTCATGTACTGCATCTTGCATTGAGTGCTTGTTTCCTTCATTTAGGTTCTTCTTGTGCATCAAAAAGATAAAAGATTGCTTCTTTACTTCGGAATTGTTGGTTGATTTGCATATTAGTGACATTGTTTTATTGGATAGATGAGTCTAGGATTCGACGATATTGCATACTATTGAGTCTACATATCACTAGTTTCATGATCATATCCCTTGAGTAATCACAACCACTAAAATTAATGCTTAATATTAAAATTGATTAGACTGATTTTATTTATAGGGTACACCAACTAGCATAGGTTTAGAGTCTTGGAATAGATCATTGTGAGTTAACAATCCAAGACTACTAGACGAAACATTACATGTCTGACCAGCAAGTGGAGGAATCCATGGTATAGATTGGTGTTCTCAGGAAGCTCTACTCAATACAGAGTTAAGCACAAGGTCATGGGAGGTTGGTTGAGGAGATATCCCTCTGATACTGGATGAACATGGGAGATATATCCAGGATTTGTTCGTATCTGGGGGTACTGGAGGTTCGTCCTCTTGTGCTTCGGGATTAGCTAACCTTTCCATACGATGGGTCCCACCTACGACTGTCCCCCTGAGCATTGGTTATATTGCGGTGAACATAGTTTCCTTACCTAGGTACCCCACAGGGTACTTACAGTGGTTATGCGGTTTGTGTCCTGAGTCAGATAGGGATTGGACAACACAGTTGTGATCGTGTAATGGACTTGACCCTGTTGACACAGTGAAGCCTGGGTGTCTCTATAACTGATTCTGTTACCTCCGGCTATAGTTTGGGAGTCTCAAGCCTTTCCTAGGAGAGACATACCGGCTCTAGTGTAGGGATCTCATTTAGCCACTCTGCCTGTCTGCTCTTGGCTATAGTTTCTCTACGTGTGCTTTTGATTTACTTTTTTTTGATCGATAGTTGGCCTTTAGGGGACGTTGTGACTCCCTCTGGAGATATCGTGGCGTGGCGCCCTACTCTCCACCGGTCCCGTCGTTTGGCTGGTTTAAAGCCACTTGAGGTTACACACCGTATTGCTAGAGGACGCTGAAGGGATCCCTCTAAGTCTTCGGATTCTTACGTGACTTACATTGAAGATTACATGGCTGCACATCCCAATATTGGGGAAAACCCTTCGACTCCTTCAGGTAGAGTTGAACATACTTCCGATCCCCATACTCCTCATGAGGATTGGGGGGGTGATCCACCTTAGACTCAACCTGATTTTATTTGGCTTAATCCACTTGACAGGGATCCGTTTGATCCTTCGAATATGGATAATTATCTTTACGGAATGCCCAACTTACCCGAGGATGAAGAACAGGATGAGTTTTTCGTTCCTTCATTTCCATGCAATTATAGATATGGTATGTTTGAGACTCATGATGATATTGGCCCTAAGATCAATCCCACCGCACTCTCTTTTGGTATTCCTAGTCATAGTATTGTCGAACCTTCCACTATGGTTGGTAGTCACGCTGGCACTAGTCAAAGTGTTAGTCATACTATACCCACTGGGCGCACTACCCTCGTTGGGGGCACTACGTTGTCCACCCACACACATAGTATGGGGACTGGTCATGTTCCTCCTAACAATGCTAATGTTGGAAGACGACCACCTCCTAGGATTACCCAACCTAACCGGAATGTTGTTCGAAACACGACTCAACATCCACCACCTAATACACGTGTCGCTACTCGTCAACCCAGGGTTACTTTTGTGAATGATATCGTTCCTCCAAACCACGGGGGTGGACATATACTGCATACTTTTTTGTCCACTACCGCCACTAATAATGCTAATGTGGGGGGTGAGAATATTTCCTATCCACATGGACATCACACCACCAACCCTGCTACTATTCACACCAATGTTGGGGCTGGGAATACTTCTCATGCTTTTGGTCACCACACGACTGCTCAAGCTAATCCTAATGCTGGGGGTGGGAACATAACATACCATTACGGTCATTAAAACACGGTTCCTGCTATGAATAGTACATATATGCCCCATACTCATGGTGGAAACCCTTACTACAACACAGTTGGTGCTGGACACCAATATCACCCACCACCCCAATATGGTGCCCAAAACACGCATATACCTGCTTACTCTCAAATGGGTCAGCCAGGAGGAGGTTATCAATCCTATGGCCATGGGAAAGCTTATGGATCGTCAGGTCCTCATTATCAACAGTTTAATCCTCATGGTCAAGTTTTTGGTCCATCTTATAACACAGTCCAATTTAACCAACCTTTTATGGGGGCTTATAATCAAGCTTTCCAGACTCAACTCCCATTCCTTGCACGCTTGAATCTACAGGATCTTTCGAAGTTCACAAATGATCTGGTGTGTCACGACTCTACTTGGCCCCCGGTCCCTACCAAGCTTCCTTCAGACATTCCAAAGTTTGAAGGGAAAAGTGGTGAGGACCCGGGAGATCATGTCATGATGTTTCACCTTTGGTACTCCTCCAACTCTTTGAATCATGATTCCATTAGATTACGACTATTTCAACGCACCCTCATGGGGGCAGTCGCGAAGTGGTATGTGGAGTTTCCTGGAAACACCTATAGGGGATTCAACAAGATTGATTTGGTTTTCTTAGACCATTTCTAGTTACCGGTTCGTTATGATATTGGTACTGAGTTGTTGTCCACCTTCCGTCAGAATAAGGCCACACATATTTCTGACCACGTTCAAGAGTGGCGTCGGTGGAAGAGATTAGTGAAAGCCAACATCCCTCCAGAGTTCCTGTTGGAATGGTTCCTTAAGTCTTTACTTCCATACATTGCTAAGGATGTTTCGATGTCCAGCATTGTGACTGAGGAACAAGCTCTCTTGAAACTCCAGCAGTTAGATCTACTTTATTCTCAGTTTGGCATTTTGTATGACATTATTCTTGATGCACCGAGAACAAGACATGAGCCCATGTCAGTTCCTGGACCACATGCTGATGGCATCGTGGGGTCCACATGCACTCGCCCTGTAGACTTGGTATCTAATCAAATGCAAAATTTGCCGCTCAACTAGTCTGCTCCCGGACAAGTTCACACCTTGTCCACTTCCACTCTGTCGTCTGATGTACACAATGTGCAATCAACAAAACCGTCGGGTAACTAGTAACCTGGTGGTAAGAAAAAGGGGAGAAATAATCATAGGCATGGAAACAATGGAAGTAACAACAATAGCAATCATAATACTCCTCGTAAAGAGAATGCCAACCCTCCTCGGGAAGGCGGTAATGCTGGAGAGGATCATAAACCTAGGCGTAAGGTGAAATTCCATTGCAAGCTTAGTAGGGAGGATCATCTTACTCACTTATGTCCTCGAATTGAAGAAGCATAGAAGCATTTGGCACAGAGCCCAGCTGTGTTGAAGGATCCTCTTCCTCATCATCAAAACATGGCTTCACATGCTCCCACCACTGGTTATGGTACTAATGAAACAGAAACGTATTCTTTTAATACTAGTGGTTATGGATGTGTGAATATGATTCAGTCAGAGGTTTGTGTTGCTACTCGTCAACGTGATTATGGTGCACCACAACCTAATTTGGGGAGTGAGCCTCCCCCTCCTCCTAACAATTTTTTGAATATCGAGAAGCCTTCCATTATGTCACGGATACCGAAAGGTGTTCTCAAGCACTCCATGCATAATCCTAATGCTTGAGCTGCCCAGAACTACTCCATCGTAGAAGATTTCGGCCAAACTCCGTGTGCAATGTCGGCTCTTGAAGTTTTGCAAGCCTGTCCTTCTCAGAAGCATGCCCTTTTGAGTGCGTTAGGAGTTCAGGATGGGGGAAATCCTAGTGTTATCAAGTTCGATACTACTGATGTCCAGCCTCGCTTACCTTACCACGTGTATTTTCAAATCCAGGTGGTTTTCTTAAGAGCTTCGTCAAACGTACTATGGTTGATGAAGGTGCCTCCATGTGAGTAATGTCGTTAGCTTGTTGGAAATCTCTTGCCTCTCCTCCTCTACTTGCATTTATAAATACACTCACTGCATTCGATGGCAGATCTTTTACGCCGCATGGAATTATCCGTTCCCTTATTGTCTCCTTGGGAGGTAAGTCTGTGCCTATTGAAGTCGAAGTGGTTGATGCGCCCATCGACTACAACCTTTTACTGGGTCAGAACTGGATGTATGGTATGAAGGCTGTCGCGTCTACTATATTTAGAGTCATCTACTTTCCCCATGAAGGAAAGATTGTGATGATCAATCAGCTAGATTATGTTGGCACTCCTTCCATAGCATCCACGGGATCCTTAGTCCCACAAGTTTCTAATTCTCAGCCGACAACTGGGAACATAGGTGTTTGAATGTACCCCTCATTGATGGGAACTTTTAACCATTCTGCACCTGTGAATTTTATTGGAACCATTACCGACAATGCGTCTCCTCCTTCGAATAATATGTTATTCTAGACCTCCTATTTAGATGATCCATGGACTTTACCATCCACGAGTTCCACATCTGGATACATTGCGCATGTCAGGATGTCTATGCCTTTATTTGTAGCAGAGCTCGCTTACGATCATATCCAACAAACCATTGTAGATTCGGATCTCTCTTCTTCCTAGACAGTTGAAGAAGATCCCGTTACGGTGCCAGTTTGGGCAGCCAACTCATCTTGTTCCCACGATTGCCTTGATGGTACTCTACATTTGGATGAATATTTTATCAATTCCATGCATGGTAATGACGAGCCGTGGGGGGATCTTTATCGTAGATCTCATTCCCCTCCTACTCTTGATCTTATTGAACAAGATGAGTCTATAATCAACTTTCCATCCATTAGAATTTGGATCCATTCACAGTCTCGTCCAGCCCTGATTTGACGTTTGAGGCTAATGAGTCTTTGAGCTCACCTATAGATCTGCAAATCGGTGCTCCTGAAGAGTTTGATTCTATTTCTAGAATTTCCAACTCCCATGATGATGAATTTTCTCTTGCAGATTCCTTCACATCCTTCAGCTTGGCTCTTCATTTTGAAGATGATCATTTTGATCCCTCGGGTATTGGTATTATGGAAACATTAGTGGTTAGCTCTACCTGCGTTATGTCTGAGGTTAACAATAGTAAAGTTGAAAATGTTTCTACCACAATGACTTGTATCAGATTTTTCTTTACGTACGTTTTAGAGATGATCTTGGTATTTATGTTTCTTGGAGACGGGATTTTTAGCTGGACTTATACTTGTTTACTGGTCCTTTTTGACATTTGTTTCGTTCATGGAAGGGATATTTGGAACCTGGCATATAGGCTTAGGCCTCCCCATTGTTATGATGCATTTGAATTTATTACTATCTGAATTCGCAGACACCCCTTGAGTGTCCTTATGTTCCTTGCATTATGCATAGCTTTGTTCCATGTGCTTGGAACTAGTCTCGCATGTCCCTGACACTTGTCTTCCCCCATTATGAGCATTCTTCCATATCTCCTTTGAGCTCATTAAAAACAATAAGGACGTCACGAGTTTACTTTTTCAGGCTCGTTTAACCTTTACGGAAAAGATTTTTATAAAGTCTTTTTTAATCCCTTGTTAGACTTTTTCAAAATCAAACAAGATTACCGAGTACGCTTGTCATTTCAGACTCGTTAAAGGATTTGAAGTGACATTCACTTAGGTATAAGTTTACCCCTTTTCCGGACCTTTGTGGATTAATTACGAAAAAGGTATACTCTAGTCATACATGACAAGAAGAGTTCTTCTCTCATTGTTTTACACTTTTTTGAGTGAGGAGACTAACTTTACGAAAAAGGACTTTCCTTTTATGTCATGTTGTGATTGCATTGCATCATCCTGCTTTCCTCTTGAGCCTTGTGCCGGCTCCCGCTTACTCAGTTGTTAGCCTAGTGCCTGAGCACTTTTCCCTGTCGAGACCTAAAAAGCTTATATTTTCCCTTCACAATTTGGTGACCTTTTGACCCTGAGGGAACATACCCCCGAGTGTCCACATCCTACACGCATCTCCTTGCATTGAGCATAGGTATGTTCAACTAATTGGGACTAGTCTGCTAGCTATTTGACACTCGTTCCCTCACCTATTGTACTATAAGCAATTTTATTTTTTTTCAAGCTTTTCCCAAATATGAAAAAGACCAAAAGAATCAAATATTCCAAAAAGCTGGACGGGATTATGGTCACTATTTCTTGTTGGCAGCTATTGTGTCACCTTTGAATAGAGCATTCATTCCACTCCGTACATTATATGTCAGGACTATAGTTGGGCCTTAGGAGCTGTACTTATTTCTCAGTTTTCTCCACCGATTGGTTAAGCTTCCAGTCATTATGGAGCCCTCTGTAATGCCTCATGCATTGCACAGTTTATGTCGAGTCTATGCTACCTGATTCTATCCATCTGCTCATGCTCTTGTTCAAAGGAAGTCCTGAACCAGTGATGGTCACTCCTCATATCTCTTGACTATTGCATGTCGGCCATCCTTATTGAGTCAGTCTGTTTCACCTAAGATCTTCCAAATCTTTCATCATTGCTGATACCTCTTGCTGGTTGATGGGGGATGCCTTAATGCCCTCTTTCCAGTGAGTCTCGTTCCATTGACTTCAACTTATTTATTTTGGGACTTGAGGCTTGCAGTCATTAGTGGCAGGTTCTCTCGCCATTGACAGTTTTGGGAATACATCAATGTACCCTGATTGATGGATTCATCCTAGTGTTCAACTTCAACCCATTTATTCACTCTGATGATTGTGCTCTATGCCTTGATGCCCATTTTCATTATTGGTGGGTCATCTCACGTCTGTTAACAGTATACATCATTGACCGATAATCAAACAATGTCTCATCAGGTTCGACCCCAACTCCTTTATTCACTTGATGGGACTTGCACCATTGAAGACTTGTGTGGAAGACCCCAGACAATTGTGGCATTCAATATGCTACATATGACTTTGACTTTACATTTGAGATATCACCTCTCATATTTCAGCAGTTTGTACTTTTAGTTTGCACCAGTTGTCTTCTTTTCAGAAGAAGACCATATCTTACTGTAGAGGGATCATGGCTATGATCACTTATGACATGTATCCATTATATATTGCCTATTCATGGCCATTGTATCAAATTTTTGTACTATACCGACATATATTCAGAGATACTATTGTATTATGACGAGTGAGCTGCTCTTTCCACTTGTGTCTCCATCACTCCACTTCTGAGTTTTATAATGTATTTCGGCCATCGTAGCACTTTCAGTCTATGACCTCACACATTAGGTGGCATCTGTTACATCATAATTTTCCACCCTGTGAGCATCAACATTATTTGGCCTGTAGGATCCATTTCAATGACTCAGATCCACTTATATCCTTCAGAGATACCTGTTTACCCTATTTTTATTCCTACCCACACGTTGCATCACTATAGCATGCGTACCCACGAGTTGCATCACTATAGCCCACGGGTATCAAGTAAAATGGTAAAAACCACTCTTAATTACTTTTTACTCCCAAAAAGTGGTCATTGGGTGACCTTTGGCTTTCGATCTGCCCAAGTAACGTCTCGATGTGTCCTTTCACCTACCTTTGAGAGGACTATATATTGAGCACATATGGATTATGGACGGGAGGAATAAGAGAATAGTAAAGGAAATCTAGTGGATTTTTTCTCTATCTTGAGTTTGCACTCATTGATCCTTGTAGTTGTGGACCATTTATGTTCACCTTCCAAACTCCTTTCTAGTTTGAGTTTGCCATTCATGGAGGATTGAAGTGGTGGAGGCACAAGTGGATTGATCTAGATCTTAGTTTAGATTGGTTGTCGGCAAGAGGTCGTATCACTTTGTACTTCTTCTTGTTCATTAATAGAAATGCTCATATTCTTGTCCATTCATGGTGTGAATGTTGTTTATTATACATTGGGTTACATTTGCTTATGATACTATGGACCATTGTTATTAATAATGTTAATATCAATTATATATTATTTGTACTTGTTGGATATTGGTTGTTAAGACTAATTTGCAGATTACAAGTGCACGGATTGAAAGCTCCAATGGAGATCTACATCAAACGTTTGGATCGAGGTTGGTTCATTTCTCCATTATCTTAACATTGTCATTTATAATAGCATTGCTTTGAGAATTGAGTAGATTTCTGGTAGTCATCTGTCTATTGTGGTATTCCCAAGCCATAGTGAGTTTTCTCCAATGCAATGATCTTAGCTTCTAGAGATTTCAAGGAAAAGAAGATATTTTTTAATGCCTACCCCCTTGAGCTTTTGGAACAACAACTAGTTTCCTCTCATTGAGGGAAGACCCTAATAGTCCTGACTACTAGACATAATAGAATTTAATCATATTCTTATCATATTTTCAGGAATACATTTTGGAACCCATGTTATAATAGACCAAAAAATTGGTAGATCTTCCAAAATTGATTTTACTAGGACTAGTTTCCCCCCAAGATAGCCATCAATTGCAGTATGAATATACCTTATCTTCCAATTTCTTGATATGCTAGAGTTAATCATTCTTCTTGAAATTTAGAGGAAATATGAGGTATTTTACTCCATAACTAAGCTCTAATAAATGAAAACAAAAGATCGATTACAAGTAGATTCTTATCACAATCCTTGAACCCATGATGTAAAATTGAATAGTTTTTCAACATCAACCTATATACTTGTTATAGAAAAAAAGATTTCAATGAAATCCTTGATATTTTTTAGATCCTCTCTTTCATTTGAGATAAAGAGTAATATGTCATCTACAAAATATAAATGAGTTAAGGAACATGAATGTGCAATCACTAAAATGGAAAGAGCCTATCGCGAAGGTCATAGCGGAGGTTTTTAGTGTTACAAGATTGGAAAAAATTGTCAAAAATACCTCTTCTACAACCATTGCCAATGGTACCTGATGTTTTAATGGAGGTTATTACAAATATATTATATAACTAAAAGAATCAACGGCTAGAGGTTTTAGCGGATGTTTTTTTATATGTGCAATTTGTTGGAATACTGTGCACTGGTGCTTACATATATACAACCCACTGGTGATGAAACAATTGTACAATCCATGCCCATTTACTCAAATAGATAGAGAACTGGAGAGCACCACATTTTAACACCACATCGTTAATTACATATTGCTTATATGCATTGGTTCTTACTTACAAATGAACCACACCAATGTGACATTTTACATCACATGCATCAAATTTTTTAATTATTTTAAAACTTTTACAATGTTATTTAATTATAACAACACCGTGGTGCATTTCATAATAATAGACATCGATGCATACAAACTACTACAATGGCCCGATGCATTTCAACTATTAAAATTCCCTGGTGCAATATATTAAATAAAAATTGGTTAGGACTGGATCTTTAAATATCTCAGTGCAAATTGACAATTAAAATGCACTGGTGCGAATAACAATAAAAAAACATTGGTAAATGCAACTGAAATGTGAGCTTTTTTTAAAATTTAATGATGCGTTTCATTTACATTGGAGTACTGGGCCATATTAATTATTTAAACACACAGGCGTGACATAAAATACCAAAAGGACCATATATAATTAATTGAACAATGACTCCTGACATTCTAGTGATATATATATTATTCTTTTTTTATTTTTTTTATTCCATTATTCATTGGAAATTGAAATATTTTTGTTTTAATAGGACGATTCATTTCACTTTTAATTATTGTGTTTGTTTGGTTTAATTTTATTTTATTATAGGGTCTAGCATCTATTGCAATATTTAAGAGTCCATACATTTAATTACCAATATAATGTACCATTTCACATGTAGCATTTGACAATAACATTGGAGAATGCAATAGAATAAAAAAAATTATTTCATTATATATCAATAAGATGGCCTTTGCCATACAAAATAGGACAATATAGAAACATCAATAATCAACATGTCAACATGCATTTAATTGTAAACACTTATTGGTAACTCGTTGTCTTCCAATTTGGACACTATGCATAGCACATTATACAAAATGTCTAATTATCACAAACAATTATTTAAAAATTAATATACAAAATCTTGCATTAACATCAAAAATAAATATGGATCATCATTCTTTGCTATAACTATTGTTAGTGCTCGATCCACTTGTATCAGTTGGGTTATTTGGCTAAATGTTTTGTTGATTGGATTGATTTTTTCCACTTCTTCAACTTCCATCTGAAAACATAAAATAAATTGTACTGAGTGTATCTACATTGCTAGGAATAATCAAAATTAAAATAGATAATATGCATAAATGTAAATTGAAATTCGACATACCAAAGCAATGATTTCATCCTGAGTGTCACACATTCTTTCAAAACCATGCCTCATGCCATCTATCAACAACTGTTATGTTAGCTACACTCCATACTTTTTTCGTACATGTTTGATGCCCCGTAAGAAATCATTCATTTAACATTTATGATTTTTTTGTTCTATTACTTATAAAATGAGAGAACAAAAACAACATAGATACTTACAAAATCCATAGTTAATTTTTGATACACCAACATATACTCACAACCCTTGCTTAACAAAATATCAATCAATTCTCGAATGGATCCTCTTTGTATGTTAACACCTGTTTCAAGACATCCAAGGAAGGTCAGTGAAAAAAATATATATATAAACATCACAACCACTATGAAATCTTAATTTGATATGAGGAAAACACAAATACTCACAAAATTTGCTACCAACCCCTTTTATCCTTGTCATCATGTCTTGTGTGCTGAATCGGTTCCATTTTGTTTTATTTTCTACAACAAAACAATTGAGCACTGGTACAAAGTAATGATACCCACTTATGACACGTTAGTTGCAATGGCGTGCTGGAAAAACATAAATCTTATCACTAAAATGAATTATTAGAGGTACCTAAAAATATTTTTAGAATTAGGTGTAAAAAGATTAAACGTAGAAAAACAGATCACCTTCCGAAATATATAACTTTTATTTGTGTAAAAGTGGTATAACCGCCCAAAAATGTCATTATTTTAAGATCGGTACGTTATTTTTTCTCTAAACCATAATGCATATGTTTCTGTTGGTCCACCAGTTTGTTATGTAAATTGTCAACTTATGAGGAAACAAATATGTAGTGGCGTACGCAACAGATGAATGTTGTGCAAGGCTATTTTTCCAAAATTTTAAAAGTTAATTTTATATATTTTTTAAATTACAAAATTCAGTGAAGCCTTAAAACGACATTGTCAAGTGTTGGTCCACCATATCATGGTCTGAACATAATCAATTTTTATTTTTTTTAGCTTGTAGGAATTCTTGTACTCTTGTGCGGGTTCTTTTGCGTTCTCGAAATAGGTAATCCAATCCAAAGTTATAGGCCAAATAAACGACCTATGTTTTTTACAAATTTGACATGAGTGTAGTTAAAAATGAATTAAACATAGTTCAGCTTGTATTTTCTCTAGTAGTATCAATGGATAATTTGAATGCTCTTATGTCTCTCGGGATCCTCACACCCTTCATTTATATTTATTGGAGGGTTGATATGGAGATGGTATTGTGCAACAAGAGTATGTACATAGTCACAATGGGAAAGGAGGTCGATCCTCATGCAGTTGTTTAGAAGGTCAATTATGTAAACATATTAGATGAAGCATTTGGTTTCATGTGGATTCATATTTCCAGATATTTTCTCTTCCACCTTGATGGATTCAAGACTCCAAGAGAGGTTAGGTTGAATATTGAGACCCTCTTCGGCAAAAAAGATGAGCTAAGGGGCCATATTATGGAGAATGATTTAATTTTTCTTCATCCAACCAGTTTCGAAACCATACAACAATTCTTCTCTAAATTCAAATCCTTGGTCATGCAATGCAAACAACGTAGCATTGAGAAAAATGAGCAGCTGGTTTTATCCAGTCTAAGAAGGATTGGTCCAGAGTTTTCAATGTTTGTCTCTACCTTCCATCTCTCATCCAAGAACAAGACAAATTGATTCAGATGGGCGGCTTGGAGGCCTCCAAAAATCAAGCTCTTACGGATGGAGAGTCAAAAAGTGCGAATGGTAAAGGGAAAAACAAAGGTAAATAGAAGAAGCAATTTGAAGCCAAGAAAAATGCAAAGTCTAATCCATCGGAAGGAGCCTCCAGCACCAAGAAGGATAAGCAAAATAAATTTGAGAAATCCAAGTGTACATACTGCAAGGAAGGTAACCATCCTAAGAGCTCTTGTATGAATAATACCATAGATAAAATGGAAAAAATGCTTGAACATCATAGCATTTTCATCTTAGAAGATGCAAGGAAGACTAGTCCAGGAAGCAATTCAGAAGATCATGAGAGATGCCATGCATTGAAGGCTAGATTCTCACAATCCCAAGCCTTCCTTATTGATTCTGAAGCCTCCAACCACATGGTTTCCTCTAAAGAGCCATTTTATCCTCTAGATCTCACCGATGGTCCTATCATTTACATGGGAGATGATTCTAAAATATTTGCAGAAGGGAAGGGAACAATACAACTTGAGCATGGAAAGTTCAACAATGTCCTGTATGTTCCTTCTCCAACAACAAATATGTTGTTTTTTTATCAGATGAATCACACAGGTTCACCAAAGAAAGTAGTATTTGGACATGACATAGTTGATGTTACAAAGATATAATATATAGGAAGCTGATAGCCAAAGGTGTTGCAAAACATGCCTTCAAGGCATATGATTTCTCATCTTTTTTTCCATATTCACATCAAAGTGGTCCCTTGACTCATGCAAATGAGACAAGCAGACTCTAGCATGAAAGATTCATACACCTAAACTTCAAGTATTTGCAGCAGTTACACAAGGAAGAGATGATTGAGGGTTTTCCATACATAAATTTCTCTCAAGGGATCTACAAAGGTTGCTTAGTAGGGAAGCTTCTAGAGCGAAAGTATGATGTTGGGAAGTCAAGGAGAGCCTCCTCCACACTTGATTTGATACATAGTGATGTTTCAAGACCAATTCCCACGACCTCTATGAATGGATCCAGATACCTTTTGACCTTCATAGATGACTACTCTAGGTTCTGTTGGATCTATTTTCTTAAGTAGAAGCATGAGGTATTTGAGACCTTCAAAGTATTCAATGCCTTAGTTGAGAACACTGCTGCGAAGAAGATCAAAGAAATCGTATCTAATAATGGAGGAGAATACATCAAGAAAGAGTTGTATCCGTATTGTGCTTTTGAGGGCATCCAAATGGAAAAAAATTTCCCATACACACCACAACAAAATGGTGTAGGTGAGAGGAAGAATAGGCCATTGAAAGAGATGGATACCTACTTTCTTGAAGCAAGGTATATTCCATCAAATATCTGGGAAAAAGCAGTGAATTGTGCCACATACATTCAGAATAGGATGCCCCGCAAATATGTTGATGGGGTCACTCCATTCGAAGAATTGAAGGGACACAAGCCTGATGTCTCTCACCTTAGGGTTTTTGGATCCAAGGCATCAGCCATAATCACCACTGACAAGATAAAATCACTTCAACCTCAAAGCAGTGAATGAATTATGCTTGGATATGTAGAGGATTCAAAATCTTACAAGATAATGGAGATTGCAACCAAAATATGCTTAATCGAAAGAAGTGTCAAGTTCGATGAAGATCCAATATTATGGGAAAGTGATCAGAACCTCCACCCTAAGCAGCACACAATATAGATTTTATTTCTTTCTTAAGGAGGGTTTCTAATATTATAAATCTATCCATCCTTCTGGATACCCAAGCCTCAACAACAAGATTGTCAAAACAAGTCGGATTTAAAACAATAGGAAGAATATCCACCAATCCCATTTCCTCTTGTTTGTAGATAGAGAGGTCTAAAAGGACATACAAATAAGAAACTATTCACTAAACCTTTGAAGCACAAATAAAAAGGTTTATGTTGCTACCCAAAAATAGTAAATATTGAAAAATACAACTCCTTTGTAAAAGGTGGTCCTAGAAATATATCCTATCCGAATAGGGACCATATGCATTAAGAAAAATGATTTATTTTCTGAATTCCACTAGTAGAGAGAGATACCTAGGTTATATGTAAACTTTAAGACTTCCATCCTATCAATAAATATTTGAATCTACCACTTAGGCCCGAATTGGAAAAGTACAAAGTGTACAAAAGTTTTTTGATATCTTCAATTAACCTACCACCATTAATCATTATTTATTGAGGTAAAATAATGTCAAGGTTTCCTGGTGTGGTGCGACATTTTAGAGAAAACATTTTTTAGGGATTTGTTTACTCTCATTGGTGCAGGGAGAGAAAAATCATTGTGTATTTTGGCCTCGAAGAAATCTTTGAGGATAATTACTTACATGAAATAGCTTCCTTGCTAGATAGATGATGAGCCTTAGATAAGAAGGATTTCCACCCTTTGAGCATATCCTTTAGAGTGAACTTCTGAAGTGCTCCAAGGACCCCAACCAAACACTTAAAAGTATCAGAGGGATTTTTTTTTCAAGATCTCATATTTTACTTTGGTCTCCTTGATTTCTCCTCCTCATAATGTAAATGTTGTTTTTTAAACACACCAATTAGATTATATGTTTTCATAAGGAGATTGGAACATAAGAAGTGGATTTCTTATCAGGGAGAGGGAAATAATAGGATATAGGAAGTATGCAATTCCCCTAAAATATTTTTTGCAGGGAGATCCCCATCCTAGTAGTATCCAACGTCCCAAATTTAAAAATATTTTCTGACTAAAGAATAAGAGAGGGAAATTTATCACAGACCACCATATCTACTCCTAGAGAGTTAGTAAGTAGGAATGTGGGAAAGAATATTATCATTTTGGACCTCATTACTAGGTCAATGCACTGAGTTACTACATAGGACCAGGAAAGGATCCTTATCACCCTCATGAGATTTTTTTCAAGGTAGGATTAGGGACCACTTTTATCCAAAGACCCTGCCAAACAAGTTCCCATCAAAGGGGGATGTAGTTATTGTCTTAGAATACTCAAGTACCAAATAATTCTCGACTATTTACTCACATTAATATGGGAGTGCATATTTGGCATCCAAGTGATCATGGAGGTCACACCTGGTACATTAGAAAGGGATTTTTTGATTGTCAATAGATTGACAATGCTCCAATTCTTCACCATCTATTATAATAGATTTTTCTAAACCTTTATTTAATTCTATCTCACCAATATATTGGAAACTATGAAATACCTATTTGATTATAATATGGGTTAGACTCATAGAATGAACCCAAGGAGTTATTGATAAGTGAAAACAACTCCTCTGACTAGAAAATGAGTGGCAAACTAGGGTATCTCACCCAAATTAGACTAAAACTCACCCATTTAGTATTGGAATAGAAGCACAAGGTTGAATTCTTAAAGAAAATAGGTCTATTGATAATCTTCAAACAACTTATAGCAATGGATGAGAATAAATCCTCCTATTGGAGCATGGGTGCAATCCATCCCCCAATAATGCTAAAACTCACAACACATAACCCAAAATGAGTTGTAGATACTTTTACACCAATGATTTTAGGATTTGAATTCCAAATATTTTGTCATTAATTATTCCCCAAAAAATCCTCCATCCTTTGTTTCATTCAGATGCATATCTTCATCTAGAACTAGGTTCAAATATTCTAGATTCATTTTCATCAGGTTATGATTCTTCTTGTGTTTTCTAGTTAAATTTCATGTATATAAGAGAGGAGGGGAGGTCCCAAATTCCAAGGAAGTAGATAGATTCATGTTGGACTGAAGAAAACTACACAAAAAATCAAAATCCATACATGTTGCAATCATACCAACTCGAGGGGAAAGCTCGTCAAAGCCTAGAACATTTAGATTTGACTTACAACTAAATAAAGGGAAATATTCATGAACTCCATATGGTGACAAAGGGTAGTGTTTTAGGCCTATTGGGTGATATATGGGATATACAAAATAACAAGATACATGAGGTGGAAACGCCCCTGGACTGCTATATGTGGTAAATTTTATTGCAAAAGATAAAATGAGAATATTGTAGTTGATGCTTTGTTCATAAAAGCAGTGTTCCAAGTTCATTCCTATGCAGATGCATGAAAACATTTCTTGGATGTTGAAATTAAATTCTAGAACATAGTAGGTAGAATATATAATTCAATTGTAGGAAAGCTAGAACACGGTTTCTTCCATCAACAAATGTTCATAAAGGAGGCACATTTTCATAAAAGCAGTGTTCCATATTCATTAGCAGCACTAGCTTAAACATACGCAAAAATATTAATAGATACAAATAAATCATAAACATATGCTTATATGTGCTACAAGGGAAAATAAAAAATAGCCAAATACTATGCACAATGTATCAACTATATTAAGTAGTCAAAGATGACCATTTTTTACAGTTGCATAGAATATGAGAAAAATGGATTTGAAAAAATAATACAAAGGGAGAAATAAAGGATATCCATAGTATAATATAATAATAATGAAAGTTTTACAATCCCTTGAACAAAGAGAAAAGAGCATGTGGGAGCATAAAGCAACTTGAAAATTAGGGACACTTGTGGCAAAATATTATCACAACTATAATTTTACGATCTATTTGAATAACAACAAAATCCATCTTTCAAAGCAATGGAAATTGAAATTTAAAGGACATTCATGGAAAAATATTCGCACAATGATAGTGATCAATGTAATGTGTACATGCATAATATTTAAGACCTTGTGCACAGTTGGAATCTTAATCCCTTTAAGTGAAAGAAATATTCAAAAAGTTTAGGGCAAGGGAACTTGGTCATCTATACATCAAAGTTTGATTTTGGGAAACATATGATAAGAAACCAGAGTTGCTTGTTATCCCATTAGTATCAACTAATGCATGTTAATTTGTGGATAGCACAAATAGATGAAAGTATATGCCTTATGGACTTGTTGGACCTAGCTAATTTACTACTTGTTTGTAGACTAAAATATGAATGATTAAAATAAATTAAAAACAAAACACTTAGGAGTATTGGTTGTAATGTCCCCATTCAAATAAGTGCATAGTAAGCCAATACCATCAATCCTACTAGTTTCCTAGTTTGGATGGGCACATGTGGGATGGTAATAAGGAAGATAATAAATGATATTTAGACATTAGAAGGGTTCAAGCATTTAATAAATATTGTTAATAAATAAATTCAATAGAAATTCTAGGTGGCAAGTGGTTTTGGAGACATATGGAGGTGGTGGGACCCACACTAGCTTGATTTTTCAATGACACATGGCAGCTCTCTATTGCCAATTCGAATTCATGGGAAGGTGAACACTCTTGGGTGAGTTGGTAATTCATAACACATGGAATTGAGCATCTTAGGTCGAAATGGGATGGAATAGTAACCTCCATGGGAGAGGAAGAGTCAAATTGGAGACTAGTGGACACTTGGGCTAGATTCCCTAGTTTTATGACAACAATAATGCAGCATCTATGACATTTATGACAAAATTCAGACCTGACTTCCTACACCTGACCATTATGACATGTCATCCCCAAAAATAGGCTCAAGGAAGGCGCTCATGGAGTTGGGGTAATTTAAAGAGACTCAAATTCGAATTTGGGAGAAGATGGAAGGTTGGAACTAGGAGACAAGTGGCATATGAGGAATATTTTCTAAATGGAAAATTATTGAATCTATTGAGAGGATTAAGACCCCTTGAAGGATAATGTTGGTTATAAAATTTATAAATCAAGTATGAGAATTGCTTTTGATGATTTGAGAAAAAATGCATTTGTGAAGAGAGAACTAGTGGATGACTAGTTTCTTGCCTTAGCCAATTTTGAGGGTGAAAGATTCCCATCCAAGTTGGTGTTTGGAGAGGCCACTCAGGTATTTCATGGTGCTTTAATGGAGTTTTATTTTCAGGTAGAAGCTACATGAATTTTCATGGTTTGGTTTAGGGCAGCACTTTCTCTCCACCATTTCCAGTTTTGAAGGCATATTCAGGCTCCTTGAGGGATTGCGCTTTGGGTGAGATCTTGCACTCATTGGGAGAGCTTCATATAATATTTTTCTTATTGTAATAGCTTCATATCCTCTGTTATTCATATTCAAATACTCTCAAGTCGAAATACCCATTGATTGTATGCAATATTATTGATTAATGAGCAAACAATGTCCATTTCCCCAATGCTTTGATGTATGACACTATAATGTTCATTATTTCGAATGGATGGATGATTCTATGATAAATTTGTGATTCATATACTGACGTGGATATATTATACAAGTTTCATGTACTGTACTTGAGCATTTGAATCATTTTTACTCAGTTTGTTTGTATTGAGAGGTGAAATAGTGTCATTTCCCCAAGGGTCGAATTGGGGGTTTTTGCTGTTGAATGTGAGAGAGTTAGAACAGTAGTAAAAATCAATTAATGGTGCATATGAGACCTTAATCACATAATTAATACATTATATAGCTCTATTCATAAATTCATGGGAGTTTGGAGGCATTTGGAAGGCCATTTGCAATGTTACCCCGGGGGGATTTGATGCACAAATTACAAGTCAAAATTACATATATTGATCAGAATACAAATCAAGTTTGCAGCAGCATTTGGAGGGCCATAAAACATCCCTGAACCTAATATTCAAGTCTAAATATCAGTCATACACTCCTACAGAATATTTGGGAGCATTTGGGTTGATTTGGAGGTCAAAACAGTAAAACTAGTCAAAGGTCGAAATTGGGGAAAAAGTGGAAAAATTGGCATTTTAATAAAATTTTGAAAAAGGGTCATTACGAGTGGTATCAGAGCATGTTCTCGGCACCTGATGGTCTTAAAAAGAAGTCAAAAGAATAATCCACCACCCTTTGAACCATTAGTTGAAGAGGTTTTTGTTGAAGAAGAGGTGGTAGGAGAAGAGGAGTCTTTTGCTGAAACCATGGGTAGAGAGGAGGATGACAAATTAAAACATAAGGAGGAACTTATTGCAACCTTGGATCCATGTTTCTCTAAACTTTCAGCAAACATGGATAGGATAGGTGACAAATTGTTGCAAAGATTTGAATTGTTGATTAGCCAGCTTCAAAGCAAAGGGATGATAAGAGATAATAGTGGTTCACACTCAGGGGAAAAGATGAAAGGGAATGAGCATATTTTCTCAAGTATAGGACCTCATAATAGACCTGATGAATTTCAAAGCACACAAAGGCATACTGCACCTAAATTTCTCACACCCAAAGAAGAGCCCAATCTTGAATTGGATTACAAGAAACTAGTAAATGATTGCAATGATTTGAATGAAGAGTGTAAAAGAGGTGTACCACTCAGTGACTACATTGATGCTATGCAAAAGATTAAAAGGAAGGGAGACAGTAGGAGTCCATTCCAAAACAAAGAATTAAATAGTTTTATTGGAAAAATCTCACTTCCTACTTTTGATGGTTCTTCTCAAAATTCTGCTAACACTTGGGTGCAAAAATTGGATGTATATTTTCAGTTGAATCCTATGTTGGAAGAGGATGCATTAAAAATGGCCATTTTGGATTTGGAAGGAGATGCCAATGAATGGTGGTTTCATGGGATGAAAAACTTGGGTCATAATCAGGTTAAAACATATGGAGAATTTGTTGACAAGGTACTAGAAAGATTTGAACAAAAAGATCTAGAATTGCCTTTCAAAGAACTAGCTCAATTGAAGCAAACTGGGTCCCCTACTGAATATATGTTGGAATTTAAAAAATTATCAGTCAAGGTGGCTGATGTATCTATGGGAAGATTAGTATTGCTGTTCACTGAAGTTTTGGCTGAACCCTTAATAGGTTTGGTCAAATCCCACAAGCCAACTACATTAAAAGATGCAATGAGCTTGACTAGGGATCTCCAAAATGTTCTTCCTAGAACGAGATTTCCTCCTAAGCCTAGTTATAAATTTGAAAAGAAACCTTGGAAAAGGGATGGATATGATAAGAAAACTTGGAAAAGAGAGTCATTTGAGAGGAATAAAAAAGAGGGACTAAACAGGGATGAACTTAGAAAAGAGAAACTATGCTTCACATGCTTCCAACCATGGACACCGGGGCACAAATGTACCAAAGGAAAGGCTCAATACATAGAAGTATTTTCTGATAATGAGGGGTATGATGGGGGCATGGATGAAGATGGACATATTTCAGATCAAGAAGAGGCATATGAGACAGCAGTAGAAGAGGAAAGACAAGAAGAAAATCATCCTTCACCGAACAAAGCAAGAATGGCAGTGCTTTCAGCAGTATCTCGCTATCATACCATCCGATGCAAAGGTGTGGAACAAGGACAAAGAACTTCAGTTTTGGTAGATGGAGGAGCCACTCATAACTTCATTGATGCAGATATGGTAGAGAAAATAAATATACCTATTGAACCATTTGATGGCTTCGCAGTTGTCATTCCCGGTCACAACACAATGCAATGCAAAACATGGGTTCCAAAGCTACAAGTCACCATAGGTAACTATACTTTTGTTGATAGTTTTTATGTGGTTGATGTTGCTGATACTAACATGGTTTTGGGAGTGCAATGGTTGTATTCAATAGGAGAGCATAAAGTAAATTATCAAATTCCCGAAATGAAATTCCAAGATTCAAAAGGAGTACAGAGAGTTGTGAGAGGGCAACACACTTATCCAAATCAAGTAGTGACTTGCAATAGTATGAGATCTATATTGAGGCATGGGGATATAGAATGGGTTGCTGAATGTCATATTACATCTCCCAAGCCAACTATAAATATTGTCAAACACCCAAAGGAGATAGAGAGACTTTTGCAAAAATATGAAAAGGTTTTTAGAGACCTTCCACATGGTAGGCCACCGGATAGGGGGGTTGAGCATAGTATTATTTTGGAGGAGGGTACTTCACCCATTCAGATACCACCTTATAGACATCCTAAAAAGTTCAGAGATGAGATTGAAAAATATATCCAAGAACTCCTAGAGTTGGGACTCATTAGACCAAGCTCTAGCCCTTATGCTTCTTCAGTAGTGCTAGTGAAGAAAAAAGATGGAACATTGAGAATGTGCATAGATTTTACAGTCTTGAACAAAAAGACTATCAAGAATAGGTATCCTATTCCTAGGATTGATGAGCTCATGGATGAGATGCATGGGGCCAAATAATTCTCAAAAATTGACCTTAGATCAGGGTATCACCAAATTCGAATGACAGATGAAGATGTGCAAAAGACCACTTTTCGATGTCATTTTGGCCACTTTGAATTTCTTGTCATGCCTTTTGGGTTAACTAATGCTCCAGACACCTTCCAAGCATGTATGAATAGGATATTTTGCAAGCAACTAAGAAGGTTTGTTTTGGTTTTCTTTGATGATATTCTCATTTACAGTAAAACATGGGAAGAGCATTTGCAGCAGTTAGAGATTGTGTTGAAAATATTGCAAGAAGAGTCCTTATTTGCTAAATTATCAAAATGTGAATTTGGGATGAAAGAACTACTGTATCTTGGGCACATTATTGGGCAAGAAGGAGTGAAGGTACACATGGAAAAAATCAGGGCTATCTTGGAATGGCCATCACCAAAAAATATTACCGAATTGAGAGGCTTTATTGGCATATGCACCTACTATAGAAAATTTGTGAAAGGGTTCTCCAAGTTGACTTCTCCACTCTATGATTTGACTAAGAAGGATGCTTTCAAGTGGGATGAAGAGACTGAAAAGGCCTTCCAAAAAATGAAAGAGGTAATGAGTAGTTGTACCATACTTGCACTTCCTGATTTTACTAAACCTTTTGTTGTGGAATGTGATGCTTCAGGTGGAGGAATAGGGGTTGTCCTAAAGCAAGGCCAACACCCCATAGCCTTTGAGAGCAGAAAGTTGTAGCCTCATGAAAAAATTTACTCCATCTATGATAAATAAATGCTGGCCATTATGCATGCATTGGCCAAATTCATACAATACTTGGTGGGCAACAAGTTTGTTATGAAAACTGACCACAATAGTCTAAGACACTTTCTCACCCAAAAATATCTAAATCAAAGGAAACAAAAGTGGGTAAGCAAGATTCAAGATTATGATTTTGATATTGAATATGTCAAAGGAAAGAATAATATAGTAGCAGATGCTTTGTCAAGAAGGCCTTCTTTTTCTCTCATGGATTTTGCCAATGATTGGAAAAGCATGCTACTAGTTGAATATGCCAAAGACAAATTTGTTTGTGATGTGTTGGATGGAATCAAAGGGGATGATAACTATATGATTTTGAATGGGCTGATATATTATAAGGGAATAATTTATTTAGTTCATAACTCCAAGCTCAAGTACCGAATTTTGCAAGAAGCACATGATTCCCCACTAGCGGGCCATTCGGGGATCTTCAAAACTTATAGACAATTGAGGAAAATATTTTTTTGGAAGGGGCTGAAGGAAGATGTTTAGAAGTATGTGAATGAATGTAAATCATGTCAACAAAACAAATCAGAACTTACATGTCTAGCTGGCCTATTACAACCATTGCCCATTCCGGAGCAAAAATGGGACAGTATTTCCATGGATTTCATCACCGAATTGCCTAAATACTTGGGTAAGGATTGCATATATGTGGTAGTTTATAGGTTGACAAAATTTTCTCATTTATTTGCTATTACATCATCTTTTAGTGCTGCACAGGTGGCTGATATTTTTTTCAAAGAAATCTTCAGATTGCATGGACTCGCCAAGAGCATCGTTAGTGATAGAGATAGTAGATTCATGGGTGCTTTTTGGAAAGAAATTTTTAGATTGGTAAGCACTCAATTGAATCCAAGTACCATCTATCATCCACAACCCGATGGAAAAATAGAGAGGGTAAACCAATGGTTGGAACGATACCTAAGAAACTATGTGGGAGGGCAGCAAAAAGCATGGGCAAAATGGCTACACTTGGGTGAGTTTTGCTACAACACCACTTATGATATGTCAATAGGAATGTCTCCTTTCAAAGAATTATATGGTTATGATCCACTTACATTTTCTGACATTATATTTGGTGATAGTAGAGCCCCAAAGGCTAAAGATTGGGTGGAAGAGAGCCAAGAAATTTTAAAGCTCTTGAAAGACAATTTGCAGGTTGCTCAAAATCAGCAAAAAAAATATGCTGATAGACATAGAGAAGAAAGAACCTTTCAAGTCAATGATTTAGTATATTTAAGGTTGTATCCTTATAAACAAACATCTCTCAAAAAGAATGGAGCAGAAAAATTAAAACCAAGGTACTATGGGCCATACAAGGTAGTGCGGAAGGTTGGAGAAGTAGCATATGAACTAGAACTTCCGGAAGGGAGTAAAATCCACAATGTATTTCATGTTTCTTGTATTAAGAAATCTCTTGGTCAGCAAATCATCACTTCAGAAATACTTCCTCCTTTGGATGATGAAGGTCAGCTCACACTTGTTCCGGAAAAGATTTTGAAGACACGGGAAAGAAGGTTGAGGAGTAGAATCATCAAAGAATATTTAGTGCAATGGAAGGACTTACCAAATGAATATTCCACATGGGAAGAGGAGGAGATTTTGCAGCATCCAAATTTGAAATTGCTTGAGGACAAGCAATATTGGGTGGGGAGGACTGTAATGTCCCCATTCAAATAAGTGCATAGTAAGACAATCCCATCAATCCTACTAGTTTCCTAGGTTGGATGGGCACATGTGGGATGGTAATAAGGAAGATAATAAATGATATTTAGACATTAGAAGGGTTCAAGCATTTAATAAATATGGTGAATAAATAAATTCAACAGAAATTCTAGGTGGCAAGTGGTTTTGGAGACATATGGAGGTGGTGGGACCCACACTAGCTTGATTTTTCAATGACACATGGCAGCTCTCTTGCCAATTCAAATTCATGGGAAGGTGAACACTCTTCGGTGAGTTGGTAAGTCACAACACATGTCATTGAGCATATTAGGTTGAAATGGGATGGAATAGTAACCTCCATGGAAGAGGAAGAGTCAAATTGGAGACTAGTGGACACTTGGGCTAGATTCCCTAGTTTTATGACAATAATAATGAAGCATCTATGAAAAAATTCAGACCTGACTTATTAAACCTGACCATTATGACATGTCATCCCCAAAAATAGGCTCAAGGAAGGCGCTCGTGGAGTTGGGGTAATCTAAAGAGACTCAAATTCGAATTGGGGAGAAGATGGAAGGTTGGAACTAGTAGACAAGTGGCAAATGAGGAATATTTTCTAAATGAAAAATTATTGAATCGATTGAGAGGATTTCGACCCCTTGAAGGCTAATGTTGGTTATAAAATGTATAAATCAAGTATGAGAATGGATTTTGATGATTTGAGAAAAATTGCATTTGTGAAGAGAGAACTAGTGGATGACTAGTTTCTTTCCTTAGCCAATTTCGAGGGTGAAAGATTTCCATCCAAGTTGGTGTTTGGAGAGGCCACTCAGGTCTTTCATGGTTATTTAATGGAGTTTTATTTGTAGGTATCAGCTACAGGAAGTTTCATGTTTTGGTTTAGTGCAGCACTTTCTCTCCACCATTTCCAGTTTTGAAGGCATATTCGGGCTCCTTGAGGGATTGCGCTTTGGGTAAGATCTTGCACTCATTGGGAGAGATTCATATAATATTTTTCTGATTGTAATAGCTTCATATCCTCTTTTCTTCATATTCAAAGACTCTCAGGTCGAAATACCCATTGATTGTATGCAAAATTATTGATTAATGAGCAAACAATGTCCATTTCCCCAATGCTTTGATGTGTGACACTATAATGTTCATTATTTCGAATGGATGGATGATTCTCTGATACATTTGTGATTCATATACTACCATGGATATATTCTACAAGTTTCATGTACTGTACGTGAGCATTTGAAGCATTTGTAACTCAGTTTGTTTGTATTGAGAGGTGAAATAGTGCCATTTCCCCAAGGGTCTAATTGGGGGTTTTTGCTGTTGAATGTGAGAGAGTTAGAACAGTAGTAAAAATCAATTAATGGTGCATATGAGACCTTAAAAACATAATTAACACATTATATACCTCTTTTCATAAATTCATGGGAGTTTGGAGGCATTTGGAAGGCCATTTGCAGTGTTAACCTGGGGGGATTTGATGCACAAATTACTAGTCAAAATTACATATATTGATCATAATACAAATCAAGTTTGCAGCAGCATTTGGAGGGCCATAAAACATCCCTAAACCTAATATTCAAGTCTAAATATCATTCATACACTCCCACCGAATATTTGGGAGCATTTGGGTTGATTTGGAGGTCAAAACAGTAAAACTAGTCAAAGGTCGAAATTGGGGAAAAAGTGGAAAATTTGGCATTTTAATAAAATTTTGAAAAAGGGTCATTACATTGGTATATCCATGTATTTACTACTACAAATATAATCATGAGAAAATAATTTTTTTTTACTAATAGTAACTAGAGACAATCCATATGGAGGACATTTTCTCTCAGCCTGAAATAAACCAACATCACGTCATCGCATAGGAATAACTGTAAAATCTAGACCAATACACAAAATATCTTATGAATAGAGACATTCAAAACTAACAAAATCAGAATATTTTATTGTGTGTAGTTGCAAACATAATGGCCAATATGATTGTATAATAGAAGATTTAAATACAATAAATTGATTCATATTTATTTTTCTACAATATAATCTATTGATTTATCAGTCAACAAAATTTGATAATTAGGCCAAAACATGGAATAACTATAAGAAACTCACTGCCCTGACTCAACATCAGTATCATAAATGGAAATAAATGTAGAGGTGGACACTTGAAAATGAATTGTTCCTCAAACTTGATCTTACAGGGATGGAATAGATGACGAATCTCTGAGACCTAAGGATATGGTGGTTATTCTTGATACATAGGTGGTGGGACTAAAAGATATATTCTTTATATATTAGATCCTAAGGCCATGGATCCAATGGAACCAAATGTAGTTAGAGCAAACAATGATACCATCCCTGGCAACATTCATGCTGTGACTGGAGGTTTGGTTCAATGTATATGAAAAGCATAATGGATTCCAGGTTGGGTGAGAGTAACAAATGTAAAAGTGGTTGCAAGCAAGTCATATATGGTAGCTCTGGGGAAGTTTTCGAAACTAACTTTGGAGGTCAAAAATATCAACAAATATTTATGTTGGCCTTTTATGAACATCTCACACACAACAATAAAGAAAGAATGAAATATTCCCACCTGAGCTATAGAGGACCTCACTTCTCTGCATGCCATAAATATTTGCAATCAAACAACAACTCTATTCAAGAACTAATTTTTACTAGGGTTTAATATACCAATAGTGTTCACTAAAGAAAGGAAATAAAACATCACTATTGAGCATAAATGGAAAAATATTCATGAAACATAATTAATTTTTATCTATGATTCAAGAAAAGAACTGTAAATATGCATTAGATTAAAGGATAGTGGGATGTCCCTAAATCCACAAAAAATGATTTGGATTTGGACTATAGACATTAGAGATATCCCTGGGAATATTATCATAGCTATAATGTATAGTGGTCAAATTAGAAATATCCATAAAGTAATTTAAGTGAAATGTAGAAAATCAAATATGTAGAGAAAACCATATAATACAATGAGATGTTGAGTAGGAAAGCAAACTCTAATAGATCCATAAACATTTATGTATTCTTACGCCTTGGACATGTTGATGTATATGTAACTTCGGAATGTATTTCACATATATGTATATTGTATTCCTATAGATATGTTATTATTCCACTATACGAAAGTGTCGCCATTTATATTGTAAGTGTTGTAACTTATACTTGATGGGTTATTAGACCACCTTGTTGGGGTCAGCCCTGTATAAGTCATGTGGGTAAAAGGGTTAATAGACCACCCT
The DNA here is from genome assembly GCA_027924585.1 of Larix kaempferi. NCBI lineage: Eukaryota > Viridiplantae > Streptophyta > Pinopsida > Pinales > Pinaceae > Larix > Larix kaempferi. The sequence goes on from BSBM01001879.1 coordinate 6,043,849, forward strand.
ATTGGGGGTCGGCCATGTGGGTCAAAAGGTTATTAGACCACCCTATTGGGGGTCAGCCCAGTCAGCATTATGTTATTTGGTTAAGTTAAGGCCGACCTAGTAAAGGTTATTAGGCAAGTCAATTCAAGTATAAATAGAGTGTGGGAGGCACTCTATTTGATTATTCTATTCTCTCTCACACTCTTTGGAGAGTGGCGCACTTGTGGAGGAGGAGAAGCTGCTTCTAGGAGATGTATATATCTTATGCTTGGATTGTATCATTGCTCTATCTATCTCTGAGGAAGTTATTGGGGTTTTTCACCTTTATGGTTTTTCCCAAGTATACTCTGTGTCTCTTGTGTGCTTGCATTATTGTCCATGATTGATATGCTGTTGATATGCTGTACATGTTGTTCTCTCAGTTAAGATCCTAGATCAGATTGAAGTAAATTCTGAAAACAAACAGGACAAAAGTTTAAACATAGCCATATAGGTAAATATGGATCAAAAGGCCATTTATTATCATGATAATAAAAATATAAGCTCCAAACAATAACAACAAGAAAGTATGAATCCAAATACCATTCTTTTTTCATATCCACCCATATAATTCCCAGAGGTAATCAATTGACAACTATAACCTTATGGTAAATTTTCCAATATCCATGAATTCAAAGCAAATTGCAAGTATGACTGAATAGAAAAGAAAAGAAAACATGAGAAGAAAAACATAAAAGCATCAAATAAAAAACTATGATTTAGAGATACTTAAATTCCAAGGTTGGAAAATCAATAATCCATATCAATTATGTTGTCACCTAAACTAAGAATTCCAAAGTAACTCAAATTATATTATTGACAAAACAATGTAAACAAATAGCATTTAAAAAATTATATCACAAAATAAGTTTTCATTATGCAATTTTATGACATTCAAGACACGGTATATTTTGACAAAATATTGAAAGTTGTCTGTGTTAAAAGTAGTACAAAAAGAAATATTTTTTTTTCCAGGAAACAATATGGAAGCAATAGAAAGAAAAGTACTTGGCATTTTGCAAGTGCCTATATCCAAAACAATGAAGATTTCAATAATTCCAAAGTTCGCATGAATTAAACTAAACTGACCGTAACTTTGATCAAAATATAGGATTCAATCATTTTGATCACAATACAATACCTTACAAATATTAAAAATCATATGCATTCATTTGGTTATGGAAACAATTCAAAATTAACATTCTTTATCATGAAGCAATATATCTATTGGATAGCCAACGAAATCTACTTTTGGAGATCAATATTGTTTTAATTTTGCTATTTGCACATCGAAATAATGGAAGTTGATGACCAATTTCAAAAAAATATGACAGTAAACTTTCATCAATCTTAGCTACAACTCAAAATTGTTTTTTATTTTTTGGGTTTTGAAACAACCATTGTTTCTATAGCTGAACCGCATAGTTGTTTCTCAGAGAAGCAAGAAACTGTCATAAATAAAAACAATGTTAGAAAAACAAAACATGAAACAGTAACTAAACAAAAAATGAAACATGAAACAATAACTGTACATCATATTGTATAGGAAGAAGGGAAAAGTATGCAAAAAAAAAGAAAAAATATTAATTGCTAATAGAATTTTAATTGGATTGCAGAGACTGCATACTATTTTATGTTTGAAACTATGTTGAATTTACAGAATTTGTAGCTAGTTTTCAAAATATATCGATATTAAATGCAAATGCATAATGGAATATGGACCGTTATAGAATTTATGACAAAAATAATTTTTAACTGTAGATAGAACATGGCCAATGTCGAAATACATATAGATATGTTTCAACAACAATATTCATATAGTATAAGGGTGTCTTTTTTTTCATTTCTATTTAGACCAAAACTAGGAATATAATGAGGATATAGGCAAAAAATTGCTTATGCGGCTCTAGTTGAGAAAGTATATGCCTGTAGCAACTTTTGGGGATGGTAGTTTTCTTCCAATAGAAAAAACCATCAATATGAATTTCAAGACAATGTTCACATCCTTTTGACTTCTTTGATGTTTTTATCTACCGTTGTTAAGATTCAATATGCTAAGACAAAAAATATCAGCATTACATTTCATTTCACAACAATAGCATATACAAGATCACTGAAGAAACAAGAAGCACGACATAAACACAAGAGACATAGATTTATCTTGGGAAACCCTCATGGGGTAGAAAACCCAGCAAAGCTTCCTCAATATAGATGACTAGCAAATACAAAGATGTAAACCAAAGACATGAGCTCTTCCTCCTCCATAGCAGACATCTCTCTCACAAGTGCGCTACTTTTCGAGTGATGGAAGTGTGTGTTGAATGAAGAACACGCCTCCTCTATTTATACACATCTCTGACTTGTATTTTATATTAACTAGGTCAGCCCAAAATTTACCACTGGGTTAAACACCCCATTACAACTGACTGGGCTGACCCCTCTAGGGTGGTCTAATAACCCTTTGACCACATAACACATACAGGGCCGACCCCCACTAGGGAAGTCTAATAACCCAAGTTACCACATTCCGATGGAGGAATAAACATCTTCGTATATACAATAAGATCTTCATGGAGGAATGAAACATCTCCGGAATAATAAAGTACAAATATAATATTCTTAGAAGTTACAATATTCAACACTCCCCCTTAACGAGAAGGATATTATAACAACATTTGCAGGAGCGAGGAGTCATCAACATCATACATTATACATTTATAAATCATTGGAAGCTTTCTCAACATCATCAGTAACTCAAGCAGTTACTGGAACATCTTCAATACTGGAACATCAACATCTTCAATACTAAATCTTCTACAGCACTTGAACAGCTACAACAATATCATCATTTGGATCCTCACGATCAACAGCATTGTCGTCACACGATCATCAGCACTTTCATCACACGATCATCAGCATCATCATCACATGATCATCGGCATCGTCATCACACAATCATCAGCATCGTCATCAAACGATCATCAGCATCATCATCACACGATCATCAACGTCGTCATCACACAATTAGCAACATCGTCATCATGTGATCAACAACATCGTCATCACGATCTATAACATCTGGATCATCTCGATCTACAACATCTGGATCATCTCGATCTACAACATCTGGATCATCTCGATCTACAGCATCTGGATCATCTCGATCTACAGCATCTGGATCATCTCGATCTATAGCATCTGGATCATCTCGATCTACAGCATCTGGGTCATCTTGATCTACATTATCTGGATCATCTCGATCTACAGTATCTGGATCATCATCATAGTAGCATACTATGCAATACACACAATCCAATTATAGGATGATCAATCCTACTCTCTTTAGGACATAGGTCCATGGATGATACAATCCAGATCAAGTTCCAAGATGATCAATCCTTATCACTTTAAGACAAGTCTCATGTCTAGGGATGATGCAATCTCGATCAACTTCCAGGAGGATCATTCCTTATCACTTTAAGACAAGTCTCATGTCTAGGGACGATGCAATCCCGATCAACTTCTAGGAGGATCATTCCTTATCACTTTAAGACAAGTCTCATGTCTAGGGATGATGCAATCCCATTACGTACACTTTGAACCAAGGGTTGAGGGACGATGTAGTCCTATCATCAATTCTCAGAGACAAATTTCTGCGGATCAATTCTGGAACCAAAGTCCAGTGATGATACAATCCCCACATTCTCGGAGACATCTGTCTACAGATCAAGTCTGGGACTGTCGTCTGGGGATGATACAATCCCCACATTCTCGGACACATCTGTCTACGGATCAATTCTGGGACCATCATCCGAGGATGATACAATCCCCACATTTTTGGAGACATCTGTTTATGGATCAATTATGGGACCGAAGTCCGAGGAAGATACAATCCCCACTCGTCCGCTAAGGACCCATTCTCGGAGACATCTGTCTACGGATCAATTATGGGACCAAAGTCCAGGGAAGATACAATCCCCACTTGTCCTCTAAGGACCCATTCTCAGAGACATCTTTCTACGGATCAATTCTGGGACCGAAGTCCGGGGAAGATACAATCCCCAACTGCCCACTAAGGACTTCATTCTCAAATACATCTGTCTACAGATCAATTCTGGGACTGAAGTCCAGGGAAGATACAATCCCCACCTATCCACTAAGGACTTCATTCTCGAAGACATCTGTCTACGGATCAATTCTGGAACATGTGTTCAAGGATGATGCAATCCCTCTTCTTTCTCAGAGACATATGTCTACGGATTGTTTTAGAACATGTGTTCAAGGATGATGCAATCCCCTTGTCAACTTAGACCCTGTCTAAGGACCATCCACCAACCTCTCTGTTGGCATCACCAATATAGGTATCCTCATCAATACATGTATACAAGTATCCTATATATCATCATCAATACAAGTAAGCATATCATCGATATAGGTATACTCATCATCGACTTCACTGTCAATGTGAGCAGTCGCATCATCAGTGTCTACATCACTCCCCCTTTCGAGGACGGTCCTACCAATCTTGTCTTGATAATACTCAAACTTTTACTTGAGGTAGAGGTTTGGTTAGTACATCGATAACTTGTTCATCAGTGCCTACAAATTCGAGCTTTATAGTTCCTTTCTGCACCATATCTCGTATATAGAAATATCAGATCTCTATGTGCTTTTACTTATAATGGAACACTGGATTCTCTGCCATCTTGATACAACTTTGTTTGTCACACAGGATCACAGTTGGGTCTATCTCTAAGTCAAACAACCCTGAATCCATACCGCTTCACAACTAGCAGAGCAAGTAGCCATATATTCCGCTTGTGCTGAGAGCCACACTAGATTGCTTCCTTCTAAACCATGAGATCATGCCGATCCCAGACAATAACATCCTCTCGATGTACTCTTCCTGTCTGATACACTTCCTACCCAATAAACATCTGTGTAGCCATCTGAAGTAATGATCTTCAAAATAACATAGGTCAAAGTCTATCATACCTTTTAGGTACCTCATCACATGCTTTGAAACTATTAGGTGAACACATCTAGTTTTCACTAGATACTGACTCAAGGTGTTCGCAACAAGGCATATATTTGGCTTGGTATTCATCAGATACATCAATGAACTAATAATTTGTCTGTATAGAGTTACATCCACTAATTCTGAAGAGTCATCAGCTAACAGCTTCAATTCGGAACTCATGAGAGTGGCCATGGTTGTTCTTTCCAACATATCAAATCTTCTCAAGATTTCCCCAGCATACTTTTCCTTGGTTGAGAAAGATTCCTTTTGAGGCTTTCCATACTTCCAAACCTAGGAAGTAATATATCAATCCGAGATCTTTCATCTCAAATTCTGTAGCTAGCTTCTCCTTGCTTTCCATGATCTGTTTCTCATTCCCTGTCAAAAAGAGATCATCTACATACAATAATAGTATGATCCATAACCTTAAGGTAAAGGTTAGGAATAGCTTTACTTCTGGTAAAACCCAAGCTTGTCAAGAAACTGTCAATTCTCCCTCTATGACTGGACATCATTCACACTCTACATTGAATGATCTTCTGCATATCTATTTGTGCCATCTCTCGTCAGATGGGTCTACTGATATGAGCCTCGAGATAATTCGAACTCTGTGGTGAGTTCCTTCTTGCATCCATGTCATTTGTATATAGAAACCATATTCAACCTTGTAGCAAAGGTTGAGATCTGTAAAATTAGTCACAGCAGATCTAATGAACAAGTAAATCAATCACAACAGATGAACATAGAAAATATGGTGCAAAACTGTGCAAAACATGCAGCAGTGCTCAATATCCCAGAAAGGGTGAATGAATTACAATAGAATACCATATAAACTGTCACAATGACTGAGCAATTCGAATTGACTAAGTAGGCCATTCGAATCACTGAATGGAGTAGCTTGACTCTATCTAGGAGTCCTCATCAATCATCGGTGGTGCTCATCAATCACAACAACCAGTCATCCAGGTGTCAAACTGAGTCTAACTGAGTGTAATAAATGTAACTGAAGTGTGTAGCACTGATATAGGATCTGGAGGCTCAGTGGGGGCGCATGGGAGGCTAACTGAAGTCAGAACAAGTCACCTAATCAAACTGGAGGTCAAACGGAAGTGATACAGTCAGTCGGGAGTGAAACTAGCCTCAAATCAGGGAGAATCGGAGCTAACTGAATGTAACTGAAGTGGAACTGTAGTGGTAGGTGAACAGGTGCGCCCTTCTCTGGCAGTAGGTGAGAAGTGGGCGCCTTTCAGCTTAGGAGGGCTAAAACTCTATGGTAGGTGGCTCCCGGGTGCTAGAAGAAGGTGGATAAGGTGCTGGAGGCATCAAACTGGTGACTGGGATGCATGCCTGCGCATGCAAAACCCTAGATTCTGCATATCCTGAAATAGATCATGCAGGATCCCGAAATAGATGATGTATCCCGAAATAGATGATGTGGATATCCGAACACACCCCCTCAAGCTAGACTATGATGTGCCAACTAAATAATGTGGGGCCCTGGTAACTAAGACCAAAGGTCACCCCAATACAATAATAATCCAAACTAATAACAGTAAATAAACCGAGGAAATGGGGAAAACCTCATGGGAAAAATACCCCCCCTCAAAATGAACTGTAACACACCAAAAGATTTAACTGCTCCAAACTCAAATAGATATGTCTGGAGGTATCTTACTCTTGGGAGTAAATGGATTATGCTCCAAAAACATGTGCTTGAATTCTCCATCAGTGGATGCAAGTGAATGTGGAGACTTTATGAACTTGCTCTTCATACCGAAAATGGTCAGAACAAATCTGAAAATATAAGGATGATCCTGGAACCTGTGATTCGAACCAAGTGAGGTAGGAATAGCTCCAATCGGATAAAATAGATCTTGAAACTTGAACTTCTTATCAATAGAAGTTAAATCAGCTCCAAAAATAGATGAATGGTTTCTTGAGATCTCCTTTGAACCAACAAGGGTGAGATCAAAACCAAAATCAGCAAAAAGTGCATGAGAATTGACCTCAAGCGAATGGTAGTGCTCTTCATCTTCATTAAAACTCTGAGAAACTTTGCAAATGATAGAACATAAGTTTATAGAAGGCATGCAATCAAGGAGGGCGAATGCTTCACCTCCAAAATCAGATTTTACCTCCAAAACATCAAGTAGATCATTATTCTGCATGCCGACAAACTCATGTGAAGGAGAGGATTCAAGAACCTCTTCGGAATTTAGAGTATGAGCTTGTTTATCTTGCTCAGAATTTGAAATAGAAGACTTTGAGAGAATGAGTGTTGAATCTACAGTTTTTTCTTCATCTTGAACAATTGTTGAGTCCAACACATGATCGGAAAGAACACATAAGGAGATCTCACTGGGCTTGTCCTCCAAAAGGCTAGCATGATCCTCTTCTTCCTGCTTTCCAAATTCTCTGTCAAGTTGGACCCATAGATCACTTGGATTTTCAGCAGTCTTACTGAGGTAGCGCATACAAGGAGACATATCAAGACATATTGCTCCAAAAGCTCTGTCACAATCATTGAGCCAATCATTCTCCTCTTCATCGGAATCAAAAACTCTTGTATTACCAATGCACATATCAAAAAGACATTGTCTCTTCAAGAATGCAATCATCTTTGGTTTCCATTCATCATAGTTGAATGGAGTAAGAATATTTTGTGAAGAATAAGTCTCCATCTTTGCATTAGCGAATGCACATGGAGAAGTAAGAAACCTGCAAATTACACACAAACAAACACTATGTTTTCAGTCTTGCATGCACATGAGCGAATGCACATGAGATTTTGCATGCCGCTGCTGAAAAATATTGGTGAGCAAAGATTGCTCTCTCTTCATGTAGAACACCTGTAGAAAAGAGATCTTGTCCCTGCAATGGCTCTGATACCATGTAAAATTATTCACAGCAGATCTAATGAACAAGTAAATCAATCACAACAGATGAACATAGAAAATATGGTGCAAAACTGTGCAAAACATGCAGCAGTGCTCAATATCCCAGAAAGGGTGAATGAATTACAATAGAATACCATATAAACTGTCACAATGACTGAGCAATTCGAATTGACTAAGTAGGCCATTCGAATCACTGAATGGAGTAGCTTAACTCTATCTAGGAGTCCTCATCAATCATCGGTGGTGCTCATCAATCACAACAACCAGTCATCCAGGTGTCAAACTGAGTCTAACTGAGTGTAATAAATGTAACTGAAGTGTGTAGCACTGATATAGGATCTAGAGGCTCAGTGGGGGCGCATGGGAGGCTAACTGAAGTCAGAACAAGTCACCTAATCAAACTGGAGGTCAAACGGAAGTGATACAGTCAGTCGGGAGTGAAACTAGCCTCAAATCAGGGAGAATCGGAGCTAACTGAATGTAACTGAAGTGGAACTGCAGTGGTAGGTGAACAGATGCGCCCTTCTCTGGCAGTAGGTGAGAAGTGGGCGCCTTTCAGCTTAGGAGGGCTAAAAATCTGTGGTAGGTGGCTCCCGGGTGCTAGAAGAATGTGGATAAGGTGCTGGAGGCATCAAACTGGTGACTGGGATGCATGCCTGTGCATGCAAAACCCTAGATTCTGCATATCCTGAAATAGATCATGCAGGATCCCGAAATAGATGATGTATCCCGAAATAGATGATGTGGATATCCGAACAAGATCCACATCATCCATGGTGATCACTAAGCTCATTAATTTACTATCGATCCTGGGTACCCGAACAGAGCTTTCTTCAATTGAATCCTTGATTCGCACTTCTTATCTAGCCACTTGGAGCAAAAATCTCATCATGATTCTCTTCCTCTTTCTAAGAGAATCTTCGAGCCATGTGCCTTCTATATTATGTTTGATTTGTAAATCTTCTTGTTGAACATCCATCACTTGTTCGATGTTCATCATTCTTCATGATCTTTCCTACAAATAAAAATTAAGTACATGATTAGTAATACTTCATAATCATTAAATCATGTTGACATGATAACCTATTATGCATACAGATATGATTTACATAGTTATGCTACTATCTTGACCAATACTTTGTCACAACACTTTTCCATATCATGTATGCATATAGTGGCTATCTAGATGCCTTCCATTTCTACCAGAACATACTATCGAGAGTGTGCACAGCTCTCAACATGTTAGCAAAGAGGTTTCATTCTAGACAAGCAACAATGGAATGTTTGTCCAACTTACCAATCATATGCATATTTTTAGTATATTGTTCAATGCTATATGAATGTTTACACTCAGCATGATATATTTTAGGAATACAAATATGCATACAACTATTGCAAGCAATATCATTTACTTTTTCAAATAACAATTCGAATACTTATCTTTTATGTTTTTGTGGTTGCCTCCCGCTTGATCTTCTATATGTCTTTTGAACATCTATTCATTATGTACCACTGTGCATGCTCAAGTGTGCACTAGTGTCATCCTCATGATCTCATACACAAACATACATTCATTAGTATAATCTCAATATTATCAAACCATTATAATTCTAAATAATCTTGAGTATGTATGGTCATGATCATTCAATACATGGGTATACTAAGATCCTAGCACAAAGTAGGATTCTAACTTGACATAGGAGAACATACCTAGATTAGTATACTTGCTTAGTTATGTCTAACATACCTAAACAATATCTTCTTTGTTCTCTTCAATGATTTAGAGATCCTGTGCTAGAACCTACATATCTCATAGGTTAAGCATAATAGAAGAAATTCATACATACCTCGTAAGTAGATCTTCTATGTGATCAAAGATTATGGATGAGTCTTTTTCTTCATGTTGTCATGGTCATGGAACTTGATTTGTCTTTCATGATGTACCTGTATCTTGTTAGCAGACAACATCAACCTCATACAACACCACAGTGCATTAGTACAATCATATAGCCCTAATCAATGAATGTCTTCTATCATTCACATACTTTTACTAGGGTGATAAGACAATTCTAACATTAATCAAGATTGTACTAATAAATAATATGAAGATAAACATATTATGAACTTAATCAAGAATCAAATTTCAAGACATACCTGTATCTCCTTAAGTCATACCTATCGAGATTTCTTGTAGTCTTCTTATGTAAGGCCTTAGCCTTAACTCCCCCTGAAACTAGATCTGGGGCTCGATTAGGGTTTGTTAGAGAAACCCTAAAAATTCAATATTTGACTTTCAAACTTCTGAATGGATGGAAGGATGTGTCTTGCTGAGTTGATCAAACATGCATACTTCAATTTTGAAATCTCCAAAATTTGACCCCTCAAAATTGCCTTTGAAACTTCTAGATCTTCTGGACAGGATCCCGAACTAAGGTTTGATGGAGCCCACCCTTATTCCTAATCAAAAGGTTCAATCCAAAGCTCTAAACTTTTACTTTTCTGAGGAGCTTCCAGTCGTGGTCACAGACTTAAAAAATTCCAACTTTTGCAGAAGCCCTAATTTTCACCTTTCCGATCAAAATCCCGAACTAGGCTTTAATCAAGCCCACTCTTATGACCAACCAAAATTTTTGATCTTTATCTCTAAATTTCGATTTTGATGAGGAGTATTCAGCCGTGGAATCTGATTACAAAAATTCCAACTTTCTCCGAAACCCTAATTTCTGGAACACATGAATGAATGTGCTAAGAAATAATTATGTTTTGACAGAAATATGTACCTGGTTGTTCCTGGTGTAACTCCGAACTTTTCAATCCACAGGGTTTGAAAAAAAAAATTGTGGTAGCTTGACCTGTCATCCTTCCATCCTGATAGGTCTGACCTCAACTGGATTCTCTAAGAGAGATTTATGCCAAGTGTCACAACGTGACCTGTCTATGGGATAAAACAGGAGAGCAAACTTGTACGGTGTGCCACGTGTCAATGGTTCAACTTTGGCCTCTAAAATTTTTTCCTAATATAATACAGTCCGTGCAATACCTAGCATGTTTTATGAAATTTCATTTTCATCTTCCTAGCCCAAGTTATGACCTTTTTTCCCAGGTCACCTGATTATGACTGAGATCTGGAAGAGGCAGAAACCCTAACTTGTATTGATCATAAATCACAAAGTACAATGAATCTTAGGGTGTCCTTTGGACACAAGGTAAATGGGGATTCTATATACGACCTGTAAACGTTTCCGATTCTGAACCTTTTCAAAAATGGATTTATAGCGAAAGTTCCAGGATGACGGGTTTTTGCTATATAAAACCCTAACCTTCAAATTGTCGCAAGTGAAGCAAGTGTCGTAAGTGCCATACATTTCCTTCCTTAAGGTTAGCTCTAATACCATGTTAATATTCAATATGCTAAGATAGAAAATATCAGCATTACATTTCATTTCACAACAATAACATATACAAGATCACTGAAGAAACAACAAGCACATCATAAACACAAGAGACATAGATTTATCCTGGGAAACCCTCATGGGGTAGAAAACCCAGCAAAGCTTCCTAAATATAGATGAACATCAAATACAAATATGTAAACCAAATACATGAGCTCTTCTCCTCCATAGAAGACCTCTCTCTCACAAGTGCACTACTTTTCGAGTGATGGAAGTGTCTGTTGAATGAGGAACACACCTCCTCTATTTATACACATCTCTAACTTGTATTTTATATTAACTAGGTCGGCCCCAACTTTACCACTAGTTTAAACACACCATTACAACTGACTGGGCCGACCCCTCTAGGGTGGTCTAATAATCCTTTGACCCACATTACACATACAGGGTCGACCCCCACTAGGGAAGTCTAATAACCCAAGTTACCACATTCCAACGGAGGAATAAACATCTTCGGATATACAATAAGATTTTCACAGAGGAATGAAACATCTCCAGAATAATAAAGTACAAATATAATATTCTTAGAAGTTTCAATATTCAACAACCGTGAGTCTAAAACAACCTTGATTACTAATTCTTCATAAATGGAACACAACTGATGAGACGCTTTTTGAGCAATCTTCAAAAGATATTTCAGCAACTTCCATACAACATTGTTCAAGTGTCGGATTGCACAAGGCATAATAAAGTGGCCCATCATCTCTTTCTAGGATACACTCAACATTATGCTCATATATTAATTTCATTGTTTTCTTGCAAAATGTACAATTTGATAAGATATGCATCACTAGATTACCACATTCGGTGCAGATACGTTGAAATGGTGGTGCAATTGTGTTCTTTTATTTCAATAAGCCTTTTATCTACACAAGAATCTATGTCAACCATTTTTTTGGTGGGTGTGGGGAAATAAGAAAACGTGTAATAGATGGTTGAGGAAAGAAAAAAAAAAGAATGTATTAAGCAATAGAGGGGAAATATTCTTTTTGAATAAAGTGAATCCAAGTGGCTACCTTTATCTTTGCATTAATAATAACATAAGCAATTGTTCTTTTGTGGACTCATCATTAAACACATGAACAAATCTCATTGCTTGAAAAACAAAATGACTGTGTTCCTTTTGGACTATTTAAAACAATCACAATTTCTAACAACATTCTTAAAAAAATACAGTGGATCAATATCACTTGTAAGATGCTCTTGTATTTTATTAACCAAATCTTTGCAATTTTCATTAACGAGTAGCTGGGAGACATGTGGGTGATTCTACTAGCAGCTGCAATAGTGATTGAAGGAACCACAATTATTTCAATGCCAGTTTTGAATAATAGAAAAAAAAAAAATCATAGGATGGGAGGTATTTAAGTGACATTGTCTAAATAGCAATCGAGACTTACAATCGTATCATTATATGATGTTGTCCCATCCTTGATAGTTATCCCATATTGTGTGTTCTTCTACCAACATCCAATAATGATAGAAGAAATAGAACCAATTGATCAACCTTAGTTTGATTGCACTAGCTCATGTATGCTAGTGTCTGGTGGAATTTTGCAATATTTGCAAACATGTTGAATATTTTTTACTTTTATTTTATCAAGGAGGGAAATGAAACTTTTTGAATCTCCTCTATGGTATGGGCCTTTTTCCATCAATCCAAATTTGAAAATCCTAATGTGTCTTGTCCCCTTCCATCCATCTAGTTCAAGGAAGGTAACATGATTTTTATAATCGTAATAGTCTTCCATTAGAAACATTGCATAATTAAAACACATAGAATACTTATCTTGGTGTGAAGTTGTCCCGAGCAACTCGCTATGCAACTGCAACGTTCCACCCAGCCATAGGCCAACTGTTCTCATCAATCTCTCAACACAACTACCACCCCCGATATGGGCATGATTTCCACAACAAAGGGAACCTACCAACTCATGCATAGCAAAATATATACCACAAATCAGCCAAGCCAATCCTCAGATGGGTTTATCAGGATGTTAAGGTAGCAGAAAGGAAGGAATGGCTAAACTAGTGAGCTCAACCACAGATCTATTTGTTACTCTCCAATATTTAGCTAGATTGGCACCCGAAAATACCTACACACCCAACACAAAAAATTATCCCCTTCACTGCTCCACAGTCCCTCAGGACACGCCCTTCTCCTGGCTGAGATGAAGGAAACATAGGGGAAAAAATGGAGAAAAATGCCCAACATGCCTAAAACTCATGAGAGCATAAATGATGGATGAATAATGGCTTGGGGAGCAAATTCATGGGTTTTCTCTTTCCCAAGAAGCCAATCAAAATTTTCCAAATTGATGGCTTTCCCATACACAAAATTGTGATACCCAATACTCTCCATTTCCAAAAATAATAACTGCCTCATCCACCTCTTGGAACAATTAAATGAAATATTAGTTTCTTTCTTACACAGATTCCTTGGATGAAGGAGTCCCATGACCTAGGTAGGCCATTCAATGTGGTCATGACAATTTCTCCATTCTCCACCACTTCATCCACAGCTTCAAGTTGTTCCTTCATTTGAGAGACCTTAGAAAAGTAGGATTGGATGGTCTCTCCATTCTGGATCTTTACCCCTTTCAATTGGTTCCATATAGTCATCTTCCAATTTATGTTCTTTCCTTCAAACAACTTGGTCAAAGAGTCAAACATCTCCTTAGGTTTTTTTAGGGAAGACACATGGGGTATGAGATGGTCCTTAATAGAATCAACAATGATTCTCTTGGATTTGACCAAGTTGTTCTTGTGTAAGTCCTTAGCCTCTTCTCCCTCTGGGACTGGAACCTCTTCACCTATGTAAGTTTCCAACTCATTCTCTTCTAGGATTAACCCAATCCTATACTTCCAGGCTAAAAAATTATCATCTCCTTAAAGCTTATCCTCAAGCTTAGTGTGGTGAGACATTATAATGAGAAACTCAAATGGAAATAAAATATTTACGTCTTCCCACTTGATTTGCTGAAAACTGGATCTAGAGATGGATTAGGGTTTGTCAAAGAAACCCTAAAAATTCAAACTTTGAATTTCAAACTTCTGAAAGGATATAAAGATGTGCTTTGCTGAGCCGGTCAAGCTGGTACACTTTGATTTTGAGATCTGCAAAATTTGACCCCTCAAAATTGCCTTTGAAACATCCGGATCTACTAGACAGGATCTCGAATTAGGGTTTGATCAAGCTCGGTCTTTTGCCCAACCAAAAAGTTCGATCCAGTGATCTAAACTTTGATTTTCTTGAGGAATATCCAACCATGCATTCAGATTCTAAAAATTCCAAATTTTTCTGAAACCCTAATTTCCCATCACATTGACGGGCCAAAAACTGAAAATGCCCAGAATTGAATTATGTCTCGACAGAAAGATCTTCCCTTGCTAGGGGATTCATTCTAGTCTCCTACCTTTGATGATCTGTGGAGAGAAACCCAAAAATTAAGAAGCCCTAGCTTCCACAGCTGCACAGTGCCTTCTTCTTAGGTCAGCTCTGATACCATGTTAATTCTTTTCGATAATTCCATTCAATATTATCTAGGATTGCTAAGAGAATAACATGTACAGCATATCAATCACAAACACAAGAGACAATAGACACAGAGTTTCCTCGGGGAAAACCAAGTAGGTGACAAACCCCGCAACTTCCTGAGAGATAGAATAAGCCCCAATACAAATATCACAAAGATCAAACCCAAATATAGATGTCCTCCAACAGATACTCCTCCTCCGCTAGTGCACAAATATCTCTCTCAACTATGCGAGTTTTAGAAGTGAGTGAAATGAATATAATGAGAGAGGCACACCCTCTATTTATACACTGACTTGACCTGCCAATGAACTAACAGATACGACTTCCTAAAGAAGTCTAATAACCCAACCACATGACCTAACTAGGGCCGACCCCACACTGGCAGTCTAATAACCCATTAATACAAATGACGACCCTTACAGTGTAACTTGTGACACTTTCAAATACAAATGACGACACTTCCAATCAGAGGAATAATACATCTGTGTTGGATATACAATAAACTACAAATGTAATATACAAGTGAGTATCTTCTGAAGTTACAAATACATGAACAGTGCATCGATTACCACCAACTCAACAAATTGACCATCAAGAACCGTTATCCACTCACTGGAATTGATGACTAAATTGATCAAGTCGGAGGAGAGAAAATCTTCTCAAAGAGCGACCTACAGTCTAGATATCACCAGGTGAGAATCCATGATGAAGACATCAGTAAGACTGCATTTCGAACCCGATACGGCCATTACGAGTTTGTGGTCATGCCTTTCGGACTGACTAATGCACCTACCAAATTTATGTGAATGATGAACAACATCTTTAGTAAATACCTAGACAAGTTCTTTCTAGTCTTCATCGACAACATTCTGATCTACTCCAAGAATGAAGAAGAACACGAAGAACATCTCCAGATAGTATTACGTATAGTGCGAGAACATCAACTGTACACTAAGTTTAGAAAGTGTGATTTCTACAAATCCTAGATATAGTACCTAGGGCACATCATCTCGGAAAAGGGGATAGTAGTTGAACCACAGAAGATTAAAGCCATAGAAAAATGGACTACCCCCACTTGCGTAATCGACATAAGGTCATTCTTCGGGTTAGCCGGGTACTACTGAAAATTCATTGAGAACTTCTCCCGAATTGCTTGTCCTATGAGAGCCTTGCAGAAGAAAACAACCAAATTTCTTTGGATAGAAAAATGCGAAGAAAGTTTCCAAAAGTTAAAACAACTTTTGACCAGTCCACCCATCCTATGGATTGCTGACCTCAATGGGGACTTCATGATTTGCACAAATGCAAGCAAGGAAGGGCTTGGCGGAGTCGTTATGCAAAATGACTTCACTATCTGTTACGAGTCAAGGAATTTAAAGGAACATGAACATAACTACCCCACACACGATCTTGAACTAGCCGCCACTATCCACTCCTTGAATATGTGGAGGCACTATCTTATGGGAAAGAAGTTCCTATTAAAGACGGACAACATGAGGCTAAAGTACTTATTTGACCAACCGGACCTAAACGCCAGACAGCCCAGGTGGCTAGCCTTCCTTAGTGAGTACCACTTCGAACTAAAACACATAAAGGGAAAGGAGAACAAGATCGCCAACGCTTTAAGTTGACAGGCCCATATGATATATGAGGTGACCGTCAATCATACCGACTCAAATTTACACCAACGAATTAGAACGGCATGTCAACATGATCAGTTCTATGTCAAGATCCTTAAGAATATCCAAGAGGATACATTATTCCAACAACAAAAGGAGTATAAGGTAGATAAATCGAGACTGTTGTGGTCAAAAGAAAGACTTTATGTTCCAGAAAATGGAGACATTAGATCTAACATCCTCACAGAGTTCCATCAGAAACCCTACTTAGGGCATCCCGGATATCAAAATATGATATTGGTAGTAAAGAAACACTTCTTTTGGCCTAAGTTGAAAGCCGACATCGCTTTGTTCATTGCTAAATGTCAGGAATGCCAACTGGTCAAAGCGAAACACCAACACCCCTTCGGTTTACTACAACATTTACCCATTCTAGAGTGGAAGTGGGAGGTCATCAGCATGGGATTCATCGCGGGCTCACCCTAAAGTAAGAGGCGGAATGACCCCATCTTTGTAGTAGTAGACAAGTTGTCCAAAGCAACCCATTTTATACCAGTGAAGTCTACCTACAAAGCGGTACACATCGCAGACATCTTCTTGAAGCATATATTTTAATTACATGGGATACCCAAGGAAATCATTTCCGATCGAGACGAAAAGTTCACTAGCAACTTCTGGAGGCAACTGTTCTCCAAGTTGGAGACACAATTACAGTTCAGTACCGCATACCATCCCCAAAGCGACAGACAAACGGAACGAGTAAACCAAATCCTTGAGGACATGCTGAGGATGTATGTCATGAACAACCCCACAAAGTGGGAAGATTATTTGCACCTCGCAAAGTTTGATTTCAACAACGGATACCAAACCTCAGCCAAGATGAGCCCTTTCGAGGTGATCTACGGTAGGAAATGTTGGACATCCATGACTTGGGACAGTCCAGTAGACAGACTTATTTAGGCCTCGACTTAATAAAATATTTGGAGCAACTAGTCTCCAAGGTACAACAAAACTTGAAGGAGGCACAAGACCGCCAAAAGAGTTACGTGGATAAGAAAAGAAAAGACAAAAACTACCAAGTTGGCGAACATGTATTCTTGAAGGTGAAAGAAAAACGAAGCTCCTTGAGTTTAGGACGATGCAGGAAACTAGCCCCCAGGTTTTGCGGACCTTTTGAGATACTGGCCAAGAAGGGCCCAGTAGCATATGAGTTATCAAGTACCAGCTCATGTAAAAGTTCATAATGTTTTTCATGCATCATTAATAAAGAAATATGTATACGATACTAAACATGTGATTGATTGGTCCTTGTTACAGGTGGAGCCCGAAGGGGAGTTCATGTCGGAACCGCTCTACATCTTGGACAAGAGAGAGGTGCAACTTAGAAGAAGGACCATCACCCAATTGAAAGTGCAATGGAGGCACTTCGGACCAGAGGAGGTTACTTGGGAAAATGAGGCAACCATGAAAGAGGCATACCTCGCCTTATTTAGTGACTTTATTTCTAGTCCCTAAAACACCGGGACAGTGTTGTTATAAGGGGGGAGGGATGTAATATCCCAAATTTTGACTAACTATTTCTGATGTTATATATTGGGCTTAAATCCCCAACACATATGATTTGGTTTGATTACTGGGCATAAGCCCTAGTGCACATGATTCATTTCTTTTATATATTTACATAAAATACCTTTTGTTATATATTGGGCAAGAAATCCCTAATGGATTGATTATGTTTTGTGGTACGAAACCCTAATATACTGAGATGACCTTTTGTTACATACTATGCAGAGTTATGATTTACATGATTGACTTATATGGTGTGTTGAGCGTGGACTCAGGAATGCTGATGTATTTGTAACTTTGGAATGTATTTCATATATGTATATTGTATTCCTATAGAGATGTTATTATTCCTCTATACGGAAGTGTTGTATTCATATAGAGATGTTATTATTCATCTATACGGAAGTGTCATCATTTATATTGTAAGTGTCGTAACTTATACTTGATGGGTTATTAGACCACCTTGTTGTTAAATTTTGAGCATTAATTCACAATACTCTAGGATCTTCACTGAGAGAATAACATATACAATATATCAATGCATAACAATCACAATAAGCATCACAAGCATCACAAGAATCAAGAGCATGAGAGACAAGAGACACAGAGTTTCCGTGGGGAAAACCCTAAGGTGAAAAATCCCACAACTTCCTCAGAGATAGAGAGAGCAATGGATCAACCAAGGTACAACCAAAATGCACTTGAGATAGTCTCCTAGAAGTAGATGATCCTCCTCCTCACTAGTGCGCCACTTTCTAAGTGAGAGAGAGATGACTTTCCGAATGATCTAAATAGAGATCTCTTGATCTCAATTTATACTAACCTGTTTTCCCAGTGACCTTATGGGGCCGACTTGTCTAGATAGGTACATCCACAATATAATATATATATTTCAGGGCTGACCCCACACATGGTGGTCTAATAACCCATCGGCAAGTACACACACTTGTGACACTTGTCAATCCACATGACGACACTTCCTTATAGAGGAATAACACATATCTAATAAGAGTACAATAAATATATATGAAATACATTGCGAAGTTACATATACATCAACACTCCCTCTTAACTTGGAAGTTATTTCTCGACACGGATCTACTAGACAAGTCTTCTTCTCAAGATCATCGTCATCGATGCATCGTCATCATCATCGTCACTGCTGCTACTATCTCAACCAATCTCTGACTCTACTCGTCATAGGAAGTTCTACAGATCGAGTCCTTTTTCATACTGGATGTAGGCCCACCACCTGCAGGTCTTCATCATCATGGGCCATACTGTGGAAATCTCGGGACTTATTACGTGCGTCACAAAACCTTAAAAGAGTCTCTTGACTAGCAAGAACCCTAAAGAGCATCTAAGGCCTTTTTCATCCTGTCCAGATCTCCATGACTTATTACATGTGACCCCACCACAAAACCTCGAAAGAGAATCCCAGGACTGATTACGAGCACAAGGCTCAGCCTATCGGATCTCCTAAGGCACAAATTACATGTGGTCACCACAAAACCTTGAAAGAGCATCCCAGGACTGATTACGAGCATAAGGCTCAACCTATCGGATCTCCCAGGGCACAAATTATATGTGGTCATGGAAAAACCTCGAAAGAGCATCCCAAGACTGATTACGAGCACACGGCTCAACCTATCAGATCTCCCAGGGCACAAATTACATGCCATAGGACAAAACCTCGAAAGAGCATCTGCCAGATATCCCAGGGCACAAATTACATGCCATAGGAAAAACCTCGAAAGACTATATGTAGATCTCCCAGGGCACAAATTATATGTCCTCCCAAGAAAAACCTCGAAAGAGCATTTTCCAGATATCCCAGGGTACAAATTACATGCCATAGGAAAAACCTCGAAAGATTATCTACAAATCTCACAGGGAACAAATTACATGCTTAGCTGCACAACCTGTTCCACGGCCATAGAGTATCAACCTAATACTCCCCATACATCATCCTGATGTACACATGATCATCCTGATCATCATCACTGCAACATCCTGCTGCATGTCATCTGGAGCAACATCCTGAAGATCGTCATCCATGATCATCCTGATCATACAATGCATCTACCTGATGCATACCAAGTATCTACCTGATACATATCATCATACATGATCCACCTGATCATACAGTGTATCCACCTGATACAAATACAAATACATGATACATATCAACATACATGATCTACCTGATCATACAATGTATCCACCTGATACATATACAGATACATGGTCCAAGGATCCAACATGATGCATATACAAAATACATACACATGATCCAACCGATCATATCTAGCATCCAACATGATGCGTACATACATATAAATGATCCAACTGATCATATCCGGCATCCAACATGATGCGTACATACATATACATATAAATGATCCAACTGAACATATCCAGCATCCAACATGATGCATACATACATACATATAAAAATGATCCAACTGATCATACAAAGTAGAAACCAGAACATCATCCTGATACTCATCATCGAGTGCTTACATCCACAGCCATGTGAAGGATCCTCCTTCCAACATGATTGGAATGGCTTCAACAAATGTGTCCACCCCTTCTTCCTCGAAATGTCGTCAATCCGAAGAACACCAAGCCTCTCTCTGAAGTACTCGAACTTCACCCTGGCTAGTGGCTTCGTCAGCACATCTGCAATCTGCTCGTCCGTCGCAACATATAGAAGCTTCACATCTCCTCACTGCACCATATCCCTGATATAGTGATATTTGATCTCTATGTGTTTCAACCTATCATGAAACACTGGGTTCTCTGACAGCTTCACACAACTCTGGTTACCACAGAAGATACCAGTAGCATCCAACGAGAGATCAAATAATTTAGATAGTAGCTTCCATAGCAATACTACTTCACAACTAGCTGAACAGGCTGCAACATACTCTTCCTCTGTTGTACTCAGTGCTACACAGGATTGCTTCCGGCTAAACCAAGATATCACACCTGATCCCATACTGAAGCAGCACCCAGATGTGCTCTTCCTATTTGCAGCACTGCCAGCCCAATCTGAATCAACATAACCCTGCAGGTTAAAATTTTGATTTGCCTCATACTTGAGCCCATAATCCACTGTACCCTTCAGGTACCTTAGAACATGCTTTACAGCAACCAGATGAACACTCCTCAGATCTGTCAGGAACTGACTCAATGTGTTCACCGCAAAGCAAATATCTGGTCTAGTGTTCGTCAGGTACATCAAGGACCCAATCATCTGACGATACATAGAGACATCAACCAGCTTAGATGAAGCATCACATAGAAGCTTCAGATTTTATGCCATAGGTGTGGCCATGGCCTTGCAATCCATCATCCCGAATCTCTTCAGGATATCTACTGTGTACTTCCCTTGACCATGGAAGATCCCACCTGCACTCTGCCACACCTCCATACCTAGGAAATAATGCATCATTCCCAAAGTTCTTCATATCGAATTCGGCAGCAAGCTTCCTCTTTGTATCACACCAAGTTCCGGGAGCTTGCTGCAAGCCATACAAGGCTTTCTTCAATATACACACATGTGAATCCCTATCAGGTCTTGGGACTGCATCCCAAACATCTTCTTCATGATTGACGGATCATGGCATTCTATTTCTTCATCCCAGATCCTGGGAACTTCAGTATCTTCAATATCTTCAATAGATATCTTTGTTGCTGGAACAAATGTTGTAGTCCTTTTGTAGGTGAAGATATATGGTCTTTCCTACAAAACAAGTTAAATTTCATGATTAGAAACATCTCATAATTTTCAGAACAAATTCTTTACACATAAAGAAATATGTCATGCAGTCATGTAGTTATCTTAGCCAATGCTTCAATACAACATTTATCCTTGTTCCACAACTTTCTAGATGCCTTCCAGTCTCTACCAAAACATTGTTAAGAGTTTGCACTACTCCCAACATGTCAACAAAGAGGTTTCATTCTAGATAAGTAGCACTGGAATGTTGTACAGTGCCATAGGCCACTTACCCATCACATGCAAATTAGTAGTATACTTTTCATTAATGCAATCATTTTAATATGCACAGTACATATCGTAAGTCTAGGAACATAAGCATAATATTATTTAAACAAACAAAATAGGCAAGAAATGATAATTGAAATACTTATCTTTGTTTGTTTGTTGGGTGGACTACCTCTGAGTCTTTGCTTCCTGGAAGGAGCTGTTGAGGTAGCTTCTTCTATAGCTTTCTATTGTGGAATGTAGGAAGATGGTCAACTCCCTCTGAAAATCTGCATCCTTGAAGGAGCTGCTGGAGTGTGCTCCCTCTTGATATTTGCTTCTTGGATTACCTATCCTTGAACTTATATTCATCCTTGCTGACATCAATTTTCTTGAACCCTGGAAAGTATATTCTGTAAGCCTTTCAGCTTTCACTGTAAGCCACAAAGATACCCTTCTTTCCTGAAGGATCTAGTCTAGTCCTTTTTTCCTTTGGGACATGAGTGTATACTAGACAACCAAATATTCTGAGATGGATGACTTCAGTTTTCCTACCAGAAAAGACCTCTTCTGGTGTCTTGTTGTCCAATATCTTGTGTTGTGTTCTGTTCTGCACATATACAGCTGTTCTAGTTGCTTCTTCCCATAGATGCATAGGTAGATCCTGGTCATGCAGCATTTCCCTTGTTGCTTCCATGATTGTTCTGTTCTTCCTTTCTGCAACTCCATTCTGTTGAGTATTATAAGGAGCAGTCAACTCCCTCTTAATTTCTAAATCACTACAAAGCTTCTTGAAGTCACCTGAGGTGAATTCTGCACCATTGTTGGATCTGAATGTTTTGATCTTTTTTTCAGTTTGATTCTCCATCAAGGTTTTGAATTCCTTGAACTTATGAAACACCTCATCTTTGTTCTTCAAGAAGTATACCAAAGTCTTCCTAGAGAAGTCATCAATAAATGAGACATAGTAAGCATACCCACTCAGAGAACTGGATGACATAGGACCACATACATCTGATTGGATGATTTCCAGGATGTCTTTTGCCTTGCTTTCACTGCTTGGGAAAGCCTTCTTAATTTTCTTACCTTTTGCACATCTTTTGCAAACACCTTCATGTTTGGTCTTGATTTAAGGAAGACCCTCTACAGCCTTGCTTGCAATGGGAAGTGCCCTATAGTGCATATGAGCAAGTCTTCTATGCCAAAGTTCACTTGGCTCCATGGATTCATGTACCATGGCATGTTCAGGTTGTCCCTTCAATTTATACAACCCTCCCTCTTGCTCTCCAATCACTACTGCATCATCTATGTTCTTTCCCTTTGGCCACATTAGGACTTGGCCACTATGAAACTTTACTCCTTTCAATTGGTTCCGCAGGGTCATCTTCCGATTTATGTTCTTCCCTTCAAATAGCTTGGTCAAAGAGTCAAACATCTCCTTGGGTGTATTTAGAGAAGACACATGAGGTATGATATGGTATTTGATAGAATCAGCAATGATTCTCTTTTCCTTGACCAATTTTTTCATATGCAATACCTTAGCCTCTTCATCCTCTGGGATAGGGATGTCTTCTTTTACATATGAGTCCAACTCATTCTCTTCCAGGATTAACCCAATCCTATACTTCCAAGCTCGGAAGTTATCAGCTCCTTCAAGCTTATCCTCAAGCTTGGTGTGGTGAGACATCTTAAAGAGTACTTCAAATGGAAATAGAAAAGATTTAGGTCTTACCACTTGAAATGCTGAAAACTGGATCTGGTCCCAGATTAGGGTTTGTCGGAAAAACCCTAAAAATTCAAAATGTGAATTTCAATTTTCTGAAATGATAGAAAGATGCGCCTTGATGAGCTGATCAGCCTGGTGTATTCAGAATTTGAGATCAGCAAAGCTTTACCCTTTACATTTTCCTTTTTGTCCTCCTGGGTTCACTAGGGACATCACTAAATTAGGGTTTGAGTTTTTCGGAGATCTACCCAGCCAAAAATCTCGATCCAAAGCTCTAAACTTCGATTTTTGCAAGGAGCTTCCAGCTATGTCTTCATATTTCAGAAATTACTATTTTTGTGGAAACCCTAATTTTTAGAGCCAAATCTGAAAATGCTCAGAATTGAATTCTGATTGGACAGATAGATTCTCCTTGATAAGTAGATTCAATCTACTATACGGATTTTCCAAAATCTGTGGAGAGAAACCCAATAAAAAAGAAACTCGAGTTTTCGTCACTACAAAATGTCTTCTTCTGAGGTTAGCTCTGATACCATGTTAAATTTTGAGCATTAATTCACAATACTCTAGGATCTTCACTGAGAGAATAACATATACAGTATATCAATGCATAACAATCACGATAAGCATCACAAGTATCACAAGAATCAAAAGCATGAGAGACAAGAGACACAGAGTTTTCGTGGGGAAAACCCTAAGGTGAAAAAGCCCACAACTTCCTCAGAGATAGAGAGAGCAATGGCTCAACCAAAGTACAACCAAAATACACTTGAGATAGTCTCCTATAAGCAGATGATCCTCCTCCTCACTAGTGTGCCACTTTCTGAGTGAGAGAGAGATGACTTTCCGAATGATCTAAATAGAGATCTCCTGATCTCTATTTATACTAACCTGTTTTCCCAGTGACCTTATGGGGCCAACTTGTCTAGCTAGGTACATCCACAATATAATATATATATTTCAAGGCCGACCCCACACATGGTGGTCTAATAACCCATCGGCAAGTACACACACTTGTGACACTTGTCAATCCACATGATGACACTTCCTTATAGAGGAATAACACATCTCTAAGGGTACAATAAATATATATGAAATACATAGATGAAATACATTCCGAAGTTACATATACATCAACAGTAAAGCGGGAAAAATCATCAATAAATGTCAAAACATACCTTGAACCATTTAATGACATATGGGGCAGCAGACCACTGATATCAGAATGTATCAACCCCAAATCTATAGAAGCTCTTCTAGCTTTGTCGTGGTCGAATCTGTGCTCTGGTTGCTTCCCAATAATGCAACCAGTGCATATTCCCTTCGAGGAACGGAGTTATGGAAGACCATCTACCATGGAATTGTTTGATAACAACAAAAAATACTTATAATTAAGATGTCCAAATCTTTCATGCCAAAGCCTACTAACCTCATTACCATGTGTGCGAAGAGAAGTGGGCTTTGCAAGCGGAATAAAGTGTGAAAACTCATAGCATTTTGCAGTGTGGTTCGCCTTTTCGACTGCAACAAGTCTTCCACTTTTGATATCAGAAATTTCAACTGTATTAGGGATGAATGTAACTTGCTTCGGTTCACCAGTGTGTGTCATTTGATGCACAGAAAGAAGATTTGAAGCCAAGGAAGGCACATAGAGAACATTCTAAAAGCTTCCATGATCTACATGAATCGCACCTTTGCCCTTTGAAGAAATTTTTGAGTCATCTCCCAAATGGATGGGGATGGAGCTGTTTGGATCAAATGAAGAAAAAGAATCAATATTTGTAGCCATATGATTCGATGCACCCGAATCTATCAAGAGAGTAGTGGGCTTCGAAATAGTTGTCATGAGTGCTTGTCCTCTTTCATGATCATCATTCCTATCCTTCTCCCTTGCACCGTCGGGAAGAGTTATGTTGTTCTTTTCCAAAAGGAGGGCCATTTGATATATAGTCTTCTTCATACATGAACTTTCGGGATGAAATCCATGGTTGCAATAAGTACATTTAGATTTTTGGTTACCTTCTTTGCCTTTTTGCTTGAACTTCGAACTGGACGGTGCATCCATCTGTTCGCCTTTCTCTCTTTGCTTGTGAGGTTCGAATTTGGGCTTCTCCTTCTTTTTCTTTCCTTTACCATTCGAGATCTTGGGTCCTTGAACATATAGGGCTGAATCTTTGGAGCTTATGGACCCCATTTGAATCAACTTATCATGCTCTTTTGTGACAGACTCAATAAAGGCATTCAAGGTAGGCATCTTCCAATTCGGGGTAGTTAGCCAACCGAATTGAAAGTAGAGACAAATACCAAATAATCTTTACCAAGCTTGCTGAGAATGGAGAGGATCAATTGCTTATCCTCTTTGATAACTCCACTATTCTTCAACTGCATGTTCAAGTTCTTGAATTTTGTGAAGAATTCATTAATGGTCTCGAAATTATCAAAACTAAGGGAAATCAATTCATTCTCCAATTGAAAATCCCTAAGCTCGTCCTGCTTGCCAAATAGTGTTTCAAGTTTCTCCCATATAGATTTTGGAGTCTTCAATCCACTGAGATGGAAGTGAATATCTTTGGAGATGGAGAGACAAAGAAGACCATAAGCTTCATCAAGCTTGTTCTAGTGTTTGGTTCTATCTAACAAGGTGTTTGGCTCCAATTCAAGACCAAGAGTGACTCGGTAGTAACCTTTTGAACGTAATATGATCTCCATATCATCTTTCCAATCAAAATAATTGAATGGGGTGAGGATAGGCTTTGAAGAAGAGTGTTCCATTGCTAGGAGCGAGTGCACACTGATGTAGAGAAGCTTGCAAGGGCAAAGTAGAGAATGCAATTGATGGATAGAAGAACCTGCAAATCACAATAAAACCAAGAACAATGAGGTCGAACAATCCACCCTTTTAGAGTTGCATCACACCTACGATTGGAGATCAACCAATGTTGAATGGGTCCAATGTATCAGATCCAGGATTTATGTGGAAACTCAAGCTTCTGGAGTGGTATTGGAAGTATTTTCAAGCTTTGCATGCACAGGAGAGAATGCCCTTGAGATATTTCATGCCAAAACTTTTGTAATTTTTGAGCGAATTCACTCAAATCTTCTTGTAGAAACACCTGTAGAAAAGAGATATTGTCCCTGCAATGGCTTTGATACCATGTAAAATTAGTCACAGCAGATATAATGAACAAGTAAATCAATCACAATAGATGAACATAGAAAATATGGTGTAAAACTGTGTAAAACATGCACAGTGCTCAATATGCCAATAAGGGTGAATAATTACAATACAATAATATGACAATGTGAGTGAGCAGTTTGAAGTGACTAAGTAGGCCATTCGAATCACTGAATGGAGTAGCTTGAATCCAACTAGGAGTCCTCATCATCAATCCGTGGTGGTCATCAATGCACAAGAACCAGTCATCCAGGTGTCAATCTGAGTCTAACTGAGTGTAACATGTGTAACTGAAGTGTGTAGCACTGATATAGGGAAGTGGGATTAGTGGAGGGCGCATGGGAGGCTAACTGAAGTCAGAACAAGTAATATAGTCAATTTGGAGGTCCAACGGAGTGAAACAGTTAGTCGGGAGTGAAACTAGCCTCAAATCAGGGAGAATCGGAGCTAACTGAGTGTAACTGAAGTGGAACTATAGTGGTAGGTTAAGAAGTGCGCCCTTCTCTGGAAGTAGGTGAGAAGTGGGCACCTTCTTGACTAGGAGGGCTAATGAACTGATGTAAGAAGCTCCCGGGTGCTAGAATAAGGTGGCTAAGGTGCTGGAGGCATCAACCTGGTGACTGGGATGCATGCAAAGTGCATGCAAACCCTAATTGCATGCAAGATCCTGAAAAAGATGATGTGGATATCCGAACAAGTTAGTTACTGAGTGGTGGGCATAGAAATTCTGTAAACTCTGTTCCAAGTTTAACAAAATTCTATTTCAGCTGTGGATGTATTCTTTTTGTCTTCTGAGGGTGATTGATTGACTTAGATGCAGGCCCTGATTGCTAAGAGGGGCCCCTCAACAACTAGAGGTATTCCATGTGTATATTGTGAAAATACTCACAGCAGATCTAAGAGCTGATGTATACCTCACAAGAAATAATTTAGGAATAAGATTAAGAGTGGTCAATGTAGTAAGATGAGAAACAGAATAAAAATATAGTAGAACTCGGATATAAGAAAAATAACTTCACACACACTAATTCATTAATCACAATATGGACAAACAAGTAGTACAATGCATTAGGATTTGAATGCCAAGGTGGCAATTCGAATTAGCCTTCATGGAGTGATCAAAAGATCACTGGAGTGTCATCGGAGCACAACTAGAAGTCTATCTCATCATCAGTGGAGTCATCAATGCTCAAGTAACTATCAACCATCAGTCAAACTGAGTCTAATTGAGTGTGGTAGGTGTAACTGAGTGTAATTGGAACTAACTGAATGAAGGAGGCTCATTGGAGGGTGCATGAGGAGCTAACTGGAGTCAGAATGGGTAGTCTAGTCTCACTGGAGGTCCATCAGAGTGATACAGCCAGTTGAGAGTCAGTCTAGCCTTAAATCAAGGAAAGAACTGATGATAACTCAATTAACTGAAGTGCAACTGAGTGGTAGGTGAGAGAGGACGAGTGGCTTCTTTAAATCAATAAGGAAGGGTGCACTAAGCTCTAGGAGGGCTAAAAATGATCTGAGAGAAGCTCCCGGGGGATGGCTAACTAAGGCTAGGTGTTGGGACTGATGACTAGGATGCATGCATGCATGCAGAAATGCATGCAAGACTGAAAAATGAAAATAATGAAAATGTTGGTAAGACTAGGATGGAGTATAGGAATATCCTAACACCCCCCCTTAATCCATCATGGGACCTGGTAACTGAGACCAAAGGTCACCCAATATAATGAATAATAATAACAGTCCATAAACCGAGGAAATGGGGAAAACCTCATGGGAAAAATACCCCCCCTCAAAATAGACTGTAAGGCACACTCAAAAATGAATGCTCCAAACTCAAGGAGGTGTGATGCTTGGTCATATGTCTGGAGGTATCTTCTTCTTGGGAAGAAGTGGATCATGCTCAAAAGGCATGTGCTTGTACTTGCTGTCCAGATCGAATGTGATGAGAACAAATAAAAAAATATTAGGATGATCCTTGAACCTGTGATTCGAATCAGCTGAGGTAGGATCAAATCTATGAATGTGTAGATAGTCTTTTGTCTTTTCCTTCAAACCATCATGGGTGAGATTATGCCAAAAAGAATCATCAAATAATAGTCATTGCTTGGAATCCAAATCAGCTCCAAGACTTCATAAATGGTTTCTTGGGATCTCCTTTGAACCAACAGGGGTGAGATCAAAACCATCATATGCATGAGAAATTATCCCAAGTAGTGATTGCTTGGATTTTAAATCAGCTCCAAGACTTGAAACATGGTTTCTTGAGATCTCCTTTGAACCATTAGAGGTGAGACCAAAACCAGTAAGTGAATGATAAATTTTCCCAAGCGAATGGCAATGGCCATTATCTTCAATAACCTTCTGAAAGCATGAAATAATTATCATATAGTAGAACATAAGAGGTGAGTGATCAAGGAGAGCGAATGCATTACCTCTAATGGCTGATTTTACCTCCAAAACATTCACTACATCATGATGCAAACCAACAAGCTCTAGTGCAAGAGAGTATTTAGGACCTTCTGCAATTTCTGGAGTGTGAGCTGGCACAAAATTCGAAATAGAAGAAATTTGGAGCATGCGTGTAGAATCTGCAAGTTCTTCTTCTTTGTGGACAACTTCAATATGAGATATTTTTGACACTGATTCATGATCAATGAGATCATCAAGGAGGGAGAATACATCACTTTGCTTGCTCTCGAAATGGTTTGGACCAATCCCTTCATTCTGCTTGCCAAATATTTCATCCAAATGGGCCCATAGCTCTTTTAGAGATTCAACTTCATCAATGAATTGGTGTACCAAGCATCAATACATAGAAAACGTCATGGTTCCCATGGATTTGTCACCATTATTTAACCAGTTAATCTCTTCTTCAGAGGATTCGAACTCTCTTTCAAAACAATAATCAAAGAGACCATTTCTCTTCAAATGTGTTATCATCTTTGGTTTGCATTCATCATAGTTGAATGGAGAAAGAGGATCATAGTTGAATGGAGGAGGATATATTTCTTCTGAATACATGGAAGCTATAGAAGACCTACAAAAACAATAGAAAATATCGGCAACTGCTACTTCTACAAAAATGCAGAAACTGCTGCAACTACTGCACTTGAAATCTTGATAATAACCTGCAAAAAACTCTCAGGAATGGAGATAATCAATACTCTCAACATTCTTTGATACCATGTCAAAATCCTCACAATAGATCTAAGAGCTTATGTATACCTCACAAGAAAGAATTTAGGAATAAGATTAAGAGTGATCAATGCAGTAAGATGAGCAATAGAATAATAATACAGTAGAACTCGGATAGAAGAAAAATAACTTCACACACACTAATTCATTAATCAAAATATGGAAAAATAAGTAGTACAATGCATGAGGATTCGAATGCCAAGGTGGAAATTCGAATTACCCTTCATGGAGTGATCAAAATATCATTGGAGTGTCATCGGAGTGCAACTAGAAGTCTATCTCATCATCAGTGGAGTCATCAATGCTCAAGTAACTGTCAACCATCAGTCAAACTGAGTCTAACTAAGTGTGGTAGGTGTAACTGAGTGTAACTGGAACTAACTGAATGAAGGAGGCTTAGTGGAGGGCGCATGCGGAGCTAACTGGAGTCATAATGGGTAGTCTAGTCTCACTTGAGGTCCATCGGAGTGATACAGTCAGCTGAGAGTCAGTCTAGCCTTAAATCAAGGAAAGAACTGATGATAACTCAATTAACTTAAGTGCAACTGAGTTTTAGGTGAGAGAGGACGAGTGGCTTCCTTAAATCAAGGAGGAAGGGTGCACTAAGCTCTATGAGGGCTAAAACTGATCTGAGAGAAGCTCTTGGGGGCTCGGTAACTGAGGCTAGGTGCAGGGACTGATCACTCGGATGCATGCAATTGCATGCTGCATGCAGAAATGCATGCAAGACTGAAAATGCAAATAATGAAAATGCTGGTAGGACTAGGATGGAGTATAGGAATATCCTAACACCCCCCTTTAATCCATCCTGGCCCTGGTAATTGAGACCAAAGGTCACCCAATACAATGAATAATAATAATAGTCCATAAACTGAGGAAATGGGGAAAACCTCCTGGGAAAAATACCCCCCCTCAAAATAGACTGTAAGGCACACACAAAAAAAATGCTCCAAACTCAAGCAGATGTGATGCTTGGTCATATGTTTGGAGGTATCTTCTTCTTGGGAAAAAGTCAATCATGCTCAAAAGGCATGTGCTTGTACTTGCTCTTCGGATCGAATGTGATGAGAAAAAATCCAAAAATATGAGGATGATCCTTGAACCTATGATTCGAATCAGCTGAGGTAGGATCAAATATATGAATGTGCAGATAGTCTTTTGTCTTTTCCTTCAAACCATCATGGGTGAGATTATGCCAAAACAAACCATTAAATAATAGTCATTGCTTGGAATCCAAATCAGCTCCAAGACTTGATAAATGGTTTCTTGAGATCTCCTTTGAACCAGTGGGGGTGAGATCAAAACCATCATATGCATGAGAAATTATCCCAAGTAGTGATTGCTTGGATTTTAAATCAGCTCCAAGACTTGAAACACGGTTTCTTGAGATCTCCTTTGAACCATTAGAGGTGAGATCAAAACTAGTAAGTGCATGATAAATTTTCCCAAGCGAATGGCAATGGCCATTATCTTCAATAACCTTCTGAAAGCATGAAATAATTATCATATAGTAGAACATAAGAGGTGAGTGATCAAGGAGAGCGAATGCATTACCTCTAATAGCTGATTTTACCTCCAAAACATTCACTACATCATGATGCAAACCAACAAGCTCTGGTGCAAGAGAGGATTTAGGACCTTCTGCAATTTCTAGAGTGTGAGCTCACACAGAATTCAAAATAGAACAAATTTGGAGCATGAGTGTACAATCTGCAAGTTCTTCTTCTTTGCGGACAACTTCAATATGAGATATGCTTGACACCGATTCATGATCAATGAGATCATCAAGGAGGGGGAATGCGTCACTTTTCTTGCTCTCGAAATGGTTTGGACCAATCCCTTCACTCTGCTTTCCAAATCTTTCATCTAGATGGGCCCATGGCTCTTTTGGAGATTCAACATCATCATTTAATTGGTGTAACAATCATCGAGACATAGTGAACATCATGGTTACCATGGCTCTGTCACCATTATTTAACTAGTCAATCTCTTCTTCAAAGGATTCGAACTCTCTTTCAAAACAATAATCAAAGAGACCATTTCTCTTCAAATGTGCTATAATCTTTGGTTTCCAATCATCATAGTTGAATGGAGAAAGAGGATCATAGTTGAATGGAGGAGGATAGATTTCTTCTGAATACATGGAAGCTGTAGAAGACCTGCAAAAAAAATAGAAAATATCTGCAACTGCTACTGCTACAAAAATGCAGAAACTGTTACAATTGATGCACTCGAAATCTTGATAATAACCTGCAAAAAACTCTCAGGAATGGAGATAACCAATACTCTCAACATGCTCTGATACCATGTGAAAATACTCGCAGCAAATCTAAGAGCTGATGTATACCTCACAAGAAAGAATGTAGGAATAATATTAAGAGTGGCCAATGCGGTAAGATGAGCAACAGAATAATAATATAGTAGAACTCGAATAGAAGCAAAATAACTTCACACACACTAATTCATTAATCACAATATGTACAAATAAGTAGTACAATGCATGAGGATTGGAATGCCAAGGTGGCAATTCGAATTAGCCTTCATGGAGTGATCAAAAGATCACTGGAATGTCATCGAAGCACAACTAGAAGTCTATATCATCATCAGTGGAGTCATCAATGCTCAAGTAACTATCAACCATCAGTCAAAATGAGTCTAACTAAGTGTGGTAGGTGTAATTGAGTGTAACTGGAACTAACTGAATGAAGGAGGCTCAGTGGAGGGTGCGTGAGGAGCTAACTGGAGTCAGAATGGCAGTCTAGTCTCACTGGCGGTCCATCGGAGTGATATAGTTAGTTGAGATTTATTGTAGCCTTAAATCAAGGAAAGAACTGATGATAACTCAATTAAATGAAGTGCAACTGAGTGGCAGGTGTGATAGGACGAGTGGCTTTCTTAAATCAAGGAGGAAGGGCGCACTAAGCTCTAGGAGGGCTAAAATTGATCTGAGAGAAGCTCCTAGGGCAGGCTAACTGAGGCTAAGTGTTGGGACTGATGACTGGGATGCATGCAATTGCATGCAAAATGAAGAATGCATGCGGCATGCAGAAATGCATGCATGACTGAAAATGCAAATAATTAAAATGTTGGTAGGACTAGGATGGAGTATAGGAATATCCTAACAGCCCCCGTTAATCCATCCTGGGCCCTGGTAACAGAGACCAAAGGTCACCCAATACAATAAATAATAATAACAGTCAATAAACCGAGGAAATCGGGAATACCTCATGAGAAAAATACCCCCCCTCAAAATAGACTGTAAGGCACACACAAAAATAAATGCTCCAAACTCAAGCAGGTGTGATGCTTGGTCATATGTATGGAGGTATCTTCTTCTTCGGAAGAAGTGGATCATGCTCAAAAGGCATGTGCTTGTACTTTCTCTTCAAATCGAATGTGATGAGAACAAATCCAAAAATATGAGGATGATCCTTGAACCTGTGATTCGAATCAGCTGACGTAGGATCAAATCTATGAATGTGCAGATAGTCTTTTTTCTTTTCCTTTGAACCATCATGGGTGAAATTATGCCAAAAAGAACCATCAAATAACAATGATTGCTTGGAATCCAAATCAGCTCCAAGACTTGATAAATGGTTTCTTGAGATATCCTTTGAACCAACAGGGGTGAGATCAAAACCATCATATGCATGAGAAATTATCCCAAGTAGTGATTTCTTGGATTTTAAATCAGCTCCAAGACTTGAAACATGGTTTCTTGAGATATTCTTTGAACCATTAGAGGTGAGATCAAAACTAGTAAGTGCATGAGATATTATCCCAAGCGAATGGAAATGGCCATTATCTTCAATAACCTTTTGAAAGCATGAAATAATGATCATATAGTAGTACATAAGAGGTGATTGATCAAGGAGATCGAATGCATTACCTCCAATGGCTGATTTTACCTCTGAAACATTCAATAGATCATGATGCAAACCAAAAAACTATGGTGCAAGAGAGGATCTAGGACCTTCTACAATTTCTAGAGTGTGAGTTGGCACAGAATTCGAAATAGAAGAAATTTGGAGCATGAGTGTAGAATCTGTAAGTTCTTCTTCTTTGTGGACAACTTCAATATGAGATATGTTTGACACTGATTCATGATCAATGAGATCATCAAGGAGGGAGAATGCATCACTTGGCTTTCTCTCGAAAGGGTTTGGACCAATCCCTTCATTCTGCTTGCCAAATATTTCATCCAGATTGGCCCACAGCTCTTTTGGAGATTCAACATCATCAATGAATTGGTGTACCAAGAATCGAAGCTATAGAAGACCTGCAAAAACAATAGAAAATATCTGCAACTGCTACTACTACAAAAATGTAGAAACTGCTGCACTCGAAATCTTGATAATAACCTGCAAAAAAATCTCAAGAATTGAGATAACCAATACTCTCAACATGCCTTGATACCATGTGAAAATCCTCACAACAGATCTAAGATTTGATGTATACCTCACAAGAAAGAATTTAGGAATAAGATTAGGAGTGATCAATGTAGTAAGATGAGAAACAGAATAATAATACAGTAGAACTCGGATAGAAGCAAAATAAATTCACACACACTAATTCATTAATGACAATATGGACAAATAAGTAGTACAATGCATGAGGATTCGAATGCCAAGGTGGCAATTCAAATTAGCCTTCATGGAGTGATTAAAAGATCACTGGAGTGTCATTGGAGCACAACTAGAAGTCTATCTCATCATCAGTGGATTCATCAATTCTCAAGTAACTGTCAACCATTAGTCAAACTTAGTCTAACTAAGTGTGGTAGGTGTAACTCGAACTAACTGAATGAAGGAGGCTCAGTGGACGGCACATGAGGAGCTAACTAGAGTCAGAATGGGTAGTCTAGTTTCACTAGAGGTCCATCGGAGTGATATAGTTAGTTGAGAGTCAGTTTAGCCTTAAATCAAGGAAGGAACTGATGATAACTCAATTAACTGAAGTGCAACTGAGTGGTAGGTGAGAGAGGACGAGTGGCTTCCTTAAATCAAGGAGGAAGGGCACACTAAGCTCTAGGAGGTCTAAAACTGATCTGAGAGAAGCTCGTAGGGGCTGGCTAACTGAGGCTAGGTGCTAGGACAAATGACTGGGATGCATGCAATTGCATGCATGCATGCAGAATGCATGCTGCATGCAAGACTGAAAATGCAAATAATGAACATGTTGGTAGGACTAGGATGGAGTATAGGAATATCCTAACATATATTTCTGTTATTTCCTTCTGCAGATAAGTAGTTTTTCTTTTCAATCTTTGTATGTAATTTGATCTTCCTATAGGTGACAATTTGTTGTTATTAGATTGTAATTTTCCTGCGTTTTTATGTGATTTATAGCTTCATAATCCATTCGGACGGTCGTTCGCACTCCTTTTCCAGACTGTCTTTCAGATCTTCTTTCAGCCTTCCGTTCGCATTTTAATAGTTTTTACATAATTTGCAGTCATTTGCATAATTCTCAAGTAATTTGTGTATGCAGAGATAGTTAGATAGAGTCTGAGTTAATTTTTAAGTACTTTACCATGTTTTGTAGCTAGTTTAGAATTCTAATTCATCTTTAAACACCTTCTGTAATTTATATTCAGTATTATATTTACACAGAGGTTAATTATCTCAGTTTTTAATGATGATGAAATCTGTTTACATTCAACATGTATCTTATTGTTCAGAAGAGAAATAGTTATGGTTCAAGTAGAAATAGCATAGTTTCCTTTTGCTTATGGTTTTGGTAATTTTTGGTTTAAATAGCTCATTTACTATCATGCTTACACCATAGAGTAGTATGCATAAACCCAGCTGGTGTTAAAAGGTCATTTAGGCTGTTTATTTTTATAATTTGCACTATTTCTGTCATCCAGACTGTCGTCTGGACTGCCATCCGGACTTTAATATTTTCTGTTGTATTTGTATGCTTAATTAGAGTTGAATTTCTCTGGTTTTTGAATTGCATCACTTCCTATAGCTGCCCAGTACCTGAATATGTAGTTAGAGACTTGTTTTGAATTGCATAAAGTTTTTCTTAAGCTTCATGTTCATTTTTTTAGTTCTTTCATCTCTTTAGCCTACCTTTAGTTTTCATTTCCATCTTGCGTTTGAAGTTGCAGTCAATAATTTATCTCTGTTTCTATAGCCTGTTCTTGTCCTAGAGCTTTTTGATTCCATTCTTAACCTAGTATAGACTTGCTTTTCGAAATATAGATTAGTTACATCACTTTCTTATCGTTGCTTAGAATGACTTAGTTTGATTTACTTTAGAAGTAGATGAGCAAATATCTTGTTTTTGTTTTGTTTTCAAACCAAGTTCATTTCTAGCCATTTGTATATGCTTAGGTTTACTTAGGTCTTCTTGAACCCCAAGTTTAGTTTCCTTTGATTAGTTATCGGTTTGCAACGCATTTATTTATGCTTGGTCTTTAGAATAATATTTGCTTTGCTTTCTACGAATTTGCAATTAAATAGTTCATTGCTTTCCATAAATTAGTTCACTTGCATTCTTAGATAGGCATTTACTTCTGCATACATGGAATAGTCTCCAAGTTATAACATAGATCAGATAATTTGCTTCAAGTAGTTAGTTTGCTTTCATTAATTAAATCGCTTTCGGATCAAGAGACTACTTTCTAGATTAGTATCTGCAATTCCCCTTTTTAGAATAGATTAGTA
Source organism: Larix kaempferi (assembly GCA_027924585.1). Classification (NCBI taxonomy): domain Eukaryota; kingdom Viridiplantae; phylum Streptophyta; class Pinopsida; order Pinales; family Pinaceae; genus Larix; species Larix kaempferi. The sequence goes on from BSBM01001879.1 coordinate 6,080,720, forward strand.
TAACATTAGATTAGATTTGAATTTATAGTTTCTTTTCATGTTCTTAGGTAGTTTCCCATTTTCATAGATAGATTAAATTCTCGCATTTGAATTATGAAATTCATGCATGTATTTTAAAATCATATAGTTGCATGTTAGCACATTTGCATCTTTAGTTAGGTTAGATTAGTTCAAGCATTCAATCCTGCACATATAGTGTTTGCATCTCATAAGATACCTTCTCGGGTTGACAATTAAGTGTTGAATTAGATAGCATATATTTTACCCAACATTTTGACGTAGTTGTCGGGGATGTGCTAAAGGGATTGGAATCTAGGTAGATAGGGGTAGATAGGTTTCTTTTTCATTACACAGCAAGGGGGAGGGGAGAATGGTAAGACGAGAGGTAAGAACCTGTGCATCCACTATAGTGGGGTGCCCGAAATCCTTGTTGTTCCTTTCCGCACAAGTGTGATTCCCTTTCTGTACGTATGAGTGTTTAATTTTCCGCAATTTATTTCATAAATTTTTCCTTCCTTCTTTTTCAGTTTGTTATTCTTTCAGCAAGTGTGGTGTGTTTAGTTCGCAAATTTTTTTTAGTGATAGAAAGTATTTTAAAAACAGATAAAAAAAATTTGGTGCTGTAAGCACCCCAGAACTAACCCATGTGTGAGGCAGAACCTACCAATCGATGACATGGATTCAAAGGTGCTTATTAGCATGAGATAACTCTCTCAAATCCTAGCAGCAGCTGCGATCTCAATTTATTCTTCTCAAGAAGAACATATCTTACAGAAGTCAAGAATTTATCTACCTCTCCAAGAATAATAGAAGCACCACAATTCCAAGAGCTACAAAATGACTCTCCTTGACAATTCACCAAGGAAACCGGAAACTTGGAAACTACATTTGATGGAGAGAGACCTGAAATTGAAGAGTTCTCCATATATCTATCGACAGATCTTTCATGTACTCAAGCAATTGAACATTCAGAAGAAGAGGATCTGCATGGCATGAGGAAGGAAGGTGAGTATCAAGATTACATCAAAATATGGTTCCAAGAGGTAATGAGGCCACAATACCATCCCTTCCTTTGACACCTTCTGTTGCAAAAGAAAGTAAGTCAGTTGATTCTCCACATCTAGGTAATCATTGCTTTAAGTTTTCCATATGTGGATATAGGTATGTTTCTCATTTTTCTTGGAACGTGGTTACATTCAAAAAGTTCTTACACTTGAATAATGAGTTTTTCTTTCTTTTAGATAGCATAGGATAGTATGTATATGAATAAAAAGTTGTATGTGGTTAGTTAGCTTTAGATATTCATACAACTTCACTTTCTGTTTTCCTTTAAAATAAAAGAACTAAGAATAAGATCATTTTAAACCAAAACAATCTTACATCATTATTCATTTTCATACATGCATATTTATTATTTTACCAGTTACTCAAGACCAACTTTAAACATCATCGGGATTTGTCATAAATTAGGGTCTATCTAAAACCTAGAGGTCACTCGTACATCCTAGCTTCATTATGAGGGCTTGTTATTTAAGCATCTCTACTACACAGTAGCATAAGGGTGAATGAAGTTCCTAGTTTGTGGGGAACACTACTATAACTCTATTTGAAAGAGGAGAGCTTTGGGACTAGAGACACCTTTCATTCATTATCTTATGGCTCCATCCACTTCACATTAATAAAATCAGCCATCTATGTCTTTGATCTGGTTAGCTCACTTGCAGTATCCAATATATTGGGAGAAATATATTTATTTGGTTTAAAAAAAAAGGTTTTAAATAAATTATCCTCCAATCCATATACCATCCCATCCTGTAGCACGGTTTTAAGAGCGGCTCCCCCATTCACTCCTTCATAGGAAAATTTAATTGCCGAAAATCTATAGGGAGTGGAAACACTGGGACAAGAGCCTCTGATGCAAAACGGGTTTAAGAGGTTGACCCTCCGGAGTACTGAACAGGCTTGCTGGAAGCGGGTACTGGCCTGCAGTATGACTAGGTAAACCCGATGGGGTACTGAATAGGCCTGGATGAAATAGGGGAATCTACCTAGAAAGGAAAATTTATGCAAAGTATATGGTTCTTCTATGCCTCAATGTATGGAACTGTTTGTGAGTTTAGCTAGAAATGAGTATATATGGTTAACTATGGTAAATGAACTTCATCTATCTTCCATTTTAGAATGTTGGTAAGTTGCACTTAAGACCATGTTTCCTAATTCATACTATACCTAGGATGTCACTATCCTAAAAGTGGGACCCATAAACTTAGGAGCCTAATGAACTCAAATGCAAACATTGTCCATAATTACTTGAATAACAATAAAAATTTGAGAAGTAGCAGGGATGACTAGTCTCCCATAGGCTTTACAGACTATCTATACCTTCATGTTTTCTATTTTTGGAGACATGAAGAAAATCCCCTATCATAAGCTATATGTGGCCTTTGTGAGCATAAATTGATGAATTTGCATGTATGGAAGAATCTGACTTAGTATGATATTACCTGTTGAGTGTTGTTGATCCAAAGTGTTGACATGAGAACACAACCCAGTCTCAATTCATTCATGGCACGAGGGTGTGCCATACCTTTGGTCTGGGGGAGAGAGTCTCAATTTACATGGTCTTCATAATTATGAATTATTACTAGTTGGTGAAATCTTAAATAATATGAAGTTGTTTTGGTCTTCTCATACATAACATTAAAAAAAAAATTCTAAGTTCTATTTTTTTATGCCATAATAAAGTTAGCTTAGTTTTGTTGAAAGATTTCCTATAAACAATTTGGTGATCAAACAAGGTTTTAGAATAAATAAAAGACCATTTCCAATTCATTCATGGCACGTGAACGTGCCATACCTTTGGTCCGGGGGAGTGTTGGGCTCCTGAATTGTCTTTTATAATGATATTATTTACATTAATTTTTCATCTTATCTACCATAATTTAATGCATCTATGTTCGATAAGGCTATATTTTACTTGTTTTATTAATTAAAGTATCGTATATGTAAAGTGAGCCTAATATGTCATTTCTATGTATTAAATGCAATATTATACAAATAATGGCCATTTCAGCACTCCATCCAGCCCTTCACACGACTCTAAGTTCCGCACTAGGTTTAATGGCATGTTTCCTATTTAGGTCATTGGGTTGGTTTATCTTTGTATTCTACTTCTCGTGATTCTGTAATACCTTTAACTTCTAGTTCTTCCGAGTCCTATTGATCTTCATATGGAAATAAAAACATGGGTTACCATTGATGCCTTGATTAAAAAGACAAAATATTAAAATAAATATTCTTTTACTTTTTAATAAAAAAAGGATTAAATATTTCAAATCCAAATAAACGCACTTATAAATGGAATTAATGTAAAAGGTGATAAGGTAAGCATGAAAATTTATAACATAAACTAAGTGGATTCATACGTTCAAGTTAATTTAAAGAGTGTGAACATTATGAAAATGGAAAGGGATTTTACTTAAAATAATGAGCCACCTCATACTATGCCTTTATTACTTTAACCACTTCATAAGTATTACATTTTCCATTACGTTGAGTTTAATACAACATTCATTTCATTATGTAAAGGATGCAATTTAATTTAATGGATTTATGTTAAGTGCAGGCCATAAAGGGATAACAAAGCACTATGAAAATGAGAGATCATGCACTGTGAACTCAACGCATGAGAAAATTGAAGGCACAATCACATTGGATAGATGACAAGGCAAGAGAACCTGACACCCAATCAATGGAATCCAGCCACTATCCAGAAACTCAGCACCCAACAATAAATTCATGCAAGAATCAAGATTTATGAATTAAAGTTCAGCTACAGGTAATTCGAACGTTCGTTTAGATTATCATTCACACCCTATAAATTGTTTGTCGGCATATTCCTGGGCATTAAAGAAAAGAACTGTGAAGTGGGTTCTGTTGATGATGTGTCCCTGATGGTTCGTGATCCCTCCTTCAAGAGGATCCACGTCCTCCCTCGTCCAGACCGCTAGCACACATATCGTTCACATAAAGGGAACCAACATGCACGAAATGAGAAAAATGGCCTGTGCATTGTAATGGGTCCGTTCCTACAACACTTAAGACTACCTATTATTAGAGCGCTCGACCACTGAAAGGGTCGACCTGATCCTCTATTGTAAAAATTTAAAAAGACGTCGCAGGACAAGAGTTAGTTAGTGAGTGGTAGGCATAGAAATCCTGTAAACTCTGTTCCAAGTTTAATAAAATTCTATTTCAGCTGTGGATGTATGTTTTTCGTCTTCTGTGGGTGATTGATTGATATAGACACAACCTCTGATTGCTGAGAAGGCCCCCTCAACAACTAGAGGTCTTCCATGTGTATATTATTATTATTTCCTTCTGTAGATAAGTAGTTTTGTTTCATTCTTTGTATGTAATTTGATTTTCCTATAGGTGACAATTTGTTGATATTAGGCTGTAATTTTCCTGTGTTTTTATGTGATTTATAGCTTCATAATCCATTCGTCCAGTCGTTCGCACTCCTTTTCCAGACTGTCTTTTAGATCTTCTTTCATCCTTCCATTCGCATTTTAACAGTTTTTACAGAATTTGCAGTCATTTCCAAAATTCTCAAGTAATTTGTGTGTGCAGAGATAGTTAGATAGAGTCTGAGTTAATTTTCCAGTACTTTACCATGTTTTGTAGCTAGTTTAGAATTCTAGTTCAACTTTAAACACCTTCAGTAATTTATATTAAGTCTTATATTTACACACAGGTTAATTATCTCAGTTTTTAATGATGATGAAATCTATTTACATTCAGCATGTATCTTATTATTGACAAGAGAAATAGTTATGGTTCAAATAGAAGTAGCATAGTTTCCTTTTGATTATGGTTTTGGTAATTTTTTGTTTAAATAGTTCATTTACTGTCATGCTTACACCATAGAGTAGTATGCATAAACCCAACTAGTGTTAAAAGATCATTTAGCTTGTTTATTTTAATAATTTGCACCATTTTTGTCATCCGAACTGTCGTCCGTACTGCCATCTGGACATTAATATTTTTTGTTGTATTTTTATGCTTAATTAGAGTTGAATTTCTCTGGTTTTTGAATTGCATCACTTCCTGTAGCTGGCCAGTACCTGCATATGTAGTTAGAGCCTTGTTTTGAATTGCATAAAGTTTTGCTTAAGCTTCATGTTCATTTTTTTAGTTCTTTTCATCTCTTTAGCCTACCTTTAGTTTTCATTTCCAGCTTGCTTTTGAAGTTGTAGTCAATACTTTATCTCTGTTTTTATAGCTTCCTGCTACCCTAGAGCTTGTTGATTTCATTCTTAAGCTAGTATAGACTTGATTTTCGAAATATAGATTAGTTACATGACTTTCTTATGGTTGCTTAGAATGACTTAGTTTGATTTACTTTAGAAGTTGATGAGCAAATATCTTGTTTTTGTTTTTTTTCAAACCAAGTTCATTTCTAGCCATTTGAATATGCTTAGGTTTACTTAGGTTTGCTTGAACCCCAAGTTTAGTTTGCTTTGATTAGTTATCATTTTGCAACGCATTTATTTACGCTTGGTCTTTAGAATAATATTTTCTTTGCTTTCTACGAATTTGCAATTAAATAGTTCATTGCTTTCCATAAATCAGTTGCACTTGCATTCTTAGATAGGCATTTACTTCTACATAGATGGAATAGTCTCCAATTTATAACATAGATCATATCATTTGCTGCAAGTAGTTAGTTTTCTTTCATTAGTTAAATCGCTTTTGGACCAAGCAACTACTTTCTAGATTAGTATCTGCAATTCCCTTTTTTAGAATAGATTAGTATAACATTAGATTAGATTTGAATTTATAGTTGCTTTTCAAGTTCTTAGTTAGTTTCTTATTTTCATAGATAGATTAAATTCTTGCATTTGAATTATGAAAGTCATGCATGTAATTTAAAATCATATAGTTGCATGTTAGCGCATTTGCATCTTTAGTAAGCTTATATTAGTTCAAGCCTTCAATCCTGCATATAGAGTGTTTGCATCTCATAGGCTACCTTCTTGGGTTGACAATTAAGTGTTGAATTAGATAGCATATATTTTACCCAATAAGCCTTCTGATATAATACTGAGAATGTGAAGTGCCTTTCTATATACCCAAGGGTACATGAAAGGCCGTTCGATATACCAGTTAGTACATGGAAGAACTACAAGCCCCTGGGATGCATTGCAGGCAGGTAATGATAGCTTCCATGCTTAACGACATTGGAACACGTCACCAACTTATCACACAAGTTACTATACAGTTTTAACCTAATGCTACTGGTAAATTTTATTTGAATGGTTAGGTGAATGCATGGGGTGTAGATAGGAATTTAAAAAGAATGAAAGGCCTAATTACATGAAGATCCAAATCTTTCCTTTCTCTGTTTTGATGAAAACTATCTAAAGTAAGGCTAAATTTCCTTGTTTCCGATAGTAAAGAATGGACAAATACCCCTATAGTTCATAATCAACCAAATAATAAATGAAGTACTCTTCCACTAATCCAACAAAAAAAAATAATACACAAAATCTAAGAAATTTTTCTTTTTCTTTTTTCTTTCCAAACTTGAACAAATCTACGCAATAATGAAAAGAATAATTTTGCTATAGAATGCAATGACTCTAACACTCCACAACAGTGATCCAAGAAGCCAAAAAGAAAATAAAAAATGCATGGATCTTTCAATTTTTGGAATGCCTTGTAAAATTTTGAATCCGCTTGAACTTTTCAAATAAATGATAGATAAATTATTCACAACTAATAAAATGCAAGCAAATAACTATTTGTTCAAACTTTCCAAGGATCTACCAATTGTTAGGATATTTAGACACTTAGGAGTTAGTTAAGATCAACTTGTGTAATAAATCCGTTAGGTAAAGTGTGTTTTCTTAGTATGCATTAGTATGCATTTGTAAATACTTAATCTAACGGTCACGATATGTTCCCGGCATAGAGTGATCTGATGACTCAACTTCTCTTAGATCGTACCTACCCTTGATCCGTGGCTTAACACCCGATTGGTCCATGATCCCTATTTAAAGAGCATGGAGGGTCATTGGAAATTTGATCAATTATGAGAAGCTCATTTGTAACTTTCTTTCTTTGCATAGTAAATTGCTCCATAGAAGCTATTTGGTCGGGGTTGTGGAGTGTTTCCCTCATGAGGGTTTAAACCACGTCAAAACATCGGTGTATCGATCTATGATCTATTTGTGTGAAGTGGTTGATGTAGGTGTTGGCCCTTTTGGTAGTACGCTATGTACCCAAACATGGTATTGGAGCTTTTATGAAGAGCCGCTTCCGGTTATGATCTAGTTCTTGAACTGTTGTTGCTGAAACTTGAAAGGGTTTCTGGTTCTGGTATTTTTGTGCATTTCTGGGTTGTGGGAGGTGTTCCATTGCGTTCGAAGCATCGTTTCCATTGGGAAATAGTTTTCGTTTGATCAAAAACGGTTACTCGTTGCTTCAAAAATGCGTATTTCATCAGATCTGAAAGTATAATGTTACATATCTGTGTATGCTCTTTGTCGTGCACCTTGTGCGATCTCGGTGAATCAGAAACAGAAAGGTAAAGGGTTTTTCTCGGCTGCGTATGCTCTTTGTCATGCACCTTGTGTGATCTCGGCAAATCAAAAATAGAGAGAAAACATAGACTTTCTAGGCAAGCTAACAATATCTAACCCCACAAGCGTGGAAAAAATTGTTTTGTTTTGATTTATGGTGTGATTTGAAGGAAAAAAAGGCAAGCACGAAAACCAAGCAAGAAGAGTAAAAAATAAAAATAAAAATAAAAAACAAAAAGAGCCCCTTCCTCCTTCCCATAGTTTACATACTTTTTAATCTAACTCACTTGGTTCAAAGTTGCTTTATTCATTAATAGGTTTTGAGTTCAAGTCTTAGGAAGTTACTTTTAAAAGAAAAAGTGCATGCAATTTCTATTTTCAAGTTACTTTATTGTAAAAGTGCATCTCACTTAAATAATAACAATAAAAATAAAAAGTGAGTCACTTAAGTTCCTTTTTATTGTTGCACTATTTAAAGTAACATCATTGTAAAAGTGAAATCACTTATTTTACAAAAGTGATTCACTTAAAGCAACTTTCTTGTAAAGTGATTGTCAAAGATTCATATTGGGAAGAGGGGGGTGTTTTTTTTAGCTGGTCATTCTCTATCTGCTACGTCACTATTGGGGACATCTTCAACTTTTTCTTTGTTCAAACATAACTTCATCATACGGAGTCAGTTTTCAGTGCCGTTAGTTTTACACTGCCTATTTTTTTGAGCTCTTCTCATCTAGACTATTGGTTTCTGTTTTTATAGTCATTAATGTGTAGTATGGCTGCCCCTTATAATATTCTACTTACTAGTTCCAACTATTTCTCATGGAAATCTCATATGGAGGATGTTCTACGAAGTAGGGGACTTTTCAGAATTACCTCAGGGAAAGAAACAGAACCCACTAATGATGACAAGAAAATAAAATGGGCAAATAGATATGACGAAGCTCATGGATTGATTGGGATGTCAATCTCTACTGATTTGCAGTTCCACATATCTAGAATTGATGAACCTGATGCTGCTTGGGACAAGTTGGAATCTGTGTTTGGTAAACACAATGAAATTCGAGGTCACCAACTCAAAAATGAGTTGATTTCTTTAAATCCAAGTGATTTTTCATGCATACAAGATTATTTATCTAAGTACAAAACTCTTAAACTCTTATGTGAAGAATGCAAGATTAAGAGGGAAGACAAACAATACATTTATCATATTCTTTCCAAAATTGGACCTACATATTCTTTTTTTGTATCTACATTTTACTCCATGAAAGAATCCTTGAATACAACTAGCTATCAAGAGCCTAGTCTTGAATCATTTTGTGATTCCTTGATTAGAGAGCAAGATAAGCTCATACATCTTGGAATAATTAACAATGCAGATACATATGGAAAATCCTTATTGTCCCAACATAAAGAAAAGTCTAAGCCTCCCAAGAAACAAAATTTTCACAATAATAAGTCAAACAAGGGTCCCAAACCCTCTCAGTCAGCACCTTCTTTAGAAAATGACAAAGGATCCAAGCCAAAAGGCAAGAAGACTGAGAGTCATTGAAACTATTGCGGGAAAGATAATCATGATGAATCTAAGTGTTTCAAGAAGATGGCAGCCTTGGAAGCAGGAATGAAGAAGCACCACATCATCCTAGATTCATCTTCAGAATCTACCTCTCATAGACATGCACTTTGTGCTTCTGGTTATTCTTATAATGCATCTTCTTCTTCTACTTCAAATGAATGGTTCATTGATTCTGTAGCATGTTATCATATGGCTAAGGATCAAGCCATCTTTTCTACTATGCATGAATGTAACACCAAACAAATATTTGTTGGTGATGATAGATCTCTAAGTGTTGTAGGAGTTGGAACAGTTCCAGTAGATAATGGTCATTTCAGTGATGTACTATGTGTTCAAAGAATTTCCTGCAATTTGTTACCGGTCTATCAAATCACTCATTCTGGTGAAGGTAAAACTGTGACGTTTACACCTCACCAAGTTGTAATCAAGGATTTTAAAGATCCTCAATAGGTCCTAGCTACCGGAATTGTTGATGATATTACCAGGTTATACAAGTTTAACAACTTTGGGTCATCACCTTTTCTTTCAATTTTTGTTGCTCATAGTGATAACTTGAAAAAAATTTGACATGAGCGATTTGGTCACTTAAATTATCACTCATTACAACAAATATGTAATGAAAATATGGTGACATGTCTTTTGATGGTATCTTACAAGGATGGTGTTTGTTCCGGTTGTCTACTCGAAAAACATCATCGGGACAGTTTTGACAAACGTGCCTCTTGGCACGCCACAGTTCCCTTGGAGCTTGTGCATAGTGACTTGTGTGGTCCTCTTCCATGAGCTTCCTTTTCTGGTTTCAAATATTTCTTAACTTTCATTGATGATTACACCAGACGCACTTGGGTTTATTTCCTAAAACTTAAGAGAGAAGTATTTAACATGTTCTTGGCCTACAAGGCCCTTATTGAAAAGCAGTCTGGTCATCAAATTATTAAGTTAAGATCTGACAATGGAGGAGTGTTAGCACTTAGATTTTATTTCAGTTGTAAGAAAATAAGACCTAAGGTAACCTATTTCAAACCAAGCTTTAGGTAGAAAAACTAGCCATTTTCTCCACCAGAGAGGGCTCTCTCTTGATATATATGTGAAGGCTAAAATATACAAAGGTTCTCTTAAAATTTCTCAAAAAATATTTTCTGGTCGAAAAGGTAAACAAGAAACATTGGGCATGGATTCGAAGTTTTCAAATGTATAATAAACCAGTAAGAGATTTTCACCATACAGATTTACACAGAGGCAAGATAGTAATCATATTACAGTCAAGTTGATTTTTTCAGGTGATATAGAAAGAAGTAAAGACATTCCATCAACAACAGGAATCTATCTAGGATGAATCTATTGTCAACTTTGGAGAATATAGTGGATATTTAAACGCAATAAAATGAGGCATAACCAGTATGAATCTCAAGTTATTTCAAGTGCTCATTTAAATATGGAAGAAAAACACTATGGGAGATATAACGAAGAAAGTAAACATGCACATATAAAGATAAAGGAGAATAACAGACTGTAAAGCTAATTAACTCATGAATCTCTGATATCAAAAAATAGGTACCATCACTGCACTGCTTTTATTTCTCAAAAAATAGACTTCAAAACATACTTGTTTCCCAAATATTTTCCAACCCCTTCAACAATGACTCTCATTGTTTTTATACAAAATTTTTTTTAGAAGAAGCTCCACCTAACTGCTTCTTCTAACCAACAATTAAAAATGTTTAGCTTAAAAGATAACTGTCTTCGAGCAACCCATAACTGTCTTTCAAATAATATTACAAATTTAAAATAAAATGTCTTTTTTGCCACTTGGCAAAACTTTTTGGATATCATCTTTTCGCCACATGGCAAGAGTTTTAAGTGCATCTAGGTATGAACAGAATATCTGGTCTTTCCGTACTTCTCCACATAATTCCACTGGTCAACCGTGGGTAAGTCATAGTTGGTCATTTCCTTCACCAAGACTCACATCTCAATATGACCTGCATAAGAAATAGGAAGAAGGTTTCCACAAGTTGAAATTAGCATATTTAAAATTTCAAATTCCCCTAACATTTTCTCCATTAAAATTTTTCCTATGAGCATATGATCTTGCTGCTGGAAATTTCTGTGATCCATCCTTATATCAAACAGTAATCTTTTATATTAACTTGGAGGAATTAATTCATTCTTTTCGTTCCAGAAAGCTGGGAATCCCTTGTTTACTAACTTTTCAAACTGCTTTTTGAACTTGACTACTTCTTCCCTTATTTCTCCTGCTTTAGCCTCGACATTCTCAACATGCGAGTATTTCCCCAAGATCCTTCTGGCCCAAGTGATGACAGAAATTCTGTTCGTTATATTCATGGCTGTCAGGTCTGCCTCAGTTACACTGTTTAAAAATGTTATCGCTCTCTGGGCTACTTCTTTCGGCTTTCTATTTAGGTTCTCCCTGACTGCTCGGCAACTTTCGAAGGCATCTTTAGCTACCTTTTCTTTAACTCTTATGTAATCCAGATATGGCCTAAGTTTCTCAACCTCTTTTATGATCTGGTCCCACACCATGTGCTTACACCCTTGCATAGCAGCTTGCCCTGTCACGTGAGCTGCTAATCCTTTATTATTATTGCTCAATTCCTGATTCTTGGCCTGCAAAGTTTTTATTTCTTTCTCTTTTACTTCATTTTCTTCTTTCAATTTCTGTATTTCTGTCTTTAACAATTTGATTTCATTATCTTTTAAACTTATTTGTGACATTGCCTGTAAAATTCCATCTACTCTGGTCTTATCTTCTTCTGAGCTTGTCTGTACTTGCTGCTGGCTATTCTCTGCTAATTGTTTTCTTGCTGCTGCCAACTATTCTTCTAAAATGATCTTTTCTTTTTCCCAATAATCCTTTTCGTCAGAAAGCTTTAACATTTTAGCAGTGACATCATTGACTTCATTAGATAGTTCTTCTTTCTCTTTTTCTAATACTGTCAATTCTGCACCTTGAATAAGTACAGTGTCTGGGATTTTTAATTTCCGTCTTAACGTTAAGATCATATCTTCCTTTTCCTTGAGCAGTTTTGTAGCTGCATCTCCATCTTTATTAGTCAAATCTATTTGCAATTTCTTAATCTGCTGCTGTCGAGACTTATTCTCCGCCTTTTCCTGTCTCAACTGATTATTTAATTTGTCCACTGAATTCTTCAGCTTGTCTGCTCTTAATGTGGCCCCCAAATAGTCTGAGTATATGACTTCTCCAGTTTGTCTATGCAATAAAATTTTATCAGGGGCATTTACTTTCGACAAGTCTATCTTCATCTCTGAGATCTTGCTTTTTGTTACAACTAAAAATTTCAAATAATTCTCTTTGATGTTTCTGCTGGTAAATAAGCTCACCTCATTATTAGATATACTCCTGACCTTTGGAAACAATTGGCTTGTTTGTTTTGCGGACTCCTGTTTATTTTTACTATGCTCATCAAATACATCCATGATATTCCGGGGTCTATTTACATCATCCCCTACAGGGGTTTCTTCAATGTTGTACTCTTTCACTGTAACCTCTGGTATTTCATCTTTTGTTGTTTTTGCTTCTTCTGAAACTGTTGTTAACTCTTGTGATTCATCAGTTTTCAATCTTTTTCCTCTTTCAGTCTCTTCATCCTCAATGATCATAATGTCTTGTATAGGTCTTTTGGACCCCACCAATGCAGTATCTATTTCGCTTTCTGTCTCTGCGGTTGTTTCTATCAATGACATTTCTTTATCGGACGTATTGGGAATAATTTCTTCTTTGTATTCGAGCCAATTAGCTCTGTCCGACATTCCTTCAACAATCTAATGGTTCAGGGCCTTGATACGATGCTCAGTCCTTCGTTTGGATATGATGTTTAATGGGTCATACTCCATAGCTGCATTTGTCTCAAAATTCATATCTTTTAACAATTTCTCTATATACACAGCAGCGTTCTTATTCTTTATGGTGAACGGACCAAATGTGAATGGGTATTTAATGTCCGTTGCTTGTCTGTGAACTAAAAAATTGTTATCTTCCACAATCAACTTCTGTCTCAAGAATTCCAAGGAAAAAATCCTCAAAGTAAGGAAGGCTGGTAACACATAGGGTTTATGTCTGAACCCATACAATCTGATTATTGTACTGTCTTTCGATAAAAACCAATCTCCTGTAGCATATTCTGTATTCAATTGCATGGATACCTGCATTTCCGGCAGTACTCTAGGAAGATTTTTTCCGAAAATCATCCTATAAATCTCTGAGAGCATGTAGTTGATATAATTGAACATATTATTTTCCAGTAGAGTCGTGAAAATGATTTCTGGGAACTGCAATTCCTCTTGACTGGATACCATAATCATTCTCATTAAAAAGGCCTAAAACCTGAAATGTCGGTGGGTGGAAAAATTGACCATCTGGTCATGAATCCTTTCTGTTATAAATGTTTCAAAATTAAGTCGGGGGATTTGACTTTCGTCAATCCCCGACTGGATTATACTTATTATGTACAATAGACTCAATTGAAACTCAGTTATATACAAATCCGTATCTAACCCTAAAACTACGGCCAACAGTGTCAAGACCAACTGAGTATTTTCATTAAAAAGATTGATATCCAAAGGGTAAGGAAGTTCTGAAATGCTGGTCTCTGGCCTGAGACACGTTGACAAAAACATTTCCCTATCACTTTGAGAAGCATGATGATAATTTTCAATAATTGAGACTTCAGAGAAAACCTCAGGGTCCAGGGTTTGGGATAAATCTACTTCTAGGGCTTTAATCAATTCGGCTGGCTTGATTTCACAAATGACTCTGGTTTTTTGGCTGTTTAAAACGACTTTTTCTTCCCGGGAGTAATTTTCGACACACCACGAGACGAATTCTGGGAAAAAAGGGATTTGGTCTGGGCAAAAGGCTATTAAAGACGACTGGTGAACCCTATGGGGGTCTATACCCTCCTTTAATAACTCAGACAACCTAATTTTTATATCGGAGACCGGAAACCTAATTAGGGATCGTAAACATCTTCATCTCTATCTTCTAGGGCATCTTTTGACCTAAAAACGTCTATATCTTGCATAGTCTCCATTTAAACGCTTCTTTTAAACAAAATTTCGTTTAAAAAGTGTGACAGGTCACCAGACCCTACCTGTATGTGCTTGCCTTTCGCCTTCTGTCGCAATCGCCAGCTTCCACCAGTCTTCAGAGCTCTCCAGGATAACGACACATGCAAAATGCCATTATGTGGAGCCCTTTCTGTTTTATATAAGCCTTTTTTTTTAAAATTAACATCCTTGCACTTTTATGAACGAGGGTCATATCCGACTGTTGATCTCGAGGCTTTGTTTTTGGGCCATCAGATCTCATCCCTCTTTATTCCACCCGGTGGTATCCGCGATCGAAAAGGATGTTTCCTTTTCTGGTTTGCTCCTTGCGCGGATTAACCACCTGTTGACACCTGTTATGGTGGTTTATTCTCCGCGACCGCTTTTCCTTATATCCCGTGTGCATGTTCCTGGCTGCGGAGTAAACGTTGGCCGTCGATTTGATTGAGGTATGTATCATCCTTCCGATCGTTACAAAGTATAATGCCACGTGCCATGGACCTACCAAGATTTCCCTGTTCGCCACGTGTTAGGCCCCACCTTGCCACGTAATGTATCTCTCCATATTTCCATAATGGGTGGTTCCGCCCGGCGCTATGGTGGTTTCCGATACCACTCTATCACATACGTGGAGGAATGAACATCGGACACGTGCCCTGGTTATATTATGTCCGCTACAACCCACCACTGTTTGTTGACGATCACTTTGGCAACGCGGGAGTGATATTAGCCGTAGATCTTGATCTATATTACCTCCGCCGGTGGAACTTGACCGGGGTGAGCATATGTTTGCTGGCGGACTTTATAAATATGGGTTTTTCTTTTATATTTCTATATAAAAAAAACTTCTATTCAACATTTTGTGATGATTTCTTCTATTTTAGGACATTTTAGCAAAAATTTTAGGTTTTCTCAGACCTGGTGTCAACAACTGGCTCCAACTGGGGATGCTATCCTCCCTGTGAGGTAGCAAAGAACATCGTAGACCAAGTGCCTGATCCATTAGGATGCATTCCAACCACTTTGTTTTTTTTTTTTTAGGACAAATAATGTTTAAGGTGTCTCCCATTTACTGGCCCTCCAGGATAAAATTCTCCATTGCAATTTTTTAGGATAAATGCATTTTCTCCTTGACATCCTGCAACAATATATGGACCTTTCCATAAATTCTTGATCCGAAAACAAGATCTTTGCTACTCTATGACGTTAACATGAATTGCATAAAGAGCATGAATGAAGCTCACAAATCCATAAGAAGAGAACCAAACAGCATAGACAATACACACATAAAGACAACAAGTTGATAACGGAGTTTGTCCAGGATGGACTACGTCTCCGGGCCTGCTTCTCAATAGGAGGGCCGATCTATAATCTCAGCATAAAGGCAAAATACATGGCAATGATACAATGATACCTTGGCGACAATGTCCAGGAAGAGAACCGCTTCCCAAAACACAACAAGACTGCTTCCAGCAACTCCGAAGCCTGAAGACGGTGTAAAACGAGTATAAACACTCATACCTTCCTCCTGCAGAGCTACACAATCTCCCTTCTCTCTTTTAGCTACAAAGTCTCTACTCCAAAGCATGAGTGGGAAATGGCAAATGAATGGGTTTATATAGGTTGGCTTTCCCTTCTTCACATGACTCTCATGGATTCCTTTGGTTGCAACTAATTTGCCTATCTTGGCCTTGGTTACAACTTCCCTAAGTTGGTTTCCATGTGGTTGGGCTTTTAAGAACATAAACCAAAAATATGGTTCATGCCCACATGTCCATGGGTTTTCACATTTAGTTACTTCCCCATAATGACATTTACAAAATCCAACAATAATCCATTACATACCAAAATCCTTCTTTTAAATAGCATATTGGTTTTTTCAACCATAAACCAACTTGTTACAACTTCTTTACAAATATGGCATGTTTGTTTTTGGTTACAACCATGCATTAACTTCATAACAACTCAAGGAATAAAATAAATGAGTAATATGTGAGTAATTTTTCCACTCACTTCAAATATTAATCATTTTACAATTTCTCATGAGTAAATGCATGAATTTCCTAAAACTCATTTCAAGCACAAATGCATGCATGCTAGTCATCATGCCACTTCATCATGCCATGTCACCATGCCACATCATCATGCCATGTCATCATGCCACATCAGCATGCCATGTCATCATGCCACATCATTATGCCATGTCAGAATGCCACATCATCATGACACATTATCATGCCATGTCATCATGCCACATCAGCATGCCATGTCATCATACCGCATCATCATGCCATGTCAGCATGCCACATGTCACCTTGTGATTGGTATGTACTGTATGGATGCCATGTGTCATCCTCTGAGTGGTGCCACATCATCATGTTTGTACAGTACGGATGCCACGTGTCACCTTGTCAGTGGTGCCACGTGGCACCTCTTTTTGCCAAATTTGCCTGTTGACCTTATGGAACAGAACGCGATAACTTTCTCATACGGAGTCCGTTTGAGGTGAAACGAACGCCGTTGGAATCGTCTCGACGAGCCCTTCGATATAGTGCTAGTTTTGCTGAGATTGGAGGACTTCAAAATTTTTCCTTCTTAGATCCTCCTGGATCATTCCTCCCCACTGAGAAGCTTTTGGCCTCCAAAAGCCTTTACTAATCAACAGATAGGTGAGGGAATCGCTCCCTCACTTTCTCCTTCTCAATCCACTTGGCTTTGCTTGGATGAGTGCCTCTGATGCCCACTCGAAGATAATCAACATCACCTCTGTGAGAAGTCCTTGTCCTTCTGTCCAAGATGACATCTTCCTTTAGCTCATCCATGTACTCAGGAGCAAATTCATCAACTGATGGCAATGAGACATTCTCCCTTTCATCCATGATCATGGGAGGCTCATAGAGTTTCAAGTTCTCCACATTCACCACTAAGTAGATCTGCATGTATGGTGGTAGCTCTAAGCGAAAAGCATTCGTCCCAATCTTCTCCAAGATGGTGAAGGGACCATATATAATAGGCTTGAGCTTCTTGCCTTCTCCTTTCATCCTCTCCTTGCTGATGTGAAGCCACACTTGATCTCCCACCTGAAATTGATGATCAACTCTATGCTTGTCATGGCGAGCCTTGTACTGGGCTTGACTCTTCTCCAACTGCTCTTGCACTGCTTGATGTACCAGTTGAACTCTCTGAATGAACCTGCGGGCTTTGTCTTCATCCTTGGAAGCGCTTGAATCAACCTCTCTCCCATAAGTCAAGTCCAATGGAGTCTTTGGCAAGTATCCAAAGCATGTCTCAAATGGCGAGCTCTGAGTGGAAGAATGCATAGCCCTGTTGTAGGCATGCTGCACATACTGGATCTGTTCATCCCATAACTTAGGATTCTTGTTGCAATAGCCCCGAAGCAAATGGACAACTGTCCTATTGACTACCTCTGTCTGTCCGTCAGTCTGTGGATGGAAAGCAGTGCTCCTCTTCAGCTTGGTGTCCATCATACACCATAACTTTGTCCAAAATTCTCCAAGGAATCGGGAGTCCCGATCCGAGATAATGGACGTAGGGAGTCCAAAGTGAACCCATACATGCTGAAAGAAAAGAGAAGCAGCCTGCTCTGCAGTGACCTGCTTTTTACATGGCATAAGAATACACATCTTGATAAACCTATCCACGACCACATACAAGTAGTCATGACCCCTCCTAGACATAGGCAAACCCCCCACAAAATCCATGGAAATGCTTTCCCAAGGATGGGAAGGAACAGGAAGTGGTGAGTACAGCCCCAATTTTCTATTAGTGGGCTTACAAGTAGAGCACATCACACACCCCTTTACATATTTTGTTACAATGTCTTTCATGCGAGGCCAATACACAAGTCTTTGCAAATGAGCCAAAGTCTTACCTACCCCAAAATGCCCTGATACAAGAGAAGTATGAGCTTATCGTATTACATGGACTCTTTCACTGATAGGAACACATAACTTGCCCAAATGATAGCGCAACTTTCCCTGCAAATAGTAGTCTTCCCCCTGTGTGCCATTGGTTAGCTTCTCATAAATCTCCTTGAAATCATCATCAGTAGCATACTGCTCAATATAACTTTCATGGGACAAAGAAGCATTTTTCAAAATAATAGATGCAACAATAGGAGGTCTAGCAAGCATATCTACCACTTTGTTACCAGTACCCTTCTTGTACTTGATAACTGCGGACAACCTGTACATGCCCACATTAGGAAGAGGGGCATCCTGCAGGAGATAAATATCATGTTGAATCTCCCTTTTGGGAGGCAAGCCTGTAGGTTCCTGAAATATTTCATCATAGTTAGCCACAATATCAATCATAGCCTTCTTATGAGAAGGATCACAACCTTTGCAAGCATCGGATGCCTCAGCATCTTTTGCTCTCACAACCATGAACATGTATCTCTTGTTAGTGTTGATGAGTCTCTTCATCTGTCCTGCACTAACAAGAGTGGTGTTAGCCTTCATACTGTGAGCTCTCACAATGTACTCCACCCCATTTTTGGTGAGATGGTACTTGTTCTCATGATGAAAGAATACTGCTTGTCGATCATACAAGTATGGGCTTCCCAATACGATACCGCAGATGTCAAGAGGAACAACATCTAAGTCCACCTCATCGATCAACTTTGAAGCAATTGCAAACCTTACCCTGCATTGCTTTGTCACCTGTAGCTTAGCATTATCACATACCCATCCAAGAGGGTAAGGCTTGGGGTGAGGTTTAGTCTGTATGCCCAACTTCTTAACAACTGATTCTGAGATCAAATTTACTTGAGAACCCGGATCAAATAATGTTTCAATCTTTGTATGCTTAGACACAACTCTGATATGAAACAACTCACTTCTTCTTTTATCATTTTCTTTAGAAACATGAGTAGAACTTGAACCAGTATGAGGAGTTTTGTTACCTTGCATTCCCACGGCTGTAATCCTGGTTTCATCACCTGAGTCGGAACCCAAATCTTGTTGCGCTGTTGCAACGGTCTTTTTCTTCTTTTTGCCTCCAAAATGCTTTGGCCTTTGTTCAGGATGCAACTTCCAACAACTTTCTTCATCATGCCCATCAGTGTCACAATGGTTGCAATGGAGCTTTCCTCCTTCCTTCTTGGCAGTAGCTGTCTTCTTGCTCTTGTCTTTTTCCTTGAACTTGTGGTTGTTGTTGTGCTTGAAAGGCTTCTTCTGATGGTCTTCTTGCAAATGATTCCCCCTACTCTCAAGATGAGTAGCCTGAACACTTGCTTCATCCACACTAGTAGGATTCAACAACAGCAAAGTATGGCGTAGATAATGATGAAGAGCACCAATGTACTTCAAAAGAGTGTCAGGAGAATCTAAAGAAATATTCAACTCTAGAGCTTTCTTTCTAAATTCTTCAGTAAAATTCTGAACACTCTGACCCTTGCCTTGTCTAAAACTTTGCCAATCCATCATTGCCTTCTGAACATAACCCAACGGATAAAATTGCTTACGTAAAGCAGAAATAAAAGCAGACCACGATGAGAGAAGATTACCCATTTGTTTGCTACCTTGCTGAAGCTTGCTTTCCCACCATACAAGTGCGGTGCCTGTCAGCCGAAGTGAAGCCAACTGAATCTTCACATCTTCTTCTTTGATCTGCTGGACTCGGCAATAGACCTCAATTTGCCTTATCCAATTGTTTAACTTCTCTGCATTCGCTTCCCCATTGAACATGGGCAAATCAAACTTCACATCGAGCTTCAATAAGGGCTTCTTTTGAGGCTCTTTGTGAGGAACCTTGGAATGTTGAGAATGAGATGAGGAAGAACCACTTGAACTTGTGCTTGAAGCTGAAGGTGAAGAGGGAGGCTCAGGAGGCTCTTCGCCACCTTCCCCTTGGTTAACTGAAGCGTTGCCTTCGTCCTTCACTTCTTTGTCTTCCTTCTTTACTTCACTGCCTTTTCTTTCTTTTGCCATGCGTTCTTCATAGTCTGCAAACAACTTGTCTACCTTGTCGGCCATCATATAGAAGACCTTGAGAAAGTTTGCCTCCATCTCGATGCGGGCATCATTAGCATCCATCTTCCTCCTTCGGTGTGCACGTCCGATCTCGGAATTGTAAGGCTCTAATGTACCCTCACCAGCTTGCAGTTTAGCCCTCGTGAGCATCCACACTCACAATCCAACGTCAAATAGATCTGCTCTGATACCACATGATCCGAAAACAAGATCTTTGCTACTCTATGACGTTAACATGAATTGCATAAAGAGCATGAATGAAGCTCACAAATCCATAAGAAGAGAACCAAACAGCATAGACAATACACACATAAAGACAACAAGTTGATAACGGATTTTGTCCAGGATGGACTACGTCTCCGGGCCTGCTTCTCAATAGGAGGGCCGATCTATAATCTCAGCATAAAGGCAAAATACATGGCAATGATACAATGATACCTTGGCGACAATGGCCAGGAAGAGAACCGCTTCCCAAAACACAACAAGACTGCTTCCAGCAACTCCGAAGCCTGAAGACGGTGTAAAACGAGTATAAACACTCGTACCTTCCTCCTGCAGAGCTACACAATCTCCCTTCTCTCCTTTAGCTACAAAGTCTCTACTCCAAAGCATGAGTGGGAAATGGCAAATGAATGGGTTTATATAGGTTGGCTTTCTCTTCTTCACATGACTCTCATGGATTCCTTTGGTTGCAACTAATTTTCCTATCTTGGCCTTGGTTACAACTTCCCTAAGTTGGTTTCCATGTGGTTGGGCTTTTAAGAACATAAACCAAAAATATGGTTCATGCCCACATGTCCATGGGTTTTCACATTTAGTTACTTCCCCATAATGACATTTACAAAATCCAACAATAATCCATTACATACCAAAATCCTTCTTTTAAATAGCATGTTGGTTTTTTCAACCATAAACCAACTTGTTACAACTTCTTTACAAATATGGCATGTTTGTTTTTGGTTACAACCATGCATTAACTTCATAACAACTCAAGGAATAAAATAAATGAGTAATATGTGAGTAATTTTTCCACTCACTTCAAATATTAATCATTTTACAATTTCTCATGAGTAAATGCATGAATTTCCTAAAACTCATTTCAAGCACAAATGCATGCATGCTAGTCATCATGCCACTTCATCATGCCATGTCACCATGCCACATCATCATGCCATGTCATCATGCCACATCAGCATGCCATGTCATCATGCCACATCATTATGCCATGTCAGAATGCCACATCATCATGACACATTATCATGCCATGTCATCATGCCACATCAGCATGCCATGTCATCATACCGCATCATCATGCCATTTAGCATGCCATGTCATCATGCCACATGTCACCTTGTGATTGGTATGTACTGTATGGATGCCATGTGTCATCCTCTGAGTGGTGCCACATCATCATGTTTGTACAGTACGGATGCCACGTGTCACCTTGTCAGTGGTGCCACGTGGCACCTCTTTTTGCCAAATTTGCCTGTTGACCTTATGGAACAGAACGCGATAACTTTCTCATACGGAGTCCGTTTGAGGTGAAACGAACGCCGTTGGAATCGTCTCGACGAGCCCTTCGATATAGTGCTAGTTTTGCTGAGATTGGAGGACTTCAAAATTTTTCCTTCTTAGATCCTCCTGGATCAATTCTCAAACTTTCCATGGTGATCTTCTTTTCTGGAATCCCACTTCAAAACCAAATCATTTATTTGAAAATCCCTTTCCTTAACTTTTCTGTCAAAAGTTTGTTTCATTTTTTCCTGATGCATTTGAGTCTTATTATATGCTTTTTCTCTGACTTCATGCAACTCTATCATTTGATTTATTCTTCTTTGCATATGATTTGGTTCTTCATCAACTTCTTGTAATAATTTCATGACTGGCAATCCTAAAGAAACAGGGAAAACTACTTCTGTACCATATACCAACTGAAAAGGGGAGGTGCCAATTGCTCTTTTTGTACTAATTCTGTCTGCCCACAGAGCATATTTCAGTTTAGTGTGCCAAGCCCTCTTATTATCCTCTAGCAACTTCTTTATGATTCTTACCAAACTTTTATTTGAAGATTCGGCTAATCCATTTCCTTGTGGATAATAAGCTGTTGAGTGATTCAGATGTATGTGGTATTTGTGACAGAAATTTATCATCTTTTTTGACTTGAACGCTGGGGCATTATCTGTCACTATCCTTTTAGGACAACCAAACCTGGACAAAATATTTTCTTCCAAAAAGTTCATAATCACTGTCTCTGTAGCATTTCTGGTCGGGATGGCTTCAATCCATTTTGTGAAGTAGTCAGTAGCAGTCAGAATCCACTTATGTTGTCCTGAAGAATTTGGGTTAATCTCACCAATAAAATCTAACCCCCACTGTTGGAAAGGTGCTTCAACTGAAATGGGTTTCAATGGAAATGGCAATAATTCTCTTTTTCCATCAAAAATTTGACATTCATGACATTTTGTTATTTCCTTATACACATCGGAGTACATGCTGGGCCAGTAAAAACCAGCTCTAAGAATTTTGTTCACTGTAGCTTTCCATGAATGATGTCCTCCACACATACCTTTATGAAATTCCACCATAATATGATGTGCCTCACTCTCTAAAAGACAATTTAACAATATTCCTCCTGGATCTTACCAAAACAAATTACCATCCAATATGCAAAACTTTGCTGCTTTCAGTTTTACTAACCTTGCCCTAGTTTTTTCCATATTCGCAGGCGCTTGGAGATTCTGTAAGACATATACAATATATGAGTGCCAGGGAGATAAAGAGAAATCTTCAATTATCTGTAACTTTGGAACATTTTCGGTCGAAGTTTCAGCTAGAAAATTTATACTGAGGGAGTCCCAATTTGTTTATGTCATCATTTTAGCCAAACCTTGACCTTTTATCAGTTTGGTAGGTTTAATGTCCAAATCATATTCCAGCAGCACTGCTATCCATTTTTCTCTTTTCCCCTCAGGATTTGGTTGCGTAAGAATATCTTTTACTGCTGTTGATGGAACATGTGCTATTGTATGAGAATGCAAAATATATATCCTGAAATCTTTCAGTGCTTTCACCAAAGCATAAGCTTGTTTTTCCATGATGTTGTATTTTAATTCTGCATCTCTCAGAATCTTACTAAAAAATGCAATAGGCTGCTCTATACCTTCTTGGTTCTTTTGCAACAATACCCCAGCCACTGTGTGTTCTGATGCATAAGTAAACATAATGAAATCCCTTGTATAATCTGGACTAATTAATACCGATGCTTCAGTCAATGCTTTCTTAATGTTATCAAAGGATTTTCTTGCTTCTTCATTCCATTTAATTTCTCTGTCTTTTCTCAACATTTCCGTTATATTTCTCAAAATTTCAGCGAAACTGGGAATGAACCTCCTTAACCAATTTACCCTTCCTATGAATGACTGAATCTCTTTCTTACTCCTAGGGATTCCGACCTTTTGTATTGCAGATACTCTCTCCAGATCGATCTTAATGCCTTCTTTTGATATGATGTGTCCCAATAACCTTCCCTCTTCCATGCAAAAATGTGATTTCTTTGGATTTAATGAAATCCCAAATCTTCTACATTTTATAAAGACTCTTTCCAGATGCTTCCAGTGATCAGCAGCGTTCTTTGAATAAACAATGATATCATCCATGTATACCACCACAATTTTGTCCCTTTCATCTGCAAATGCAATATCCATAGCTCTCTGAAATGTTGCGCCTGCATTCATTAGACCAAATGGCATTTTGGCGTACATAAACGTTCCCCAAGGAGTAGTAAAATCAGTTTTTTCTTGATCTTTTGGATGAACTTTAATTTGATTATAACCCGAGAAACCGTCTAACATGGAAATTCTTTCGGCTCCCACAACTTGCTGTAAAACCTGGTCCATTTTAGGGAGTAGATAATTATCTTTCAAAGAAGCTCTGTTCAAGTTTCTAAAATCCACACACATCCTTATTTCTCCATTCTTTTTTCTTACGGGTACTAAATTGGCTAACCACTTGGAAAACCTCAGAGACACAATTATCTTAGCATCAAACAGTTTCCTCACCTCTTTTTCTATCACTGGCAGTAGCTTGGGATTTATTCTTCTTAATTTCTGTTTAAAAGGCTTTTCATCTGGTTTAATTGGAATTGTGTGCTGTATAACAGAAATATCATATTCCTTCAAATCCTCATAGCTCCAAGCAAAAACATCTGAAAACCTTTTCATTACTTCCACACTTTTATCTTCTTCTTTTCTTGGTAATTTCTTTGAAAGTTTTACCAATTTGGGATCCTTTTCGGAACCTAAATTGTAATCTTTTACATCTTCAGGTTTTGGTTCAATCTTGGATTTTTTACCACATCATTTTTATCAAATAATTTTTCTAAAGGAATTAAACCTCTAGGGATAACATTATTCTTCAGCTGAATAATATCCTTACCTCCGATCCTTTGCTTGAATTTTTCTATTTCCTCCGGAGAATCCACTTCATCTGGACCCATCTCATCACCTTCTGCATCGATAGACCTGTAATTGAACTCATCTGTCATTTCCAAAAAGCGTTTAATCTGTTGGTCATCTTCAAAGACCTGCCAATGTTTGACATTGTCTGGAATAGATGGTCTATGTATGACTTCAATATTATATTCCTTTTAGGAAAGATGGGAGTTTTGAATGCAGCTCCTACAGTGGCCAAAGAATCTGCTACAGTGTTGCTAACTCGGGGAATTGAGATAACATTATGTTCATTGAAAAAAATTTCCAGTAAATCCCACACTTCATTCCTATAGGACCTCATTTTAGGGTGTTTGGTCTGATAAATAGCTTTTACCTGATTTATAACCAATTCAGAATCCCCAAATACCTCAATCTTTTTTGCTTTCAAATCCCTCAACACATTCAATCCCAGAATTAAAGCCTCATATTCTGCAACATTGTTGGTACATTCAAAATTCAATTGGTAAGAAAACATCAGAAATTCTCTGTCAGGTGTAATTATCCATACTCCTGCTCTAGCTCCTTCTCTGCCTCTAGCCCCATCAAAGTGCATCGTCCAAGTACCTTCTCTTCTGATCTTTTCTCTTAACAATCTTTCCTTCTCATTTTCTTTAGGTTCAATTAAATCAATCTTTTCCTTAGGTTCAAGATCATTGTATAAAATGCAAGAACCCAAATCGGTATCTAATGCATATATGGCATGTTTCTCAGGCTCTTTTAGATCACTTACCAAATAAGCAGCTCTCTTTTCAGTATATAATCTTCTGTGTACCCCAACACCGGAATAGTAGCGAAAGACATATCCATTTGTAGAGTTCCCTTTAACTTTGAAGCCCACGACCTGGACAATAACATACCAAACTTTGCAGGAATATCAGCAACCACCACATCCATAAGAATACCTTTGGCTGGTATTTTACTGAGATTGACTGTCAAATCTTTTATCAACCCTAAACATTTAACTTTCCTTGAATTGAAAGAAAATAAGTCATCGTATGGTATTGTGATTTCCAATCCCAAAGATTCTACTACAAGTTTGGGCATCAAATTACGAGAAGCTCTGGAATCCAACATACAGTTATGTACCACTTTATCATGAATATCCAAATTCACATAGAAGGGAGAAACTTCTTCCAAACTATTGTCTTCCATTCTTGATCCTAAACAGATATTAGGATTATCATCATCTAATTCCAAAGTGTCTATTTCCACCCGATTTTCTACCTGCATCATCTTAAAAATTTGTTCCTTGTATTCCTTGTTCTTTAATATTTCATTAAAGGGTACTGAAATTTTAACTTTTGACATTTCATTCTGTATGTTGAAAGGAACCAAATTTTTATCACCTTCCTTCATTGGATCTTTCTTGCTATCTGGAATTACCTTGGGCACATCCTCATTTTCTTTTCTTCTAGTTTGTGTTTCAGACTGACTAGTAGAAGTTTTATCAGCATTTCTTTTTTATTTGCCTATTGGTTCTTTCCCTTTGTCTATCACAACATCTCAACTCCTCAGATTTATCTTTCTTTGAAGGTCGTTTATGGCATTTTGATAACCAATCTGGTATTGATCACTTCCTATCTCCAAACTACAACATTCCCCCTCTGCCATGAACATATCATGCTCCTGTTTAGTCAAATACACTTCTGGATCAGAACTGCCGCAATGGTAATATCTCCTTCAGGTATCTCGGCTTCAGCTTCCCCAGCAATATAATTTTCAAGAAAAGGAGGTCGGATTTGATCTTCTTCTGCATTCCTTGGGTTTCGCTGTTCTCTCGGCCTTACAGCAGGAACAAAAGGCCTTCTAAAATTCGGGTTTCTGATTTGAGGTTCTGCTTGTTCTTTATTTGGAGCTTTGTTATCCACTAATAATCTCTCTAACAACTTTTCCATAGTTTTCATCATTGCTTCGAATTTTACGTCTGTAGAGGAAGAAGAAGAAGAAGCTGCATTTTGATTATCTTCTCTAATTTTCTTTCTATCCATATCTCTATGTCTCATTTTTCCAGAAGCCATCATATTAGCCTCAACTTCTACTGCATCTTTCATCATTATTGCCAAAGTAGTAGATCTTCTTTCTCTTAATGTACATGAGAAATCACCTTCAAAACCATCTGCATAATGTAACTTGGCTGCTCCCACTGGAGGTTTTATATCTGTAGGGATTGAATTGTAGACTTTCATAAATCTGGCAGAGAACTCCTGAACTGACTCAAAACCTCCCTGTTGATGTATATGTAACTTCGGAATGTATTTCACATATATGTATATTGTATTCCTATAGAGATGGTTTTATTCCTCTATACGGAAGTGTCGTCATTTATATTGTAAGTGTCGTAACTTATACTTGATGGGTTATTAGACCACCTTGTTTGGGGTCGGCCCTGTATAAGTCATGTGGGTCAAAGGGTTATTAGACCACCCTATTGGGGGTCGGCCATGTGGGTCAAAGGGTTATTAGA
Organism: Larix kaempferi; assembly: GCA_027924585.1. Taxonomy (NCBI): domain Eukaryota; kingdom Viridiplantae; phylum Streptophyta; class Pinopsida; order Pinales; family Pinaceae; genus Larix; species Larix kaempferi. The sequence goes on from BSBM01001879.1 coordinate 6,107,914, forward strand.
CCACCCTATTGGGGGTCATCCCAGTCAGCATTATGTTATGTGGTTAAGTTCGAGCCTACATGAGTTAGGTAAAAAGGCAAGTCAAGTCAAGTATAAATAGAGTGCGGGAGGCACTCTATTTGCTCACTCACTTCTCACACATGCACTCAAGGAGGAGTGGCGCACTTATGGAGGAGGAGGATCTGCTGCTAGGTTATGGCTATCTCTCTTGGTTGGTTGTATCATTGCTCTATCTATCTCTGAGGAAGTTATTGGGGTTTTTCACCTTTATGGTTTTCCCCAAGTAAATCTTTGTGTCTCTTGTGTGCTTGCATTATTGTCTCCATGATTGATATGCTATAGATATGCTGTACATGTTGTTCTCTCAGTTAAGATCCTAGATCAGATTGAAGTAAATTCTGAAAATTTAACATGGTATCAGAGCTAGCCTGAAAGAAGGCATGATATGGCATGTATGACACTTGTTGCACTTACAATGCTAGGGCTTGATATAGCAAAAACCAGTCATCGTAGCACTTTCGCTATAAATCTGTTTTGGCGAATTTTTCGGATCTGAAATTGTTACAGGCTGAAGCTAAGATCTCCAGGTACCTTGTGTCCAAAGGACAACCTGTAATTCGTTGCACTTTGTGATTTATGATCTGTACAATATAGGGTTTCTGTCTCTTCCAGATCTGAGTCAAAATCAGGTGACCTTGGGAAAAAGGTCATATCTTGGGCTAGGAATCTCCAAATGAAATTTCGTAAAAAGTGACAGGTAGTACACAGTCTGTACTATCTTAGAAAACGTTTTCAGATGTCGAAGTTGAACCAGTGACACGTGTCACTCCATACAAGTGCGCTCCCCTGTATTATCCCATAAACAGGTCATGTTGCGACATTTGGCATAACTCTCTCTCAGAGAGTCCAATTGAAGTCAGACCTGTCAGGATGGAAAGGTAACAGGCTGAGCTATCTCAAAAAACGTTTTCATAGGCCGAAGTTAAAACAGTGACACGTGGCACGCCATACAAGTTCGCTCTCCTGTTTTATCCCAAAACAGGTCACGTTGCGACATTTGGCATAACTCTCTCTCAGAGAATCCAATTGAGGTCAGATCTGTCAGGATGGAAAGCTAACAGGTCAGGCTATCTCAGGAAACTTTTTCAGACCCTGTGGATAAAAAATTACAGAGTTACACCAGAAACAATCAGGTACATATTTCTGTCAAAACAGAATTATTTTTTGGTACCTTCATTCATGGCTTCCGGAATTAAGGGCTTTGGAGAAAGTTGGAATTTTTGTAATCGGAGACCATGGCTGGATGCTACTCATCAAAATAGAAATTTAGAGACCAAGATCAGAATTTTTGGTTGGGAAGAAGGCCGGGCTTGATTAGACCCTAGTTCGGGACTTTGAACAGAAAAGTGGAAAATTAGGGCTTCTGTAAAAATGGGAATTTTTGAAATCTGTGAACACGGCTGGAAGCTCCTCAGAAAAATAGAAGCTTAGAGCTTTGGATCAAACATTTTGATTGGGAAAAAGAGTGGAATTCATTAAACCCCAGTTTAGGGTCACGTCCAGTGAATCTAGAAGTTTCAAAAGCAAAATTGAGGAGTGAAACTTTGCAGTTTCCAAATTCTGATTATACCAACTTGATCAGCTCATCAAGGAACATATTTCTATCAAATTATTGTGTTTTAATAGTATACTTATGAATGTATGATTTTATATGAAATCACAAGGATAACACAATCATGATACTAATAAGCATGCATAGGGACAAGGATGAATATGAGTTCAAGAACAGGTAATTCAGGAAGCAAAGATCAAGAGGGAGCACACTCCAGTTGCTCCTGCAAGAAAGCAAAGGAGCACACTCCAGTTGTTCCTGCAAGAAAGAAAAGGAGCACACTTCAGTAGTTTCTGCAAGGATGTAGATATTCAGAGGGAGTTAACCATCTTTCTACATTCCACAACAGAAAGGTGTAGAAGAAGCTACTTAAGATTAGGACTCCAGCATCTCCTGCAAGGAAGCGAAGACTCAGAGGGAGTCCACCCAACGAACAAACAAAGATAAGTATTTTAATCATCATTTCTTGCATATTTGTTTGTTTAAATAATACTGTTCAATAATGTATACACTGATGTTCCTAGAATTAGGTTGTGTATTATGCATATTAGAATAGTTGCATTGATGAACAGTATACTACTAATATACATAGGTAAGTGGCCTATGGCACTGTACAACATTCCATTGCTACTTATCTAGAATGAAACCTCTTTGCTGACATGTTGGGAGTTGTGCACACTCTTAACAATGTTCTGGTAGAGATTGGAAGGCATCTAGAAAGTTACGGGATATGGATAAATGTTGTATTGAAGCATTGGCTAAGATAATTGCATGATTGTATGACATATTTATTTATGTGTAAGAATTTGTTCTGAAAACTATGAGATGTTTTCTAATCATGCAATTTAACTTGTTGTGTAGGAAAGATCGTATGCCATCTCCTACAAAAGAAGAACTACAACATTTGTTTAGCAACAAATTTATTTATTGAAGATACTGAATTTCCCAGGATCTGGGATGAAGAAATGGAATGCCATGATCCGTCGATCATGAAGAATAATGTTTGGGATGTAGTCCCAAGATGTGAAGGGAAGTTTGTTATGACTTCCAAAAGGAACTATCAGATCAAGCATGTTGCAGATGGTAGCATTGAGATGAAATAGAAGATGCACCAGATGGATTTCAAGACAGCATGGTGTAGTCATTTATGTGTGCAGAACTTGGTATGGTAGGATAGACAGCTTTCTATCCAGTTTGGGATTTACCAAGAGTAAAGCGGATTCCAACCCTTACTACAAGGTTGAGGAAGGAAATCTAGTGATACTACTTTTGTATGCAGATAACCTGGTTGTCACAGGTGAAAATAGATTGATTGCTGACACGCAGTGGAAGCTTACTACCGAGTTCGAGATGAAGAACTTGGGGATGATGCACTATTTGTTTTTGGCATGGAGGTGTGGCAGAGTGCAGATGGAATCTTCCTTGGACAAGGGAAGTATGCAGTAGAGATCCCGAAGAGGTTCGGGATGATGGATTGCAAGGCCATGGCCACACCTATGGCATCAAATCTGAAGCTTCTATGTGATGCTTCATCTGAACTGATTGATGTCTCTATGTATCGTCAGATGATTGGGTCCTTGATGTACCTGACGAACACGAGACCAGACATTTGCTTTGCTGTGAACACATTGAGCCAGTTCCTGACGGATCCGAGGAGTGTTCACCTGGTTGCTGTAAAGCATATTCTGAGGTACCTGAAGGGTACAGTGGATTATGGGCTCAAGTATGAGGTGAATCAAAAGTTTAACCTGCAGGGTTATGTTGATTCAGATTGGGCTGGCAGTGCTGCAGACAGGAAGAGCACATCTGGGTGCTGCTTCAGTATGGGATCAGGTGTGATCTCTCGGTTTAGCAGGAAGCAGTCCTGCGTAGCACTGAGTACAGCTGAGGCAGAATATGTTGCAGCCTGCTCAGCTAGTTGCGAGGCAGTATGGCTACGGAAGCTACTGTCTGAGTTATTTGATCTCCCGTTGGAGGCTACTGGTATCTTCTGTGATAACCAGAGTTGTGTGAAGCTGTCCGAGAACCCAGTGTTTCATCACAGGTCGAAACACATAGAGATCAAATATCACTATATCAAGGATATGGTGTAGAGAGGAGCTGTGAAGCTCCTGTATGTTGCGACAGACGAGCAGATTGCAGATGTGCTGACGAAGCCACTAGCCAGAGTGAAGTTCGAATACTTCAGAGAGAGGCTTGGCGTTCTTCAAATCGATGACACTTCGAGGAAGAAGTGATGGACAGATTTGCTGAAGCCATTCCAAGCATGTTGGAAGGAGGATCCTTCACATGGCTGTGGATGTAAGCGCTGGATGATGAGCATCAGGATGATGTTCTGGTTTCTGCTGGATATGATCAGTTGGATCATTTTTATGTATGTATGTACGCATCATGTTGGATGCTGGATATGATCAGTTGGATCATTTTTATGTATGTATGTACGCATCATGTGGATGCTGGATATGATCAGTTGGATCATTTTATGTATGTATGTATGCATCATGTTGGATGCTTGGACCATGTATCTGTATATGTATCAGGTAGATACATTGTATGATCAGGTGGATCATGTATGGTGATATGTATCATGTATTTGTATTTGTATCAGGTGGATACATTGATGATCAGGAGGATCATGTATGATGATATGTATCAGGTAGATACGTGGTATGCATCAGGTAGATGCATTGATGATCAGGAGGATCATGTATGATGATATGTATCATGTATTTGTATTTGTATCAGGTGGATACATTGATGATCAGGAGGATCATGTATGATGATATGTATCAGATAGATACGTGGTATGCATCAGATAGATGCATTGATGATAAGGAGGATCATGTATGATGATATGTATCATGTATTTGTATCAGGTGGATACATTGATGATCAGGAGGATCATGTATGATACTTGGTATGCATCAGGTAGATGCATTGATGATCAGGATGATCATAGATGACGAGCTTCAGGATGTTGCTCCAGATGACATGCAACATGATGTTGCAGTGATGATGATCAGGATGATCATAGATGACGAGCTTCAGGATGTTGCTCCAGATGACATGCAGCAGGATGTTGTAGTGATGATGATCAGGATTATCATGGATACATCAGGATGATGTATGGTGAGTATCAGTTGATACTCTGTGGCTGTGGATCAGGTTGTGCAGATAAGCATGTAATTTGTGCCCTGGGAGATTTGCAGATGGTATTTCGAGGTTTTACCTATGGCATGTAATTTGTGCCCTGGGACATCTGGCAAATGCTCTTTCGAGGTTTTGCTTGGGAGGACATATAATTTGTGCCCTGGGAGATCTGCAGATAGTCTTTCGAGGTTTTGCCTATGGCATGCAATTTGTGCCCTGGGATATCTGGCAGATGCTCTTTCGAGGTTTTGTCCTATGGCATGTAATTTGTGCCCTGGGAGATCCGATAGGTTGAGCTGTGTGCTAGTAATCAGTCCTGGGATGCTCTTTCGAGGTTTTGCCATGACCACATGTAATTTGTGCCCTGGGAGATCCGATAGGTTGAGCTGTGTGCTCGTAATCAGTCCTGGGATGCTCTTTCGAGGTTTTGTGGTGACCACATGTAATTTGTGCCCTGGGAGATCCGATAGGTTGAGCCTTGTGCTCGTAATCAGTCCTGGGATTCTCTTTCGAGGTTTTGTGGTGAGGTCACATGTAATTTGTGCCCTGGGAGATCCTATAGGTAGAGTCATGTACTCGTAACAGCCTGGGATGCTCTTTCGAGGTTTTGTGATGCACGTAATAAGTCCTAAGGATTCCACAGTATGGCCAGTGATGACGAAGACCTACAGGTGGTGGGCCTACATCCAGTATGAAAAAGGACTGGCTCTGTAGAACTTCCTATGACGAGTAGATTCAGAGATTGATTGAGATAGCAGCAGCAGTGATGATGATGATGACGATGCATCGATGACGATGATCCAGAGAAGATGACATGTGCTAGAAGAACTGTGCTGAGAAATACCTTCCTAGTTAAGAGGGAGTGTTGATGTATATGTAACTTCGGAATGTATTTCACATATATGTATATTGTATTCCTATAGAGATGGTTTTATTCCTCTATACGGAAGTGTCGTCATTTATATTGTAAGTGTCGTAACTTATACTTGATGGGTTATTAGACCACCTTGTTTGGGGTCGGCCCTGTATAAGTCATGTGGGTCAAAGGGTTATTAGACCACCCTATTGGGGGTCGGCCATGTGGGTCAAAGGGTTATTAGACCACCCTATTGGGGGTCGGCCATGTGGGTCAAAGGGTTATTAGACCACCCTATTGGGGGCCAGCCTAGTCAGCATTATGTTATGTGGTTAAGTTCGAGCCTACATGAGTTAGGTAAAAAGGCAAGTCAAGTCAAGTATAAATAGAGTGCGGGAGGCACTCTATTTGCTCAGTCACTTCTCACACATGCACTCAAGGAGGTGTGGCGCACTTATGGAGGAGGAGGATCTGCTGCTAGGTTATGGCTATCTCTCTTGGTTGGTTGTATCATTGCTCTATCTATCTCTGAGGAAGTTATTGGGGTTTTTCACCTTTATGGTTTTCCCCAAGTAAATCTTTGTGTCCCTTGTGTGCTTGCATTATTGTCTCCATGATTGATATGCTATAGATATGCTGTACATGTTGTTCTCTCAGTTAAGATCCTAGATCAGATTGAAGTAAATTCTGAAAATTTAACACTCCCTTTTTCAGATTGTTATACTGAGTCAATACCTGCGAAGGATTTTTCTGATCTTCCCACCTTTCGATAAAAAGGGTTGTAAAGGCATCATAATTTGCAATAGATCCAGCGGCTAAAGCTCTAAACCATTTTTTCACTTCACTCTCAAGCTTTGAGCAAACAACCTCATTTTCGCATCATCATAATCCACTTCTTCTACATCAATGAAATCACTGAAATTATCAACATGTTGCTGTGCTGTATAATTACCCTCATTATCAAAAGTAAAGATTCTCTGTGCATAATTTTGAGGAAAATCATGTAAAACTGCTGGCAAAACCAAAGGAGCAAATCTGGCAGCCATGGGTGGTGGATTATAAGGTACAACAACCGCCGCCTGTTGCCTATTACCCTGTACAGGTATTCTTTGGGATTTGGATATTTTAGGTTCTGTCCTCTCAGATTTTTGTAAATTTTCCCAAACAGATTTTAAAGAATAGTCCCACAAACTTTTTGGATCAACTTTTGTTTCTTTCAAATCAGAATCTGACTTAGTTCTAAGCAAAATCTTTTCACTTGAACCAATATTTTCTTCCTCAAACAGATGTTCTTGTAAAGAAGGGAATATATTTGTAAACTGAGAAATACCTTCTTTCGTCTTGCCTTTGCCTTTTTCCGTCTTGAGGAGCTTTTCTGGATTGTCCACGCCTGAAAAGAACTGCGAACTGGGATTTATTCTTGTAGCCACAATGTCTTTCTCAAATTATCCTCAAAAACTTCTAAAAACTGTTACAAGTGAAGTCGCCAAGGCAATATCTACAACCAACTTGTTTCAAACTTCCTTGCCCAAGAAATTTGAGCTTTCTTTGTCGTTTCTCCCAGGGAAAATTTCACTTTCGTTCCCCGGCAACGGTGCCAAAATGTTAGCACTTAGATTTTATTCCGGTTGTAAGAAAATAAGACCTAAGGTAACCTATTTCAAACCAAGCTTTAGGTAGAAAAACTAGCCATTTTCTCCACCAGAGAGGGCTCTCTCTTGATATATATGTGAAGGCTAAAATATACAAAGGTTCTCTTAAAATTTCTCAAAAAATATTTTCTGGTCGAAAAGGTAAACAAGAAACATTGGGCATGGAGTCGAAGTTTTCAAACGTATAATAAACCAGTAAGAGATTTTCACCATACAGATTTACACAGAGGCAAGATAGTAATCATATTACAGTCAAGTTGATTTTTTCAGGTGATATAGAAAGAAGTAAAGACATTCCATCAACAACAGGCATCTATCTAGGATGAATCTATTGTCAACTTTGGAGAATATAGTGGATATTTAAACGCAATAAAATGAGGCATAACCAGTATGAATCTCAAGTTATTTCAAGTGCTCATTTAAATATGGAAGAAAAACACTATGGGAGATATAACGAAGAAAGTAAACATGCACATATAAAGATAAAGGAGAATAACAGACTGTAAAGCTGATTAACTCATGAATCTTTGATATCAAAAAATAGGTACCATCACTGCACTGCTTTTATTTCTCAAAAAATAGACTTCAAAACATACTTGTTTCCCAAAAATTTTCCAACCCCTTCAACAATGACTCTCATTGTTTTTATACAAAAAAACATTTAGAAGAAGCTTCGCCTAATTGCTTCTTCTAACCAACAATTAAAAATGTTTAACTTAAAAGATAACTGTCTTCGAGCAACCCATAACTGTCTTTCAAATAATATTACAAATTTAAAATAAAATGTCTTTTTTGCCACTTGGCAAAACTTTTTGGATAAGATCTTTTCGCCACATGGCAAGAGTTTTAAGTGCATCTAGGTATGAACAGAATATATGGTCTTTCCGTACTTCTCCACATAATTCCACTGGTCAACCGTGGGTAAGTCATAGTTGGTCATTTCCTTCACCAAGACTCACATCTCAATATGACCTGCATAAGAAACAGGAAGAAGGTTTCCATAAGTTGAAATTAGCATATTTAAAATTTCAAATTCCCCTGACATTTTCTCCATTAAAATTTTTCCTGTGAGCATTTGATCTAGCTGCTAGAAATTTCTGTGATCCATCCTTATATCAAACAGTAATCTTTTATATTCACTTGGAGGAATTAAGTCATTCTTTTCGTTCCAGAAAGCTGGGAATCCCTTGTTTACTAACTTTTCAAACTGCTTTTTGAACTTGACTACTTCTTCCCTTATTTCTCCTGCTTTAGCCTCGACATTCTCAACATGCGAGTATTTCCCCAAGATCCTTCTGGCCCAAGTGATGACAGAAATTCTGTTCGTTATATTCATGGCTGTCAGGTCTACCTCAGTTACACTGTTTAAAAATGTTATCGCTCTCTGGGCTACTTCTTTCGGCTTTCTATTTAGGTTCTCCCTGACTGCTCGGCAACTTTCGAAGGCATCTTTAGCTACCTTTTCTTTAACTCTTATGTAATCCAGATATGGCCTAAGTTTCTCAACCTCTTTTATGATCTGGTCCCACACCATGTGCTTACACCCTTGCATAGCAGCTTTCCATGTCACGTGAGCTGCTAATCCTTTATTATTATTGCTCAATTCCTGATTCTTGGCCTGCAAAGTTTTTATTTCTTTCTCTTTTACTTCATTTTCTTCTTTCAATTTCTGTATTTCTGTCTTTAACAATTTGATTTCATTATCTTTTAAACTTATTTGTGACATTGCCTGTAAAATTCCATCTACTCCGGTCTTATCTTCTTCTGAGCTTGTCTGTACTTGCTGCTGGCTATTCTCTGCTAATTGTTTTCTTGCTGCTGCCAACTGTTCTTCTAAAATGATCTTTTCTTTTTCCCAATAATCCTTTTCGTCAGAAAGCTTTAACATTTTAGCAGTGACATCATTGACTCCATTAGATAGTTCTTCTTTCTCTTTTTCTAATACTGTCAATTCTGCACCTTGAATAAGTACAATGTATGGGATTTTTAATTTTTGTCTTAACGTTAAGATCATATCTTTCTTTTCCTTGAGCAGTTTTGTAGCTACATCTCCGTCTTTATTAGTCAAATCTATTTGCAATTTCTTAATCTGCTGCTGTCGAGACTTATTCTCCGCCTTTTCCTGTCTCAACTGATTATTTAATTTGTCCACTGAATTCTTCAGCTTGTCTGCTCTTAATGTGGCCCCCAAATAGTCTGAGTATATGACTTCTCCAGTTTGTCTATGTAATAAAATTTTATCAGGGGCATTTACTTTCGACAAGTCTATCTTCATCTCTGAGATCTTGCTTTTTGTTACAACTGAAAATTTCAAAGAATTCTCTTTGATGTTTCTGCTGGTAAATAAGCTCACCTCATTATTAGATATACTCCTGACCTTTGGAAACAATTGGCTTGTTTGTTTTGCGGACTCCTGTTTATTTTTACTATGCTCATCAAATACATCCATGATATTCCGGGGTCTATTTACATCATCCCCTATAGGGGTTTCTTCAATGTTGTACTCTTTCACTGTAACCTCTGGTATTTCATCTTCTGTTGTTTTTGCTTCTTCTGAAACTGTTGTTAACTCTTGTGATTCATCAGTTTTCAATCTTTTTCCTCTTTCAGTCTCTTCATCCTCAATGATCATAATGTCTTGTATAGGTCTTTTGGACCCCACCAATGCAGTATCTATTTCGCTTTTTGTCTCTGCGGTTGTTTCTATCAATGACATTTCTTTGTCGGACATATCCGGAATAATTTCTTCTTTGTATTCGAGCCAATTAGCTCTGTCCGACATTCCTTCAACAATCTGATGGTTCAGGGCCTTGATACGATGCTCAGTCCTTCGTTTGGATATGATGTTTAATGGGTCATACTCCATAGCTGCATCTGTCTCAAAATTCATATCTTTTAACAATTTCTCTATATACACAGCAGCGTTCTTATTCTTTATGGTGAATGGACCAAATGTGAATGGGTAATTAATGTCCATTGCTTGTCTGTGAACTAAAAAATTGTTATCTTCCACAATCAACTTCTGTCTCAAGAATTCCAATGCAAAAATCCTCAAAGTAAGGAAGGCTGGTAACACATAGGGTTTATGTCTGAACCCATACAATCTGATTATTGTACTGTCTTTCGATAAAAACCAATCTCCTGTAGCATATTCTGTATTCAATTGCATGGATACCTGCATTTCCGGCAGTACTCTAGGCAGATTTTTTCCGAAAATCATCCTATAAATCTCTGAGAGCATGTAGTTGATATAATTGAACATATTATTTTCCAGTAGAGTCGTGAAAATGATTTTTGGGAACTGCAATTCCTCTTGACTGGATACCATAATCATTCTCATTAAAAAGGCCTGAAACCTGAAATGTCGGTGGGTGGAAAAATTGACCATCTGGTCATGAATCCTTTCTATTATAAATGTTTCAAAATTAAGTCGGGGGATTTGACTTTCGTCAATCCCCAACTGGATTATACTTATTCTGTACAATAGACTCAATTGAAACTCAGTTATATACAAATCCGTATCTAACCCTAAAACTACGGCCAACAGTGTCAAGACCAACTGAGTATTTTTATTAAAAAGATTGATATCCAAAGGGTAAGGAAGTTCTGAAATGCTGGTTTCTGGCCTAAGACACGTTGACAAAAACATTTCCCTATCACTTTGAGAAGCATGATGATAATTTTCAATAATTGAGACTTCAGAGAAAACCTCAGGGTCCAGGGTTTGGGATAAATCTACTTCTAGGGCTTTAATCAATTCGGCTGGCTTGATTTCACAAATGACTCTGGTTTTTTGGCTGTTTAAAACGACTTTTTCTTCCCGGGAGTAATTTTCGACACACCACGAGATGAATTATGGGAAAAAAGGGATTTGGTCTGGGCAAAAGGCTATTAAAGACGACTGGTGAACCCTATGGGGGTCTATACCCTCCTTTAATAACTCAGACAACCTAATTTTTATATCGGAGACCAGAAACCTAATTAGGGTATCGTAAACATCTTCATCTCTATCTTCTAGGGCATCGTTTGACCTAAAAACGTCTATATCTTGCACAGTCTCCATTTAAACGCTTCTTTTAAACAAAATTCCGTTTAAAAAGTGTGACAGGTCACCAGACCCTACCTGTATGTGCTTGCCTTTCGCCTTCTGTCATAGTCGCCAGCTTCCACCAGTCTTCAGAGCTCTCCAGGATAACGACACATGCAAAATGCCATTATGTGGAGCGCTTTCTGTTTTATATAAGCCTTTTTTTTTTAAATTAACATCCTTGCACTTTTATGAACGAGGGTCATATCCGACTGTTGATCTCGAGGCTTTGTTTTTGGGCCGTCAGATCTCATCCCTCTTTATTCCACCCGGTGGTATCCGCGATCGAAAAGGCTGGTTCCTTTTCCGGTTTGCTCTCTGCGCGGATTAACCACCTGTTGACACCTGTTATGGCGGTTTATTCTCCGCGACCGCTTTTCCTTATATCCCGTGTGCATGTTCCTGGCTGCGGATGAAACGTTGGCCGTCGATTTGATTGAGGTATGTATCAGCCTTCCGATCGTTACAAAGTATAATGCCATGTGCCATGGCCCTACCAAGCTTTCCCTGTTCACCACGTGTTAGGCCCCACCTTCCTACGTAATGTATCTCTCCATATTTCCATAATGGGTGGTTCCGCCCGACGCTATGGTGGTTTCTGATACCACTCTATCACATACGCGGAGGAATGAACATCGGACACGTGCCCTGGTGGTATTATGTCCGCTACAACCCACCACTGTTTGTTGACGATCACTTTGGCGACGCGGGAGTGATATTAGCCGTAGATCTTGATTTATATTACCTCCGCCGATGGAACTTGACCGGGGTGAGCATATGTTTGCTGGCGGACTTTATAAATATGGGTTTTTCTTTTATATTTCTATATAAAAAAGCTTCTATTCAACATTTTGTGATGATTTCTTCTATTTTAGGACATTTTAGCAAAAATTTTAGGTTTTCTCAGACCTGGTGTCAACAAGGAGAATATGTTAAAAAAAAGTTCACTACTTTCTGTACTGAACAAGGAATCCAACAACAACACACTGTTCCATATATACTACAACAAAATGGTGTAGCTGAACGGAAGAACCGCACTTTAAAAGAAATGGCTAATTGTATGATCCAATCTAAGGGACTAAGTCTTCAATTTTGGGCTAAAGCCATTAATTGTGCAAATTCCATAGTTAATCGCACCCCTACTAAAGCATTACAAGGTATCACACCAGAAGAAGCATGGAGTAAAATTAAACCAGATGTATTCACTTCCTTGTGTTTGGTAGTGAAGCATGGGCTCACATTCTAGATGAAAAATGGAAAGCATTGTAGTCTAAAAGTGAAAAGTACATATTTGTTGGATATTCTGAAGATGTAAAAGGTTATTGAATTCTTCAATTGCATTCTCATGATGTAATCATTATAAGAGATGTTAAATTTGATGAAAATCTCTTGGCCTGCGAGCCTAACTCGCCAATTGTGCCATCTTTGGCCTGCGAGCCTAATTCGGCGATTGTGCCTTCTTCTTCTTCGTCCAACTTCCTTGACAGGTTTTCAACTCCAGTTTATGATGATGATAGTGAGGATGAAAATCCACCTCCGCCTACTCATGTTCCTCCAGTTGCACCAGCACAAGTGCTTCCTCGATGGGTCTGTTCAACATGTGAAGCAGCTGGTGATCTTGCCGGTGATCCTAGAGATCAACATCGAACACATTCTCAGTTTCAGTGAGCCTCTTCTCTTTTGGCTCAAGTTTCTGAGAATCATGATCCATAAACCTTTGTAGAAGCTTCAAGAAATCCAAATTGGGATGCAACTATGGATGAATAATATCGTTCCTTAATGGCGAACGATAGTTGGGATCTTGCACCTCTTCCAAAAGGAATAAAACTTGTCATATGTAAATGGGTCTACAGAACTAAGTATGCATCAGATGGAAGTGTTGAAAGACTTAAGGAAAGGTTAGTTTCCAAATATTTTTCCCAAGTTAAAGGGATTGACTACAATGAAACCTTTGCTCATGTCGCAAAAATGAACTCCATCCACCTTGTTCTTTCCCTTGCAGCCTTACATAACTGGGAAGTCCATCAAATGGATGTCAAGTCTACATTCTTACATGGTGATTTACAGGAGGAAATTTACATGGAACAACCTCCTGGATATGTTCAGAATAACTCTAGCCTTATCTGTCGCATGCCACCTTAAGAAATCCTTATATGGCCTTAAGCAAGCTCCTAGAGCTTGGTATGCCAAAATGGATAGCTTTCTCCTTGACACTGGTTTTTCTAGATGCCATTCTGACCCCAATGTCTATAAAAAGAAAGTAGAAAACCATCTCATCATACTTGTTCTATATGTTGATGACCTTATTCTTACTGGTAGTGACCCTAAGCTTATAACCATGTGAAATCCAGTCTTAAGCAAAATTTTGAAATGTCAGACTTAGGACATTTGCATTATTTTCTTGGTCTCCAAGTCGTGCAAACCAAAGAAGGAATCTTTCTTTCTAAGTCTAAGTATTCTTGTGACCTTTTTCGTTGCTTTCACATGGAAGATTGTATACCTGCCCCTTCTCCCTTCCAGTCTGGAGTCAAAATTTCTACCACTTGTACTTCACCTAAAGTAGATGCCACCTTATATTGTCAACTTGTTGGTAGTCTCTTATACTTGACTCATTCTCATCCCGACCTTTCCTTTGTCATTGGTCATGTTGTCCGTTACATGCAAACACCTCATGAAAGTCATTGGAAAGTAGCTAAAAGAATACTTCGATATATTAGAGGTACAATTCAGTTTGGGATTCATTATAGTACAGGGGGGGAACCTTTGTTGGTTGGTTTCACTGATTCAGATTGGGTCGGCGATCCTGATGATCGAAAGTCTATAGCATGTTATGTTTTCAGTTTGGGATTTGGACTTGTCACTTGGGATTGCAAGAAACAACAAGCTCTTTCTCTTTCTTCAGTAGAGGAAGAATATCGAGCCACAGTTAATGCCAATCAGAAAGCTTTATGGCTTCAACAGATCCTTTCAGAGTTTGGATTCGAGCAGCAGCAGCCTACTCCACTTTGGTGCGACAATCAAAGTGCCATCAAGCTTTCCAATGATCCAGTCCTACATCAATGCAACAAACACATTGAGCTACACATGCACTTCATCAAAAATCTTGTTCATGATATTGTTCTTGAAGTGCTCTTTTTTCCTACAGATGATCAAGTTGCAGACATATTCACCAAGTCTCTTACAGAAGCGAAGTTTTCTAAACTTCGATTTATGTTAGGAGTTCAGGAATTTGTCATTAAAGGGGGATAGGCTCTAATGCCTCCTTCCTTCTCCTAATAGTATCACTTTTGTAAATCCTTCAATCTGATCTCAAGTTGTTCTTAAGGGGGGATGTTAGGATATTTAGACACTTAAGAGTTAGTTAAGATCAACTTGTGTAACATATCCGTTAGGTAAAGTGTGTTTTCTTAGTATGCATTAGTATGCATTTATAAATACTTAATCCGACGGTCACGATATGTTCCCGACATAGAGTGATCTAACGGCTCAACTTCTCTTAGATCATACCTACCCTTTATCCATGGCTTAACACCAGATTGGTCCATGATCCCTATTTAAAGAGCATGGAGGGTCATTGGAAAGTTGATTGATTATGAGAAGCTCATTTGTAACTTTCTTTCTTTGCATAATAAATTGCTCCGTAGAATCTATTTGGTCGAGGTTGTGGAGTGTTTCCCTCATGAGGGTTTAAACCACGTCAAAACATCACTTTATTGATCTGTGATCTGTTTGTGTGAAGTGATTGCTGTAGGTGTTCGATCTTTTGGGAGTACCCTGTGTACCCGAACACCAATGACAAACTCCAAAGCATGAAAAATTCTACAATGATTTCCAAGCGATGAACTTGAAACAAGGATACTGAGTCATTTTTATTTTCCACTAGATGTATGAAATGCAATCTTATAACTATGACACTTTCCATATCTATGAGAAGAAAACAATAGAATATACTACTCCACTCTAATCAGTCAGAAATTCGCAAAGAAAAAATAATCACCCAAGAATCACAAAAACACTTAAAATCAATCAAAATCAATCAAAGTCACAACAACTAAGAATAGGACGGCTTGGAAGTCAAACCTAACGAGACGAAAAGATCTAGTAAGACAATCAAGGGTCACAAGTTTGAATGGATGGATGGGGGGATTGAAATTTCCCACCACGACCATGTTGCTTGCTTGACTAATTCAGAACCCTAATCGACAAAATCGAACCAAAAGCACAGACAAGCCAGATCTAGGGGTTCTATGCTTGTAAGGTCAAGCAAACAAAGCTCTAAATATCAGACCAAAAAACAAATGGAGAAATTTTTGATACTATATACCAAGTAGAGGGTGACGCATCCTGTTATTATGCACCAGAGCACCGGGGGGTCAAACAATGCACTCTGCACACTGGGTATGTGCATCAGCGATGCAGGCTAATAAAGACCAGAATGTTTTAGAGACGTCGTCTACTCACTGGATAGGTGCGTTAGAGATACAATGACGCAGGTGAGAAACATCATAGGTGTGTCGGGTAGGGATCAAGCAACAAAAATAAAAATTTATCCAAAAACAAAAAGGGTAACGTGTCAAATACTGATCCCAAACAGAGACTGGGTAAGCCAGAGAGTCTCTGATGGTAAGATCCAATGGTAGGATGAAATTTAAAGGATAAAAAGTTGATTAAAAGAAAATTAATGAAACAAAAAAAAATCAAATTAAAGATATGGATACGTGGAAGTAGTCGCCATATTTTTTTATGGAAAATCTACTTGAGTGGACTCAAACAGATCTCCCTAGTCCAAGTGGATCTAGAACAAATAAATACACAACACGATTTCCTTTCCTAGATCAATAGAATTGTAGGATAGGTAGATGGATAGATTACCTTGAATCTGCAGTTCCCTTCTTGTTGTTGTTCCGAGCACCAAATCCTTCAGATATTCAGCTGCAAAAGAATGTCAAGAAAGTGGAAACATACAAGCAGTGAAAGCATATAAACATGAATTGAACTATATTAACAGTTAAGGAGGAAACTCCTAAGTATTATCAATACAATTACACTCATGGAAAGAACTTGTATTAATGTAATAATCATAAGTAAATATGGAAGAAATGTCACAACCCAAGCCTTAACCTTTCAACTTCCAACCAACAACCCTAGCCCACAAAATAGAATGCTTGCCTCCAAAGGATGAGTGAGGATCACCTAGATAAATTTCACCAGCATAAGAGTGCTATAATCCTTCCTCCTTTACAATGGAGAGAGGGTATTTATTTATAAGGATAAATGGATAGGATAGGTTGAGTATTTAGGGGAGAGGTCTAAGGGATCATCCCACTAGGTTAGGGGATCGACTGCCAAGTTTCCTAGCATCTAGGGATAGGCCTCCAAGTCACCAAGCTTTGAGAAGTCGCTCGAAGATTCATCTTATCCACTTTAACCAACTCTGAAGCACCTTGCATGAAGGAAACCTGCTCTAGAATTGGTTCAACACATCTTGTGAAAAGGTATCAGGAATCACCGACGCACTCTGCTAAGGTGCAGAGCACATCACCAAGGGTTCGACACTCCTTGCTAGAAGGCAAGGTGTGTCAGGGTGACTACACATATTGCAAAGGGAAGGACAACAACCTTTATCTTGATTTTTTAGCAAAGGGAATTTAGGGATCAAGGCATGGAGTTGATACATGACTCATGCTGACGAGATTTTGGTGTAACACATGTATATCATCATCATGTTTCATAAGTTGATAACCATTAGAAACATACATGTCAGTATCTACCACTACATATGCATCACATCAACATATCAAAAATATGAACCATACATCCATAACATACACCAACACAGCATAAACAAGATAAGTATATCACATATGCCACAAAAAATGGTGTGTGTGTGTATATATATATATATCATCAAAAAATTGTTGTCATGTACAAAATGGCCCTCTTGGGGCATATACAAAATAACCTTATGGGGGATACATCATCCAAATTTCCTCCCATATCCTCATCAAAACATACACAAAAATAGGCTCAAATCCTATACAAAATCAAGTTGTGCCGCCACCATGTGGATCACAGGGACTCATGATGTCCAACGGAAACACAACCTCTCCTCTAGTTACCTCAGGGTCCGGTCCCTGATCTAGGCCTCCTCTTTTTCATGGCCTTTTTCATAGAGGTGGAACTTCTCGCTCCTACACCTCCCTCTCTATATGGCATTCCACCACCAACCTCTACATAATGGGCCTACATGCCATCCCACACTTTGCCGACAGCTAGAGATTCAACTCCTCATCCTAGAGGTTGGTGTCACCTCTTTCATTAATCCTCAAAGAAATTCTACTAATCCATCGCTCCAAGTTCGCCATGAAAACAACCCTTCTCTCCCCTGTAGCTTCCCCATCAGTAGGATCTCCTCCCACCATTGCTCTTTCAACCGCAGAAGGACCCCCAATATCTAGACCCGCTCTTATTGTCGGTCTATCCCCCTATCTTGATGCCATTGCTTCCCTTCCTTATGAGATGGTCATACGGGACAAATATCTATCTCACAAGGGAGAAACCACCATCAGTAAATGATAAACATATATACAAAATGTCCAAAAAATAAAACATGTACATCAATGTATGTAACTATCAGTACAAAAATAAAATGTACCTATAGCATTGAATCCCCTGGAAGGAAATGACCACTTCAAATTCCCTCAATAATCTATACTTCTCTAGGGGTGTCTCTCCATGGCCTAGATGTACTTCTCCGAAACATCCAAAATGTGTTGGGTCTAATAATCCCCACCGCTCCACCACCATCATGGGGCATAACTTTCCCCTAGTACATCATTCAAGGCTCTTGAGGCCCCTTTGGTGGCACCCCTACTAGCAGCCTCAATGTCTAGTACCACTCGAATAAATAGGGGCATATCATGCTACTGTAAAAAATGTCCTTCTCGAACCTCCCTGCCACAATGAAGCCATCTTCCTAGTCATAGTTTGGAGAAGCAATGATCCCCAAGCTACTGGTCGACCGATAATCACCCACTCCATGAGAACTAACTACCCCTAGTAATACAGTTGGACGACCAACACCATCACAATGGATATTGCTACAGCCATCAGATGGCTCATCAAGATCTCACCATAGTTCAAAGCACTCTGGTCACCATCGCAATACCGCTCAACTGGTCCATGGATCAGTTTCCACTCCATCTTTGGGGGGAGTGCATCTTGTACCCCATGGTGGTGAAACCCAATCAAGAAATAGATATCCTAAGCCATAATGCTCAGCTCCTCCCAAGCAACCCTAAATACCCCTATCAGAGTCCCACATGTCCAGGAGTCTCCATAGAAGGTACTCTAACAATTGCATCAAGGGGCACTTGAAGAAATTCAAGATCCCCACATCGTCATAGTCCTCTCCCGCCACTTTGTCGCACCCACAGCAGCCATAATGAATTTAAGAGCACCTACACAAGGAAAATGTTCACCCATCAGACATCCATCAAACAAAACTACCATACGCATGGTCTCCCCTTAGGAATCCCACATGTAGCATGGAATTATCAAAGACAATCCGTGCCATGCATGACTATATAGAACTTACTCACGTGACACCAATGTGTGATATTTGACCGATTTGGTTGTGATATGTGGCACAATTGTTCGATGAATAGAAGTGCTACACTAGCATGCGGCCAAACAACCAACATCCCATGCATATCGTGGAACAATACATTTTTCCGCATTGCATGCCCATGCTACTACTGCATGATATTTTGGGAACATCTCACACTACTATAGCACATGATTTTCCCATTATCTCATGCTATAGCATGGGATTTCCCCAAAATCCCATGTGGTATCCAATTACATTCTAAATCGAACCCTTGGCAACCTAGGGACTGACTTTTCCTATCGCTACCCGGACCCAATGAAAAAAGGTAAGGTTACGGCATACCTGTAACTCGTGGCTAATAAAATGGATCCTCATATCTCCCAGAATCACCACCAAAGCACTCTAGGAGGTCGTAAACGAATAGTACAAATGATTTCAAAATGTGGGCCCCACCCCTTACGTGTATTCATTTGGCATGGATTTCAAACTAACCCTACAGACAAACTGTAGCTCCATTTTATAAATTGTTTGCACCACCATGATCAACACCTCACGATATTCGACATGGAGCTGACCAATCCTTATTTAGGATAGTTTCATATAGGCCATTTTTTGCACAAGCACCCCTCATGTGTGGCATGTTTTCATTTTATATGTTCTGCAGTGTCAATACCTTGGTCACACTCTTTACTACACTTGGGTATGTCTATTGTATGTGTAAAAGGATCATGACCAAGACAGGAAGGAGACTCTTTTTTCTCCATTATAAGAACAAGACTCCATCCTACAACAACTGTTTCGTGTATCTTACCATAGGTATCATTACGAAACTGGCATATAGACAATGTTTTGCCTCTATTTACAAATGCATTTACCATTATTCCCACCGATAACCAAAGGTCCCTCATTCCCAATCCTGATGTGCCATCAATGTCGTCACTGTTAATAGCATTTTCCCCCATGGGTGTACACATCATTGCTAACCTAGTCATAAATTGACACTCATGATGATGAACCCCCCACAATCCCAAGAAATATGGTCCATCTTAAAAATATCACCCCTAGCTCATCATTTTATAGTTACACATTTACTCCCCACCTATCACACTAGACTCCATCTAATTCCTCGTCACATGCTATGATTAAGATTGACAAAGATCACTCTACCTTCTGTATTCTTCATCGTATCATCATCCTCGCGAAGACACCGATGGGGCCCCCCACGCTCATAAGAAACTAGTTCTATTCAGTTCTTCCCGTAGGAATAATCTGCATGGCATTGATTCATGGGGAACCCATATTCACATTTGCAAAACAACCACCACATCATCTTGGAAAGAATCCCCCAACCCACTCAAAACCATGGGGACTCTTTCGATCATTAAATTGATCCCCTGGCACACCCAAAACTATGGGGATGCCACAATTATTGTTTATGCGCAAACCATTCCCCATCATATAACATTACGGGAACACCCTATTCTTTTCGGAAGCAACCCATGGTCATCTTTGATCAATATATTTGAGTCTCAATATCCTCGGTAGTATCTATTTGGTTGATCACCATTACTCTTTATATTGTGTCTCCATCAAATCCCTTTCCTTTGCAGCTTGTCTCCATCCGTATTACACTGTACCTTTTTGAAAGGAAGGTTTCCATCCACACTAACCATGTTTACATTGATCAAAGGAAGTTATGAGCCCCATGCTTGTCAACCAGTCTTGTGTCAAGTCTGTCCTTAAAATAGTTTGTTAGACATTGATTTTGGTTCTCGGGACAAGACCCTCATGTTGTCATGTAATTCAACTCTCGTTGACGTCAAAATACTATATTTTGAGAGTTCCAGTAGTTGCAGTTGTACATTGGGATCCCTTTCAATAACTATAAGGGATCACCTTGAACTTAGTAGAGAGATTCATTAGTGCTTCATAACTAAGTGGTTTCCCCTATGCTCGACATCAAATCATCTCTCGCATTAGGGGGGAATGTACTTTTGAAGGTAGCAATATTGAAATTTGCAAACCATGGTAGCATTCCATATGAACAGTGAATTTCTCGCTCAATCAAGTTCACAACCACACTGGTCCCCCACCCCCGTGGGATTATCATGATCATCAATAGTACCACTTCTTTAGCAGTCCACAGTACTTCCTGGTTTATTTACTCTAACATGAATTGAAGCCACCTTCATCCATGGCCCAATAGTATAGTTGAGCTGACCCATTGGTCCTCCCTCATTGTAATCACCTTAACAACATTTCACGAGCATGGGTATATCGACCTCATTTGTATAAAACACCATTCTTTACTACAACTCCAACGATCATCACCAAAAATAGTCCCCCATGAGAGGACCTTATTTTAAACATATCCTTTGTCCTACTAAACATGAGATAAATATAAGAAACAATGATGCATTATTCACTCTACAGTACCTTCTAAACCTCATACATTAGGGGGCATTCGTTAACACCTAAATATCTCACACATCCGACATTTTGGTGATTGTTGCAATAATTCATCATCAACATAAATAAAGTACTTCACCAAAGGAATCCTCAACAAATCCAAAAGTCAACATGAGTCCAAAAGTTCCCAACCCTAGTCAAAAGAAGAGATCACGTGGCTGAATTGTTGTTAACTCGT
Source organism: Larix kaempferi (assembly GCA_027924585.1). NCBI lineage: Eukaryota > Viridiplantae > Streptophyta > Pinopsida > Pinales > Pinaceae > Larix > Larix kaempferi. The sequence goes on from BSBM01001879.1 coordinate 6,129,527, forward strand.
GCTATATCACATGTTATTAGTTCAGTGCCTACACAATATACATGTGGATTGTTTCCACGGGGTTATACCGCATGAAGTGCGAAAGCCGACACCAGCGAAGAAGGACCATCCACAAAAGAAAGGACCATTCGTGGAGTGCGAAATCCGACACCAGTGAAGAAGGACCATCCGCAAAAGAAAGGACCATTCGTGGAGAACAAGGAGCTGACGAAAGTGTAAGATTAGTTTAGCTAGTTAGAAAGGGTCATTTGGACCATTTTGTAACCACTATAGTTGGATATAAATAGGACTATGAATGTAAGCCTAAGGGCATCATATAATAAGAGCACAAGTTGATCAATAACCGAGCGAATGACTTCTGTGATGTTTTTCTCTATTTTCGGCAAGTTTGTATGAATATGTGATAAGGTGTTTTGAACTATCCCTGTGAAGGTTATCCCATAGGTTTTTGATGAGTTAATGCATGAAGATGTCCGGATCTGTCTCTTTTATCTTTTTTTATGTCGAATGATGAATACTGTGTCATACTTGAATGTTGTTGTTCTATAATTTATGATTGATGCGATTGCCATTTTTAAACTATTAATGCGAATGTTGATTACATAGTGAATATGTGAATGAGGAATAGAGTAAATCTCTAGTTTCTGTATAAATAGAGTCCGGATAGGTGCATGTCCTTTCCCCACTGCGGAAACCTGGTTCCTGCATCCCCCTTAACCATCTCGAGTGAGACTTCACTCCCTTCGCGGGTGTTGATGGAAAGGGTAAAACCTTTCTAGGCCGTGCTTAAGGGTGTTTGGTTGGTGTTTGTTGACGACAACGTGAAGTGAACCCCTATTGATAGAGCTGTGTCAACAAATGGTTCTGTTTCCAAGACCCTGAAGAAGAAAGAAAAGGACATGTTGTGGCACCCTACGAAATTGGAGATTCGGAATTGGTTTGATAAGAAGACAAAAGAATTCACGAAAGGAGAAAATCGAAACCCCGGGAAGATGACAAGAAGTTGGTTGGAAAAGCATATCTATTTTGGTATCCACGAAGTATTCTTCTGTGAATTCTTGATATTGTTGCACGAATGGTTGGCTCAACTGACCTTTCAGAAGAACCATTACCGAGGGGGTGAACCTAACCATTGGACTCCAGAACTGATCCAAAATCTAAAACGGGTCAAAAATAGGGTATCAAGGGCTACTGACTTCTGGGTAGACAGTGTCCTATACGGATACATCACTGAGTTTTCTGTTGATACGATCAAATCATACAATGATGCAGAAAGGAAATTTTTCAAAGGACCTAAAGGGATATTCCTACTATCACGGAAGCTGTGGATTAAGATGTTCATCTGCGAAAAGAGTATACCGAGCATGAATTACGACGAGTAGAAGATCAGTGTGTGGAAGTTGTGGGTACCGCGTGAATACGGGTCCGATAGAAATATGCGGGGTAGATTGACATGAGCAACGATGAATTTCTAAGGGAGGTTGAATAATATTGTGGTACCTTGAGGATTGAGGCGATATTTCAGCGACCAAAGAAGAAGAGGAGGACTGAGAGAGAGTCTCCTTAGGGGACCGGAACGGAGGACTGTGAAACAGGACCACAAGGGATGAAGCGACCTTATTACGATGAAGAAGAAAGTGAATAGGATACCCCAAAAGCCAAAGAAGGACGGACCCTAAGCTACAATGCACCTTCAACTCCGTGCACTACTCCAAACTTCTGAGGAAGAAATACAAGTTATTCGCAGAGATGACTTATGTGCTAGAACAGTAGTAAGAGTAGAGGATCAGTAAATGTTAATAGTAGAAGCGCAAGAATGGAAGGTGATGATGCAAATATGCCAACCTTCTATGGTAGCTGGACCGAGGATCCCGAACAATTCTGGTTTTTGTGTGAGGCAGTATGGACTGTGAAATAGGTTCAAGACGAAAACATCAAAAAGGGACAACTAGCGAAAACCCTCAAGGGATGTCCTCTATACTAGGATATGAATTCTAATAAGGTATCGATGGGAACTCTAGATAAAAAATTACCACAAATCAAGGAGAGCATGATCAATGAATTTAGAAAACCAAAATCCGAGTCACGGTACATTACTGAGTTCAAGGAAATCAAGTAGCTTCCAAACGAATCCGTATGGGAATTCGACCAGCGGTATAAAATGCTAATGGAGAAAGTAATTTTCGGGCTGAGCGACATGCAGCATGAAGAGTGGTTTATCGTCGGGTTGGTATCACACATTTGTGGGCCACTAATGCAACCAAAGGTAGTGACTCAGGAAGAAGCGTTGGAAATCGCAATGAAGCTGAAGGCTTCACCGATCGACGAAACAGGCGTAGGCATGGATCGGATATAAGCGTAGCTGGAAAAATTGACAATCCAGTTACAGGATATGAAGAAGGGAAAAGAGGTTCGCGGATACGTATGGTGCACTAGATGCAAGACAGAAGGACATCATAAGGATCAGTGCCCAGAATTTCAAGAATATTTACAATTGGGTGCATCAAATCCCCTCAGTCAGGGAGGGATTCCTTGGTGTCACATATGTAAGACGAGAGGACACTGATTGGAAGAATGTGTGTAGACCTGCAAAAGATGGTGTTGAAGCCAGTCAATTTGTATTGCAAATTTTGTCGAATGGTTGGCCATGACTAAAAAAAATTCAAGGCTTATGACCTACTCCAAGAAAGGACTACAGATACATTCTTCATGAAAGGAGAGGAGAAACCGTCAGTACAACAACAATAGAAGTACGACTAGTCGCAATATGTTCAATCGCAATATGGTCAAATACAATATCCAGAACCACAATTTCAACCACCACAATACGGTCATCCGCAATATCCATAATTGCAGTATGGTCAACCGCAATACCCTCCATACGGGTCACTGCAAGGAGGGTTCAGAGGGGGGTTCTGTGGAGGCTGAGGTGACGGTTTCAGCTGAGGAGGAGCTGTTGGACGAGGTCAAGGACCAATCATATGTTACAATTGTGATCAGTAGGGGTATTACCAGAGGGCTTTCCCAAATCCAAACCCACAATGCACTTATTTCAGCACTGTGGACCATGGTGTCAAAGATTGTCCTCGACTCATTGTGAAGTGGAAAACTAAGAACCTACCCCCACCTCCACCAAATCAGAATCAAAGCCAGAATCCACCACGAGCGGTACAGAATATATCTACAGAGGTCAGAATTCAAAATGTGACTATCGGAATAGTGACTGAAGGAGGAGTTGTGACAGGAGCTGACAGGTCATAGGCTAGCGTTTGACTGAAAGCAAGAAAACAAGTCACATTCGATGTAGAAGTAGAAAGCAATATTTTCTTGAAAGCACAGGAGGAAATGAGGTAGTTGAGGAAGCCACCTCTTCACCAGAAATAAGTTACTTATGACATGTCGATGACATTCGACTCGACGAATTCACAGAAAAAGGATAACACCTTAAGAGCCTCCCTAGAGAGTTTCCTGGAGCTGGAAAAAGATCAGGAGGTATTGGCAGAAATATCTAGCCTACTACATCGATGCGAGGGTGCACAATAGGAGCGAACGGTCAATCGAATACATAAGAGAAATACAGGCAGAGAAATGGGGATGTCTGCGCAAGTTGGAGCATTCGATGTCAATTCCATTATCTTAGACTTGGGATCATATGTAAACATCCTAACAAAACAGATCTAGGAAATGATGGGGAAACCACAATTTGCTTGGTTCCGGTATAGATACGACTAGCAAACCAAAGTAAGGTCACTCTAGTCGGTCGACTATGCCAAGTCCCCATTGAGATCGAGGGACTCAAAACATATGCATATTTTGATGTAATCAAGATTATCGACAACAAAATCCCCTATCCAGTGCTTCTAGGGATAGAGTGGGCGATGGAGAATCACGATATTATCAACTTCAAGAAAAGAACTATGTCGTTTTAGAACCGTGAGATAAGGGTAGTCGCACCTCTTGACCCCATAGAAGGGAAGAGATACATTGAGCTGACAAGGGATGAATTCACTGAGGGATGGGACAGGCTCTATAACATATCAAAAGATTATATCAACCCTACTGCAGATGGAGAGTTAGGGTGGCGTACTAGCAGTTCGGCGTCATCAGATTCGGACGAAGCACTTGAAAATTGGAAGAATCTACTGCATGAAGTATTGTTTAGGAGGTGTGCATGAATCACTCAATCGCTACAATGGGTAGCTATAGAAGAGTGCGAGCTACCAACGTATGAGGGATTTCCCAACTTGGCTGCATTTATCACTGAATTTGAAGAAAAAGTGGCAGAACCACAACAACTATCGGCCTTGGAGGAATCCTTGAAGGCTACACCAACGCAATGGTGGGCGGCGCACAAGTCAACTATAACTAACTGGCCACTTTGTCGACACGTAATGACAGTTAGTTTCAGCAACACTGAAGGGTACTACAGAAGGAATTACGATGGAAAAGGGGATCCGAAGGAGCATTTGAATGCATGTGAAAGCAAATGGGAACCATGAGAAAAACAGGAATGGGTACTCCACGTATTTATTCACACACTGGATTAAGTACCGCGAAATTGGTATATCGCAGCAGAACTACGAAACGGAACAACCTCATGGGAACATCTAACAATTGAATTTACCCAAACATTCAGTTTCTCCGATGAAAACCCCTTCATCCACAGTGAATTACAAGAGGTTTGGGAGAAAGTACCCAACACAATTTCGATAGAGAAACCTATGGGACTTCAGTGGACTGCGACACTGCAAATTTACAAGAGAACCAAATGATGAGGATGATCTGAGGGCTATGTATATCCTAGAGTCTGAAGGATGTCACATCGTCGAGGCACCAGATATGCCTTCTGACCATTTTCAGCAGCCATTGCGAATCAAGAAAGTGACCATTGGGTCGGAATCAAATCCCAAGTTCACAAGCATCAGAGACTATTGGGATGACTCGACCATTGCGAAGATGACTGGCCTATTGCACGAGTTTCAAGACTTGTTTCCAACAAAATTCTTGGAGATGAAATGGATTTCAGGGGACCTAGGCGAGATGAAAATCCCACTTAAGCCTGATGCGAATCCAGTAAAGAAATGACCTTACAGGTTGAATTTGAGGTATAAGGAGCGAGTGAAGAGTGAAATTGAGAGAATGTTGGAAGCAATCATTTTAGAACCAATAGAGAAATCGGAGTGGATCAGCCCGATGGTGGTCCAAGATAATAAAATCGGCGAAGTCAACATCTGTGTTGATTTAAGAAAGTTGAATGAGGCATGCCTACATGATCCATTCCCTACAACATTTACGGATGAAGTCTTAGAAGGAGTGGGAGGTCAGTAAATATACCACCATATAAAGATTGCAAAAAAGGATCGGCACAAAACAACGTTTGTCAATGAAAGGGGATGTTTTCAATATACGGTGATGCCATTTGGCCTGAAGAATGCACTAGCAATTTTTTCAAGACTAGTAGTGTCTACATTCAAGGATTACATCCATAAATTTCTTATAGTATACATGGATGATTGGACAGCGTATGTGTTGGTAAAGGATCACGTCGTGAATCTGAGGTTGATGCTGGAAAGATGTCGACAGCACCAGATTTTGTTGAACCTAAAGAAGTGCATTTTCTTCGCTCCGTTTGGGATTTTACTGGAACACATTGTTTGCAGGGACGAAATGCTGGATGATCCTGCGAAGATCGTGATTATTGTCGACCTACCACCTCCAACAACAGTAAACAAATTGAGAGAAATGTTTGGACACATGGGATACTATAGGAAGTTTATCAGAGGTTATGCAGTGATCACGGTGCCGATAGAAAAATTGTTGAAAAAATATGCCAATTTTGAATGGAAAGAAGAGTGCCAGAAGAGTCTGGATATATTGAAAACAAAGATGGTTGTAGCACCCATACTATCATTTCCATATTGGATGAATGAATTCCACGTTCATTTCGATGCATCATCAGTCACACTGCGAGTCATATTGGCCCATCCAGGAGAAGGAGCAATAGACCGCCTGATTGCGTTCGCAAGTAGAAAGTTGTCTACTACAGAGAAGAACTATACGACCACCAAAAGGAAAGGTTTGGCGATGGTATACACCTTACAGAAGTTTCAACACTATCTCTTTGGGTCCATTTTAAAATGTTCACCGATTATTCAACACTCAAATATCTGGTGAACAAGCCTGTGTTGGGGGGGGAATATGTCGATGGCTGTTACTCTTCCAAGAATTTGAATTCGAGATAATTATAAAGCCTAAACGATTGAATGCAGGACTAGACCATCTATCATGGATAGAATCCAAAGAAGAGCCAAGGAACCAGGGTATTTTTTAAGGATTCTAATATTATACTTGAGTATAGTATCGTAGGCGATTAGTTTGTATTGAAAAACACATGTATATAGATAGATAGGCGAATATTAAATATGAAACATACAATTTACTACTTAAACATGTAAAGTTTTGCAAACATTATGATAAAAAAACATATTTTAAGTAAATATAGGCGATATTAGAGACTAAAAAGGACCAGATAAAGAATTTATTTTTTGGAAAAAAACTCCAAAAATAGCCAATTGGCGAAATTTCGCCCCTAAAAATTACCCTACAAGGAACATTGACAAAGGATTTCCTGATGCTCAGTTGTTCAGGGTCGGAATGGTTGATGACCATTACGAGAAAATTATTCAATGTTTGGTAACAGGGAAGGCGCCGGAGGAGTTCACTACCAACTAGAAGAATCAGTTAGTTGTCAGAGTTGCAGATTTCCAACTGATTGCAAGGAAACTATATAAAATGGGGACCGCATGAGATACTTCGACGATACGTCCTTCCGCATGAACATGAAAGGATTTTATTGGAAGCTCACAATGGAATCGCAGGAGGACACTATGGAGGATCTGCAATTGCTAGGAAGATCCTTCGAGTGAGACTATGGTGGCCAACGATGCATGGAGATGCTGCAAAAGGCTGTGATGTATGTCAAAGGACCGGGAAGCCATCACAAAGGGATGAAATGCCATTAGTACCTCAATTGACACTGCAGGATTTCGACAAGTGGGAAGTTGACTTTGTGGGACCCATCAACCCACCAAGAAAATGAATTGGGTCACGCTACATAATTACTGCGACAGATTATTTGGCATGATGGGAAGAAGTTGCACTAGTAAAGGATTGCACAGCTGCAACTGCAACAATATTCCTATTCGATAACATGGTCACCAGGTTTGGGTTCCCAAAGATATTAATGAGTGACCAGGGTACTCATTTTTTTAATCAGACAATCACAGCGATGACGGAGGAGTTTCAAATTCAACACAGGAAGAGCACCCCATGTCATCCACAAGATAACGGAACAGTTGAGGCATTCAACAAAATCTTGGAGCATGAACTCACGAAGGTGTGCAACACAAATCATGATGATTGGGGTTTAAATATTGCAGCGATACTCTGGGCGTATTGCACAACTTGCAAACGAATGACAGGACAGACCGCATTCAAGTTAGTCTATAGACAAGAGGCAGTAATGTCAATGGAATATATCGTCCCAAGTCTGCGCATCGCAGCAACTACAGATATGAGTGACGATGGAGCAATAGAAGAACGATTGGCGTAGTTGGTACAGCTTGATGAGGATCAGTTCGTCACATGATTCCATCATAAGGTAGAAAACGATCGATAGAAGGATTGGCACGACCACCACATAAAAAAAAATCATTTCTAGCGAGGCGATATGGACCTACTATATGACAGTAAGTTTGCAAATCATCCAGGTAAGCTACATATGCATTGGTTGGGCCCTTATGTCATAAATTTTGTTACTGATGGAGGAGCAGAGCAGTTACAAAGATTAGATGGGAAATTATTGACCAATCTATTAAATTGGAATTGGTTGAAACCCTATCGCCATGATCAGGTGCATAGCAGTTGAGAAACAGCTAAAAAAAATGCAATTATGGCAAAAAGTGGGAGACGTGGCCAGGCAGGTCGCTCGTCGATACTTAGCACGTTTAGTACGTGGGAGTAAAATCGGATCATGATTACTGTGACTAGGAATCACTGGAACACGGTGGAGGTGTATGATGACACACTTGAGGAAATAATATGATCTCTATGGGAAATATTTCAGAAACGGCTTGACAATTAGGCGTCAAGGACACAAGGAGCAAGCATAAATACAGGAGAAGAGATTGAAGGATCTAAGTCGCATGAAGAGAGTCAGTAATTCAAATGAAGAGAGTCAGTAAGTCAGATGAAGAGAGTTAGTAAGCCGAATGAGAAATTCAAAGGAAGCTGTGGAAAAAGGAAGTGAGATAGTTGCAATGGTGCATTTCGTTTCCAGCGGAAGCACCTAAGGTGCACTAAGGGAAAGAACGACAAGTGTTCATGGGAAACCAACAAATGCAAAGGCACCAGGTATCAGGAAAAATAAATATGAGGTCTTACCCGAGATGTCTAAGAAAGTTTCAAGTGTTAGAAGAGCAGCGTTCCCTCCAACTACAAAAGTACCGAGAAAAAAGGCATGCCAACACCAGCAAAGGATGATCAAATGTGTGAAACGGATGTGCCATAATGCTACGCCCGTTCCAGAAGTTGGTGCTTTCAAGAAACTTATGTCCATTCGCAAGCCATGGTCAAAGGTAACAGATGACCACAAAGGAATAGATGATGAAGGTTCCAAGAGACTGGAGGATGAGTTCAAGAAGTACATGACAACGACCAAGAGACTGGAGGATGAGTTCGAGAATCACATGACAGTGTGCCCGGATGGAAATAACAGCCTCATAAGTATAGAACATTGAAGGACGAGAGCAGTTCCAGTAGATCCAATCGAGGTGGCTCGAGGGTGAGCCGCAATTTTGTGTTGGGGACTTGTTGGCATGGGTTAGACCGCATGAAGTGCAGAAGCCGATAGCAGTGAAGAAGGACCATCCTCAGAAGAAAGGACCATTCGCGTAGAACAAGGAGCCGACGTAAGTGCAAGATTAGTTTAGTTCGTTAGAAAGGGTGATTTGGACTATTTTGTAACCGCCATAGTTGGCTATAAATAGGACCGTGAATGTAAGCCTAAGGGAATCCTAGAATAACAGCACAAGTTGATCAATAACCGAGCAAATGACTTGTGTGATGTTTTGCTCTGTTTTCGCTAAGTTTGTATGGATCTGCGATAAGGTGTTTTGAACTGTTCCTGCAAAAGTTATCCTGTAGATTTTTGATGAGTTAATGCGTGAAGATGTTCGGATTTGTCCCTTTTATCTCTGTTTATGTCGAATGATGAATACTGTGTCATACTTGAATGTTGTTGTTCTATAATTTTTTATTGAGGCAATCACTAGTTTTAAACTGTTAATGCAAATGTTGATTACATAGTGAATATCCAAATGAGGAATATTTAAAGCATGTTGTGAAGGTTAATCTTTGGTTTCTGTAGAAATAGAGTCCGAATAGGTGCATGTCCTTTCCCCACCGCAGTAACCCAGTTCCTACAGACTCCTTAACCATCTAGGGTGAGATTTCACTCACTTCACGAGTGTTGCTGGAAAGGGTAAAACCTTTATGGGCTGGTGCTTAAGGGTGTTTGGTTGGTGTTTGTTGACGACAACGCGAATTGAACCCCTATCAATAGATCCGTGTCAACATGGATTTTCCTTCAATAGCCACGCTACTGTAAAAATGATGGGAACACCTACTACTCGCGGTGCAATGAAGGTCCCATAACCTCCAACAATCTGACTATGGATCCTCACACACTTGGTGGCATTAAATAACCCCCTTAGTGTATCTTGGAACTAGCTCATGGAGTGCATGACTTCACATTTGGATCTAGTTTTTTCTTAGCCTCCTTTTGGCCTATAAAAGGAAGCAATTGACATGCATTTTGGTAGAGTAAAAAGAAGATAACATTTATGCTGTTGGATTTGTATTGGAGCTTCCTCATAGCCCACCTCTTCCTACCTTTGTAATCACTCCCAACCTCCCTTGCCACCTTCCTCCAAGGGGCAACAGTTTCTATGCATTGTTCTACCACCCACTTAGCATATAGTTTGGACAAGAAGGACCTCCCTATGGGAGATTGTTGGATTCCCTTGAATCCAACACCTTCCAGGTGTTGTACAACTTGACCATTGGGCAATACAAAATGGTTTTGCATACATTTGGTTTTTGTTGGAGTTTGCATTCTCCCCCCATTTCCTTTTGTTGTATTTTCTTTCTTTTATGTGAATTCCACTAACAATCTCTTGTAGGATCATTTGGAGGATAACCAAACACCACACAAGGTCTCCAAGGACTGAGGCCTTTCTGCAACCTACAAGGCCTATCCACTTACCAAGTGGAGGGATGCACCCTTGAGCTATTTTTCCCACAACATTAACTCCAATGCTCATGAGTTGATATCTTTCTTGAGAGATATGTGTGAAGAAGGAATAAATGGTTTCTTCCTTCTCCATCTTTAGATTACAAATCTTATTCTTTAGGGCTTTCTTCTAACCAGGAGCCTTCTTCTCATAAATATTTGTCAAGGTATTAAAGCACTCCTTTGCATTCTTCAATGGAGTAATCATCGACATCAAATTGTCTTTCACATAATCATAAATTATTCTATTTCGTTTGGTTTGATTCTTCTTGAAATCAATAAGCCCAACATTAGAATTAAGTTCTTCAACAACATTGGATATGTACCCATCTAGATCATGCTTTTCCAGGATATTCATAATCCTGGACTTCCAAGTATTGAAGTTCAAAGTTCCTTCATGTATGTCTTTTGGTATTACATATATTGAAGCCATTATTCTTCAAGTGCTATGCTCACCCAGTATCAAAGTAGGCTCAATATTGAGTGCAAAAATTAGCTCATTCACACCCTGAGCTCTGATACCATGTTAACTTTTTTTATCTTAATTCGGAATATAGTAATATTTGAAATCAAATGAATAATTAACAAGCATAAGCATTCCCATGAGACACAATATTTACCTTGGGGAAACCCTCTATTACTTGAGGGATAAAACCCTAGCAAAATCTTCCTTAGAGTATTGATAGGTAGCATAGAATGTCTTACAATGAGAAGATTACATCAGGCACCCCTAGTGCATTATCAGAGAGAAATAGCAAGAACCCATGGTGCAATCATAGAACAAGAGAGAAGATGCAAGAATGGAACTGAGAACAATATCATGCAAGAAATCAATTTGTTGATTTTGATCACATGCACAAAGGAAGTGAATTTCCTTCAAGAGTGAAAAGAATTCGCTCTCACATTGAATTCATTAATCTTGTATAACATATATATACCATATGTCTCATGCTTTTCCTTCTATTTTTATCTTTTGACTTCAGGATGAACTCGCCCTTCTTCTAGATGCTAGATCGCTTAGTTAGGTGGCTAAATCAAGTGTTGCAACTCAAGTGTCGTAACTCAAGTGATGTATTTTAGTTCAACTTAAGTGTTGATATGAAAAACACTTTAGTTAACTAGATCTTCTTTATTAACACTTAGTTAACTCTTTTCACTAAAGTCCTTCTTGATAACATCAATGAAGTGAACAATTCGATTTCTCCTTTAAATAACTAAAGTCTTTCTTGTTAACATAACTGAAGTTTACAATTTGAGTTCTCTCTTATTTAAATTAATGCTTTATCATTAATGAAGAGAGAAGAATGACTTCTCTCTTATCTGATCACATCTTATATGTATCTCTTTCCCTATCTACATTGTCCACATGTGCCAACTTTAATTTATTTATCATATAAAATATACTAAGGATATTTTTCCAATGATGTGATCAACGTGTTCTACTATCATTGAAAGTGTTCATATGCTAAATTAATTCACTCTAGAGGTGGCCAGTCTATAAAGGAGACTTAATAGCTCATCCATGCTTAGTAGTACATCACACACCATTCATGCTTTGACATGCAATGCATTACCTCATCACATGAAGCACCACCTTAACACATGAGGATGTGTCTTGACACACAAGACCTTAGCCTTGACAAGCAATACTATACAACATCATCACTTTGACATACAAAGAAGTTACCTCAACACATGAGGATTAACATTTACGCATAAGCCTTAGTCATTCTTGAGTCCAACTTAAGAATCTACTCCAATTTTCATGAGTCTATCTCATGCCCCCTAATAAACTACCTCGACACACGAGGCTCAATCCTGGTGCACAAGATTGACTTGGAGAATGACTCATGGTGTTGTAACTTTAATACCACTAACTGTCTTCCGATATACCTCTCTCTATCTATTTCTCTCTCTCTTTCTCTCTCCCCCCTACTCAATCTACCCCTAAGCCCCCCTTTTTCACCACTAACCCCCCTCCACTTGTCCCTAACTTCCTCCCTTTCTCTACTAAATCCCTAACACCCAAATCTCTCTCTCCTACTCCCCCTACCCATTGTAGTGTGTGGTTAGACACACACTCATGCCAAAAGGAACCTATTAAGGGTTGTGCATACCTTAATAATTTTTTGATGGAAAAACAAAATATAAAACTAAGTAGCATGAAGGTATAACTAAACTAAAAAGTATTGAAACAATTCTAAACTAACAATTTTTGTATGCATTCTTCATTAGAAAACATACATGCAACAAAATAATCTAAAGAATAAAGAATGTTTAATTTATGTATAATTTAGAGTGTACAGGGAGTAGAATCATCTCGCAATAGCAGTGGAAGGGTCCCTTGCAGCTATATAAGGGAGGGTTTGTTGGTATCGTAGTGGTCCTCCAATCCTTTGGTTGAACGTCACAACAACGATCTATAGAAAGGTGAGACATGAGTAAAAAAAAAGGGTTTACTTTGGTCTCATGAAAATTTGGAAAAATGGTGACTTGATAAAATGAAATGGAGAATTTTGTTGTGATGGGGGCCTTGAGGGTTCATTTATAGGCATGGTAGATGGCTTTGGGGATAAGGATAAGGACATATTTTTCCATCCTAAAACCTCTCCATGATTTATGCCAAGTCAAACTCTATGCCTAGCATTTCTCTTTTTGTTGGGGGAAAGCATGAAATATCCAAAAATAATGTTGAGGCAAGGTCACTCTTTTTCTAAGAAATTGTGCCAGTTGGGTCTCTTATTTGGAAGGGTTTTGAGCAACATGGGATGCTCTTTTCCTAGGGATGTGAGAGACTTGCTTCTATGATGGCCTTTTTTGGTGTTTGAATTTGATTTTTTTTTGCTTTTATGATGTTTTGTCGAGGTCCAATAGGTGTAAATGAGGTGGAGATGAGGGGTTGATGATGTATGCAGATGAATGGGATGATGACATGTACGATGGAAAATTTAGGGTGTTAACATATTACCCCCTGATGTGTGAGGCCAGGATCTCATCATATGGCTGACATACATCGTAGGATTTGTGTGCTTTTAGGAGATAATTGTGACGGTGACATAGAATATGGATACCTTGTTAGAGGGAACTTTCCTTCCCATGGGACTATAGGATCCTTACCTATAAATACGATAGTCAACATGGATATGGTTCATATAACATCAAATTTATGGATGTGGATAACATTCACATGATCGTATCAATGTCTCAAAATAGAAAGTGGATCTAGGCCTAGAGGGGACCCGATGAATATACTGATAACTAATGTGTACATCATAAGTGTCTAGAATGGAAACAAATCAAGGAATATAATCATGGTCTGACCATGGTTGATCTGAAGAAATTATATTAGAACAATAGAATTCTCATGGAATGTTGGATTACAATGACTGATGCTCTGTTGGATTTGAAGGGGTCCAATATCTGTACTGACTCAAACAATTGATGGTATGGATCTAACAACTGAGGGGAACTTCATATGTAACTACATACAATAGGAAGCATGTGACCAGAGGGATTCGAAACACTATCTCCAATGCATCCCAAATATCTTCATAAACATATGGTTGAACAAATTCCAAATAGACTCAACAAAAGACTAGAGTCATGGACAGTTAGGTTCTTCTACCAAATAAACAGAAACCATCAACCTGTGCGAATATTATCGCTGTGATAATTGAGTTGAAATCGATCACATGAGAAACAACCATACTAAGGGGCACTGAGGTCTACCCTCATTTGGTCCAAAGGACTCATCAATAATGATAATGAGGACAATGTCCAAGTTACCTCTGTGAGTATCCTCTTGAATATATGTGTTGATGTCGATAGAGAGATGATGTGAAACTGAAAAGGGAATGGTGTTTCCATAATGGAAGTGTGAGGGATATGACTGAGAAATGAATGGAACTGGATGTGTAACTAAGACATTATTTGGGGATATGAGGGTAACTGAGTAATGGACTCAAACTTACTTTGTTCAATGTATGAAGGAATGGTTGACATGGAAGCATGTGTGGAACTCTTGATGGTACTAGAGGAGGGACACAACTTGGGGTACCAGGGAACATAACCACAATGGGAGGCACTTATTGATGTAGAAGGGGCATACTGATGTTTGACTCAGAGCTAGTATGTTGTCAGTATGAATCCAAGGGTGGCTCATTGCAAAATAATCTGAACAAAGGAAATCGGGGGTGTTTTCGTAAAAATAGACTATACACGATCTAAATGAGTGCTGAGGATCACTATTTTTAAATGGTTTCTCCAATGCATGAGCATTGAATAGATTCTATGGAGGAAAAGTATAGAATCATAGTTTCCCAAATGTGCTAAAAACTTAAAAATGGGTGCTTAAAAGCTTGTTGTGTAATGATTTCTAAGGTGGATGGACACCTTAGCGAGATGAGCAGAAATATCAAGGAAATAAGTGTCCAGTGAAAGGATCAGATGATCAAGTGACCACGTGATAGTAGATGAAACTTTGATGGAGAGGTAGGACATTGGTGCTAGTCTCCTTGCAGGGCAATGAATGGCAAAACAATAATGTGATGCTTGCATTATGGATGGAGGGATAGGATCATGTGTGTGTAATATGAAACATTAGAATGGCTTAACAACCATAAGTTTGTGAGTTCACGAGGTATACCAATGAGTGGTGATGATATTTTAATAATCATATTTGTGCAAAATCATGGAGTAAATGGACTCCCAATCCTATAGAAAATTGATGGCATGGGTGCCAAGTTGTAAGGGGTACTAAAAGGTCACACATGTGAGGTAGGTTATACTACTGAGTAAGGGTGAATGCAAGGGTGGCTAGGAGATCCTATGGGAATATGAAGGGATGAAAAACATTGATGCATAAGATATTTTGTATAAGGGAGTACCTCTATGCTGGTTTGAAATTTTATACTTGTAGGGATTAACCATTATCTAGAATTAGTGAATCTCATCATGATATAGATGTGTACACACATAAATGATACCCAAGCATAAACGTGTGTCTAGAAATCAAATTGAGTATACAAGTACCATATAATGTACAAAAATGTCAAACTTATGTGAAGGAACACAAACCAAGGTATGGTGGAAAACTGCCAAAAAGACTTTTTGATCATGGAAAATGATTCTCTTAATCAAGAAGAGTGCAAAATCTTGATTCCAATGGTGTGAATGACACATAAAATAGACATTATATGAGGCCATAATGCTTAGAAAAATATTGGGGCCTAAAACGACTTAAATAGGGGAGGGTCCCACCACTCCAAGTGTCATTTTCACTGCTCATGATTAAAGTTGTGTGGAGAGCATAGATTTTTAGGTGTTAATATATTTTTATTCAATTGTTGTTTTTGGATTCTACGAGATTCAAGTAAGTGGTATCGACCTTTTGATCATTTAAATCCATTTTTTTTTCATTTTGGATTTTGGGGGACATCAGTGAACCCTTCAAAGGTTTTAGCGCTAGGTCAAGCAATTCATGGGGTTATGTACGACTTAGGTTGCTCATTCTCACTTGACAAATTTGACCTAGATTGCAACTATTTGAGAGATAGGCGTTATCCAGGTCATACCTGTTTGGTTGAAAGGTGTGACATGAATCACTGTTTCTTCAAAATAGGTGAAACTCGGGTCACTTGTTTCTCTTAGAAAGTTTCGACATGAGCCAAAAAATGGAGGGTTTTTTCATGGGGGTTGACCTAGTGAAATTGTTACATAACACGATCGTTCGCATGATATTAAAAAATATCCCTAATTTCACTAAATATTGGAAAATGCATCGTAAAATTCTATTGTTGAACCCCCCTCCCAATATGTGTTTCCAATTAAAAAAACCCCTAATTTAACCAGATATTATAGGTATCCATTTTTATCAACCCATTTTTAACACCCCCTTTATATCATATTATCAAGTTGTAACAAACATGAGCCCTAACACATATTGGTATAAGCCAACAAGATGCTAAATAAAATAATGCTAATAATGATACCAGTAGGATTGCAGGGGTGACTAATGAATTTGTAGCATTGGATAGTAGAAGATCTAATGAAATGGTGTCGGGGAAGGAAAAATGTGTAAATGGGAACCTAATCAAGAGATAAACATAACAAATAATGTAAAATACTAATAGTCTAATAGTTAATGCAATGCTTAAAAACGTTGAGAATTGTAGATGTTTCATACCACATCATGCCAATCTACCAAATTTATATCATGTAAATACAAGTATATCCATAAAGAGATAATGTTTTCTATAATCTTAATAAATTAAACTCCATAAAATGCAAAATTGAAACCCTTTCATGGATGGAATCCCCTACCTTCCTATCAAAACAAACATCATTGATGTTTGAACCCAAAGAACATAGAAAAAATCCTCTTACTTTTCAATAACACCATATGATCATGTGGATAGCTTGGATTTGGGTCATTCACAAGATCCAATGAATTGCCTCCACTTCCTCTACATTTATTCTTTCAATCGAGGGGATTAACAACATTTAATTGGCCTTTTCTTAGGTTATATCTATTTTTTCTAATCTTTACAGCAGAAGGAAAAATATCCATTGTTAGGTTTCAAGCATGCAATAGTTATAAAGATACACAGATGGTGATACTTATATGAATAAGGATTTAGATTTTAATAGGGTATGTAAATAAGGATTTAGATTTTAACCTATGTTTATGTCAGTTCCAATACAAAATTAAGATTGATGTCTTACATATAAGAATTGAAATTACAGTTATGAATGTGCCAAATATAACTCAATCTAGCAACTATTCCTAACTAGTAATGTGAAAATAGTAAAGAAGAATACAAAAAGTTGAAAGAAATAATTAATAAAAAAACATTGATTTAACTTTACTTGGTTCTAGTGAGACAAGAAATATTGATCTCACTTTTCTTGGTTGTTTTGGAGAAAGGTTTAATTGAATCTCAATACCCACCTAAACCCCAACCTAAAAAATTAAGAGTTAGATTTTTTACTTGAATTCCTACAAAAAATACAATACAATTGTTCAAGTCCTAAACTCCCAATTAGCTACATCTCTTAACTTAAAGATGAAAAACAATATAAAATCAATTCAAACCAATCCTAAATAAGATATTAAATGAGTATTTCTAAAGGACAATAATCCAAAGAGACTTCCATCGATATTATAATTAGTACACTATTCTCAGATTTATCCAAAACTTAGTATCAAAAGCAATATCAAATAAAAATGGAGGGTCCTTAAGTTTTAGGTGGGTATGAGTTCATCCCATGATTCGAAGGTATGAATCCATCCCATGATTTGGATGTTACTCCTCAACACAACCAAATAAAATAACCCCCAATATTTATATTACTACGTCAAATTAAAAACCCCCCTTGACCCCTTAATATGGGGAAATATATTTTTGAGGTTTTTAAGAGTATTCAAACCCCCAATATGAATGGGCGTGATATGATATTGCCTCACTAGTGAACCCCCTGTCAGTTTTTTATGTTTAATTGATCCCAAGTGATGGTGTGAAATGAACGATGCCAACGGTCAATCATAGGGAAAGGGATGTACCAAACATCCTACAAGAAATTTCTTAAGAACCCGTTAATGCATAGCACACCATTATTGCTCAAAAATATTGTTATGTTTTTGGATCAGAATACCGTGGACTTTATCATCTAGGGTGAGTGAGTTGAGATCACTTTATAAGATGTTTATTTCATGACCATCCTCCCTTGACTAGGATTTATTGGTTATACTCATCACATGCATCTACGTGATGTGAACATGATGGATATACTAGATCACCACTATGTAGAGAGCACAGAGCTCCACAATTCATCTAAATTCTTGGTCCATATTGAGATCCTAGAGACATGGGTTGTTAAAAGAGGTGTAGTGAGGGTCCTAGGATCATCTGGTACACACAATATCTTAAGAGTGAATATGCTCTTGGTGGAGCAAGTACTGGTTGGGACCCACTTTGGGTGGGCCCAAATGTTCCTTACATCAGTTTTGTGACAACAAAACCAATGTAGCTGAAATGGAGGAGATTTGGGATTCAATTCATTCATCTATGCATTCTTCTTCGAGAAGGTTCCCACACTATGACCGAACTTTACAATTCAATATAGTGGCCAATAGATCCCAAGATGAGGACAAGGGGTGAGATGATGATCAAGGAGAGCGGGGATGTAATCGATATTGCGTTCAAGTAGGAATTCTTAGCGCAATGGATAAAACTACTTGTGGTAGTTGAGGACTACATGTATGCATGCAAGGACTATCAAGAAGACTCAAAGTTACCTTTCCCCAATAGCAAAGCTTGGGGACCTGATAATATGTACGTATTATGATTATAGTTGTGTTTACAACACTAACATAGATGATTGCTAGATTTTATTTCATTCTCATAATGATAACTTGTCATACGTGTGTGCAAATGTGGGGCCCATGTCTAGTGGATTATCTGAGATAATGTGGCAAGGGAGAGGGAGTCAAACCTACCCCCCAAGTGTAGCGATGGTGGAGGAGTGTTGAGGAAATCCTTGATGGACTGCATCGCAACATCGACCAACCACTAGAGGGATTATCTAATGGCAGGTGGAAGAACCTTGACAATGAGTTGATTGTGATATTCTACTTGGATCATGCTATGTGGCCTTTGACGATGCATCAAATTGCAGAGGCTGAGGGAATTTGAGCCTTGATGTAGGGAGACTTTCCCTGTATCATCTCTTATATTGATGATGAGGAGACTGAGGATGATGCTTCATATTATTCAGATGACTAGAAAATAACATGTAGAGAGACCTCCCATAATATGAGCATGTGGATTTTTTACTGATGTACTTATTTTTATGAAGTTGTTGAGGTTCCTTGCTGTAAACACAACTATATTTTAGACGTATAATTTTATATACATATGCTCCTAGATGCATACTTTTTATATTTTTGGCATCCTCTTATTATGATGTGATGTTATTTATGAGATGGATTACGCACATATGGATGCAAAATATATGAAATGCATGTGAATGATTCATTTCCTTGTTATTGATGATTAATGTGCCAATCAAGAATATCTTTAGCCATTTGGTCTTCTACACTATTGAAACTTTTTGCGACATGAATGAATGTAATGGGATTAAACTGTCTAACCAATTGTTTAGTGTGCATAAATTTTCTAAAGAGGAAAGGATTATGTACCTGACAATAGTTATTTAACTATGTGACAAACAACTGGGTATCTAGATAAACATGAAGGTGGTGAATGATCATGTGCAGTGCATCAGTGAAAGACAAATCACATCGTCATATTTCACCTAGTTATTGGTGGCTACACTAACACACACACCACTAATAGGAATCAAGTCGTGTGACGGGGAGTAAAGTATCCATGCAACCGAGGCTTGATTCGAGCAACATCTAATTGCACCATTGTTGTAACCGATGTATATGGAAAGATGAAGATCCATATGATAAGATAAAGTAAACAAACCTTCAGGATCTTTTTTGAAAAAGGATAAAGCAAGAAAGGAAAAATATATGATACAACAAACGATGGGCTCAACTACATTAAGCATAAAATATCTTGAGATACAACCTATTGCGGGGGTTCTTTAAGAGTTGGCATTCTGACTCATTCATATGAAGTATGCCCCATTTCGGAGGTAGTGTTTAAAGATGTAAGTTCCTTGCCACATGGATTTGAACAAATGGTTGAAGGCCTGGAATAATACTTTTTACCCTAGATACATGGCTGAGATTACATATAGGATTTTTTAAAAATTATGTTTCATACTTATTAGGGTACCCGCACGAAGCTGGTACCCAAAATAACCGTAACAAGGGCGCGTGCGCAGAAAAAAAAATGAACGTGCACGCGTCCCTGCTTCGGCAATGCCGAACATCCACATGGTTCAGCCGACATGGACAAAAGGGGCACGCACACGCCCTTGACACGTATGCACATATTGGCATGCATGCATTAGTGGCACGTGCGTGCCTCTATTTTTTTATAAATAAAAAAATAGAGCTCATAGGTTTTGTCATTTTTGACAGACCCGTGAGCTAAATTACCAACCCGTGAGCGCACCTTCAACCCCAAAAACGCGTCCTCATGCACCCCATCATCGTCAACACCAAGCAGTCACCCCTACACCATGGTGCCGTCCGTTTCTCTAGGTAAGTGCTCCTCAAAGCACAAATTTGTCTTTATTTTTGTTTTCCATTTGAATTTTAATTTAAAAAAAAAATTACAATCCATTAAAAAACCAAGGAAATTTAATTGCAAGCCATCTACACACCTAACAAGATGTTAGACACACCACCACCATCCGATGAAACCCGACCTCCATAAGAGAATATGGGAACCGACAATGAACCCAATGAAAACCCTGAAGATCAATTACACCAAGACTTAAATCAATTGACGGCACTAAGTAATGAATTGAACAGTACTAGGGAACCCTCTCGGGTTTCCTTGGCTTCATCACTTCAAAACATTATTGAATCAATCAATATTTCACACATTGAGATATCAAACTTGAGCCGATACAGGGCTAGAATGAGGGAACACTACTCCATTGGGTTGTCCAAAGAGCAAATAAAAGACCTCAACATCAGCAAAGCCTAGTTGTATAGCAAGTTCATAGTTCCCTCGACCGGACAGCCTCCAGCTTTGACAAGGCCTTAGGTTTTCATGGACTGGTGCATTTACCAGCCATGGAGAGATAACTGGAGACAGAGGTGGTTCATGGTGTTTGATAGGCCCCCATGCAACAATTTGGAGGTCCCACAGTATTTCCTTCAGAAATTGTGGGCTGAGTTTGAACTAGGGTACCATGTCAACTATTTTGACATCACTGTGTTTCAGGGTGTCGATCTTGGCTCTGCCCAAGATCGACCTTAGGCACACCGCAACCCGCTTAGAGGACTTCATGCACCTAGGAGAGATCCAAACCCCCCTCCTCAGCCACCCGGGTTTGGTAGCGGTCTAGATGAGATTCATGACTCCGTCAGACGTGCCACACATAACTTGCTTAGACATACCAAATTTGTGGCCATGTCTTCCCAGAGACGGGAGGACATCGATGAGACACAGACAGTTGCACAGTCTATGGGTGGTGGCCAAGACATGTCGGGTACAGGTGGAACCCAGGCGGGGCATTCTAGTTCTGCTTGAACAACGACACATCGTTGTTCTCACTGTGGTCATTCTTTCCATGGTGATACGCAGCAGCATGCCACAGGGAGCTTCATGCATCAGGTTTGCTATTGTTTTATTTATTGTTCAAGTATTTGTTGTATTTTATTTGATATTGTATTGTTTAATATAGTTAACTTTGAATTACACATTGTTGACTTTATTTGTTTTAATGTTCAGTTATTCGGTGTCGAGTCTCCACCCCCCAGGTGGGAGGACGTCGGTCCCTTTGACCTTGATCGATCCATGGCAGCAGCAGAGGAGATTGCGGCACCATACACACAGGTAACTTCTTTACTTTGAATAATTAGATCCAGTTACGAGTAATTTGTGTTTAGTAATTACAAATTAATTAGCATTGATTAATTACCATATTATCATCATATTTTACAGTTGTGTTTATAATATTGTCTAATTTATTTGAGAGATATAAATTCGTATAATCCCACCAAAAAAAAAATGAAACCTTATCAAACATGAAAACCTAACAAAACTATAAACACTTGTGTTAGACACAATGTTCACTGAGAGGGGGGGGTGAATCAGTGAGCCTATACTTTATTTAATTTCAACTTCAATCACCAACTCTTATATCATCATTTCACATTCACATCATATTCATCAATGAACTAACTATCAACTAATGAAACACATCAACACATAATACGAGACTAGATATAGTTTTTGTAATCTTTTGTATTTGGTTCAACAGCTACAACCGTGAGGCAATTCAGCACCAACTGATACAATGAGCACCAACTCATCATCTAGGACCCCGCCTAGTTTTTCTTAGATCCTACTAAGAAAATGGATACAAGACCCTGCTTGTATTTACGATTACATAGTTGTCACATATCATACATATCATAGTCATGTCATTATTCACATCATCTCATTCATCAATCTATTGCCAGCACTTTGTCTTCAATCATCATTCTGTCCCTATTTCATCATGTCCAACATCTTCTCAAACATATCAATATTCTATCTACATTCACATCTTTAACCTGTCATCAAACTGTCATTAACCATAGGCAAATTATCATTCTGCTGTCAAGATATCAAACATATCCACATTTATATCACTTCCTCCTCATCATCACTCTGTCATAATTTTAACCAGGATATACACAAATACATCATTCTCTCCTTTCACCAAACTGCTGCCCAAAATATCATTAGTCTCTTCATACTGTCTAGATCGTCATGTGTTTCTATTGTACATGCACATCATATCACATGATATTCAATCGACCTATATATGTAATTTTCATTTTATTTTTATTTTTAATTGTTGAGCCGACTTTGTCCTTTGAATGGACACATAATAGTTCACATACAATGTTTTATTTGCATACTTGTTTTGGTTTGACTTCACACAACCACATCAAAGGCCACGTTAGAAACTTAGGGATTCCTCATTTTTTTTGTGGGCTTCTACATCATCATGTTTAAATACTTCAGCATCAAAGGTTTTGTCAAGTAATTATAAGGGCAAGGGCTCCATCACACCCACAACAATAGACTACAAACAATTCCAAGAACCCCAAGGCAACAATACATTATGTCTTCATCACCATACATCAAGGATTCCACATATGGACATCTTCAAAGTTCAAGGGCTTCAACATCCATCGTAAGTGCCATTAGATAAGGGCTGATTCAATTTGTATGTGGGTTTCAATGTGGGTTCCACCATCAAGAGTCAATCATTTAGTATTTAATCAACATGCTTTCAATGGACATCAAGCCCATCATCAAATGGTAGCATGGACCATCACCAAGGGTTCCACTGCCCCATCAAACCACAAATGACCACAGAATGGGTCATTTGGCTCATTAGGTGTTCCAATGGCTCCAATGCCCACCTCCATGGTTCTTCATGCCATGTGTGTTCTTCAAGCCATCCACATCATCATCTTCTTTGCCATTCCTCAAGCCTTTGTCATTAATGTTGTCACCACCATCACCATCACCGTCAACGTCTTCATAGTGTCCAAAAGAGAATCATAGTGGCCAAGCTTCTAGAAATTCAAGAAATTGATGTTTCTCATGTCCTTATTACCCTAGTTTATTATCACGGGATTTCCAATTTATTCTAATACTTGAGACTGAAAGTAATCATACTAATACTCCTAGAACATGCTATTAGGAAAGACATATAAACAACGTAAAACAACTTATCACATGTATTGTCACTAAAGTTTTTGAAAATGATGTAAGGCCCGTAAGGAAGAGCGATAATCTTACAAATATGGTCTATGGGGCCTTGCTATTATATTGATTCAAATTCAACTCGATAAAATATTTGGCATCAAGAATACTCATTCAACTCATTTCACTCAAGGTTTCTTTGATTTCAATGAAGTGATATCATTCTGACAACATAGATATTCAATCAAGAACACATAATTACTCATTCAATGCAAAAGAACATGGCACATTCAAGCTTGTAAGTAAGTTAACCATGAAAAATATTTCTCTTTCTTCCTTTTCTAACGATCAACACTCTAAAGTTATTAAATAACATGCACACTAACTTAACTGCTATTTAGCATCTCTTTGCAAATTTAAACAATGAGATGCCATTTTATTTGATGATGTAAATGTTATGGAAATAAAGGGACTCAAGATCCTCACTCTAGGGATGCAAATACTTTTCCACTGGGTGAATCAAGCTTCTAGGAAACTACAAATCTATAAGAAGACATCAAAACCTAGGAACTCTTCACCAAGAACCCAAACACATTACATAGGTTTCCAATTCAAATTTGTAAATGGACATGAATTCCATTTGCTTATGAGACACTGCACATCTCTCTAGGGCCAAAGGAAAATCTCACCTACTCATGGGGATGACTCTAGAAAAGGAAAAGCTCACCTACTCATGGAGATGACTCTAGAAAAGGAAAAGCTCACCATGTCACCTTCTATGCCCTCTCACCTTCTTTAATTTTAATTTCATGCCATGCCACCTTCTATCCTTTCAGAATATTGGATATCATCTAACTTGAATATAAATTTATTGCAGTCATGTTTTCTAAGTACCATCGTTGAAATTCTCATTTTCATTGTGTTTAATATTGTTAATATTGTTTTTATAAATTCAGTCTAAAAATTGTAGTGTTCGCACAGGTGTCCGCGTGCTCCAGCGACCAGCCACCACCACCAGGGACCAGCAGTTCTCCCCGTGCGCAGGTATTCTGTGTATTAAATCATAAATTTAATTTCAAATACGATGACTTGTCTGTGTATATTTATATTTTTGTATATTAAACCATGAAGTTATAAATGTGTATGCAGGTGCGAGCAACTCGGCCTGCCAGTGCCGTTATTCCTCCCTCCCCGACCTTTCGGCCACCCTATATGCCACTTGTATCCCCTGGAATACATGCCCCATTCCCCAACCCCTTCCATCCATCCCCCACCTCCTATATAGCACCACAATTCCATCCAGCTCCCCCTTACGCATCATATGCAGCTCCACCTCCGTATCAGTTTCCCATGTTCCCACCCTCCCCCATCCGACCACGGCACACCACCCATCCACATTCACCCATCCCTCTACTGCAACATAGACCTCGCCCCCCCCCCACATTCTGTTGATGTATATGTAACTTCGGAATGTATTTCACATATATGTATATTGTATTCCTATAGAGATGGTATTATTCCTCTATACGGAAGTGTCGTCATTTATATTGTAAGTGTCGTAACTTATACTTGATGGGTTATTAGACCACCTTGTTGGGGTCGGCGCTGTATAAGTCATGTGGGTCGAAGGGTTATTAGACCACCCTATTGGGGGTCGGCCATGTGGGTCAAAGGGTTATTAGACCACCCTATTGGGGGTCGGCCCAGTCAGCATTATATTATGTGGTTAAGTTCGAGCCTACATGAGTTAGGTAAAAAGGCAAGTCAAGTCAAGTATAAATAGAGTGCGGGAGGCACTCTATTTACTCACTCACTTATCACACATGCAATCAAGGAGGAGTGGCACACTTATGGAGGAATAGGATCTGCTGCTAGGTTATGGTTATCTCTCTTGGTTGGTTGTATCATTTCTCTATCTATCTCTGAGGAAGTTATTGGGGTTTTTCACCTTTATGGTTTTCCCCAAGTAAATCTTTGTGTCTCTTGTGTGCTTGCATTATTGTCTCCATGATTGATATGCTATAGATATGCTGTACATGTTGTTCTCTCAGTTAAGATCCTAGATCAGATTGAAGTAAATTCTGAAAATCTAACATGGTATCAGAGCTAGCCTGAAAGAAGGCATGATATGGCATGTATGACACTTGTTGCACTTACGATGCTAGGGCTTGATATAGCAAAAACCAGTCATCGTAGCACTTTCGCTATAAATACGTTTTGGCGAATGTTTCGGATCTGAAATTGTTACAGGATGAAGATTAAATCTCCAGGTATCTTGTGTCCAAAGGACAACCTCTAATTCGTTGTACTTTGTGATTTATGATTTGTGCAATATAGGGTTTCTGCCTCTTCCAGATCTGAGTCAAAATCAGGTGACCTTGGGAAAAAGGTCATAACTTGGGCTAGGAAGCTCCAAATGAAATTTCGTAAAAATTGACAGGTAGTACACAGACTGAACTATCTCAGTAAACTTTCTCAGAGGCCTAAGGTGAACCAGTGACACGTGGCACGTGTTGGGGCCAAGGTCGCAGCTATAGTAAAAGCTGCGAATTTTGGGAAAAAGCACGAGTATGGAAGGAAAGTGCTAATTTTGGGACAAGCACTAAGTTTTGGGTAAGAAGGAGATGGTGCGCAGTACGGTGCCAGATGGATGATCTCAGCGCAGATCATGGACCGGAAATTGCGGAGCCCGCGCGCACGTCATCAAAGAAGGAAGGTGGCTCAGCTACCATAATAAATAAGGCGATGGAGTAGAGGGCTCAGCTACCCTCATTTAAAGGCTCAGTACAGAAGTTATGGTTGCTCGGATCAAGGAGGAGCAACGGACCAGAGCATTGAAGGCGAAGGACGATCGCCCATACCCACAATCTGCGCCGGAATTCACGGAGCCTGCAGGAAGCGGCGACGTGACTGCAAGCGGTGCCTACAGTACACCTAGCCATGTGCGTGGTTAGGGTTTTTGGGAATCACTGTTGGGAAAGGCCCACAGTTTTGTAAAGGTGTGACCGCCATGGCCACCTATATATATGAATAATTGTAATGGATAGAGGTTAGGAAGTTAGATATAGGTTGGAGAGTTAGAGAGTTAGATGTTAGACTGTTAGATAGCCAGTCTAAAGGATAGATCATGTGTTGATTATCCTTCACTGTAATTTTCTACCCAGTGTGTAGAACTAGAGAGGAAATCGGATAGCCGAGGAGCTAATCCCTGAGTTGCCAGACAGTCTGAGTCGACGTCTGTGCCTTTGTAATCTCCATAGAGAGGAGACGAGATTGAGAGAAGGGCTCCCAGCTGTGTGCGTGGAGTTTCCTGGAAAGACTTAAGGCTGCAGCTGTGTGCGCAGCATATTGTATAACTCTATCATTTTCTGGTTAATATAACACTCCCGTGGACGTGGTTTTCCTCGAGGAGATGAGCTTCACATATATCTTCTTGTTATAATGTTTGCGTGAATGATAACTATTTAAGATCATTACCTGTGTGTACATCTTTTGCATCATCTTTGCGACTGTTTGAGTGAGTTTAGGAAGGTCCTTTATTGTTATAGTCGCCAAGTATAGAAGTAGTGGTGGAACGTTGCCGCTGCAGCGACCGAGCTTCGCGTGGCTGCGATGAGTGCGCAGGACGAGGAGGTATTTTAGCGCGTCGACGCAAGGAATAGGCGCCTCCCACGCCCGGAGGACGAGACCGCGCAGTGGGTCTGAAGGAAGGAAGGCATCCGCGCAGTTGCGTCGCGAGGCCTGCGGGAAAGTCCGACCGCCGATAGTTGAGGAAGAAGGAGGTATATAGAACAATCTCAGCGTCACCACGGTTAAGGAAAGCTGATTCCTTAACCCCCCATAGCCACTTCGGGTGAGACCTCGAGCTGCCGCGCAGCTCGTTGCCGAGAGGGCCAGTGCGCCAAGGGGTTTTGTTGCTGCGCTTCATTAAAACCCGGGTCTTCCCAGAAAAGCAGCCAACAAATGGTTCCGTTGCCTTGCGACTTGCTGTTGTGAGACTTGTTATTTTGATGACTTTTGATTGAGGAGCCAACAAATGGTTCCGTTGCCTCATGACTTTTGATTGAGGAGCCAACAAATGGTTCCGTTGCCTCATGACTTTTGATTGAGGAGCCAACAAATGATTCCCTTGCCTTGCGACTTGTTGCTGTAAGACTTACTAGTTACGCGACATCTGAGATTGTTGCTGAAGACAACATAAGGTTCTGTTACACTGAGACTTGCTCAGTTAACAAATGTGTTACTGGAATCCTACAGCTAAATAAATTGAAGATTGGTTTGATTTAAAGGCTAAAGAGTTCGCTGAACAAGAAAATAGAAGCCTTACGTTTCAAACAGAAGACTGGTTACAGAAGTATATTTATGCTGACCTTTACGAAATTTTCTTTGTTACGTTTGCATTGGAGTTACACGCTTGGATAGCCAAGTTAGCAGATTCTAGACCTACGCTGCATGTTGATCGACCCGTCACGTGGACGCCTGAGCTAGTCAGTATTGTGAAGCGGATCGACAATTCTGTTTCCCGCGCAGTAGACTTTTGGTTGAATAGTCTACTGAAAGGTTTCATTACCGAATTTGCAGTTGATACAAGAAAGAGTTTCAGTGAAGCTGAGAGGAGTTTCTTCAAAGTACACAGAGGTAAGTTCTTAAATTCTCTGAACTTATGGATTAAAATGCTTCTGTATGAAAAAGGAAAGCTATGTATTGCTTCTGATGAATAGCATAGACAAGTAATGTCCGTAGATTCTGATAGTGATCCTGAAGTTATTGGTTGCACTCGTAGTGGAAAACGATATAAAGTAGGCCTTGACCAATATTCTTTTGAGTCTAGCCCAGACGATAGCCAAGTCCCTAGAGCAAGCCATATAGAAAGACAAGGGAGTGCTCATATCCCTTATTACCCCTTTACACCGCAAAAACCAGACGGAGCTCAGCATAATCCTACAGTAACACCTTCTAGTAGCCCACACGGTACTTCTAGTACCTCTACACCACCTTTGTTTAGCCATCCCAGAGGCACTGCTACAGTACCTCCACCTCAAACCCGCGCAAGAAGGATGGGTGATGACATGAAGCTACCAACTTTTAGAGGAACAGGGATAGAAGACCCTGAGTAGCACTGGTTCTTATGTGAAGCCATTTGGACAATTAAGCAAATTAATGACGATGCTGTTAAACTGGTTCAGTTAGCAACCACACTAAGAGAAAGAGCCTTGACTTGGTTCATGAAATACTCAGCAGCACAGAATAGGACGCTTGCTGAGGTAAGAAATGCTATGATTCGGGAATTTAAGAAACCTAAATCAGAATCACAGTGTATAACAGAGCTCAAAGACATCAAACAGTTACCTACAGAATCAGTATGGGACTTTGACCAGAAGTTCAAAGCCTTGATAGATCAAGTAAGCTTCGAGTTTGCACCACAGCAACATAAAGAATGGTTCATTGCTGCGCTGCTCCCACACATTAGACTTCCTCTTATGCAACAGAATCTCAATACTCAGGAACAAGCTCTAGAAATGGCTATGAAACTAGAAGCTTCGCCAATTGCAGGAACAAGCAACGATGTTGCGCATTTACAGAACCAATTAGCAAACTTAACCTTGCAAGTGCATGATATTAAGAAAGGCAAGGAGATTAAGGAAGAAATTTGGTGTACAAAATGTAAAGCCCAAGGTCATTCAAAGGACCATTGTCCCGTTTTCATAGACTATATTGCAACTGGAGCACCTAATCCTTTACCACAGGCACAAGGGCCTTGGTGTGAAATCTGCAGAACTAGAGGTCATAGACCACAAGAATGTCATTTACTTCAGAAATATGTACAAACTCCAAAGAATCTATATTGTAATTTCTGTAAATCAGTAGGTCATGATGAGAACAATTGTAGAGCATATGATCTTATGATAGAAAGAAAGCATGATGTTTATAGAGTACAAGCAGAGACACAAGGACCCACAGCAGGTCCACCGTATGACCAAACTCGGGACGCCCGAGCAGCAAATTATAGAGGACGCGGACGCACAACAAATTTTGGTCGCGGAAGAGGACAGATCACTTGTTATAATTGCGGAACACAAGGTCATTTTGCTAGGGATTGCCAAAATCCTACAACCCTCTGCAGGTATTGTAAATCTTCCGACCATATCATTGAAGAATGCCCTCAGTTACAGGCTAAGATGCAAGCAAAGACACCACAGGTCAATCAGAATATTCAGTTGATTGGAGCAGAAAAAAGAGAACCGGACCCTACAGTTAATATAGTGACACGCAGTGGAGCAACCACTGGTGCGCAAGAGATGGGAACGGGAAAGCAAGCGACGCAATGGGTGCGCCGCGCTAACATTAAACCAGCCCCACTTAACCTGCAGAAGCAAAAAGAAGCATTTAAGCAAGCTCAAGAGTATTTCTCAGATCCGAGAGCTTCAAGTTCTGCCGCAATTCCGCAGAACATTAGTAGATCGCAAGTGCTAAGACAAGACAACCCGGTACAAGAACAGGCCACTACAGCTGGAAGGCCTGATGATGATGATGATGATGATGATGATGATGATGATGAGAAGCATGCACTAGGAAGTGTCCATGCATTCCTGCGACAATGTTTAAAACTGTTGCGCAATGAAAAAGCAACTCGAGAACTCCAACACCTGTTGGATCAGTGCCAACACTCTGCTTCGACGAACACACCGCAGCGTGCTGTTCACCAGATTAGGAGTCACATTAGAACTGGAAAAGAGATGAGGCTCACAGCACAGATTGGAGCATTTGAAATGGACGAAGTCATGTTAGATTTGGGCTCCGAAGCCAATGTTCTCACTATGCAGACATGGTAACAGATGGGAAGCCCTCAGCTTACAAGATCCCCTATCCAGCTAAGACTCGCAAATCAGCAACGAGTCTCTCCATTGGGCAGATTACCCAATGTACCTATTGATATTGAAGGAGTAAGAAGCTCTGCAGATTTTGAAGTAATCAAAATTATGGATGATAGTAGACCATACCCAGTGCTGTTAGGAATAGACTGGGCATTTGATAATTTGGCTGTCATTAACCTAAAGAAAAGACAGATGACCTTTGAGGATGACCAGATCAGGGTCATCGCACCTCTTGATCCTATTCAAGGACCAAGATATATAGAACCCATTCGCACAGAAGAGGAAGCGCGCCACATGGAAAGCTTGTACCAGATGACCACTAACCAAAGTGACTATGTCAACCCCATGGCAGAGGGCCATATCAGCTGGCGATGTGATAGCTCGTGCACATCAGACTCAGATGCAGGATTGGAAAACTGGCAGAATCGTCTACATGAGGTTTCTGCAAGACGTTGCGCCATGATGACTAAATCCATTCGATGGATTGGCACGGAATTAACTGACACTCCAACTTTTGATGGCTTAACTGAAGTAACTAAATTCATACAGGAATATGAACAAAAGCTTCCAGAACAGCAGCGCATACAGGCACTGGATGTAGCATTGCGCGCTACACCCGCAAGATGGTGGACTGCGCATAAGGAGAATATTCATACATGGAAAGACTGTCGCAGATTGATACTGCGCAGATTTCAGGACACCACAGCCGAAGCGCTACGCAAATATGAAGGACAGAGTGACCCTAGGTCACACATTGAAGCATGTATTCAGCAATGGTCAGATATTCCGGAAGATGAATGGGTTCACCAATTCATCCACACATTGGATACAATTCCAAGGAATTGGTATACTGAAACAGAATTGCGCAAAGGCACTCTTACTTGGGCTCTTATGATAGAAAGCTTTCAACTTACCTTCAGCTTTGAGTCAGAACATCCAAGCATTGATCAGGCTTTGAAGTGTATTAGAAAGAAGGTATTTGAACACTATCCAGTAACAGAATATTCCCAACCAGATTGGGCTGTCCAGATAGAACATGCCCTGGAATGTTATAACTTCACCGCTGAAGATGAGGCGGACGATCCTCGCAACATCAATATCCCAGAATCAGAAGGGACGCGCAATATTGAAGGTCCTGAGCTTGATATTCCTGCCATCACAAAACACGTCAAGCTCAAGAAAGTTAACATTGGTACAGAAGCTGACCCAAAGTTTGCTTCTATAGGAGATTATTGGGATGATGAAACTGTTGCGCATGTTTCAGATTTATTACGTGACTACCAGGATATCTTTCCTACCAAGTTCACAGAAATGAAAGGGATCCTAGGAGACTTAGGAGTGATGCGCATACCTCTAAAACCAGATGCCAAGCCAGTAAAGCAGCGCCCATACAGGTTGAACCCGCGCTACAAAGAAAAAGTCAAAGAAGAAATTGATAAGATGCTTGCAGCAGGTATTATTGAACCAGTAGAGGAAAGCGATTGGATTAGTCCTATGGTGGTCCAAGAAAAGAAAACGAAAGGTGAAATAAGAATTTGTGTCGACTTGCGCAAACTCAATGATGCATCAGCGCACGATCCATTTCCCACTCCTTTCACAGATGAAGTACTTGATAATGTTGGAGGACAAGAGGCTTACTCTTTCACTGATGGATTTTCGGGATATCATCAGATTAGAATCCATCCGGACGACCGCCACAAGACTACTTTTGCAACTGAATGGGGCTCATTCCAGTATACGGTAATGCCCTTTGGTCTTAAAAACGCACCTGCTATCTTCTCTAGAGTTGTTGTTGCTATTTTCAAAGAATTTATTCACAAGTTTTTAGAAGTCTATTTTGATGACTGGACTGTATTTGGTTTACTAAAGAACCATATTGCGAATCTGCGCATGATGCTAGAAAAATGTAGACAGCATCAGATTTCCCTTAACTTGAAAAAATGTATATTTTGTGCGCCCTTTGGTATTTTGTTGGGACATATTGTATGCAGACAAGGACTCCTGATGGATCCTGCGAAGGTTTCCATCATTGCTAATTTACCGGCGCCCAACTCAGTTAAGCAATTGCGCACAACATTGGGACATACAGGATACTACAGAAAATTCATCAAAGGATATGCAAGGATCACAGCGCCTATGGAAAGATTGCTGAAGAAAGATTCGAAGTTCCACTGGACAGAAGAATGCCAACAGAGCTTGGACACACTTAAAGAAAAGATGATTACAGCGCCTATTCTAGTTTTCCCGGACTGGAGAAAACCTTTTCATGTTCATGTTGATGCTTCTTCCATAGCATTAGGAATCGTGCTTACACAGTCTGGAGAAGGAAGTATTGACCACCCAATTGCTTACTCCAGCAGAAAGCTATCTACAGCTGAGAAGAACTACACCACTACAGAAAGGGAAGGACTAGCTATGGTGTATGCCCTACAGAAATTCAGACACTACCTGTTAGGAGCTCACTTTAAAATGTATACTGATCATTCTGCTTTGAAATATTTGGTCAATAAACCAGTATTAGGAGGAAGAATTTGTAGATGGCTACTGCTCTTTCAGGAATATGATTTTGAGGTTATTGTAAAGCCAGGCAGATTGAATGCAGGCCCTGACCATCTATCTAGGATAGAGTCAGGAGAGGAACCTACAAGTCTCGAGGACAATCTGCCTGACGCACAGTTGTTTTCTATTCAAGCAGCAGACGAATATTATTTTGATATTCTTGAGTTTCTCACTACCGGACAAGCACCGGCTGAGTTTACAATCCAGCAAAAGAAACAACTTGTTGTTAGAGCCGCAGACTTCACTTTGATAGCAGGCCAGCTTTATAAGTTGGGCCCTGACGAAATTTTGCGCAGATGTATCTTACCACATGAAAAGAGCTCTATCATCGCAGAAGCGCATTCAGGTACCGCAGGAGGCCATTTCGCAGGAAAGCCGACTGCGCAAAAGATATTAGCCGCAGGTCATTGGTGGCCGACATTGCACAAGGATACTAAGGAATTCTGTAAATGTTGCGATGTGTGCCAGCGAACAGGAAAACCCTCAAGGAGAGATGAAATGTCGCTAAGACCCCAGATCACATTGCGTGCTTTTGATAAATGGGCCATTGACTTTGTAGGACCTATTAACCCCCCAGGAAAAAGAACTGGCGCAAGATATATCATTACAGCTACTGAATACCTCACCAGATGGGCTGAGGCGAAGCCAGTTAAGAACTGCGACGCTGCTACTGCCGCGCAGTTCATTTTCGAGAACATTATCACTAGGTTTGGATGCCCAGTGATCCTCATGAGTGATCAAGGTACACATTTCCTCAATGAGACTATAGAGGCCCTCACCGAAGAATTTCAAATGAATCACCATAAGAGTACACCCTACCATCCTCAAGCTAATGGTACGGTGGAAGCATTCAATAAGATCCTTGAGAATGCCCTGACGAAGATCTGTAATCAACAAAGAGATGATTGGGACCTTAGAGTCACAGCTGTATTATGGGCTTACAGAACCACTTGCAAGAAACTAACAGGTCACACACCTTTCAGCTTGGTGTATGGACAAGAAGCAGTTATGCCCATGGAATACATTGTTCCCAGTCTCCAAATTGCGCAAATTACAGAAATGGCAGATCCTGATACTATGAATGAAAGACTTTCGCAACTGCTTGCCTTAGAAGAAGACAGACTTTTGGCCGGATTTCATCAACAGGTACAGAAGGCAAGACAGAAAGCGTGGCATGACAGGCATATTAAGCATAAGCACTTTGAAGAAGGAGACTTGGTACTCCTTTATGATAGTAAATTCATCAAGTTTCCAGGCAAGTTTCGTGTGCATTGGTTAGGCCCTTTTCAGGTAATAAAAATAACAGACGGAGGCGCAGTTCAGCTTGCGAAGCTGGATGGAGAATTACTACCTACAATGATAAACGGGAGTCGGCTTAAGCTTTATTGCGATGGCCACTCCGCCCTGTCGACATAATATATTGCTCAAAAGTGCAGATGTCCGGTGTAGTTGAAAGAGACATCGCATTCAGTCTACACGGAAGCTGCGACACACCCTCAGTTTCCAGCTTCTTGCGCAGTTCCTTGAAATATCCGCGCATCCTGAATAAAAATTGCTTGAAGAGAGCTTATCGGTACGCTCTGGCGAAGTTTTGTTTTTGGACCGTTGAACTATCGCTCTTGCGGAGTTCCCTTTGATAAATTGCCGCTTGAAAAAGTTTTTGTTATGGACCCATAGAGGCACAGTTTCCTAAGTTGAAATGACCCGCCGGAAATTTTGAATCACAGCAGTTATGTAGCCGCGTTTGAATAAATGAAGGATAAGCCCGCTATTTAAGTCTAGCCGTTCTGACGGATTCGGCTTAATCTCCGAAAGATTTGCATTTAACGCAGGCGCCGAAAGCATTAGCTTCTCCCGGAAGGCTGTCAGAGCCCGTCAATCACACTAAATGCACCGCTACGGCAAGGAGGATAGCGTGTTGTCAACTCATCTGTAGCCGCCTATAGCTACGTTACCCCACTTGGTCGCATTTACTACCCCCGCTGGCTATAAATACCTCACACTTGTATCATTTTCGGGTTACTGTCTCGAGTTGCATAGTTGTGTTTGAAGATCCAAAGTATTGTTTTCAGAGCCGAGTGTGCAGAGTATTTCCCCTTGTTTTCAGTGTCCATAACCTACGCAGGTCCACCATTTGCTGTCCAGAGTTTTGTTATCTACATTGGTTCACGACGGAGAATTTATCGACTGAAGAAGTTGTTCGTCAATTTCTACGCCGAGGCTTAGATTTCGGCATGGCCACTCCGGTGACGGCTTCGACCTATGTACACCCTGGTGCTACTGATCCCAGAACATCTCCAGGCACAAGAGCATCTCAGCAGCAGCCGGAGGAACCTGTTCCGGAGCCGCTCGCGTCTATGGTGAACTATATTCCACCGCATCCAGATGATGCGCCGGATGTACAGATTCCGAAGAATGCAAGGTATCCAATTCCGCTACCGCCACTACCGGCTAGTGTGCGGGTAGAAGGCCAACTATTGGGAAACATTCCATTGGTTAAATTCTCTGATTTTAACCTTGGAGACTATAAGACATATCCTCAGTTCCAGTTGGACCGATATCTGGATATAGTGCATAACCCCACCAGAAAAGTTGACGAGTTTATCCCGAAGGGATTTGCAGCAAATCTTGAGCGCCCTGGACTCTTGAATTTGTTGAAGCTACCGCACTTTGGGCGTAGCAATGAAGTGAACGCAGTCGTTAAAACACTGCTATCCTGCGTTCATGGAGGTTACCTTTGGCTCGGGAGGCCAATTGATCTAAATGTTGATTTGATACACCGCATCACCGGTCTATCTAAGGTTGGTAAGGATCCCAATATCCATTTTGTGGGAAAGGAAAAGGACCGAAAATTGGCTGCAAAGCTGGTCCAGAAATATAACTTGACAAGAGGAGGTCGGGCTTATGACCTCACGACAGTAGAAGATGAGGCACTTCGCTTCACAGGAAGTCTGCTTGCAGGCAGACTTCTTACAAAGTGCCGACCAAAAGAAGTTACTGGAGCTGTCGTGGAGCTCACTATCGCAGCTGCGGAGGGAGAACAGTACAACTGGTCTCTCTTCCTGCTGAATTCTTTTTTGGCTGATTGCCTGAATGTGCAGGACAATGCAGCCCAATCATTTCATTTTTCATGGCTTCTAATTTTATGCGCTCTCGTCGGGTGGAAGGAGCCCCCGAATACTCAGTTCCTTCCGCGCCGCGCAGGAGAGGTTGCCGGCATGCGCTACATCAACCTCTGGGATTCCCCTAATCCCGCGAAGCGCAAGATGAATCGCGCTGTCTTTTATGAGTACGACTATCTCCTCCGAGATACCATACAAGATATGCCAAGGCTGAGCCAGGAGACAGCCACATTGTATGAAGGGAAGTTGGCTTTTACTGCCGACATCCATCAACTTTACCTTCGGCCTTGCGACATTCCAGGTGACTGGGCGCTAGGTCTTTACAGGATGACCACAGAAGATGTCGAAGAAACCATTAAGTCATGGTCGGACGAATGGAGAGCAGCAGCCGACATCGCACCTGCGATGCCACCCGCCGCTGCGCAAGAGAAGGATAAGGGCAAGGAAGCCCCTGAGCAAAGAAGCGATGAAGGCTCAACAGAACCAGCCACCAAGAAGCAGAAAGTGTCGCATCCCACTGAGGCTATTCCCCCGGGGATCGACAAATACTTGAAAGAGCAATTTCGTGATATGAGGAACACGCATGCTCACATCCGAAGTGCTCTAGACTTACAATTTGTAGAATTGAAAGGTCTCGCAGGAAGGATTGCGCAGACCCATGCGCCAGCATCTACTTCGCAGGCGCCACAAGAAATTCCAAGTGATGAGCAAGTTGAAGAACTCACAGAAAGGCACACCGTCGTGCATATTCCGCCTACCAGCATGACACTTCCAGATCCTCTAGCTGAACTACAGGTAAGCACAGTTGGACCTGTAGAAATAAATTTGTCTATGATTCCTATAGAAACTCTACAGCTTGTATAGGAGAAAGTTTCTCTTGAGTTGAGAGCTAGAGAGCTCTCTACTTTCCAGGCAAACCAACGACTGCAATCGCAGGAGATAGAGCTGAAAGAAAGTCATAAGAATATCTCTGCGAAGCTTGCACTCTATGAGGCGCAAGACACCGGCATCAGAAACGCAATAGAAGAGATTGCCCAGGAACTGCCGGCTTGCGAGATTCAACCAGACCTCCCTCTGGTTGCAAAAGTTCAAATTATTGGAGGAAGGGTGAAAACCCTGGAGCAAGAAATAGTTGCTATGGCTGAGGACCATAGAACCCAGATTGCTGAGCTAGAAGCTCGTGTTGCCGCGCAGCTTACGGATGATGCGCAGGTACAATTTGAAGCACTGAGCAGAGCTTCCACACGGATGAAAGATCGAGTACAGGAAGCCAAGAATCTGATGAACCAGGCTATGGAAGCTTGGACGGAGCTTGTGAACCTCCCTTTTAAAGTGGTACTGTCAGAACAGGTGCAAGCTGCAGAACAGTCTCTCACTGTTCTCAATGAAGAAGCTAAGTCCTTAACAGGCTTGCCAAAGATGAAGAAAATGGGCGAAGTGCGCAAAATGCAGCAGCAACTGCACAAGCTCAGAACTGAAGATGAGAAGCTCACCAACAGCATTCAGCCATTCATGGATGAGTATGCTGAAATCGTTGGCCAGGTTGAGACAAAAATCAAAGAGATTGCTGAATCTCAGGAGATCATTGATACCCTCACTAAGGATGAAGCAACCGCAGAAACAGTGCAAACAGCTGACGAGTGTATTGAGGAATTGGACTCCGCTATTGCGAAGTGGAAGAAAACATTCGCGGAGACTCAAGCAAAAGCAGATGCGCAAATCAAGCCACCACGCGCTAGTGCGAGTGGCTCGAGGGCGAGCCACAAGTGAGTGTTGGGGGCCTGTTGGGGCCAAGGTCGCAGCTATAGTAAAAGCTGCGAATTTTGGGAAAAAGCACGAGTATGGAAGGAAAGTGCTAATTTTGGGACAAGCACTAAGTTTTGGGTAAGAAGGAGACGGTGCGCAGTACGGTGCCAGATGGATGATCTCAGCGCAGATCACGGACCGGAAATTGCGGAGCCCGCGCGCACGTCATCAAAGAATGAAGGTGGCTCAGCTACCATAATAAATAAGGCGATGGAGTAGAGGGCTCAGCTACCCTCATTTAAAGGCTCAGTACAGAAGTTATGGTTGCTTGGATCAAGGAGGAGCAACGGACCAGAGCATTGAAGGCGAAGGACGATCGCCCATACCCACAATCTGCGCCGGAATTCACGGAGCCTGCAGGAAGCGGCGCCTACAGTACACCTAGCCATGTGCGTGGTTAGGGTTTTTGGGAATCACTGTTGGGAAAGGCCCACAGTTTTGTAAAGGTGTGACCGCCATGGCCACCTATATATATGAATAATTGTAATGGATAGAGGTTAGGAAGTTAGATATAGGTTGGAGAGTTAGAGAGTTAGATGTTAGACTGTTAGATAGCCAGTCTAAAGGATAGATCATGTGTTGATTATCCTTCACTGTAATTTTCTACCCAGTGTGTAGAACTAGAGAGGAAATCGGATAGCCGAGGAGCTAATCCCTGAGTTGCCAGACAGTCTGAGTCGACGTCTGTGCCTTTGTAATCTCCATAGAGAGGAGACGAGATTGAGAGAAGGGCTCCCAGCTGTGTGCGTGGAGTTTCCTGGAAAGACTTAAGGTTGCAGCTGTGTGCGCAGCATATTGTATAACTCTATCATTTTCTGGTTAATATAACACTCCCGTGGACGTGGTTTTCCTCGAGGAGATGAGCTTCACATATATCTTCTTGTTATAATGTTTGCATGAATGATAACTATTTAAGATCATTACCTGTGTGTACATATTTTGCATCATCTTTGCGACTGTTTGAGTGAGTTTAGGAAGGTCCTTTATTGTTATAGTCGCCAAGTATAGAAGTAGTGGTGGAACGTTGCCGCTGCAGCGACCGAGCTTCGCGTGGCTGCGATGAGTGCGCAGGACGAGGAGGTATTTTAGCGCGTCGATGCAAGGAATAGGCGCCTCCCGCGCCCGGAGGACGAGACCGCGCAGTGGGTCTGAAGGAAGGAAGGCATCCGCGCAGTTGCGTCGCGAGGCCTGCGGGAAAGTCCGACCGCCGATAGTTGAGGAAGAAGGAGGTATATAGAACAATCTCAGCGTCACCACGGTTAAGGAAAGCTGATTCCTTAACCCCCCATAGCCACTTCGGGTGAGACCTCGAGCTGCCGCGCAGCTCGTTGCCGAGAGGGCCAGTGCGCCAAGGGGTTTTGTTGCTGCGCTTCATTAAAACCCGGGTCTGCCCAGAAAAGCAGCCAACAGCACGCCGTACACATTCGATCTCCTGTATTATCCCATAAACAGGTCACGTTGCGACACTTGGCATAACTCTCTCTCAGAGAATCCAATTGAGGTTAGACCTGTCAGGATGGAAAGATAATAGGCCGAGCTATCTCAAAAAATATTTTCAGAGGCCGAAGTTAAAACAGTGACACGTGGCACGCCGTACAAGTTCGCTCTCCTGTTTTATCCCAAAACAGGTCACGTTGCGACATTTGGCATAACTCTCTCTCAGAGAATCCAATTGAGGTCAGACCTGTCAGGATGGAAAGATAACAGGTCAGGCTATATCAGGAAACGTTTTCAGACCCTGTGGATCAAAAATTTCGGAGTTACACCAGAAACAATCAGGTACATATTTCTTTCAAAACAGAATTATTTTTGAGTACCTTCATTCATGGCTTCCGGAATTTAGGGCTTTGGAGAGAGTTGGAATTTTTGTAATCGGAGACTACGGATGAATGCTACTCATCAAAATAAAAATTTAGAGACCAATATCAGAATTTTTGGTTGGGTAGAAGGCCGGGCTTGATCAAACCCTAGTTCAGAACTTTGATCAGAAAAGTGGAAAATTAGGGCTTCTGTAAAAATGGGAATTTTTGAAATCTGTGACCATGGCTGGAAGCTCCTCAGAAAAATAGAAGCTTAGAGATTTGGATCAAACCTTTTGATTGGGAAGAAGAGTGGGCTTCATCAAACCCCAGTTCAGGGTCACGTCCAGTGAATCCGAAAGTTTCAAAGGCAAAATTGAGGAGTAAAACTTTGCAGTTTTCAAATTCTGAATATACCAGTTTGATCAGCTCATCAAGGCGCATATTTCCATCCTTTCAGAAGTTTGAAATTCAAAGTTTGAATTTTTGGGGTTTCTCTGACAAACCCATATCCAGCTCCAGGTCCAGTTCTTGCAAATCAAGTGGATTGGGTTAATCCTAGAAGAAGATGGATTGGTCACCTGCATAAGTGAAGAAGTTCCTGTTTCAGAGGGAGATGAGGCTAAGGCCTTACATAAGAAGATTTCAAGCAATCTCGACAAGTATGACTCATCGAGGTATATTTCGATATTTGTCCATGATTAAGTTTATGGTATGTTTGTCTTCATGTTATTATGGTTAGTACAATTTTGATTTTAGATTTGTTGTATCACCTTAACAAAATTATGAATGCATGATAGAAGATATTCATTGGTTAGGGTGTTGACACTTATGATTGTACTAATGCATTATGGTGTTGTATGAGGTTTATGTTGTCTACTAACATGAAAGGTACACCAAGAAAGACAGATCATGTTCTGGTCCAAGAACATATGATCATGATAACATGAGGACAAAGATTCATCCATTGTCATGGATCTCATAGAAGATCAATTTACGAGGTATGTATAACTTGGTTTTGTAATAGTTAACCTATGAGATATACAGGTTACTAGCACAAGTCATTGAAGAAGAACAAGAAGACATCATGTGAGTATGTTAGACATAAATAGATAGCATGCTAATCCAGGTATGTTTTTCCTATATCAAGTTAGAATCCTACCTTGTGTTAGGATCTTTTACTATTGTTGATAATGATTATTCATGAAGTCATAGGTTTGAATAATCATGATTGTATGCATATTATGTTTCTTACCATAATTGATGATATGACTAACCAGAAGAATCATGAAGGTATAGGTTTGAATAATCACAGGTTTTATGCATATTATATCTCTTATCTTGATTGATGATTCAACTAACCTGAAGAGTCATAGGTTTGAGTAATTACAGGTTTAGACATGTTATGTTTCTTATGATTTGACTAACCTTAAGAATCCTACATAAACCTTGAAAGCTAATGCTTATTATTTTCTGTTTGAAATGATCATGACTATACATGCTTGAGATTATTGTGTTTTAATAGTATACTAATGATTGTATGATTTTATATGAGATCACAAGGGTAACACATTCATGATACTAATAAGCATGCATAGGGACCAAGGATGAATATGAGTTCAAGAAAAGGTAATTCAGGAAGCAAAGATCAAGAGGGAGCACACTCCAGTTGTTCCTGCAAGAAAGCAAAGGAGCACACTTCAGTAGTTTCTGCAAGGATGCAGATATTCAGAGGGAGTTGAACATCTGTCTACATTCCACAACAGAAAGGTGTAGAAGAAGCTACTTCAGCAGCTCCTACAAGGAAGCAAAGACTCAGAGGGAGTCCACCCAACGAACAAAGAAAGATAAGTATTTTAATCATCATTTCTTGCATACTTGTTTGTTTAAATAATACTGTTCAATAATGTATACACATATGCTCATAGACTTAGGATATGTATTGTACATATTAGAATAGTTGCAATGATGAACAGTATACTACTAATATACATGGGTAAGTGGCCTATGGCACTGTACAACATTCCATTGCTACTTATCTAGAATGAAACCTCTTTGCTGACATGTTGGGAGTTGTGCACACTCTTAACAATGTTCTGGTAGAGATTGGAAGCATCTAGAAAGTTACGGGATATGGATAAACGTTGCATTGAAGCATTGGCTAAGATAATTGCATGACTGTATGACATATTTCTTTATGTGTAAGAATTTGTTCTGAAAATTATGAGATGTTTCTAATCATACAATTTAACTTGTTTTGTAGGAAAGACCGTATATCTTCACCTACAAAAGGACTACAACATTTGTTCCAGCAACAAAGATATCTATTGAAGATATTGAAGTTCCCAGGATCTGGGATGAAGAAATGGAATGCCATGATCCGTCGATCATGAAGAATGATGTTTGGGATGTAATCCCAAGACATGAAGGGAAGTTTGCTATGACTTCCAAATGGAACTATCAGATCAAGCATGTTGGAGATGGCAGCATTGAGAAATATAAAAGTGATGAAATAGAAGATACACCATATGGATTCAAGACAGCTTCCTTGAATGGTGTAGTTGAAGAAGAAGTGTATGTAGAGCAGCCACTTGGTTCTGAGACACATGATAGGAAATCATATATGTGTAGAACTTGGTATGGTGAAGATAGATTGATTGCCGACATGCAGCGGAAGCTTACTACCGAGTTCGAGATGAAGAACTTGGGGATGATGCACTATTTGTTTTTTGGCATGGAGGTGTGGCAGAGTGCAGATAGAATCCTCCTTGGACAAGGGAAGTATGCAGTAGAGATCCTGAAGAGGTTCGGGATGATGGATTGAAAGGCCATGGCCACACCTATGGCATCGAATATGAAGCTTCTATATGATGCTTCATCTGAGCTAGTTGATGTCTCTATGTATCGTCAGATGATTGGGTCCTTGATGTACCTGACAAACACGAGACCAGACATTTGCTTTGCTGTGAACACATTGAGCCAGTTCCTGATGGATCCGAGGAGTGTTCACCTGGTTGCTGTAAAGCATATTCTGAGGTACCTGAAGGGTACAGTGGATTATGGGCTCAGATATGAGGCAAATCAAAAGTTTAACCTGCATGGTTATGTTGATTCATATTGGGCTGGCAGTGCTGCAGATAGGAAGAGCACATCTGGGTGTTGCTTCAGTATGGGATCAGGTGTGATCTCTTGGTTTAGCAGGAAGTAGTCCTGCGTAGCACTGAGTACAGCTGAGGCTGAGTATGTTGCAGCCTATTCAGCTATTTGTGAGGCAGTATGGCTACGGAAGCTACTGTCTGAGTTATTTGATCTCCCGTTGGAGGCTACTGGTATCTTCTGTGATAACGAGAGTTGTGTGAAGCTGTCCGAGAACCCAGTGTTTCATGACAGATCGAAACACATAGAGATCAAATATCACTATATCAGGGATATGGTGCAGAGAGGAGCTGTGAAGCTCCTATATGTTGCGACAGACG
Organism: Larix kaempferi; assembly: GCA_027924585.1. Lineage (NCBI taxonomy): Eukaryota > Viridiplantae > Streptophyta > Pinopsida > Pinales > Pinaceae > Larix > Larix kaempferi. The sequence goes on from BSBM01001879.1 coordinate 6,172,867, forward strand.
AGCAGATTGCAGATGTGCTGACGAAGCCACTAGCCAGGGTGAAGTTCGAGTACTTCAGAGAGAGGCTTGGCGTTCTTCAGATCAAGGACACTTCGAGGAAGAAGTGATGGACACATTTGCTGAAGCCATTCCAAGCATGTTGGAAGGAGGATCCTTCACATGGCTGTGGATGTAAGCGCTGGATGATGAGCATCAGGATGATGCTCTGGTTTCTGCTTGGATATGATCAGTTGGATCATTTTTGTATGTATGTACGCATCATGTTGGATGCTGGATATGATCAGTTGGATAGTTTTTGTATGTATGCATCATGTAGATGTTGGATATGATCAGTTGGATCATGTGTATGTATTTTGTATATGCATCATGTTGGATGCTTGGACCATGTATCTGTATATGTATCAGGTGGGTACATTGTATGATCAGGTGGATCATGTATGGTGATATGTATCATGTATTTGTATTTGTATCAGGTGGATACATTGATGATCAGGAGGATCATGTATGATGATATGTATCAGGTAGATACTTGGTATGCATCAGGTAGATGCATTGATGATCAGGAGGATCATGTATGATGATATGTATCAGGTAGATACTTGGTATGCATCAGGTAGATGCATTGATGATCAGGAGGATCATGTATGATGATATGTATTAGGTAGATACTTGGTATGCATCAGGTAGATGCATTGATGATCAGGATGATCATAGATGACGAGCTTCAGGATGTTGCTCCATATGACATGCAGCAGGATGTTGCAGTGATGATGATCAGGATGATCATGGATACATCAGGATGATGTATGGTGAGTATCAGGTTAATACTCTGTGGCCGTGGATCAGGTTGTGCAGATAAGCATGTAATTTGTGACCTGGGAGATTTGCAGATGGTCTTTCGAGGTTTTTCCTATGGCATGTAATTTGTGCCCTGGGACATCTGGCAAATGCTCTTTCGAGGTTTTGCTTGGGAGGACATATAATTTGTGCCCTGGGAGATCTGCAGATAGTCTTTCGAGGTTTTTCCTATGGCATGTAATTTGTGCCCTGGGATATCTGGCAGATTCTCTTTCGAGGTTTTGTCCTATGGCATGTAATTTGTGCCCTGGGAGATCCGATAGGTTGAGCTGTGTGCTCGTAATCAGTCCAGGGATGCTCTTGCAAGGTTTTGCCATGACCACATGTAATTTGTGCCCTGGGAGATCCGATAGGTTGAGCTGTGTGCTCGTAATCAGTCTTGGCATGCTCTTGCGAGGTTTTGTGGTGACCACATGTAATTTATGCCCTGGGAGATCCGATAGGTTGAGCCGTGTGCTCGTAATCAGTCCTGGGATTCTCTTTCGAGGTTTTGTGGTGAGGTCACATATAATTTGTGCCCTGGGAGATTTGCAGATGGTCTTTCGAGGTTTTTCCTATGGCATGTAATCTGTGCCCTGGGACATCTGGCAAATTCTCTTTTGAGGTTTTGTGACGCACGTAAAAGTCCTGAGGATTCCACAGTATGGCCAGTGATGACGAAGACCTGCAGGTGGTGGGCCTACATCCAGTATGAAAAAGGACTGGCTCTGTATAACTTCCTATGACGAGTAGAGACAGAGATTGATTGAGATAGCAGCAGCAGTGACGATGATGATGACTCGATGACGATTATCTAGTGACGATGATCCAGAGAAGATGACTTGTGCTAGAAGAACTGTGCTGAGAAATACCTTCCTAGTTAAGAGGGAGTGTTGATGTATATGTAACTTCGGAATGTATTTCACATATATGTATATTGTATTCCTATAGAGATGGTATTATTCCTCTATACGGAAGTGTCGTCATTTATATTGTAAGTGTCGTAACTTATACTTGATGGGTTATTAGACCACCTTGTTGGGGTCGGCCCTGTATAAGTCATGTGGGTCGAAGGGTTATTAGACCACCCTATTGGGGGTCGGCCATGTGGGTCAAAGGGTTATTAGACCACCCTATTGGGGGTCGGCCCAGTCAGCATTATATTATGTGGTTAAGTTCGAGCCTACATGAGTTAGGTAAAAAGGCAAGTCAAGTCAAGTATAAATAGAGTGCGGGAGGCACTCTATTTACTCACTCACTTCTCACACATGCACTCAAGGAGGAGTGGCACACTTATGGAGGAGGAGGATCTGCTTCTAGGTTATGGCTATCTCTCTTGGTTGGTTGTATCATTTCTCTATCTATCTCTGAGGAAGTTATTGGGGTTTTTCACCTTTATGGTTTTCCCCAAGTAAATCTTTGTGTCTCTTGTGTGCTTGCATTATTGTCTCCATGATTGATATGCTATAAATATGCTGTACATGTTGTTCTCTCAGTTAAGATCCTAGATCAGATTGAAGTAAATTCTGAAAATCTAACACATTCCCCCACCACACTCGCTTCCCCTTCCAGGGTGCGCCCATCCATACTACAGCCAGTTGGGGTTTACAGCCCTAGACATATATCTCCACTTCCCCAACCCCAGTCCATGCCTCCTCCAGCCACGCCCCTTCTTCCACCGTTACCCACAGTGGTGTAGCCACCGTTGATGTGGCTACATCCTCCCCTTTACCATCCACCCTAGCATCTGAGCAGGCTGTCCAGCCGACTGCTCCATCCGCCAACCCCGAAGACCAGCCGATTTTTTTCACGGTGAGATTGACTAGTTTATCATTTAACTCTCGTTCAATTTTAACGAAAATTACTATATGCATCTAGTTTCAGCATTGATCTGATTGTTCTAAATTCTTTAGGGTGGCATTGCCGAGAGACTTGGATCACGGAGGAGGGAGACCCCCTCACAACTTACAGTCTCACATGCGGTGAGTTATCCAAGATTTGAAAACTATTTTTAGTTTGAAATTATGTTTTATACTTGTATAATTGCCAGGAAAAGTTGACATATTATTGTTGTCGTTTCAAGGCTCAAGGGGACGTGCTCAAAGATGCCGGAAGGACCCAGCTTCCTCTAGCACAAAGAAGAGGAAGATTCATTTTGGAGATGCACCTGGGAACTCCGAGGGTGGGCAGGAGGATTGAGAGACCCTCCTATGTACAGTAGCCACGAGGTGGCATTTTCGGCACGAGTTGCCATATTTTGTACAGGTCACCATGAGCCGTATTTTGTATAGGGCATGAGTTGCCCTTTTTTGTATGGGGAATGAGTTGCCATTATATAGACGTTGGGAATGATGTTCCATTTTTCCAAAAATTATACATGATTGGATCATTTTTGCATATTAATAGATGGATTTGCACTTGTGTATATGAGTTTGTCCTTGATTACATTTTTGCATACATGATTTTGTCTTCGATTTAGAACTCTCATCTATGGATCATAGTGTTAATTGCATGTTATTTGAATGGTTATTATTTCACAAATTTGTCTTAAGCAATTACACACAACATATCCTAAATGTTTATGGTTTATTGAATGAATGTTTACAATCATCTAATCATTTACATTCTAGAAGTTACCAAACCTACGCAAGTGGTTTTAGTGTCATGTTCTCTGCCTTGTTCGGGAACGATGGGAGGGGATGTGACATAATGGAAATGACTGCAAGTGGTAATTGATTAAATTCTTAACTATTCTTTTGAGATGAGTTTAAATAATATAAATAAAAATAACAATTCAAAAGGTAGTATATAATGCCCTTAGTTATGAATCCATGTGCAAATGACAAATGATAATCCATTTATGTTATTAGACACTTAGGAATTATGATTCCACCTTCTATCCCTTAAGTGATTTAATTAATAATCATGGTTTATGAGATGTAAAATTACATGAACATCAACTTACAATTCTTGGAAAATTTAAAGTTTCCCTCAAGCTAAGCTACTGACAAAACATACAATTAAATCTAACTAAAAATTCACGACTTGTTACAAATATAACTATGCAAGTTACACAAGTAAATAGTTACACTTCCTATGAAATGAATTTGCATGCATATTACATTGGCCACTATGGAACACTAATGAAAATTAGGGATTCTACCATTGAACTCTTTTGAGAAAAAGAGAAAAAATGTGCAAGTCACCAAGATCATGCAAAATAAAATTCCCTAAACCTTGATTCCTTACAAGGGTTTCTAAGTGAGTTTGCATGCTAGTTAATGACTTTGCATGTCACTAGAGGTTAGAAAACAACTAAAAACAACCTAGTAAGTAAGATTAACTGATCAAGATTCTAAACCCAAAATGGAGTAGTCAATCTATTTTAGGGATTTTGTTGCAATGATGAGAAAAATTTGTTAATATATCCAAGTTGTGAGTGAGACAAATATACAATGGTTATTTATTTGACAAGCATGAGAGTACTATAATAGAAAATAAATAACTAAGAAGCATGCAAGCAATCATATCATAATATTAAATACAAGAATGTAATTCAAATACAATAAATGGATGGAAAAAACAAAACTCATATATTCTTCAAATGGAAAAGCATACAAATGTGTAACATCATTTGAGAAAAAATGATTTGAGGCAATTTAGCTCCAACACTCTCCTTGGGATGGATCATTTTCCTTATTAAAATATCTCTTTAGCTATAGTGACTGAAGAACACTTACTTCGTTAATGAAATAACTCAAGTAAGATTGAATACAATGAATGGTAAAGATGACAGAATGAGGTGTTTGATCTCCAAGCTCTTTCTTCCCACATGACCTTACAATTATTCTCTTCTTCAAGTCTACCCCATGGCTTTGATTTATAGGAAAATTGTGAGATTCAATGAATAAATATTTCCAAACCATCTTCCCAAACCCTAGCACATACCCTCAGCCAAACCCTAGCACTAAACCATCTTCTTCATCCTCACCATCACCATCACCATCACCATCAACGTCTTCATCATCACCACCATCTTCATCATCATCATTACCTCTAACTCTAACCCTAATTCAATTTCCTTCTATAACTCTAGCCCTAACCCTCACCCAAACCCCAGCACTAATCCATTTTCTTCATCCTCGCCATCACCATCACCATCACCGTCACCATCACCATCATCATCATCATTAAATCTAACTCTAACCCTAATTCAATTTCCTTCTATGATTCTAGCCCTAACCCTCACCCAAACCCTGGCACTAAGCCATCTTCTTCATCCTCACCATCACCATCACCATCACCGTCACCGTCACCATCATCATCATGTCTTCATCATCATCATTAACTCTAACTCTAACACTAATTCAATTTCCTTCTATGATTCTAGCCCTAACCCTCACCCAAACCCTAGCACTAAGCCATCTTCTTCATCCTCACTATCACCATCACCATCACCGTCACTCTCACCATCATCATCATGTCTTCATCATCATCATTAACTCTAACTCTAGCCCTAACCCTCACCCAAACCCTAGCACTAAACCATCTTCTTCATCCTCACCATCACCATCACCACCACCGTCAACATCTTCATCATCACCACCATCTTCATCATCATCATTAACTCTAACTCTAACCCTAATTCAATTTCCTTCTATAACTCTATCCCTATCCCTCACCCAAACCCTAGCACTAAGCCATCTTCTTCATCCTCACCATCACCATCACCATCACTGTCACCGTCACCATCACCATCATCATCAGCGTCTTCATCATCACCACCATATCCATCATCATCATTAACTCTAACTCTAACTCTAACTCTAGGTTCCTCATCAACATCTCCATCATCATCATCTTCTCCATCGTCATCATCTTCATCACAATCACCATCACCATCACCATCACCGTCACCATCACCATCATCATCACCATCATCATCACCATCATCATCATCATAAGTGCCTGGAGGACAATTTTGCAGAGTTGACCCCCATGTGCAAAAATTGCACACTCCCTCACTGAGCAAAACCCTAGTTTCCAATATGGACGTTCAAGATGGCACTGGGGCCACAGGACCAGAGGAGAGGGGTTACCTTGGCACTATCCCGACGTCCTGAATCCAACAGAGTCGACGATTCGTCGATCGGAGCCATAGTCGTCATTCTATGGCTTGTTCTGTCTCGCATCCAAAAGGCCTTTAGGGACACCTGTTGGATACCTTCCGAGCACATAGAAGTCCAACCGTGTAGCAAAATCGAGCTCCGGGGAGTCCTACAGGTGTGTCTAGGCAGGTTCCGGCTGGCAATGCTGGCCATAAGTGCCCGGTGGACGATTTTGCAGAGTTGACCCCCCTGTGCAAAAATTGCACACTCCCTCACTAAGCAAAACCTTAGTTTTCAAGATGGACGTTCAAGATGGCATCGGGGCAATGGGACCTGAGGAGAGGGGTGTCCTTGGAACTATCCCAGCATCCTGAATCCAACGGAGTCGATTGTTCGTCTATCGAAGCCACGGTCATCATTCTATGGCTCGTTCCATCTTGCATCCAAAAGGCCTTCAAGGACACCTACTAGATACCTGCCTAGGGCATAGAAGTCCAATCGCGCAGCAAAAATGGGCTCTGGGGAGTCCTCCAGGTGTGTCTAGGCAGGTTCCATCTGGGAACGCTGGCCGTAAGTTCCCGGTGGATGATTTTGTAGAGTTGGCCCCTGTGTGCAAAAATTGCACACTCCCTCACTCAGCAAAACCCTAGTTACCAAGATGGACATGCAAGATGGCACCGGGGCCACGAGACCAGAGGAGAGGGGCGCCCCTGGCACTATCCCGATGTCCTAAATCCAACGGAGTCGACGGTTCGTCGATTGGAGCCACAGTCATCATTCTATGGCTTGTTCCATCTCACATCCAAAAGGCCTTCAGGGACACCTGCTGGATACCTGTCGGGGGCATAGAAGTCCAACCGTGTAGCAAAATTGGGCTCCGGGGAGTCTTACAGGTGTGTCTAGGCAGGTTTCTTCTGGGAACGCTGGCTGTAAGTGCCCGGTGGATGATTTTGTAGAGTTGACGCCCGTGTCAAAAATTGCACACTCCCTCACTGAGCAAAACCCTAATTTCCAAGATGGACGTACAAGATGGCACTCGGGCCATGGGACTAGAGGAGAGGGGCGCCCCTGGCACTATCCCAGCATCCTGAGTCTAACGGAGTAGACTATTCATTGATCGGATCCACGGTCGTGATTCTATGGATCGTTCCATCTCGCATCCAAAAGGCCTTCAGGGACACCTGCTGGATACCTGTCGGGGCATAAAAGTCCAACCGTGCAACAAAACCGGGTTCCGGTGAGTCGTGTAGGTGTGTCTAGGCAAGTTTCGGTTGGGAACGCTAGCCATAAGTACCTGCCAGACGATTTTCCAAAGTTGACCCCAATGTGAGTGCCATCCAAATTTGCTCAAGGGGCCATTTTCTTGTCTGGAGGTCCCCAGGCGTGCGTGGCCACAGTGGACAGGTCCACTATGGCCACGTGGACCTGTGGGGGCCAATGGAATACAAGTCCGCTCGCCGGTTTGGGTTCCGTGGCCCCAGGAAAAATCCTCCAGGTGTCCCTGAACGGCCCCAAGGTGCCCGACTAGAATTCCCGTGGCACCTGGACCATGGCTTGGTTCACGAATCCGTTGACTCCGACGGGTCCAGGATAGCGGGTTTAAGCTAGGGGACCCCCCACAGTGTCCCCTGAAGACCCAGAAGCGGTGCCAACGAGCCATCTCTGGAGCTAGGGTTTTGCTCAGTGATGGCCATTCCAAATTTGCTCAAGGGGGCCATTTCTAGTCCGATTGCCCCCAGGCATGCGTGGCCACTGTCGACAGGTCCACAATGGCCACATGGACCTGTGGGAGGCAACGGAATCCAAGTCCTCTCGCCGGGTTGGGTTCCTTGGCCCCAGGAAAAATCCTCCAAGTGTCCTTGAACAGCCTCGGGGTTCCCGACTAGAATGCCCGTGGCACCCGAACCGTGGCTCGGTTTGCGACCATCAACTCCGGCGGGTTTCAGCTAGGGGACCCCCCACAGCATCCCCTGAAGACCCGGAAGCGGTGCCAACGAGCCATCTTTGTAGCTAGGGTTTTGCTTAGTGATGGCCCTTCCAGATTCGCTCAAGGGGTCCATTTCTCATCCGGATGCCCTCAGGCATGCGTGGCCATCATGGACAGGTCCACAATGGCCACATGGACCTGTGGGGGCCGACGAAATCCAAGTCTGCTTGTCGTTTTGGGTTCCGTGTCCCTAGGGAAAATCCTCTAGGTGTCCCTGAACGACCCCGGGGTGCCTGACTATAATGCCCGTGGAACCCGGACCATGGCTTGGTTCGTGAATATGTCGACTCCGGCAGGTTCAGGATGGCGGGTTTCAGCTAGGGGACCCCCCCACAGCATCCCCCGAAGACCCGGAAGCGGTGCCAACGAGCCATCTCCAGAGCTAGGGTTTTGCTCAGTGATGGCCATTCCAAATTCGCTCAAGGGGGCAATTTCTCGTCCGGATGACCCCGGGAATGCGTGGCCACCATGGACAGGTCGACAATGGCCACGTATAGCTATGGGGGCCACCGAAATCCAAGTCCGCTGGTTGGTTTGGGTTCCGTGGCCCCGAGGCCAATCCTCCAGGTGTCCTTGAACGGCCCCGGGGTGCCCGACTAGAATGCTCATGGAACCCGTACCGTGGCTCGATTCGTGAATCCATCGACTCTGGCGGGTCCAGGATGGCGGGTTGCAGCTACGGGACCCCCCACATCACACCCCTAAGACCCGGAAGCAGTGCCAACAAGCCATCTCCGGAGCTAGGGTTTTGCTCAGTGATGGCCATTCTAGATTCGCTCAAGGTGGCCATTTCTCGTCCGGATGCCCCTGGGCATGTGTGGCCATCGTGGATAGGTCCACAATGGCCACGTGGACCTATGGGGGCCGACGGAATCCAAGTCCGCTCGCCAGTTTGGGTTCCGTGGTTTCGGGGCAAATCCTCCAGGTGTCCCTAAACGGCCCTGGGGTGCCTAACTAGAATGCCCGTGGGACCCAAACTGTGTCTCGATTCATGAATTCATCGACTCCGATTGGTTCAGGACCATGGAGCAAATGCCCAAAGTGTCCCTGAACAGCCCCGGGGTGCCCGACTAGAATTCCCATAGAACCCGAAGGCCATTCCAAATTCGCTCAAGGGGGCCATTTCTCGTCCGGAGGCAGAAGAAGATCAATTTTCGACAAAAACAATGTAGTTAGTAGAAGAAGATCAATTTTCGACAAAACAATGTAGTTATTACATGTGGAGGCAGCGTTTTCCCGTGGAAAACGAGTGTATGGTTGAGCAGAGGAAAGATGTTGGGAAATGGGCTATTACATTAGCTTTTTCGATGGGCGGCTGTAGGTATCTATGCTTTGGCGGCTGTAGGTATCTACGCTTTTCTTCCAAGGGAAATCTTATTTTCGTTAGAAGAAAAGCATAGATACCTACAGCCGCCATATTTCCTTCTGTAAATCGCTTTCCCATCAAAAAAGCTAATGTAATAGCCCATTTCCCAACATCTTTCCTCTGCTCAACCCTACACTTGTTTTCCATGGGAAACCGCTGCCTCCACATGTAATAACTACATCGTTTTGTCAAAAATTGATCTTCTTCTGCTAACTACATTGTTTTGTCAAAAATTGATCTTCTTCTGCCTCCGGACGAGAAATAGCCCCTTTGAGCAAATCTGGAATGGCCTCATTGAGCAAAACCCTAGCTCCAGAAATGGCCCATTAGCACCACTTCCGGTTCTTCGGGGCACGCTGTGGAGGGTCCCCTAGCTGAAACCCACTGTCCTGAACCCGCCAAAGTTGATGGATTTGCAAACCGAGCCACGGTCCGGGTGCTACGGGCATTCTAGTCGGGCACCACGAGGCCGTTCAGGGACACCTAAAGGATTTTCCTCGAGGCCACGGAACCCAAACTGGCAATTGGAATTGGATTTTGTCGACCCCCATAGGTCCACGTGGACACAGTGGACCTGTCCACGGTGGCCACGCACGCCCGGGGGCCTCCGGACGAGAAATGGCCCCCTTGAGCGAATATGGAATGGCCATCACTGAGCAAAACCTTAGCTCTGGAGATGGCTCGTTTGCACCGCTTCCAGGTCTTCCTGGGACGCTGTGGGGAGTCCCCTAGCTGAAACCCACTGGAGTTGACGGATTCACGAACTAAGCCATGGTCTGGGTGCCACGGGAATTCTAATCGGGCACCCCGGGGCCGTTCAGGGACACCTGGAGGATTTTCCCCGGAGCCACAAAACCCAAACAGACGAGCGGACTTGGATTCTGTCAACCCCCACAGGTCCACGTGGCCACAGTGGACCTATCCACGGTGGCCACGCACGCCCGGGGCCTCCGGACGAGAAATGGCCCCCTTGAGCAAATTTGGATGGCCCTCACATTGGGGTCAACTTTGGAAAATCGTCCAGCGGGCACTTATGGCTAGTGTTCCCAATCGAAACCTACCTAGACACACCTACACGACTCCCTAGAACTAGGTTTTGTTGCATAATTGGACTTCTATGCCCCCAACAGGTTTCCAGCAGGTGTCCCTGAAGGCCTTTTGGATGCGAGACGGAACGAGCCATAGAATGACGACCGTGGCTCCGATCGATGAACTATCGACTCTGTTGGATTCGGGACACTAGGATAGTGCTAGGGGCACCCCTCTCCTCTTCTCCCGTTTCCCTGTTGCTATCTTTAACATCCATCTTGGAAACTAGGGTTTTGCTCAGTGAGGGAGTGTGCAATTTTTGCACACGGGGGTCAACTCTGCAATAGTGATGGTGACGGTGATGGTGATGGTGATGGTGATGGTGATGGTGATGGCGACGGTGAAGAAGATGTATTAGTGCTAGGGTTTGGGTGAGGGTTGGGGCTAGAGTTATAGAAGGAAATTGAATTAGGGTTAGAGTTAGAGTTAATGATGACGATGAAGATGGTGGCAATGATGAAGACGTTGACGATGGTGGAGATGATGAAGACGTTAACGATGGTGGTGATGGTGATGGTGATGATGAATAAGATTATGATGATGGTGATGTTGATGAGGATCCTGGAGATGATGTTGGTGATGATGATGACAAGTCCCTCTAAGTGGTTATCTACGATGATGACAAGTCCCTCTCAAGTATAGATCTCAAAAATACCACCCTTGAAACCTTATGATAACTCCCTACCCCAAGTGGAAGACCCTTCTATCCATACATGGATTCCTAGAAGGTTTCATCTACCAAGTTAAATTTTCAAGACCATTGTAATAGACTATATACTTCAAAAAATTTCCTAAAACCTAGGTAATTCTAATCTTGAGAACCTATCAAAACCACTATCTTCAAATGCTACAAACATAAATAGATATATTTAAGAAAATACTAACTCAATTTACTCAAATTTGATCCAAATCACATCACCATTTTATTCAACATAAAAGAGAAGCATGGAACAATTTAATACATATAGGAAAAATAAAAAACATAGGCAAAGACATGTATGTATGTATGTATCAACAAAAAATGCATGTACCAATGAAATAACATAAAACTACACATACCTTGATGTAGAACATAACATTCTTTGATGCAATTCTTTCTCTTATGTAAAGTTGATTGGCCTCATTCAATAAATCCATCTGGATCCTCTCTGTTGCTAATTGTCTCCATCAATCTCTCGTGATCTGAATGAGGAAGGTAGTAGCGTACCTTGGTTGAGCTCTTGCTTGACATTGTCTGAAGATGGATGTTTGTGCAAACGATCAAGTTTGCGAAGTGATACACCGCTGAACCTGGTCTGTAATCCATGAATACATGCCCGCTAGTCTTTCTTGACTTCCCATCTAGTGTAAGATATTCTTCTTAACCACCATCGAGCCAGTAGGAAATTCAATTCCTTCATCTTCGATTAATGATCCGTAGAGGGTTTGCTTACCGTGGATGCACCATGCCAACCAATAATCCACGCTCCATTCATTCTCTTTCGCTGCAACAACTGCGTATATGTGTCCTGGTTGTACAAGATCTGAGATATGCTCGTAGTCTGTAGAAATCGTTTACTGGCCCTCCTCTAACTGGGTTGTTTCAACAACTGCATGTTGGTCTACTGCAAGTGACACACGATCCCATTCATCAACCCAGTCCATGCATTCTCATTCATCCCATTCACCGATGCTGCAAGGGTTGCAAAAGCATGCAAGCCTTCGCATCCATATTTCAAATATGTGGTTGTTTGAGCTTCGAACTGAATGAAATCCACGTGTTCCTTGTACCGTTCCGCAACTATAGGAACGCAATCGATCGATGCCAACCACTAGCCAAAAATTTCTCACCACACGTCCTGCCACTGATGATGTTTGTTGATTTCTTGCTCGTTCTGACATTGTTGCGGAGCACCATTGAACTATGGATTCTGCATCTCAGATATGAGGTTCCCTATCAAACCTCGTCTCTTCCCTTCGTAGTGTGGTCTTGATGCATGCACCGGCCCCATCATGCTCGCCTTTTCCGTGCCCGGTCTCAAAATAGTTCCAGATATGCGACACATTGCAAATCTTATGCAAAGTACTCATCCATTGGAATACTCGGGCATTTTTGAACTGGCCCACACAACCATCCGACCATATCCAATGTTGATCCATCTATATATCTATGTCCTTCAACTAATCATAGAAAATTTGAAAACAATGTTGCACATAATGTAGATCATGGGTTCTATCATCACTTATGTAAAAGTTTGTCTCCTTCAGTATTATCCTCTTGTCATTGCTATTCTCTGGCCCATGCCTATACATAATATGTACCATGATGCTGACTTGGTCTGAATGGTAGTACTGACTCTGGATTTCATTTTGTGGCTGAAGGGTGTAATTTTTTGCAAAATCCACAATTGACACTATGGTTCCAACGGGAAATGTGTCCCTGCATTTTCTGTACTGCTCATCTTGCCATCGCGCTACTTGCACATGTTGAACATACTGCTCTGTTTTCTCGTAGAATTCCTTCAAGAAGTCACATACCGGTACATGTTACCATGGAAACAAGGGAAATATTACAATGTGGCCTTTGGAAAAATGTATATGCCATAAATTGAACGTGTAATATGAAAAATATGCAATATTCATTTGTACTTGTGACTTTACCAATGCAATCTTTTTACATTATTTGACACTGTCTAATTGATTGGTCACGTACTTGAAGCTCTGCATCTCCACACCCATCATGCCAAATTCTGTGTCCTTGCTTTCATGAATGCAACGGTTCAAAAGAGAAAACCCACTGCACATTGAACATGTCCCATATAGACACGATTTTTGATAATAATTTTGTCCTTCGGGCCTTGGACACATGATGATGTGGATAAAGTCTCTTGATGCATTCAGTGGTAGTATGGATTCATTGCAACCCTACACAATGTTAGTATATGAATCACAAAATATATGTTTATATGTGTCATAATAATATTCATATTCTACGTGGTATCTACAACAACAAGTGTTCCGATCAATGCATATACGAACATACCATGGCTTGCATTTCTCAAAGGACCTTTGGCCAAGGTTCAATTATGTGTGCTCATTCCTGAATCTCTCATAGAGTCCAGTCTGTGTGGTGTCGAGGAAGTGTTTAACATGGGGCTCACGTTCAGTAGAACCTTTTCTCAGTTTTAGCACGTCTCTTTGTTTTGATGAAGGTCTAATATGATCATGTCAAAAATTTTGTACTAACTCCTTAACAGCATCAATTAGCTTCCTATCTGCATGAGGAAACCTACCAACAAAATTCCAACAATCGTTTCCACCCGGAGTGTCAAGATTTTCTCTTATAAAAGAGTACTTTTTAATAGTTTTTCTATTTAATTTGAGTATGTGAGAAGTGTGTGATAGCAGGCGACGTTGCCTTGTGGACTTTCTTACAACTGATTCTGCTAAAACTTGATGAGTCACACAAAGATCTTTTGTACGAGACTTCTTCCCAATCGCATTAAATGCAAATTGGAGATTTCTAACAATATGACTATTGGCCTCTGAACTTTTAACCATCTGTATTCCCAAAATTCTCCTAACAATAGATAAAGAACGTGACTTTAACAAACATAGAAATAATTGACATTTACCTGCATCACCTTTGGATTCAAAATATTCTTTCACAATTTTGTTGCATTGCCATTCGATAGTGCGTTTTGGCAACTTGCCTTCAAGCCCCGACATAGCACTCTCATCCACATGAATACATCTAGGAGTTCTTCTTCTTGCACTGGACAGTCAAGGTAGGGAGGGTGGACATGAGACATGAATACCGGAGCTTGTTTGTTGTGGTGCTTCATTCATAGATTGGGAAATAATGGGAGTGTGGTCGATAGGGTTGTGGTCTTATTGGGGAGATTGAAAATTAAGCAAGGCTTGTATGTCCATCTCTACACATGTAGCATCTCCCAAAATTCTTGTGTCGTGAGGAACTTCAGAATGACTCGTTGATGGATTGTTGGTTGGAGATTGTGTTGATGTTGGAATTTGAGTTGGGTCCATTGGACGCAACCGCTTTACCCGTGGTTCTGAACAAGAGGTTGTCATGTCAACAACTGTGTTAGGATCAGTGGCAGGATCTAGGGCAATTATAGGACCATGTCTCAATCTTTCCATTCACAACCTGGCCTTTTCTCTTAAGTCATTGACATTTTCAATGGGAATATTCCTTCTTTTTTTTTGTGTGTTTCGTGAGTTTTCCATCTCCAAAATTCTCTTTAACACAACTATTAGGCCTACCCCTACAAAAGAAACAACAAATAAGATATTAGTGCCATTATACAATGAACCTGACACATTCCAACATAGCTTACCACTTTACAAATTAACATATACAACTACAGACTATGTTGGTTTATTTGTGTTCGAATAAACATCATTGTCCCTTACAATTCCAATCAATATAGATGATGTTTGGTCAAGTGTAGAGAGGAGAAACTAGTGTCTTTCCTGGCCATGAATTCATAAAAATTATGGTAGTAACACCCTACAACAGAGATGGCTAGAGATGCCTTGGGAATAGTTTGATATTTTTTCTACATCAAATAAGGTAACCTTAATTAATTGCATTTTTTGCTTTCTCCCTTAATGTTATCAATTCTAGGACTTTGCACCTAGTTTGATTGCTTTGTCTTCCTAGTGGAATGGTATATCCTTCCATTTGAGGCAATTTCCTTTACCATTGTAAATTACTAGGTTATATAACACATTAAGGAGTTGAAGAAACAACAACAAACTATTTCCTTAGATCTATAAACCTTGAGATGATAGAATGTGGTTTTGAGTTTAAAATACCCATGGTTGAATTCAACAATGCATCACAATAGAATGAATGTATACCTTGTTTTGTGCAAAACCTTTAGGAGGATGCAAAGGTTTCTAACAAAGATCATGGTCTTGGGAAGGGTGATTAGGAGAAATATAATTTGACCTTTAAATGTGCAATATCTAGGGTGGGGAGGTGTTGGAGAGTGAGGAACTAGGGACTATACCAACAATCATCATGTTGAATAGAGCATGAAGTGGGGAAGTCTTGGTTTTTGGAAAAAAAATCATTGTTAGAGGTGAGGGGATATTGTAAGGATGGTAAATATGGATGAAAATTATCATATTTGGATTCATAGAGAAAGGAAAGGTGCATATACTTACAGATATCCTCATTCCATACAATGGTATTGAATAAGAGATAAGAGAGTTGAGGTTTTGTGGATGAGTTGAAGTGATATTTTTAGTTATGTTTAGTGAGTGTGTGGTTTTTTATGCTAGCATAATATGAGGTGAAAAGAACAAAATTAACTTGGGAACTAATTACACAATGAGGAGGTTGCATACTTCATATTGTCTAGTGTTCATATGAGTTTTTTTAGATGTGAACTTGGGAAATCTTCTTGTCAAATTCATTGTTGTCTATGCATGGATATTGTTGTGGGAATATGACAAAAACAAAAAGGCATGGGCTCATCTTAAATCTTGTGAATGAAAATACTCATTTACAATTCACCATACCTCTATAGAAATGATCTCCACTTGCAATGGAAACTGGTAGCTTGAATGAATCCACTAGATTCCAAGAACACTGAAGATGTTTGATAGATTCCAAGGGTGATTTTGTGTCCAATAGATCAAAGAGTATCCAAAATATCAATGAGTGTGAGACAATGAGAAACCTGTGAGAGCTTGAAAGCCGCAGAAGAAGTGAAACCCCATGATTTTGGTAGAATTCCTGGGAAACAGAGAGCTCTATTTTTTTTAACTAGTAACAGGGCCGCACACGCGTGTTTTTCGCGCGTAGATGTGAGGAGCGCGCACGCACCCACACCCGTGCACGCGCCCTTGTACAACATATAAACCATTTATTCCCCAATGTTTACACCATTTAATGCCAAACCTTCACACAACTTCAAAAATATTTGCATAAATTGGACTCAGTGATTAAGTTTGAAGGGTGGGTCTTAATTTTTATTGGAAAGGCTTACTCTTTGACACATTTGATAATTTATGGTTGTCTATGCGCCTGGACCCAATTGACATTGTAAGGTGAGGATGTGCATGCATAATAATCCTTATTTATTACTATGCGATGAGGATTTAAAAAGAAGAGGATGTAAAGACGTGTTATTTTTATACGTATTTTGATGGCGAGTGTCGAAGAGAAACGTGGTGAAAAACCACAATTCTTGAGCCAAAACTTGTTTGTTTAAATTTTATTAATAAGCATTGTGGTACTTTGGTCCAAATGTTTTTCGTAACTCATTGTTTCTCCATATTGTCTGCCTACTGCCACCTCTCTATATCAATGCATAAAATCAACCTCTACTTGGTTTGTGGTTATAGTTGCATTCCATTGAGTGTTGTTTAGAGTTTATGTGAGTCTGTGACATTCATGCAATAAATGAAGTCTTGTAGAGGAGGATTCATCAAAGAGGCAAATTGAATTTCATTTTGACAAAACACATCTTTTGTAAAGATCGAATGCCATGAATGCATCCTCAGCCTACCATGCAAGACCATGGATATGTTGAAAAGCATTGAACATCATCAAAGAATGAAAACCGATTCCTTGAGATCTTATTGAAACATATTGAGCTCAATTGAATTCCATCTGGGCCTTAATTGAAAATTCTAGACCTCACGCATCATCAATAACACATAGAATCCATGACACTATCCCTCTACAAGGAGCCTCCTCCTCCTCCTCATAATCATCTTCGTCATCGTCAGCATCATCATCATCATCGTCGTCGTCGTCACCATCGTCATCATCCTCGTCATCATCATCATCATCATCATCATCATCGTTATCACCCACTTCCTCATCATCATCCTCATCCTCCTCCTCCTCCTCGACATCATCTTGGTCATCATCTTCATCATCAACATCGTCATCATCGACATCATCATCATCCATCATCTTCTTCATCATCTTCATCATCATCATCATCTTTGTCATTATCATCATTATCAATGATGATGATGATGAAGATGATGGATGATGATGCAGATGAGTATGAAGATGAAGATGATGATGTTGATGATGATGAATATGATCACCATTATCATCCTCCTCATCATCATCCTCCTCCTCCTCCTCATCATCATAATCATATTCATCATCATCATCCTCATCGTCATCATCATCGTTTCCATAGTCATCATCATCGTTACCCCCCCACTTCCTTGTCATCATCCCCATCCTCATCATCATCACCATCATCATCTTGGCCGTCATCTTCGTCATCATCATCATCATCAACGTCATCATCATCATCTTCATCATCATCCATCATCTTCATCATCATGATCATGATCATCTTCGTCATCATCATCACTATCAATGATGACATCATCATCATCATCATTAATGATGGATGATGGTGCATATGAGTACGAAGATGAAGATGATGATGTTGATGATGACGAATATGATCACCATCATCATCCTCATCATCCTCCTCCTCCTCCTCATCATCATAATCATCTTCGCCATCATCATAATCATCTTCGTCGTCATCATCCTCATCATCATCATCATCCACTTCATCATCCTCATTTCCATAGTCATCATCATCGTTTCCATAGTCATCATCATCATTATCCCCTACTTCCTCGTCATTATCCCCATCCTCATCATCATCACCATCATCATCTTGGCCATCATCTTCATCATCATCATCATCATCAACGTCATCATCATCATCTTCATCATTATCCATCATCTTTGTCATCATCATCATTATCAATGATGACATCATCATCATCATCATCTTCATCATCATCATCATTATCAATGATGATGATGATGAAGATGATGGATGATGATGCAAATGAGTATGAAGATGAAGATGACGATGTTGATGATGACGAATATGATCACCATCATCATCCTCATCATCCTCCTCCGCCTCATCATCATCATAATCATCTTCGTCATCATCAACCTCATCATCATCATCCTCGTCATCGTCATCATCCATGTCATCATCACCATTTCCATAGTCATCATCATCGTTATCCCCCACTTCCTCGTCATCATCCCCATCCTCATCATCATCACCACCATCATCTTGGCCATCATCATCATCATCATCAACGTCATCATCATCATCTTCATCATCATCCATCATCTTCGTCATCATCATCATTGTCAATGATGACATCATCATCATCATCATCATTATCAATGATGATGATGATGAAGATGATGGATGGTGATGCAGATGAGTACGAAGATCAAGATGATGATGTTGATGATGATGAATATGATGATCATCATCATCATCACCCACTTTCTCATCATCATCATCATCCTCATCCTCATCCCCATCATCATCATCGCCATGATCATCATCATCACCATCTTGGTCATCGTCTTCATCATCAACATCATCATCATCATCATC
Source organism: Larix kaempferi (assembly GCA_027924585.1). Classification (NCBI taxonomy): domain Eukaryota; kingdom Viridiplantae; phylum Streptophyta; class Pinopsida; order Pinales; family Pinaceae; genus Larix; species Larix kaempferi. The sequence continues at coordinate 6,191,677 of BSBM01001879.1, forward strand.
ACCCACTTGCTCATCATCATCCTCATCCTCATCCTCATCCTCATCCCTGTCATCATCATCATCATCATCTTGGTCATCGTCTTCATCATTAACATCATCATCATCTTCATCATCATCATCATCATCATCATCATCATCATCATCTCCATCATCATCGTCGTCGTCATCACCCTGTTCCTCATCATCATCAACATCATCATCATTGTCATCATCATCATCATCATCATCATCATCTTCTTCATCATCATCATCATTATCAATCGTCATCATCATCGTCAACATCATCATCTTCAATCGTCATCATCATCGTCAACATCATCATCTTCAATCGTCATCATCATCGTCAACATCATCATCATCTTCTTCATCATCATCATTGATAATGATGATGATGACGAAGATGAGTACGAAGATGAAGATGATGATGCTGATGATGACAAATATGATCATCATCATCATCCTCATCATCATCGTCATTGTCCTCGTCATCATCCACGTCATAATCATCATCTCCATCGTCATTGTCATAATCATCTTCGTCATCATCAACATCATCATCCTCATTCTCGTCATCAACATCATCGTCATAATCCCCATCATCCTCATCATCATCATCAACATCATCCTCATCATCCCCATCATGATCATCCCCATCATCATCATCAACATCATCGCCATCATCCCCATCCTCCTCGTCATCATCATCATATAAATTTAATTTAATTCAATTTAAAACATTATTAATTATTAAAAATATATATATTTTATAAAAAAATTTAATCAATATGGAAAATTTCAAACTTTAGTAAAAACAACGCGCATGCGCCATTTTGTTCATGCGCGCATTTGGATGCGTACGCGTTCTTGGACGCGTGCGTGCCATTTTGTGCGTACACGCTTTTGAAATACACGTGCACACGCAAGTTTAGTTTTTAAATTTTGGTGGGTAATTCGTTTCCCACCAATGTGGTGGATGACTTGGCTGCTATGGTTTTAGGTTTGGGTTGCCAAAATACATATAATAATATAAAAAAATACATCTTATTCTATAACTTCTTCTATTTCGAGCATGATTCTGCGTATGCTACACTTGTCCACTGCAAATGAAATTGCACACTTGTAGAACTATGTGTGCAGATTCTGAATATGTAATTTTTTATTAAAACTATTATTTGTTCCTATTTTTTAGTTAATTTCAATTTCACTAACGTCAATCTTACACAAAGAGTAGGTTATTTCTTTCGTCTATAACTTTTTATTGGCTCACCTATTTTGAAAACAAAAAAGAACTCACACAAGTACACACAAAAACATACATCCTAAAAAAAAAAAATTGTTGATTGATTAGGTTAAGACCATGATATCAAGGGCTAACGTTGGGCCTCATCATTTTAGGGATGGGCTTACTTCCTTAATTAAAAAATAAATAAAATTAACATAAATAAATATGGAAAAATAACGCCGCACTAGAACAGCCTGTTATCTACGACTGTATATAATTTTTTTAACAAAAATCCACCATTTGAATACCGAACCAGATGGCTAAAGCAAACATATTCATTATATTTTCTTAAAAAAATAACATGCCAACCTTAGGAGAACCCCATTTTTGGGGAGTTATACTTAATTTCCATAAATAATATTTATATATTCTGGAAGGTAATCCGATTTTCTATGTTTGATCTTCTTGCACCATATTCCAAAAAGTTGTGTAGGTAGCTCTAATATTGCTTTTAAATAAATAAAATACATATGCGATATATCATATTCCCATTATATAACACATGTGTGTTATATCACTTATCCGTTTGATAACACATAGGACTTATTTTAAATTTCAACTTTATTCGGGAGTGACTAGTTTGGAATTAGGTCCTCGCTAACAAACCTATTGGCTAGGACAAAAAAGGGCTATTAGCTTGCCTACAAAACTCTATGTAGGTGCTTGATTTCACTAACACTTTTGTCTATGCAAAACACAATTCTTTTTTTATAAAATTACGCAGATTTGTAGAGTAGATTCTAGAGATTCTAAATATATACATTTTTCAAATAGATGTATATTTTTTCCATTTTTTATTAAATTTTGAAGTGAGAGGTGTCATTACTCCAAAACACAATGCTCTACCATTTCTTCTATAACTTTTGACTACCTTCTCCATTTATCAAACAAATTATATGGCACACTAGAAGAAAGAGATCTCTATACACTCATATAAAATAAAATAAAAATCATCTATTTATGCCCCTAAAGTACTGAACACACACAAAACATTGTTTTTTAGGGTTCTTTGGCTTCAAAAAATCATAAAAAATGAAAACATCGTCAATAATTTCGAAAAAATAGTGTTGCTCTAGTACAAGATGTACCCTACATATATTCACATTTTTTTTCAAAAATACTATTGTTTAGTTCATATAGTGTTGCAAGCGCACATAAAGACAATTTTAGAAAAACAATTTTAGAAACAACTTCACAATTTTTCTAGAAGTAAAATTTATATATTATGAAAGCTTAATGGATTTCCTAAATTTTGTGTTTCTACATCATCCTAAAATTCGTTATGCAAGCACCTCTAATTTCCTTTTGAAGTTATAGGTTCCCTCTTTTCTCATATTTATGTGGCAACTAAAGTGTCTTTAAGAGAGCTTGTGATTGTGCATCAACCCTTATATGTTTCTAGAAGTCTATTAATGACTTGCTTCCCTTCATCTTCTCCTCTCATCCATGTTATCTACTCCCTCCAATGCAGTCACTATGGAAATTCCACCATTCCATTATGTACCTACACACTAGTACTTACTCTCCTCTATAAGTCTCTTGGGTAGAATCTCTTCAACTTTGCCTCATTAATTCTCTATTGTAGTTTGCATTTCCAATGTAGATTCTTAAGTCTCAAGTATATTCAACAACTTATTAATCAACCTCATCTCTTTGATGATCTTCATATTTTTATCTTCATCAATATAATTTTCTTCGTCGAATCATACTCCAACCTCCTCGTAGGATATCATATCTCACATAACCTCCTCTATTATAGTTTCATTCTCACAACATTATTTACAATTTCGAGGTCCTGACCCCAATCTTCAAATTCATTTTCATATTCATCAAATTTTATATGAGGATCAGGAAAATAACCAGATTCTTCTTACTTTATAATATCAACATGGATATCCTCTTCGCATGAAACATCAAGATCACTACTTTCTTCTCCCTCTGTACTTGCATTGGAACATCCATCAACTGCTGATATCCTTTCCTTGGGCATATCCTCCAAGGCTTCACCACCCTCAACTTCATCCTCTACCTCTAATTTGGCCTCTCTTGCCTAGAGCTCTATATGCCCTTCCTTCTTAATGAAGTTCTCTGTTTTGAAGAACATTGTCATTTTTGTAGGTTATGCCCTATAATTTTGTGGTGGCATCGACGGAGCTCCAGTTTATGACAAGAATGTCGTACACGACCATTAGGGCTTTGAATTGTAGTAATGCAGTTTCTGTTGTAGGAATTAGCATTAGAAGAAGCAGCAACAATACTATTCCTATACGAGAAGCCATCGAACGAGGCATCACAAGAAGAATTCCGATGCCTCGTTCTTGGAATGTAAAAGAAACTTGTTATTGGAATGTAAATATCACATATTGGTTAAAGATGATGATAGTCAGTTTATGGTCATGGTGAATTGCAGGTCATAGTGAATTGCAGGAATTACTCTCAGAAATGAGTTATGATGGATGTAATCTTTGAGATGACTTGCACTTTCATGTTGGAAGGCAACTAATAAATATATTAATTAATTTTTTTTTTAATTAATAAATGTATTGGTAACTAATTACATTTGATAATGGAAGTAGAGTAATTTGTAATAAGTAATTGAGATGAGAAGTTGTAAATGGAAGGTTTATGTACATTCAACATGCAATATTCAATGTCAAAACTCCATTTGCTTTGTTGGAGAATCTCTTTTAGGACAATTTTCATATAATCCATTAAAAAATTTGAAGAAATTTGAAAGAATTTGCATAATTGGATTTCTTGTGGTATTTGAGTACATTCAATCTATTTATGCATTGAAAATCACAATGATTTATAAATGTTTTACTTTCCATAAAAAAACACACCTAATACACAAAATAATCTAAGTTTTAGACTTCTCTCTACATGATGTGTTCATTATTCAGTGAGAGATAAAGGCTAATGGTGTCATGATTACTGTGTTGATCCTTTAGCATACCCGTGGGTTAGTGATTTATTTGTATAAATCATAGTAGCATAATTCGGCTGTATTGACATTTCATAGTAGCATAATCGTGACATTTTCTAATAGGAAAATTGGAAGCAATTCGAATTGGATTTTTTATTAAGTATTTTTTCGTACTTAAATTATGCTACTATGGTATAAATGATTTGGGTTTTCATTTTAGAAACTTAATCCTATCGCACAATGAAAAGATGCTGTAATTGATATATGAGGAATATATACAAATAAATTCTACAAAATATATTGTGTAAAATGTGATGTTAGATGATGATATATGCATTTTTAGGAGGCATCACTTCCTCCAGATGTATCATCGGAGGCTCTCTGTATGTGCTTATTGTCATGAAATTGAATCCAGGGGCCAATGCATTGTGTGTGAAAATAATGCAAACATGGCCAGAGAAATAGAACCCGTTCCCCGTTTTCGAAATCCTCCCGACAAAACATACACCTCTCCAGCTCTCCTGGACTGGTGTACTCAATGTTTGTCTCCTGAACCACAAGGGTCACTCTGCTAAGATCTTGTTCATCTGTACCCTTTACCTCCCATGGTTCCAAGTCCCACGATATATGCAGTGCACACAATAGTAATAAAATCAAAACAAGCCACGCGAAAGCTACAGCCTGCTCATAATTGTTACTGGGAGTCATGAATTCTAAAAGAAGTATATAGCCTGCCATTGAAATCGCATCTATGACAGCCAGGACATATGACTTCCATCGCCCATCCATCGCGACAAACTTGCAGGTATACTTTTTATGTCAATGATAATTTCGCAGATTTATAACGTAGAGTAACAGCGAGGATTTTTTTTTATATCAATTCCATGATTTCAATCGACGTGACTGATCCCATCAACGCCACCTTCCATTCCACGTCATCGAATAAAACAACAATAAAGACGAAGTAATGGCCATTAATAAAACAAGAATAAATAAATAAGAAATAATAGATGTTAGTTTGATTTAATATTCATATTCCAATTAGGATAAAAGACAACTAAAACGCTGAAAATTGCTAATTGCAATTTGAGCACGGGTCAATTTGCAAGTTGTTGGCGTTTTGGTTGTTTATACTCTGCATTCATATATAGAATTGATGTTCACAATTGAACTCTATATAATTGTTTTTTTATTTTTTTTTTTCCTACAAAAAAAAGCATACTATTGACATTCATATTTGAATCAAATAGTATATGATATCAGTAAAAATTGTTCAAAGTATCATTCTCTCCGAAGAGAGTATATTAGACATTCAATAGATATACAATATAAGCCGAAAAACAGATATATGGATGTCCTTGGTGTAACTTAGCAAAATCAACCCAAAAAATAACAGCTACCAAAATCTATCAACTAGTTCTCACAAAATTCCTCCCAAAAAAGTAGTACATCTTCACCTGCCAAAGCCTGTTTAGAAAGTATATCAACCTGAGCATTATGTTCCCGAAATATATGTTTCAATGTAATCCTTCCCAACATATGTAATTCTTCCATAGTCCTGTCACACCAACCAATTAAATTATGAACATTAAGCTTATATTCCCCTCTAGACCACTTAATGGTAACTCTGGAGTCACCGAAAATCTTCACATTTACCAAGCCAAAAATGTTTGCCACTCTAGCAACAGTCCATAAAGCTACGAGTTCGGCCATCATATCCGTGCCTCTACCACACTTCATTTTTAAAGTGTAATAGTGATCAAGATTAAGAAAAATGATCCCTCCTACACCACAGATACCCAAATTAGCAGCACCATGAAAAAACAATATAGGGTCAGTAACCTCAAGATCAAATTCCCCAATGTCTCTATGTGCCCGAGGTTTTACATCTTCTGCCAACTCAAATAGTGACTGATAATAGTATTAACAGTCTTTTCCAGATATGGTGTAGAATCTTCAAAAATAGCTTTATTCCTTATCCCCCAAACTTCCTAGCAGATGAAAATAGGCAATGTCATATGTGTTTTGCAATTCATTATCCATTCCTGCAGGGTAGTAACAATATTCAATCCCTCACATCTTTCAGCAATATTAAAAATCTGATATATCTTCCCCCAAAGTTCCACTGTGAAGGCACATTCTAAAAATAGATGTACAGTAGATTCAGCATACCTTTTACATAATATACATTGACTGGGGTCAGTCCAACCCATAGATATGAGGTTTTCCCAAGTCTTCAGCCTGCCTTGAAGGACAAACCAAAAGAAACATTTCAATTTAAGTGGCAAATACCATTTCCAGATTTTATCATACCACCAGTGTCTTGGGAAGATACATCTCCGTTTTATCATGCAATAATAGGTTGTGCTAGGATTGTTTATATATAATATTTTTAATTAAATATTTACAAATATATCAAATGTACATAGACATTTATATAATAAATTTAACATTTATTAAAAAACAAAAATATAAAATCTCAACAACTTAAGGGATGAGAGTGTGAAAGACGACAACTAGTTATTAATAATTATTTTAATAAGAAAGTATGAAATTGAATGGTGTTCTCAATTTTCATACATGAGTTACCAATTCGACCAAATTATGCTACTATGACTAATCTATAACAACTTATTCATCTCTTTACTTACAATCTTTACATTTAAAGTTATATCACAGATATAGTGGATATGTTTTTGGCGTAACAAAGTGGTGCTTTCAACATAGTAGTGCATTCGTGTGATAATACATCGTAGTTCTGCACTGTAATGTAAAAAATGAAACGAACATTAAGGTCTCAGTTAACTTCACCACTTTTGGTGCAATAAAGTATGTGTTCCACGCACCAGTGTTTTTTATACGCGTTGGTGCTTTCAATATAATAGTGCATCGATGCAACAATATATTGTGACTACACCGTAATGTAAAAAGTGCAACGAACGTTAAGGTCTCAGTTAACTTCACTGTTGTGTTTCCTTCCAAGTCAGCACTGATGCATCATAAACGAACATAGGCACCAATGTGATGTTTCTTATACAACACCAATCCACATCAAGTTGTAGAGCACGGGTACCTTTAAGATTGTTGCATGGACTAGTGCTTATTTATATTAAAATACATCATTGTTTTTTAACTTTGTAAGCACTGGTGAGTTCCAATTCAATAAAGTCCAAAGTCTGTGGCATCAAAGTTTTTTTAGTTATAATAAATTTCCATAAAAACTTCTACCAAACCATATGGTATTATTGACAACGGATTTTTTAGATAATTTTAGCCAATTTTGTAACAAAAAAATCCTTCACTATAATGTCCACTCCACTAGAGGATATTTTCCTTATAATATAATAAGTATTAGAAAGACACACCACATAAGATTTCTCTAGTGAACTCACCTTGAGGACACTCGCCATCTTCCATATTAAGTTAGTCTGCATAATGTGTATATTTTTTATCCCTACATGTAAATAGCATAAATTTTCTTTTAATGATTTAGACATTTGAGCATTTTATTTTACTTCTCACTTTCTCCTATCTTTAACTTATTAGGAAAACAAAAAAATCTATATGACCTTGGCCTATAACTTCAGCTATTAGACTTATCAAAATAAACAGGGGGATTACTAAAATATCACAAATATGAACCTCGTCACCATTAGAGATGGAGATGAAAGGAAACTATGGACCTGAGGTAGCGTAGATGTCCTAATATTTAGTAGTCTTTTTAGCAAAATCAAAACATGTGGTTTCCCTCACGACCAAGGTGGTTTTTCCATTCATTCTTCTCATTTGAACCTGCATCTAATCCATTTGTAGGAGAACCTCCTTTTATTCAAGTCTTGGTGGTTTAACAATGCTTTGCCCAACAAAGTTTTAAAGCGCCAATAAATATGAATAGTCTGGAGATACTTGGTGTCCCTGGTTCTAGAAGTATGTTGACCGGAAAACATGACATTATGTAAACTAGCCTACAACTGTCAACTATAAGACAAAAGGTTGACAATTGCATAGTCCTGACTTAAAGAAATTCAAACCCATCTTGTCCCTTCCAAATCCCAAGGCTCACTGACATAAACATCTTATCGGACCTCAACACTCCCTAGGTAGCCAAATCTACAAAGACAGATTTCCCATCACTTCGACCCCATCAAACAAGCTTCCGTGAAGACGCAGACAAGCATCAACAATCAGCAAGCCACCAAAGCATCCCACCTACACATTTAATGGAGGTCACCTGCACAGTCAATGGTGAATAAGTGTCAGCTTCGAGTGGATGGTTGATCAACAAAGCAACCCAAACAATGCAATTAATGCTTCCCACTCCATTAAAATCATCAAATCAGCCATAAAACCAACCAAAAGCAGTCCCTAAGCATTTCCAAAAGCACCTGGATCGACACAGCCCCATTTGCAGCCATTGGATAGAACCCAAATTGATCTTGTGCACTTATCCAAATCCTGAAAATTTGCAATCCATGCCTTTTCAAAGTTGTCAATCAAATCAAACACCAAAATGTTATAAAGACACTACAACCTTCAAAAAACTTCATTTTTCTGCTATTCGGAATTCCTAGACCATGTTAAACTCACACCTCTATTTCCAAGCTTGATTTTCAGAGTCCAGGCATCACATTCAAGCAAAAAAACAGTTGTAGATTGATTTCTAGGTGCAGAGATAATTCAAGACAGCGATCAGAGTTCAAGTATGGGTTTGTGCACGAAGTTGAGGGACCCTTTAGGTGCAATTCTGCACCTAAATATGCATGTTTTTCACCTCTCTCTACACCATGACATACATGACCATTATTGATGAAAGTTTAGGCATAGATAGAATTTTTTATGCAGATTCCAAATATGTCATTTTTAAAAAAAATTATTGAGATTTTCTATTTATTTCCTGATTTTCTTGTTTCATCACTCCGTTGGTCAAAAAACATACTGTTAGTGTTTATTCCGTAACTTTTTCATTTCACAACCATTTAAAAAAATTGTATGTTGCACTAGAAGACACCGACCTCTACATGCTATAAAAAATCGAAGTCAAAATAACTGCATTAAGACCTTCAAAGGATGTACCCACATTTGACGTATCATTCTCAAGGTTTGATAACTTACATAATTCAAAAAAAATTAAAAGTTAAACATTTAATTTTGGGAAATTAGCGTTGCACTAGTGCTACAGGTTCTATACATGTCTACCAATTTTTGTAGCCCAAAACCGTCATTTAGGCATTGAAAGGCTGCACCCACAAAAACATATACCTTATCGTTTGCCAAAAAAATATAAAGTGACTATTAGAAAACATGAAATTTGACATAGTTATGTAAATTTTCAATACTTAAAACTTATATATTCGGAAGCGTGACTCAATTTCCTATGTTTCATCTTTTTTACGCGATGCAAGATATCTTGTGTAAGAATGTCAAAAAAACCGAGTAAGTTGAGGGATGCCTGATTTTGCATTTTTTATTGCATATAATGCGCCAAAAGTGACCCTCATTAGCTTGCATATGCTCGTATTGCATTCAAGATAAACTTATATTTAAATAATGTTTTCAAATAGCCAGACTATATCTAATTTTTTGCAAGAACCTAAGACCTTTCCATATTTCCATTCCTCTATTCATAAAGTAGTTCAATCAAGCAACACAAATAAAATACTGTGAAATAGCAGTCTTTGATCCTTGTGTAGTTTTAACAATTAAAGATAACATAGCTAGTTTAATATTCCAGATCCTTGTGTAGATACAAAACTAGTTTTAACAATTCTTGTGTAGTTTCAGTGAGGCCATGTTTGTTCTAACTTTGTGGGTGATTGTAGTCACCAGGGGTGCCCAGCTACGATGCACCTCGTCCGATGAGGACATAGCACATGATGCTGATAATAAAAATGCACATAGGAATGTTGAAGAGGCAAATGATGTAGAGCGTGGTGGTGTTATTCCACCATCAACCACAGTTCAAGGTGCAACTTCCATTAAGAAGATTAGTGCCATCAGAGGATGGACACAAGAAGACATGAAGGCTGCAATAGATGATATAGAGTTCAATGGTTTTTATATTGGAGCAGCTGCAAAGAAACATGGGATTCCAGCCACATCAATCCATTACTGGATAAATGGCTTGACCCATACCAAGCGAAAAGGACCTCTTACAGTGTTGAGTGTAGAAGAGGAAGAAGAAGTTGTAGCTTGGTGTTAAGAGATGGCTCAACTAGGCCATGGTCTGGAGTTGGTTCAACTTAAATCCACTATTTTCCAAATCTGTCAAGGGAGGCCAAACCCCTTCAAAGATGGATTTCCAGGGAAATCATGGTGGACAGGATTTAAACAAAGGCATCCAGAACTTGTGTTATGAACAGCAAAGGGGCTTGCAAGGGATAGAGATTTCAATCTACACCCTACAGTTGTGACCAAGTTCTATCAGACACTCTCTGATGCATATGAGAAACACTCATACAGACCAGACCTTATATAGAACTGTGACGAGACTAGATTACAGGTAGGGAGGAATTGTGGCATGCAGGTAATTACGAAGAGAGGGAGCAGGAATGTGCCCAAAATTTTGCCAAAAAGTAGGGAGTTGATAACTATTCTTTGTTGTGTAAATGCAGTTGGAGCATCAATTCCAGGTTTTTATCTATTCAAGGGAAAGAATCAACTCAAAAATTACATTAAAAACTGTGAACCAGGAGTATGCATGGCTGCACACCCCCATGCATGGATGACAAAAGAACTATTCTTGAACTGGCTTTGCCACTTTGCTGCCTCTGTCTCGAGCGGTGTTTCACCTGAAAACAGACACCTGATGATTTTTATGGCCATGGCAGCCACGTAGCTATACAAACCATTGAGGAGGCAAACAGGCTAGGCATTGATTTGTTGACACTGCCTACACATACCACCCACAAGCTGCAACCTCTAGATGTGAGTGTGTTTGGTCCTTTCAAGAGTTACTTTAGGTCTGAGAGAGCGACCTAGATGGAAAAGAACCCAGGAGTAGAGGTGAAGAGGTTCGAATTAGCAGAACTTGCAAACAAAGCTTTTTCTAGGGCGCTCACTACATCAAATATCAGGGTTGGTTTTAGGCGGACAGGAATATGGCCTTTCAATTCTGATGCTCTTCAACATGAGATGGGATGTATTTAGGCTTTTGATGTTCAAGGGAAAGAGGACATAGATGCTACAGATAACGTCATATCACTCTCTCAAGGTCATTTCCAACCACTGGGCGACGACGATGAATATGTAAGTGAAACTCGGTATGGAACAGAACCTGTTGGGGAGAATATAGAAGTTATTGGAAGGACATAAACATAATTAGATGGCCAAGGGAATATTCATAACAACGTTGTTGATTGGAGTGTACATGGATGTGGCGAAGCAATGGTAAACAATAGTAAGGAGTTGACATTTCCAAGTCATCCAGAACAACTCGAGTGGTTGGAAGAGTCCATGACAAATATGAACAGACACATTGTCAACCCCACCAACGATGAAACCTTAACCTGCCTTCGATGCCAGCATTCCTTAACAAATAAGCTGCCCATTATTATGTGGATGTTGGGGGTGTTGGAGATGAGAATGTACACAATGAAGATACAGTTGACCAAGAAAATGATGATGAGGCACTCCCCCCACATGAGCCACTACTTGGCCAGTTCCTTAAGTTTCCAGTGGAGAAAGTTGCAGCTCAACTATCTAATCCTACTGTTGAGCATCTTAGATTAAGCAGGATCTGACAGCTACTAACATCAGAGGACTACATGATTACCCTACTAGTTGAGGTAGAGCATAAGAAAAAGGAGATGCAGGAATTAAAAGAGAAGAAGAAGGCTTTGGCAAAGGAGAAGAAGGAAGCAAGGATTGTTGCAGCATAAAATCAAAGGTAGGAAAGTCTTGAGTGAAAGAAAGGGAGGAAAGAGAGCGACATAAACAATTGGCAAGGGAGGAAAGGGAGCAAAGGAAGGCATAGTAGAGGAATCCAAATGGTTTGGACAGGACAGAGGTGGTGGAAAACCCATTGGATCAGTTTTCGAAGAACGGAAGATTATTACATGACCTTATTAACATACAAATACCCCAATACCATCAAGCAGGGGGAAATTCTATGTATTCCTTCCAAACACGTCCAGTGAACCCAAGGCTATTAGGCTCAAGTCATAATTATGGTTATTCAATGCCTCCTTGGCTACAAGGACCAACTTGGCCTGCAACAAATGTTTGCAGCTCAACGCAACTAGGTCAAGCAACAATACCTAACCCAAGCAGATTGGGAAATGAAGGCAGTCAACCTCCTCACACATAGGGATTTTTGGGTGGTTCCAAATTTTTTGTTTGATAGATGAAAGTTGTCTTTTGTTTGGCATACACAGATGAAAGATAGATTTTGTTGCAGGAGGAATTTTCGGTGGTTACAAAGTTTTTGTTTGATGGATGAAAGATGTATTTTGTTTGGCATACACAGATGAAAGATAGATTTTGTTGCAGGAGGAATTTTGGGTGGTTTCCTAATCTTTTGTTTGAATCCAATCTAACAATTGATATATGTTAGGCATAACCACAGTAAATGTATTAAGTCCCAACCCATAAGGTACCAACCATATGTATAAATCCTGAATTGCTACTATGTTGAACAATAATCTGCCCTTTATGTCAAGTATTATTTTCTTCATGACTCTGTCTATTTACTGGACTGCATTCCTTACTAAAACTGGTTGCTATATTAGTTGGTTTCCAAACTAATTTGAATGATAAAATAAATTGGATGGTAGACCAACCTAATTGAAAATATAAATTGAATGCAAGTTTTTCTTGAATGCAATACTGACTTGAATGCAAATCAACTTGAATTGGATTGAAAGTAAGCATTGCAAGCAACCTCTGGGAGGGACAACTCATTTCATCATGTAACCAAACAATACATAAATAATAGCAGAACATATGCATTTCATGCTTCATTTATAGATTAATGAAAAGATGAAGTCATCTTCATATGAGCACACAGTTACAAATTACTTAGGTTGCCAACATCTATGGTTGGAGCACACAACGAGAATGAAAGCAGTCATAAACAAAATATTTGTCTTTGTCTTAAAAAGAAAATCAGTCAAACAAAGATTTATAATTGCTAATTGGAAATCAGTCAATCCTCTCCCCTCCACCACCATGCCACCTTTAAACAATTCATACAAACTTCAAATCAAAATTGTAATTTTTTCTTCTTTAGTTTACAAACAACTCACATGCATTACAATCTCAAGAAAACATCTTGCATACAAACTTTGCATCCTCTGTCATACACATTAGTGTTTGCCTGGGGTTTGGTTTATTTTAGATGGTTATTTCGCTTAAGTTTCAATGTGTCCTTTAGCAAGATAGACAAACTCCCACCATGCTCAAAGCCACTTTGAATCTCCTTGCATTGTACTTAAAGAAAAATGTATTTAAACAATGCAATATATGTGTAGAAAATTGCATTAAATATAACAAATAAGAAAGCAAATATTCTTGAATGGTAGTTGAAGGTGGCCTTTAATTGTGAGATGCTCTCTTGCAATAGTGGTGTTGGTAATCCTCTTTGGAAGTAGGGTAAAGGGAATCTAATAGAAACCTGCAAGGGGGAACCTTGGCTCAAACTTCAACCAATGGGTACAAAGGGAGAGAATCCAAGAAAACTGATGAGTAGAACATTGGAAGTAAATCCATGTTGTGAGGGGCTTGGTGGAAACTAGAGTTTTAGGTAGATTAAATGATCCAGTGAAGATGTTAGGGGTCTAATTGAAAATATGGAAGAGTAATGACAATTTTTTAAATGAGAACAAAAATTCTAGAAAAATACAAAATGAGGGCTAACTGTAGATGGGACAAACACATAGGCATGTCCAACATACTACAAATAACTATTGAGGAATAGTTAAAGGCTGCAAACACTAATATGTGAGTCACAGTTGGGGATGTTATGGTCTTGAACAAATCCATAAGTTTTTCATTGAAATGAAGCTCTTTGGTTTGTTAGTCTGTCGAAGATGGACATAAATCAATTGTACAACTCATTAACAGTGTGCCAGGAGAAAAACAAAAATGGGAAGATTAGTTTTGACCTTTTCACCCTTAAGTGTGCCCATAATAGAGATATGGTCATTGGGGACCTAAAAGAGGGCACCTCTAACTAACCCAAGTTTACCAAATCAAGCATGGATGTAAGAGTTGATCCGACATAAGGAAGAGAACATCCAATTAAGGACTTTGGCAAGAAATAAACATGACCAGATTATGATCGAAGAAAGAAACAAAGGTTTCCTTGTCTAGACTTTAGAGATAAAATTGAAAAAAAAATATTCATACACCTAAGCTTGGTGTAAGAGGATAATAAGGAAAGACTATCAACAATAATAACCCATCTCAAGATGATGGGAGGATTCATGGTGAGCATTGATTACATGAATAGACGAGATGCAAAATGCACTTAGCACACCATAGTAAAACCACCTTCATTATCTATTATTTTAATTTTTTAGCATTCATTTCATAACAATATCAATGTTTATAAAGGAAAATTTGATTGATTAGTTTAGACGAGTATTGTTATATAGTTGTATTAAAATTAATATTTAGCTATGATTTTTTTAAAATAGAACATAGGCCTAAGGCCATAGACTTTTACACACTTTCATAATATATATATATATATATATATTGATATTGAAAGATATATATATATATATATATATATATATATATATATATATTCATAAAATGAAAGATACAGACCAAATCAAGCATTCAAATACTCTTTTATCTTCTCTCATACATTTCTTAGAAATCAATCCAAATTTCACATATTCATCTAATTGGCATCAACTCAGAATGCCTTTAATTGACAGTCCAAATTATTATCTAATTGCCATGCCTCTAATTTAAGAATGACTCTACTTTCACATATTCATCTAATTGGCATGCCCAAATTATTTCAGAGCATCATCTTGTATCTCAAGTATGCATCATTCCTATAATCAACTTCATTAAGAATTTAACAATCATTCATTAAGAATTCAAACAATCACTGAAAGCAATATAATCACAGAATGGAAGCAGTAAATGAATTGAATTTGCACATATCAGAACTTCCATAACCTTCAAACCATGAAACCATAACTGAATTTTCCATAACCATGAAACCATAACTCAATTATAAAATATACTATGTTACTATTTGGGTGGAATAAAGGCTATCCTAAAGCCGAAACCATGAAACCGTAGTAAACCATAACCATGAAACCATAGCAGTGCTCAATTAATAATCAAATTCAAACCATAACTACAAACTGCATTGTAGTAATTCATCTTCATCTTCATGGACACGGAGAATAGAGATTTAAAAACTGTCATAATTAATCTTCATGGACGCATAAGAAAACCAAAAACCATTCAACCAAAATCCAATAACCATTCATCTGCATTTTTTAAATCAAAATTCAGTTATTTCTTTTCAGCAAACAAGGTCACATTAAACCCTAGCTCATAGCATACCTTGAATCCATAGCCATGAAACCGTAAAGCCGAAACCATAACCATGAAACCCTAGTAAACCATAACCATGAAACCATAGTAAACCATAACCATGAAACCATAACAGTGCTCCATTCATAATCAAAATCCAAACCAAACAAGGTCACCAAACAATTCTCCGTACAAACTGCATTTTTTTCAATCAAAATTCAGTTATCTCTTCCACCAAACAAGCTCACATTAAACACTAGCCACTATCATAATTAATCTTCATGGACGCAGAGAACAAAACTTTAAAATACAGTCATAATTCATCCTCATCGATGCATAAGAAAACCCAAAACCATTCAACCAAAATGCAATAACCATTCAACTGCATTTTCCAAATCAAAAATCAGTTTTTGTCGTGAAGTGAACAAGGTCACATTAAACCCTATCCCATAGCATAATTCCTCATAATTCATCGCCATGGATGCAGAGAACAAAGATAACAGTCATAATTCATCGCCATGGACGCAGATAATAGAGATAACCAAAAACCAATCAACCTATAACCAAAAACCATTCAATCGAGAACAAAGACCCAACCAGACCGAACCAAACCGAACACAAATAGAGAAGGCAACCAAATCACACTGAGAGAGTGACTGTGTTGAAAAACACATTCAAGAGAAGCCGGTAGGATGGATATCCTACCACATATTTTGAACAGGCCGCCACTGCCAAGCATGAACCAGGCGCCAAGGATGAACCAGGAACCGAGCAGAAACAAGGAGATGAGAACAAGCCAGGAGCACGCACACCAAGAGCAGCCCGCAAACAGGAAGGAACATGAGCATACAGTAGAAGAAATGGTGCCACAGACCATGGATAACAGATTAGCTTCGGACAACTTCTCCAACCCACAGCACTGAACAGGAAGGCAAGCCGCTCCAACAGATGACCCAACAAAGTTAACAAGAGCGGCTCTCCTGGACAAGATAACAACACCGAAAGATTTCCATGCAAGTAATGGAGGATAGGAAACGGACGATGGAGCATCCACCAGGAGGCAGGGTCGAACAACAATAGAACGCGGACCAGCAACAGCATCAGCGCCATGGAAAACAACTTCTGGGGTGGGAAAATGCTCACAGACCAGACCCGAACAAGAATGAATGGATTGGTGGAGAGGCCATGGGGAAATGAACCCATGGCACAAATAACGAGGAGCAATAAAGGACATTAAAGCGCAACCTACCGGGCGAGTTGGTGAAGCCACCTGGGCAGTTTTCCACTTTGATGTGTGGCCTCCACATGGCCATCCAGGTGGCTTCTTGGGACCCGTGCCAATACTGGCCTCCCTCCCCTAATCAAATGAATTTTGCATAATTGTAAAGGAAATGTTTATTCAAATCATTCCTCATTGGACATCCTTTCAAATTAATAATCTATATATAAACCGACATGCATATTTTAATTAGAATTTTTAATATTAATAGTGTATCTTTAAGTGAAATGAGATTTTAATAGACACAATATAGCTTTAAGAAGAAGATTATATGGCTTTTAAATAGGGAAAAATAAAACCATAAAACTTAGTATTTTCCATATCAAATAAGCCATAAACACTTCATCTTAATAAATAATAGATTCGTTTGTTAAAGAGCAAAGACAATTATGCCTTGTGAGAAACAATGTTTTCCTCCAAAATGAGACTCATTGACATGCTTTTAAAAGATGTAACAATTATGCATTTTGAACCAAAAATCAACTTGTCGAAATATGAATTTGATCCAATCAAGTCAACCAAAGCATGGGATTGACGTAAATAGGATAAAATTAGGATATTCAAGCATGATTGACATATCCGAAAGTTGAGAGAATCAAACCACAAAACATCATGAAATGAAAACCAAGCCCAAAGAACAATCATCGCAAAAAGTGAAAGATCAAGGAAAGAAAGCCATGAAATCACTTACCAAATAAAAAATAAAGAAAACCAAAAGCTAAATATTTACAAAATTTTAATAGAGGCCATTTATTTTGCAAAATGAAGGGAAAGTTTTTGGAAGCCAACAAATTCCTAACATCCAACATCCAAATTTGTATGTCCTACTACATGTCATCTTCATTCGCTGCTTCACTCGCCCTTGTCACCCAATCTTCATCTTTATCAATCTCATGTTGGATATGGATCGGGGTATGATTTGTGTAGCTCGAGGTTGATGCCTATCCTTCCTTCATTATATTTAGATAATTGATAAACGCCCTTCCCTTCTTACCCCTTTTTATGGAGGAGCTTTGAGTTTGATTTATCATCGTCTCATTTTGAAATAAAACCCATACACCTTCGATGCTCCACCTTTCCACCATACTGTTAATATAACATTGCTTTAGTATGATGCACGATATTCCTAACTTTTCTTCCCTCAAGCCTAACATTTCAGTTCCCATGTTTACTAGTGTAGATATAGATATAAACTGACATTATTTTTTTTTTAAGGAAAGATGATTGAAGGGCCTATTCGCTCTCTCCAAAGGCATCAACCTTATTTCCCCATAAACCTATAAATCTTGAAATACCGTCATATCCTAGAGCCTCCATGCTCAACGTCTTGTGCTTCCTATCCATCATTCGATCATTTGCGGTCTATAAACCATATTGTCACAATGAATTAGGCCCAAGATAGTTGATCCTCCATAGGATTAAACCACCTCCTTGCTATCACTCGAATTAGTATCCCCATCATTCATTTGAATTTATCGATGTCCTGCATGTAGTCATCTTGTCAGTCGTAGAGGGATACATGTGTTGGGTAGTGGAGATCTACCCCCCATTGATGCACTCCCCTCTATAGGGACCCAAATTGAGGGATAATATTTTGTGATTCTTAATATGTAATTATTAATAATATTTTATGAATTCAGTATAGATGTTAATATTCTATAACTTAGTATCTTTATAAATATTTTAGAATATTGAATCTATTTTTATATTTTAATAATAAAAAAATATTTAAAATTGCAAATTTTAAAAGGATTGTATGATGGTAAAGCAAAAACATCCCAAAATAATATAATGTTCAATTTTCTTTAATTTTTAGAAATTCATTTTATTCATCACTATAATTAAGACTAACATAAAGTTATATTTAACTATATATCTATCAAATATAAAAATGATCAAATCTTTTAAGGTGCAAACATTATTAGAGTTAGAATTTATCTATGTTTGTTTATTTTCTTATAGCGATCTCTTTTTTCAAGCTTATCAAATTTTCAGCCTTTATTGATATCATTTAAGTTTTTTATTTAATAATCGTGCAAAATTAACATATGGATATAAATGAACCTAATTATTCTCAAGGAATGTATGTTGGAACAGGTGAAACCATCAGAAGAGAAAGATATATCCAACAAAATAGAGGTAGTATCTAAAGACATCATTGCACTTAATCACGATGAGAAATATCCATAATAGCACAATGATCCGGTGATAAACCAATCCATAATCTCAATCTAAAAATAGGATTAGATATGGACCAAACCAACAACAAATGGACTGCGTTGGTTGTAACTTTCCATAAAAAGTGGATTTGAGATCCTAAAGTTGACATAAGCGAACAAGATGAGGGTACTAGAGGACCATAGGTTCCAACAATGTATATGTACTAATTTTAGCATTATTATTACTATTATTTTATTTTTAGTTCTTTTCTTAAATACCAGCATAGATCCATCTTAACTCTAGCTCTACCAAGTGTCTAGAGGGATCAAATCCCTTAGGTCAAAACCTCTTTAAAAGTCCTAAACATGAGGAAATATTTGTGCCTCAAGGTATTTGATCCCCTCTGAACATGATAGAACAAGAGTTAAGATGCATCTATGTTGGTTCTAATCGATGTGACCACATCAAAAAAATGTTGCTTAGAAACAAAAATTACCACATTGAAATCATTATGGGATTTTGAACATCTAGATATAAGTACATAAACCAATGAGATATATAGTGAAAATCAAATTATCGATCAATTAATCATGCAATAAATGAAATAACATCAATCATTACATAATATATTGGAACAAAATAAGAGAAGAAGGATATATTTCATGTGACTTAAATGAGTGGTGGTGCACAATATTTAGAGAGAAGCAACTCAAATTAGGCTTAGATGCAATTTGAATTGTCCATGCAACAGGTGATATGAGTTAGGCTTAACAAGAGGCTAAAACCCGTTAATTATTCATTTTAAATCTCTTAAGCTTATTTAAATTGACACAACACATCACAATAACTAGTTATCTAACTGAGTTCTTAGTTAACTAATTAAATATTTAGTGAACTAACTAAAAGAGTGTGAAAAACCTTTAATAGGTCAAGGAAGGTGATAATGGATAAATTAGGGCATGAAAGGTCAGTTAGGATCCAAGTTAGAAAATTTCTCTTAGTTAGTAATTAAGTATGAACTCTAGCATTCCTAAAATCATGGAATCACTCCCTAAATCAAAGGAGGTGATCCCAAAAATAGGAATTTGCCTATCTTAGTTAAGATTGGTAATTAGGGTTTTGATTTATGTGATAGATAAGGTGATTAGAGACCCTTATAGTTTAGAATAATATCATGGGTGTCTCCAATGGCCAAAATGAGTGTGTTTTTTGCCTCAGGAGGCATGAAGTCAAGGTCTAGGTGACTAGAAAGGAGAATGATTGATTCTATGGAGAGGTTTTTAGCTCTAACACCCCCCCATAAGCTTGATTAGATGAGAGAGAAAAAGTGAGTCCAAAAAATTGTAGCCATATTAGACCTACCCATGCACACAAAAAAAATCTCTAAAAGTGGGGAAAGAGGGAACAAACAACATGGGAAACCACCCTCCCCCATAAAACATAATGTAAAAGAAGAGAAGAAATCCCTAATGAGCCTCCTCAAAAGGTTCCTTCACTGCCAAAGATGCTCTCAACTGGGTAAATAGCCTCCCGATAAAGGACTTGGTGAATATATATACAATCTGCTCAGATGAAGGACACAATTGCAAATCTATGAGCCTACAATAGTATATCATCTCTTTTATATATTGCATATGGATCCCTATGTGCTTGGTCTGTTATCACTGAACATGATCTCTTGAAATCTAAGCTTCCCCTTGGTTATCACAAAGGCTGATAGTAGGCCTATGAAACTCTATCGCAAACTCAATAAGAATATGGTGAGAATATGATAGCAACAAAATGGCTTGTGTTGTAGCATTCACTACTCCTTTGTACTATGCTTCTATTGTTGATAGTGCAATAGTGGCTTTCTTTTTGCTTGACCAACAAATAGGCACTAATCCCAAACTAAAAAAGTAACTTGAGGTGGACTTGTGATTTGTGACATCACCACCCCAATCAGAATCTGTGTATCCAAATACATAGGATTTGCAAACTCCCAATTAGAATCTTTATATCCAAATAGATCAAATCTGCAAGCTAGTGAAAAGTGGATCCCATATTCATATGACCCCTTTTCATATCGGAGTATTCTTTTGGAAGTATCCCAATGTAACTCATGTGGTTCCTGCATGTATCTAGATACTTCCCCAACAACAAAGGAGATGTCTCATTGATTGTGTCTAAGATAAAGAAGATTCCTAACTAACTGTCAATATGGGGTACAATCAACCAAAGGTTTAGTACTTCCATATTCAAGATAGATGCATGAAAGAAAGGGGAATCTTTACATTGATTAAATGAAGTTATGAGCCCCACGTTTATCAACTAGTATTGTGACAGGTGTGTCTATCCACTAGCGGTTATAATATGATCTCCATCCTCGGGATAATACTCTCATCTTATTGTGTACTTCAGCTCTCATCGATGTCAAAACACTACATTCTGATAGTTGAAGTAGTTGCAGTCGTACCTTGGGATCCCTTTCAATCACTATAAGGGATCACCTCAAACTTGGTAGGGAGAGTCATTAGTGCTCCCTAACTTTACCTTATGCTCGACATCATCACATCATCACATCAGGGAGAAACATACTTTTGAAGGTAACAGTGTTCAAATTTACAAATCATGGTCGTAGTCCATCTGGAATACTGAAGCTCTCAGGTATCTTCACACACCATATCAGTCCCCCACCCTTGTAGGATTATTATGATCATCGACAGTGCCACTTCTTCATCTTCCAACAGAAATTCTAGGGTCATTGAATCTCACATGGATCGAATCCACCTTCATCCATGCCCCACACAATATAGTAGAATTGGCACCTTGGTCCTCTCTCATTGTAATCACTTTGACAACATTTCACGTGCGTGCCATATGCCCGCCCCGTTTGTATAAAAAATACATTATTTATTACAACTCCAATGGTCATCACAACCAATGTTCCCCCCATGGGAGGACCCTATTTGTCCACATATTCTTCATCCTATAGAACAAGAGAGAAACAAAAAAAATACATGATGCATTATCAGCTCTACCATACCCTTCGAACCTCATACATTAGGGGGAATCTGTTAATGCCTATATTTTGCACACATGAGACATTTCAACGATTCTTCCAGTAAGGCATCATCAACATAAAGAATGCAATTTGCCAAAAGCATCCTCAACAAATACAAAAGATATCATGAGTACAAAAGTGACAAAAAATAGTCAAAAGAAGGGGTAGCATGGGTAAAACACCATTAACCCATGCTATAGTGCAGGTTACCTGAACAATGCCCACGCTGCACCCAAATGGCTATTCCTTCAATAGTCACACTACTATTAAAATGGTGTGACCACCTACTTTCTGTGGCGCATTAAAGGCTCAATCATCTCCAAGGATCTGAATTCGGCTCCTCACACACTTGGTGGCATTAACTAGACCCCTTGGTGTACCTTGGAACTAGTTCATGGAGAAGATGAGTTCACATTTGGATCTACTTGTTTTTTGGCTACCTTTTGGCCTATAAAAGGAATCCATTGGAATGCATTTTGGTAGATAGAAATCAAGAGCAAGGTTATGCTACAGGATTTGAGTTGGATCTTCCTCATATCCCACCACTTCCTATCATTGTGAGCATTCCAAAGCTCCCTTGACACTTTCCTTCAAGGGGCAAGTGTTTCTCTACATTGTTCCACCATTGACTTTGCATTTAGTTTGGACAAAAACTACCTCCCTAAGGGAGATTGTTGGCTTTCATTTAAGCCCACACCTCCTAGGTGTTGTACAACTTGACGACTATGAAATACAAAAGTGGTTTGGTATATCATGGATTGTTATTGGAGTTTGCATTCTTCCCCCATCTATTTTACTTTTCATTTTTCCATATTTCTTTTTTTTATGTGAATTACACTAACAATCTATAATAGGATCACTTCGAGGATACCAACCAACCACCCACAGGGGATGCAAGGACTGAGGCCTTGCTGTAGCCTATAAGGCTTAGAACCCCTTACCAAGTGGAAGAGTGCACTTATGCAATTTTTTCCACAACAAGGACCATGGTCAAGATGTTGCTTCGAAGGTCCATAATTGATTCTGACACCAGAAAACGATCAAGACGGGAGGAAATGTGATAGTCACCAACCCTCTTATTATTGAAGGTGAAGATATTGTTCCCTGTCACAATATCAAAAAGATTCAAATCCTCAATGGTATCGCTGAATAGGGTGTTTTCATACTCCAATCTCCTTCTCACCCCTGTCTTCTCGTCTAGGGATGCGATTAAGTTGAAATTCCCACCTAGTATATATTGTCTTTCCTCGACCCATCTATGGATCCCTCTCAAGGATTCAACAAAAATAGATTTATGTTGTGCAGGTGGGGGCCATAAGTATTAGTAAGGACCCCCCCTGATTGGATAACTAATCACTTGGAATTACGTCGATATGGATCGGGGTATGCTATGAGCCCTGTTAGAGAGACCCTGATCGAATCCCATAGGATTCATAGAATGCCCGCATATCCCAAATCATTGATCCCCATCCTATCACAACCCCTCCAAGATTTTCCACCAACCTCATGGAAATGGGCCTTCAATCATTTGGTTTCTTGTAGTAATATTATTGTAGGTTTCTCTCTTTGAATTTATTTTTCAGAATTCTAACTTTATGAGGGTTGTTCAACCCCCTGATATTCCAAGTTATAGTCTTCATTGAAAACACATAGCAATAAATAAATAACCATAGCAACCCTAATAGTAGGGTGCTGAACTGATTTCACAAACCTGAGTCCAGTTGCTCCAATTCGTTGCCAGTTGGATTTCCTCCCTGGTTTCTTTGCTATCTCCACATGTTTCTATTTATTATCCTTTTGGGGCCCAAGGGAAATTCCTAGGGGGCTTAAGGAGCGATTATTTATGATCGCCACCTGAAGAAGGGAGACTTACTCTTGGGGCACGCATCCCTTTTCTTTATCTTCACATACTTGTTCAATTCCATCTAGATCTAATTCCCATATGTCCATGTCCTCCCCCTCATATTCTACCTCCATCCCCTATTGTATAGGGATCTTCTTTTCCTCACCTTTCTCATGAATCCCCTCCTTCCCCTTCCTTGTTGTCTCTGGGATCGAGCTGCTCTGCTTCTCAGAAAGGGGAACTTTCTCTATATAATTCTCTATCTGGTCTTCCAGAACAGCGAATTGGTTAGAAATTGTGGCCTTTTTATGTATTTCAGGGGCTTCATGTCTTCATCCTCCCCTCTTCCGAGAATTCCCTTTTGAGAACCCTTTATCATCAACATCCTCAGACTGTTTGGGTTGATGGGGGGCTTTTTGTTTTTAGGGAAATCCCTAAAAAGGTGCCCGTACTCATGGCATCGCCGACATCAAAAGGGGGTATGTTTATATTCTAAGTGTTGTATCCGATCCTCGTCTTCCCATGATAATTTAATATCCTCCGGGAGCTCCTTTGATAGATCCATATAAATGCAAATCCTAGCATATGTCATGTACCTTTGAGATTTCGTATGCTCTGAGATATTGATGAAGGAACACAGATTGTTACCTATATCTGTCAAAATTTTTGGATCCCAATATTCCCCTGGTAGAGAGGATAATCGGATACAAACTGGCGCAACCCCATCATATATTCTTTCTCTGGACATAACTGTTCCTTCCATGGATGAAGGAAGAGACTAGAAAAATATAAAAAATATGGCCCTCCATCTATCACCCAGTTTTTGTCTTCTAGACTAATAAAGCTTATGGTAAACAATCCCTTGGATCTGAGGTGTAAATCATAATGGCCTCTCGGTTTCAAGGTGGAGTTAATCTAGTAGATTAAGGATTTTTCAGAAGGAAGCATGCCCACAAATTTTTCAATTAGGGCATAATATTTCATATAATTGATATGATCTCTTAATTTGTTCAATTTGATCTTCATAGAGGGTATCCGATCTGATTTGGGAAAACATTGCCCCGGCTGCCGCCCCTCAGAAACTGGCTTCAAAATTGAACCTTGATTTCTAGATCCATCTCCACCCATTTCATTTAGAGGGATTTGAACGCTTCTGATTTGAACCCCCATGGCCATTGTCTTGGGAGAGGACAGATCTCCTCCCCCTGTCCTTGCTTCCATGGAACAACATCAACCTTCATCCTCATATAATCACGAAAAGAATTAGAGTGCCCCCATAAGGTTAGTTCACATGATCATCATCCCTTAAAAAATTCAAGCTATCAAGTTGATCCACAAATTAAAATACATTCAAAGAAATGATTTAGATCAAATCATCATTCTTCAATAATTAAAATGGAGGTTCACCAAGCTCCAAAGACTTGTGGGTTGTTGAGGATTAAATAGAGATATATCAACATGTATAGAACTTAATTGATTTTTTGAATTATTATTAATATACTATTCAATAATATTTTGTTTTTAGATGTGTCTAATGAGGATAGAGAAGACAACACGACCTTTTTGAAGGTGGTAAATGTAAACGAAACCTCTCAACAAAGAAAAAAAGACTTTAAACTAATTTAAAACATATGATTCCTTCCATGAATGGGTTACTAATGCATCCCAACCTCCTGAATTAAAAATTATAGCCAATCGTTATGAACCCTTTCTCAAGGGAATGCAACGAGGTTAAGAAAAATAAAAAGACAAAAAAGTAAGATAAGACTCTTTTTCATAGAAAAAGTACATTGCTTATTTAGTATTATCCATATAAATGCATCATTTATTTAGTATTATTCATATAAATGTATTATGTATACTTGAAAAGTGTAATTTTCAATGTTTTGTTTAGTTTTTTAATATAATGATGTTCTTCTAATTAAAACAAATATTTAACTAATTTAATGTTAAAGTGTGAATAATTCATTTCATAAATATTATTTATTATTATAAATATACATTAATATACATATTAATAAGTCAAATTCAGTTACTATAGTTCGTTTTGATGGACCTTGTTTTATATGACGATCTAAATTCAAACTCTACAACGTAGTCGGGAGGAGACACTTAAAATCCTACCATGTTGAGTTTTGGTGTGACCCAAGTTAGGTGATTTTGATTATTTAGATGCCTCTGGGTCGTGGAGTTTTAGAACACATACTAGTCCCACAAGTCACGAACAAATTAGCAAAAAAATGTATATACATGTTCATAAATAAATATTTTAAATATTATTTCATTATTTCTTTTTAATAAAGACGCCTAATACCTACGTGATTATGTAGTGAGTTTCAATTTAATTATTAAATGTTGGAATATGTTTTTTTTTCAAATTGTATAATAACTTCATGAGTATAATGTGATATGTATCATGATGCATCTATTACACACTCAATATTGTAATCACAAGATTTATGTGTGGAATGGGACCTCCCTTTTGAACTTCAAACCATGTTTAGGGGGGGTGTAGGGGAAATACTTCCTCTATTCCCTTCTCTTCAAAGTTTGTTTACTTCATATGGATGTGACCTAGATAATTGGTGCATCTGGATTCTCTTTTGATACAAGAGAGATTGCTTAGATTTTGTTTAGTTTATGCTCCCAACATCAATTTAGCTACAACTCATCTTTGGGAATGGATGTCTTCCTCTCTTCCATATGAAGAATGGATAATAGGTGGTGAATTTAACATGGTGGAATGGAATGGTGATTGGGGTGGTGGCTTAGATTTTTTGGTGTGTGGAGAAGAGAAACATGAATGGTAAAGGTGCAAGTGATTCTAATGGGGAAATAAAAGGTTGGATTATGGAGGTTGGTCCACTTGATCCATTTTTTTCAACGGAGAGAGAGGTTGTAGGAAATATTAGATAGGGTCTATGGAATTAGGAATGATACATCCTTTTATATGAGGCTTCATCTACTTGATGTGTTGATGGGTGTAATTAGTTTAGATCATCTACCCAATCAAACTTCCATTTTGGTGGGTCATGTGATTCCCTCAAAGCCCTTTTCCTTGTATAAGTTAATTTTTTTTCATTTGGATTCCCATAATTTCCATGCTCTCATCCATCATGTTTGGAACCTTCTTCCTTGACTTGTTAATGATAAGGGTTGGATGCTATGGTGGGAAGGATCCATTCAGAGGGCTATCAAATTAATACATAGTTGAGGGCGTATGATGGCTCGCAAGCATAGATGAGAGATTCAAGAGGCTAGGAGGAGGTTGGAAGAGGTATGTATTCTCCTTGAGGAGGACCTTCATAAATATTCCCTTCAAAAAGATGCAGTAGATTTGGAGTTTGTGGTGTGTAGAGAGGAGGAATATATTGCAAGAGGTGCTAAGCTTCGTTCCATATTACAATTGATTAAGGAAGTAAATGAGGTATCCAAGTTCTTCTTTGAATTTCTAAAGAAGAAGGTGGTTTCTTGTAGAGTATTGGGCCTTTGTATAGAGGATGGATCACTTGAGGAATATCAGATGTATGTTCAATGACCAATTTCAGAATATTTTTTCTGTTTATCCACTAATAGAGGATGTCATTGCAACTAGGAATGGTTGTTATAGCATGGTTTCAAATAGCGTCTATATTGTTGACTGTGATGGGTTGGATATGGAACTCACAAACGATGAATTGTGTGTATCCCTTATCTCCATGAAAATGGTAGATATCCATGTATTGATGGACTACCTCATGAGTTCTACAAGGAAATGTGGATTACTATCGGAGATGAATTCAGTCACATGGCTGCAGAAGAATTTGCTACAAGATGTCAAATAGAGTCTATTAATCAAGGGATGATAAATATCATTCCAAAAAAATATTCTAGAGATACCATCGGGGGATGGCGGCCCATAGCTCTATTAAGATTTACTTACCAAATCATGGATAATGAAATCACACTGTGAGTGACAGAATATTCCTAGAAGATTGTGTGAAAGGAACAAAGAAAATTTTTTCAAGGGAGGTTTTTTATGGGTACAGTGACTTCAACTTGGGAGGCCACAGAATGGGCTATGGAATCTGGTCAACAAGGTCTCTTCCTTGAAATTGATTTTGATAAATCCTATGAAGAATTGATTGGTCCTTCATTACAAATATGCTTTCAAGTTTGGTCTTTGGATCAAAGTTTGTGGGGATGGCCAACACTCTATTCTCTTATGCCTCGAATTTTGTTGCAGTCAATTAGACAAGGATGCCCCATCACACCTTATATTTATGTTATAATTGCTAATGTTCTTGGTTATTTGTTGGATTCTACTCGAGTACAAGGGAAGATTCAATGAATTTAATTTCTAGATGATTCTGAGATGGTTAATAATAATTTTGAATAGGATTCCTTACTTTCTTTTCAGGTTCACTAGGAGTTAGTATCTAGTGCTAGAGACTGCTTGTCTAATTTTCGCAAGGCATCAGGGATAATATTAGTGATCATAAGATTGATTATTGGTTGATTGGGATTGATGAGCCTCCTAATTGGATCCCTCCTTCTCGTAATTTCACTCATCCAGGTGTAATTGCAAGTTATCTTGGAATTCCCTTTGGTGTGGGGATTTTTCCAACAACTATGTGGGATTGGTTTGGAGCATCTACAATGTAAAATTATCCTTTATAAAAAAAAGAACTTCCATTTGCTGCAAATTTGACTATGGTATGTAGGTTTCTCCAGGCATCATACAATTATTATGTTTCTTGTTGGTTTCCTAGTAGAGCTCACTTTCATAAATTAGAACAACTCATGTGTTTGTACTTTTGGACCAAGTATGGTGGGGTTAGGGGATCCCTCTATTAACCTGGTATTTTTTCATTATGCCCAAGGATGAAGGAGTTCCAGGTTTGATTGATATTTCCACCTACAATAATATTTTGGTTTCCAAATGCATGATTTTGTGTCTAGAAGGAAGCTCCCCTTAGTAGGTTTTATTGAGGCATTATCTTCTCATAGAAAAACACATTGGTAGAATTAGGGGATCATTTTTATTATGTGTTATAATTGCATCCCCTCATAACTTCCAAGTCTCAAGTTCTTTTATTATCAAAAGTATTTGGGTGGCATGGAGGAAGTTGGTTGGCCTTGTAAGGTTGCATATGTCAAGTAGTTGGGCATGATGGGATTTGAAAAGATGACTAATATGGAGTTGGAAGGTGCAAGGCACATGTATTTTAGACATCCTTTGGTTCCAAGATAGGTGAGTAAGTAAGAAAATGATTTTCTATTGGAGGGATTTGTGGAATGATAGCACACGAACCTGGAAGGACTGGCTATCCATTTCTTATGAGTTTTTCTTATCCTATATGGATAGACATGTTATTATAGATACTATCATACTTATTCCACATGAAAAAATTTTCAAAATGAATATAGATATTACTGGCCCATTTTCACGTGATTGGGAATGGATTTTTGGACACTATTTGTTCATTATGATTCTTAGAGGTTGTACTTTCTTCTTCATAAGTGCCTGATTGTAACCATGTTCTTAACTAATGATAGGTGTCTAATGATGTAAAGAGAAGGTGAATCAATAGTTTTCATAATGTGTGGTCAGTTTGGGTGAGATAGAAGCTTCATGTGTTTGCATGGCTAGTGATTTATCAAGGCCTTCATACCAAGGAACAACCTGTAAAAAGTGGTCTCTCAGATGGACTTTGCCCTTCCTGCCTCAAGTTAGAAAAAATCAATCATCTCTTTTGGGATATCCCTTTTTCTAGGTCTTGTTGGGAGTTTGTATAGTATGAGCACACAATCATTTTGTAAGGGAGGTTACACTCAAGAGAAGTTCTACTAGCTGATGTTGGAGCCCTAGTAAGATCTTCATCCTGTGGTGTTTGGAACTACCTGATGGTTTCAACTTTGTTTGTTCTTTGGAAGCTTGGATGCAAATATGATTTTCAAAATGAGAAATTAGTTCTTTGTCTCTTTTTTGTCAGCTATGGGAAGATGAGATGCAAATGCAACTGTTAGGATCTAAAGGTTTTATGTTAATAAAAGAGGCCAAGGAATTGGAGCTAGATGCATACTCTTATTTTATTGCTATTCAAGGAAACATTTAAGGGTGAAATTTATCCCAAGGGCTATTTTTCGATGTCAATTTCCCTTTTTTTTCGAAAGTGATTCTCCGACATTCCATGGGATAAAATATTTCTACGCTAAAAAACACGAAAATTGTCCAAAAACTATATAAAGTCCTTATAATATTTGAATATTTTTATGAAAATTTAGCCAAACATTTAATGGTTGTAGGTTTCTACACTTTGAGAAAATTATGGATCCTTAAAATTTTCCATGTTGCTATTTTATGCTATTGGTTTTTTGAGGATGGATACCCTCCTATTGTACTATGTTTTCTCATTTGTAAAAATTAATGTAAATATAAGAAGTATTTACATCCTAAGTTGACCTAATGGTTAAGAATATGTGTTTCCTTCTAAGAGGTCATATATTCAAATCTAGGGTAAGATATGTACCTAGTTGCATTCTATATAGAGACGAGTCCCTTTGCTTCACAAACAAAAAAATCTGATACACCAAATTAACTATAAAAATAGATTCATATTATTATATACAAAAAATTTAACTATACATTTTCTCCATTATGATTTGAAAATAAAAAAATAAATCCATATTTATAAACACCTAAATAAATTTTGATTTAAAATATAAACTTTTATGATCATTACCTTTTTGGAAATAAACGGAATCAAATACTTGAAGACTCCAAAGTCATCTTAAATTGAGCTTCTGAGAATACACGTATCTAAATTTGTCACTTATTGGAACTTTTAATGACTTATCTTTCTATCATATCTTTCTTTGTTGATGGATTATCTAAAAAAGTTTACTTGTGTATGACTCCATACTTTGCATACTTTGTATAAGAATATCATAGTATAGCTTTTTTTAATATGTCTTGATAAACAATAGTAGTTTTATGGGTTTTGTATATTCTTTTAGGTGTAGGAGTATGATCAATATAGAAATGTTGGTTGACGAGTCAAGCATAGATTAACGTTTTTTTTTATAAGTATGAGGATATTGTTTTTTTAATTATTATGAAGAATAACAAAAATTAAGGTTTATATATATAATTTTATTTTTAATTTTGTAAATTATTATATTAGGGTAGTTTATGGGTATTAAATGTTACAATTTTTAATTTTGAATTATTAAATTAATATTTATTAGTATATTTATAAGTAAACTGGTCTCTAATTTTCTTATCTACCGCTTAAGTGAAACTTATTTAAATGTTAATCAAGATGCATTTGAGCATAACAAGATAGGTCGACCATGAAATGAATCCACAGTGTACACTTGTTACACTCATGACATTCAGGTTAATCTTGTTGATCCACTCAAGGAAGTCCAAAATCTCAGATAAAATCTAAACACCTATCAATGTAATTATAAACATAATCTATGTGACCCACTACACATTCAATAGATACCCATTATGCATTCAAGATATGAAGGTGGAATAACAAACTAATTAATATTGTATATGTTGAAATATACAATTCAATGTGAACTTATTTCAAATTTCAAATTAGACGAAATCTTAATGGATACCTGGATTGGCCCGCTCTATTATTCCCGCGTATTTCAACATCCCATTGAGTGATTTCAGGGCATCTAGAAAAGAATTTACCCATCCCTAGGCTGTGGATAACCTTCACCGTGGATAGA
Organism: Larix kaempferi; assembly: GCA_027924585.1. Taxonomy (NCBI): domain Eukaryota; kingdom Viridiplantae; phylum Streptophyta; class Pinopsida; order Pinales; family Pinaceae; genus Larix; species Larix kaempferi. The sequence continues at coordinate 6,223,440 of BSBM01001879.1, forward strand.
ACTTATGATATCCATTCTCATTTTTGGAACTCTAAGCTTACACGTACCAACTTAAGAAGTGTATATCAACCCAGTATGGTTGAGGGTTGAGGTATATAAAAAGGCAAACCATGGCAGGAAAGAGGCCATCCCCGCTTCGGTATTATTGTTTGGTTTGAGTTTGGTTGAATCTAGCTGCGGAGTATTGTTTGGTTTGAGTTTGGTTGAATCTAGCTGCGGAGTAGAGCGTGGAAACGAGATAGGAGGTAGAAGACAGAAATGGTTCGAACGAAGCCGACTGCGCGTAAATCAACCCGGGGCTACGCACCCATGAAGCAGATTGCAAAGAAGGCAGCGAAGAGGGTACCAAATAGTGGTGGAGTAATGAAGCCTCAGCGATTCAGGCCTGACACAATTGTTCTCCGTGAAATCCAAAAGTACCAACGCAACACCGACCTTCTAATAAAGAAGTTGCCCTTCCAGCGGCTTGTAAGAGAGATTGCGCAAAGCTTCATCTTGGATTTGAGACTGCAATCGGCAGCGGTTGAGGCATTACAGGAGGCGGCGGAGGCCTATCTGGTGGCCCTGTTCGAAGACACCAATTTGTGCGCCTTCCACGCCAAGAGGGTCACTATCCTCGCTCAGGACATGCGACTGGCTCGCCGCATTCGTGGCGAGAGGCCATAAATTTATATAGATCAATATCAAGGGTGTGTTTCCACACCACCGTAAGCTTTTTCCTCAAATTTGTTTTCAAATAAATAGGTTTTGAGTTTTAAATTAGTTTGTGTTTTTGGATAAATTTAGGTTTTCTTCTCCATGATCTGGATAACTAAATCATTTAGGTTTTATTTTCCAGGGTTGAAAATAAATAGGTTTTGGGTTTTAAATTAGTTTGTGCTTTTGGAAACTTGCGAAACTTTTAAGATGTTTTTCTTTTATCAGCGTTGCGTTTTTTAGACAATGCTTCTTAGCTTCTGAAACAAAAAGTGAAAGCTTCCATCCCTATATCTCCAGTTTTGTTTGAGTCTTGGGGCATGAATGAGATTCCAAGGCCGGAAGCTTTTCGTAATTCTATGATGTATATTCTTTAATTTTTTAGAGTTTTAAATTTTATGTTCTTATACAGTTGAATTTTATGTTCTTTAATGTTCTTATACAGTTGAATTTTTTCCATACCAATTCGAACTGGAACTTGGTAACTATGGTTTTGAGATTCTTGTCTAGACTTTAAGTAACTGAGTATGAAATGGTGAAGGAAGATGACGATAAGATGATAGGCTTCTTCATTGTCCTCTTTACATAGTGTGCTGGTTTTTGGGGTTTGTTTATATGTTTTGCCTTCATTGTCCTCCTCCTTACATATTGTGCTGGTTTTGGGCGGTTACTTTAATTGTTTCGTCCTGCATGAGAGCCATTGTTTACCTCACGCTTTTTCCTCTAATGTGGTATTTTAAAATTTAATGCTCGTCTCTGAAATTAAAGCATTTTCTTTATATGGTATATTGTAAATCTCATGCTCCTGGTTTTGTACATTTATGGATTATTTTTGTTAGCGAAACCTACATCTTTGCTTCCAACGTAATTTTAGCAGAGGCGTATGTGACTTCATATTCTAACTTAATCAGAATATGTTCAAACGAAACATAATCGAAGATACTGTGATTACAAATTGTTCAACCAAAATGCATCCACCAGAGTTCAACGAACATGCACCCGGGGTTATCCCATCATAAATAACCCCGCATAATTCTTCAAGTTGTTTAGGTCAAGTTTCGAGTTGAGATACTGTCACTCAACACTCAATTTCTCCTTCTTAGTCTTCTCTTTCTTCATTTGTTTTTGTTTATGCAGAACTCTTGACGATACCAAGGGGTAATCCTATGAGTTACTAAGGCTGTTTAAGCTTTAAGCTTTAGGTTTGTGATTGGATAAATTGTTTAGAAGTTTTGAGATAAGAGAAAAAAGATACTGCAGAAATATTTATAATTGAAACAACAGCATCTTTTCACTTTGAAATCATCTTTTAAATCGCATGGACATCTTTTATTAAACACTATCACAGGTCTGAGTCTGAAAACTTCACAACGCAACTGTTAGCTATCCCTCAGCTACGATCGCGCCAGCTAATTACTGTACAAATAAGGAATCCGCAGCAAAGCCTACTATCTGGATTGACGATTATGCTCAATGGTGCTCATCTCGGCCACTATATAGAAGTATTGCCTTGAAACAACCTATTGATATAGAATAAATGCCTGAACCTGCTGGAAAAACGAATCCATTTGGTGATAGGATAATACCCAGGAAGATATCTAGATCTATAGATTCATACATCTTTTCATTAGCGATGTTGAGGCATTCGTAGAAGGGAATAAAAATAGGAATTGCAGACTCTTTTAGGTCTGATGAATAAGTTTTTGTTGTTTTCCTAGGAATAGAAAAGCTTGCACCGGAGACTCTCAACAATCTGAAAAGTCTTATGATGCCAAATAGTCAGGACAGATATGAAAACCAAATTGTCATGAAGGGTTGGGGGAATATGGTAAAAGTGATATGCCAAGAGGATTATGGGTGAAAGAAAGTATGGCGGCAAGTACATAAGTAGAGGATTCGACAGGGCCTTGTTTCCTCCATCTCTAATACATTTACATGGCTTTGTACGACCACACTTCCAGAGCTAATTGAGGTAAAGCAGGAGTCTCTAGCCACAGTAACTGAATGATGTTAGTTATATATGACCATAGTTAAGGAAAGGTGTGACTTTGTATCCATCAGGTAAAGTCCATTGCCTTGTTTTTCCCTTAGACATTACAAGTTCTTATTGATATTTAGTTCAGCAAGTAAAGTTCATTGCCTTATTTTTCTATTTCTAGACATCGCAAGTTCCTATTGTTATTTCATTCTCCTAGTTTGCTAGAAAATTGAGTAAGGAGTACAGATTTCTTTTGCTTTCTGCTTTCAAAAACTAGTTTTCAAGAACTGGGGTTCCTACAAAATTGAGTAAGGATTACAGATTTCTTTGCTTTATGGCTTTCAAAAGCTAGCTTTCATGAACTGATCCCATACAGTATAAAAGTGAGTGAGTGGACAAGTCTCATGGAAACATCCTCATTGCATCTTTTGGTAAATGAGGCGTTGGAGTAGAGAACAAGAGCAGATAACAATGGAAGAAACACAAAACAAGTCTCATAAATTTGTGAAGAGATGTAGCTCATGAGACCTTGCGATACTATTAGTAAATTAGTCTAAAGTCATAAATTAGGAACTAATTCTAACCCTGAAACTTGGCATCTTGTGAAATTTGATGCAAGATGTTTATGAAGATTATTTTGTTCCATGAGGATTGAACCAGTCACCATATCTGGGCTAAACCCCACACAAACCAAGTAATCTACACTTTATAGATTTCTTTTATAATTTTTTTAAACTAAGTTATAAAATGTAGATAAATTTTAATATGTTATTCATTTTATATAAGCACCCATTAAACATATTATTTGATTTATTATTGTATTCTCTTATATATATATTGTATCTTGTAGGTTGCAATAGAAACATGAAGAGTATGACCTTGAGACCATTTTTTAAGGATAAAAGGTTGAAAAACATTGATGAGAAATCCCATCTCCAAATGATCGCTATACATGTGGCATACAAAAAAACATTTCAACTCTTACAAAGTGAAAATCAAAATTTTCCTTTCTAATTTCTTAATAATTTGTATTTTTGTAATCAAATTATGAGGCATTTTTTCAACACTATTAAACTTTATTAAACTTTTTGAGGATATAGTGTTTGGAAAATGTAAGGTCAATATTTAATAATTACTATGGCATACCGATGATATGTATTTTTGGCTATGAAACAACTTGTATCACTATACATGTTCGAGGCCTCATAAGCCCCAAAGAGTTTTAAGAAAGACTGAAAAATACTTATTGCAAAGCCTCAAGAGCTTGGTGCAGTGATATTGGGGCAGTGATCATAGGCTGCAGACCATAGGTTAAAGGGAAAGCGACTGGGCCCCCAAAAGTAAAAGAATCATACGACCAAGAGTGGGAACCCGATGCTAAAAGAATCAAGAGCTAAAGTTTGATGGAGCAGATCACAAGGAGATCTAAGAGATCAATGGCGGAGAGGCTCAATGCGGTGATGAAGTGCGGGGAGGATAAAGAAATTGACTGAGAAGATCTAAAGTGGGTCTCGCAGATCAATGACTGACAACAATAGCACCTCAGGAAGGTGCACACAGCTTAAAAAAAAACCCAAAGATTCGTTGGCCCAAAACCGTTGAGGACACGTGGATGTTTCTGATTGATAGCAACACCGAAGAGCCCTCTTCAATACCACTCTGCCTCCGATCCATTAATTCCCATACATAACCGGAGTGGTTTTCTGCACAAGAAAGGAAAAATCTAGGTAAGGCCTCCACGCATGAAGAGGAAGGACAAGTTGGAACCCATGTCAGCCAACCAGAACATGACACATGTTAGATGGGTCCACTGAGACCATCTTACACCATCCAGTCACACCAAGTGAAATTTCACCAACTATCTGAATTCAAATGTTTCGACCGTTGAAGGGGAGAATTTAAAATTTGTGTGTTGTTCTGTCTCCATCCAAAAGAAAAGCACGAGAACCCGACATCCATGGTACACATCGAATTAAATCTGGTAACCAGCAGCAAGGTTGGAATTTTATTTCATCTCTGCCCTTCAAATATTTTTTTTTATGTTTGAATTTTTGTTTTACCCGTCACACAACATTATGGTGAAAAAATAACCCTTCAACAATCAAGTTTTATTAATTTTTTTTTTAATTAACAATGTTTTTATTGAAGAGTTTAATTTCCAATTAAAAGAGATAATATGATTTTCTTATTAAAGATAACAATAAACACATTTAGGCTGTTTTTGGTTGATCACGTACTCTAAAAATTGAGATCCTCGCATGTTTGTCCGATGGAACAAAACAACCTACTAATAGTGACACAAATAGTGCGAGCATTATGCATCTGAAATAAGTTGCCTATGTATTATTGACGATACATTGTGATCAAAATTTGACATAATAATTTGAATGTATAAAAAATTTCATACCTTATGATAAAAACTATTTTTTGAGCATATTTATTTGTGGTATTATGGATCGTGATAATAAACATATGATTAATACATTTGATATCTTGGCCAAAATATAAAGCCAATGAAACCTAAGTCATGCATATGCCATGAAATTTTGTTGTTCAAATTGACAACCATAGGTCACAATTTTATTATCAATGTGTTTTTGTGGGTGAGAGCCAAAATAAGGACCAAGCCAATTTCTACATTCTTCCATTCACTTTCCCTTTCGTATAAGTGGATAGGAAGGGACCACTTCAACTTTAAACTATTTTAGAAGCATTTTGCCAATGAGTAATAGTAATTGTTTCAATCAATTACTAAAACTAGAAGAATAATAAAATGTTATTATGTTTTAACATAATCAAATAAATCATTTTAAAAAACGTAGAAATATCGGAGATGTACAAAGTGGGATTGGGAGCCTCCCACAAAACCATATTTCCATACTAAGTTTCCCATATAGATTGTAAACATTCTCGAATGAGAAATGTTTACCAAGCTTAATATCAAAATAACATAAACAAATTTTTAGACCACTTATCTAGCTTAAGACATATCATAAGAAACTCACCAATAAAATTAAAGACAATTTAAAAAAATAATACCACTCACACTCAAGACTAAATCTTCCATAATGAATTAATTAACATATATAATCTTTAAATTAATATATAGAAAATACATGAGAGTGTAAACTATTTCTTTATTTATTCATTTTAATTTTGTGGTAAAGATATTGTAAAATAAATAAAATTTATGAATTTAAAATTAAATACCATTAAAAATATTTAATAAATCAATTTTTTTATTTTTCAAAAATTTTATTTTGATAAATATTATATTTAAAACATTATAAAAATTTCCAAAGCATAGTAAAATTAATATAGACTCAAAAATATTCTCACCAAAAACTATTACAATATGTCAAGGATTTAACCATATAAACCGACCCACCCGGAGTATGAAAAATGTGGAATTGCAAAGGTTACCAATTAATAATTTAAATTATGTTTAACGCTAAGTTCCATAAAATAAAATTAAATAGAACGTCAAAATAGCATGAGTTAATATCCATTTCACTCAATTTCCCAATCACAATTTTTCTTCATCTTATTATTACAATTAATTTACTCAATTTTAAATTAAAAAAATCTTTGAAATCAATTTAAAATCGAAAGAATATTAAAATCTAGTCTGACACTTAGCACAATCGTATTCGTGCATATTTTGTCTTCATGCATTACTATTGTACCATAATATCCAAGGTTGAAGTCGATCCCGACCCCTAACATACAAAACAAATTAGAATTAATGACGTTTTCAAAATTTGATTAACCCTTAAAAATACGTGTTAGTTTAATAATTGCCCGTTCATCAAGACGGTTTGAAAAATAACTTAACTGTATTTGATGGGCAAAATGCCCTGTGATGGGTAAAATGCACGTCAAATTCCAACTCTGATCATAAGCATTCATATAAACCTAAATCATTCATTCAAATCTAGAATTTATTCATCATTCATTCAATAAACGTTATCAAACTGCTCCATGTGTGCATTTCATGCTCGTAAATTCTTGCATGGCTCGACGCTAACAACCCCTATGCTACAACTTAAGCTCTAAAACCACTTTGTCACGTTCCCTGACCTCCCTAGTGGCCTTCAGAGGCCATGGGAGACCCTCGGTATTTTTTTTCTTCCAAATTATTCCAATTCCACACATAGTCGCAATGGGATCAGATCCGCAACCCACAGCCTCCATTCCACAACCCGCAACCTTCATTCCGCAACCCGCAGTCATGATTCGAAAGTCGGGTTTCCAAATCCAACTCCTAGAAGAATTAGCACTCCCAACTTCCTCAATCCATAGTGCAAAACTCGGATGTCGGAAGCCAATTCATCGGATTCAAATATTTTCCGTCTTCCCTCTGTAGTTCCACAACCCACTTGCAGAACTCAGGATTCAGAATCTGAAAAGCATCATCTCATATATTTTCCTCCTCCCCAATTTCACAATATGCAACCCACGTTGCATATGTCGGAATTGCGGAATCCATATTTCGTAGCCCCGGGAAAAATCACCTCCTGTAATCGTCAATTCCGCAACCTGCATTACGAATGCGGAATGCTTATGGCCATTGCGCCAACCCCCGTGGAAATCCTCTCCCGATTCCCACAATCCCACAATGCGCTTTGCGGGTGCAAAAATCCGTAATTCCATGCACCAACAAAGGTTGTTCCCCGACCTCTGCAATTCATGATCCACATTGTGGATGGGGAAAGGTCCTTGCGGATGCATAAAGATAAGGACCCTAGACCCCTGCTCTAGCAAGCTTCTAAGGAAAACTTCAAGGGTTCATAACTTATTCATCCTTGGTCCAAATTGGACAAGGTCAGTACCATTGGAAATATCTTGGAGAGCTCTATCCAATGGTGCAATCACCACCCCCAAATGATCACTCCAACCATGCCAATTTCCAAACTAAAATTATGTCCATAACCCCAACTAAGTGACTTGATGCTTCTACAAGGGACTTTGCCTCCTTCCTGCCAGGAATTCTCCCTTCACCTAACCCATAAAGGGGTTCTGAAACACATCAGGGGTTATCCCCTTCCTTCCCCAAGACTAGGTGAAGTCAATCCATTCCTATGAAGTGTGAATACAATGCATAATAAACACATATAATGAACTAAGATAGTTAACATATGAATAACCTATAGGGGTTATCCATGCATATCATTCAACTAAACACTAAAGTATTCAACCATGCATTCAGTCTCGTATTCAGGCTTATATCTAGCTTCTGAATGGGCGCGTTCATGAAATCATCCATTCATTAACCTAGAGCATAACAAGCATATCATAACAATAGATATAACACATGAATTACTCAACATTTGACACACAAAAGCGCTTATCTTTGGAACTGAGTCTGCCCCAAGAAACTGGCTAAGTGAGGATAACTTTCCACCCAACCTTAGGTCTTTGTCCAACCTATACTCTTTCAGTGCTTATCTTTGGAACTGAGTCTGCCCCAAGAAACTGGCTAAGTGAGGATAACTTTCCACCCAACCTTAGGTCTTTGTCCAACCTATACTCTTTCAGCTAAGAGACCACCCCTGGGTTGGGTTTTGTATACACTAAGGATGTTAATGGGCTCTCTCATAGTTAAGGTCTCATCCAATTTCTAAGCCAACCTATAGTTGGGTTTATCAAGCAATCCAAGGAACAAGGAGGATGTTGTTAAGCTAGTGAGCTCAACCACAGAGCTACAGGCATCTCAGATCACTCAACAAGAATGGAACCCACATTACCTTCCTCACCCAACACGAGGAAAGCTCTCTTCTCTGTTGCACAGACCATTAAGGCCCCTTCCCTCCAGTGTTATTCAGGGTTGGCATAGAAAGATCCAATTGCCATTCTTCATGAGATTTCATCCTTCACTAGGTTTATCAAGCAGATCCAACCCTAAGTTGATCTTTTTCACTATTATACAAGCTAATTCTTCATAGGGCCTTGACCTAAACTCTGTTCTGCAATCGGCATAAGGGTTCTCATGGGTTCTCTCCATTGTTCAAGCTCTGGAATTCATCCCCATGAACATATCTATGGATGTCCCAACCGATTCCATCCATACATAGGGTTTTCTTTACACATTCGGCGTCGTACATTCGGCTCACACAGAAATAATGATTTTCTCTTGTTTTATTCACGTTCGGGGTTTGCAAATGTGTGAACAACTTCATTTCTTGGTCAACAGTGGGTTAGCGATCTATGGGAGAATTCCCAAGCATGGAGTGGCTTAAGGGACAAGCAAAACATAGGGTCATACCCTGCCATATGGATTCATAGGTTGCCCCACACTCAATCGAATTCATGGGTTTGGTTTTCTCAACCACCCTCTTATAGTTGCATTAATGTCAGCATGGTGAGTAAAATGAGTTTATAATTGGAAATGTGGCAGCAAGGGTACCAATCCCATAACCCCCTCACCTCTCCCTACTGGATGTTGTTGGGCATGGCCCAAGTCAGCACAAGTTATGAAGAACAATTTTGGAAACTGCATAGTTCGGGCTGTGAAGTCAGATGGCATAGTTTTGCAAAGTGCGCAGCTTGGATTGCATCATCAGTTTTGAGCAATTATGTTGGTGCGTAGTGCCAGTGCCGCAACTATTTTTGGTAAAGATTATAAGCGAAGGTCGAGCATGGAAGCGGCCTATTTTTGGTAACTGACTCTAGGACTCTCAGCAGATGAGTAAGGAGCAGAGTGGAGATAGAGGAAAGCAAACTTTCAAAGAGAGTGGAAGAAAACCGTTAGAGGCTAAGACAGGGTTCGATGACGATAGGCAGGCTAAAGGGGCGGAAAGTGATAGACCACGATGTAGTTGTAATCGTTTATGATGACTGTCGCTGTCGGAAGGGTGTGGGAGCCACGAGTGGCCCAGCAAGGCAGCCTAAGGCAAGCGGAGCAAGCTGTCGACGACCACAGGAAGGGTGGCGGGTAGCCACTCAAGTTTGGGTAACCTTAGGGTTTTGTCCCACTTGAATGTAAAGACGTGACCTACAGGAACAATCTATAAAATGGCACATTTTTTAAGGGAAAGGGTTGTTGGGTTGGGTTGTTGTTAATCTTCATTGTATAATCTTGAACAATACTTGTTTTGTTTTGTTGAAGGCTATTGAAAGAAGGCTCTGTAAGATGCGTGCACGGAAACATAAATCAATTGATCTCAGTGGATATTAACTGTCATCATCATAAAAAATGTAAATCAATCCCAAAGATGAACTTGGTCTATGAAATAATATGAATAAAATATCTCTTTTTTAAATCTATATTTCTCAGTCCCAAACATTATCTTGGTTTATGAAATACTATGCAAAATAATATATCTCATTGCTAAGAAAAGTCGTAAAAGTTAGTCCAATCAATATAATTGTCAATGCAAAGCTACAACCGAATCCATATTCAATACAACCAAGTTTCTTGGATGCATAAATTTAAAAACAAAAACAAACAAACACAAATGAAGATTTTCTTTTTGTTTGATTCGAGCTAAAATTGTTATTATTTGATGTGGAATTGATTGTATAGAAAGTAAGGTAATTTAATGTTCACAAAAATAAAAAGTAATTCAAAAATTCATATCCACTTTTAATTTATTAAAAATAAAAAAATAATGAAAAAATTCATGTGTCCTCATTAAATAAAAATATTAAAATCAACATAGATCAATCTTAAAACCAGATCTATTAAGCACCAAGAGATCCAACTTATTGACGTGTAATTTTTTTATAAATGTGTAAAAAAATAAGATAAAAAAATGTAAGCCTCCAGTTTAAGATAGATCATAAAATTAATTAAAAAATTTATACCATATCACCTCATAAAATAAGATAGATCATAAAATTAATTAAAAAATTCATGTCGGCTTATAACTTATAAAACTAAAAAGTATTTAAAAATACCATATCACCTCATAAAATAGGATAGATCATAAAATTAATTAAAAAATTCATGTCGGCTTATAACTTATAAAAATAAAAAATAATTAAAAATACCATATGTTGGCTGAATAAATATAGTTTCTTATTATAAATAAATATTCCTTGATATTGCTTTCAATATAAAAAAATAGTTTAAAGAGGCAAATTTTAACAGCCGTCAAACTTGCATAATTTGGGTGCTCCGGGGTTTTTGAGAGTGCTCACGCACAGGGTTGGAATTTCATTTCATCTTCGCCCTTCAAATTATTTTTTTTTGACGTTTTGAACTTTTATTTTACCCGTCACACAACATTATGGTGAAAAAATAACCCTTCAACAATCAAGTTTTATTATTATTTTTTTTTTATTAACAATGTTTTTATTCAAGAGTTTAATTTCCAATTAAAAGAGATAATATGATTTTCTTATTAAAGAGTTTAATTTTCAATTAAAGATAACAATAAACTCATATAGGTTGTTTTTTTGTTGATCACGTACTCTAAAAATTGAGGATGGAACAAAACAACCTATTAATAGTGACACAAATAGTGCGAGCATTATGCATATGAAGTAAGTTGCCTATGTATTATTGATGATACATTATGATCAAAATTTGACATAATGATTTGAATATATAAAAATTTGACCTAATAATTTGAATATATAAAAAAATTTCATAGCTTATGATAAAAACTATTTTTTGAGCATACTTATTTGTGGTATTACTTTATTTGTTGTATTATGGATCGTGATAATAAAGATATGATTAGTACAATTGATATCTTGGACAAAATATAAAGCCAATGAAACCTAGGTCATGCATATGCCATGAAATTTTGTTGTTCAAATTGACAACCATAGGTCACAATTTATTATCAATGTGTTTTTGTGGGTGAGGGCCAAAATATGGACCAAGCCAATTTCTACATTCTTCCATTCACTTTCCCTTTCTATAAGTGGATAGGAAGAGACCACTTCAACTTTAAACTATTTTAGAAGCATTTTGCCAATGAGTAATAGTAATTGTTTCAATCAATTACTAAAACTATAAGAATAATAAAATGTTACTATGTTTTAACATAATCAAATAAATCATTTTTAAAAACTTGGAAATATCTGAGGTGCACAAAGTGGGATTGGGAGCCTCCCACAAAATCATATTTCCATACTAAGTTTCGCATATAGATTGTAAACATTGTCGAATGAGAAATGTCAACCAAACTTATCAAAATAACATAAACAAATTCATAGACCACTTATCTCGCTTAAGACATATCATAAGAAACTCACCAATAAAATTAAAGACAATTTAAAAAAATAATACCACGCACACTCACATTCAAGACTAAATCTTCCATAATGAATTAATTAACATATATAATCTTTAAATTAATATATAAAAAATACATGAGAGTGTGAACTATTTCTTTATTTAAAATTAAATACCATTAAAAATATTTAATAAATCAATTTTTTTATTTTTCAAAAATAAAATTCAATAAATATTATATTTAAAACATTATAAAAATTTCCAAAACATATTAAAATTAATATAGAGTAAAAAATATTCTCACCAGAAGCTATTACAATATGTCAATGATTTAACCATATAAATCGACCCACCCGGAGTATGAAAAGTGCAGAATTGCAAAGGTTACGAATTAATAATTTAAATTATGTTTAATGTTAAGTTCCATAAAATCAAATTAAATAGAATGTCAAAATAGCGTGATTTAATATCCATTTCACTCAATTTCCCAATCACAATTTTTTTCATCTTATTATTACAATTAATTTACTCAATTTTAAATTAAAAAAATCTTTGAAATCAATTTAAAATCGAAAGAATCTTAAAGTCTAGTCTGACACTTAGCACAATCGTATTCGTGCATATTGTGTCTTCATGCATTACTATTGTACCATAATATCCAAGGTCGAAGCCTGTCCCATCCCCTAACATACAAAATAAGTTAGAATTAATGACGTTTTCAAAATTTGATTAACTGTTGAAAATACGTCTTAGTTTAATAATTGCCCATTCATCAAGGTGGTTTGAAAAATAATTTAACTGTATTTGACAGGCAAAATGCCCCATGACAGGAAAAATGCCCATCAAAATCCAACCCTGACCAGCAGTATCAACACACTAATGAGCTTTTACTCCCCTAGGTATTTACTATGTCAAAACCTTTTCCATCTTTTTACCTTCATAAAAAAGAAAAGGGGTTTTGTATTTTACATTCCATAGCATCATACCCCTATTATAACCTTTCAAACCAACCAATTGAACCTTCAATGTCATCCTCATCAACCAAAGCTAAATTCTTAAAGCCCAGATTTTCCAAGGATGAACACATATGTGACCATGATGTAGATATTTTTGACACCGTTGTTACAACCAGCTTTGACTTAAAGAGTACTATCCGAGAGGTTTGATCCGTGCCCATTGTTGGTCAAGACCCCTTCCAACTTTGGGAGTCAAATTTATCCTAGGCAATTTGTAATCATACCATATACTTCCTTGAATTCATCACTTGGTGCTCCATTACGAATTTTCCTAGTAAGTAGACAATCCAGTCATAAGACTTCTCCGGGAACCTGTGCATGGTTATTACATCGTAATCTTCCACCCTGTGAACATCAGCATTATTTGGCCTGTAGGATCCATTGCAGTGACTCAAATCCACTTATATCCTCCAGAAACTATTTTGCCCTATTTTTATTCCTACCCACATGTTGCATCATTATAGCATGCATACCCGCGAGTTGCATCATTATAGCCTACGGGTATCAAGTAAAATGGTAAAAATCACTATTTATTACTTTTTACTTCCAGAAAGCAGTCATTGGGTGACCTTTGGCTCTCCATCTGCCCGAGTAACGCCTCGATGTGTCCTTTCACCTACCTTTGAGAGGACTATATATTGATCACATATGGCTTATGGACGGGAGGGGAAAGAACAGCAAGAGAACTCTAGTGGATTTTTGCCCTATCTTGAGTCTACACTCATTGATCCTTGTAGTTGTGAACCCTTTATGTTCACCTTCCAAACTCCTATCTAGTTTGAGTTTTCCATTCATGGAGAATTGAAGTGGTGGAGGCACTAGTGGATTGATCTATATCTTGGTTTAGATTAGTTTCCGGCAAGAGGTCGTATCACCTTGTACTTCTTCTTGTTAATTAATAGAAATACTCATATTCTCGTCCATCATGTTGTAAATGTTGTTTATTATACATTGGGTTACATTTGCTTGTGATATTATGGACCATTGTTATTGATAATGTTAATATCATTTATATATTATATGTACTTGTTGGATATTGGCTATCAAGACTAATTTGCAGATTTCAAGTGCATGGATTGAAAGCTCCAACGGGGATCTACATCAAACGTTTGGATCAAGGTTGGTTACATTTCTCTATTATATTAACATTGTCATTTATAATAGCATTGTTTTGAGAATTGAGTTGATTTCTGGTAGTCATCTATCTGTTGTGGTATTCCCAAGCCATAGTGACTTTTCTCCAACACAGAAATGGTGACTCTACTGGGGAAAACATCCATGTTTGGGAAATTTTTTTAGCATTAGTCCTTAATTAGAGTTGATGTTTATCAAAGCTCTGTGTCACTGATTGGTCGTTAAGATACACCATAGAAAACTTTCTTTTTCTGAGCCCTTGGACTCTTTATTTTCCCATTTTCCTTTCCTCACCCGCGGGCTAGCTTAGCTCAGCTCACGTATACCCACCTCTGTTTACTCTACTGCTCACAGGTACCCACAGGTATTCCTTTGACAGTAGTGTACAACTACGGATTTTGTTGGTTTATGGCTTTTGGTTGTTGCTAGGTTGGCTTTGGTTTCTCCCGAGTCTTTGTTGGCCTCTTTCTTGATTGTTTCATGCCTTGGTTGTGACCAGAACCCTTCGTTTCTCTTGGTTGAGCCTTCTTGGTTTTTTACCAATCTTATGATTTAGCCTCTTGGTTTTTTCCTTTTGAGCTCTTTCGTTTGGCTGAGTCTTGCTGTTTAGGATCTACTGGGTTGTCTTAGTAATCTTCTTGGCACTTCAGTGACTGAATAGTAGGACTTTGCTTGCATTTTTTCATTCCATCTATATTGAAAAAATACAAAAATATACATCTAGTTTTTTGCATTTTCCTTCTTGTTTATAAGCGAAAATAGAAAAATATTTTACTTTCATGTACTGCATCTTGCATTGAGTGCTTGTTGCCTTCATTTAGGTTCTTCTTGTGCATCGAAAAGATAAAAGATTGCATCTTTATTTCAAAATTGTCGGTTGATTTTACATATTAGTGACATTGTTTTATTGGATAGATGAGTCTAGGATTGGACGATTTTGCATATTATTGAGTCTACACATCACTAGTTTCACAATCATATCCCTTGAGTAACCACAACCACTAAAATTAACGCTTAATCTTAAAATTAATTAGATTGATTTTATTTATAGGGTACACCAACTAGGATAGGTTTAGAGTCTTGGAATAGATCATTGTGAGTTAACAATCCAAGACTACTAGACACAACATTAGGTGTCTGACCAGGGAGTGGAGGAATCCATGGTATAGATCGGTGTTCTCAGGAAGCTCTACTCCTGCCAGAGTTAAGCATGAGGTCATGGGAGGTTGGTTGAGGAGATATCCCTCTGATACCGGCTGAACGTGGGAGATATATCCAGGATTTGTTCGTATTTGGGGGTACCGAAGGTTCATCCTCTTATGCTTCGGGCTTAGATACCCTGCCCATATGACGGGTCCCACCTGCGACTATCCCCCTGAGCATTGGTTATATTGCGGTGACCATAGTTGCCTTACTTAGGTATCGCATAGGGTACTTGCAATGGTTATGTTGTTTATGTCCTGAGTCAGATAGGGATTGGACAACACAGTTGTGTTTGTGCAGTGGACTTGACCCTGTACATGCAGTGAAGCCTGGGTGTCTCTATGACTGATTCTCTTACCTCCGGCTATAGTTTGGGAGCCTAAAGCCTCTCTAGGAAAGACATACTGGCTCTAGTGTCGGGAGCTCATTTAGCCACTCTGTTTGTCTGCTCTTGGTTGTAGTTTCTCTAGGTGTGTGCTTTTGATTTACTATTTTTTATCGATAGTTGGCCTTTAGGGGATGTTTTGATTATATATTCTCTCTAGAGATATCGTGGCGCAGAGCCCTACTCTCCGCCAGTCCCATCGGTTGGCTGGTTTAAAGCCAGCCGAGGTTTCACGTCGTGTTGCTAAAGGACGCCGGAGGGCTCCCTCTGAGTCTTCAGATTCTTACGAGACATACGTCCAAGATATTATGACTGCTACACATTCTAATACTGAGGAAAACCCTTTAGCTCCATCGGGTGAATTGGAACACACTTCCGATCCCCATACCCCTCGTGAGGCGTGGGGAGGCGATCCACCTGAGACTCAACCTGGTTCTATTTCGCCTAATCCACTTGAACGAGATCCGTTTGATCCTTCGAATCTAGATAATTATCTTTACAGAATGCCCAACTTACCTAAGGATGAAGAACAGGATGATCCTTTCATTCCTTCGTTTACACGTAGTTATAGACATGGAATGCCTGAGTTACATGACGACACTGGACCTACAATCAACCCAACCGCACTCTCTTTTGGTATGCCTAGTCATAGTACTATCGAACCTTCCGCTATGTTTGGTAGTCACGCTAGCATCAGTCATGGTGTTAGCCATACTATACCCACTGGGGGCACTACGTTGTCCACTCACACACATAGTATGGGGACTGGTCATGTTCCTCCTAACCATGCTAATGTTGGAAGAAGACCACCTCATTGGATTGCCCAACCTAATAGGAATGTTGTTCGGAACTCGATTCACCATCCACCACCTAACACGCATGTCGCCACTTGTCAACCTAGGATCACTTTTATGGATGTTAATGCTCCTCCCAACCATGGGGGTGGACATATACCGCACACTTTTGTGTCCATTTCCACCACTAGTAATGATAATGTAGGGGGTGGGAATACCTCCTATCCACATGGACATCATGCCACCATCCCTGCTACTAGTCACACAATTGTTGGGGTCGGGAATACTTCTCATACTTATGGTCATCACACGACTGATCAAGCTAATCCTAATGCTGGGGGTGGGAACATACCATACCATTATGGTCATTACAATACAGTTCCCGCTATGAATAGTACATATATGCCCCATACTCATGGTGGCAACCATTACTACAACACAGTCAGTGCTGGCCACCAGTACAACCCACCACCCCAATATGGTACCCAAAACACGCATATGCCTGCTTACTCTCAAATGGGTCAGGCAGGAGGAGGTTATCAATCCTATGGCCATGGGAAAGCTTATGGTCCGTCAGGTCCTTGTCATTAGCATTTTAATCCTCATCGTCAAGATTTTGGTCCATCTTATAATACGGTTCCGTTTCACCAACCTTTTATGGGAGCTTATAATCCAGCTTTTCACCCGCAGCTCCCGTTCCTTGCACGCTTGAATCTCCCGGATCTTTCGAAGCTCACGAATGATCCGATGTGTCACGACCCTATTTGGCCCCCGGTTCCTACCAAGCTTCCTTCGTACATTCTGAAGTTTGAAGGGAAAGTCAGTGAGGATCTGGGCGATCATGTCACAATGTTTCACCTTTGGTGCTCCTCCAACTCTTTGAATCATGATTCCATTAGATTATGACTATTTCAATGCACCCTCACGGGAACAGCCATGAAGTGGTATGTCGAGTTACCTGGGAACACCTATAGGGGATTCAACGAGATTGCTTTGGTTTTCTTTGACCATTTCTAGTTGCCGATTCATTATGATACTGGTACTGAGTTGTTGTCCACCTTGTGTCAGAATAAGGCCACACATATTTTTTACCACATTCAAGAGTGGCGTGACTGGCGTCGGTGGAAGAGATTAGTGAAAGACAACATTCCTCTAGAGTTCTTGTTGGAATGGTTCCTCAAGTCTATACTCCCATACATTGCTAAGGATGTTTCGATGTCTGGCATTGTGACTGAGGAACAAGCTATCTTGAAAGTCCAGTAGTTAGATCTACTTTATTCTCAGTCGGGCATTTTGTATGACATTATTCCTGATGCACCGAGAACAAGACATGAGCCCACATCAGTTCCTTGCCCACATGCTGATGGCATCATGGGGTCCGCATGCACTCGCCCTATAGACTTGGTAGCTAATCAAATGAAAAATTTGTCGCTAAACCAGTCTACTCGTAGACAGGTTCACACCATGTCCACTTCCACTCCATCGTCTGATGTACACAATGTGCAATCAATGAAACCATCAGGTAACAGCAACCTGGTGGTAAGAAAAAGGGAAGAAACAATTGTAGGGGTGGAAACAATGGAAGTAACAACAATAGCAATCGTAATACTCCTCGTAAAGAGAATTCCAACCCTCCTCAGGAAGGCGGTAATGCTGGAGAGGATCGTAAACCTAGGTGTAAGGTGAAATTCCCTTGCAAGCTTTGTGGGGAGGATCATCTTATTCACTTATGTCCTTGAATTGAAGAAGCATCAAAGCATTTGGCACAGAGCCTAGCTGTGTTGAAGGATCCCCTTCCTCATCATCAAAACATGGCTTTGCATGCTCCCACCACTAGTTATGGTACTAATGAAACGGAAACGTCTTCTTCCAATACTAGTGGTTATGGATGTCTGAATATGGTTCAGTCGGAGGTTTGTGTTGCTACTCGTCAGCACAATTATGGTGCACCATAACCTAATTTGGGGAGTGAGCCTCCCCCGGACCCCCTCCTCCTAACAATTCCTTGCATATCAAGAAGCCCTCCATTATGCCGCGGATACCGAAAGGTGTTCTCAAGCGCTCTACGCATAATCCCAATGCTCGAGCCGCCCATAACTATTCCATCGAAGAATATTTGGGCCAAACTCCGTGTGCCATGTCGGCTCTTGAATATTTGCAAGCCCGTCCTTCTTAGAAGCATGCCCTTTTGAGTGCGTTAGGAGTTCAGGATGGGGGAAATCCTAGTGTTATCAAGTTCGATACTACTGATGTCCAGCCTCGCTTACCTTACCACGACGATTTTCAAATCTAGGTGGTTTTCCTTTAGAGCTTCGTCAAATGTACTATGGTTGAAGAAGATGATTCCGCATCAGTAATGTCGTTAAGTTGTTGGAAATCTCTTGGCTCTCCTCCTCTACTCGCGTCTAGAACTACACTCACTGCATTCCATGGTATATCTTTTATGCTGCATGGAATTATCCCTTCCCTTTTTGTCTCCTTGGGAGGTAAGTCTGTGCCTATTGAAGTCGAAGTGGTTGATGCGCCCATCGACTACAACCGTTTCCTAGGTCGGAACTAGATGTACACTATAAAGGCTATCGCATCTACTGTATTTAGAGTTATCTTCTTTCCCCATGAAGGAAAGATTGTGACGATCGATTAGCTGGATTTTGTTGGCATTCCTTCCGCAACATCCACGGGATCTGTAGTCCCACAAGTTTCTAATTCTAAGCCAGCAACTAGGAACATAGGTGTTAGAATGTACCCCTCATTGATGGGAACTTATAATCTTTCTGCACCTGTGAATATTATTGGAACCATTACCAACAATGTGTCTCCTCCTTCAAATAATATGTTATTCCAGACCTCCTATTTAGATGATCCGTGGACTTTACCATCCACGAGTTCCACATCTGGAGACATTGCGCATGTCGGCATGTCTATGCCTTTATCTGTAGCGGAGCTCGCTTACGATCATATCCAACAAACCACTGCAGATCCGGATCTCTCTTCTTCCCAGACTGTCAAAGAAGATCCCGTTATGGTGCCAGTTTGGGCAGCCAACTCATCTTGTTCACACGATTGCCTTGATGATACTTTACCATCTGATGAAGCTATCCTAGAGGCCATGTGTGGTAGTGAGAGGCCTTGGGAATATATGCACCATCGCTCTTATTTCCTTCCCAACCTCGAGCTCGTTGAGCAAGAGGAGTTTAGGATGACTCTAGCAGAGATGGTTGGTCACCCTGTGGCTCTTTTAGAGTCACATGATGTTTTTGCAGAGGGGAATATGGCCAATATTTCCCCAACCACTTCGATCAACATCTCTCACACTCCCGGAAAGATAGAGAACATTTACGTCGGTGCCGATTGCACTCCCGAGGAGATTGCTATTTACGCTGACTTGTTTATAGAACTCCAAGAAGATTTCACCTAGACATACGAGGAGATGCCAGGAATAGACCCCCGCATTATTGAACACGATATTAGAATGTATCATGATGCTAAACCGGTTCGAAAATGCTTACGTGCTATGAACCCTAGGAAGGTAGCTGCTATTAAGGCAGAGGTGGAGAAACTGCTCAAAGCTAGTTTCATCTACCCCATTCCCCTTACTGAATGGGTGTCAAACCCCGTTCCTGTGGATAAGAAGCAGGGAACGATCCATGATTGCACTGATTTTAGAGATTTGAACCGTGAATGTTCGAAAGACAACTTCCTCACACCATTCATTGACCAAATATTGGATGCTTGTGTGGGGAGTGAGATTTTTTCATTCATGAACGGCTTCTCGGGTTATAATCAGATTCAAATCAAAACCGTGGACCAACATAAGATGAGATTTATTGTCCATGGGGAACATTTACATATCATAAAATGCCCTTCGGCCTTAAAAATGCTGGAGCTACTTTTCAGTGAGCCATGACCTATGCCTTTCACGATCTTAAGATGATTATGGAAGTTTTCTTGGATGATCTTGCTAGCCATTCTCGCAAGAGAGTGTACCACCCCAAGCACCTCCATATGATTCTCAAACGATGTATCCAGTACAAAATTTGATTGAATCCAAACAAATGCATCTTCGCTGTTAGGACTGGTCTCCTTCTAGGATTCATAGTTTCGAGAGAGGGTATTAGAGTTCATCCTCTCAAAGTTGAGGCAATACTTCAGTTTCCTCCTCCGCGTAATTTGTTACAACTTCAAATCCTCCAAGGGAGAGCTACTTTTCTGCGTCAGTTTATAGCTAACTATGCTAATATTACCAAAGGTTTCGCACGCTTATTGAAGAAAGACACACCTTTTATCTGGGTTGAACGAGCCCAACAGTCTTTCAACGCCCTTAAGAAAGCTTTGGTATCAGCCCCTGTGCTTAGTCCACCAGACTTTACATGAGATTTCATTCTTTATGTGGCCGTGTCTCAAGAGACTATTGGCATGGTCTTGGTTTAGGTAGATGATGCACTCGTCGAGCATGTTATCTATTATCTCAGTCAAAATTTAGTAGACGTTGAGCTAAGGTACACTCACGTAGAAAAGTTGGCACTTGCGACTGTCCACGCAGGCCAGCAATTACGACATTACATTTTGCTTCGAACAACCATAGTTGTAGCTCACATTAATCCATTTCCGTTCGTGTTATCACGATGCCTTATCGGGGGTAAGTATAATAAATGGATTGTAATCCTTCAGGAATTTGATCTTGATTTTGCTTCGGCAAAATCAGTGAAATCATTGGTGTTCGCTGAGCTTATGTTGAACCATCCATGAGTTGATGAGGATGTCATTCATGAAGATTCCTTTGTGGATGAACACTTATTTTTTATCTCGTCTGAGGACCCTTGGTATGGGGATGTCATTGTATATCTCCAAAATTTGAAGTTTCCTCCACATTATTCACGAGATGAGCGACGATGGGTGACACATCACGCTAAAGATTATACTATCATCGGTGATACTCTATATCGCCAAGGAAAGGATTCCATTCTCTGTCGTTGCTTGACTCACGAAGAAGCGGAGCAGGTACTTAATGATTTCCATGTGAGGGCATGTGGCGGTCACTTATCCGGGCTTGCTATAGCCCAGCGTATCATGCAAGATGGTTATTTTTGGCCTACCATATTTAAAGATTGTATTAACGCTGTGAAGAGATGTCACCCTTTCCAGGTGTTTTCTCAGAACATACAGTCGCACCCAGCGCCCCTCCATCCAGTCGTCACTATCGGTCCCTCCACTAAGTGGGGGGTAGATTTCATGGATTGCAAACCAGCTTCAGATGGGGGGCATCACCATATTATCGTGGCCATGGATTATTTTTCCAAGTGAGCTGAGGCCATGCCTACTATAAAAGCCGACGATGCTACTGCAGCCCATTTCATGTTCAACCAGATTATCACTTGGTTCAATATCCCAAAAGAGATTGTCACTTACCATGGTAGTCACTTTCAAAACAAGATGATGGAGGATTTGTCTCTCAAGCTTGGGTTTCTCCAGGAACACTCGTCTTCCTACTATCCTCAAGCGAATGGTAAGGTTGAAGCAGTAACTAAGTCTTTGAAGACCATTATCCAATGTAGCATCCAACAAAGCAAGACTAATTGGCATATCATGTTATATCCTGCTTTGTGGGCATACTGAACCACAGTTAATACTGCCACCGGGTTCTCACCATTTCAGTTAGTTCATGGTGTGGAGTCACTTTTACTAATTGAATGAGAAATTCCTTCGCTCAATCTAGCCATAGAACTCCTCCCTGATATGACAGATATTGAGCAACGTTTAGTACACCTCGAGCAACGTCGAGATGCCGCTATGGCCATTGATGTTAATAAGTGTCATGTCAAGGTTCAATATGATAGGTCTGTCCGTCCCTGGCAGTATGCTGAAGGTGACTTGGTACTTTTGTATGACCAAGCTAAAGAATCCCTGGAAGTAGGCAAGTTCAATCCCATGTGGCATGGTCCTTACATTGTGAGGCGTGTCCTCGAAAAATGAGCTTATGAGTTAGAAGACTATGAGGGAGTTGCCTTGAAGGAGCCTATAAATGGGCTCTACCTCAAGTGGTATTACTCTTGAACCTCTGGTTCAGGCTGATACTTTTGTACACTATTGTATAGTTTTTCTGTACATAGCTTAGCTTGTCTTTTGGTTGTCGGGTCTGCTGATTAGCTTCTGTTTGATTGACAGATGTCAACAGGATCTCCTACATTCTTGGGTTTTGCAGATGGTACTAGCCAACATATGCAACAGCTTGCTTCTGCTGCCTGGGTTATCTTCTCACCTAACCACCTAGTTGTGTCCTCAGGAGGTGCTTGTCTCAGTCCTACATCTAATAATGTGGCTGAGTATAGTGCCGTTATTGAGCTGCTTCGGGATGCTATTTTACATGACATCCAGTCTTTAGAAGTCTGCCTAGATTCATAACTAGTTGTGTCTCAGCTGAATGGGACGTACCGTGTACGAGACCCTACATTACTATGGAAATTCCTTAAGGTATGACTCTTGGAGAGACATTTTGTTTCAATTACATATATTCACATTCCGAGAAGTCTTAATTATATATCTGATGCATACGCTAACTATGTATTAGATTGGCATTTGTCACATTCATCATGAAGCACATAAATACAAAGACATTCATACATTTGTAAATACACACATATAGTAGAACCAATAACCAAAGTTATATATATATATAAATATGTCCAAAAATGGTAGTGTCATACAAAACTGGAGCCCATATCCCTCAAAATATAAATATCGATCCTAGGATATCTATTCCCTTCGAGGAGGCCTAGCTTCCGCCTCCACAAGGTGTGTCTCATAGAAGTACTGTATTGCATTGGCTACCTGCTGCAGTATGTGATGAACCTGCAATAATTAATTAATGCAAATACACGAGATATCAGAAATAACAGAACTCAGAATCACTTTTATATTGATCACAGTCCACTTCGAGGGGGCAACCTTCTTTGAGCAAGCTGAATACAATTAACTTCACGGTGATTGCAATGACCTCAACACACACTTATATACTAAGTCTATGCCCAATACTATGAGTCAAAACCATGGGACATATAATACTACGAGACGACTTACAAAGCATATGTGTCCAATACTATGGGTAAATACTATGGGCTAATATAAACTATGGATCAACAAATACTACGGGACGACTTACAAAGCATATGCATCCAACAACAATATACTAACATAGTAAAGAGAAGGGTTGACATGGGTTCCTAACATCCCCTCTCCCTTAGAAAAATCTTTGTCCTCAAAGCTTTGGTTGGAGAAATTGTTATAGAATCTGAAGGAGTGGTTCCCTGGTAGCATCCTCGGGTTGCATTTTGGGCCACTGATGCCTTTGGAGTGTTGAGGATTGCTTGGAAGGATGTAGATGAAGAAGAACCCTATCACCTGAGTGGAAAATGCTCTCAGAACGGTGTTGATCGGCTTGTTGTTTCAGGCAAATTCTGGCCATGTGAAGACTGTCCTACAGAATGAGAAGAATCTGATCAGGGTTTCGAAGAACTGAGTCAATTTCCTGAACTGGGGAGCTGCTAAGGGTGTATGGAAGAAGAACTGGTGGTGTCTATCCATAGATTGCTTCATATGGTGTCCTTTGAGATGTGGTATTGTACCACCAGAGCGCTGCTAGGAAATCCATAGAAATAGTTGGCCAAAGTTGTGTAGGGATGGGCAAGGGTTTGAGGAATCCCGAAAGGAGTTTCGTTTCACCCTTGTTGACCTGGAAAGTATCACAGTCAGCCACCCTCTGTTGAATTGTGATTTTCAGTCCCTGCCAAAAGAAGTTACATTGTTCCCAGTCATAAATTTTGAAGAACCCAGAGTGCCCTGCTGATGAAGAAGCATGGAGTTCATAGAAGAGATAGCCCTGTTGAACATATTGCAACCAATTTGGAACAAGCAGTGAAAGAGCTGTAAGAGAAACTGGGTCATCCATTGTGTGAGAAGGAGCATATGCCACCATATTGTCCTTACCCTTCTTGTAAGTGAAATAATTCCCTGATAGGTATGGCTGCCACTTCTGTACTACATGCAAAATAGCCATCATTTCCTGTTGAGAGGTAGATGCAACTAGATTCTTACCAAAAAGGTCTCGTGAAGGAAACAAGCTCATTGGTTCAATAAAGACACCTGCATATCTATCTAAGGAAGTAGTGGAGACCGTTGATGGGTGCATCTGAATGGAATGGAGCTACACGATGACACCATGTGAATTCTTCTTAAGGATTTTTTCCAGGCGATGTGAATTGTTGATGTAGAGAGACCCTGGTTGTAATCCCATTAATTTGTGTTGTGCCCCATTGACTGAAAACTACATCCAAAGTTCAGCAAAATTCCATAAGATGGGGCCAAGTGTGCGTAACCATTGAACGCCCAAAACCACATCACATCAGCCTAAGGACAAGGCGAACATGTCAGAGCGTAGGCTATAATCTTCCATAGAGATACGCACATTGTGATACTTCCCCTTGCAAGGTAAGGTGCCCCCATTGGCAACCATGACTTCAAAGTTTGAGCAAGGATGGACAAAACAATTAGCCTATTTGGAAATCCGAGGGTCAATGAAGTTATAAGTGCTACCAGAATCAATGAGTATGGTAAGAGGGAACTTTTTGAAGTATCCCCTGACCTGCATTGTTTGTGGGGTTGTGACACCAGTTACAGCATGGAGAGAGATCGTGGGTGGGTCGTCCTGAGATGGGGTGTCAATAGGCGGGTGATGAATGTCGACCTGATCATCTACTGTATCTGGAGCATCTTCACCAAGTTCAGAGGCAGGCAGAGAATCCACATCCAAGAGATAGAACTTTTGTTGAACACATCTATGTCCTCGAGTGAATTTCTCATCACAATTATAACAAAGCCCTTTTTCTCGACATGCCTACATCTCGGTTTCAGACAAATGCTTGATAGGAGTTGGTTGAGGAGCTGGAGGGATGGGAGGTCGTTGAGAACCCATATTTCAGAAGAGAACAAAAGAGGGTTTGGAGCGTTGTTGGGTTGCAAGCTTGTCTTCTGCAAACTTAGCCAACCTTAGGACTTCCATCATTGTGTTGGGACAGAACATTTTAACCTCTGACTGGATTTCATCCTTAAGACCACTGATAAAACAACTCTTGTAAAATTCATCAGACAATCCTTCTATGTGATTGGCGAGTTTCTCAAATTCTGTCTGATACTCTCTCACTGTGCCAGTTTGGTGAAGTTTAGTGAGTGCTCCTGTGAAGTCGTGAAAAGCACTAGGACCAAATCGTGGCAAAAGGAGTTGGCAAAAATTTGTTCAGTTTGGCTCGGGGTGAGCTTTGATGTACCAACGGTACCATTGAAGGGCTTCCTGTTCCAAATGAAAGGATACAAGTGGAACTTTCTGGACATCAGAAGTATTATGCAGACTGAAATATTGTTCTACGCGGTATATCCATCTAGTCAGATCAATACCATTAAAGTGAGGAAAATCAAGCTTCGGCCCACGAAAATTGCTGGAAGAAGAGAACCCGGTGGCTGCAAAAGATTATGGCTGTCGGTTATTGTTCATGGCTAAATGTTGAAGATGGAGGCTGATAAATTTTTCATCCAGATCTTGGAGTTTGGTTTGGATGGCTGCAAGTGGTTCCTCCATGGTTTTTGCTCCTGCGCGGGTGACAAGCACAACCAAGAGTTTTTTTTTTTTGGAAATGGATAGGAAAACACAAACAAAAGCTTATTTAGTAAAGGAAGATTTGGATTTGGGAAAAACTCGGATGGATAATTGGGGTTTGACTAGGTTTTGGACACTTTCTAATGGACAGGGAAGCTAAAAATAGGGATTTCAGAAGCGGGGTGAAAGAATGAGAAAATTTGGTAGAGAGGGACAAAGAAGCAGAATTAGGAAAGGAACACGGTGGAAAAAGTTGAAGGCATTTGGGTGAAAATTGGAGTTATGGCAAACCCTAAAAATAGACAAATGTGGTATTTTTGGTCTTGGGAAGTGGAATTTGGGATAGGGTCTTCAGGAATGAAATATGCAAAATGGGATTGCAAGGATGTCAGTGAAGTTTCAGGGAAAACAGAGTTGAAACAAGGGAGATATAGCCGAAAAATAGATTTTTTTATTTTTTTTCTAGAAATGGATCGGCAACAGCAGCACAGAACGGATCCGCAACAAATGGATCTAGAACGGCGCGAAAGAGATCGAAAATGGCTAGATATGAAATGGCGACTGGATCTGGAATGACTTTCAGAATAGATCCGAAATGGCTGGATCTGGAGCGGAAGTGATCGGCAATAGTTCAGCTGAAAATAGATATGGACCCCAGGTATGTGCGGCTTCCTATTGGTTCAGTGGATTCACTTGGCCACCAATGCTATCTGATGGCTTGCATATTGGGGCAATACCCCTCACTCCACGGATCAAGTAAAACTAATAACCTCTTTGCCACAAATGACAGCTCTTGGTTTACCTCACGGGTGGGAACTAGTCAATCAGGTAGGGGTCGTTGCCATTTTCGATGGTAGGTCCTCTCAATGGGCCAGCTACTTTGGGGTTCCTGTGGTACTCCTCACAATGAGTTTTAGGGATTATGCCTAAGTACTTCCCACAGTTAAGTGGATAGGGGTTATCCCCAGATCCAAACTTGCAACAGCGCGAAAAAAAAAATTGGCATAAATTCCACCCAACGAGCCCAAGAAAGTGCTCTGATACTAGATGTGAGGAACCTGCAATAATTAATTAATGCAAATACACGAGATATCAGAAATAACTGAACTCATAATCACTTTTATATTGATCACAGGCCACTTCGAGGGGGCAACCTCCTTTGAGCAAGCTCAATACAATTAACTTCACGGTGCGTTCAATGACCTCAACACACACTTATATACTAAGTCTATACCCAATACTATGAGTCAAAACCATGGGACATATAATACTACGGGACGACTTACAAAGCATATGCGTCCAATACTATGGGTCAATACTATGGGCTAATATAAACTATGGATCAACAAATACTACGGGACGACTTACAAAGCATAAGCATCCAACAAAAATATACTAACATAATAAAGAGAACGGTTGACATGGGTTCCTAACACAGAAGCCGCACCCACTCACCAGGAACACCCACTACTTGGCGCTGCCTGGCCTTAGGTAGTTAGCCTACCTCTATCTTTGGTACTCAGGAAACCATCCATGATATGTTGCGCCACAATGTCTGAAGTGTGCGCCCTGTTGCAGTGTCTCCTGCCTCATCACCTCTACCCCGATGACCATGTCTCGGGAAGCCCTTGGGTCTCACTTGGCCTTTGTCTGCGAGCAAACAATCGAACTTTAGCACTTGATACTACCACCAAAAAGATTTTTTTTGCATTTCAACTATAATAAAAAAATCCATAAAAATTTAATAAACACAAAACCAAAAGAGTACTCATCGATGTCTCCAAATGCTGTGCCTGGTGGCAGTGGCATGTCACGATCCTGTCTAAAGTCTATCCCCGCATAGGGATAGTCCTCTATAGTGATCACCTGTCGTTTCCACCAATGGAAGAACTCCTCAGTATACAATGACGCCAGATGACCACCACCCTATCGTGTCAGGATCTCATCCCACTGGGTCAGGGTTGGATCGCAGAGATTATGAGGAGGGACATCCACCCTCGAACTAAGTCCCGGAACCCTCTCAAAGAAGAAGTTGCATAGGATGCTACCATGCCCGAAGTTTTTGGCCTTCCCCTCTTTTCATTTCGTCAATTGTGTCTTCATAGACACCAGCAGAGTAGTACACCAGTCGAATACCATAGGTTGCATGCATTGTGATGCATAGAACATCACTGGCCTGGATGCCTGGTGCAGAGCTTTGGATCCAGTGATCCACACCAGGGTAGCCATAATGATCTTTGTGCTCAGATCTACTATGGCGTTGACGGGCACTTGGCTTCCCACCACTCATATGTTTGCAGGACAATACCGCGCTATGTAGTCCTGAACAATGATTCCACCATCCACGGTCCAAGACGGAAGACTGGCCACCTCCCCTCTATGGGACAAACCGGTAATAAAGTAGATATCCTCCACTTCCAGTGTAAGGGTTTTCCCGTTAAGGATGTAGTTTTGTGCATCCACATCCTAGTAGTCTATCAGGCGATGGAGTAATAGGTTTTGGGCCCCTAAACCCCCTATACTCCAGAACTTGTACAACCCACATGCTTGCAATGCCTGTTGTGCTTGCACATCATTGCACACGGCCTCATCAACTTGGTCATGCTCTCTCTCCCTCCACTCTTGAACCATCCTAGAGTGGAAAGCAAACAAGTTTTGGTCAATTTCATGATTGAAAATTTCTTCACGGCCATACCCGCGAGCTAATTTGTATACAGTGGCGGGTACCCACGGCCAGTCTATTTTTTTACTGCACGTTTGGTGCCCTACCCGCGAACTACATAGTTATAGCCCGCAGGTAGCGTCGAAGCCATCTAGGGATTGGCCAAACTAAAAAAACCCACTGATAAAAACTGAAATAAAAGCATTGAAATGAAAGGTATGGAAGTAACTACCAACCTGCTCCGGACGGTTCGATGAATGGTTGCTTGTAGCTCCAAGGATCGGCAGCTAAATTTTCAGGTAAAAACTAACCAAACAACTCCAAATTGGTGAATAGTACAAATGAATTGTAATTTGGAAAATTTTATTACTATTTATGATTTTCTGGACCCACTTCTCTATATTTTTTTCCATTTTGAGCCTTTATGAACTAATATCTTGTCATGGAGTAGTGTTTTTTAATTAGATTTCCTCAACGAAAGTTGTTCTGAACCATTTCACATCTACGGCAGGTATGTTTCACATCTGGCATATAGGTTAGAGGCCATTTTCGCATGCATTATGCATTTAACCTATTGACCATTTTGATAAACCGTAGGTGCGACCCCACTTCGTAACCGACACGGAACCTTCACACTACTTTAGAAGTGTCATTATGTGGCAATAGGGATTTTCCGAACATGGGTACCCTAGTTAGAACCCCTTTATGCATTTTGGTGCCCATGCCGTTGTTTGTCCTTAGGATTGGGAGTCCTTTGTAGTTATGCCATGACATTGCGATAAAGACTCATACTCTACAATGTCTTATGTTGGCCATCTCCCTTAAGGAATCCCCTCAGTTATATCATGTTTTGATTGCATTGCATCATCCTGCTTGCTGCTTGAGCCTTGTGCCGGCTCCCGCTTACTCAATTGTTAGCTTGGTGCCTGAGCACTTTTCCCTGCCGAGCACTACAGAGCTTATATTTTATCTTCACAATTTGATGACCTTTCGACCCTGAGGGAACATACCCCCGAGTATCCACATCCTGCACGCACTTCCTTGCATTGAGCATAGGTATGTTCCACTGCTTGGGACTAGTCTGCTAGCTATTTGACACTCATTCCCTCACCTGTTGTACTATAAGCAATTTTATTCTTTTTCAAGCTTTTCCCAAATATGAAAAAGACCAAAAAAATCAAATATTCCAAAAATCCGGATGGGATTATGGTCACTATTTCTTGTTGGTAGTTGTTGTGTCGCCTTTGAACAGAGCATTCATTCCACTCCGTATATTATGAGTCAGGACTATAGTTGGGCCTTAGGAGCTGTACTTGTTTCTCAGTTTACTCTACTGATTGGTTAAGCTTCCAGTCATTACGGAGCCCTTTGTGGTGGCTCTTGCATCACACAGTCTATATCAAGTCTATGCTGCCTAATTCTATCCATCTGCTCATGCTCTTGTTCAAAGGAAGTCCTGAATCAGTGTCGGCCACTCCTCGTATCTCTTGACTATTACATGTTGGCCATCCTTATTGAGTCAGTCCGTTTCACGTGAGATCTTCCAAATCTTTCAACATTCCTAGTACCTCATGCTAGTCTATGGGGGATGCCTTAATGCCCTCCTTCCAGTTATTCTCGTTCCATCAACTTCAACCCATTTATTCCAGGACTTAAGGCTTAGAGTTCAGTTGAGTACCTTGAGGCTTGCAGTCATTAGTGGCAGGTTCTCTCGCCATCTATAGTTTTGGGAATACATCAATGTCCCCTGATCAATGGATTCATCCTAGTTTTCGACTTCAACCCATTTATTCACACTCCGATGATTGTGCTCTGTGCCTTGATGCCCATTTTCATTATTGGTGGGTCATCGCGCATCTGTTAACAGTATACATCATTGACTGGTAATCAGATGATGTCTCATCAGGTTTGACCCCAACTCCTTTATTAACTTGATGGGACTTGCATCGTCGAAGACTTGTGTAGAAGACTGCAGGCAATTGTGGCATTCAGTATGCTACATATGAATTTGACTTTACATCTGGGATATCACCTCTCAGATATCAATAGTTTGTACCTCCAGTTTGCACCAGTTGTCTTCTTTTCAGTAGAATATCATATCTTACCGTAGAGGGGTCATGGATATGATCACTTATGACATGTATCCGTTATATACTGCCTATTCATGGCCATTGTATCAGATTGTTGTACTATACCGACATGTATTCAAAGATACTATTGTATTATGATGAGTGACCTACTCTTTCCACTTGTGTTTCCATCACTCCACTTCTGAGTTTTATAATGTATTTCGGCCATTGTAGCATCAATCTCTGACCTCACACATTATGGGGCATCTGTTACATCGTAATCTTCCACCCTGTGAGCATCAGCATTATTTGGCCTGTAGGATCCATTTCAGTGACTCAGATCCACTTATATCCTTCAGACACTCTTTTTTCCTATTTTTATTCCTACCTTAATGTTGCATCATTATATCATGCATACTTGCGAGTTGCATCACTATAGCCCGCGGGTATCAAGTAAAATGGTAAAAATCACTATTCATTACTTTTTACTCCCAAAAAGCGGTCATTGGGTGACCTTTGGCTCTCCATCTGCCCAAGTAATGCCTCAATGTGTCCTTTCACCTACCTTTGTGAGGACTATATATTGAGCACATATGGCTTATGGATGGGAGGGGAAAGAATAGCAAGAGAACTCTAGTGGATTTTTTCCCTATCTTGAGTCTACACTCATTGATCCTTGTAGTTGTGAACCCTTTATGTTCACCTTCCAAACTCCTATCTAGTTTGAGTTTTCCATTCATGGAGGATTGAAGTGGTGGAGGCACAAATGGATTGATCTAGATCTTGGTTCAGATTGGTTACCGGGAAGAGGTCGTATCACCTTGTACTTCTTCCTGTTAATTAATAGAAATACTCATATTCTCGTCCATCATGTTGTAAATGTTGTTTATTATACATTGGGTTACATTTGCTTGTGATATTATGGACCATTGTTATTGATAATGTTAATATCATTTATATATTATATGTACTTGGTGGATATTCACTGCCAAGACTAATTTGCATATTTCAAGTGCATGGATTGAAAGCTCCAACGGGGATCTACATCAAACGTTTGGATCGAGGTAGGTTACATTTCTCCATTATCTTAACATTGTCATTTATAATAGCATTGTTTTGAGAATTGAGTTGATTTCTGGTAGTCATATGTCTATTGTGGTATTCCCAAGCCATAGTGAGTTTTCTCCAACACAATGATAAATGCAGAAGCTCTACAAAACATGTTATGCTTCCCTAATGTTTTATCCCTTCAAACCCTCCAAAAACAAAGCTTACCTACATATTACCATTCATTAAATCCTCTTGAAAGAAGCCATTGTCTATCTTAGCACCTAGAGAAGGGAATTGCAACACCCACCTCTCCATCCCATTATTAATCAGTGGTCTTCTTTGAAAATTCCAGGAAGCTTATATCCATGATATGCACCATATTAGGATATTACAATGATAAAGTAGTTGATGAAACCATTCTAAGGTTCCTACATTTTCTAACCCCTTCCACTAGAGTTATGCCCATATGTTTGACCTTTGTATCTATCTGGCCTAAGCAATACATACTCAATTGGAAGAGCTCCCTAATATGGAGTACTTTAGATACCCCTCCTACTTATTTTGTATGTTCCTCTACCATAATTATTTACATTATAAAAGTCTTAATTTCAAAATCAGTGATGAAGATGGCAATCAAATACCTATTTATGAGTGAAGTCAACTCATCATGAGAAAGCGAGGAAACCATAACTACGTAGAGTTTTCCAGCAAGGTCATGGCCATAACCCACACCTTGATGCCTAGTTCATCACCACCCAGGATGTTCCCAGAGAACAAAAATATCCTACAGTTGAGCCCTGATGTAAGAGTAGGATATTGGTTCCTTTATGATGATCATACTATCATGAGAATCAAAATGGTTTTGAAGAGGAACCCTATGAGCTACCAATCTTCCTCACACTAATCATGTTTTTATAGAATGTACCAAACAAAGGTTCATTTCTAACCAAATGCACTTTTTACATGTGAAACACCAAAGGACCTTCCTTTTACCCAAAGAATTAGGACCTTTTTTAGTATAAGGATTAAATGCCCATGACAATATATGGAATAATTCCTGAAGCAACTGAACCCAGAGAAAGTAAAAAGTGTATCTTATGATAATCATCAAATTATCTCAAATTTTAGGATATCAAATAAAATTCTCCCTATAATTATATTCCCACATTTGAGTGGGAGAGAGTTTCAAATCTAGAGAGTTGGGAGCGGGTTCTTGAAGTTCAAAATAGGATGAAAGAATTGGGTACCACAGAGACATAGATAGGGAAGAAGAGAGGAGTTGAGGAATTCCAAATAGGTATGGAAATTGATGGAGTTGAGGAAGTTCCCCAAAACAAAAAGGCCATAGCAAAACAAGGAGAAGGGGAAGAACAAGCATTAGTAGAGAAGGAAGATAATGAAGAAATCCCAAGAGAATTAGCTGAATTGATGGAACAACCAATAGTTTGTAGAGATGGAATACCAATCAAGTTCACCAACTATCCCTTAGCTAAATTTTTAGTCCCTCAAGTTCACAACCCTCACCATGTGTGATCCCTATACTAATGAAATCAAACCTATAGAATAAATATATAAACGTAAGGGAAAGGAATGTATACTTGGTCCATAATATCATAATGTAGTAGGGAGTATTAGAGAAGAGATGGATGACAGTGGCAGATCACAAAAATGATACTCTAAGAGTATCAATTCTAGAGACTAAAGTTCCCATGCCTACAACATTCACTGAATTGAGGTAAAATGAGTATGAGGTAGACTTCAAGCAGTTTGAGAATTTATATGAAGTGGATTTCTATAGACAAGAAAGTGATATGATGTGTAAGGAGGTAGTACAAACTATTTCCATTTAAAGGAGATTGAGGAAAGCTCTAAACAAGTTTTAACAGGTTTTAAAGACAGAAAGAGTGAATGTCAAAGAAAAAAAGGTCGCTATTAAGGAGTTGGAGAGTAAAATAGTAGCTCTAGGGTTTAATCCAATAGTGGTTTCTCATGCCAAATCTTTGTTGCAACAGAAAGACAATGAAATTTTGCACCTCGGGAAACAATTGAAATTGCTTGGAGCACAAACTCTTTATCTGATGAAAGTGCAAAAAGAAAAAGGAACAAATATATGAGAGCAGGATGAAGTACAAAAGCATGAAAGATAAATATGAAGACAAAATAAATGAGTTGGAACTGTAAGGAGGCAGTACAAACTATTTCCATTGAAAGGAGATCGAGCAAAGCTCTAAACAAGTTTTAACAGGTGTTAAAGATAGAAAGAGTGAATGTCAAAGCAAAAAAGGTCACTATTAAGGAGTTGGAGAGTAAAATAGTAGCTCTAGGGTTTAATCCAATAGTGGTTTCTCATGCCAAATCTTTGTTGCAGCAGAAAGACAATGAAATTTTGCACCTCGGGAAACAATTGAAATTGCTTGGAGCACAAACTCTTTATCTGATGAAAGTGCAGAAAGAAAAAGGAACAAATATATGAGAGCATGATGAAGTACAAAAGCATGAAAGATAAATATGAAGACAAAATAAATGAGTTGGAACTGCAAATTTCATCTTTGAGGCTACAGAAAACATCCTTGGGTGTAGAGTCTATTCCCACAACATCATATCCTAGCCTACAATAAGATAATCATCCTACAAGGGAGGTGGAAAAGATTACAAAAGAATATGAAGAGAAAGTTGCAGTTGATTTTATGATAGATGAGATGGAAGAAGATACCACAACTCATCAACCAGATGGTAGATATAGTAGAGTTAAGGAAATAGAAGTTGAATTGTTTCAAAAAGAAAGTGGAATTTTGGTGTTAGAGAATGAAGTCAGTGAGAAGGAAGACAAAATAGATGATTTGGAAACTAAAAGAGATGTTCTAAAAATCCATATCACCAAGTTGTCATTATATGTTCAAGGAGATGAGTTGCTGAGAAGATCGAGCAAAGCTTTGTGGCATAGCATAGCACAGTAGTTCCTAAATAAATCGAATTATTGTTATGTGATCCAAGATGAGCTGGAAATGGCTAAAGAAACTTAAGAAGAAGTGAAGAGAGTGTAAAAAGAAATTTGATAATTGTCAAAGCATGCAGAGCAGACAATTGACCACCTAAATAGTAGTATAAAGAGGTAATTAGAAGAGCTGGAAATTGCCAACAGAACTCATCCGATCAAGATAGAAAATCAAATTATCATGAATCAAACATTATTAAAGAGAACTCAGGGTAGGATAAAGTCCCTCATTGATGAAATATTTGCATTCAAAGGCCTCGTTAATGATGTCATAAAGTTGGGGCTACCACATCCATGGGATAATAATGGAGATATGTATAAAAAAGAAGACTATAAGGCCAAACTAATACAAAAGAGAGATGAGGTAGTCCAATTTGATGTTTTAGAAGGAGAGATAAGTGGTGATCAAGTAATTTACAAGTTGAAATCTAAATTTTAAATTCAGGTCCCACTTAAGAATATATTAAAAATATTAGAGCCTATATCATATGAAAAGACTACAAATGATGAAATAGCTTTGCAATCCTTGAAATCACACCACTATCCAATAGGTAAGGAGTAGCAATCTGTGTCTATGTACCATAAATTGATTTTTCCACCCCAAGAGTAAACTATAGGAAAAACATCAATCCAAGTACAAGGATAGTATGAAGGGTAGCCAATTCCTCAATCCGTTATCCCACTAGGAAGATAGGACAACTTTTAGATGATGCATCAGTTCCATGTGCAGATAGTTGTCAAGCTAATGGAATAGGCAGGTCTACATCCAACAGGATAGTTATTTGCGAAAGCAGGAGGACATATGAGAGGACAATCATCTCAATCTAAGGGACCCAAAAATGGGTCGACTAAGAAGAAATGAATAAGACAAAAGGATGTTAAGAAGTTATAAAATTAATTTGAAAATGAGAGACCTACAAGGTTGTTGCAAATTAGTCCACGAAAATAGAAAGTAGATACAACTTGGAGGATATAAAAGATAGTTTGAGCTAAGTAATCATGGTTGACATTTTTTAGAGGGTATCTAGAATTCCTGAATTGATGTAATTGTTTTGTATGTAAGAAATTTCTCAGATAAATATTTTTGTAGTGTTGCAGAGATGCCTACCTATGTAATTGTGTATTCTTCTAGTTATTTACATATATAACTCATGTATGTGTAAATATTTACTGAGATTCTAATAAATAATTGAGCATCATATTCACCTATATTTGTATCATTGATGTAAATGTGTGGTTGAACGTTGAGATTGATATCAAAGATTTCATTGTTTTGACCTCTATTTCAGTTATGAGATGTTCATATGACCCAACATTAGTTCAAGGTTTATTTTATTGTTGTTATGTGTATGTCATATTTCCATTTGATCCATAAGAACTCAAGAAATGTTTACACTTTGTAATAATTTGCTAAATTATTTTCCAGAAAATCTCAGTATGTTTTGCTTTCATCGAGTGTAAGAGATTTGTTCTAGCAGGCACCTCTTACATCTCTAATTTGTTCCATCTACTAAAATTCACCTTCATTTAGATCCAAAGTGTTGTATACACTTCATAGGATTCCTCTAAAATAAATTCATGCATTCAAAAAAGTTCCAAATTATTTACCTTCAAATAGGTTCAAGAAAAAACAAAAATCCATATCGCAATAAATACATATTTAGCCCTAAATATTTAATATTTGAGCCTCATTGAGCCCTAGCATGCACTAAATTCATCCTATTACATCTCAGGGGACAACATCAAAATGGCGTGATTTCCAAGAATGAAGAATCATAAAGCTATTTTCCTTGGGCATGACAATATTGAGTTATGATTTATGATAGGTGAGCAAGGATCAAATAGTTGGATGAAGTTTCACCTCGCGACTCCACTGATGTGGAGCTAGATTCTAAAAAAAGGCATATCAGAAGAAATATGACTTCACATTAATTCTTAAGCCTTCCAGATTCAATAAATCGTTGGAGGAACCTTATTGCTTATCAAAATACTTAGGAAAAAGCTATTCCTTGTGTAATTCCTCCCTAAGTCTCTTCTTCTTTTCAAAATCAATAAAACTTTGAAGATTTAAATAATCAGGAAAATCCTCATCCATGTCCTAGAACTCCTTTGAATCCTATTCTAGAGCCTCATATTTATCCCTTATCCCCTTTTTCAATTACTTCTAGTCCTATATGTCCTCATTCAAGGCCACAGAGAACTCCTATAACTCCTCAAGCTAGAAATATAATTTTACAACACATAATGGCCAATGTAGGAAAAGGAGGTGGACCTCCACTACCACCACCTATCAACCCATTGGTATAAGCTAAATATGGTCCATTGAATCTCCCTAATAACCTCCATGGTTTTTCTGAAACCTATTTCAAAATATTTCCTAAATATGATGGAGAAAAAGCTACCACAACTAAAGAGCATTTGTCAATTTTTCAAGACTTCACTGATAATTTGTACATTGACCATGATGATGTGTTCATGAGGATTTGTGTACAAAATTTAGAATGGAAGTTCGGGAAGTGGTTTACATCCCTTCCAACATCTTCCATAAATTCTCGGCATGACTTGGAGACTTCTTTTATGAGGCAGTGAGGTGAGAAGAGAGATCATATGTATTATCTTATAGAGTTTGTTGCACTAAAGAGGAAGAATGGGGAAACAACTGACGAATTCAACAAAACATTTAATAAAATATACAACAATATTCCTCAAGATATAAAAACCTCATAAGAAGTTTCTAAGGTCAACTATGCAAGTGCATTTGAGCTTGAATTTGCAATGATACTCAGAGAGAGGAGATCTGCAACTTTATTAAATATTAAAGATGATGCAATGGATATAGAGGAAAACATGATAGATTCAGGAAATATGAGATACAAACATGATTTATACAAGAAGAAATATAAATAAAATATAGACACCTCTGGGAAGGACAAATATTCACAAGATGCAATGATGGAAGAAATGTTTACATTGATTAGAGGAGTATCAAACAAGCTTACCAGACTGTAAGAGAAGGGAATAATTCTAACAGAAATCATAACCAATATAGAAATATTTTTAACCCTCATATCATAAATAGGGAAATAAGAAATGAAGATCCACCCATACATCCTCCTGTAAGAGAAAATAAGAATAATATGTTTGTAGGCCTACCCCTAGATGAGGAATACATAGAGACACCTAAAGAAATGTTATGGATGCAATATGAAAATTATATGATACATTTAACACATGAATATTACGAAAGATCTTTGTAAGAATATATCTATCAAAATGATCAAGAAGCATGAAGAAAATACAATTTGAGGCTAAGAAATACTGGAGCAAATTTGAAGCATAATTCTCCCCCTAGAAAAATCTATGTAAACCTAAAAGCTGATAAAATCCCTGACATTCCAACCACTCCTAAAAATCCTACTGTCCCTCAAGATAGGATGTCTAATCCTGTATGTTCAGTTGCACGAAATATTTGAAGCTTCACAGCCCAAATGATTTGAAACTAAAATAAAAGAACAAGACAAATTTTCCATTCCTTTTGATCTTGAACATGAGTTAGCCAAAATAAAGATCCCAGTACCTCTGTCAGAGTTGGCCAAAAATCATTCTTATCAAAATAAAATTGAAAAATTCCTAAATATAGTTTGGATAAACATGTAGCATGATACCTTAAATATAGCAAATGAAAATCCTACCATCTTAATAGTTCTTGTGTTAAAATATAAAAAAATGTGACCAAACAACCCCATTCTACATAACTATAAGTATACATGGAAAGGTGTTACAGAACTTCATGTTAGATTCAAGATCTTCCCATAATCTAATGCCAAAATTCATTATGGAG
Source organism: Larix kaempferi (assembly GCA_027924585.1). Lineage (NCBI taxonomy): Eukaryota > Viridiplantae > Streptophyta > Pinopsida > Pinales > Pinaceae > Larix > Larix kaempferi. The sequence continues at coordinate 6,262,096 of BSBM01001879.1, forward strand.
CAGTAAGTCTTAGAGATCACCAATCCATATCATGATCTTTATAGTTTTGAATCCAAAAAAGTGAAATGTTTGGGGATAATCAAAGACCTAGTGTTAACTTTAGGTCAACTTTTGGCAAAGAGTATCATGATGGATGTTGTGGTAGTAGTTGTTAATTCCAGATATGGTATGGTGTTATCAAGAAACGGGGCTAAGAAGATGGGGGAACTATGCATATGGACATGAAATATGCTATAGTGCCATTACTTACAGGAGAAAACATAAGATTACACAAGGAAGCCACATTTTCCTATGTTATCAGTGAGCAAAACAGTCCCATAAATTATCTTGTATATGTTGCAGAAGAGGATATAGGATGTTCCATATTAGACTTATATGAAGGATATGAAGAAATTCCATCTATAGAAGTCACTGCTCAAAATGTCTCATGCCCAAATCAGATTTGGAAGATGTATTTTGATGGATCCTCATCTAAAGGAGAAGTGAGAGCTAGAGTTGTGCTTTTCTCTCCCAATTAAGAAGAAGCTACCTTTTCTTTCAAACTAAATTTTGAAACCACAAATAATGCTGTTGAATATGAAGTTCTTTTAATGGGACTATAAGTTGCTATAAGAATGAGAATCACACAAATTTCTACATTTGGAGATTCATAATTAATAGTACAATAGATAAAAAATGTTTATCAAGCTAAGCATCCCAATATGAGAGCATATAGAAATCAGGTATGGATATGATGGAAAATTTCTTCCATGATTTCAAAATCATTGTTGTACCAAGGGAGATGAATTAGTAGGCAGAATCATTGGCTATAGCTTCCAGTACATTCAAACCTCCCATTGGGATCAGGCTGAAGCATAAAGTTGAAATGATATATAGACACACTATTCTTGACAATCAGAAAAATTGGCAAGTGTTTGAGGATGACCAAAAAATAAAAATATTTTTGGAAATGATAGGTGAGTTCTCAGCAACTTGTATAGATCAATATCAAAGTGAAGATGAACTAGAAAAAATTCGGGAGGAGGTAAAAGCAGAGCCAAAATTTAGTAGCGCTAATCACAAGATATTACAACTGAAGAATAATTTCATCCCTGAAGGTTTGGTACCACTAGAAATATTTTTTGGCAAAAATGATATCCCTGTCAAGCCTACTATTCATACAAAAGAGGGAGATGTGGAAGATGTGAATATTTACGCAGCAGAGGATCCCAAACATATCAAATTGTCAAAATCATTTCCTACAGAAGTAAAACATAAGTACTTGAAGTTGTTTAAAGATTATATGGATGTATTTTGAAGGAAGTACGAGGTGCTTAGGACCTACTATGCATCTATTATTCAGCATAAGATACCCATGAATCCTGGAGTAAAACCCTTCAAGAAAAAGTTGAGGAAAACTAATCCCATCTTGTTACCCATAAATAAAAAGGAAATAAGGAAGTTATTAGATGCTAAAATAATAATTCCTTTCAGATACTCAGAGTCGGTAGCTAACTTGGTACTAGCTAGAAAGAAAAATGGAGGAAGTAAGTTTTTGTTTACTTCAGAAACCTCAATAACTACTCCATGAAAGACAATTACTCCTTTCCAAATATGGATCAAATTCTGTAGAAAGTGGTATGGGAAAATATGATATATATGATAGATGGTTTCTTAGGGTATAATCAAGTTGCAATGTACAAAGAAGAATGGGAGAAGACAACTTCCACAATTCCATGGGGTAAATTAATGTATGACAAGATGCCATTTGAACTAATGTATGCAGGAGAAGCATGTCAGTGGGCCATGGATATAGCCTTTATTGGAGAAATGGACAAGTTCAATTTGATATATCTTGATGACATGACTGTTTTTTCAAAAACAAATCATGAATAGTTGTCACATTTAAACCATACCTTCAACAAATGTAGGAAGTATGGGCTATCCTTAAACCCCAAGAAATCACATTTTTCCTTGTAGGAGAAAAAATTGTTGGGCCACATTTTTTCCAAGGATGGAGTGAAAATTGACCCAGAGAGGGTAGCAACCATATAATCAATAGATATCCACGGGAATAAGAAAGAGGTTGAATATTTCATGGTGTTAACGTCTAAATCTCACACATATGTGAAATTTCGATGATTCTTGCAGTAAAGCGTCATCAACATAAACAATGCAGCTCAATAAAGGCATCCTCAACAAATCCAAACGGAAACATGAATCTAAAAGTTTCTAAGAACATTCAAAATAAGAGTTCGCATGGATGAACCATTAATAACCTACACTATAACACATGTTACCAGTTCAGTTCATGCACGATACTCGTGTAGCTTTTCCTTCGATATTTGTGTGTCTTTCAAAATAGCGGGACCACCTACTCTCCACAGGGAAATGAAGGCTCTTCAAATCCCCAACACCTCCCACAATACAAATTTGTCTCCTCACACACTTGGTGTCATTAAATATCCCCCTTGGTGTACCTTGGAACTAGTTCATGGAGTGCAGGGGTTCACATTTGGATCTAGTTGTTTCTTGGAAACCTCTTTTCCTACAAAAGGAGGCCATTGACATGCATATTGTAGAGAGAAAGAAATTTATGATGTTGGGTTTGTGTTACAACTTCCTCATAGCTCACCTCTTCCCACCTTTAAAATCATTCCAAAGCTCCCTTGCCACCTTCCTCCAAAGGGCAATAGTTTATCTTCATTGTTCTTTCACCCACTTAGAATATAGTTTGGACAAGAAGGACCTCCCTAAGGGATATTGATGGCTTCCCTTGAGTCCCACACCTCTTAAGTGTTGTACATCTTGACCATTGGGAAATATAAAGTGTTTTTTCATACATTTGGTTGTTTGAGTTTGCATTCTCCCCTTATTTCTTTCGTTATATTTTATTTGTTTTTTTTCTTTTCTTTAGATTTCACTAACAACAATTTGCAGGATCATTTGAGGAAACAACCACCCCCAAGGGAATCCAAGGACTAAGGCGTTGCTGCAATGTACAATGCTTAGCTCCTTACTAAGTGGAGGGATGCACTCTTGTGTAGATTTTTCCAAAACATTTCTAATGGTGACTCCACTTATTTTTGTTTATTTATTTTAAAATAGGTTGTTTTATGTTGAGTGATTAATATGGGTGCTTGTCATTTGCAGGAGATCAGGTTTACCACCTCCTATTCCATAATTTTCCCCCGTTGTCGGCCACACTTAATTTTTACATAGTATTACAGATCCCAGCCTCTTGATCGTGCTACTCACATGGAAATTCCTTCGACAGTCACACTACTCACGAAGATAAATATTTCACTACCCACATGATACTCCTTTATTCAACCTGAACACCTTTTTGTGTACTGCCCATTGTTAAATTTTGATCATTAATTCACAATACTCTAGGATCTTTACTGAGAGAATAACGTGTACAGTATATCAATGCATATCAATCATAACAAGCATGTCAATCATCACAGGAAGCAAAAGCATGAGAGAAAATAGACACAAAGAGTTTCCATGGGGAAAACCCTAAGGTGAAAAACCCCACAACTTCCTCAGAGATAGATAGAGCAATAGCACAACCAAAGTACAACCAAATTACAAGAGATAGAATCTTCTTAGTAGCTGATCCTCCTCCTCACATGTGCGCCACTTTCCGAGTGAAGGAAGTGTGAGTTCTGAGTGATCCAAATAGAGATCTCCTGATCTCTATTTATACTTGTCCTGTTTGCCCAATAACCTTATGGGGCTGACTTGTCTAGCTAGGTACAATAACTTCATATTACATTATATCGGTCCGACCCCTCATAAGGTGGTCGAATAACCCATCGCCAATTTAACACACTTGTGACACTTGTCAATACAAATGACGACACTTCCATATAGAGGAATAACACATCTCTATAGGAGTACAATAAATATATAAATGAAATACATTCTGAAGTTACATATACATCAACACTCCCTCTTAACTAGGAAGGTATTTCTCGACACAGATCTACTAGCACAATTCTTCTTCTCTGGATCATCGTCATCGATGCATCAACCTCGAATCATTGTCATCGTCACTGCTGCTATCTCAACCAATCTCTGAATATATTCGTCATAGGAAGTTCTACAAAGCAAGTCCTTTTTTCATACTGGATGTAGGCCCACCACCTGCAGGTCTTCATCATCACTATCCATACCGTAGAATCCTCAAGACTTATTACGTGCATCAACAAAACCTAGCAAGAGTATCCCAGGACTGATTACGAGCACACTACTCAACCTATCGGATCTCCCAGGGAGCTATTACATGTGACCAAGAAAAACCTAGCAAGAGCATTTGCCATATCTCCCAGGGAGTTATTATATGTCAACGACAAAAGCTAGCAAGAGCATCTGCAAATCTCCCAAAGCGCTATTATATGCTTATCTGTACAACCTGTCCATAGCCACAGAGTATCACGAAGCACAACCTAGATGCACACACACAACACTTACACTCACGGGCATGGGAGGACCAACCTACCACCATCCGTTAAAAGCTCACAACACTTACATCAATGACCATGGGAGAACACATCTGCCACCATGTTGGAAAGGCTCTGCACTTACATCAACGCACATGGGAGAACACATCTACCACCATGTCGAAAAAACTCTACACTTACATCAACGCACATGGGAGAACACATCTACCACCATGCCAAAAAGGCTCTGCACTTACATCAATGCACATGGGAGAACACATCTGCCACCATGTCGGAAAGGCTCTGCACTTACATCAATGCACATGGGAGAACACATCTACCACCATGTCGAAAAGGCACTATGCATCTGTGTCTTCGGAACTCATCACGCATAATCCAACTGATTATGTAATGTATCCACCTGATACATATGATCATCCTGACTATCATCATAGCATCATCCTGATGCATATCATCTAGAGTATTGTCTTGATACTCATCACTGCATCGTCCTGATGCATATCTAGAGCAACATCCTGAAGCTCGTCATCCATGATCATCCTGATCATACAATGCATCTACCTAATGCATACCAAGTATCTACCTGATACATATCATCATACATGATCCACCTGATCATATAATATATCCACCTGATACATACAAAGATACATGATCCACCTAATCATACAATGTATCCACCTTATATATATCAACATACATGATCTACGTGATCATACAACCATATCCACCTGATACATATACAGATACATGGTCCAAGCATCCAACATGATGCATACATACATAAATGATCCAACTCATCATATCCAGCATCCAACATGATGCGTACATACATATACATATAAATGATCCAACTGATCATACAGAGCAGAAACTCGAACATCGTCCTGATGCTCATCATCCAGCGCTTACATCCACAGCCATGCAAGGATCCTCCTATCACCATGCTTGGAAGGGCTGCTGCAAATGTGTCCATCACTTCTTCCTCAAAGTGTCGTCAATCTGAAGAACACCAACCCTCTCTCTGAAGTACTCAAACTTCACTCTGGCTAGTTGCTTCGTCAGCACATCTGCAATCTGCCCATCCGTCGCAACCTACAGGAGCTTCACTGCTCCCCTCTGCACCATATCCCTGATATAGTGATATTTGATCTCTATGTGTTTCTACCTATCGTGGAACAATGGGTTCTCAGACAGCTTCACACAACTTTTGGTTGTCACAAAAGATACCAGTAGCCTCTAGCGGTAGATCAAATAACTCAGACAGTAGCTTCTGAATCCATACTGCCTCACAACTAGCCGAATAGGCTGCAACATACTCTGCCTCAGCTGTACTCAGTGCTACGTAGGAGTGCTTCCTACTAAACCAAGAGATCACACCTGATCCCATACTGAAGCAACACCCATATGTTCTCTTCCTATCTGTAGCACTTCCTGCCTAATCTAAATCAACATAACCCTGCATTTTAAACTTTTGATTCGCATCATACTTGAGCCCATAATCAACTGTACCCTTTAGGTACCTCAAAATATTCTTTACAGCAACCAGGTGAACACTCCTCGGATTTGTCAGGAACTGGCTCAAAGTGTTCATCGCAAAGCAAATATCTAGTCTCGTTTTCATCAAATACATCAAGGACCCAATCATCTAACGATACAAAGAGACATCAACCGGCTCAGATGAAGCATCACATAGAAGCTTTAGGTTCGATGCCATAGGTGTAGCCATGGCCTTGCAATCCATCATCTTGAACCTCTTGAGGATATCTACTGTATACTTTCCTTGTCCAAGGAAGATACCATCTGCACTTTGCCACACCTCCATACCTAGGAAATAGTGCATCATCCCCAAGTCCTTCATATCAAACTCGGCAGCAAGCTTCCTTTTTGTATCGACAATCAATCTATCATCTCATGTTACAAACAGGTCATCCACATATAGGAGTAGTATCACAGGATTTCCTTCCTCAACCTTGTAGTAAAGGTTGGAATCCGCTTTACTCTTGGTAAAGTCCAAACTAGATAGGAAAATGTCCATCCTGCCATACCAATTCCTAGGACCTTGCTTCAAGCCATACAAGGCTTTCCTCAATCTACACACATATGAATCCCTATCTTGTATTTCAAAACTGAGTGGCTTCTCCACATACACTTCTCCTTCAACTACACCATTCAAGAAGGCAGTCTTAACATCCATCTGATGTATCTTCCATTTCATCACTGCAACTAGAGCAAGTACTGATCTGATGGAAGTGTACTTGGCTATAGGAGCAAAAGTTTCTTCATAATCTATTCCCTCTTTTTGAGAGAAGCCATGAGCTACAAATCTTTCCTTGTATTTTTCTATGCTGCCATCTGCAACATGCTTGATCTTGTAGATCCATTTGGAAGTCACGACAGACTTCCCTTCAAGTCTTGGGACTACATCCCAAACATCATTCTTCATTATTGATTGGTATTCCTCTACCATGGCATCCTTCCATTCTTTCTTTTCCGCTGCTTCTTCATAACTGGAGGGTTCTTTTTTCATGATATCACAGAGTAAAGCAACTTAGCTGGTATGTGATCTAGTTCTCTTCTTTGCTCTGTGTTCTTCTTCTGGAATGCCATATCTTTCTACATCTTGAATGAGCTCTCTAGCCCATGCAGATTTCCTCTTATGAGAGTTATTCTCACGGGGTGGATCTACAGGTTGTTGCAGATATTCAATTTCACGATCAACATCTGGAATTGCTTCAGTCATGGTAGTCTCTTGAAATCTAGTTTCCTTAGGTTCTTCATCGTCTTCAAAAGGTGTCTTCCTTGATTTAATGAATGTTGAGTTTTCATTAAATGCCACATCCCTGCTGACATCAATCTTCTTGAACCCTGGAAAGTATATTTTGCAATCCTTCGAGCTTTCACTGTAACCCACAAAGATACCCTTCTTTGCTGAAGGATCTAGCCTGGTCCTCTTTTCCTTTGGGACATGAGTGTATACTGGACAACCAAATATTCTGAGATGGATGACTTCAGGTTTCTTACCAGAGAAGACCTCTTCTGGTGTCTTGTTGTCCAACCTCTTGTGGAGTGTTCTGTTCTACACATATACAGTTGTCTTAGCTACTTCTACCCATAGATGCATAGGTAGATCCTGGTCATGCAGAATTTCCCTTACTGCTTCCATGATTGTTCTATTCTTTCTTTCTGCAACTCCATTCCGTTGTGGATTGTAAGGAGCAGTCAACTCCCTCTTAATCCCTGATTCACTGCATAGTTTCTTGAAGTCACCTGAAGTGAATTCTCCACCATTATCAGATCTGAATGTTTTGATTTTCTTATCAGTTTGGTTTTCCACCAAGGCTTTGAATTCCTTGAATTTATCAAACACTTCATCTTTGTTCTTCAAGAAATAAACCCAAGTCTTCCTGGAGAAGTCATCAATGAAAGAGACATAGTAAAAATACCCACTCAGAGAAATGGATGACATCGGACCAAATACATCGGAGTGGATGATTTCCAAGATACCTTTTGCCTTTCTTTCACTGTTTGGAAATGCCTTCTTTATGTTCTTTTCTTTTGCACATCCTTTGCAAACACCTTCATGCTTGGTCTTGATTTTAGGAAGACCTTCTACAGCTTTACTTGCAATTGGTAATGCTCTGTAGTGCATATGTGCAAGTTTTCTATGCCAAAGTTCACTTGGCTCCATGGAATCATGTACCATGGCATGTTCAGGTTGCCCCTTTAATTTATACAAACCTCCCTCTTTCTCTCCAATCACTATTACATCATCAATGGTTTTACCTTTGGCCACATTAGAACTTGGCCATATACAAATGCAACCCTCATACCTTTTGCAACCAATGCAGATATGGAGAGTAGATTCTTCTTGAGCCCATGTACATAAAGAACTTCTTTCATCTTCAAGGACTTTCCAGAATCTAGGTTGTAGGAGGCTTCACCACTTCCCTTGATGGGGTATTGATAGTCATCCCCGAGTTTCACTTTATGGGGTGATTCATGTTCAGATAGATTTACAAAAGATTCTTTAAACCCAGTCATGTGTTTAGAAGCCCCACTATCAATAAGCCAATCATTACAACCATGAGAGATAGTACCTGTGAGAGCAAAGATCAGAACATACTCTTCTTCGCTTGATGAGTCATCATCGTCACTTTCTTCTCTAGCCTTCTTCTTGAGTGGTTCATCATCTTCAGCAGCATGAGCATGATATCTCTTCTTGTTTCCCTTGTTGTTGTTGTTGTTGTTGTTGTTGTTGTTCCTTTTGTTCTTGGGACATTCTGAAGAAAAATGACCCTTCTCATTACATGTGAAGCATCTGAGATATTTCTTATCGTTATGTTGATGGCGGTGTAAATATTTCTTGGCAAAAAAAAGTGCTCCCTCTTTGACCTTCCTTTCTTGGTGTGTGCTCTGAGGGCTTGATCTTTATTTCCCATCTTTTCTTCTCTGGCCACTAGCCTAGCTTCTTCTTGAGAACATTCCTCCCATAGTCTACTGAAGGAGATCAATTTCTTTCTTGCATAGATTCCTTGAATAAAGGAATCCCATGACCTAGGTAGGCCATTCAGAGTGGTCATAACCACTTCACCATTATCTACTATTTCATCGACGGCTTCAAGTTGTTCCTTGATCTGAGAGACCTTGGAGAAATAGGATTGAATGGTCTCTCGATTTAATAACTTGACCCCTTTCAATTGATTCTACGGAGTCATCTTCCGATTTATGTTCTTCCCTTCAAATAGCTTGGTCAAAGAGTCAAACATCTCCTTGGATGTCTTCAGGGATGACACATGTGGTATAAGATGGTCTTTGATAGAATCAGCAATGATTCTCTTTTCCTTGACCAATTTATTCTTATGCAATATCTTAGCCTCTTCATCCTCTGAGATAGGGATGTCTTCCTTTATGTATGAGTCCAACTCATTCTCTTCCAAGATTAACCCAATCCTATACTTCCAGGCTGGGATGTTCTCAGCTCCTTCAAGCTTGTCCTCAAGCTTGGTGTGGTGAGACATCTTTAAAGAGTACTTCAAATGGAAATAGAAAAGATTTACATCTTACCACTTGATTTGCTGAAAACTGGATCTGGTCCCAAATTAGGGTTTGTCGAAAAAACCCTAAAAATTCAAAATGTGAATTTCAACTTTCTGAAAGGATAGAAAGATGCGCCTTGATAATCTGATCAGCCTGGTGTATTCAAAATTTGAGATCTGCAAAGCTTTACCCTTCAGAAATGCCTTTTAGTCTTCCTGGGTTCACTAGGGAGGACCCTGAATTAGGGTTTGAGTTTCCCGGAGATTTACCCAGCCAAAAATCTCAATCCAAAGCTCTAAACTTCGATTTTTCCAAGGAGCTTCCAGCTATGTCTTCAGATTTCATAAATTCTTATTTTTTGCGGAAACCCTAATTTTTAGGGCCAAAACTGAAAATGCTCAGAATTGAATTCTGATTGGAAAGATAGATTCTCCTTGATGAGTAGAGTCAATCTACTATACTGCTTTTCCAAAATCTGTGGAGAGAAACCCAATAAACAAGAAACCTTAGTTTCTATCACTGCACAATGTCTTCTTCTCAAGTTAGCTCTGATACCATGTTAAATTTTGAGCATTAATTCAAAATACTCTAGGATCATTACTGAGAGAATAACATGTACAGTATACCAATGCATATCAATCATAACAAGCATTTCAATCATCACAAGAAGAAAAAACATGAGAGACAATAGACACACAGAGTTTTCGTGGGGAAAACCCTAAGGTGAAAAACCCCACAACTTCCTCAGAGTAGATAGAGCAATAGCACAACCAAAGTACAAGAGATAGACTCTTCTTAGTAGCTGATCCTCCTCCTCACATGTGCGCCACTTTCCGAGTAAGGAAGTGTGAGTTCTAAGTGATCCAAATAGAGATCTCCCGATCTCTATTTATACTTGTCCTATTTTCCAAATAACCTTATGGGGCCGACTTGTCTAGCTAGGTACAATAACTTCATATTACATTATATCGGCCCGACCCCTTACAAGGTGGTCTAATAACCCATCAACAAGTTAACACACTTGTGACACTTGTCAATACAAATGACGACACTTCCGTATAGAGGAATAACACATCTCTATAGGAGTACAATAAATATATAAATGAAATACATTCCGAAGTTACATATATATCAACACCCACACTATTGTTTCTATCTTTTTAATTCTTCTGCTTGCGGCAGAGTGTACTTTGTCCACGCTATAATCAATTTATTTTCTTTTTATCTGCATGCAACAATATTGTATCCCCATTGCTACTCACTAATGAACTAGAACTAATTTAATTTACAATAATTACTTGTTTCTCTAGTAATTAGCTCACATAGACTAATATTAGGGGGTAAATATTCTTCATCTCTTGAAACTTACTTAGGTAACCAACCTTGAGGCTTTCAACGGGCCTCATTGTTGTTACTAGTATTCAAGACCTCTCTTGTTTATGTTTCAATTGACATGTTTTTAGGATCAAAGCTAGTATAGAATCCACTTATTGCACACAAGAAAGGACTGAAAGACTCTTGTCTCCCTTAGTATTCTCTTCACCTTGCACTTCTTGTGAGATTGGTGAATCAAAAAGGGGTGGGAAGTGTGAAATACCTCCATTGCACACTTTTATTTTCATTAACACTTTGTTTGCAAAGCATCTTTATCATTTTTTAGAGTTAAAAGTTCATCTACATTTGCATTTACTTAATACTCTTCGAATTAGTTTACAACAATCAATTTTATTAGATCACATGTGTTTGCACCATTAGCACACACTAAGGGACCTAAATGACTCTTCCACTCGAAGTATGCTCTTCAGTTTGCACTTCTTGTGATCTTGGTGAATCAGAAAGGAAGGAATTATGAAATACCTCTCTTACACTCCCTAAGTGAAATCAAGATCATTAAAATCAATTTTGTAAATTTCCAACCAACTAAGCTCCTCCACGGGAAGTTACAAAACAACATTTTAGTTCGGTATGATTGATTGGTGTAGGAATCCACTAATTCCCACTAATCTAGTTTCATTAGTGATATTTTGAAACATAGCATTGTTGACTTATAGGGTACTTTCAAAATCCTGCTATAAGAAAGTGTTCCAAGAAAACATAGATCAGAAGTGCGCCATGACCAAGTAGGTGAAAGTCAACGTATAGTTTCTTTGCCCCCCCTTACAAGTCACTTAACTCATTGTAGGGAGATGACACTATAATATGCTGGCCGAACCACTGATCAACACTTGACACAAGATATCTTAGTTTCCGACCTTAGGACATTGCCAAGGATCAACTATGGGTGCAATTGGATCTTGAATTTAGCTATTTCCATTGGGAGGTGTTTCCAAGTCTTCTTGATTGGAACATTGGCTCCATCACCCGTAGAACTGTCTCTTTGTTACCTTCACTAGTCGATTGGTGTGTGGATCCCACCATCACCATTAGTTGTTCTTTTGGAAGGACCAATTACATTTGAGAGCTAGGATGCTAGGTATTTTTAGGGAATTTCCACTTATTTCATTTTTACAAGTTCACTAACTCGTAATTAAAAATAACCTATATGTGGGAACTCTTGCACTAAAAATGACTTTGCACATATCACTCACCTATTGCCCCATATTGCATTTGTTTTGGTTGGCATATTTTTGCATTTGTTCAATTGTGTTTAATTCCACCATCACTCTCATTTGACAAAAATCCTTCACCATATAGGAACAAGACAACCGCCTAAGGCAGTCCCGAAGACTGCAAGTCCTATCCCAAAATAATTCGTGCCTATTGCACTATTTTTCGGGGCGACTACTGCGTAGATGTGTCCTGCAAAAATGCATTTTACGGTCATATTCCAACAAGTATTGGTTTGATAACTTGCATAATTAAAAAAACGAGGGAAATAGGATATGAATGCAGAAATGTTTACCTGGTTATACAAGATCAGATATATGATCATATTCATTCGAAATAGAAGACTAGACTTCGTCTAACTGATTTGTTTCAACAACTGCATGTGGGTCCACTGCAAGTGATAATGATCCCATTCATCAACCCAATCCATTGATTCACACTCATCCCACTAACAACTGCTACAAGGCCCACAAAAGCAAGTAAGTTTATGCATCCATATTTCAAATAAGGGGTTGTTTAAGCTTCGAACCGAATGAAATACACAACTCCCTTGTACATTAATACAACTATAAGAACACGATCAATCTATATCAACCACATGCTAGAAATTTCTGACAACATGTCCTCTACCTGTTGGTCTATGCTGCTCCGTGTTTCGATCTGACATTTTTGCAGAGCACCATTGAACTATGGATTCTGCATCTCGAATATGAGGGTTTTTCATGCACCTCATCTCCTCCCTTCATAGGGTAGTTTTGAGACATACTTCAGCCCCATTGTTGGCACCCACAAATTTTTTTCCCAAAATATTAATCCTAGGACTATTCCCATGGGTAGGCTTTGTGAAAAGATGCTTAACACCCCTTCCCTATTTAGGTCCAGGTTGCTAAGGCCAAGAAAATATCTAAGTCAGAAAGGAAATGATGAGAAAGATGAAGGGTTTGAGCACTTTGAGCCTAAGGAAGTAGTCCGAATAATGAAAATGGGTGAAAATACTGATAACCTATAGTCCGATGAGAAATAAAGTATAAGATAAAGAGCAGGGATTTTCCAACCGTTGATCAGAGGTGCGAAAGAGATCCACGGTCCATAGATCATCCTCGCATCACGAAGTTGCGTGAAAGGAACACAAGAGAATGGTCACGAGAGGCATACCGCCTGGACATATGGTAGTCAGAGGAACTCTCACAGGAGTGTTTCGACGGTAAACAAAAACTGCCAAAGGGCTTGCAATACCACCACAATGGAGCAATAAGAAACAAGATAAATGGTGTGGATTGCATGGCCATGAATCTAACGGTGCAAAAGACATATGGTCACATCAGCACAAAAATCAAAGTAGATCAACGACTCGCAACAAAAGAAGTCAGATCTACAGTTGGCGGATGTTAGTAGGCTCCACCTAGGAAGGTCCTGAAAACTAGACACCTGAGTGACTCCCCGCCGTAGATATGTTAGAGGAAAGATCAACGATCCCCAGCGGTTCTCGCGAGGTAAAAGAGCGCTCCATATAAGCAGGGAGGGTGGTTGCGAGATTGTATACCATCTGCCATGTGTCATCTTCTGAACACCTCGCGAGGAGGGATAAGTGGTAATCCAAAATCAAAGGTTGGGTCGCGATACCATCGTTGGATATGATCGACGGCTGGGATTTAAAGCCAATAAAATATCCTACGGCTGAGATGAAGAAAGGTAAAATAAAAAAGGTTAAATAAAGGCTCGAATCAATGGATTGGAGACATCACCCAACAGATCGACGGATAAGAGAAAGGGACAACTGGCAAAAATGGGTAGAAGTTATCCGAAAAGGGTTTTATATATATACACCATAGCATGAGAAGAATAAACATTTCGTTCTTGGACCTATCAGAGTTGGAAGCTTCTGGAAGAGCAGAAGCCGAAGAGGATGATAGGGAAAAGGTCGCTCTCAAGCTTTTCTTGTGACAGATAAGGTCCCAAACTTCTCTGTTTACAACGTGCAGTGTGTTTTCTAGCTATAAAATGATAGAAGAACAGGCTTCTACTAGTTCTAAAGTCCAAGTAACCCTAGAAGACAAAGATTGTGATGTTTTTTACCCAGGCCTTCGGCTCCCTATACCAGAGATTAAAGGAAAGCTAAGAGCTCTGCTCTAGCAAGGGGTAGATTTCCATAGGGTCCATCAGTCCTTTTTCATTTTATTTTGTCCAGAACAGATTATGTCATTCGTTGAGTTTGTGTCGTGGTGTTCAATAAATTACTCAGAGCCCTAACGAGTAATAATGAATTCCAAGAAGTCTAAAATATTTTGTAATGTTGACCCTGCCGTTATCCGAAGCACCCTTGCTGTACTAGAGTTTCCAACCCTAGCCCTCGAAATTTCTTCTGAAGAGCTAGTCATCACTTTGTACAGACAAATTTCTCCAGAAATCCGTAAGGCTTTCCTTGACACCTGTTTAAAACCTGACGTAGAGATTACAGACACCCCTTACCCGCTGGATGTCAACCTTTTTAATGACAATACCCAGTTGGTCCTCTCTTTGATAGCTCAGTTCTTAGGTTTAGATTTAGATTTGTGGACAACTGAAGTACAGTTAATCCTGTTGTTCAGGATTAGCGTTAGTTCCCCAGAGGCGAGGGATGATTCAATACCATCCCTCAAGTTTGAGGAGTTTTTGGTGGAGAAAATACATGCCCAGTTAAGTTGTTTTGAGAATAACAGATTTTTTCAGTTCCAGGCCTATTTGGCTAAAATGATTATGCATAGCAGTACAGATGAGTTGAGTTTCTCTCACTTACTCTTTACAGGAAACTTGGAAGATAATGGTTTCAACTACACGAATTACATTCTATCTGCTGTGTATAAAGTCATGTTTGAAGAATAATTACCCAGAGTATTACCCGAGATTGACTTATCATGCTCCGTCGGCGACTGCTACCTCTTAGATCTCAAAACTCTGCCTTTTCAAATAGTAGTTTGTTTTTTATATAGAAGTTTCTAATATAATTAGGATTTCGATTTTCCAGGACGTGGCAGTGGGTTTCCCATTATGTAATGAAGTTTCACCATTGGACATATACTTTAATATTTTTTACATTGTTTAAACAGCATATCGACAAAGGGCGAGAAAGCGGTCAATCTTGTCTTGTTGTTTTTTCCGTTATGTGATAGTGACATCTGAGCCATGATGAGGTGTCCCTATATTGTAACTAATTTATGTTTCAAAATAGGCCGAGTATGAGACTCTGGGCCTCTATAAGTTCCATGTAATTTCAAATGGAAGGCGTGGAGAACTTTTGGAGCTTTGCATATTTTGTCTACTGTTGTTATTCTGAGATATTTCTTGAATAAAGTTGTCAAAAGCTTACATATGTTTTACAGAGATTCTTGTGTAATTGGTCTGGTAGTCTATTTCTCCTTTTCCTATGTGATATGTGTTTCTTTCCGTTGTCAATCCATATTGTTTACTTTTCTTCGTACTTGGTTCAGTGTAGCATCTGAATGAGATTCATAGAGATTATGCCTTGTTCATTTCTTACCGAGTACTTCACAAAAATATTTCTGCTAAAGTTGGTATAGGATTCATCTGTGTATTCCTTATATCAATGGATTGTGCATCTTTCTTCTTTTTCGCCAATTAAATCACTTTGAATACTAGCTCATTGCTACCTTACCTCTGTGTAAATGTATCTGCAAAGCATTTGATGATGATGTTTATGTTATACTTAAATTGACTCCATTGCCCAATATAAATCCCTGTTGTTCTCCAACCAATGGTTCATAGAAGTTAATTTTTCCCTACAGAAAACTGACCTTCTCCATATGTCTAAATAGAACATCTTGAGGAATGAATGTTGGTGTCCTTTTTCATGATTGATGACCTTGATTATTTCCAGTGTTTCATTGGTTTATTGAGAGAGCCCTCTCGGACTATATTCGGTCAGTAATAAAATTCCAAATATTGGTTAGTGGTTACCTTGAAACCCCCTTCCTACAACCTGAGGGTCGATTTGGGTGTAACAAATTGGCGTCGTTGTCGAGGGCCGTAAGTGTTCTTTTTTTCCTTGCAAGAACGACAAAGATTTGAAATAAAGAGAGATCACTGTGGGCAAATGGGGATTTCCATATCTTCAAGGGTTGTACAATTTTTCCCTGGTGAACCACTCATAAAGATTCATATTCAAGAAAGCGCTCCACTGGGGAAGACCTCCGAAGCTGAATCCTAATTCTGAAGAATATCTTGACAAGGCATCCTAGCCACAAGAAAGATCCACACCAGAGGTAACCCTATTCTTAAAACTTTGTTAATTGTTGATAATCCAGAAAGTCTGGTTAGATGAAAAGCTGAAAAAGATAAAGCTAGCACTCCAAACAGTGAAAGAGTTGTGTTTGAAGCAGAATTCCCTATTTTTCAAGAATTAGATATAGATATT
The DNA here is from genome assembly GCA_027924585.1 of Larix kaempferi. Taxonomy (NCBI): domain Eukaryota; kingdom Viridiplantae; phylum Streptophyta; class Pinopsida; order Pinales; family Pinaceae; genus Larix; species Larix kaempferi. The sequence continues at coordinate 6,278,602 of BSBM01001879.1, forward strand.
GACATTGGGGAACCTTTACCAAGATCAAGATCCGAATCTTATCTAAGCTTAGGTTAAGGAAGCCAAAAAAATACTAAATCTTACTTGTTAGATCCTATCTGGTGTGATTTACTAGATACTATCAAAGCTAAGAAAGCTAAACCCTGTTCCCAAAATATCCCACCCCTTTCACAAAATCCACCTATAATCATGGCTACCAGATTTGCACCTTTAGCCCTGCTAGCTGTTTTACATGACCTACCTCTAAACTATGCATAAAGGATCATCTCCTATGATGGAGAGGGAAAATTTTCCGCTAGACAGCACGTAAATAGATTTGAAGATTTTATTGATCTGGAGGAGGTGGATCACGATGATGCAAAGATGAGGTTATTTGCCCAAAGTTTGTTTGGAGAACCTAAGAAATGGTATAGGTTACTACCAAATGCCTCCATAAATGACTTTGCCGAGTTCAAGACCCTGTTCTTAGAAAGACGAGAAATGATAGGAAGCCTTGCCCTAGTCTTGTCCCAGTACAATCACATCAAGAAAGGAGGTTTTGAGTCCGTGCACAAATTTTCTGCTAGGTTTATGAGGGCGTATAATTCTATTCCATATGACCTAAGGCCCTTGGTAGGTACTGCGAAACTCCTTTTCATAGATGCCTTTGATGGATATTTCTCATGTACATTAAGAGAAAGAAAGTCTGTCTCCCTACCTGTTTTGTTAAAGGATGCCCTAGAAGTGGAGGTGAACATGATGGCCTCGAGGAAAATAAAGGGTAAAACAGAGGCTGAGAGAAAGAAGCAGGAGACGCAAATCTCTACCTCATCTGCCTCTAATGATGCTAAATTTGATACCATGATGAAAACCATGGAAAAATTGATGGATAGGTTGACCGTAGATACCAAGCCTCCTCCTCTAGAAAACCCTGAAAACCAGATCTGAAATCCAAATTTTAGGAGACCACCGTCACCTCCAAGAAATCAAAGAAATCTTGAAGAACAGCCGATGCGCCCTCCTTTTGTTGAAAATATGGTAGACAATGAAATAGATGAAGAGCCCACCGAAGCCCAGATTCATTTTTTTGATTCCCTAGACCATGAAATATACCTGACTAAAAGTGAGCATGAATTTTTTAACAAAGGAAGTACTAGTAGCAAGCCTGAGTCAAAATCCGAACAATACCTAATGGGTTATCAAAATGCTATGGATGATCTTCAAAGAAAGCTAAAATTGAGAAGTGGAGAAGTTGTCATGATTAAAGGAAAGCTTCCTTCGAACCAACCTCCAATCACCCAACAAGTTGCAGAAGAACCGAAAGAGAAACAGCAAAAGGCTATTGCAAGCAAAAGACCTGAAAATAAAGAAGAAGAGGGTCAGCCTTCAAAGGAGGTTAAACCACCAGAAATCATAGAGGTAATCAAACCTGCCTCCACTTTTAGCCTCAGTGCAGAACTGTCAAAAGTAAAAATCTCCATCCCTCTTAACGACTTACTGAAAAATAATCAATACAGGGAAGAGATAACGAAGATGGTTAAAGGGAAAAATGAACACCATCATGATATTCTAGAATTGTCTGATGATGCCCCTACCATAATCTTTGGATCTAAGTTGGAAGAACCAGGCGATGAAGAAGTCCCTCCTTTCTACTTAAGCTTAAATGTCCATGATCAGATCTTACATAATTCCTTAATAGACTCTGGGGCATCTCATAACCTAATGCCAAAATTTGTGTTGAAAGAGATAGGATTAGAAGTGACAAGGCCATACCAAGATATTTACTCTGATTCTAGAAAGGTACCATGTTTGGGACTGATTAAGAATATGGTAGTAACTTTAACCCAACTCCCTGCTAAAAGTATCATGATGGATGTGGTGGTGGCTGATGTGCCTCCAAAGTTTGGGATGATTTTGTCAAGATCCTGGGTTTCAAAGTTGAAGGGAACTATGCAGATGGACTTGTCTTATGCTACGATTCCTGTGCTTGGAGCAAATAGGAGATTGTATAGAGAAAGCAAGATGGAATATGTCGTCAGCAACAAAAGCAAACCTAAGAATCACCCTATCTACACCGTTGATACAGACATGGGCTACTCCATTTTTGTTATTGATGGCCCTCATTGTGATCCTAACCCTCCCTCATATAGGGAAGTTGATGAAGATAAGGAATTTGCAGCCAGGTATGAAGCTTCTAAAAGAGAAAAAGATGAAGAAGGATGGTGGAAGATGTATTTTAATGGTTCTGTGAGAAAAAATGGTGCTGGAGTAGGGGTTTGGATTATCCCTCCCAATCAGGAGTCTAGGGCACTCTCGTACAAGCTAACTTTTGAGTGCACTAATAATGTGGCGGAATACGAAGCATTGTTGTTGGGATTGCGGGCTCTAAAGGACTTGGGAGCTAAGAAGATAGAAGTGTTTGGGCACTTTGAGCCTAACGAGGTAGCCCGAATAATGAAAATGGGTGAAAATGCTGATAACCTATAGTCCAATGAGAAATAAAGTATAAGATAAAGAGCAGGCATTTTCCAACCATTGATCTGAGGTGTGAAAGAGATCCACGTTCCATAGATCATCCTCGCATCATGAAGTTGCGTGAAAGGAATATAAGAGAATGGTCACGAGAGGCATACCTCCTGGACAGATGGCAATCAGAGGAACTCTCGCAGGAGTGTTTCGGCTATAAACAAAAACCGCCAAAGGGATTGCGATACCACCACAGTGGAGCAATAAGAAATAAGATCAACAGTGTGGATTTCATAGTCATGAATCTGACGGTGCAGAAGACATATGGTCACATCAGCACAAAGATCAAAGTAGATCAATGACTCGCAACAAAAGAAGTTAGGGCTACGGCTGGCGGATGTTAGTAGGCTCCACCTATGAAGGTACTGAAAATTAGACACCTAGGTGACTCCCAACCATAGATATGTCAGAGGCAAGATCAACGATCCCCAACGGTTCTCAAGAGGTAAAAGAGTGCTCCATATAAGCAGGGAGGGTGGTTGCGAGATTGTATACTATCTGCCACGTGTCATCTTCTGAACACCTCACGAGGAGGGCTAAGTGGTAATCCAAAACCAAAGGTCAGGTCGTGATACCATCGTTGGATATGATCGACGGCTAGGATTTAAAGCCAATAAAAGATCCTCCGGCTGAGATGAAGAAAGGTTAAATAAAGGCTCGAATCAATGGATTGGAGACAACACCCAGAAGATCGATGGATAAGAGAAAGGGACAGCTGGTAAAAGTGGGTAGAATTTATCTGAAAAGGGTTATATATATATATAGCACGGCATGAGAAGAATAAACATTTCATTCTTGGACCTGTCGAAGTTGGAAGCTTCTGGAAGCAGAGAAGTCGAAGAGGACGACAGGGAAAAAGATCACTCTTAAGCTTTTCTTGTGACAGGTAGGGTCCCAAAATTCTTTGTTTACAACGTGCAGTGTGTTTACTAGCTATAAAATGACAGAAGAACAGGCTTCTGCTAGTTCTAAAGTCCGAGTAACGCTAGAAGACAAAGATTGTGAAATTTTCGACCCAGGCCTTCAGCTCGCTATACCAAAGATTAAAGGAAGGCTAAGAGCTCTACTTAAGCAAGGGGTAGATGTCCATAGGGTCCATTAGTACTTTTTCATTTTCTTTTGTCCAGAACAGATTATGCCATTCCCTGAGTTCGTGTTGTGGTGTTGAATAAATTACTCAAATCCCCAATGAGTAATAATGAATTTCAGGAAGTCTAAAATAGTTTGTAATGTTGACCCTGCCGTTATTCGAAGCACCCTTGCCATACCAGATTCTCCAACCCTAGCCCTCGAAAGTTCTTCTGAAGAGTCAGTCGTCACTTTGTACAGAAAAATTTCTCCTGAAATACGTAAGGCTTTCCTTGACACCTGTTTAAAACCTGACGTAGAGATTACAGACACCCCTTACCCATTGGACATCAACCTTTTTAATGACAATACCCAGTTGGTCCTCTCTTTGATAACTCAATTCTTAGGTTTAGATTTAGATTTGTGGACAACTGAAGTACAATTAAGCCTGTTGTTCAGGATTAGCATTACTTCCCCAAAGGCGGGGGATGAGTCAGTACCATCCCTCAAGTTTGAGGAGTTTTTGGCGGAGAAAATACATGCCCATTTAAGTTGTTTTGAGAATACCAAAATTTTTCAGTTCCAGGCCTATTTGGCTAGAATGATTCTGCATAGCAGTATAGATGAGTTGAGTTTCTCTCAGTTACTCTTTACCGGAAACTTGGAAGATAATGTTTTCAACTACATGAATTACATTCGATCTGTTGTGTATAAATTCATGTTTGAATAAGAATTACCCAGAGTATTACCTGAGATTGACTTATCATGCTCCGTCGGTGGCTGCTACCTCTTAGATCTCAAAACTGTGCCTTTTCAAATAGTAGTTTTTTTTTATAGAGAAGTTTCTAATATAATTAGGATTTTGATTTTCCAAGACGTGGCAGTGGGTTTCCCGTTATGTAATGAATTTTCACCATTGGACATATACTTTAATACTTTTTACATTGTTTAAATAGCATATCGACAAAGGGCAAGAAAGCGGTTAAGCTTGTCTTGTTATTTTTTCCGTTTTGTGATAGTGACATCTGAGCTGTGATGAGGTGTCCCTATACTGTAACTAATTTCTATTTCAAATTAGGCCGAGTATGAGACTCTGGGCCTCTATAAGTTCCATGTAATTTAAAATGGAAGGTGTGGAGAACTTTTGGATCTTTGCATATTTTTTCTACTGTTGTTATTCTGAGATATTACTTGAATAAAGTTGTCAAAAGCTTACGTATGTTTTACAGAGATTCCTGTGTAATTGGTCTGGTAGTATGTTTCTCCTTTTCCTATGTGATATGTGTTCCTTTCCATTGTCAATCCATAATGTTTACTTTCCTTCGTACTTGGTTCAGTGTAGCATTTGAATGAGATTCATAGAGATTATGCCTTGTTCCTTTCTTACCGAATACTTCACAAAAATATTTATGCTAAAGTTGGTATAGGATTCATCTTTGTATTCCTTATATCAATGGATTGTGCATCTTTCTTCTTTTTCACCAATTAAATCACTTTGACTACTAGCTCGTTGCTACCTTGCCTCTGTGTAAATGTATCTGCAAAGCATTTGATGATGATGTTTATGTTATACTTAAATTGACTCCATTGCCCAATATAAATCCATGTTGTTCTCCAACCAATGGTTCATAGAAGTTAATTTTTCCCTATAGAAAATTGACCTTCTGCATATGTTAAAATAGAACATCTTTAGGAATGAATGCTGGTGTCCTTTTTCATGATTGACGACCTTGATTATTTCCAGTGTTTCATTGGTTTATTGAGAGATCCCTCTCATACTGTATTCAGTCAGTAATAACAGTCCAAATATTGGTTAGTGGTTACCCCGAAACCCCCTTCCCACAACCTGAGGGTCGAGTTGGGTGTTAACAAATTGGCGTCGTTGCCAGGGACAACAAGTGTTCTTGTTTTCCTTGCAAGAATGACAAAGATTCGAAATAAAGAGAGATCCCTATAGGAAAATGGAGATTTCCATATCTTTAAGGGTTGTACAATTTTTGCCCTGGTGACTCCACTCATAAAGATTCATATTCAAGAAAGTGCTCCACTGGGGAAGACCTCCGAAGCTGAATCCTAATTCTAAAGAAGATCTCTACAAGGCATCCTGGCCTCAAGAAAGATCCACACCAGAGGTAACCCTATTCCTAAAACTTTGTTAATTGTTGATAATCCAAGAAGTCTGCTTAGACGAAAAGATGAAAAAGATAAAGTTAGCACTCCAAACAGTGAAAGAGTTGTGTCCGAAGTAGAATTCCCTATTTTTCAAGAATTAGGTATAGAAATTGACATTGGGGAACCTTTGCCAAGATCAAGATCCGAATCTTATCTAACATTAGGTGAAGGAAGCCAAAACAATACTAAATCTTACTTGTTAGATCCTATCTGGAGTGATTTACTAGATATTATCAAAGCTAAGAAAGCTAAACCCTATTCCCAAAATATCCCACCCCTTTCACAAAATCCACCTGTAATCATGGCTGACAGATTTGCGCCTTTAGCCCTACTAGCTGTTTTACATGACCTACCTCAAAACTATGCATAAAGGATCGTCTCCTATGGTGGAGAGGGAAAATTTTCTTCCAGATAGTAGACAGATTTGAATATTTTATTGATCTGGAGAAGGTGGATCACGATAATGCAAAGATGAGGTTATTTGCCCAAATTTTGTTTGGAGAACCTAAGAAATGGTATAGGTTACTTCCAAATGCCTCCATAAATGACTTTGCAAAGTTCAAGACCCTATTCTTAGAAAGATGGGAAATGATAGGAAGTCCTGCCCTAGTCTTGACCCAGTACAATCACATCAAGAAAGGAGGTTTTGGGTATGTGCACAAATTTTCTGCTGGGTTTATGAGGGCATATAATTCTATTCCAGATGACCTAAGGTCCTCGGTAGGCACTGTGAAACTCCATTTCGCAGACGGCATTGATGGATATTTCTCATGTACATTAAGAGAAAGAAAGTCTGTCTCCCTGCTTATTTGGTTAAAGGATGCCCTAGAAGTGGAGGAAAACATGATGGCCTTGAGGAAAATAAAGGGTAAAACAAAGCCTAAGAGAAATAAGTAGGAGACACAAATCTCTACCTCATCCACCTCTAATGATGTTGAATTTGATAGCATGATGAAAACCATGGAAAAATTGATGGATAGGTTGACCGTAGATACCAAGCCTCCTCCTCGAGAAAACCCTGAAAACTAGATCTGAAATCCAAACTTTAGGAGACCATTGTCCCCTCCAAGAAATCAAAGAAATATTGTGGAACAACCGATGTGCCCTCCTTTTGTTGAAAATATGGCAGACAATGAAATAGCTAAAGAGCCCACCGAAGCCCAGATTCATTTTGTTGATTCCCTATACCATGAAATATACCTGACTAAAAGGGAGCATGACTTTTTTAACAAAGGAAGTACTAGTAGAAAACCTGAGTCAGAATCCGAACAATACCTAATGGGTTATCAAAATGCTATGAATGATCTTCAAAGAAAGCTAAAATTGAGAAGTAGAGAAGTTGTTATGAGTAAAGGAAAGCTTCCTTTGAACCAACCTCCAATCACCCAACAAGTTGCAGAAGAACCGACAGAGAAACAACAAAAGGCTATTGCAAACAAAAGACCTGAAAATAAAGAAGAAGAGGGTCAACCTACAAAGGAGGTTAAACCACCAGAAATCACAGAGGTAATCAAACCTGACTCCATTTTTAGCCTCAGAGCTGAAATGTCAAAAGTAAAAATCTCCATCCCTCTTAACGACGTACTGAAAAATAATCAATACAGGGAAGAGATAACGAAGATGGTTAAAGGGAAAAATGAACACCAGCATGATATTCTAGAATTGTTTGATGATGCCCCTACCATAAACTTTGGATCTAAGTTGGAAAAACTAGGCGATGAAGAAGTCCCTCCTTTCTACTTAAGCTTAAATGTCCATTATCAGATCTTACATAATGCCTTAATAGACTCTAGGGCATCTCATAACCTAATGCCAAAATCTGTGTTGAAAGAGCTAGGATTAGAAGTGACAAGGCCATACCATGATCTTTACTCTGATTCTAGAAAGGTACCATGATTGGGACTGACTAAGAATATGGTTGTAACTTTAACCCAACTCCCTACTAAAAGTATCATGATGGATGTGGTGGTGGTTGATGTGCCTCCAAAGTTTGGGATGATTTTGTCAAGATCCTGGGTTTCAAAGTTGAAGGGAACTATGCAGATGGACTTGTCTTATGCTATGATTCCCGCGTTTGGAGAAAATAGGAGATTGTATATAGAAAGCAGGATGGAATATGTCATCAACATCAAAACCAAACCTGAGAATCACCCTAGCTACACCGTTGATACAGACATGGGCTACTCCATTTTTGTTGTTGATGGCCCTCATTGTGATCCTAACCCTCCCTCATATAGGGAAGTTGATGAAGATAAGGAGTTCGTAGCCAGGTATGAAGCTTCTGAAAGAGAAAAAATGAAGAAGGCTGGTGGAAGATTTATTTTGATGGTTCTGTGAGAAAAAATGGTGTTGGAGTAGGGGTTTGGATCATCCCTCCCAATCAGGAGTCTAGGGCACTCTCATACAAGCTAACTTTTGAGTGCACTAATAATGTGGCCAAATACGAAGCATTGTTGTTGGGATTGCGGGCTCTAAAGGACTTGGGAGATAAGAAGATAGAAGTGTTTGGAGACTCTGAGTTGGTAGTAAACCAAATAAATGATAGTTACCAAGCTAAACACCTGAGAATGAGGGCATATAGAAATGAAGCTTGGGATTTCTTTGGGAATTTTTTCACAGAACACAAGATTAGAGTAATACCCAGACATGAAAATGATGTAGCAGATTCTTTGGCGACTACTGTTCGAGTATTGAAGACTCCGATCTTCTCTCAGGCTAAGTATGAGGTCGAGATAATAAATAGAACTTCTATTCCTGATAATTCTAAGTGTTGCTAGGTATTTGAAGATGACTTACAACTTAGGAGATTTTTGGAACTCTCTGATGAGTTTGCAAATGTGCATATTGATACTGAAAATGAGAACCTGGAAAACTTTGTGGAAGGAGAAAATGCTGAAGAAGAAGCCAAAGAACAAAGGTGGAAAAACATGATAGGTGGTAAGGATATTATTCAATTGAAGAATAATTACATCCCTAAAGGTTTGATACCCCTGGAAAATCTCTTTGATCAAGATGATGTTGCCAAAAATAAAAAAAATTGAGCCTACCCGAGAATCAGTGGAAGATCAAAACTTGGGTATAGAAAAAGATCCTCGAATGGTGAAGTTCTCTAAAAGACTATAGGTTGACAAAAAGAAACGCTATGTACAGTTTATGAAAATACACACTGATGCTTTCACCTGGACCTATGAAGACTTGAAGGAATATGACACATCAATCATACAGCATACAATTCCGCTCAAGCCAGGTGAGAAACCTTTTAAGCAAAAATTAAGAAGAATCAATCCTAAGCTAACAGATATCATAGAGAAAGAAGTCAGAAAGCTTTTCAATGCAAATATAATTGTTACCTTAAGGTTCTCACAATGGATAACAAATCTGGTCCTGATCAGAAAGAAAAGTGGAGACATCAGAATCTGTATTGATTTCAAGAACCTGAACAGAGAATCAATGAAAGACAATTACCCTTTGCCTAAAATGGAGCACATTTTGCAGCAAGTGGTAGGAGCCAAAAGAATTTCCACCATGGATGGTTTCTCAGGGTATAATCAGATTAAAGTATGACCAGAAGACCAGGAAAAAACTGCTTTCACAACTCCTTGGGGGACTTTCATGTATGCTAAGATGCCATTTGGTTTCATGAATGCTAGAGCCACTTTTCAAAGAGCTATGGATATTGCCTTTGCTGAAGAAAAGGACAAATTTGTGGTGGTATACATGGATGATATAATAGTTTTTTCATAATCAGATGAAGAACATCTCAAGCATTTGGAAAGAGTTTTCATAAAATGTAGGAAATATGGCATTTCCTTGAATCCCAAAAAATCATTTTTTCGCTCTGGATGAAGCTAAACTTTAAGGACATATCATCACCAAAGAGGGGATAAAAATTGATCCTGAAAGGGTCAATGCTATTCAGAAAGTAGGAGAGCCTAGAAGCAAAAAAGAAATACAATCTTTCATAGGCCAAGTGGGTTTTTTAAGAAGATTCATACCAAGTTTTGCCGAAATAATGAGGAGCATTACAAATATGCTAAGGAAAGAGAACCAAATAAAATGGACCAAAGAAGCCAGAGATTATTTCAAAGGGATCAAGACAGCTATCATCGAAGCTCCAGTGTTGGCTAGCCCAGAATTTACTAAGGATTTCCTAGTTTTCTCATATGCATCTGAACATACAATAGTTGGGGTGCTGTTGCAAGAAAATGATCAAAATGTTGAGCAACCTATTGCTTTTTTCAGTAGAGTACTGAGAGACGGGGAACTGAAATACGATATCATGGAGAAACAGGTTTATGCTCTCATAAAATTTCTGAAAGATTTCAGGGTTTATATCATACACTCACACATCATTGCCTATGTCCCAAATAGTGCTGTGAAAAGTATTTTGACCCAGTATGATCCTGAAGGCAGAAGGGCCAAGTGGATTGCAGTGTTATTGGAATATGATTTGGAGATAAAACCCACTAAGCTGGTGAAAGGCCAGGGGTTAGCAAAATTAATGACCAAAAGAATTGTGACTGATAATGCTCCAGCTTTCTATTCCAAAAAGATGATTAATTTCTGCCATAAATACAATATCAGCCTAAATCATTCCACGGCTTAGTACCCCCAAGGGAATGGACTAGCCGAGTCTTCAAACAAAAGCCTGGTAAGAATCATAAAAAAAATGTTAGAAGATAACAAGAGGTCTTGGCACACAAAGCTAAAGTATGCTCTGTGGGCCGACGGAATCAGTACGAAAAGGGCCATCGTGATGTCGCCGTTTCAGTTGGTGTATGGAGCTGAGGTAATTTTTCCAGCATCCCTAGGGTTTCCTGTCATGAGGTTATTGCAAGAGATAGAAGAAGAACCAAATCCCATGCAAAGAAGAGTAAATCAGATAGTCGAGCTGAATGAGATAAGAAACAGGGCATATGACAAAGTAGAAATCCATCAAGAGAAAATGAAGGAAGCTTTCGATAAAAAGGCCAAGGAAGATTATTTTCAGGTTAATTCTAAAGTGGAACGCCCCTAAAGAAGAAAAACACGAAAATTTTGACCATATGTGGATGGGACTGTATATTATTGCGGCGGTCCGAGTGGTGAATTCTTTTGTCTTGGAACATCAAGACGGGTCTTCTTGGTTGGCAGGTCCGGTCAACGGGAGATTCTTAAAACACTACCTATCCTAAAGAAAGCAGGTATTCTATGTACCATAGTCTCTATATATATTTTTCATTTGTTTTTTGTAGTTGTTTTGGAAATCCCTAACGGCCAACCTAAAAGACTTGAAACCCTAAAAAAAAGAAGATAAGGTCTAGAAGGCTAGCCATGGTTCCTTTTCTTTTTATGTGTGAAGCAGCCTAGATATGCAGCAGATACAGTTGTAGTTCTAAGAATTCAGAGGAGTTCATTGACCCCGAAGTTTGAACCGCGCAATGGATTAGGTACTTTGTCTACGGTGTTTTTTTGCTACCTCGTAGGGAGGATAGCATCCCCGGTTGGAGCCAGTTGTTGGCACCCATAAATTTTTTGCTCAAAATCTTAATCCTAAGACTATTCCCACGGGTAGGCTCTATGAAAAGATGGTTAAAACCCCTTCCCTATTTAGGTCCAGGTTGCTAAGGCCAAGAAAATATATAAGTCAGAAAGGAAATGATGAGAAAGATGAAGGGTTTGGGCACTTTGAGCCTAACGAGGTAGCCCGAATAATGAAAATGGGTGAAAATACTGATGACCTATAGTCCAATGAGAAATAAAGTATAAGATAAAGAGTGAGCATTTTCCAACTGTTGATCCGAGGTGCGAAAGAGATCCACGGTCCATAGATCATCCTCGCATCATCAAGTTGCGCGAAAGGAACACAAGAGAATGGTCACGAGAGGCATATCGCCTGGATAGATGGCAGTCAAAGGAACTCTCGCAGGAGTGTTTCGGCTGTAAACAAAAACCGCCAAAGGGCTTGCGATACCACCACAGTGGAGCAATAAGAAATAAGATCAACGGTACAGATTGCATAGCCATGAATCTGATGGCGCATAAGACATATGGTCACATCAACACAAAGATCAAAGCAGATCAATGACTCACAACAAAAGAAGTTAGATCTATGGTTGGCGGATGTTAGTAGGCTCCACCTACGAAGGTACTGAAAATTAGACACCTGGGTGACTCCCCGCCGTAGATATGTCAGAGGTAAGATCAATGATCCCCAATGGTTCTCACGAGGTAGAAGAGCACTCCATATAAGCAGGGAGGGTGGTTGCGAGATTGTATACCATCTACCATGTGTCATCTTCTGAACACCTCGCGAGGAGGGCTAAGTTGTAATCCAAAACCAAAGGTCGGGTCATGACACCATCGTTGGATATGATCGACGGCTAGGATTTAAAGCCAATAAAAGATCCTATGGCTAGATGAAAAAGGTCAAATCAAAAAGGTTAAGTAAAGGCTCGAATCAATGGATCGGAGACAACACCCGACAGATCGACAGATAAGAGAAAGGGATAGCTGGCAAAAGTGGGTAGAAGTTATCCGAAAAGGGTTTTATATATATAGCATGGCATGAGAAGAATAAACATTTCGTTATTGGACCTGTCGGAGTTGGAAGCTTCTGGAAGCACAGAAGCCGAAGAGAACAACAGGGAAAAAGGTCGCTCTCAAGCTTTTCTTGTGACAGGTAGTGTCCCAAACTTCTCTATTTACAACGTACAATGTGTTTTCTAGCTATAAAATGACAGAAGAACATGCTTCTGCTAGTTCTAAAGTCCAAATAACCCTAGAAGACAAAGATTGTGACGTTTTCGACCTAGGCCTTCGACTCCCTATACCAAAGATTAAAGGAAGGCTAAGAGATCTACTCAAGCAAGGGTTAGATGTCCATAGGGTCCACTAGTGCTTTTTCATTTTCTTTTGTCCATAACAGATTATACCATTCCTTAAGTTCGTGTCATGGTGTTCAATAAATTACTCAGATTCCCAATGAGTAATAATGAATTTCAGGAAGTCTAACATAGCTTGTAATGTTGACCCTGCTGTTATCCGAAGCACCCTTGCCGTACTATAGTCTCCAACCCTAGACCTCAAAAGTTCTTCTGAAGAGTCAGTCGTCACTTTGTACAGACAAATTTCTCCTGAAATCCGTAAGGCTTTCCTTGACACCTGTTTAAAACCCGACGTAGAGATTACAGACACCCCTTACCCACTGGACGTCAACCTTTTTAATGACAATACCCAATTGGTCCTCTGTTTGATAGCTCAGTTCTTAGGTTTAGATTCAGATTTGTGGAAAACTAAAGTACAGTTAATCCTGTTGTTCAGGATTAGCATTAGTTCCCCAGAGGCGGAGGATTAGTCAGTACCATCCCTCAAGTTTGAGGAGTTTTTGGTAGAGAAAATACATGCCTAGTTAAGTTGTTTTGAGAATACCAAATTTTTTCGGTTCCAGGCCTATTTGGCTAAAATGATTATGCATAGCAGTACAGATGAGTTGAGTTTCTCTCAGTTACTCTTTACAGGAAACTTGGAAGATAATGTTTTCAACTACATGAATTACATTCTATCTGCTGTGTATAAAGTCATGTTTGAAGAAGAATTACCTAGAGTATTACCTGAGATTGACTTATCATGCTCCGTCGGTAGCTGCTACCTCTTAGATATCAAAACTGTGCCTTTTCGAACCATAGTTTTTTTTTTATATAGAAGTTTCTAATATAATTAGGATTTTGATTTTCCAGGATGTGGAAATGGGTTTCCTGTTATGTAATGAAGTTTCACCATTGGACATATACTTTAATATTTTTTACATTGTTTAAACAGCATATCGACAAAGGGCAAGAAAGCGGTTAAGCTTGTCTTGTTATTTTTTCCGTTTTGTGATAGTGACATCTGAGCTGTGATGAGGTGTCCCTATATTGTAACTACTTTCTGTTTCAAATTAGGCCAAGTATGAGACTCTAGGCCTCTATAAGTTCCATGTAATTTCACATGGAAGGTGTGGAGAACTTTTGGAGCTTTGCATATTTTGTCTACTGTTGTTATTCTAAGATATTTCTTGAATAAAGTTGTCAAAAGATTACGTATGTTTTACAAAGATTCCTGTGTAATTGGTATGGTAGTTTGTTTCTCCTTTCCCTATGTGATATGTGTTTCTTTCCATTGTCAATCCATATTGTTTACTTTCCTTCGTACTTGGTTCAGTGTAGCATCTGAATGAGATTCATAGAGATTATGCCTTGTTCATTTCTTACCGAGTACTTCACAAAAATATTTTTGCTAAAGTTGGTATAGGATTCGTCTATGTATGCCTTATATCAATGGATTGTTCATCTTTCTTCTTTTTTTCCAATTAAATCACTTTGACTACTAGTTGGTTGCTACCTTGCCTCTGTGTAAATGTATCTGCAAAGCATTTGATGATGATGTTTATGTTATACTTAAATTGACTCCATTTCCCAATATAAATCCCTGATGTTCTCCAACCAATGGTTCATAGAAGTTAATTTTTCCCTACAGAAAACTGACCTTCTGCATATGTTTAAATAGAACATCTTGAGGAATGAATGTTGGTGTCCTTTTTCATGATTGATGACCTTGATTATTTCTAGTGTTTCATTGGTTTATTGAGAGAGCCCTCTCAAACTATATTCGGTCAGTAATAACAGTCCAAATATTGGTTAGTGTTTACCCCGAAACCCCCTTCCTACAACCTAAGGGTCGATTTGGGTGTTAACACCCATCATGCTCTCCCTTTCCATGCTCGGTCTCAAAATAGTTCCATATGTGCAACACATCATAATTCTTATGCAAAATACTCAACCATTGGAATACACGTTCATTTTTGAATTGGCATGCACAACCATCTGACCATATCCAATGATGATCCACCTGTATACCTCCCTCCTTCAGTTGATCATAGAAAATTCTGAAGCAATGATGCACATAGTGCAGGTTGTGGCAACTGTCATCACTGATGTAGAAGTTGGTCTCTTTCAATATTATCCTCATGTCATCACTACTCTCTAGCACGTTCCTATACGTCATATGGAACATGATGCTAACTTGGTCTGAATGGTAGTATTGACTTTGAATCTCATTTTGTGGTTACAAGGTATAGTTTTCAGCAAAGTCCACAACTGACAGTATTGTTCCATTGGGAAAGGTGTCCCTACACTATCTATATTGTTCATCCTTCCATCATGCTACATGGACATGTTATACATACTGCTTGGTCTTTTGGTAGAATTCCTTCATGAAATCACAAATTTGTACTTGGTGCCACAAAACCAAGGGCATTAATACAACGTGACATTTGCAATCTGAATATATATGTACAAATTCAACATGTATAGTATGAAAGTACGCAAACTTAGTGTTAACACCCAAATTAACCCCCAAGGTTGTGAGAGAAGGCAATTCAGGGTAACCACTAACCAATTTTTAGCTTGTGCTACTGACCCAACACAAACAAAGAGGGCTCTCTCTATAAACTCATGAAAAAATGGAATAATCAAAGGCGTCAACAATGAAAACATACACGAGTATTCATCATCAAAAATATTCAATTACAAATGTACAGAAGATCAGATCTCTATTGGAACAAAAATGATTCAAACACTGTTTGGTTGAAACATATGAATCTCGGTTGGGCAATGGAGTCACATTAAACTGACTCTGAAAATTTATTCACAAATGCTTCACAAGTGCATTAAAACAGGGGCGAGGTAGTAAACAACTCGTAGTCAAAGTGATTTTAATTGGTGAAACATAAGAAAAAGAGACAATCCATTGATATAAGGAATACAATGATGAATCCTATATCAACTTTAGCAGAGAAGTAATGGTGAAATACTTGGAAAAAGATAAGTAGAGCATAATTTCTATCAATTCCACTTAACTATCACACTGCACCAAGAATGAAGGAATGTTACAGACTGGAATTAACAATGAGAGATATACAATTCACATGGAAAAAGAAAGAATACACTACAAGACCAGTTACACAAGAATCCATGAAAACATCAGCTCAACTCTGCAATTCTTATTCAAAATATAGCTCAAAAATGTCTTACAGAACAATATGCCGAATTCTATTACTTCGCATATATAGATGCTGGGATTCCTTCACTCGACTTACCTAAACCAAAAACAGTTATATCGGAGTGACACCTCATTCAGGTTTATTTGCCACTACTATTACAAAACAGAAACAGGTAGAATTGGCCTAATTGTTTTCTTACATCCATCGGTATTATTACTAAGTAATATTTACTTCAAGTTAAAAAGAAAAAATAGTAAAGTAATAGTTCCAGCTGGCTATTTATATAGCCGCCTCAAAAAATACTACAAATTTCTCAAAAATGGTAAATTTTTTAGAAGTCTCTATTTCCAAATAAGCACCAACAACATACTAAAATCAAATATCACTGTGGAGGATGGAGAGCGTATAGCGCCTTGCCATATTTTTCTACATTGGCCCATTGGTCTGCAGGTGGGAGGTCGTAGTCCACCATCTCCTTTACCATAACTCGTATCTCGATGTGTTGTGTGTAGAAAAAGGGAGGAAGCCTTTCACCAATGGTGATCAACCTGTTCAAGATTTGAAATTCCCCTTCGACCTTCTCCATCAGAGTTCTTCCTATAAGCAGTTGGTTCAGACGTTTGAACTTTGCATGATCCATCCTTATTTCCCAAAGTAGGTTTTTATAATCATTTTGGGAGATTAGTTCTTGGTTATCATTCCAAAACGAAGGTAACCCCATTTCAACCAGCTTATCAAACAAACCTTTGAAATCCACCACTTTCCCCTCCATTTATTTGACTTTAGCTTCGACACTCTCAATCTGTGCATATTTCCCCGGGACCCTTCGTGCTGCTGCAAGTGTTGTGATCCAGTTTCCAATATTTAGCCTCATCATTTCCTCTTCTATCAATACTGCCAGGCTTAAACTGTTATCCTTCATATCTCTGCTGGTCATCAGGGAAGTTTTGGTATTAGACAAACCTTTGGATATAGGCATCAAATCAAACAACCTCTGGGTTGAGGCTTGTTTGTTTCGATCGTATTGTTTGTAGAGATCAGCCTTGGACCGAAATCTATTGCCAATATCACCTTCCTTAACATCTTGAAACTTATATTCTTTAATCTGGACTTCAAGAGCCGAAGACTCCTCATTATCTACCTCTCCCCCATCCATTGGAACAGTCAATTCTTCTTGAGCCGCTGCAACAACCAGCTCCTCTTTAGTGGGAGGAACAATTGACTCGGCTTGAGTAGCTGCAACAATTAACTCATCTTGTGTTTCCAATTTAGGCCGCTTTTCTCCAATCTCTTCTTTAGTATCCATATCTCTGACTTCTTCTAATTCTCTTTTCCGGCCCACCTCCACAGTGTCTAACACCTGATCCAAGTCCATTATTAAGTTGGAGAGAATTAGATCTCCTTCCTGTGACTCTATAGCTCCCTCCACCTCGGGTTCCCAGTGCAACAAATTTTGCGCCTTTAGTACCCCTTACGGCTCTTTATGTTCAAAAGCGCTTAAATTACAATCTTTCCTTCTCTTGGAAATATTGTGCAAGGGGTCGTATTCGATGGCCACCTCTTTCTTGAACCCTATCGACTTCAATAATTCTTCTACATCTGACAAAGCTTCTTTATTCTTCAGGACGAAAGGACCTACCTTCCAAGGGTATTTCACATCCGTGCCCTTATATTTTGGGAACTACACCTCTTCCAGGGCAAGTTTCTGTCTGATAAACTCAAGAGTGAAAATTCGTACTGTCAGGAAAGCGAGCAAAACATCAGGCTCCTGTACAAAACCGTACAGCCTAATGAGTGTAGTATCCTTTAATAGAAAACAGTTACCAACAGCCAGTTCGTCCTTCAACTGCATCATTGTTTTCATCTCGGAAAATACCCTAGGCAATTCTTCCCCATAGATGACTTTGTAAACAGGTGGCAAGACAAAGTTTAAATAGTTAAAGACATTGTCTATCAAAGCATCTGCTTCAAGTAGTGAGGAAAAATGTGGGCTTTCGTCGTTGCTGTACATAATCATTTTCATCAACTGTGTCTGATATCTAAAAAACCTAACACTTGAGAACTTGCTCAACTGTACATGTATTCTGTCAGCCAAAAATTCGTCAAACCTTGGGGATGGGATGAGCCCATTCTCAGACCTTTCCAAACAAATGCTAATCCTGAATAGTAAACTCAACTGGACCTCGGTTACCCACAGATCTGCGTCTAATCCTAAAAACTGAGCCACCAAAGATAGAACCAACTAGGAATTGTCATAAAAAAGGATAACATTCAAGGGGTATGGCTTGTCTATAATCTCTGAGCCGAGCTTTAGGCATGTGGCTAAAAAGGATTGATGGATTTCGGGGCTAATTTGGCGAAACAGGGAAACCACTGATTCTTTAGAAAAACATTCCGACTCTTGGTACTGTGACTCGGGAATGAAAAAGGAATTTTGAACAACCGACACATCTACATTATAGATTACTCTAGACTTTTGGGCATCCATAATTATTCTATGCGGTTCTGAGTAATTCGAGGAACACCATGACACAAATTCACTGAAAGATGGTATCTGATCAAGGAAAAAGTAAACAAAAGATGACCTGAAAACCCCATGTATATCCAGACCTTGTTCATGCAAGGCCTCCAATCTCATCTCGATCTTTGGGACCGAGAGCCGAATGTACATGTCAAATACGTCGATGTCTCTGTCTTCCAAGGAGAACCTAACCCTAGAACTGGTAGAAGCTTGTTATTCCCCCATATTATGACTGTAAAAGACTTAAACTTTCAGAGAATGGTGGTTACAAATCCTACCTGTAAATTTGGAAGCCCTGCACGCACCCTATCGAAGGTTCTGTCATCTTCGTCGTCTTCCACACACCAAGAGGCTTTATTACTTTGACACACTTTGAAACAAATGTCAGCTTTCATGGGGGTTCTCATATATATATAACCTTGTTTCCATAACCTCTGGCTTCTTTTTCCAACTATCCTTTAATCTCAATCGTTGGACTCCCACATGCTCACTTTCTGCCGTCGGATCTAGCTTCCCTTCACCTACTGATTTGACAACTCTTTTATTTCCACCATTGGATCATCTTTGTTAGTTCTCATCTGGTCCATTCATCTCATCTGCATGCCTCTATGAGGTAGTATCGCATGCCTCCAAAATGATTTCCTCATATCACCCTTCCTCCGTGCGACAGGATCTGGAGTTGACACCTGTCTGGCAGGAAATATCCATCGCATCCACCTCGCCGCTATCCAGCGTGCTACTTCTGGATGCGACTACCTATGAGAAACCTCCATCTCTTCTTATGCGCGCATCCACGATGAGGCCTCATGTTCCCTTTAACTAGTTATATCACCCACCTGATGGAGGGGTCCTTCCTATTATCTTCTATGTGCTTCTAACCTCCACTAGCCGTTGATGTAGCTCTCCTTGTCATCTGAACAGTGGATCTGCCGAGAATCTAGGATTTTACTACATTGAGTGGAACCCAAACCCTTAGATCTCAAAAGGATAACCTCTACCTTAGATCCTTGCACCTATCCCCACCGTCGCATGCGCCCAATATGGCATTACTCATTGCTCTCTTCTCCTTGCGACGCCTCCTTAAGCTGACACTTGTCCGGTGGGACAAATCTTATCGCATCCACATATTCCTTCTCTTCTTCGCAACTTGGCCATGCGATGCTTCATTTAAAGCCGTATATCTTGCCCCTGCCCTTGATCAACAGTGCCAACTTGTGCGGTGCTTAGTCTTTTATGTTTTGTCCACGGACTATAGGTTTTAAGGTATTCTCCACTTGTCTTTGTCATTTACTTTCCTATTAATACCTAGCCTTTGACATTAGTCCATCTTTATTGTATTGGACCCTTTCTAGACCATTCCTTCTCGTGTCTTAGCACTTGGTCCTTAAGGATGGAGAGTACTTCAAGCTTCCATCAGGTAGTTTTTCAACCTCCACCTTTCATCTTCAATTTTCATGATGCAAAAAAATAAATAAGTGCTAACACTTAGATTACTTGTGAATTCACCAATGCATTTTTTTTCTTTCCTTTGCTCTATCTACTTGATATGTTATGTACTTGAAGTTTTGCATTTCTACTGACATCCTCCCAAATTCTTGCTCATTGGTGTCATGGATGTAGCGGATCAATAATGCAAATCCATTGCACCTAGAACATGTCCCATATAAAAATGATCTTTTATAATATTTGTGTCCTTCCGGTCTTGGACACATTATGCTATGTATAAATTATTTTGATGCATTAAGTGGTTGTAACGACAGGAAATCCTGCACAATGTTAGTATGCAAATCACAAAATATATGTCTATATGTATCATAATAGTACTCAAATTCTACATGGTATCTACAACATGTGTTGCAATCAATGCAAATTCTAACATACTAGGGTTTGCATTTTTCAAAGGACCTTTGGCCCAAGTTAAATTGTGTGTGCTCATGCTTGAAGCTCTCATAGATTTTTGTTTGTGTTGTGTCAAGGAAGTGCTTGACATGGGGTTCACACCCCTTAACACATTTTCTCAACTTTAACACATCTCTTTGATTCGATGATGGTCTAGTGTTATCATGCAAAAATTTGGTACTAGTTCTTTAACAGCATCAATCAAGCTTCATGTCTGAACGAGGTAACCTACCAACAAAAGCCCAACAATATTTTTGGCCTGGGACCCTAATTTTTTCTCTAATAGAAGAATAATTTTGAAGTGTCTTTTTATCTACTTTAAATATTTTACATGTGTGTGATAATAGGCAACGTTGCATTGTGAATTTGTCTACAATTGATTCTGACAATACACGATGGAGCGCATTAAAATATTTTGTACGAGAAATTTTTCCAATCAAATTAAACGAAGACTATAGATTTATAACAAAATGATTGTTGACCTATGAAATTCTAACTACCTTTATGCCTAAAATTCTCCTAACATGAGCTAGACAATGTGATTTTAACAAAGCTAGAAACAATTGACATTGTGTTGCATTGGTTTTGGATTCAAAAAGTTCTTTGACGATCCTATTAAAATGAAAATCAATAGAGTGTTTGGGAAACTTACCTTCAAGTCCTGAAAATGAACTTTCATCTACATGAATACGTCTGGGATTTCTTCGTCATCCGCTTTATAGTCGAGGAAAGGGAGTTAGAAAGGAAGTACGAGTCTCTTCACCAGTTTGTTGTGGCCCTTCATTCACAATTTGGTCCTACAAGGGAGTGTGTTCGACATGTGTGTGCTCTTCTTGGGGTGGTTTCCAATTAACAACTTGTTCAACATCCATCCCTTCATACTCGGCATCAACCAAGATTTGATTGACTTCAACCACTTCATCATTGCTTGTTGACGGATCTAAGGCACTAACATTTTGATGTCTACGGTTTTCCATGTACAACCTGGCCTTTTCTCTTATCTCATGGGACTTTTTAGGGGGCGACTCCTTTCTTCTAGACTTTCTTTTATTATTACGTATGTTTCCCATCTCCAATAAATTTTTTAACAAAACAAAAATATCACCCCTGCAAGAATAAATAACAAATAAGATATTATTTTTCAATTATGAAATGAGGAAACTCAATGTGCATGATTATTAAAATTCGATGTAGCAATTGATTGTGTACAATAACATCTAGTGAGAATGTTTTCGTATAATCTTAAAAGCTATTGAGGATTGCCTATATATAAAAACATCACCTCTAGGACCTCAATTTCAAATGTTTTCTTGCCATCTTGAAACAATGTACAATGAGCCTCTTTTTGGTAGCTTGGCACTTGGCACATGGTTTTTTTAAAATAGTTTGTGTTAGTAGATGGTATTGGATGGTGGTATGGGATGTTAGTAGGATCACATTTCCTACAAAAGGATAAGCTCCTACTCACTTCATTTTCATGTTTTGGATGAGGGAAAATCGCCCCTAAAAATTAAGAATTTGATTCTTTTGGTGTTTGTGTGAGTTGTTGTAGTGAAATCATGACGAATTCAACAAATGTTTGTGTATTGGATGGAGTTATGTGATTATGAAAGGTTATTGGTGGTGATGCAAGTAAGTTTTTTTTATTATCTTTATGAAAGGTTGAAAGAATTGGTTGGTGCATGTTGTACTTTTTTTGTGGTAAGATGTTTTTATTGTCTATGTTGGAGATTAAGAATACTAAAATACATTTATCATACAATTCATGATGAAAAACTAAAATACATACAATTCAAACAAAGTGAATGAAGACTAAAATACATTTCATAAGGAAAATTTGTCACCATACCTCAAGGATTGCTCTTTGCTTGAAATGTAAAATGCTCTTTTGGTGTATCCACTATATGTAAGAAGAGTTCAAGTTTGTCCAAGAAGCATGAGAATTCAATCCAAAGAGCCAAATGGAGTCCAATTGTTGTGTATTCAATCCAAAGAGCTAAATGGAGTACAACTGTTGTGTATTCAATACAAAGGTCCAAATAGAGTCCAACTGGTGTGTATTCAATCCAAAGAGCCAAACAAATACCAACTGATATGTATTCAATCCAAATTGTCAAAGAAACACCAAAAGGTGTGTGAATTCAATCCAAAATGCAAGTGATTGTCAAACTATGCGTGAAAATATCAAAAACTATGCGATACATGAGAGTAAAAATGTGGGAGAAGAGCGCAGGTTATTTGCAAAATTTTATGTTTAGTAGAGGCACATGCACGCTCCTAGCATGTGCACGCCTCTACTGAAAGTTTCTTTGTTCGATGTGTAACATTTAGTTCATTTATTTCCCAATAAATCTCTATATGTTGGTTTATTCCTAGAACCCCTCCCCCATAAAGGCCTTTAGGCTCTCTTATAAACCATAATCCCTGAGTGCATAAGTGCTTCTAAGTGTTTAGAGTTTTTGGGGTTAGGGTTATAAGGATTGTAGGTTGAGAGTTAAAGGTTATAGGGATTGTGGGTAAGCTGTGGGGTTAAAGGTTATATAAAAATAAAAATCTACCAATATTAAAATGTGAATTATGATTGGTTAAAATTATACGAACTATGAAAATTTGAATGTACAAATTATCATGGAAATTGAACATATAAAGGAACCAAGATAACTTGAAAGACATATTCAAAGGTTTATTTTATATCAACCACACAACCTTACCAATATGAATCTTTATACCCAAATATCTTAGGGTCTTTGCTTCGACTGCAGAACTTGTGAAATTCAAGTGTCCCTTTCACATACTTGAACACACTCTTTGTTGCATTCCAATATTATATCTTCAACATTGTCATGAATATGGAAATGAAGTTCATATCATAGCTCAAATCAGCCGTAGTGGATATAATATACATCAATATCCCCATTGGCTACCTGTAGACTAACTCGTTAACTCCATTAGATTTAGTCTTGGCTGAAAGCTTCAAACCTGTAGACTAACTCATTAACTACCTTAGATTTAGTATTTTGCAATCTATCTTTTTAAACATGTCAAGCAAAGTCCCAGCATATTTTGTTTGTAAGACAAAAATGCTACTATCTTCCAAACTTCTACACCTAGACAATAATATAGGAGGCCTATATCAATGATATCAAAAAATGTACTCATATTAGATTTGATCTATTCAATAGCACTTGCCTCACTACTTGTAATAATAATGGCATCTACATATATGGCTAGTAGAATGGTGTCATTACCAATTCTTTTGACATTCATATTGAAATCGAAAGGACTCTTCTAGAACCCCTATTCATCCAATTACTTGTTAATTCTAATGTACCATGTCTTGGGTGCCTTCTTGAGGCCATATATAACCTTCTTCAGTGTGCAAACAAGATGCTCCTACCTTGGAACTTGGAAAACTTGTGCTTGATATGTGTACACTTTTTCCTCCAAATCTACATTGAGGAAGGCATTTTCCATATCCATTTGATCGACATTCAAACTAAATTGTGCTACCATGGATATAATTAATCGAATTATGCTCGTCTTTTACATAGGATAAAAGGTCTCTTCATAGTCGATGCCCTCTCCCTTAGAGAACCCTTTTTCAACCACTTGTTCCTTATGCTTGTCAAGTGTGCCATTTGCTTTTTGCTTGGCTTTGTACACCCATTTGCAACCAATGGGTCTCTTCCCTAGTGGAATCTCTATGAGATTTCAAGTTTGATTTTTCATTAGAATCTGATGTTTGGTTTCCATGGCCTTCCATTCAATTTTCCTTATTCCCTCCTCAAACACCTATGGCTCATTAAATCCCTGAACATTGGCCATGAAAACAAATTTTACCATGTTTGTTTTATGTTTTCTCTTGCCCCTTAATGATATTCCCTTAATCATTTCTCCCACCTGAATATCTGTAATGACTTGTTGAGCCACCACTATGGCCTCTTCTTGGGTCCCTCCTCATCGAAGTCAGTATTGTTGACATGAATTTTCTTACCTCTACCTATTTCATATGAATGCTAATTTGCATTGTCTGCATCAGAAATTATCGTAGACTTCACATCCTCAAAATATTTCCCCATTTTGGGCAGAGCTTCTTGAATCTTTACACTTGTATCCTTCACCACAACTGTTTTCTCCATCCTAATTTTGAAATCTAAAGAAGCTTTGAAAGGTTTAACTTCTTCATCAACTATTACATATCTATTGAATATCAACTGATTGGTGTTAACATAAACCACCCTATAAGATTTCTATATGTCGTTTTAACCTATGATCATCAATTTCTCTCTTACGGTCTAACTTGGTTCTTTTCTCATCTAGAATCTAGGCATGGAAAATATAACTAAATACCCTAGGATGAATGAGTTTATGCTTCCTCCTAGACCATGCTTCCTTTGCGGTGTTCTGCTTCACCACCATCATTAGAGATCTATTTAATAGATATAATATTGTAAACAATTCCTCATCCCAAAACCTATTTGGAACATACATGTTCTCCATCTTACACATGGTCGTAAATTTAATAGCATGGTTCCACCTCTCAACCACACCATTCTATTATGGAGCGTAGGGTGTAGTGAACTGTATTTTTGTTTGATGCTTATTGCAAATTTATTGAATTATTTGGAACAAAATTCTTTGTTATCATTAGAAATGAGTGCTAAGGTTACATCCTAACTTTTTTTTCTTGAAACTTACTTCATTAAACACTTTATCTTTCAATTTCATAAAATACACCCACATTTTCCTATTGTAGTCCTCAACAAAAATAAGGAAATACATGCACATTTTCCTACTATAGTTGTCAATAAAAAGAAAGAAATATCGAACACTAGTGCTGGATTCTATGTTCATTGGTCCACAAATAATTACATGAACAAATTAAATGACTATGTTTTCTCCCCAAACTTTTCCTTCCTCAAATGGTGCTCTATGTTGCTTTCTCGTCTAACAAGCTCCAAAAGCACCCTATATTTGTGCTTGGATATCAAGAAGTCCTTCTACCATATTACCTCAAGCCATATGAGAAAGGTAGGTTAATATTAGGTTCCCATATAATCGATGTAAAAGGTCACTTATATTTGATGTACTTGTGCTTACCATGAAATGCTCCATGACCTGTCCAATGTTGAATAGTCTAAACAATCCATGATTGTCCACACCAAGAGCTATAGTCTTGTTGGTCTCCTCATCAACTAAGTAGCATTTATGTTTCCTAAAGTTCACCTCTAGATGGGGTTAACACCTTATAGTATGACTTATCAAGGGTAGAATAATCTGCATGCCTAATACATAATACACATTGAGGAAAATCAAGTTCCCCATGACCCATCCTTAGTGCTCATAACCTTCTAATAGTGACATATCACCACTCATAGGCCAAATTTCCTACATAGATTTCAGATGTGGTAGTTCTAGGGATTATTGGTTTCCCTTGAGCTTCAAAAGTTATATTTTAGGCCTAATTTCAATGTCGCATTCCTTTACATTGGTTTATGGCTCAAGACCTATACATAGTTCTTAAGAAAATATGATCATTTGAAGGTGAAGTATCTGCTTGCAATGTCATATGTGTTTATTGCACTGAGAGTAGCGAGGTGATTGCAAGTTAGTATTCGGGATATGCGTAATGTCATGTAGCATAACACTGTCACGTTATGTACCCAAAAGAAAAAGTAATTAAATTTTTTTATGTCAGCTCATAAAATAAAAGGTGAAAACAAATTAAAAAATCCATATCTGCTCATAAAACAAAAATTTAAAACCAGATAAAAACTCATTAAAAAAGTAAGAACTCGAGAAATTGGATGCCTCTCATTGCTTGATAGATACGCATTTAGGATGGATCTATGTTGGTTCAATGAAACAATCATATGATAATGATACCATGATGGCATATTCATCCTCAATAGGGCAATGTTACCCTAAAAATGGCATATGTTCTTGGTGGAGGAAACCTTGTTATCCTTAAATGGATGTAACATTCCTTTCAGTCCCGAGCTTCAAGTGTCCTCCCATGACCATGTCCAAACCCCCAATTCCAAAGACTTGGATACATAGTGCCATGGAATCATGGATATCCCTGCAAAGTCATACATGGTGCTTTGAGATATTTTTCATGGCTTTGGATGCCTCAATGGTTTCTTTAGGGCCAAATGCATGGTCTTTTTCCGTCAAATGTCATTCCCAAGGCCTTGAGACACATACATATTTCTCCAAACCACCTAATTGCACCAACATCCCTAATAATAAGCCATTGGCACACTCAAGAAGCCATGTGCGGTTGGTTGAGGAAACCTTCTTAGTCTTTGATGGCTAGAATACTTCTTCACAGCCCAAGGTTTTGGTATCCTACACTAAGCATGTACAAGGCCCCAAGGACCCATGACATAAATATATAGCATCATGAATACCATTGACAAAGTCATGTGTTCTACTTTGAATAATTTTTCATGGATCTAGATACCTCAATGCTTTCTTTAAGAATAAATTCAAAGTATTCTTCCCTAGAGAATCATCCTAAAGGCCCCAAGACATGTACATACTACTTAAAAATATCGAATGGCACTAATATCCTCAATGATAGAGTAATGATACCCTCAAGATGTCACACATGGTTGGTGGATGAAATATTCTTATCCTTGGATGGATAGAAGATTCATTTAGGTCCATAGGATCAACTCTCTTCGCTTGACTATGTCCAATGTCCTAAGGCCCTAAGACATAGATACATATTTCCACATATATCCCTATGAGGTAATGCATGGTTTGTTGAGGAATTTGTCATTGCTTTGGATGCCTCAATGGTTTATTTAGGGACAAATGCATGGTCTTCTTCCCTGGAAAACCATTTCCAAGGCCCTAAGACATGTAGATACTAAGGTCAAAACCATATAATGGCACTTGCATCCTCAATCACAGGATAATGATACCTCAAGAGGCCATGTGTAGTTGGTGGAGGTAACATTATTAGCCCTAGATTGATATATGATTCCTTTAAGGACCAAGTCTTATGTCTCCTCCCTTGACCATGTCCAATGCCCTAAGTCCCCAAGACTTGGATACATAGCACAATGGATACCCCTGTAAAGTCTTGTTTGGTGATTTTAGACATTGTTCATGGCCTTGGATGCCTAAATGATTTCTTTATGGCCAAAAGCACGACATTCTTAAATAAAACATCATTCCCAAAGCCTTGATCAGCAACATACATATTGCTCAAAACCACTTCATGGTATCGACATCCTTAATCATAGGCAAATGATACCATTAAAAAGTCACATGTGGTTAGTGGAGGAAATCATCATAGCTCTTTATGGGTAGAATATTCCTTTAGGGCCCAAGGTTCAAGTCTCTCTCTCTCTCCTTGACTATCTCTCTAAACTGGCTATGGGTTATAGGTTTTAAGGGTTGGGTGTTTGATGATAGAGTTTAGGGTTGATGAGAATTAGAGGTTATAAGGGTTAGGGGTTAATTTTTATTTGACTAGACACTTTAGAGGTTAGGATTACGCAGTTAGGATTATAGGGGTTAAGGGATATATATCGTTATGTGTTTGTATTTAGGAGCTTTAGGGGTTATACTAGTTTAGGATTGTAGTGGGCCAAGAGTTATTATGGTTAGTTGTACTAGGGACTAGGGATTGCAGTAGTAAGGGACTAATGGTCAATGGTTTGGGGATTGAGATATAGGGGTAATGGATTTATGGTTACAATGATGAAGATTTATATGTACATGAGGATAATGCGAGTGAGTGATTTTGTGTAAAAATAAATCTCCTAACCCTTGTGGTGAAGGAGAGAAGAGAGGGGTGAGGGAGGGAGGAGGGATTGGGTAGAGTGGAAGAGAGGGGGGGGTGGGATTGGGCGAATAGGAAGAGAGGTGGGGTGGGGTTATAGAGAGGAAGGGCAGGTTTAGGGAGAAATAGATAAAAATCAAGGTGTAAAATAGAATGCGTGCGTGCATCTACATGTGCGTGCACAGAAACACGTGCATGCATTTGTGCGCACATGTGTTTGGATTAAAAAAAAATCAGTGCCCTTGCAAGTTTGGTATTAGATTTGGATTGTGAAACCTTGAGGCTCAATCTAAGTTATGGAAAAACACACCAATTTCTATAACTTTATGTTTTGCATGCTTAGTTTCCGCACATGATCCACTTGTGCACTATTGATGAAATTACACACACTTGTCGAGCTCTGTGTGCAGATTCTAACTATATATTTTTTCAATAGATCTGTTATTTTTTTCTATTTTTAATTCATTTTTAACTGCACTCATGTCAAATTTGTAAAAAACATAGGTTGTTTATTTTGCCTATAACTTTTGATTGGCTTACATATTTCGAAAACGAAAAAGAACCCACACAAGAGTACAAGAATACCTGCAAGCTAAAATTTTTTTATTGTTTATGTTCAGACCATGATATGTTGGACCAACACTCGACCATGTCGTTTTAAGGCTTCACTAACTTTCGTAATTTAAAAAAAAAAAAAAATTAACTTTTAAAATTTTGGAAAAATAGCTCTGCACAAGATTCATCTGTTGCCTATGCCTCTACATATTTTTTTCCTCATAAATTGACAATTTACATAACAAACTGGTGGACCAACACGAACATATGCATTATTATGTAGAGAAAAAATAACATAGCAATATTAAAATAATGAAAATTTGGGGTGGTTATACCACTTTTCCATAAATAAAAGCTATAAATTCTGGAAAGCGATTCGTTTTTCTACATTTCATCTCTCAAGATTGAATGGATTCCCTCTCTCCAGTTTGAATTAAGTTTCTGGTTAGTTTTGTATGTAAATTTTGGTTGTATATTTATTATAGCCTTGCTTTGCTTAGTGGCTTCCTTTTGTGCATAGTTAAAAGTAAGTAATTTTCTCATGGTTCTAGTTTTATTTTAAGACTATATCTAGTTAAAATGTCCTACACTATCCATAAGATCATGCGGATACCCCAATATGGTTATTGCACAGCCTAAGTTGTTTTTATGTATAATGAAATGTGCTCCAACCTGGAAAAATAAAACATAATAGTTTTTATTTAATGAATTGTGAAATTAATGTGTTCAAATTAGGTTTTATTGAAAAGATATCATTTTTAGGTAAATATTAAGGAGTGCTTATTTGTTCATGATTGTAAAAATTTGGATGGGCAATATTTCTTTTATACATTTTTTGGGGGAAGAGTTTAGTTGATTTATACTTGTCAATTGAAGTACAATTATTTATATTGCCCTTCATCTTTGACTGGATCCAAGAACAAATGCCCTTCCAATTGAAATTAAGACCCACCGTTCAAATTTGATCACTGCTATGAAGGCCCCAAGACATGTACATACTGCTCAAAACCACCTAATGACACCAACGTCCTCAATCATATGCCGATGATACTCTCAAGAGGCCATGTGTTTTTGATGGAGGAAACCTTCTTATCTAGGCTAGAAGATTCCTCTAGTGGTCGATATTTTGGTCTCCTCCATTGATCTTATCTAAGGCTAAAAGGAAAGTGTCGTCATTTTTTATTGAAGGTGGGATAGTAAGACAGTTGCAACCATCTTATAACTCCATTTTACACCCTAGTTGTGGTTCTGCTAAGATTCTTGATCCTTTTATTTGGGTAATGAAACTTATAGTTTGATAACATCTTATTAATACTATTTGTCATAGGTGTTTGATACTTATGTTAAAATATTAATCCTAATAAGTTAGGATGTAATAAACCTTTGAGTTGGCATGTGCACTGGTATGAACTTATGGCTTACTTAGCTTATGCTAATGCATAAATACTGTTACTTCCATAGGTTACAAGTTGACTTCAAGACAAGGGTTTGTAAAGTAACACAACGATAGTCTTTTTATGGCAAGGAGTATACCATAACTATTATGACTATAGTTTGATATGGATTAGCTTCGATAATGGATAGTTTACAAGGTTTTAACTATAATATTTAAGGTGGACTTAAAAACTTAAACTAAGGCATAGAGGAAATCAACGTTGATAAGTGTAATATTGATTCCAAAATAATCATGAAACTTATGGTCATGGACATTTCTACTAGGCAATGATTTTAAGTTCGGTTGAACTATATAAGAGAGGGTCTTTGGTCTACCAGCTGCGTTATATTAAAATGTGTTTAAGTTATAAGTTGAAAACTATACAAAGTGGGTCTCGTTGAGTGGTAGCTCAACATTTATGATTTTCATGTGGTCAAGCAATTAATGTGCCTTGGGTTTAACAAAACCCTACAGCTACTCTCAAGGGTTTGGTCTTTCTGTTATTGTTATGTTCAAGGTGGAGGGAGGAAGGTAGAGCCTTTCTCGGCTACCAAGGTTACGACCTCCTAAGCATTACCATTCAGTTTGTTACGTTCTGCATTATGGTTCTTTAATATGGCCTTGTCGTGTGAATACCCCAACTGATGTGTCTGAATACGCCGATAGGCGTAAATAGGGCACATACTTTTCATATTAATGTTTTTTCCTATAGTATGTGTCACATTTACGCCTATCGGCGTATTAAGACACATTAATATTATTAATGTTGATGTTGCTAGTTAAAGCACCCTTACCAGAAATAGACCTCCAATATTTGGTATGTTGCACTTAGTGATGAAGAGGATTTGGAGCAACCAAAATGGCGGTGAAGGATATTCTGGTGTTTCAGGTTCCCATTTAAGATCCACATATTTATGGGGATACTCCTAAACACCAAGGTTCGTACATGGGACATTCTCCCAAGTATGCCTTATGTAGGTCTTGATAGTTGTAATTTATGCCCTTGTGAGGATGAATACAATTTCCATTTGGTAATGTCATGTCCTTTTGCTTGGAATGTTTGAGATAATATTCTAGTATTAACAGTTCTAAATAGTATATGGAAGTGTGATACAATTACGGATGGTCTTAGAATATGGTGTGAAAATCCAAAGACCAATGCTTTATGTGATTTCCCTCTTATCATAACAAGGGGATCAAGTTGCTAGGTAATGTTTCTCTCTGTGATAATAAGGTATAGCTCTCATTTGTTCTATCAATTCAAATCTTAAACATAGTAAATGAATGCATTGTATAGGTCATAAAAAAAATGCCAAGATAACCAATGGAAAAAAGTATTCTTATGAGTAATCCCTAGGCTGAAATTGATGGTGCATCTTAATTGGGGGATAATATTGTAGGTGTTGGTTGTATTACTCTACACATCAAGCACACATTCCCTATAATATAAAGTTAATGTTGGACAAGGTTCAAACAATGTTGAGGAACTCTTGTCCTAAAACTACTTTTAACAATTGCTATGGAATGTGGCCCCATCTCTCTACATATTTTTGATGACTCTGAGTTGGTCATCTATTGGATTAGAGGCAAATGTAAATTTTAGAATGACAATTTTCTCACCATATATGATGCGACCATAATATTGTATAAATCAATAAATATTGTTTTTATCTACTCCATATTGAGTAGGGAAAACATGGAAACACCTCAACGAGCCTAGTCTATCCTAGACGATAAAAACTATTGAAGATTCGGATACTTGCATAATCCCTTTCTTTAGCTTTGTTTGCATGTAGAACATATATAAGAATTTTAGTTCATGTGAGTACCTACATATACTATCAAGCGTGATATTATTTTTTCTCTCACACCTGGAAAAATGGTCTCTAAATCTGAAATGCCCACATGCATGTGCTACTTGTAACTTTTATATAATAAATAAAATTATGATTTTTTTTAAGGAAAAGAGATTATTCGGGTGATTAATTTGCATGTCATTTTTGGCATCATTGTCAACTAGATATCAAAAGCACAATAGATTTTTTCATAAATAATGCATAATTGAATGTATAGGCATAAGGGAACAATTTTTTACTAAATTATTTGAGGAGCCTCTCCCATCTATAGACTAAGTGGTACAAGGTGAAAATAGGTTATTGGAAATCTTAAAATTAAAAAAATAAAATGTAAAACTTCATCTTTAAAATAGATGATAAAATTAATTAAAATATTCATGTGAACTTATAACTTATAAAATAAAAAATAATAAAAAATATCATAAATAAAGTTTTCTATTATAAATAAAAAACAATCGTTGGTGTTACTTTCTATTATAAATCTGTGAAATCTTCAATATAAAAAATAGTAGAGGCGTTTAACCGCGAACTTGCTGTGTACGATATTTGCAGTAGCCGTCACCCATACCTATAGCGATGGACGAGTTTACGTTGAGTCACATCACTGGGATTTTGCTTGGCATCATAATAGCAATCACGGAACCCAGGAACAACTATGAGCCGGGTGTAGCATTGGCGTTGCTTGCTTTCATTGTATTACGACTGTGTGTAGATCATACATGGTTGGCACCATGGCGTCAGGCACGATGGGAGAAGGCCCTTGCGGATTCTGGGATAAACATTGAGTACAGCACTACAGAAGAGGTGGAGAGATGCATATTTTGCCTCGAAGATTTTACAAACACGGAGCCGGTTCTATTTCTTTCTCCGTGCTTGCATTATTTTCACACACGTTGCGTTGCCCCCTGGATTCTATCTCATCACAGTTGCCCTCGCTGTACGAGGCCCATACAGAGGATCAGGTGGTGATGGTTCTTGAAAATACATATATCATAATGTACAATGACATTTTATACTGTATGCTTTGAATCATTTCTTTTACAATGACATATATCATCTCATTGCAACGGAATTTTCTAAAATGAGAACCCAAATAATTTATCAATATAAATCACAAACGCTCCAGGATGCCAAAGGAACACAGTAATCATGAGGCCTTCAAACTTTTTCTCCATGAATACATGTAGAGTTAGAGCAAGAGGATGTCTGATATTCCATGTCATTTAATCAGTCGAAAGTATGATTTTTATACTTAACTCTCATAGTCGGTAATGGGTTAAAGAAATCAGTCGAAAGTATGATTTTTAGACTTTTGTTTATACTGGTAATGGGTTAAAGAAATCAAATTACAATGTATTATTGCTTATAATAAGTTCTGTATATCAGACGGTAGCTTAAATGACTAAAAATGCAATGTAATATTTATTTAATAGGTGATATTAAATAAATCAAATCGCTTTATTTTTCTTAAAAAAAAACAAATTTAGTCAAGTATTTTATGACTATCAATGCAATAAGACTTACCTAAATATCTACTCATAATAAGCTCTAATTATTTGCTGTGTTTAATGAATTGAAGTGCATTATAATATTTATTTAATAGATGATATATTAAAAAGATCAATTTGCCTTATATTCTTTTTCAAAATTTTGTCAAAGTATTTCATGGGCCATAAAACTTACCGAATTATTTTGCTATAATAAGTTTTATTAGAGACTATATTAAATGGATTAAATTGCATATAATATATACTTAATAGATGATATATAAATACACCAATTTACACTTTAGTATTTCAATTGAAGTATAGTCGAAGTATTACATAACTTAAATTAGGATGATGAAAAAAAAAATTAGATGTGTCCTTACCATTGTATGAAGAATTATGTTCTGACTTGAGAATTATGGATGTGCAAAAAAAAATCTCTCATGAAAATACGACTAGCCTGAGATAAAACTCGATGAGGATGAGAAAATGAACATTGTACGACTTGATGGGGATGCCAAATAAATCCTATGGAAACATAAATGATGAAATAAGGTAAGGAAGTGATAAGCTCATTAACTTGGACATTATGTTACTGATGAAAGGACTAAGAGATGAGCTTTAACACTTTCGACTGAGTCACTAAATTTCGACGACTCGAACGCTATCTGATTGAGAACCAACATTATTAAAACATTTGGAGATTTGGAAGTAGTCTTTTGGAATTTATTTTTTGGACTAGGGGTCTCTCCTGATTTGTTAAAAATCGTGACATGTCTTGAAGGGAGATTAACCAAATAAATTTTGAAACCATACTTGGATTCGCTATGTTGATAAATTATTAGGTGGTGTAACATCCCCAAAATTCACAAAAATTTAAAATTTTCTAAGTAGCATTAAATGCTTACATTCGTTGTGGAAGTATAATAAATGATTATTTGCTTATTTAAACGACACCCTAATTTTGTATTATGACGACACCTCTTTTGATTTGTCATCAATGTTAAAAACATGTTACGTCAATTACATGCTATGTTTGTCCGAATGATTTAATGTATGTATTTATGTTTGTCATTTACTACTCGATGATTTAATACCATTTCTGAATAATTACGGTTACTTCTTTAAATGCATCAACATCTTCAATTACCTATAGTACTGTTCTATTCATAAGTACTAACTCTTTAATCTTCTTTTTGATTAAGGGGTCCTATGGGAACCCCGAGGCTTACTTAGCTATTTAGCTAACGCTCTTGAACTTCTGTCGTAGCTCACAGGTAAGAACGAGACTTCTTTTCGAAGCATTAACAATGTATGTAAAAAGGATTTTTTTAAACTTCACAATCAAACATCATGCTTATGCCATCTTGGGTTTAATTGTATTATGGTTTGAGTTTATTTGTATTTCATTATCAGCTATGGCCTTTTAATGGTATTACTACAACCATGGCTTTTCACTTGTAATGTGAAGACATGTAATAAGACCTAACTTTATGGCTTATAGTACTTAAATTTTTTACGATGGTTCTTTTTATATATATGTATGCTTAAAATGGTAAGTTTATAACCATGACTCATTACTTATGTTATTCAAACCTTTGAATCCGACCAAACCCGATATTAAAGGTTTTAAACTATATGTCAACATATGTGTTAAAACTATTTCTATATGTCATCAACTATATGCATATAGATATCGTACACTATATGCATAACATGGAACTCGAATGCCCTAAGTGGAACTATGCCCTATATGCTTGACTATATGGATATACATATGTTACGTTGTAAGCAAAGTGTGGTTCTAAAATTACTCTATGTATACACTATATACCAAGACTATAGTGTATAGCATACTTTATTACAAGCATAGCGAAGACCATAAAATGAAATCTCGGTGGATCTCTACGTTGGTAGATTACGTGCCTTTGGTAGCTATACTCTTAAATGTTATTAATTGTGCTTCGGGTGGAATGTCTGT
This sequence comes from Larix kaempferi, assembly GCA_027924585.1. Taxonomy (NCBI): domain Eukaryota; kingdom Viridiplantae; phylum Streptophyta; class Pinopsida; order Pinales; family Pinaceae; genus Larix; species Larix kaempferi. The sequence continues at coordinate 6,313,900 of BSBM01001879.1, forward strand.
TGCCATTCCTCGTGGCATGACTCCACGTGAAGATTCTTGGTCTTTTTGTTAAACCCTAGTTGAGTTTTGAACTACCTCAACGAGGCATTAACCTTGACATTCATTTTTGTATTGAAGGTGGAGGAGAGGCCGACAGGCCCTCGAGTTTTTAGGGTTAGTAACAACGCAGTCTCCCCTGGGTTCGATATTGAGACCTGTGACTGTATGTTTTCCACCTTAGGTTATATGAGCCGAGTCTTTTTACAGAGTTGTTAAATATTATGGGATTTGATGGTGAATCTTTGCACCAGTGTTGTTGCTGAAAAAATACTCAATGTAGACGTCCTCATGTATGCTACAGGAGTTTTTGCAGGTAATGTCATAACTGTTGTCGAGTGTTTTTAAAACATTATTTTTGTTTAAAATAAAACGTCTATGTTATTTCATGGTTTAACCAGTTGGTACGTTCATGTCCCTGGCAGGTTACTTCCTCAGCATTGATTTTAAGTTTAGCCCGAAAGGGATAAAATATTTTTGGCCGTGGTAAGCCTCGGTGACTCCCTATGGGCATTCTATTTTCACTTGGAAAGTTTGTGGTGAAGTTTGGCACTGATGCCGGTCTTAGTTCGGTTAGCCGAAGCTTCGGTTTAACTTATAAGTTGGTTTTTAGGGTTGGTTGTAATATTTAAGCCGTATGGAATTTGGTACAGTGAGGGTTGAACCCTCGACCTTATCCTGCGTTGGTTTCTCAACGTTTCCTTCGTTACTGTACATGTATAAATTTTTATGGTTAATATATTATGTTTTCGCAAGATTCAAATGAAGTTTGAAATACAAATCCTGAGAGAATACTCTCGGCATTTTTTTGTTATTTTGTATTAAAATATTTGTGATGCTTGTTAATCATGTTTTTAGGGAAAAGCCCGTCGTTGTTGGTGAAAGGTTGTAATGTCTTATTTTAGATGTTGTTTGTAAACAATGGTCGTAAGGCTGGGTTAAAAACCCTACCATAATGTTTTACCAAAATTTAAGATTCGTTTGCGGAAACAATAAGGGTTTCGAACCCTGAACCTGTTAGGTATTTAAGTTTTAATTGATAGCTGGTAAAATTATTATGTGGATTTTAGGGAGAGTCAAGACTCGAACCCTGTACACTTGTATTTTTAGAAACTTGCAAAGGTCGTTTTTAAGATTACGAATGTGTGGTATGTTTGGGTGAACCCTTCGGGTATCGCACCCTAGTCTCGTATGATGCTCTTGTATTGAAAATAATAAAATGTTATTTACAATGTTTACCAGTCATGGATTATGCAATAGGGTTTTCAACCCTGGAAAAGTCGATAGAGTTACTATGCTCAGTATATTTTTAATGATTAAAATAATTGATATTTAATTTTGTAAGTGCATTAAGGTGACATCATTACATGTTATAATAATGTGTAATAACAAAAATATATACATGATTTCTATTTGCTTTCCTGCAATATTTACAACTTCATTTGGTTTATAATATCATGTATTATGAATTCTCGATACTATTAGGTTTTGTGATATAGAAAACTATATTGTTTGTAATGGTTAATGATTCATGTTTATTTGAGATGTTGTATGCAATTAAATATATGTTAAATTATTTCTAGTATAAAATATTTATCCCACGATTGAGCTTAGGTTTTAAAACGTTACTTCTGTTGTTATGCTATGTGATACTATGTAGTGATAATCATATGAGAAGATACTGAAACTTGAGCTAGTTTATATTATTTAAAGAATAGGTTTTTACATTAGAGTTCTATTATAATTTACTGAATATACACAGAAATGTTATATAGAAATGAAACAAATTTATTATAAGCTATGCAATCATTTGAATCTATTCCTAAATCAACTTCTCTGTACTATAGTACGATACATAATGTATGTGGAAAAATATAGAGAAGTATTTACTCTATCACTTATCATTTTAACTAAATTCGAATTATTCATTCAACTTTAAACCTAGAAGATAAATAGATTTTCAGAATAGATAATATTGCAGGAATAAAACATTTATTAACAGTTAAGAGATATCTAAGATTTAATAGAAAAATGATAACATAATTTCATTCATTTCTTAAGTAATGTATTTGGACATAAATTAAATAAGATAACATGTAATTAAAACCTGGTTACTGTAGAAGAGACAAACAACCAAAGGACCCCGTTCCACCCAACCTTTTCCTGAAGACAGCCAAGTTACTTGCCTTAGGACCCTCGATCCTATTCACTGAAGCACCAAGACAAAGATGCTGTGTGGAGAATGGAATGAATTCCCTTGCAACTCAGCAGTAGTACTTGATAGTAATACTTCTTCCTTTAGCAATATTGAACTCAACAATGTGGCTGCACTAGTTCAGAATGCGTTCTTAACTCACTCAATCACTTCTAACCTTCCCCTCATCGAATCTCTTGTGCTATCTTGTCTTTCTCTTTCAGAAATTTGCCAAAGGTAAGAACTGAACAACCTCCTGCTGAATTCGATAGGTAGATAAACCATGCCTATGTCTTTGGTCAGTTTTCTTTAGTTAATGAGCCACCTGCTCAGTTCCACTTTATTGGGGAACATGAACATAAAAATAGGGAAGTTGCCCCTGCAATAGCTAGAACTGAGTTGAGGATGATTCCAAGTGTCAATTTTCTCTCCACTCCAGTCCATTCATCCTAGTGGTTAAGTGAACACTCATTCAACAGTCTCCTTTGGATATTTGTCTCCTCTTTGATTTATAAATAATAAAATATTCAGAGTAATTAATTACAGTCATCCTTGACCCCACTTGGTCAATAAACATAAAACCTTACAATAACATGAAAGCATAATGTTTTTCTGACAACATAAAATGTTCAGAATTTGGGTATGTGACAAGTGGCTATTGACGCAATGCAACTTGTTAAAATTTTGGACATTGTAGACCCTCGTGAATGAATAAGAGATATAGGAAATCTAGTTGAGACTGAAGCTTATTGAATTGATATTATGCGAAGATCCTGAGGATGTATTGGAACCATGTTGGATGAAAAAGAAAACTAATGATTAGAACCACGAGTGCTTATGACCATGATTGTTGGAGAAAAATAGAATAGAATGACCTGGAGATGAGAATATAAATTAAGATCAAGCCTAGTGTCGAAATCACAAGAACAAAAATTAACTTCGGGACAAAGTTCTATATAAGGAGGGGTGTATGTAGTGCCCCTAGATGGTTGTAGACCTTAAGGGCACTTTTCGAGTGACTTGACTGATTGAAACTTCTACAAATTAACCCTTTGAATTTATATTTCTGAATAATTGAAGAACAACTGAGTATGTACATGACGAGAACCGATGAATGAAAATAATGAATTGTATGACAGATATGAAGGTAAATAATTATCTAATCTGAAAAAAATATCATGTTGTGTATTGACTAGATGTATGATGAATTATGTGATGAAAACGAAAGAAATACATGTAACGTAATGCCTTATTGATTAACAAGATATAAGATGTTATGAGTAAACTGTAATTGCTTAACGATTAGCATGTATAAAATGATTATGATGAATGAGGACATGATTATTAATATGTGTTTTTGAGAATGTGTGTAGCGACAGGTGAAACGACTCACCAAAGGACACACAAAGGAAATAAAGGGTCGTAGAGTACGAATAAATGACACACGGAAGGACGACGATGGTGTCGACTTCCAATGGATCCCATGGCCGAGTTCAAAATCCATTATCTGCTTACTCGGGGTCGCGTGAAGTCGTACGATGTGGACCACGATAGATTTGGTCATGTGCGAGTTGGGGGGTGTGTAGTAGGAACAGACTTACTCCTCAGCGCCATTAGTCCCCAATAGCGTGTAGACGGAGGATTGAACCTGTAACAGATTTTAAATCCCTACAAGAATTTCCCGCAACTCAAATGAAAAGATATCAACAGAAGGACTCGACGGTGGGGTACCTTGTCAAGAAATGGAAAGGATGGATGCAAGGACCCAACGATGTGGTACCTTGCCGAGAAATGGATACGATGGATAAATTGACCCGACGGAGTGGTACCATGTCGAAAGATGAGCATAAAGGACAGATGGGCGCAACGGTGTGGCACCTAGGTCCTAGAAGGGATGAATTGGTAAACTTTATGCATAAAAACCATATAAAACTACATTTAGTACACTTGCTCATGAAAATACTTTTTACCATTAAAAATAATAAAAATAATTATTTTTAGGCATTTTCACATGTAAATACTTTTTAGTATTTTAAATATTAGAAATAATTATATTAGGAGCAAAATGGGATCCTAGGTTTGAGTTATTAGCTAACACCACATGCACCCACAAAATAGAATTTAGAGTGAGCATCTTAGAGACAAACTTGAGTAAATTTAGGAAAGTTGGTGCATTCTTCTATGAAACTTGACACATGGATTTGTGAGATAAATTACTTTTTGAATAGTAATAAATTGGGTATTTTGCATGAAGGAACATGTGTCGCAGGGGAATTTCCTATTTAAGGAAGGCTTTGGGGATGGAAAAAGGATCCATTTTTTGGATGATTATCATAACCTTGAAAAAAATGAGTGACTTGCTGCTATTGGGGTTTGGATAGAAATTCTTGTGGGGGGAAACCCATTAAGGAGTTTCTTGAATGGTCTGTTTGAGATCTATGACCTGAAGCTCGGGGATGGCCATGTGAGTGAAAGCATGAGCCTGTGATTGGGTGGAGAAGCTAACGGTTGCTTCACCAATGGTTAATCAAGATTTGTTGGAGGGATCCTATGGAAGACACGGATGACAATGCATAAGCTAGATCGGATTAACGACAACTTCTCCTTCGACAATGGTCATGACCTATGGTCGACAGGTTATGGTTTTGTCTATATTTGCTAAGTTATTCAATTAATTTATTTTATTTCTCTAGTGATTATGCTATCTAATCTTTTTTGTATTAGTCTGTTAAGTTTCAGGTTAAACATAGAAGGACCCTACAGGAGGGGCCCTACAAGTTTCTTCGACGTCCTTATCTAGGACTAATTATTAACATACTTTTAAACTTAAGTGTTTTGCTTAATGAATGTCGCAGTTCACTTCAAGTTCTCACGACACTAGGATGACCATTGTCATCAAAACTCATGGTTATCAAGCTATTCACCCTGTCCCCATAGTGGATTCCATGCCCCAATCCTTTCGTTGCATCAAGCCTACAGTCTCCTAAGTCTACAAATTCACTTAACACTTACGAAAACATAATCATACCTACAAAGTTTTACCTGTAGAGCTCTTCCCATCCGCTCTTTGCCGTTGGTGGGTACATAGTTGTACTTACTGTTGAGGAAACCCTAAGGGAGAAAGAGGGATATTACATCCTCCCCCCTTAATAATAACAATGTCCTCAGTGTTTGTACCCTTCCAAAGCTTATCTTATGCTTTTAGTCGTCTTTGTAAGCATAAAATTTTGAACAATCTTGCTTGCTATGACATCTTTTTAGATATTCTCAATGTTTCTTGCTTTTTGTACCTATACTTTTCACAAACAACACAAGTTGTTTCTAGCATTTTATCATAAAATACATGCATACATATGATTTTTTTTCCAAAATCCATTAGAACATAATAAATGTTTTCCCTTGCAATATCATGTTGCATCATTTTCATGGAGACTCTTGTAGAGTTTGATCTTTATTAAAAAGTTTTACTTTGACGTTACCTGTACCTGCATACCTGATCATGATCTAAGATAATATTTTCAAAATTCTTGTCATGACATTTCTTTCACAAGTACCTTTAGTCATCCCCTACTTGTTTTTTTTTCTCGAAAGTAGTAATATCAATGCTCATAATGTGATTCATGCATGAGCATAACATAACACATACATAATGTAAGCATAAGTATGCATAACTTAAGTATAAAAAGAGCATAACATAAGTACATAAGCAAACCTCCTGCATAACATATGCATAGTAGAAATAGCTCTTGGTGCGCCATCTCAACATTGAATAAGACTTATTATTCCAGGTGCTCCAAAGATACCTACTAATCAATATTATACTGATTACTGATGCTCTAGAGCTTCTAGCTAGAGGCAATGATCAAAGTATAGGTGCTACAAATCCTATGCGCAACACCCATATAATAGTCCATGTGCTTTAGGGTTTATGCCCAACATATATAAAAGTAATCCATGTTCTCCATAGCTTACGCTCAACAAATAATATGTGCTCCAGGGATTTATGCCCAACACTTATTATATATATTGTGGGGTTATCTATGTGCTCCAGATCTTAGGCTCAACACATAATACAGTAACCCTAATGCTATTCAGATCTTATGCTCAACACTTCTCAACAAAGTAAATCTAGTGCTATTCAAAGCTTATGCTCAACACTTCTCAGCAAAGTACATCTAGTTCTATTCAGAGCTTATGCTCACACTCTAGTTATATTCAGAGCTTATGCTCAACACTTTCAATAAAGTAAATATAGTGCTATTCAGAGCTTATGCTCAACACTTTCAATAAAAAAAATTTAGTGTTATTTGGATCTTTCTGCTCAACACTCTAGTGTTATTCAGAGCTTGCGCTCAACACTCTCAGTAAATTAAATCTAGTGCTATTCAGAGCTTATGCTCAACACTTTCAATAATGTAAATTTAGTGTTATTCAGAGCTTTATACTCAACACTCTAGTGCTATTCATAGCTTATTCTCAACACTTTCAGTAAAGTAAATCTAGTGCTATTTAGAGCTTATGCTCAACACTTTCCATAAAGTAAATTTAGTGTTATTCAGAGCCTTATGTTCAACACTCTAGTGCTATTTAGAGCTTATGCTCAATACTTTCAGTAAAGTAAATCTAGTGCTATTCATAGCTTATGCTCAACACTCTAGTGGTATTCAGAGCTTTATGCTCAACACTCTAGTGCTATTTGGAGCTTATGCTCAACACTTTCAATAAAGTAAATCTAGTGCTATTCAAAGCTTTATGCTCAACACTCTAGTGCTATTCATAGATTTATGCTCGACACTCTACTCTCATCAAATACTTGGTAATTATTCCATACTAGAAGAATCTTACCTCCTTGCGGTGGATCTCGTTGCAATTTCAGGGTTGTTTTCTATTTTTTTTACTAATGCAGAGTAGTCGCAAGGTACATTTACCAGCCCTTGGTGTGAATATTTTATAATCAATATCTTCCCTTACTTTCCCCACAGTCCTCTTTATATGACACACCAATTATCAGACAATCTGGTGTTTGAGCGTTGTAACATACCCTTTTTGCTGGAAAACATTTTGTGTTAGAAAACATTATGATAAATTTTGTTGTAAAGTTTTATGTTGGACAAGTGTCCAAGGATGACTGTAATTTGCACAATATTTTATTATTTAATAAAATAAAATAGGAGAAAAACACCTAAGAGGACTGTTGAAAGAGTGGTTACTGATCCACTAGGTGGAATGGAATCTGGGGTAGAAGGCAATGGACAAGTGGCAGTATCATGATGCAACTAACTAGCTGTTGGTATGGGAAAACTCCCTTGAAATGTGGTCATAGTGCCCTGAAAGATGGGACTAGAGCTTGAGGCTCATTTATTCCAAACTGACCACTAAAGACCTAGGAGGTCTATATAATAGCCATCAAATTATGAACTGAGGTTCATCAATTTTCCTAACGACGAAATTTACCTTGGGGTTTTGCTGTGTTGCACCCAAGAGATTTGATGAGGGGATATGCTAAGTTGTTGATCATGTTGTGAGTCTGCCAAAAATCTATTGAGTTCAGGAGTTTGATGCTGAGTGCTGAAGGCATGTTATTACAGGAGGTTGATGCTGAGTGCTGAAGGCATGTTATTACAGGAGGTTGATGCTGAGTGCTGAAGGCATTTTTGAGTTCCTTGCTTTTACATAGATTCCATCTACTTAGTGGCTCAGTAAGTAGGCTCGGGGGTTCACAAGAAGCCAACAATTTTGCTGCTTCTTCTAGAACAAGTTGGGAGGAACAGGCTTCCTTGGGTCTTTGTCGGCCCTATCTTTACTTACAGGTTCTACTTATCTTTCCTAAATGTTATGCAGTCAAAATTTTTCTATCTGTTATAATTACATTTTCTGTTTTCAAAGATATTATTGAACATACGCAATTATTTTTATTTCTAATTTAATTAAGATTCTGAATAGTACTGAATACATTTATGAAAAATTGAATAAAATTTTCTCTGCATTTTCCCCCATGCAAATGGATCTGCATCGTACTCTAGTACAAAGAAGAATCAAGGTAGATAGATATCATAGGCAAATTGCCGAGATGATGAAAAGAACAACTCTGTATATTTTGTTAGTTTTCCTACTGTTAGTGATTAGTATTAATCATTATAACCAAATTTTATCTCTCCTCATGTGTCACTTAAAAAGGTTTCCAGAATTACTGCATTCTTTACAGTACTGTTTTTATTTTTCATCACATAGTAAATTTATTGCTTTGAAAAATAACTCTGGTTTATACTCATTAATGAAATCATTTTTGTTACATAAATTATCAAAAAAAATCATAATGTTACTGTACAGTACTAATCTTTTATTTGAACGTTTAAAAATCAGGTTTTATATTTCCACTATTTTTCTCAGCAAGCTTACTATAGTTTATTTCTATTTCACTATTTAATCATTTACTAACATACACGATAGACATTCAAAATAAATTCTATTTTAGTTCTAAAAAATTTCTAAGCATACTGTATAAAAACCCTAAACCCTAACTTTCTTTTTACAATCCCTCATCTCATAGAACTAGTATTTCATTTCTTTAATTCAGTATCCAAGTCAAAATGATTTCACAGTCATCTTTCTGGTCCAGTGACCAAGGCTAATAACCTTTCATCAAAAACATTTCATAAGTATTCAAATATTTCATTTAGAGACTTTTCCTCATTTCATCATTACTAAAAACGATGATTCAGGAGTATGTAAGCATTTCACCATTATTCAATTCACACACATTATAATGCATTCATTACATCATTTTTCCTTTTTAAAGTTTTACAGTTTATGATTCTACAAAAGAAAACGATAGCAGAGAAGTATTAAAACTTTGTTTACAAACTACATTTTATATTACATCAGAGTTAAACACAGAGACCTGCTAAAAACAAGTTCATCACAACATTTAGATCACCCAAGTCACAGGTTACATTCATGGGTCGAAACCCCAAAAGATGAAACAAAACAACTGTTGCAAAATTGACTCATTAATGTTTTTCTTATTGAAAACTCGACAGAGTAATGGAACCCTCGTCGACAGGAGTTACACTATATAGCTCGACTCAAAAATCCAACTACTGTTATGGTAACCTAAACATTGTTATATCGACCTTGTAAGCCGAAAGGAACCCATACTACATGTGCGTAGACTGAAAACAAAACAACAATGTTTTGGACCACGATTTCCAGAAACCACAAGTTGTTACAAACTTCAACGATGGCCAAAATCTGCCAGGAGAACCTACAGAGGGTTATGCCACCGGGGCTTACTGAAGTTAAGCGAGTTTTCCATTTCCAACAAGTCTCAGCACTGTAAACTCCACAACGAAGGAAACACCTGCCACATAAAACTACAACGAGGTTATAACAAGTTCCAAAATGAATACTACATATATCCAACTGTAATTATAACAAACAGTATTTACAAAGTCGAGCTTACCTTCGTAAGAACAGGCAGATGGAATGCTTCACGCTTCCAGTTCCAAATCATCCAACTGACGCAACAGGGGCAGCATGTAGCTACGAATATCCCAGGCTCTGAGTATAATTTCACCGAAAACCCTAACCTGTCACACGACGAAAGCCACAGGGCCTCAACACCATTCACCATTCCAACCATAGTAACTTATACAACAGGTTTCCACCATCATTTTCCGAGGATGGAAGTTGCAGAGCCACCAAGAAACAACCCAAGGTCAAACCCTACTATTCAGTGTCCTGTCGGCCTCTCCCCCAAAACCAAAACTCCAAATGAATGCAAAAGGAAAAACAACAACAGTATAGCGAGTTCCTTAGGGTTTAGATATCAACAATCGAGACAGAATAGATCAACGGGCAAGATCTGGCCAGCCAAGCAACACCATTACCAAGACTGCATTACGATCAACCTACCATTAATAGCTCATTTAATATTGAGCCCAGGTTGAATGGCATATCAAGAAGGTGGAGCATACAGCTCGACAGGAATCCCACAATTTCTACAAGTTCATCACGTGGAGCCGGTTATAGGTAAGAGCCAACGAGACAATCCACTAACAAGACACAGGGTTTCATAAATGATTGATTTTACATATCACCTTATCAGACCACGCCTGCAACTGTATTAAATACATGTCAGCATTGTATTTATTGATAGCAGCACGATCTCTGTATCATATCCCTGTAATATAATCATGTTATATATTTCCAAACCTTGTTACAAATTCGCATAGTATCCAGGTTTTATATATATATTTCCAATGCTAAATTCAATTCGCATAGTATGCATGTATTGCAATTCAAATGATGTATTTTATTTCATATAATAAGCACATAATAGAATGCCAATATTAAGTCTATTTCGGATAAGGTCTAGACATTATAATTCTAACATTAAGTTTTATTCATATAGTAGGCATGTAATATGATATCAATGCTAAGATTTATTTCGCATAAGGCTTATGCATTATAGCTCTAACCATTATTCCATTTAGAACATAGGGTATTGTGAAAAATTGATATATGTCACATTTACATAACAAATCAATAATTTGTCCATACATTCATATATTAGATTAGGAATTGCAAAAGCATATAGTATTTTAGGATGCATATGATATAGGTCATATCGTTGTGGAGGCCAACTTTTATCATACACCATAGCATTGTAATAATGCGAAAATTAATACACACTTGCATTTCGAATTGAAGAAGGTATGATTCTAATTCTAAGAAGTCCCACTATAATCTATTGCAGCGTTATTCACTAATATCACATATTTTTCAACCGTGTTGTAACAAGAGATATCATCTTATGCTTGTCGTTATCGAGATTTAAAGACTTATCACTAGAGTACATCATGTTCAACCTTGTCGCATTATTCAAACCGTTAATATAATTTGTAATTCCAATGATTCTACCAACAACTACAACAAAAGTATAGTGTAAAATATCTCTAGCTACACTTACAAGTGTTAGGATGAAAATGGTACAAGTTGATAAAGAAAAAAAAAAAAACTAGAACTTCATACCATCGATACCTTCATGCACAAGCAGTACACACACATCTATCTTAAAAACAGAGATGACTAGCTGAAGCGTAAAACATCTCTTGAATTACTTGACCAATGCTTTAGCTAGCAAGCTAAGTAAACCCAAGGGCACCCTGTAGGAACCTATTCAGAAATATGCAAACAAATCGTCACTATTATTACTAGAATCATAACACATGAAAAGATAAACATTGTTTTGTTGCATTTAATTTATAATCTGTTGTCTTTTGTGTTTAGGAATAACAATGATAATCATGTGAAGCTGCCATTAGTTAAATATCTTTCATTCCGCAGTTAGCATTTTCTTTATGATTTTGCTATATCAAAAATTTTAAATTTTTAGTGATTTTTGGGATGTTACACGTGGTATCAGAGCGCAAGTTCAAACTCTAGGCCTGATTTAGGCTCACGCGCGCAAACATAAAACAAATAAGAAAGTGTATGTTACTAACTCATGTAATTCAATTTTATTTTTGCACAGAAAAGATTGACCTTTAAATTGCAGGTATGAAAATACCAGAAGAATCAGCAGAGGACAGATTTCCTCGTAATGAACGCATTAATAATAACAATTCTAAAGGAATTTATGTTGAATTAAATAACCAGTCTTCTGAAATTTTACGCACTGTACAGGATTTAAAATCTGAGTTAAAAGCTGTTAAAGAAGAAAATGAACGGATCCTTAAGGTTCAGGAGGAGTTAAAACAAAATTTAAGGGAGAACTATCATAATGATGAAAGAGGCAGAAAATCAGAAATGAAGTCTGATTCTGAAACAATGTCCCACAAACATAAGCATAAGAAAGCAAGAAATGATAAAAGGAACAGTTACTCATCCTCTAAATCTGATCCAAGTAATAATGACTTTAATTATGACAGCAGTAACAGTGAATGCTGCTCTAAAAAGAGAAAACATAAACGTCATGAACATACTACTGGAGAATTTAAAAAGATTAAGCCACCCAACTTTAATGGCGAAAGTGAGAAGGGTGAGGCAGCAGAAGCTTGGTTCTCTGGAATGAAGAAGTACTTTAATATCTACTACTACTCTTCTCAACTAAAAGCCAAGATGGCTATTTACAATCTGACCAGAAAGGCAGATATTTGGCGGCAGGATCTTAAAAGAATTAAGAGTATAAAAGAAAAATAAGTAACTTGGAATATGTTTAAAAGTTTTTTTAAAAAGAAGTTTTTGTCGGAACAATATTTTCAAGATAAGTCAAAGGAGTTGTACGATTTGAATTTAGGTACAATGAACATGAAAGAATTGTGCAGCAAATTCCTTAGCTTACTGAGGTATGTGCCTTACATGGTTGAGGAAAAGCCTAAAGTACAAAGGTTTCTCACATGTTTACCTTTCAATATAAAGGACCGTATCGAGTATGATAACCCTTCCACTTTTGAAGAGGCCATGAGAAAGGCTAACTTCTGTTTTGATCAAAACAGAAAAATAGAAGGAACAACTGGCTGGAAGAACAATAAGACTAATCAGTTTGACTATAAAAAGAAGAATTTTAATCATAATTCTGGAATTTTTAAGAAGAGTTTTAATAACAGAAATTTTCCTAATCATAATAATTACAGAAATAATGCACCTCAGAACTTTACTACTGCAAGAAATGTACCTAACAATAATAATCACAGCAATAACAATAATAACAACAACAGGTATGCTGAACAGAAAGGACCCATGAAGTGCTATGACTGTGGCAGATGACATAGGAGAGCAGATTTCCCACACAACAAGAGGACAACCAACAATATTCACACTATGCAAGCAGAGCCTACAGTTGGATATATCGCAAGAGAAATACCCAGGATAAATGCAGCATTGGAAAATTGTCAAGCTGACCATCAAACATCCATGGTCGAAATTGAAGGTATGATACAAAATGAGTCTATTTCTATTCTGATTGACCCAGGTGCAAATCTAAGTTATATTTCACCTATTTTAGTAAAATGTTGAAAGTTAAAAATAGAGAAATTTTATAATGCATGGTTATTTCAGCTTGCAACAGGAACTAAAAGAAAAGTTACAAATTTTGTCAAGAATTGTGAAGTATTTTTAAGTCAGTTAAAAATGCAAATTAATCTGAATGTTTTACCCTTAGGGTCATATGACTTGTTGATTGGTATGGACTGGATTGAACCTCATAGATTTTTACTGAATTGTTATGACAAATCTTTTACATGTGTAAATAATGATGGTAATATAGAAACAGTAAAACGAATTCATAGGAAGATTTCAGTAAGATAGATTTCTTCTCTACAAGTAAAGAGAGCTGCCAGAAAAGGCTGTAAAATTTTTGTTGTTAATGTTATTAATGACGAGTGTACATATAAAGAAGACAAGTTAAAATTAGAGGATATTCCAATCCTTAGGGAATTTTCTGACATATTCCCGGGATAAATTCCAGGATTACCTCCGAAAAGAGAACTTGATTTCACCATTGAGTTATTACCCAGTGTGGTACCAAACTCGAAGGATCCCTATAGGATGAATATTCTGGAGTTGAACGAGTTAAAATCTCAGCTGAAAGAATTAATAGATAAAAACTACATAAGGCCTAGTATGTCTCCTTAGGGAGCACCAGTAATTTTTGTTAAAAAGAAAGATGGTACCATGCGATTGTGCATCGATTACTGATAGCTTAATAAAATGACAATTAAGAACTGATATCCCTTACCCCGCATAGATGATCTATTTGATCAAGTGTGCGGAGCAGAGATATTCAATAAAATTAATTTAAGGTTGGGGTATCATTAGGTCAGAATAAAAGACGAAGATATATTCAAAACTACATTCAAAACGCGTTATGGACACTACGAGTTCATAGTTATGTCTTTTGGGCTAACCAATGCAGCGGCAGTGTTCATGTGTTTTATGAACAACGTTCTGCATAAATATTTGGATAAGTTCGTAGTGGTATTCATTGATGATATTTTGATTTACTCAAAAACTAAAGAAGAGCATGACGAACATTTAAAAATAATTTTGCAAGTACTTAGAGAACATCAGCTTTACTCTAATTTCAGTAAATGTGATTTTTATAAAGATAAAATTCAGTATTTGGGTCATATAATTTCTAAACATGGTATTTATGTCGATCCTGATAAGATAATAGCAATTAATGAATGGCCTATCCCCAAAGACGTAGCTGATGTACGGTCATTCATGGGAATAACAGGTTATTATAGAAAGTTGATTGAAGGGTTATCTAGAATTGCTAACCCCATCACTTCTTTGCAGAAGAAGGGGAAGAAATTCGTATGGGACCAAAAGTGTCAAGAAAGCTTTAATAAGTTAAAGGAATTATTAACTACTACATCCATCTTAAAAATTGAAGATCCCAATAAGGATTTCGTCGTATGCACTGATGCATGCAACGATGGACTTGGAGGGGTTATAAGTCAGGAAGGTCATGCCATTGCTTTCAAGTCAAGAAAATTAAAAATTCATGAAAATAATTATGTGACTTATGATCTTGAGTTGGTAGCCATGATACATGGACTAAAAATGTGGCGCCATCACTTGATTGGAAGGAAATTTATTCTAATGAAAGATAATAAAGGTCTAAAGTATTTATTGGATCAAACGAATCTTAACGCAAGGCAAGCTAGATGGCTAGCTTTCCTTAGCGAGTATGATTTCAATATTCAACATATCAAAGGAAAGAAAAAAAGTTGCTGATGAGTTGAGCAGAAATGCCAAATTAAACTTTGTGGCAGCAATCAGCATGTTTAAAACAGATCTGGAAAATCAGATCGAAGAAGGAATTAAGCAAGACGAAAATTACCAGAAATTACATGATAAAGTTGTTGAAAATTCATCTGAAAATTTAATAACAGATTACAGTATTAATAAAAAGGGCTTTTTAACTTATAAAAACATAATTTATGTGCCTAATATGTCGAAAGTTAAGTTGCTGATTTTGGATGACGTTCATAAGAGTCCTTATTCAGGACATCCTGGTTATCAGAAAATGATAACTATGTTAAGAAAAGATTATTTTTAGCCCAACATGAAGAATGAAGTTGTTGAATATATAGCTAGATGTTTTGAATGTCATACTATTAAAACTGAACACCAACATCTAGTTGGACTATTGCAGCCCTTACCAATTCCAGAATGGAAATGGGAAATTATAAGCATTGACTTTATTCTAGGTTTTCCTAGAAATCAAAAGCCTAATGACTCAATCATGGTTGTTGTTGATAAACTTAGTAAATATGTTCATTTTATTCCTGTTAAAACTACTTTCAAGGCTTCTAACATTGCAGATATTTTCATGAAGCAAATTTTTTGCTTGCACAGAATTCCAAAGGTAATTATTTCAGACCGGGACTCTAAGTTCACCAAAAAAATTTGGACACCATTGTTTAAAGGATTAAATACTAAATTAAATTTAAGCACTTCTTTCCACCCACAAATTGATGGTAAAAAAGAAAGGGTAAATCAGATTTTAGAAAACATGTTAAGATTGTATGTTAAAAATCAGCCATCTAAGTGGGAAGCTTTCTTACATTTAGCAGAATTTGCCTACAATAATAATTATCAAGCATTTGCTAAGTTAAGTCCATTTGAGATTTTGTATGGAAGAAAATGTTGTACTCCTATTTCTTCGGACAACCCTATAGACAGGTTAATGTTAGGACCAGATTTATTGAAAGAAATGGAGCTAACCATGAAATAGGTTCAAGGTAACTTAAAGGTTTCGCAAGATCGGCAGAAAAATTATGCTGATTTGAAACGCACTGAAAGAGAATTTCAGATAGGAGACCATGTGTTTATAAAGGTAAAACCCAAGAAAAGTTCTTTGAAGCTTGGGAGTTGTGCTAAACTAGCACCAAGGTATTGTGGACCATTCGAAATCCTATCAAGGATAGGAGCTATTGCATATCAATTGGCATTTCCATATAATTTAAAAATCCATAATGTTTTTCACGTTTCTGTTTTAAAGAAGTATGTGCATGATGCTACTCATGTGCTGAATTGGAATGACATATAGGTGGAACCCGAAGGAGATTTTCAGGTGGAATCGGACTGTATTCTCGATCGGAGGGAAATTATGCTTCGAAATCGCACCATAGGGCAGGTAAAGGTGCAATGGAAGCACCTTATCCCTGATGAAGCTACTTGGGAACTGGAAAGTAATACATGGGCAGCATAGCCAATTATGTTCCATGAGGAACTTGATGATGAATAAGCAACATCGAGGACGATGTTGAGCTTAAGACGGGGTGTTTGTAACATACCCTTTTTACTGGAAAACATTTTGTGTTAGAAAACATTATAATAACTTTTATTGTAAAGTTTTATGTTGGACAGGTGTCCAAGGATGATTGTAATTTGCACAATATTTTAATATTTAATAAAATAAAATAGAAGACAAACACCGAAGAGGACTGTTGAAAGAGTGGTTACTGATCCACTAGTTGGAATGGAATCTGGCGTAGAAGGCAATGGACAAGTGGCATCATCATGATGCAACTAACTAGCTCTTGGTATGGGACAACTCTCTTGAAATGTGGTTCAAGTGCCCTAAAAGATGGGACTGGAGCTTGAGGCTCATTTATTCCAAACTGACCACTAAATACCTATGCAGTCTATATAATATCCATCTAATTATGAACTGAGGTTCATCACTTTTATTGACGAGGAAATTTACCTTGTGGTTTTTCCGTGTTGCGCCCAAGAGATTTGATGAGGGGATATGCTAAGTTGTTGATCATGTTGTGAGTCTGCCAAAACTCTATTGAGTTCAGGAGTTTGATGGTAAGTGCTGAAGGCATGTTATTACAGGAGGTTGATGCTGAGTGTTGAAGGAATTTTTGAGTGCCTTGCTTCTACACAGATTCCATCTACTTAGTGGCTCAGTAAGCAAGCTCGGGATTTCACAAGAAGCCAGCAGTTTTGCTGCTTCTTCTGGAACAGGTTGGGAGGAACAGGCCTCCTTGGGTGTTTGTCGGCCCTATCTTCACTTACAGGTTCTACTTATCTTTCCCAAATTTTACGCAGTTAAAAGTTTTCTACCTGTTATAATTACATTTTCTGTTTTCAAAGATATTATTGAACAAACGCAATTATTTTTATTTCTAAGTTAATTAAGATTCTGAATAGTACTGAATACATTTATGAAAAATTGAATAAAATGTTCTCTGCATTTTTCCCCATGCAAATGGATCTGCATCGTACTCTAGTACAAAGAAGAATTAAGGTATATAGATATGATAGGAAAATTGCCGAGATGATGAAAAGAACAACTCTGTATATTTTGTTAGTTTTCCTACTGTTAGTGATTAGTATTAATCATTATAATCAAAGTTTATCTCTCCTCATCTGTCACTTAAAAAGGTTTCCAGAATTACTGCATTCTTTACAGTACTGTTTCTATTTTTCATCAAATAGTAAATTTATTGCTTTGAAAAGTAACTGTGATTTATACTCATTAATGAGATCATTTTTGTTACATAAATTATCAAAAAAAATCATAATGTTACTGTACAGTACTAATCTTTTATTTCAACGTTTAAAAATCAAGGTTCATATTTCCACTATTTTTCTCATCAAGCTTACTGTAGTTTATTTCTATTTCACTATTTAATCGTTTACTAACACACAAGATAGACATTCAAAATAAAGTCTATTTTAGTTCTGCAAAAGTTCCAAGCATACTGTATAAAACCCTAAACCCCTAACTTTCTTTTTACAATCCCTCATCTTATAGAACTAGTATTTCATTTCTTTAATTCAGTATCCAAGTCAAAATTATTTCACAGTCATCTTTCTGGTCTAGTGACCAAGGGTAATACCCTTTCATCAAAAACATTTCATAAGTATTCAAAGATTTCATTTACAGACTTTTCCTCATTTCCTCATTACCAAAAACGATGACTCAGGAGTATGTAAGCATTTCACCATTATTCAATTCACACACATGACAATGCATTCATTACATCGTTTTTCCTTTTTAAAGTTTTACAGTTTATGATTCTACAAAAGAAAACAATAGAATAGAAGTATTAAAACTTTGTTTACAAACTACATTTTATATTACATCAGAGTTAAACGCAGAGACCTGCTAAAAACGAGTTCATCACAACATTTAAATCACCCAAGTCAGAGGTTATGTTCATGGGTCGAAACCCCAAAAGACGAAACAAAACAACTGCTGCAAAATTGACTCATTAATGTTTTTCTTATTGAAAACTCGACAGAGTAATGGAACCCTCGTCGACAAGAGTTACACTGTCCAGCTCGACTCAAAAATCCAACTACTGTTACGGTAACCTAAACATTGATATATTGACCCTGTAAGCCAAACGGAACCCATACTACATGCGCGTAGACTGAAAAGAAAACAAAACTATTTTGGACCACGATTTCAAGAAACCACAAGTTGTTACAAACTTCAACGATGGCCAAAATCTGCCAGGAGAACCTACAGAGGGTTATTCCACCGGGGCTTACTGAATTTAAGCGAGTTATCCATTTCCAACAAGTCTCAGCACTGTAAAATCCACGACGAAGGCAGCACCTACCACATAAAACTACAACGAGGTTATAACAAGTTCCAAAATTAATACTACATAAATCCAACTGTAGTTATAACAAACAGTATTTACAAATCCGAGCTTACCTTCGTAAGAACAGGTAGATGGAATGATTCACGCTTCCAGTTCCAAATCATCCAACTGATGCAATAGGGGCAGCATGCAGCTACGAAAATCGCAGGCTCTGAGTATAATTTCACTGAAAAACCTAACATGTCACACGACGAAAGCCACAGGGCCTCAACACCATTCACCATTCTAACCATAGTAACTTATACAACAGGTTTTCACCATCATTTTCTGGAGATGGAAGTTGCAGAGCCACCAAGAAACAACCCAAGGTCGAACCCTACTATTTAGGGTCCTATTCGTCTCTCTTCCAAAACCAAAACTCCAAATGAATGCAAAAGGAAAAACAACAAAGGTATAGAGAGTGCCTTAGGGTTTAGATCTCAACAATCGAGGCAGAACAGATCAACGGGCGAGATCTGGCCAACCAAGCAACACCATTACCAAGACTGCATTACGATCAACCTACCATTAATAGCTCATTTAATATCGAGCCCAGTTGGAATGCCATATCACCAAGGTGGAGCATATAGCTCAACAAGGTTCCCACAATTTCTAAAAGTTCATCACGTGGAGCCGGTTATAGGTAAGAGCCAACGAGACAATCCACTAACAAGACATAGGATTTCATAAATGATCGATTTTACATATCACCTTGTCAGACCACGCCTGCAACGGTATTAAATACATGTCAGCATCGTATTTATTGACAACAACACGATCTCTGTATCATATCCCTATAATATAACCATGTTATATAGTTCCAAACCTTGTTACAAATTCGCATAGTATCCAGGTTATATATATATATTTCCAATGCTAAGTTCAATTCGCATAGTATGCATGTATTGCAATTCAAATGATGTATTTTATTTCATATAATAAGCACGTAATAGAATGCCAATATTAAGTCTATTTCGCATAAGGTCTAGGCATTATAATTCTAACATTAATTTTTATTCATGTAGTAGGCATGTAATATGATATCAATGCTAAGATTTATTTCGCATAAGGCTTATGCATTATAGCTCTAACCATTATTCCATTTAGAACATAGGGTATTGTGACAAATTGATATATGTCACATTTACATAATAAATCAATAATTTGTCCATACATTCATATAGTATATTAGGAATTGCAAAATCATATAGTATTTTAGGATGCATATGATATAGGTCATATAGGTGTGGAGGCCAACTTTTATTATACACCAATAGCATTGTAATAATGCGAACATTAATACACATTTGCATTTCAAATTGAATAAGGTATGATTCTAATTCTAAGAAGTCCCACTATAATCTATTGCATCATTATTCACTAATATCACATATTTTTCAACCGTGTCATAACAAGAGATATCATCTTATGCTTGTCATTATCGAGATTTAAAGACTTATCACTAGAGTATATCATGTTCAACCTTGTCTCATTATTCAGACTATTAATTTAATTTGTAATTCCAATGATTCTACCAACAATTACAACAGAAGTATAGTGTAAAATATCTCTAGCTACACTTACAAGTGTTAGGATAAAAATGGTACAAGTTGATAAAGAAAAAAAAAAACTAGAACTTCATACCATCGATTCCTTCATGCACAGGAAGTACACACACATCTATTTTAAAAACAGAGATGGCTAGCTGAAGCATAAAACATCTCTTGAAGTACTTGAATTATTTTTATCTTACCTGTAGATCTGCGAAAGAAAAGGACCAATGCTTTAGCTATCAAGCTAAGTAAACCCAAAGGCACCCTGTAGGAACCCCTTCAAAAATATGCAAACAAATCGTGAGTATTATTACTAGAATCATAACACATGAGAAGATAAATATTGTTTTATCGCATTTAATTTATAATCTATTGTCTTTTGTGTTTAGGAATAACAATGATAATCATGTGAAGCTACCATTAGTTAAATAGTTAAATATCTTTCATTCCGCAGTTAGCATTTTCTTTATGATTTTGCTATATCAAAAATTTTAAATTTTTAGTGATTTTTGGGATGTTACAAGTGCTCAGATTCATGACTGAACCCTCTAGGGAACTTGGAAACACTTGTCCCATGCAAATTTCTCTCTCTTCAATTGTCTTTTTTTGGGAAAGGTTCTTTATTTGAATTTAGCTCACCTTGTTTAGACATATGTTTTTCTTATTCAATTGCTTCTTTCATTTACTGGTTAACTCTCAAATAAATATTTTGGTTTAGTGTAGGGAACTTTCTTTAAAATTTCCAAGAGATTTTATAATCCAGGGTGTCCCCCATGATTAGTTCAAAATTTTTTATTTTATTTTATACTCTTTTCTTATTTTAAGTTCATTGTTCTTTATTACAGGTTTAATAAGTTCAATATATTTCTTAATTTTATGGTCTTTATGGGAGCTGCCATAGGTTTTTACCTGCAATAACCTCGAAGTACTATCAGTCACAATGACATAGAATTAAAATTCTGACTAAAATGAAAATATGAAAATATTACAATCATCGCATTGTTTAGTTTATGCTTTGATGTTTCCAGAGCCTATCATCTCAACATCAATCCAAAACAAAGGAAAATAATGAATATGCTTCCAGATTCATCTAACTCAACATCAGACCATAGGATATAAATAACCATGATGCTCCAGAGTCCTTCCGACTCAACATCAAATCCTAAAAGGTAAATAACCATGATGCTCCAGAGTCCTCCAACTCAACATCATGTGATTAATTTAACTTAAATTTTCTCATAATAGGATTTCAAATTTATCATCTTGCTCTCCATTCAGTTTCTTATAAACATATTAACTCATTCATGCAAATGACTATCATCAGTCTAACTGTAACTTTTCATTATGCTACCTGTTCAAAATAGTTATTGAATCATAATTCATGTTAGGAAATACCTCATTTATTACCTTTCGTTCACCAGTCTTGGTGAAGTATCTTGTACCCACATGCACTTACACGCTGCACTTACAATCTCTTGCCATAACTTATTTACATCATAATCTCATGTTCCTCATAAAGAAAAACATAGCATATATCAAGTTCATATCTTGATCGTATATACAATATTGTTTGTAATAAACAATTCTTATGCGTAATTATAATACATTACTCCTTTTTCGACAAGTATAGTTACAACTGGATTTGGACATATCTTGGAATTGTCGATATTTTAAGAACCTCAATCATTTCAAAAATTGATGACCTAGTACAACCTCTATATTCAAGACACCCTACAAACTTGCATGAATTCAAATGCTCCTCTTGAGTTTCAGATACTCTTCTCATACCACTACAAGTCATAACATCTCGTTAATGTTTTTGTATAGTTTTCTCACTAGTACTTTAATATATGAACTTTTCATTGTGATTTCGACACCATCCATTCAAATGGTTTAGACATTTTATTCTCCTATAACATTCTATAATAGAATATAATTGCATGCCATGACTTTCTTATATAAGAAAGTAAATAATTCTATTTTTACCAAAAATACTTCATACTTTTCCTAAGTAGACTTTTTTTTTTGTTTACATGTTTCTCGCAAATAGATTCTTGAATCTCATTTTCATGTTTTGACTATAAATTAAAACCATTTCAAGAATTGTTTCAAAAATCAACTACCAATGCACCTATGATACATTCGTCTAGTCATGTCATGGTTTGGAATCTCTAAATTTCTGTACATAAGATAACTATTGCTCTTATGTATAAATACCTCATGATTTCTCGGCCATACAGGAGGTAAAAATATTTGTCCTTTAGTTTTTTCGAAGTTTTATTCTACTTTAAGCCTTCAATCTTTATCATTTACTTGGGTTTTATCTCAATCATAGAAACATAGGGTTTTTAAAGCATATTACTTTTCTTCTTGGTTGGCTACAACATACAAGACAACTTTCAATTACGTACTAGTTCAACTTGTTATATCATGTTGTTAGGATATTCCTATACTCCATCCTAGTCCTACTAGCTTTCCAGTCATTTTCATTTTCAGTCATGCATGCAAAATTAGGGTTTGCATGCATTCTAGGTCATCAGTCCCAGCACCTAGTCCTCAGCAAACTAGCCCCCGGAGCTTCGTTCAGATCATTTCTAGGCCTCCCAGTGACTAATGCGCCCTCCTTTGCTCCACAGCATGACAAGGGCACCTTCTTCACCTACCAGTCCAGTTATATTCAGTTATATTGAGTTATCTTCAGTTATTTCCTTGATTTAAGGATTAACTGACTCTTTACTGAGTTTATCACTCTGTTGGACCTCCAGTGAGACTAGATTGACCATTCTGACTCTAGTTAGCTCCCATGGTGCCCTCCACTGAACCTACTTCACTATATTAGTGCTTCCTTCTGCCAGTTACACCAACCACATTCAGTTTGACTCCCGGTTGATCATTACTTGTGAATTGATGACTTCACTGATGAGAAGGTGGACTCCTAGTTAGGCATTGATGACTCTCCACTGATTGTGGATCTATGCATGAAGGCCAATTCGAATTCCTCCTAGTGAAGTCGAATCCTCATACTCAACATTGTATATTTACCTGTTCACTATTCAGTTTAATGTAACATGTGTAATTATTCTGCCTCAATCAGAGTTTCTTTGGATCTAAGTTCTATTGCTTGTCTCTTCTTCTATTATTCCTAAATTATTTCATTGTGAGGTTTACATCATCTCTTTGGATCTTATGTGGAAAATTTCACATGGTATCAGATCCTTGAGAGTATATTCTACCTCCATTCTTGAGAGTTTTTTGCAGGTATTCCGAAGTTCCAGCAGTTGCAGCAGCAGATTCAACAGCTTTCTATTTGCACTTCTTCAAACAGTCAAGATGATAAATTCGAATGCTCCTTCTTCTGCTATACTTCTCACTCCCTTCAATTAATTCAAATGGAAGAGTGAGATGAAGATTCACTTGATGACAAAAGGGTTTGAAAGATTTTTTTATGAAAGAGATGCCACACCACATATAGCTAGAGAAAGAATCAAGCATCTAAACAAATTGGATGAAGCTTTTGGATACATATGTCTTTACATGTCCAAAGATCTATTGTTTCATGCTGAAGGTTTGAAGTCTCCAAAAGAGTTATGGACCAAATTGGAGAGCCTTTTTGGAAAACAAGATGGGATGAGAGGCTACACTCTTGAAAATGAATTGGCTTCTCTACAACCTAGCAATTTCGAGAGCATTCAAACATTCATCTCAAAATTTCAGAATTTGGTTACTCAATGCAAGCATTGTGGCATCACCAAAAGTGATGAGCAATTAGTACTCTCCATTTTGAGCAAACTTGGATCTCAATTTTATGTTTTTGTCTCTACTTTTCATTCTGGGCGAATGTCAATCCCTGGATGGAAGTTTCCTACCTTGGAAAAATTTACTACTACTCTCATTCAAGAAGAGGACAAATTGATTCAAATGGGTGCCATCAAAACCTCCAGAGATCTAGCTCTTTTAGCTAGTGAATCAAGTGGAGCGAATGCAAAAGGGGGACAAAAAGGCAAAGGCAAGAAACCTTCAAGATCCAAGAATGACAAACAAAAGAGACCTAATTGTACCTATTGCAAGAGAGGAAACCATCCTAAGCATGCCTGCATGCACAAGAAGATTGATCTTCTAACCAAGCTTCTTGAACAAAACCAAATGGTTGTTCCAAAAGAAGCAAAGATGATTGATTCTGGAAGTGGATCTGATGATTGCCATGCATTGATGGCTGGTTTTTCAAAGACAAAATCCCTCCTCATAGATTCTAGAGCCTCCAACCACATGATTGCACAAGAAGAATCCTTCTCCTCTTTGGATCTCCAAGATGGGCTTACCATTCACATGGGATACAGCTCTCAGATTTCTGCCAAAGGTTTGGTTACAATTCATATGGAGCATGGTAAGTTCAAAAATGTCTTGTTTGTTCCTTCTCTTACAGCAAATTTGTTGTCAGTATATCAAATGACTCATACAGGATCTCCAAAACAAGTAATTTTTGGTCCAAACACAGTAGAGATTACAGAAATCTCCACTGGAAAGGTTATAGCGAATGGGATTGCTAATCATGCCTCAAAGGCATATGAGTTCTCACACTTCATGCCTTTCTCTCCAACTATTTCTTCAGATTCTGATGAAGATCACAGTGACTCCTCTTCCAGTGACTCCTATTCTAGTGAAGAAGAAGATCAAGATTTTGATGTTGAGATCATGGTTCAAGAAGATTCAGAACCAACGCCTATTTTCAGTCCAAATTCAAGAGAAATATGTTCTCACATAGTCCTTGCTACTACTGAGAACATAGTTGATGATTTATTTGCTTACAGAACTACTAGACTTCAGCATCATGCCAACCTTGCATTATGCCATCCATCTCTCCATGAGAGATGCAGCATGATGATGGGGTTCTCTCTTCCATCTTTTGGGAAGAGTACTCATGTTCCATTCGCTCCAGATACAAAAAAATCTCCTGAAAGACTTGCTTCATCCTCCACACAGTGGGAGACCTTCCTACATGGGATCAGCTTGCCAAGTCTTTTGCAAAATTTTCACTGATGAAAGCTTCTTTCTTTTCTGCATGATGGTTCTTTGAGTTATTTACTGTTCTTTTGAGGGGGGGTATTTTTCCCATGAGGTTTTCCCCATTTCCTCAATTTATTGACAGTTATGTATTTTATTATCATTTCATTTATTGTATGGGTGACCTTTGGTCCTAGTTACCAAGGCCCAGGATGGATTAAGGGGGGGGTGTTAGGATATTCCTATACTCCATCCTAGTCCTACTAGCTTTCCAGTAATTTTCATTTTCATCCATGCATGCAAAATTAGGGTTTGCATGCATTTTGCATGCATTCTAGGTCATCTGTCCCAGCACCTAGCCCTCATCAAACTAGCCCCCGGAGCTTCTTTCAAATCATTTCTAGGCCTCCCAGTGACTAATGCACCCTCCTTTGCTCCACTGCATGACAAGGGCGCCTTCTTCACCTACCAGTCCAGTTATATTCAGTTATATTGAGTTATCTTCAGTTATTTCCTTGAATTAAGGATTAACTGACCCTTTACTGAGTTTATCACTCTGTTGGACCTCCACTGAGACTAGATTGACCATTCTGACTCCAGTTAACTCCTATGGCGCCCTCCACTGAACCTCCTTCACTATATTAGTGCTTCCATGTGCCACTTACACCAACCACATCAAGTTAGACTCAGTTTGACTCCCGATTGATCATTACTTGTGCATTGATGACTTCACTGATGAGAAGGCTAGTTAGGAATTGATGACTCTCCACTGATTATGGATCTGTGCATGAAGTCCAATTCGAATTCCTTCTAGTGAATTCGAATCCTCATACTCAGCATTGTATATTTACCTATTCACTATTCAGTTTAATGTAACATGTGTAATTATTCTGTCTCAATCAGAGTTTCTTTGGATCTAAGTTCTATTGCTTGTTTCTTCTTCTATTATTCCTAAATTCTTTCATTGTGAGGTTTACATCATCTCTTTGGATCTTATGTGGGCAATTTCACACATGCATGTCTAGTAATCTATACAAATACTGCTAAGGTAATTTACTACTGAAACATTTTTCTTTTAGGTCCTGTATAGAGTGCACAACGCACTTGCTCATTTGCGAGTCCATAGGCCGTAGTGTTGTAACTGGGCTCTAATACCACTTGTAATGTCCCTCGAAATGTGATTTCAATTTTTTTTTTGTATAGGGTCCAATTAAATGCAAATAATATCGTTTCCTTAAAATTAACCTCAGCACTGAGTTGAATACTATGAATCGCCTGTTGTTTATGTTTTGTCTGTGATCCTTTTTCAATCATATACATAGCATCGATGTGGTATGATTTTCCTTGCTTGTACCTTTAATTGATAATATGATTGTCCTATACTTTTATCTGCTTCATGCTCCTTTACTAGAAGGTGATGTTTGTTTTATGTTCTCGTGTCATGAGTTAATTCTATCTTAATGTCTAAGCCTATTTAATTATGCTTAGCTACTTATTTCCGCAATTCATGACTTATGTGAAGGGTCCAAGGTCCACCCATGGCCCAAGCTTACTTATCTTATATTATGAGCTAATGCATGCCTTATTCCATGTGACAGGTAACTGGTGAAAACCTTGTGATATGTTTAGACAAGCCAGAAACACCAAGGTAAAAGTCCTAGGATGTTTGAACTATGGGCTCCATGACTATGAATTGAGAAATGGAACACTTTACGTTCTAAGTGGCATGGGTTTCTACTATAGGACATGGATAAAAATTTAAGCGCTAGTGGATCACAACTGCGAAATTTATGAAGGGTGTAGAAACCGTATCCAGTTGGCTCGTTAATAGTCGAATCCGACTCTCATGTTAAATGATAAATATGAATAATATATTAGATAATGATGATATGATAAAAGATGACTACAATGGTTGATAACTTTCCTATTAAATAAGGCTTGGGCATCGTGAATGAAAGGTCATGCCCTTTCATTCTTAAGTACAATTAATTATGTTTATTTATTAATTATTTACTATTTATGTTCATGTAGCAACCATATCCGGTTGGCTCGTTAATAGTCGAATCTGACTCTCATGTTAAATGATAAATATGAATAATATATTAGATAACGATGATAGGATAAAAGATGACTACAATGGTTGATAACTTGCCTATTAAATAAGGCTTGGGCATCGTGAATGAAAGGTCATGCCCTTTCATTCTTTAGTACAATTAATTATGTTTATTTATTAATTATTTACTATTTATGTTCGTAGCATTGCCACTCTCTTAGAAAGGCTTTGTCCTCAAAGCCTAATAAGGTTTTCACATTGTTCTTTGCGATGTCATGGCTGACGATACATGTCGATAAGAACTGCTAAGTGTAGAGAAGAACTTTCAATATGTGGATGGGTCAGTCCATCCCAAATTGATTTGTTGTGGAATGTTGGGAGTCCATAATGATCTGTCGTCAAGAGCTTTGATCATATTAGTATCATTATCTTTCAACATTTCCCAATTTTTCAGAATATCGGTTTTTATGGTTGGGGTGTCGATAGGGAATTTTCACAATGTCATTTTCTTTTACGAATGTCGTCTTTTGAGCATTGATATGATTTGGAAGTTGTATTTTCGTCCCTTGAGGTTTTAAGGTTTCGTTCTGTATTTTTTCCAGCTTGTTCTCTAACTGTATGTTACCATTTTGAAACTTCTTAACCAGCTCTACTTGTGATTTTTTGGCATCTTCTGACTTCTTAAGTTGTTCTTTAATATCCTCATTATGAATTCTGATGCAGCTATTTTCTTCTTGCTTCTCTAAAAGTCTCCCTTCAATGTCATCCGTAGATTGTTCTATCTTTTGGCTATTTTTCAACTTCTTAATTTTTGTGACTAGTATCTTATTATGATTTCTTAGTCTGAAAATTTCTTCAACATTGTTGGATAATGCTTTATTATTCTTTGCGATCTCTGATTTGTGTGTCTTTTTAGAATCGTCATTTTGTATTTGAAGAACTTTTATCTGCTCCCGATACTCGTCGATCACTGATTCTTGATTCTCTAATTTCTTTCGTATTTGCGCTAGTTCTTCATGCTTATCGTTAAGGATCTTGTTCAAGCATATTATTTCTGCTTCGTAATTATTTATTTCCTTCTTTATCTCTTGATTCCCCAACCTCTGATTGAATTCATTTTCGGTTTTTAATTCATCAATTTGCGCATACAACTTTTCTATACACTTTTCCTGGTCAGAGATTTTTATTTCATTGCACCTTGCTTGTAATTCAATTCTAATTTCTAAATTGTTATTTATGTCACGCAATTCTTCATTGTCTTTTCGATAACGTTTTAACTTTGTTTCTAATTTTTCTATTTGTAGCCGCAAATCGTCTTTGTAACGACTGGGCTCAAATGTGTTGAATTTTTTTTTTTTAATCCATAGATTACATATAAACTACACAGATTATAAATTCCCACATCTACTTAGTATAAAAACATACTTGTAGTTATCGATTACCGTGCTCATTCAAGTGATCCAATTATACCTTAACTCTACTATTTAATCATCTAATTAACTATAATTTGACATACTTTTAATTTACTGAAATAGTATAATAACCCAAAATAACCCATTAAACTTAACTTGCTAATATAATGCAAGCACTATAATAAGCATCAACTTTTAACATATTAGTATAATGTAGTAACTAAAATGATGCATTTATGTTCACATACTTTACTCATATATATACTTCAAGTTAACACATTCAAATTTAAGTAAAGGTCCACTATTGGGGCATGATGACATTTGCATATTTAATTATATCTAACCAATTGATATAAGTATCCATATAATGAACTTTACCACAAATACTAATGATTCTATTTCGTATTTTATGACAAGATTACAACTAACATATCTAAAATTACTCAAGCATATATCAACGTATTGATTCTACTCTCAAACAATCATATGTATTTATTTGAAATCAACTACAGAGTTCTCGCTGATATTTAAACGGAATTCAACTTTAGTGTTCATATATACGTAATGGAAATCAAGCTGCAAAGCTCATCTCTGTTCTTGCTAATCGAAACATTAAACCGAATTAAACTTCAGCGCTCTTATATGCATTTATAAAACCAATTCAACTACCGAGTTCTTCTCGGTGCTATAATTTCTTTTCCAATAATGATGTCTAGATACAACGATAAAATAACATAAATAGTAAATGAGGTGTCTCTATGGATCTTCCCATAATGTCGCTATCATGAGATCCGTAAGTGCAACAATGAGTCGTTTGACAGCTAAGGATTCGCTTTCGTGATATGCAACGTAAAAGAAGATGAGATGTTGGTATCCCAACCAATATTCTTCCCAGGATTTGATAAGTGCGCCAATTTAAAACATTAGAAGGAACTAAATCGGGTATAAGGGAATAATTCGCCAGTTAGGCAGAAGTTTTATGAATCAAGAGCTTACCTCGGCAGTCATGACGCAGATCTTGTCGGTCATTTACAAAGGTCATTCCAGAGATGGAACATCATTAGTTAACAGAGATAGAAGGTAATTATCTATTCAACCCAAGCAATAATTCGGTATTAATCCTTACAACAACAAAAAAGGAATTATGAACAACTTTACAGGGTTCTAAGCAATCTGTGTGTTACAGCATTAATCGGATTTTTGACCTGGAGGCCGCATATCTATAAAATCGGGTTGCAACCATTTACATACTATGGAATCCGAAATTTGTACTGCTAGCAGGGATTTATACAAACAGGTTAAAGTGTAGAGGATCAACACTCTCCGGAAACCTGAAGATCGAATGCTTAGAAGGATCGATTTTCAGTCAGATACAGAGTATGAATTTCTAAGATTCGTGTTGATAGCAGCGTTGAAAACAAACAATAGAAAGTGTAAAGGAAAAGGACTGAGTTTGGAGTTGCGATGGCAGATTGGGTTCGTTGCCACGATCGAGCAATAGGACAGTGCTCAAGCGATTTCCTTTTTCAGATGGTCTCAGTATGGTAAATCGTGTTATTTCAAAGAAAATGAAACGCGAAGAGAATGATATTGTTTTCCTGATTTCATTGTCTAGAAAATGAATAAAGAGCAGAGATCAACGAAATCAAGTTTAATTAATTTCGATCTAATGAAGAGTCTGATGTAAACAGAGATCAATGAAATCGAGTTTAATTAATTTCGATCTAATGAGTCGTCGCGTTATTCCGTGAATAAATGACGGAGGAGAAAATATTGAAATCCATCGCAAGACTCTTAAAAACTCGGATTTGAATCAATTTAAGACCTGAGATTGTTGAGATTGTTATGTGGAATGGAAACCACAAAACTTTTTTAAGTTCAATTTAAACCCAAGCAAAAATCAGAGATGGTCGTGAGAAATAGGGAACTTAGAAAGGGTCAATCAAATTGAAATCAAGGAACGAACACTGTAACTGACAGACAGAGTCGATCTGCGTTTTCCAATTAAATATTCATTTCTCAATATAACTTAATCTAAACAAATAAAACTTAAATTGCATAGAACCTGTATGAGCAGATGCTCTCGTAGTAGGTTGAGTGTAGATTTCCAAAAGAATGCAGCTTTCGTCTCGCTGTTCTTCCACACGATCACCGACGAACCCCTTGGTTGACCACCATACTGTATCAAAGTTACTCTTCTTCACCTCAAACCCCCGAGCTCATGGGGTTGTAAGAACACACACAAATAGTCTCTCGAAAGGATCTCCCAATCCTCGTTCCCACTAATTCCAACTCTAAGGATCATAACATAATCCGAGATTATGATGACCATCCAGCATTAGGGAGCAAGAGAGATCCTTCTCCCTTCTCCTCCCTCATTATATAGCGAATTCTTGTGTGCCATGTGTTTGTCCATACACATTTTTGAATTAATTTAATATTTTAATTAATTTTATTCTTAAATACAAGTGTCTGTTTCTAACTCAATGTGTACACCTAACTCCCTAAATCAGTGCAAACTAGGTGTAGTTGTCTTTAAGAGAGTCTCAGTTGTGTTTGTCTTCTCAAATATAGTTGTTGTATTTAACCACATGTTCAATCTAGATTTCTTTTCTTTTTCTTTTTATAAATAAAATATTTTATTCAAAACAAAAAGTTTTCTAAATTTATTTATTTTACTTTATTTTATTTTTTTTAAATAAAAGAATATTTTAATTAATACATTTTATATTTCATTTAATTTCTTTCTTTTTCTTTCAAAACAAAAAGTAATATACTTCAACTAAAGATAAAGAAATTATCATTAAATTTTCAATTTTTAAATCTCTTTTCTCATAATAATAATATAACCATCCTGATAATAAAATATTAATGCTTTTAATATTAAATTCTCTAGAATCTCCACACATATTTTATTATTATTTTTAATTATGCGTGCATGAATAATTTTATTTTTCCATTTTGCTTTGTCTAGGTACTTCTTCGACGGGACCTTCTGACAGTATCTTTCTTTCTTCTTATGGGGAGCACCGCGTAGCAATCGGGATTCGTTACCGCGATCTCTCAACTACGCTCCTTGGAGACTAAGGGATGTTGAGGGATAAGGCTCCCCTTATTGCGCGCCCCTCAAATCATCGTACGCGACCAAATCATTATGGTCTTGCCTGCACGGCACACGCTTCCCCGGGTGAGCTGAAACGGCTTCACCCGTGCGTGGATTACTAGCAGGGTCAACAGTCAGTCATCGTACCCCTAAGTGTTCTTTCCATTCTTACGATCCCGATCATTCCATTGTGTGTCACTTGGTAAATCGTCTTACTTGTCACTGCATACACTCAAACACATATTAGTAGCGCTGCACTAATAAACATTTGTATCATCCTTTTCATTTTCTCTGTCAATCGAGTACAAACAAATCATCATTTTTCATTTCAAGTAATTTCAACATTCATCATTTTCATTTTCTCAGTCAGTCGAGTATAAACAAATCATCATTTTTCATTTCAAGTGATTTCAACATTCATCATTTTCATTTTCTCAGTCAATCGAGTATAAACAAATCATCATTTTTCATTTTGAGTAATTTCAACATTCATCATTTTCATTTCGCATAAAAATTCTAAAGCAATCATTCATGCTCCAAGTTTTTATAGCTCCGGGTCACTTCAAACCAATGCCCTCAAATAGTCAAATCAGTTGTAGGTCTCAAAAGTAGTCTGATCAATCATAGGTCTCAAAACAGTCTAGTCAATCATAAGTCTATCATAATCAAAATCAAACACAAGTGCTGAGGCGGGCATTACAGTCTTTCATGGTTTCTAACTTCTTCGACGTTAGATGCTCGATCTGGACTATAGATGGTCTCTGACTTTTTTTTTTTAAGATTGTCTTCCTTTGACTACTTTGGTGGTAATTGGTCTTTGATTTCTTCGATGATAATTGGTCTCCCATTGATTTTGACTTTTCCGACGATAATCTGTCTTCTTCGATTTTTCTTCTTTCTTTCGATAACAAGTGGACACCAAAAATGTGTGATAACCCTTAATGTGGTTATTTCGTAAAAATATTCTTTTGTTATGGTGAAACAATTTTTTTTCCAAAAAATAATTATTATTAATGATAATAATAATTGTTTTTGGAGTTAAGTGATAATAAAAATGGTCTGGATTGAGTGGTTGGGAGGAATGATTGTTACCTTCTCCACCTAGGTTCAAATCTCACTTTTGGTTTGTTGTTAGGGAATAAAACCAAACCCACTTCTCACAAAACCACGTGCACCATAAAACCATGTGCGGTTTCACTTCTTTTTTTTTACTTTTCTTTTTCTTAGGACAAGGTCCTATTTTTTTGCAAAACTTTACTTTTACTTTTTTTTTTCTTTTTTACTTCTTCTCACTTTTTTTTTTTAATTTACTTTTACTTTCTTTTTTTCTCACTATCTTTCTTTTCTTCTTTTTATTTTCTTTTACTTTTGCCTTTTTTTTTTTCCTTTCTCTTTTTTCTTTTTTACTTCTTTGGGCTAAGGGCTTAGATTGGTGGCTACAAGCCTGGCTCTGATACCAAATGTAGCAACCGTATCCGGTTGGCTCGTTAATAATCGAATCTGAATCTCATTTTAAATGATAAATATGAATAATATATTAGATAATGATGATAGGATAAAAGATGACTACAATGGTTGATAACCTGCCTATTAAATAAGGCTTGGGCATCATGAATGAAAGGTCATGCCCTTTCATTCTTAAGTACAATTAATTATGTTTATTTATTAATTATTTACTATTTATGTTAGTAGCAAAGGGCCATGTGACAACCTCGTGGGACAACCTCCACCCTGGAAGTTGGGTTGAATGCGAGTTATCCCAAGCCAAAATATCACTTTACTGTGTTGTTTTGGAGGTTTGAGCATTGGAGAGGGAGAGCAAGGGTTCTCTGCTACTTCATTGTTTCGGGGGAGGTATGCACATGACCAGAGAGTAGCTCTTGGTCTGTGCGTAACCACTATAGAAGGGCTTCGATGTTCTCAAGTTGGAATCATGTGACGGTAAGTTATGTTCGTTAGGGCTATAATTCGAGTTTCCATTCAATTCATAGAAGTCTCATGAGTTGATTTACTAACTCTGGTTTTAGTTTTGCATGCCAGGAAGAGCTTCGTTGTTAGCCACCTGAAGGTTTCTTGATAGAGGTTGAAACGTTTCGAAAGGAGAAGCTTCTGATGTGAATGGCCCTGGGTTAGTCCCAATTCCATTGGAAACCAACTACCCTTCATGAGATTCGGTAGAGGTGTTATCTATGTAGTCTGCGTTGACGGGTTCTGTGGGTGATGACTATTTTTTAAATGGAGATAAAAGTAGATGTTGGTGGCCCTTCAGTTTTGTTTTGTTGGTCATACTTTCTTTGCTTACAATTTGTAATCATTTTCTAATGGAAACTTTGCCATGTATTTCAAATGTAAGCCTAATCATGCGTTTCATGGTTATGAACAATGATCTGTAAATGGTGGCTTCCGAGCTGAACTTCTGAATTCTATTTAATATACAGAGTATTGGATATTTGGTTAATATTTGTAAACATGGTAAAAATCATATCAGTTTTGGATTTGATATAATTATATTGTATATCTAGGGTTTTGGATTTGATATAATTATATTGTATATTGTATATCTAGGGTTATATTGTATAAAGATGTTCAGATTCCTTTTGTAACAATATTTTTCAGAATGAGAACCTCTGCAATAACCACACTTGGGCCTTTCTTTCTTGCTCTTCATCTTCTTGACTTTCGAATCTTCATCACTAGAACTTTAGCTTTCTTCATTTGACTGCTTCTTCTCCTTCATCTTCTTCTCTTGGGGTTTCAAGATGGTTTTTTGTTTGCCTCTTTGTTTCAGATCTCCAACAACAAGAACTTGGTCTTTTTGCTTAATGGAACCCATTAAGCCCAACTAGTCTTGCTCTTGAGTTAGCATAACCATGAAATCAGCCAAAGATGGCATTTTCCAATTTCTAACTATGAGCTTTGTGGAGTTGAATATAGAAACAAAAACTGAGTACTCAGGACCCAATTTTGAAAGAATGGACAAGATCAACTATTCTTCCTTCTTATTAATGCCACATTGTTTGATTTGCAACACTAAGCTTTTGAACCTGGTGAAGAAATCTTGGATGGATTTGAAATTGCTTGGGCTCAGTGAGATCAATGCATTCTCAAGTTGATGCCCTCTCATCTCATCGGTCTTCCCAAATAGAGACTCAAGCTTGAGCCAAACTTCATTGGGTGTAGCTAGACTTTCCACATGAAATAGGAGGTCTCTCGAAATACTGAGACAAAGGAGGCCTAATGCCTCATCCATTCTGTTAAAAAAATTTGATTTCTCCACAACAAAGTTGTGTTCAACTTCTGTGCCCATTGTGATCCTAAAAAGACCCTTGGATCTCAATAAAATCACCATTTCAGCCTTCCAATTGAAATAGTTGAAAGGAGTGAGAAAATTTGGATGAGATTGCTCCATCTTCTTCTACTACTTGCGCACTGGGTGACAATGGTGCTCTTGAAAACCTGCAAAAAACTCTCAATCACTCAGGAGGGATCTACACTAACAGATTCGAACCCTGTTTGATAGTGGGTGCATTCGGGAGAGCATCACACCTGAGAAGAGCCACTAGATTTCTCCAATGGACTCAATTTAATGGCCTCAGAAATTTCGTGGTTTCTCCACTACTTCTGGCAAGCCACTAAAACAGTCTTGTCGGTTCGAATAATAGCTCCAAGAGCTCTGATACCATGTAAAATCTATGACACAGTAGGACCTAGCTACCATGGATTCCTCACAGCTGAAATTTTAACTCATTAAGCAAGTAAACAAGTGCAAACTATTACAGAATGAACAAATGATCAAAACTCAGCAAAAATGATCAAAATTCCATAAATGCACAAATGATCAAATATGAGATATTATTAACTGTCCAATACTATGAAATAGATTGGTTCATCCTTATATAGAAAATAGGAGGAAAAATATCCACTTGGAGTGTCCACACTTAGCTAGCTTAAATTTACCCAAATCCCCCTTAGGTTGACCAAATGGTTCCCAAAATAACCCAAACAGGTTCGAATTGTACATGTGAACACTGAGTAAGCATGGGGAACCAAGATGGGGCTCACACATGTGAAGGAGATGGTTGGGTGGAAGTTAGGTGGACTAGGATAGGCTAAAAACAACCAAAAATGGGATAAATGACCAGATTCAATGTATGGGAGCCTATGGTCAAAGGATATTCCTTAAAACAGGGGATAAGGGCGCCTTAGGCATGCTAGGCATTAAATGCTTGGATAAGCATGCCTAACAGCTAGTTTGACCACCTCTTTGGCCCATACTTTGGCCCAAACCATGTAATCTTGTTCACACTAGCCTATACAAATTCTAACCTCTCAAGAAGATCCAAAGGGCAGGCTACTTTTCTATGCACACCTTGAACAATACTAGATTGGAAGGTATGGCCTGAGGGACTGTGTAGTGGTGGAGGGAATACTTCCTTGTATTGGGTGTGTAGGTAATGTGGGTACTAAGCTAGATAGATCTGATAGAGGTATCCATAGCTCTATGGGTGAGCCACTAGTTTAGCAATTCATTCATTTCCATCTCCTTAGCAGCCTGATAAACCCAACTGTAGATTGGCTTACCTGATTTTGGTGCATATTGGGCTATGTGTGAGTCTGTTGTTCCATTTTTCCTTGTAGAGATCATGCCCAGCTCGGGTGTGGCAATTGTGTTGTGAGATTGACAGGCACAATTGGCCTATGGTTGGGTGTAATGTTGCAGTTGCATAGCCAGTTGCTTGGTACGACTTTGTTATAAGATAAGTACTCTCTTCTGTTAACTCTGTATTGTCTTTAATTGATGGTTACCATGAATATCTTAAATGTATGATAAATGTGTATTTGAATTTATTTCCGCTGTCTTTCTTACATTCATACATCCGCACATGTCTTTTTACAGTTATTGGAAAGATGAAGGTTGTTAAAGAAGAGTCTAATGGGGCAATAAACATCTACAAAGAATGCTTAAATTAGAATATGTTTGTATTATATGTGGGAACTGACCAACACCATTTACTTCTTGTTTTCATTGTTTTTTTCTATCATTTGAGGTAATTGATGGTGTTTACATGTGCAATCTCATTTGTAGTTTCTTAGTGATCAATTTACAAGACACTAAAAGTGCAACCGTTTGTTTGTCCTATATGGACTACAGTCTCATGTACAGTTTAAATAAAATATTTTGATCTCTCTCTCTCTCTGACTTCCTAAGAACTAGTTTAGAATCTTATTCATTTTATAGGAATATATCTGCAGTTTGACAAGAGTTTTTTCTTTGAATGTTTAGCTAGTTAGCGCTTCGAATGTTTATCTAGTTAGGCATGGTGCATGGCTTTGCAATCTGTCACAAGATTGATATGAAGGACGAGAAAAGAAAAGAAAAAAAAGGTATTTATTGCAGATCAGGTTTATTATCTGGAATTTTCTATGACTTGTTTCATAGATCTTGTGAGAATTTTTTAAATTTAATGATCTTAAAATTTTCAACTAGCAAGATTGGCTTTTACAATATGTGGGTGGATGCAGAGACCAAGGGGTTTGAAGGGAATGGGAAACTTTGAAACTGGCTAGATATAGTTCTAACATGGCATACACATGACATGGAACCATACATGCACCTATGAAATTTGGAAAATACCTTAAGGATGTTAATTACAGTACCAAAAATATGGACTCTATTTGCTGCAATGTCGGGAATATGGACTCTATCCACTGCCAGGAAGCTGGACTCTATCCTCTGCAAATTGTTGTGGCAATAAATTCTCTTTCGAAGACTATGGAATTGTGAACTATGCAACTGTGAGCTGAAAACAAATCAGAAACATAAACGAAAGTAGAGATAAAAGAATGGAGGAAAGGTAGATATGAGAATGCACCACCTCAATAATGTTGAGAGGCGTCCAGATGTGCATTGAACATCTGAAGTGATGCGAAGAGATTAGGTGCACAATGATGTCCTTAGATTTGCATTTAAGCCTGCATTGAAGTGAATATTGAAGGCGTAAGTGCACAATGACCTCCGCATTGAAACGCACAGCTCTACGTACAAAGGAGATAGCAGGTACCAAATCGTCCATGTGCTTGACTCAAACAATAGACAAATGAAATGACTCTAATCATGAGACAGAACATCCAACGACCAATAAGGCATAATAAACAAAATTCGAGGAGTAGCTCCCACTTAGAGAAACACCTTACGGCGTAATTAAATCATTGTAATAAACAACTTTTAAATCCCAACTAAGCATGGACCTCATTTACTAAACACTATTACATGTCTAGGGCCATAGACGGTTTACCAAAACCTTTACCACGATTTAAGTGGGTTCATAAAGTCAATTCAATCACACAACAACCCAATCGATATATGGTCCAAGATACTATACTTACATAAGTACAAAATGTTAAAAAAAAAGAAAAATGTTCAACCATGCATCATAATGGTAGATATCAATGGCGTTATCACTTTCAAGTAATCATTCTGAAAAGTAAAATTTAATTTACTCTAATGAATTCTTTATTGTAAATTCCGAGCCAGAGATAATGGTATGGAGCTACGATCCTCACGGTATGTACATCCCCAAAAGTGGTTACGAAAGTTTGCTGGAATTGGGGATGGCAGACCCTATGTGTGTGAGGCACCTGCAACAATTAATTAACAAGAATACGCGGAATAGCAGAAATGACAGAACTCAGAATCACTTTTGTATTGATCACAGGCCACTTCGAGGGGGCAACCTCCTTTGAGCAAGCTCAATACAATAACTTCACGGTGCCTTCATAGGTCTCAACACACACTTATATACTAATTCTAGGCGCCAATACTATGAGTCGAAACCATGGGCCGTTACAAACTATGGATCAACAATACTACGGGCGACTTACAAAGCATATGCGCCAACAACAATAACACAACTATTGATCAACAATTACTACGGGACGACTTACAAAGCATATGCGTCCAACAACATCCTACTAACAAAGTAAAGACATGGGTTCCTAACAATGTGGTGGCGGCGACCTTTATGGAACCTAAAATGTCCCCCTAAATCAAAGTTGATTACTTGGTTCCTCCTAAGAGAGAAAGCACTAACTTGGTACCATTTACAGACACGAGGGTGGGAAGGTCCTGGCAGATGCACCCTCTGCAGAAACGCAGAAGAAACCAACCTCCACTTAACTGTTTTCTGCTCGTTTCTGAGGCAAGTTTGGAAAGAGTTGGAGGTCCTTTTAAATTACAAATTTGTCTGGTTGGGAATTTCTGCTCAGGATGGTTTAAAAAAATGGTTAACAGATCCCTCAAGCAACCGCTTCAAAATTTTTCCTCTCATAAATTTATGGTAGGTCTGGACAACAAGAAACTTATCTATCTTCAAAGATTTAAATATGGGTCCTTTGTTTTATGCCAAGAATGCAACAACCATCTTAAGCAGTTTTCTACATGAGGATAAAGTTAAAGGTCTCAGGATTCTAGAAATTGAACCTATAAATAGAGAGAAGCCTTGGGCCTATTTTGATGGGGCCTTTAGAAGCAATCCCAAGAGAACAGGTGCAGGAGGTTTAATTTATTTAGAAAAGAATATTTTATATATATTTTAGGAAGGCCTTGGAGCTGGTACAAATAGCTACGCCGAACTTTGTGCTTTAAATCTTCTTCTTAAGCTGGAAAAAAAGGAAGAGACTCCCAATTGATCCTTCAAGTTTTCGAAGACTCCCAATTGATCATAGATTGGTCAAATGAAAAAAAGACTATCATAACCTTGACCTAATCCCAATCTTAGAGGAGATAAAGGTTTTAAAGATGGATATGGAAGAGGTCTCCTTTTATCAAATCTACGGGGAAATGAACACTAAAGCAGACTCTCAATCAAAACTGGGACTGGAACTCATCAATGGTCAATGGAACGTCCAAAAGGAGATTGAAGGCTCCATCATAGGAATTTTCAGTACCACTTGTGGGATTCACATTAAAACACAGCTCTTCAAGGCATAATGGAAAATATGGGATCCCGAGTCCCCCTTTTTGTTTTTGTTTTTTTTGTCGATATGTGAAGAACTGGTGTTTCAAAGTTTTTCATGTAACTACCTTTTTAAGAGATAGAGTTTCTTGTTTTACAAAAGACTCGATTTTTAACACTGGATGATAAAAGTTTTTCTTACCGATCCATACGAGTTTATGAGATCCTACAGAATATAACTTTTGATTTTTGTTATATAAATAAAAATTATGAGTTTTTTTTCAAAGAAAAAAAAGAATGAATACAAAATTGAAAAAGCATATAAACATACAAAATACAAATATATAAAATTGATCATATCAAAAACAAAACATTATATAAAAAGTCATACAAATATTTTTACACAAAAGTAAAAAATAACAAATCACACAAATAATTTTATACAAAAGTAAAAAATAACTTATAAAAGTTCTCACATGATCTTTTTAAAAATTTTATATTAAATGTGTTTAGTTTCTTTTTAATTTTCTAGAACTTAAGCAATGCGCTTATAAATTTATTTACTACATTAAAATTTTCATTTATATAATTGGAATTCGTACATTAAAATTAAAATTATTTTTGATTTGTCCGCCAACATTTTTTTGGATATCTATGCCATTGCCATATGTACGTCACAACATCACATTTATGGATAAAATGATGGTTACTTGAAGACGCAATACTAAGTAAAGATACGGTGATATGCTTTAATTTGAATGGAATGATTAGTTTTCTTTATTTATATTTGTTTGGTGAAATTAGAAACTTGCAGTTATGATCATCGATCGCAAAAGTTATGTCTTATGTTTTGATGAGATTTGTGAGGAAATATATATATAATGATCATCGATCGCTAACGTTATATATATATATATTTTGAAAGGCACATTTTATATGTAGAAAGAGTCTAAAAAGATTGTTTAATTTTTTTTAAAACAAGGAAATTTATTAACTTTCTAAGAGTATATACAACAACTTATAAGCTACATATATCAATAACTCATAGATTAGTGTGGGTTGAGATTTCAAATCAAGGGGATGTCTACCCTTTGGGGGACCTGTTGTAGGTAGGGTGGTTGGGGCGGTCGACTGTGGCTGTCTCCACCTGGTTCGACCCCATGACATGTGCTCTTGAGGCGCCTTAGCCTTCGGTCCTTGCACCAATTAATCTACCTGATGGAAAAAAAGGGGATGGCTACCCTTTGAGCTTCAACT
The DNA here is from genome assembly GCA_027924585.1 of Larix kaempferi. Taxonomy (NCBI): domain Eukaryota; kingdom Viridiplantae; phylum Streptophyta; class Pinopsida; order Pinales; family Pinaceae; genus Larix; species Larix kaempferi. Next base: position 6,355,083 of record BSBM01001879.1, read on the forward strand.
TCACTCAAAGGGATGCTTACCCTTTTAACTTCAACTTCACTATGCATCCCTAACCTGTGACCTCCATAGAGATAACACATTCTTAACCATTGGACCCACTCAAGTGCACAAAAATGTTGTCTACTTAAAGCAACATAGAATATTTCACAAAAAACATAAAAAAAATAACATCCCAAAGTAGAATGTCCTACCAAAATAGGATTAGCTACTCTCATTGCAGTGTTTTTAGTTTATTTACTTAAAGGGTTGATCCATTTTGACATATTTGTATTATATGAAGAGCTAAATCTTAATTTTGAGATTTTGAGTGTAATATCCTTCTTGAATCCATGTAATCAGATTCATGTGGTTTCATTCCTTATTCCATGATGTCATTTGCATCTTCAATCCTCATATGGGATACCACTATATAGGCTTGGCTTATTATTCACTCTTTGAGATGGAGTGAATTTCACAATCACATCTTTTAAGCATTGACCTATGGTTCTAGAGATGTTCATTGTTTTTCTATAAGTTGATCTTTTACATAATCTTAATAGTGTTGCTCTAGTAGTGATTTTAGCTCTTCCATATGGAGTTGGGACCTTTTCCCTTTTCGATGAGCTTGTGAGCCTTGATCATGTTTGTTAGCAATTCCAACACTAGATTGTTGTAGTCTCATAATCTAAACTTTGAATCCAAGGAAATTTTTCTTACTTGAGGATTATCTTGTCTAGTAGCCCTTCACTTCTCTCAAGCTAACATAGAGACCCATTTGAATCCAATCATTATCATTTTTTATAAATATGTGTAAGACATTCCCAATTACTTCAAACATTGTTAAATACGACAAATGTATGGGCAAATTGGGAAGATGAACCCAAACACACATTGTGGTGACATTCATGGTGGCAGGGTTGAATATTGGTGATCATGGAGTAACAAAGAGATTTATTCAATTCTAAAATAAGGGACCTTTTTCAACAAACATGGAGCACTCCTACTATTCTTGTGATTGCATATAACAAATCCTAGATAATTCATTATCAATCAAACACATTTTCTAGATATTGTTTGCCATGATGTGTTTTGAGATCTATTTAACAAATTTTGTACGAGGGCTAAGAAACAATGAGGAACTTCTTTGTTGGATAAGGAACAATGACAAAGTTTGTAAGCCCTACCCACCCATGGGTTTCTATAGTATTTGTCTCTTTTGTTGCAGCCATGGCAGTGCGCTTGAGTGCTACAGAAGCTATCATTACCAACTTACTTTCTCTATAAATCTGGTTGTCATCAAACCTCACTCCAAAAATGCTCAACTTTAATTTCATCTTGGCTTTATAGATATGAATGATAAGTTTATGAACTTTGAATCATAGTAGCATAATTTGGTCGTATTAGCCTTTCATGTACCGAAATTCGGAACAATTAGAATTCATCTAATATTTGGTGTAGGTGTAATACTAATACATTGGAAAATTGAATTTTGAAAAACCAATTTTAAAATACCACATTTTAATTATTTAATCACTATAAAATGTAAATAACATTCAATTTCATTCTTTCTTATAAAAATAATTATTACTGTATCTCTTATTCTCTCTATCTCAATGCATTGAACTTTTATATTTTTGTTTTTAAATAATAATTTTGATTGTAAATAACATATCTAGAAATAAACCAATAATTTTAAATGTACATTTATAATATATCTGTTTATATTTGAATTTTAATTTTGATATAAATCTCAGAAATATTATAAAAGTCGAAACTGGATCCAAAGAACTCAACCCACAATTCATGATAGAGGACCAAAAGACCAACAACTTGGCAAGGGCAGCAGGGGCTTCGACCAACTCGCTACATGTCGAGGCTTAAAGATGGCAACCTATGATAAGTAAACATACACTCCATTCGAATTCAAATTATGACGCTTTAATCGTAAAAAATACTACACTATACTGATAATGAATATGTGTTAATACACATTCTTAATAAGTGTTTTAAGTGGCCAATGATTGTTGGTTGTTTTTTCTTCAAATTATATATATATTTATATATGAAGAAAACACAATCATATATATATATATATAATAACGTAACTTACCACTAATAAGAATGCGCAATGGCTGATGCAGCTGAAGCTCTTCCTAACACCAATGCAGTCAAAGGCTGTGGGCTGCGGTTGATCAACAATTTCGATGAGGCTATCCTGGAACAAGGCTTTATGCCTTCTGTATTTGACGAGGAGGTAGGGATTCTGTCTTCCCATATCCGGCAAGGGAACTTCGATGCCATTATGGGCATCGTTGTAAGCAATAGGGTCGTCTCTTTTACGCGGCCCCTCACTCCGCAGGATGTCGTGAAGGTGGCCCGCTGGTGCAACCACGGCGTTGGGAAGAAAGCCGTCGATCTGCTTCAGAAGCAGAAGTTGGAGAGTAGATCAGCTTCTCTCCCGAATGATGCCAGTTATCCACATATTTTGGATCAACTGCTTGCAGATAAGAATGCCGAGGAGAAGGCGATTCGTGAGTATTGGGAGAAGAAGATTCATGAACTAATGGAGGTGGAGATCGCCCGACTAAGGGAGAAGTTGGAGGCGGGGCTCGAGAAAAAGAACAGCAGATATCCTCCTGCTGCCAATTATGTCCCACCCACCAACGATGCTATCATTAAAGGGGTTTGGGATCGATGGTGTCAGGTGAGGCTTGCTGCAGGCGAACAGCGACCGGTGAGGAGCGAAGCCAATTATCGTCTGTGCATCGATGAGTTGGGTCCTGAATTCAGGATGCGTCACAAGACTGAGTTCTGTCGTAATCCAGCGACGCAGAATCAGTTGTTGGATTATGTGAGGAATCGGAAGGCAGAAGCTCTTGAGAAACTCGTGGTTGAAATGTTTCCCGTTACTGGAACAGAATTTTTTATCTCGAGAGAGGTGAACAACAGTAACCAAGATCAAGCTGGGACTCCATTAAAGAGGGAGTCTGGGATCCCATCAAAGAGGGATGCCTCTGGGCTATTTTCGAGAGAACGCCCGGGTAAGAATCCTAAGCGATAAGGGCTGCCATCCCCCGCAGTAGTGCCACCAGGGAATGGGGAATCACCTGGCTGTATTCGGTGGAGGAGGAGATTTGGCGGATGCTCTTTCGAGTTTTGGCACAGTTCCCGACGATGTCGCTACGCAGTGTTCCATTTAATAGTGGATCTTGTTTTGAGCCCAGGGAGCAATGTTATAACGTGCTCTACTTCTTAAGATTATCTTGGTTTTGGATATGGGTAGTAGTTTTGAGGAATGAGACCAGCTAAGAGTTGGCTATGTACAGGACAGCGTAGACCGATTAGGGTTTATATATTGTGTATCTAACTCGTGCTTTGCAGGCTGTGGACTCTGCTATCATGAATTTATGTATTATGTATTCTGGACTGCGAGCTTAGCTCAACCATGATTTTGGCTAATAGAGATGCACTTTGATGGTTGCTTTTTGGAGAATAGATATGCCTCTGGGTGTTCCATTTTGTATAATGTAATACAAAATTTTGATGGTAAATTATTATCTATGTTTTTTTTTATTGTTTTTCTTCTATGGAAAGATAATGAAACAAGTATATTGTGAGTAGATTGATTTTATTGATATTTTTCAAAATTTAAAATAAGGGTGTGTGCAAGAAGATGAGGGTCACTTTAGATGCAATGCTACTTTTTTCAAATCTCGTTCCTGATACCTAAAACATAACGCGTTTATGATATTTACCCCCTGCCATGGTAAGACCCGAGCCTAACATGTCATTGGACATGTAGGCTAGGTAACAATATCGCGTACGCGTTATGTAGTTCAAAAACGCGTACGCGTTATGTATTTACAAATCGCGTACGCGATATGTAAAACTAAAAATGAATTTAAAAACACAGTCGGCCGATTGCCGACCACCCGCGACACTCACGCATCAGAAACGCGAATAGAGGCGAAATTGACCCTAGACGAGGACGCTTTGTGGCCCACTCAACCATCCGTGTTGCTCGATTCAGCTGGAGAGGAGACAAATTCACCGGTGCATTCTCATCTAGTCAGGTAATTTATTCACCCAAATCATTTTTTTGTGATTTTTTAATCCAAATTACTATTTTTTTGATTGTTTAACCTAGTTTTGTAATATTGATCAAATTGGGAATAACCCAATTTGTAATTAAATTCACACCTCAAAATGAAACCCTTTTCACAAAACTCAAAACTTCATAATCAAACCAAAAATTGAAAAAATTAAAACTCCCCCCTTTCTAAGTCACCCGACACGAGGACACGGGACACGAGTGTCCCCACCAGGCTTCAAATTTGAAGCCTTCAGGCCACTTCAAATTTTACCCACACGTCATAGAAGGCCACTTCAAATTTTACCATGCAAAAAAAATTTAATTTCATGGTAAGCCCTTCAATAATTAAATTAACCACTACTGTTTAAAATTGCAACAGAAGGGTAGCTTCAAATTTCACCCATCAACAATTTTTAGTGGGAAATTGGGAATGCGGCTACTAGCTAGGTGACTTGGGAGTGGGACTCGCTTACTCTCCAATATCCACGTGTTCGATCATCCATGGATCATGGACCATTGGGCCTCTAATAATATCATTGAGGAACTTACGTGGACGGGCTTACACTGAGTAGCCCATGGCTTGAACGCTTCGAAGTTCTCGTGTTTGTAGCGAGCGCTTACGTGTTTAACACATTTAATGGCATCAACAAAATTATTAAAATCTAATGTTAATGGGCACTCTACATAGAAATTGGAATGTCAACATTTGTGAGTACAATAAATATGTGGATGATTTTGGCCTACTACAACTTTAATATATTGAGTGGATTGATAACCTTCACAATTATATAAGAGATTGTAGCTATGACTAGGAGGAGAGTTAACAATGCAACAAAATCAAGTAATCGAATTTTGTGCATAAAATGAACATAAGACTCCCACCAAATTTCACTGAATCTACGTCTTAACAAAAGAACTCATCGTTTCACGGGATTCCACCCCATCAATCCTTTTAACAGTAATGGCCATAACAGTTGCTACAACCCTAGCGCGAGAAAAATCAATCGAGCTACGCATGACAATACTTGAAACCAGACTTTTTGAACTCCCTATTACGTCATAGGAATCAATACTACTTTCTCCACAACATGTGGCACCCTCAATATCTTCCATCACCGCAATTTACATTTGATAAAAAACTTGTTCCCAAATAGTAATTACCCCATTCTTTGCTCTAAAAAGGCCTCGGTTAACCTAGAATCCAATCCATACAACATGAACACATCCATATATACACATAGAATAAATATTAATAAATTTCTCATAGCCCTTCAATAGTGTTCAATATCTCATAGCCCTTCATAGTGAAATGGGACCCCACCCTTCAAATTTGATCCCTGGTCCCCACTAGACACGGTGACCCCCGGAATTATGACACGTAGGACACGGTGACCCCCGGAATTAATATATTTTTAAAATATATTAAAATTTAAAAATATAGACATATAGATCATCCAATAAAATTTAACATTTACAATTACAAATATTCAATAGAAATTACATTTACAATTACAAATATGAAATATTCAATAGAAATTAGATCATTCACAAATCACAACACATTTGTCATTCACAATCACAAAACACAATGAGACATTGAGACACATAGATGCAAACTCATCACTGCCTTGATCCTCCTCCTCCATGCCTGAATCAACAAACTCATCACTGCCTTGATCCTCCTCCTCCTCGTCTCTGCCAATCTGACTAACTTACTTTTTAATTGTCAAATGTTTAATTTTAAGTTTTAAATGTATGTAAGTAAATGCCATTAAATTGCTTATGTGAGTTTGATTTAATACATGTTCAATTTTGAAGAGACGTCATTATATACCATGTATATGTTTCTAATGATTTTCGTATTAATGTCTTTATTGCAGTTGCGGCTATGGATGCCAATGCCGAAATATTGATTGAGCTTGCCCAATTGAGGGGCATAAGTGAAGCTTTTAGTGGTGGCGACAGGATTCGCCGTTCACTTGCATCAACCTTGGATGCAATTGTGGACACAATTACACAATCTACGAATGTCCTGTATGATATTGCATCTTACAGAGAAAGAAAAAGACAACAATATGCTGATGGACTAGATTACAATGCAGTAAAAAAGCTAAAAATATCCAAAGAGGTTGTATTTGCATTGTTTAGGGACCCTCGGACGGGGGAAATCCCTAATGCAAGCAAGCCGCATATCTCCATTGAGTGGTGCACGTTTCAACCATTTGTTGATAACTGGATGGACAGATGGTACATGGTTTTTGATATGCCACCACACAACAACAGGGAAATTCCCTTATATTTCCTTCGAAAGATGTATGCAGAGTTCGTGTTGCATAAACACGTTAACTATTTTGACATCTTACAGTTCCAGGGGATCGGTGGGGGGATGCCCCAAAACCGACCCAATGCCAGGCTTCGAGACCAGGATCGCCCTATCCCTGCACCTCGCAGGCAGTTGCCTGGGCCAGATGTCCCACCAGCACATCGCATTATTCCGCAGACACGGGATGCTTTTTTGAGTTTGGCACGGACGGTTCTTCGCCATGGCAGGATGGTTCAACATATGGGTGAGGAAGGGACATCTGTCCCTGGTGTGGTACATACACCAGCTCGTCACCATGCAGGACCATCAGCTACTGCAGGACCATCAGGACCATCCACTTCTGCAGGACCATCAGGACCATCCACTAGTGGAGGACCATCAGCTATTCCCCATCCTACTACTGATCCTCACGAGTGCACGTCATGTGGTCGTCCCTGCTATGGTATTGCATCAGATGTTGTCTTCACTGGCTTTTTGAGAGAGGTATCTTGATGGTTAATTGTAATAAATTCTTCATTTATTTTCGTCTTTGTACACATATATATAGTTTGAGCTAATATATTAATTTTGTGAACTTGCAGTTGATGATGATTACCGGCAGTGACGCCCCAGAGCCGGATGTTCCAGACTCGACAGGGGGGCATGATGCTACCCATTCGGCAGGCCCATCTTATATACCACCTATTGCCGTATCTCACACCGAGGTAAACATTTTAAAATTTCAGTTTTTTAATACTTGTTAATTTGTTAATTTCCACATACTTTACATTTTAGTTCATTAATGCTATATACGGTCTAATATTTACAATTATTAAACTTGCAGATGGCAGATCCTTCACAGGGGCAAGGTAATGTGGAGGTAGTGCCCATGGTCATACCGTCCCCTGAAACGTCTGGGCTCCAGGTAAACAATTAAAAATGACATTTTTTAAATACATGTTTGTTTGTTGAATCATGCATGTCTAACTACATGAACACTTGCTGACTGTAGGCACCATCCGACACATCTGGCCCATTGCCTGTATTTGCATCTCCCTCCAGGCCATTCGTGAACAAGGGTCGTGTGTATGTGAGGCGTTCTACTCCGAGAAAGACTCCAGCTGCCCACGACCATGGGCTTACTCACACCACGGTAATGTATATCCTTCGATGATATTTGTTGTTTAACTTGAAATCCAGTGCATAAATCGTTTTTGTTAATGTTTGAATTGCATGTTTACTGCAACAGGAACCCGAGTTGTCTGCTGAGAACCTTGCATCGATGGTTGATGCAGCAGTTAGTGCCGCATCTGCAGTGGCGACTGATCACACACAGGTATGTAACTATTTCAACATTATCTTTACATAGTTTATTATTGTTGGACCTATTGTTTATTCATGCATTTCTAACTATTTCAACATTTTTTCATTGTAGCCACCACCAGCAGGAGCAGTGCCTGGCCCCCCTGGTTCAACCATCCTGGATGTTCAACCGACGGCTCCATCTGCTACACAAGCAACACAATCTCCTTTGTCAGTTGAGGTGAGATGTCCTTCAGTGACCAAGTGTTTCATGCACTTTCCATGCACCAGTTGATAATTGTTGAGATAATGTATTAGTGTACATAGTTAGTTGAATTTAACAATTGATATTTAATTTGCAGGATCCAGGGATGCACATTGATCCTAGGGATGTGCCTAGAGGATCAACGTCGGGAAAGAACAAGAGAAAGCTTGAGTTTTGATACTTTTGGATAGTTTTGGACACATGTGCTTTTGGATACTTTTGTATATATATGTACTTTTCGATACATTCAGTTTTGGAGACATGTACATTGACTTTATTGTGCATGTACTTTTGGAGACATGTACATTGACTTCATTGGATACATGTACTTTTCGATACTTTTGGATATACATGTACTTTTGGAGACATGCACTTTTGGAGACTTTTGGATATACATGTACTTTTGGAGACATGCACTTTTGGATATATATGTACTTTTGGATACATGTACTTGTGTCATTCTAATGTGTTGATTTGTGTGGATTATCTTTTACTCATGAATGCACTATGTCAAAAGAACAAACTATTATATTCAAAGGTTTCAACGAATTCACTACATGCATGCACTAATTGGTATCTAATTAAAATTTGTGATTTTGGATGATCATTACAAGTTATGTCAAAGTTCTTGCTCGTGTAATTTAATCAAACTAAATGCAATACAATGTTTTCAAGGTTTCAATGAACTCACTCATGCACACCCATTGCCATCAACTACCAATGAAAGTCTAACATTATGAGGTTCTTCTTAAAAAATGGGTAATATTTCCTTGATGATCGTAAATTGAGAACCATTTGTAGCCACTCATATAATACCATCTTCACTTATCTTTGTACATGATAATCCATATAATGTGCTATGTTTTTTAACCTAAACAATCATCAAAAACCTAGAATTATAGGGATATGACAAAGAACCTTATGGGGCACCTTATATATTAACCTTGTGTATACATTAGGATCTTTGTCATACCATTGTTTGAAATGTCATTCAATACCTTCAATTTTATCAACATCAAATTAGTAGACAAAGTGACCCATCTTTGATCTCTTGTATAGGCCTTTGTGTGCCTTATCAATAAGATGTACATCATGAATATTATCATAGGTCTCATACATAGGTGCATCCTCATCCATGCAAACAAAGGTGTCATGGATCAACCTATTATCCCTTTATTCTCAATAATATTAGTATCATTATCTTCCATAGGATCAAATTCAACTCCATCACCCCCCATTATTACTACTCTAAATTACAGCCTTAGGAGTTTTGATCATGTGTTTTTGTCTCTTTAGGAGTTTTGAAATATTATACTCTTTCAAAAATAATATGGAAGTTCAAATATTTAAAAGTGGCTTAAATTATAAAATGGGCGGAAATTCACCAAGTGTCCCTGAACGGCATTTTCATGCGACTTGCAACTCGACATAACTCGGAAACCGGACGTCGGACCGACGAACCGTCGACTCCGTTGGTCTCCTGGCGTGCGATTACCTCTAGGGGACCCTCTCCCTCGTCTCCCCATGGCCCAGTGGCTTCATTGTGCATTCATTTCGTAAACTAGGGTTTTGCTCAGTGTAATTGCATGCAATCTCGCATTGGTGGGTCAACTCTGCAAAAACCTCCCCCGAGCTAGTGTTGGCAGTGTTCCCACGTCGGCATTGCCCACACACACTTGCGGGAGCCAACGGCACGCAATCTTCTTGCTCCGTTTGCTTTTTGGCTCCCGGACGGAAATTCACCAAGTGTCCCTGAACGGCATTTTCATGCGACTTGCAACTCGACATAACTCGGAAACCGGACGTCGGACCGACGAACCGTCGACTCCGTTGGTCTCCTGGCGTGCGATTACCTCTAGGGGACCCTCTCCCTCGTCTCCCCATGGCCCAGTGGCTTCATTGTGCATTCATTTCGTAAACTAGGGTTTTGCTCAGTGTAATTGCATGCAATCTCGCATTGGTGGGTCAACTCTGCAAAAACCTCCCCCGAGCCAGTGTTGGCAGTGTTCCCACGTCGGCATTTCCCACACACACTTGCGGGAGCCAACGGCACGCAATCTTCTTGCTCCGTTTGCTTTTTGGCTCCCGGACGGAAATTCACCAAGTGTCCCTGAACGGCATTTTCATGCGACTTGCAACTCGACATAACTCGGAAACCGGACGTCGGACCGACGAACCGTCGACTCCGTTGGTCTCCTGGCGTGCGATTACCTCTAGGGGACCCTCTCCCTCGTCTCCCCATGGCCCAGTGGCTTCATTGTGCATTCATTTCGTAAACTAGGGTTTTGCTCAGTGTAATTGCATGCAATCTCGCATTGGTGGGTCAACTCTGCAAAAACCTCCCCCGAGCTAGTGTTGGCAGTGTTCCCACGTCGGCATTGCCCACACACACTTGCGGGAGCCAACGGCACGCAATCTTCTTGCTCCGTTTGCTTTTTGGCTCCCGGACGGAAATTCACCAAGTGTCCCTGAACGGCATTTTCATGCGACTTGCAACTCGACATAACTCGGAAACCGGACGTCGGACCGACGAACCGTCGACTCCGTTGGTCTCCTGGCGTGCGATTACCTCTAGGGGACCCTCTCCCTCGTCTCCCCATGGCCCAGTGGCTTCATTGTGCATTCATTTCGTAAACTAGGGTTTTGCTCAGTGTAATTGCATGCAATCTCGCATTGGTGGGTCAACTCTGCAAAAACCTCCCCCGAGCCAGTGTTGGCAGTGTTCCCACGTCGGCATTGCCCACACACACTTGCGGGAGCCAACGGCACGCAATCTTCTTGCTCCGTTTGCTTTTTGGCTCCCGGACGGAAATTCACCAAGTGTCCCTGAACGGCATTTTCATGCGACTTGCAACTCGACATAACTCGGAAACCGGACGTCGGACCGACGAACCGTCGACTCCGTTGGTCTCCTGGCGTGCGATTACCTCTAGGGGACCCTCTCCCTCGTCTCCCCATGGCCCAGTGGCTTCATTGTGCATTCATTTCGTAAACTAGGGTTTTGCTCAGTGTAATTGCATGCAATCTCGCATTGGTGGGTCAACTCTGCAAAAACCTCCCCCGAGCCAGTGTTGGCAGTGTTCCCACGTCGGCATTGCCCACACACACTTGCGGGAGCCAACGGCACGCAATCTTCTTGCTCCGTTTGCTTTTTGGCTCCCGGACGGAAATTCACCAAGTGTCCCTGAACGGCATTTTCATGCGACTTGCAACTCGACATAACTCGGAAACCGGACGTCGGACCGACGAACCGTCGACTCCGTTGGTCTCCTGGCGTGCGATTACCTCTAGGGGACCCTCTCCCTCGTCTCCCCATGGCCCAGTGGCTTCATTGTGCATTCATTTCGTAAACTAGGGTTTTGCTCAGTGTAATTGCATGCAATCTCGCATTGGTGGGTCAACTCTGCAAAAACCTCCCCCGAGCCAGTGTTGGCAGTGTTCCCACGTCGGCATTGCCCACACACACTTGCGGGAGCCAACGGCACGCAATCTTCTTGCTCCGTTTGCTTTTTGGCTCCCGGACGGAAATTCACCAAGTGTCCCTGAACGGCATTTTCATGCGACTTGCAACTCGACATAACTCGGAAACCGGACGTCGGACCGACGAACCGTCGACTCCGTTGGTCTCCTGGCGTGCGATTACCTCTAGGGGGCCCTCTCCCTCGTCTCCCCATGGCCCAGTGGCTTCATTGTGCATTCATTTCGTAAACTAGGGTTTTGCTCAGTGTGGGAGTGTGCAATTTTTGCACACGGGGGTCAACTTTGGAAAATCATCCACCGGGCAAGTATGGCTAGTGTTCCTAGCCCGAACCTGTCTAGACACACCTGCAGGACTCCCCAGAACCCGGTTTTGTTGCATGGTTGGAGTTCTATGCCCCCGGTAGGTATCCAGCAGGTGTCCCTGAAGGCCTTCTGGTAGTGAGACGGGACGAGCCATAGAATGAAGACCGTGGCTCGGATCGACGAACCGTCGACTCCGTTGGATTCAGCACACCGGGATAGTGCCAGGGATGCCCCTCCCCTCCTACCCGGTGGCCCATGTGTCACCTCGCAGGTCCATCTTGGAAACTAGGGTTTTGCTCAGTGTGGGAGTGTGCAATTTTTGCACACGGGGGTCAACTTTGGAAAATCATCCACCGGGCGGGTATGGCTAGTGTTCCTAGCCCAAACCTGCCTAGACACTTTGGAAACTAGGGTTTTGCAGGTCCATGATGATGATGGCTTGGTCTAAGGTGGTGCTCTCAACTAGCTAATTCATTATGAAATATTTAACAAGACATGAATTAAATTTAATATAAGTGTATTGTTTAATATAGTGAGCATGAATTGAATTAATTTTGTTGGGTGAAGCCAATAACCAACATGATGAACATAATATAATTTTAGGGTTTACTGATCATATGTAAAAAATGGATTAAAAAACACAATTATTATAATTTTAGTTTAATGTTTATCCACTTTAATCCATATATTTTTTAGTTTAATTTAATTTAGTTTAATTTTAGTTTAATTTTAGTTTAGTTTAATGTTTATCCACTTTAATCCATATATTTTTTAGTTTTGACTATGAATACACAATAATTATTATATATATATGTGTGTGTTTTTGTGTGGATAACTTAGAGATGTATAATAAAAATGGGTAAAAGGTGGTTGTCACTAGAGACTTTCATAGTTGTATAGTGAAAATGTAATAGCTATTAAAATTTGGATTAGAAAATTATTAAAGAAGATAAATTCTATAGAAATGGGTAAAAGGTGGTTGTCGCTAGATTAAGAGAGACTTTCATAGTTGAATTACTCAAGGAACCAATTCGATTGTCTAGTGATTCATAAGGATTTAGTTGGGCTTAACATAGAGCTTAAATGCCCTTAAAGTTAGCTAAGCAACCTCTCAAACATGATTAATATATGGTTTACTGATCATATGAACATAATATAATTTTAATCCATCTCTTGTAAATTTGGCATATCAAGAACGCAAAATTGACATATTCATATGAAACATACATGTGAAAATTGAACATATATCAATATTCAATTACAAATAGTGAAAATAGTATAGTATTAAAAGTATGTAACGTACCTCATCATGCTAGATCCCACCTATTATCATACAACCAAGCCCTCCGGATCATCTCTTATACTGATGGTCTCCATTAGTCTCTCGTGCTCTGTATCCGGTAAGAAGTAGCGTACCTTCGATGTATTTCGACTAGGCATTGTTCGTACCTGAAGGTTTGTGCCAATGATTAAGTTGGTAAAGTGATATACACTTGCACCTGGTTTGTAATCCCTGTAAACATATCCACCCTTCTTTCTTCCATTGTTGTCCCGTGTCAAGTATTCACCTTTAACAACCATAGAACCAGTTGGAAAGTGGTTGTTTTCATCGTCAGTCATGGACACAATGAGGGTTTGCTTTCCATCTATACAGCGTGCCAACCAGTATTCATCACCCCATTCAGTATCTTTTGAGGCAACCACTGCGTATATGTGCCCTGCATTATATGATTGTAGGTATATGATCAAAATATTTAGAGTGCGATACAAGTCCATTAATGTGCATTTGAAGACTACGTAAACAAACAAAAAATGTTAAGGAAATGCATCATACCGGGTTGTACAAGGTCTGATACATGATCAAAATCTGCAGAAATAGATGATTGGTCTTCTTCCAACGGAGTTAACTCAACAATTGCACGCTGATCAAGTGGAAGTGATATGCGATCCCATCCATCAACCCAATCCAATGATTCACACCCATCCCAGTCACCATCACAACAAGGCGGGCAAAAACAAGCAAGTTTTCTGGTCCAAATTTCAAATACTGGGTTATCAGAGCTTCGAACCGAATGAAAGCCACGAGTCCCAGGCACAGTCTTGCATTCCCATGCATGTGAACGATCTATGTCTACCACCTCCCAAAAAAATCTCTCCACATGTCTCTTTCTTGTGGATTCTACTCGCATAGTTGATTCCTCTCCCATTACTGACGTGCACCACCTGACTATAGATTGAGCATTTAGAATAGTAGATTCTGTAGATACTTTCAATTCCTCTCTTCGTAGGGCTGTTTTGACACATGCTCCGGCTCCATCATGCTCTCCTTTACCATGCCCAGTCTCAAAATAGTTCCACATATGTGGCACTTTGTAGTTTTTATGCAATGAACACAACCACTGAAATATGCGTGCATTTTTGAACTGACCAGCACACCCATCAGACCAAATCCAGTGTCGGTCCATCTGTATGTTCCTTCCCTTCAAGTGATCATAGAACATGATGAAGCAATGACGTACATAGTGGAAGTCGTGGCACCTATCATCACTTATGTAGAAGTGATATTCCTTCAGAATTTCTCTTTGCTCTTCAGTGCTATTTGGGCCATGCCTGTATGTGATATGGACCATCAAGGAAACCTGCTCAGAGTGATAATACTGACTTTGGATCTCATTTTGAGGTTGCAGAGTGTAGTTCTCGGCAAAATCAACAACTGAAAGTATAGTACCAAGGGGAAATGTATCTCTGCATATTCTAAACTTCTCATCCTGCCATCGTGCCACGTGGACATGCTGAACATATTGATGTGTCTTTTCAATAAATTCCTTGATGAAGTCACTAACTTGTACCTGGTGACACAAAATGATCTCAATGTCAGTTTTTTGTTGTAAGTAAGGATTGAAATGTAACCGTTACAACATAATTTTATAGATATAAATGCATACCTGAGATGTCACCAATTGTATTTTTTTGCTTTCTTTCCCTGGGACTATTTCATAGTTGATATATTTGAAACTTTTCATGTCTGTAACCATTTTCCCAAATTCACTGTCTCCATTCTCGTGCATACATTGGCTCAATAATGCCATTCCAGCACAGTTGGAGCATGTTCCATCCAAACAAGATTTTGCATAGTATGTTTGCCCCTCGGGCCTATTGCACATGATGCTATGAATGAATTCTCTTGATGAAGTCGGTGGTATTGTCATGGAGCAATCCTGCACAATGTTAGTATGCAACACACGACGAATGTACAAAAATGTTTCATAGTAATATTCATATTCTACATGGTATCTACAACAACAAGTGTTACGAAGAGTATTTATTCTAACATACCATGGCTTACATTTCTCAAAAGATCTTTGCCCCAAGTTCAATTGTCTATGCTCAATCTTAAATTTTTCGTAAAGCTCTGTCTGTGTTATATCAAGAAGATGCTTAGTATGTGGCTCACGATCCTTTGAACCCCTTCTTAGTTTTAGTACATCCTTTCGGTTTGAAGAAGGCCTTGTGTGATCATGCCAAAAACTATGCACTAGTCCCTTTACTGCATCAACTAGCTTCATGTCACGACGTGGCAACCGACCAACAAAGGCCCAAAAATCTGTCTGATCGGTTGTGTCAAGATGTTCTCTTCTAATAGAATACCTACGGAGGGTTTTTACATTCAAATTAACTAGTTTCGATGTAGGCCTGAGAATACGAAGGGCCCTGGTGTTCTTATCTGCAATTGATTGTGACAACACACGACGAGCAGCATTGCGGTCCTTTGAACGTGTGTTCTTACCAATTTTACCAAATCCATCTACTAGGCTTTTAACTATATGAGAACTTGGTTCAGAATTCTTTATCATCTTTATCCCTAACTTTTTCCTAACAACATTCATGCTCCTAGATTTTAACAATGATAAAAATAATCTACATTTATCTCCATCACATTTAGAAACAAAATATTTATCAAGTATCTGTTGAGTTTGATAAGCAATACTACGTTTAGATAGCGTACCTTCAATGGAATTCATAAGTCTTTCATCAACTTGTATACGCTTCGGAGTTCTTCGACGTGTGCTTGCTAATGGAGGTAAGGGGGTTGGAATTGTACCATGTAGCGCATCACCAAGACGCTCTGGCGTTTCAGTAGTAGCTTGGTGTCCTTCATTCTCTTCCTGGTAGTTGGATGGTGGAAGTCCAACATCCTCATCCATGGTCTGTGGAAGTCCAACATCCCCTTGTGGAAGTCCAACATCCTCATCGATGGTGTGGATAACATTCTCTTCTTCAACAGTAGGCAAAATGTCCAACGCCTCTCTGACTTCATCGCTTGTATAACCACATCCGGATAGCAAATTGTGTGTTTCTTCGTGAGCTTCATCTTGAGATGGTAACTTATCACTTTGACTTGAAGTGGGAATTGAAACATCCCCTAATGAGCACCTACGTTTTGCTTCTTGATTACTTCCATGGGGTGCTTGTTCAACAACTATTGTGGAAATTGAAGGTCCCTCTTGTCGTGGATTAATAGGATGAACCATGGTATCCTCTACAATTGGATTTGGATTAGTTTCCAAAGAAAGCCTCCGATTCATCATGTATATTCTTTTCTTTTCTTTCTCTTCTTCAATGACTTCTTGAGGTCTCTTCTTCCTTGTGGATTTGTTTACTCGGTTACGTGCATTCCCCATCACCACAATGATCAATTCAATATAGTTTGTTTTTGTTGCTCCTCAATTACAAGCTCTTCAATAATAAGCAAATGGAAGTTCTTCCTTGTTGGTCTTGAAGCTTGATATCTTACCTTGTGTGCTCCTCAAATATAGGCAAAATGAATCTTTCAAAGGCCTTATCTTTGGTGTTCTTCAATTGGAGATTCTTCAAGCTTGCTAATTATTTTCTTCAAATATGGCCATATAACCCAACACCACAGTGAGCAACCATGAAAGATGTCCTCAATGCTGCACCTGCATAAAAAAAAATGATGGAGTTGGTGTAGAATGTGAAAATTTTCAGACGCGGGCTCGTGCTGTTTGAAAAATCGCGGGATTGTTGCTTTCGTTCGGACAGAGTGAAGTTGCTCTCGGACAGCAACAGTCCATTATTTCTGGAGTTACAAAACGCGTGCGCGATATGTAGTTAAAAAACGCGAACGCGATATAGTCAAGCACAATAAATAGGTTAGGTGCACGGCTAGGGCAACGATCAAAATCAAAGAAAACTAATAATTTATATGATTGCATACAAAACAAATGTTTTGTATGGTTTAATACCCCCTAGCTCTCTCCCAATAATCCCTAGATACCCCCTATCTCTTTCTAAATATGTGTCCCTCATTCTCCCTACATGTTTCTTTCATGTTTCTTTCTCTCCCTTCAGCCATGTCTCTACCACCCCACTCTCCATCTCTCCACCTTCTCTTTATCTTCGTCATTATCCCTCCCTATAGCACTCTCTCCCTTCTTCTCCCTTAATCACTAACCCTCTACGCCTTTATCCCTCCCCCCTGCCCTCTCTGTCTTACCTTGTTCCTAGAGCCCCTCCCCCATAAAGGCCTTTAGACCCTCTTCTAAATATTAATCCCTAAGTGCATAAGTGCACAAGATGATGAGGAGGAGGAGGGTGATGACAATGAAGATGATCATGATGTAGATGAAGATGATAAAGATGATGAGGAGGAGGAGGGTGATGACAATGAAGATGATCATGATGCAGATGAAGATGATAAAGATGATAATGTTGATGAAGATGATGGTGATGATGATGAAGATGTTGATGTTGATGATGATGGTGATGATGATGGTGATGAAGATGATGGTGACATGATGGAGATGTTGATCTGATGAGGAAGATGATGATGATGATGGTGATGATGGTGATGATGATGAAGATCATGTTGATGAGGACGATGATGGAGATGAAGATGATGATGATGAAGAAGATGATGATGATGGAGATGTTGTGTTGATGGGGAACCTAGAGATGACAATGATGATGAAGATGGTGATGGTGATGGTGATGGTGATGGTGATGACGATGAAGATTTTGATGATGATGCTGATGGCGATGATGATGAAGATGTTGACGATGATGGTGATGGTGATGTTGAGATGATGATCATGATGATGTTCAGAAGATCATGATGGTGATGATGGTGATGATGATGGAGAAAATGACAATGATGGATATGTTGATGAGGAACCTGCAGATGCCAATGATGATGATGATGGAGATGTTGATGAGGAACCTACAGATGCCAA
The DNA here is from genome assembly GCA_027924585.1 of Larix kaempferi. Taxonomy (NCBI): domain Eukaryota; kingdom Viridiplantae; phylum Streptophyta; class Pinopsida; order Pinales; family Pinaceae; genus Larix; species Larix kaempferi. The sequence goes on from BSBM01001879.1 coordinate 6,373,058, forward strand.
TGATGATGGTGATGACGATGAAGATGTTGATGATGATGGTGCTGGTAATGATGATGATGATGATGATGACGAAGATGATGGTGACATGATGGAGATGTTGATCTGATGAGGAAGATGATGATGATGATGATGGTGATGATGATGAAGATGTTGATGACGATGATGATGGTGATGAAGATGATGATGATGAAGAAGATGATGATGATGGAGATGTGTTGATGGGGAACCTAGAGATGACAATGATGATGAAGATGGTGACGGTGATGACGATGAAGATTTTGATGATGATGCTGATGGCGATGATGATGAAGATGTTGACGATGATGGTGATGGTGATGTTTAGATGATGATCATGATGATGTTCAGAAGATCATGATGGTGATGATGGTGATGATGATGGAGAAAATGACGATGATGGATATGTTGATGAGGAACCTGCAGATGCCAATGATGACGATGATGGAGATGTTGATGAGGAACCTACAGATGCCAATGATGATGGTGATGACGATGAAGATGTTGATGATGATGGTGTTGGTAATGATGATGATGATGATGATGATGATGATGAAGATGAAGATGATGGTGACATGATGGAGATGTTGATCTGATGAGGAAGATGATGATGATGATGGTGGTGATGATGATGAAGATGTTGATGACGATGATGATGGTGATGAAGATGATGATGATGAAGAAGATGACGATGATGATGGTGATGAAGATGATGATGATGAAGAAGATGACGATGATGGAGATGTGTTGATGGGGAACCTAGAGATGACAATGATGATGAAGATGGTGATGGTGATGACGATGAAGATTTTGATGATGATGCTGATGCTGATGATGATGCTGATGATGATGATGATGATGATGAAGATGTTGACGATGATGGTGATGTTCAGATGGTGATGATGATGATGATGATGATGATGATGATGATGATGGAGATGTTGATGAGGAAGGGGGAGATGACAATGATGATGAAGATGTTTATGGTCATGAAGATGATGATGATGGTGATGGTGATGATGATGGAGATGATGGAGATGATGGAGATGGCGATGAAGATGATGATGATGATGATGATGGTGAAGATGATGAAGAAGATGATGATGATGGAGATGTTGACCTGATGACGATGAAGATGATGATTATGGTGATGATGATGAAGATGTTGATGCTGATGATGATGGTGATGAAGATGATGATGATGGAGAAGATGATAATGATGGAGATGTTGATGAGGAACCTACAAATGCCAATGATGATGATGATGATGATGGTGATGACAATGAAGATGTTGATGATGATGGTGATGGTAATGATGATGAAGATGATGATGATGATGGTGATGGTGATGGTGATGTTTAGATGATGATGTTCAGAAGATGATGGTGACATGATGGATATGTTGATCTGATTCAAGGAAGATAATGATGATGATGATGATGGTGATGATGATGAAGATGTTGATGATGATGATGATGGTGATGAAGATGATGATGATGAAGAAGATGATGATGATGGAGATGTTGATGTTGATGGGGAACCTAGAGATGACAATGATGATGAATATGGTGATGGTGATGGTGATGGTGATGACGATGAAGATTTTGATGATGATGGTGATGGTGATGATGATGAAGATGTTGATGATGATGGTGATGGTGATGTTTAGATGATGATCATGATGATGATAATGATGATGGAGATTTTGATTTGATGAGGAATATGATGATGATGATGATGATGGTGATGATGATGAAGATGTTGATGATGACGATGATGGTCATGAAGATGATGATGATGAAGAATATGATGCTGATGGAGAATATGATGCTCACAACTCCCTCTACTCTCTCTCTCCCCAACCATCAATCTCTCTCTCTCTCTCTCTCTCTCTCTGTCTCTCTCTCTGTCTCTCTCTCTCTCTCAAACACACACACATACACACACATTATGTCACTTTCCATTCTCAAACCCATACCCCCTCCATCCATATCTATCTCCAACTTTCTCCCTCCATCCCTCACCCTACCTTCTCTCCCTCCCTCTCTCATCGCCTGTCTCTCACCTTCTATCCCTCCCTCATCTTTCCCTCAACCTATCCCAATCTCTCCATCACTCCCTCTCTCTCCATCGCCACCACTCTCTGCATGTCTCCCACCAACACTTTCTGTCCCTCCCTTCCTATCTCTTATTTCGTTCTATCCCCATCTATCTCTCACTCCCTCCAAATCCATTCCTCCCCATTGTCCCTCTCCCTCCCTCGCTCTATGTCTCTCCCCCCCTTGTATTCTTTATTTCTCTCTCACATCCCCCTTGTCACTCAAGTCTCACTTTCAACTTCTAACCCTATACCTCTTCAGAACCTATTCTACTCCTAATAGTGCTCTCAAGCTCCACTTCCCTTCACCCCCTGTAGCCCATCATGTTCTCATTCCCTTCATCTCTCCCCACTCAAGCTTCCAACATCCTTCTAAGCCCTTGACCCTTTCCCACCCCTATTAAATATTAACCATAGATTCCCTTGACCCTTCCCCACCCCTTCTCAAATATTAAACAAAATTTCCCTTGACTTCTACACCCCCTCTTTCTCAAGTATTAAACATATATTTTATGATTTGAATAACGCGAGCGCGTTTTGTAACTATATAACGCGTACGTGTTATGTAGTTATATAACGCGTACGCGTTAATTATTGATATAACGCGCACGCGTTATTTAGTTATATAACGCGTACGCGTTATTTAAATCTAAAAGCGCGGCAATATTTTTGAATTTAAACAGGCCGAGTCACATGCTCACATGTCAACAATAATCCTATGTGTATGCTTTGGAGTTTGCTTCGGTAATTCCAAACCTGTGCTATGTTAATGAAAAACCAAAGCTAATTGGGTATTTCTTCCAGTTTCTGGAGAAGCCTGTGCTTAGCCACTCGTTACAATATGCTACACAGAGTTATTTTTGACGAAATCTTAGACACAAATAGCATTTTTTCTGCAGATTCCAAATATGTAACTTTTATTTTGAAATATTAATTTTTCCTATTTTCTTTCAATTTCTTTTCTGTCCTACCTCCTTAACTCGTGAAACACATTGTTAGTGTTTCTTCCATAACTTTTTCAATTCTCAATCATTTCAAAAAAAAATTGTATGGTGCACAAGAGGACACTAACCTCCACGTTCTATGAAAAACCCATTTCAATATTTTTGCATTAAGACCTTCAAAGGCTCTACCCACAAAAGATGTACTATTTTTGAGGTTTGATCACTTAGACAATTATAAAAAAATTATAAAATTACTAATTTAATTTTCGAAAAATAATGGTGCACAAGTGCTATGTGTTCTCTACATGCATGCCGATTTTTGTAGCTTGATTCCATCATTTAGGCCCTCAAAGGCTCTACCCACAAAAACATATACCTTATCATTTGCCTGAAAAATAAAAAGTGTCTGTTAGGAAAACTGAAACTTGACATAGCTATGCAAATTTTCAATACATAAAAGTTATATATTCAGAAACGTGATTCAATTTCCTACATTTCATCTTTTTTACTCAATGCAAGATATTTTCCGTAAGTAAATCAAAAAATCCAAGTAAGTTGAGGGATGCCTGCTTTTTCAGTTTTCTATTGCATCTAACGTGCCAAAAGTGACCCTCATTAGCTTGCACTGACCCATAAACAAATATAAAAATATTAAAGAATAAGTAACAATTAACTTGTTATTGATAATATTTAACTTATAATTTATAACTTATAATCATAAATAATTTAATATGAATACTTAATTTCTTGAAAAAACGAGCCATATAGTTTATTTGAAAGAGACAGTCTTATTCGAATGCTTAGTATCGTGAAGAAACTGAGAAAATAGTTTATTTAAGATCAACCACATCATTATATTAAAAGCTTTTATCCGGGGGCCGAATTAAACCATTTTCGAACAATTTGAAACCAGTAAACTAATAACCTTCTGCTGATTCCATGCTTTTTTTACAGTTTTCAATAAAATAATTAAAAATGTATGAAATATTTTTAAAAGTGTGTTTATGCATATGCATAAGAAGTTGATGCAGCAGACTGAACGTGTATGGTAATGCCAAAGCGTTATCACTACAAAACACTGTAAAGTAATATAGAGTGGCAACACACTAATATAAATTACAACTATTTTGAATAGTACTCATTTTTAATTGAAAATATTTAGATGTTTACACTAATTTAATTTTGAAAATATTATTCCAAAAAGTTGATTAAATTTGATTAATTTAAACTTATATTATATTATAACAAAAGAGAATATCATAGTTGAAGTTTTGAAAAAAAAATCCTGTTTTAAGTTTTCAAAATTTACTTTATGGTTATTAAATTTTAGAATTTTGGATATTCAAGATGTTTTTAAGAAAAAATTCAATAAAATACAATTAAATTTGGATTTTGCAAAAATAGTAGTCATCCCAACCAAATCGTCTAATTTTTAAACACCTCCAATATCCATCCATATATTTGATTTGTATTTTTCTTGATATGTTTTTTATGCAACTCGAAGAGATTAGTATATAATTGATTTTTTTTTAATGTTGTTTTTGGGCCAATCATCTCTAAAATGGTTTATTATTTTTGGGATTCTAGTTTTAATGTCAACACAAGGTTATATACAGTTTTAAGTTATTAAAATTTTATTTATTTGATCTGATTTGATAAAAGTTAATGGTTATATGATTTAGTGATTGTAAATTAATTTTATTTATTTGATCTAATTTGATTCAAAAGTTGATGGTTACATGATTTAGTGATTGTAAATGTAATTTAGTAATTAATAAAGTTAAATAAAAGCATAAATTAAATGAAATACATTAAAAATGAAAATTTAATTTAAATAAAAATAAAATATTAAAAAAGAATGAACCTGATTTTTGAAAAGTTGTTTATTTTCTGTATGTGCAAAAAAACTATGAATTGCATTGCAACATGAAATGACTTAAAATTGCACTTGGGCCACACCAATCATCAAATTGTTGGATTTTGGGTGTTTCCTTCCAACTAGCTCACTCCTAAGGGGAATTGAATCCATATGAGACTCACACCTTAACCGAATGAGCTAGCAGGATTTGACTACATTTCTATAGTATTATTGTTTATTAATTTTGATAATTCCATGAGACATATTTGGTTAGCTATTTTTACATTGAGTTGAATCAATTAAAGTTCTAACTCGTGATTAGTAAGAATCAATAATGTTAGAAGCTACTTTCATGAAAAGTGAAATTCAAAGGAATGTTAGACCTCAAAATACAAAGAATTCCATTTTTCAGTTGATCTCTTACTTACTCAAATTGATGGTTTTGGATACTAGTTGGAAAAATCCTTGTTTGTAACCCATGGAGTTTAGCTCAATTGGTTTGTGTGGGGTGTAGTGCCATAAGTCTTGGTATCTCATGGGAAGGGTTTACGGTGGGAGCCACTTTTGGAGGATAATTTCACTGTCCCCAAGGGGAGACCATGATCCACTGAGAAACATAGTGAATCCAGAGAGTCCCATTTGTTGTGAGCATTGAAATACATAGCTGTCAGAAGATGACTATAGCTGCTGTTCATATAAAATTCCAATTTCTCCCTCGCAATGAGTATCCTATTTTGTTTTCCAAGCCGTCGAGCGTGATGGTGAAAACATAGGCCATATATTACAAATCACAAATTGATTGTGGTGAATCTAGTGGAGATTAGAGTGTTTGTCCTGAAAGTTCCTATCTTCCTCAGAAGCAGTGTGGTCAAGGAGAACCCATAGCCAACGAAATTTTGTACATTATGTAACATATCTCGTTTACCCCTATACTTTTGTAATCAAAGATGTAACTATGTATTTGTTTCTGGTGAGGAGCTCAAGGCCAAGGTCCCACCAGTAAACCTTGTAAGTGTTATTATTTATTCCTAAATTTTAATTGTAAATTTTGGGCTTAGGATACTCAAGCTTATGATGCAAACTAAACGACGGGGCAATGAATCCAATAGGGGGGGAAGAGTGAAGGACATAGTAGCCACAGGAATCTAACGATAGATGGCAGGTATCATCTTAGTACCACGGACATTTGAAGAAGAGTAAAGTAAATTTCAGTTTGACTTTAAAGTTTATAAGAGTCGTCGTCGTAGGTTGAGGAGAGTGGTTACTCATCGCAAAACTTCCAATAAGTTTTAAGACTTATTGTTTAAGGTATGAACATAGCCTTTCTTAAAATGATCCTATGTAAGCTAAGAGAATCATACAATGTTACATCCTAGACAAGGATGCAAAACAACATAAAAGAGCTAAAAGTTTCCTCAAAATTCCTCCTATCTTGAGAGAAGGAATAATTATCTCTTAGAGGATAATTGTATAATTGAATTATATATATATATATATATATATATATATATATTAAACAAATACTTTGGTTATTATAATAATCACATTATTATTTGAAAAAGGTATATTTAAATGTATATATGCAAGAGGGAGGGGCATAGGAAGGGCATCTTGAGCTATAAAGAGAGAAGACAATTAAGTATTTTACTAAAGACCTTTTTATTATATATTGTATATCAGAAAAGTGCTTGCCGAGAAGGAAAAGATTTCATTAAAAATCTCTTTGGGAATTTATTATATATACTTGTTAAAAAAAATCAGTTTGTCTAAAACGAAAGGATTTTTATTAAAAATATTTTAAGTACTTAAAAAGAAATTGCCTTGGGCATTCGTGGGCAATTATTACGAAATCAGTGTTTCCTTTCATGGAATCAAGTTAATATTCCCTTGAAAACAAATAAATGAATTATTATACTTACTTTTATCAAATGACAGATTAGCTTCACGAATGCAGGACATAGGTATATAAATAAAAGAAATTAGGGGTGAGCTCTTTAAAAAGGGGGATATTACCTTAATTGGATGGATTCTCCAAAGAGGAGAAATTTCAGGGAGTGGAAAACCCATTTTAATGAGGGGGCGCCACCAATCTCTCTGAGTTAGTTGGTGGGCATGAGTTACAAGGGGCCAAGGCCTCCTATTTAAGTTTGGGGACTGGATCCTTTTCACACACTCTCTCACGGATGTATGAAGGGGGACCTTCCATGAAGGAAGGAGCCAATCTTTGCATTTGACTGAGAGTATGGATTATTTTTATTTATTTATTTATTGGGAAGACTATTCTAAAAGTCCGGGAAAGGATGGATCTGCTTCGAGAAATGAGCCCGATCTCAACTAATCAACATTATTAGTTTGTTCGTAGATAATCCTTGTATAGACGTTGACAATGTTTTGTGATCTCTGCATGACCTGACAGAGAAGGGTGCCATGCTCTCTTTTTTGAACACTGCATTATAAGTTTTTATTGACTGTCCGATTTATCTACACGTGAGCCCAATTCCTTTTCTGTTGTACGTATGGAGTGATTTGGTATGTTGATCGCTATACTATCTGAACCAATTGAATCGCTTGATAGAATATATATATATAACAGGGTTCACACTGATGATGAGCAATCCTGCCTTTGCTGCTTGATAGAGTTGTGGCTAAAACGAAGCAAACTCTCCATGTTAAAGTCGATCGCTGCATCACATTACATAAACTATGTATTCTTAGTTCATGTCTCTTACTGGTTGTTTGATAGAGCTTTTATGGTATAGAGTAGTATCGATCTCTGTATCTATATTGTCTCTGGTTTATGAGAGCAATTTTCATTCCTTTATTACTGTAAGTGATCTCCACATGATCTAAATTTTGATAGAGGTTTTTATTTTAGACAGTCGTCCAACATTGTGATTTTTGCATATAGTGTTCTAATCTATGTCTCTGTTAGTTGGATAGAAAAGTGTTGGGTCGATGACAACAATTTTGCTATATAATTGATTGATGACAGAACCATTGTCCATAGGGTAAACGATCCATGGTTGACATAGTTTGGATACTAACTATATCACATCTCTACAAGAGAGAGATTCTCCATTGATAGAAGTCGTATTTTGATTGATAGTTGTATTGTATGGTGGGATCTTCACATATCCAATTGACATAGATTTTATTTATTGATATATGCATTGCATAGTGCGATCTATGCATAGTTTGTTGACAGAGCTATCTTGGTTGTACTGACCTCTGCTTCCCTAGTGTTTGTTGGGTGCTAGAAATACCCTTTTGTGCTCACTTTCATTGATATCATTTTCCTTGTCTTTCCCTATTATTGTAACTAAGTCATTATCTTTCCAAGGAAAATCATGGATTCAAACATGTGTAATTCATTATTGCTTTGTTGTATTTAATGCTTAAGGATTACTTGTGATTATGGATTTTATTCCTAATTGTACTGACTTGTGAAGGATCAATGAAAGTAATATGATTCAGGTGTATCGGCTTGCCGAGTCATGTAGACAAAGGAGTACGTGGCTATCAGTCACACTTTTCTGGGCTCTGGTTCAACTTGTTACAGGAATGGCTCGAGCATTTATCCACGCGGCTTGCTGAGACTCGTTTGGTATCTGATCAGTTGGACTGTAAAGAGCATTAAGGCCTATGAAACAGATTTTGTCCGATTGTAATTATGAACATAACTATTTCTATTTTCAAAGTGTTGATTCGACAGCATGAAGATCTTCGATCTTCATGGTTGTTCAAATTAAGAGGACCCGAATTGTCTTATCTAGTATATATAGAAAGACGAGAGGGTTCAGAAGGTTAGGATTATTTTTCTAAGAAGAATTGTAACAGGAGTGGGGAGCTTTTGTAATTGGACTATTCATTAATGAAAGAGGCAGTGTTTTCCTAATTCATTATCTGTTGAGTTGATCTGGTAGACTTTAGCGGCGTCTCTGTTAGAAGGCAAGGGCCCACCTTCTCACAGAGTTTTCGAATTAGTTAGTTGTTTAATTCTTTTACTTTGTTTGGTGTGGATTTTCCAATTAGATTTCATTGCTGAAACAATGAATTATTAAGCGTAGGATTTCTTAATTTCCGATTTCTCTTTGCTGAAACGGTGTGAGTATTTAGAATAGGATTTCCCATTTATATCTTTTTTCTGATTGTTGAAAAAGTCAACTGAGTAATGCGTGGTTTCTTATTGCAAGTGTGTTATTTATTATACTGATACAACTGTGCTCTGCTACTGCATATCATTGAGTGCTTCATTCCTTTCATGAATTGTTGAACTGGTAGATAACATATAATTTACAAAGTAGAAAGGAGACTGAATTCCTTCATGATTGAATATTGCAATTGCAGATTGAATCTCTTTTTATGATGTTGATTTAGGATTTAACTTCTTGCAAAATCAAGTTTGTTAATTTATTCTTGAAGCAATTGATTCTAGAACTGATACTGTAGAAGGATTGTAAACCCTCTTAATCTTAAACAGTCAAATTAGTAATTGAAGTTGGATTGAGTAGTAAGTAGAGCACAAACTTAGCAATTAGGTAGATTGGGTGACTTCTAATTGATTCATCAGTTACTGAAACGTTTACGCATATATTTTGCTTGATTTCCTTTGAAATAATCAGACTTCCCTGGGTTGATAATTTATATTGAGCACTTTGTTTATTAACTTCAATTAATAGGAAATTATAGTGACCAACATTTTGACGCCATTGCCGGGGAAGGTAATTGGTAGAAATAGATTGTAGGTGATTAGTTTGCTTTTCATTAGCTTGATTTTGGGGTTGTAGGGACGATAAGATGCAGTGAAGAGCTGCGCATCCTTCAACAGACCGAATGGGTTCCTACCCCAAAAATCAAGGTATGATTATTTAAGCTTGCATGAATACAAGAAGAAAAGAACGTGAAACCCACGAAAGCTCTAACTTTGTAGGTGGAAGAGGTCATGGCAGTAACCAAGATCTGGGAAGAACAGCATTTATTGATGAATTGATCGCTAGAGTTGATTCCTTGACCAGATTACCGCGAACATATTCAGGAAGAGGAAGCTTTATTCTCCCTAAGCTTGAATCATCAGTATCAACCGTGGAGAAGGTATCAAAAATTTCAACTCCTAGTTCTGAGAAGCAACCTCTAGAAGATAAGGGAAGTGCTGTGGGTACAAGAAATCCAGAGGAATTTTATCGAATTAACGGATAGGAAGTAACTAAGGAGAAGTGGCTGGAGTATCGACAGGAACTGAAGGAAGAAAGAAGAAGAAAGGATCAAGAGAACGAGGAAGAAATGAACAACGAAGATAATGGAGAACATCGGGATCACCCTAATGATCATGAAGAAGCGATGGGGGACAACGACAATAATCAAAATGGAGAAACAATGGCTACACTTGAATTCCCCATTCGAAAGACACTTGGGGTGGCTCCTATGACGAACATTTCACCCTCGATATTGCCAATTTTTCATGGTAAGTCCACTGAAGATCTAAACGAGTTCCTTTTTGAGTTTGGCATTCTCTGCCGAAGTTACGACTACACCTCCAGCGAACAAAAGTTAAAATTATTTCCTACGACCTTGAAGGGAAATGCCTTACGTTGGTTTATGAGTTTGGGTGGTGAAAATATTACAACTTGGGACCAAATGAAACAAGTATTCCTTTCTAAATATCAGGATTATTGCAGAACTAAGGATAGGAGGGAATAACTGTTCAAAATGGTTCAAAAAGAGGATGAGAGTTTGGAGGATTTTGTGGAAAGACTCTTATATGATTTGCAATGATCTGGCCATGCTGACATTGGAAGAGATGTCCTTAAAATAATTGTATTATGAGGAATGAGAGAAGACTATCTGGATATGCTCAACCTATTGGGGAAGGGGGTTATCTCAAGAGAACCTTTTGACCATATTATAGATCTATGTCGAAGATACTCTAGGAGATATTGTAGAACCAGCACAAGAGACCAGGATGTCCTTACAAGGGTACAAAAGTCAGCTAGTGGTGGAGCTACATGAGCAGAAATAGGTAATCTTTTCGAAAACTTCAAAACTAATATGATGAGTTCTATTTCCTCACAATTGGATGTTTTGAAAGCAAAGCAAAGGAAGGAAAAGGATTATTTGGCACTGCGCATATTTTGTGCTAAATGTAGAAAAAGGCACCCATTAAGGGAATGACCACTTGACAAGGTAGATGTGTGGTCTATGTGATTTGGATCACAACACTAAGGAGTGCCCTTCATTGCCAAAAGTTAAGGCAGTTTTCCAAGTATCTAGCAGGGACATGGAGCAAGATTACATCATTTCACAAAAGAATCCTTGGCAACCTCGTGCTCCAAGTATGAATCCAGATCCCACATATTTTACTTCCTAGAATAATATGAATATAATTAATTTCCTCCACAATATTCTTATCTTAATAACCAGTGGCATCCATCTGCTCAATCTCCAATGCAATATCCTACTCCTTGGATTTCATGGTCACCTCATCCAAATCAACAAACCCATTGGCCTCTAGGTTGAAGAAATATTTATCCAGGGAATCAATTCCCTCACAATTAATTTAATCACAAACAGTATCAACAACCACAGCTGCAACTCCCTACTAATGCAACACCTATTAACGCACCACTACGACCTCTTGACTACCTGCTCAACCCAATTCTAACCCCAATAAGAAGGCAGTGTAACAATTTGAAACAACAAACATGCCAGGATTATTCTATCACCCCTATCCCCTATAATTAATTACATCTATGATATGGGAGGGTGGTAGAACCTATTGTCATTGAGGATGTTCCATCCCTTGTGATTGAAGAAAGAACAAATAAACAAGTGGAGATCCCAATAGGCACAACAATTCCCATCATTGAGAATGCTGAAACACTTTCTGAAACACCGGCTGAAACATACATTGAATATATCCATGTAATAATTCCTAGAATCCCTCCATACCTTGAGCGATTAACTCTACAGAAAGCACCCGAAGAACCATGTTTTAACCTTCTGGGGGAATTGAAAAACCTTTACATTAAAATTCCATTATTACAATCCGTGCATGATGTACCCATTTATGCAAGAACTGTTAGAGATCTGTGTGTGAAGAAACCATGAAGAAAACCTAAGGACCCTCTTATAGTTCATGTGGTTGGGAAGTTGTCTGAGTTAATGACGGGAAAGGTTCCTGTGGCTAAATATGATGATCCAAGGAATCTCATTATTACAGTGCATATTAGGTATACTGAGATTGCCAATGTTTTAGTTGATTTAGGGGCAACAAGAAATGTGATGACCATTGAAACCATAAATAATTTGGGGCTCACCAATCTTAGACCAACCCCCACGGTGCTAGAACTGGCTGATAGATCCACAATTAGACCTGAGGGAATTCTAGATGACTGAATGGTTTCTGTTGATTCATGGGAATACCCTGCAGACTTTCTTGTATTACAGCCCAAATCTCAGTTGGGGGAACATCCACTCATTCTAGGAAGGCCATGGTTGGCTACAACAGACACATACATTAGTTGTAGATCAGGATCCATGAAAATATCTGATGGAACCGATACTAAAAATTTGACTCTATATCCTCCAGGGAAACCAAGTTTAGATGTTGAAACTCCATTATTGGTAGATCTAGAAGAAGAAGAAAGTGCACATCGTCTTCTTACTATAGGGAGGGCCTTGAATTTCAAAAATGAAACTAAGGATGACACCATCAGCACTTTCATTAGTGAACCAATGACGGTTTCCAAACAGTCATATCAGATCTTGGATAGCGCCTTGAGTGAAATTGAGCAAGAAGAACTAACCGAGGATGTCCTAGCTAAAAGTGCTGAAATTGTTCCTATAATTGAAAATTCAAAGAGTATTCCAATAGAGATTGAGCCTGGAAAAACCTTTAATAACAATCCCAATCTCACACATGATGAATTGGAACGCCTGACTATATTACTGAAACAACATGAGGGAGCCTTTGCGTGGGAGTACACTGACATGAGAGGTATCCCCTCTGATTTGTGTACTCACCACATTTCCATTAAGAATGGTTGTCGGCCCATATGCCAACCCCAGCGCAGAATGAATCCAAATCTAAGAGACGTCGTGAAGGAGGAAATTAAAAAACTTTTAAAGGAAGGATTTATTTACCCTATTTCAGACAGTGAATGGGTTTCCCCATTAGTAATTGTACCTAAGAAAAATGGTAAGTGGTGTGTCTGTGTGGAATACCGATAATTGAACAAGGCTGCACAAAAAGACCATTTCCCTTTGTCATTTATCGATCAGGTCCTTGATACCCTGTCTGGTAAAAAAATATTCTCCTTTCTATAAGGCTTTAGTGGGTATAACCAGATTTAGATTGCCCTTGAAGACCAAGATAAGACCACCTTCACATGTCCATGGGGCACTTTTGCATATAGGGTTCTTCCTTTCGAATTATGTAATACACCGGATACATTTCAACAACCTGTGATTGGGATTTTCTCTCAAATGGTTAATGATTGTATGGAGATTTTTATGGATGACTTTATTCCAGGGTAATTTTTAGGGGCGAAATTTCACCAATTGGCTATTTTTGGGGCTTTTTTTCAAAAAATAAATTCGCTATTTGGTCATTTTAGTCTCTAATATCACCCATATTTATATAAAATATGTTTTTTTATCATAATATTCGCCAAAATTTACACTTTTTAGTAGTAAATTGTATGTTTCATATTTAATATTCGCCTACCTATCTATATACATGTTTTTTTCAATCCAAAATAATTGCCTAAGATACTATACTTAAGTATAATATTAGAATCCTTAAAAAATACCCCGCTTTATTACTTATGGTAGTAGTTTTGATGAGGCTTTGAAAAACTTGGAAAACGTCTTAAAATGCTGTTATCAGACTCACCTGTCCCTCAGTACTGAAAAATTTCATATGATGATGACTGAAGGTGTAGTCCTCGGGTATTCCATATCTACTGCAAGAATCCAAGTGGACCCTACTAAAATAAAGGTAATTGTGAACATCCCTGTTCCTGGAACGCAGGAGGAGGTACGTAGTTTTCTTGGACATGCTGGTTATTATAGACGGTTCATTGAAATTTTTTCTAAACTAGCATCTCCTCTATTTACCTTACTAATGAAGGATGCACAATTCAATTGGACATATGCATTCCAGACAACGTTTGCAGAATTAAAGAACACACTATTTATAGCACCTATTTTGCATGGGACTAATTGGACCTTACATTTCACATTTCATCCGATGCTTCAGATACTGCTATTGGGGATCTGTTGGGACAACAAGAAGGCCGTAATCCATATGCTATCTATTATATATTTAAGAATTTGGCCCCTGGTGAACTCAACTACATAGTAACAGATAAATACTTCATTGTTGTCATTTATGCCATCAATAAGTTCAAGCACTACATTACTGGGTACTCTACTTTTTTGCATACTAATCACTCAACTATTAGATATTTAATGAATAAACTTGTTACTTATGCTTGAGTGACTAGGTGGTTGTTGTTACTGCAAGAATTTGATATCACAATTGTTGATAGACCAGGAAAAGAAAATGTAGTTGCTGATTTTCTTTCTCGACTACCAATAATGATGATAATTCGCCAGTTGAGGATTCTTTTCCTAATGAACATCTATTTGCAGTTTCAGTTCACTCGCCTTGGTATGTAGATATTGCTAATTATCTTGCTGTAGGAAAGCTCCCAGCTCATCTATAAAAAAGGTAAAGAAGAAGGATTGTACAACAAAGTGCTAGGTATTGTTGGATAGAAGGATATCTCTTTTACACAGGGATAGACTTACATGTTAGATGATGTGTGAGGAAAGATGAGATCCACAACATCCTGAAATCATGCCATGATGAACCTTGTGGGGGACATTTTTTCGATAAAAGAACTGGACATAAGGTGCTAAGAATGGATTATTTCTGGCCAACTTTGTTTCAAGATGTAAGAAAGTACGTGCAATCCTGTGATAGCTTCCAAAGGATGGGTCGGCCTAATAGATTAATGAGATGCCACTCCAACCACAAGTGGTGGTTGAATCTTTTGAGAAATGGGCCTTGTACTTTGTGGGACTCATCAACCCTCCTTCAAAACAAAAGGTTTACATTCTGGTTTGCACAGACTATATGACTAAATGGGTGGAGGCCACAACCATGGTAAGAGACACTGATCAAGCTGTTATAAATTTCTTATATGAAGAGATATTTACTCTCTTTGGAGTGCCTAAGTAAATAATGACAGATGGGGGATGACATTTTGTGTCCTGAAAGATGGAATCTCTCCTACAGAAATATCATATTCAACATCAAATAACTTCACCTTATCATCCACAGGCCAATGACCAAGTGGAAAGTAGGAATAAATTTATTGAAGCTATTCTTACAAAGACTGTGAAGAGTCATCGCAGAGATTGGGAAGAAAGAATCCCTGAAGCATTATGGGAATATCGAACTACATGGCGTAACACCACATGATTCTCTCCTTATGAATTGGTATATGGGAAAAATGATGTCTTCCCTATTGAATTTGAGATTAAAACTTTTAGGACTGATTTGGAAGCGAAATTGGATCTATCAGAAGCTCAAAAGGATTGACTCAATCAGTTGAATGAACTTGATGAGAAACATGCAGCTGGTGTACATCAAACTTCAGTGATTCAGCAACAACATTCGAAGTGGCATGATAGGTTTATTAAAAGGAAATCATTCCGTGAATGAGATTGGGCCTTATTAACGATTCATGGTTCAAGAGGGACTTTAAAGGTAAACTGCACACCAGATGGCTGCGGCCATTTAAAGTTGATACAATGTTTGACAATGGAACTGTTCGATTGACCACAATCAAAGAATATCAGACCCCACTATTTTCCAATGGTCATTGGTTGCGGCTATATCATAAGCCACTCTCGCAGGATGGGTTTGTCACTCGTGTTGCTGCTGATTCAAATTGTCAATTGGTACAGGAACATGAATCTCTTCCTGTTTCTTCAACTCTTTAAATCTAATAGAAATTTCTCATAGAAAATTTGTACATAAATAAAATCGCTTTAATTTTATTTCTTTTGATTTGATTTCATTTTGTTTGATAGGATTGATAGATTGCCTGAGAGTATTTTTTTTCATCTTTGATCGGTTTGTTTAGAAAAATTGTGTGCAGGAATAGATGCGAAGGACCCAGGAGAATATGTCACCTACCCAATTTTTTAGAATAATTATTTTTTACTATTATTCTTTTTGCAAAAACCACTTTGTGTTAAATTATAATTACAAGTTTGTAATAATGACCAAGTAGGTCAAAATTGATTGTAATGACTCATTATTATTATTTAATAAATGAAAATGGGAGACAAACACTCAAGAAAGCTGTTACAAGAGTATCCACTGGCCCACTAAGAGGAATGGAAGCTGCTAGAAGGATTGGGACAGATAGCAGCATTTGCACTCTACCATTAGCTGTTGGTATGGGACAACTCCCCATAATTTTGTGGCATTTCCCTCTCCAGGTGGAGAGAGGTGAGCAGGCAGCTCACTAATGACCAGTTAATTACAAAAGACCTAGAAAGCCTATAAAGGGCAATTCAAATTGAGCAAGCAGCTCTTACATTGTTTTCTGTAGAAACATTCCTCATGCTCATTAGGTGATGGCTGAGAGATTCGAATAGGGGAGGCTATGGAGAGTGCAAGTATAAGTATGCAAATATTATGACAAGCACAGACCATAGGTGCTTGTGCTGATCCCATGGAATTACTAAGCCTGTAAGGCTGGATATATAAATTTTCTTGCTGCTACAAGTTGAAGTCCTAAGCTACAGAACCTTCTTCCTCCTGGTGGATCAGTGGATAGGCTCGGGGGTCCTAAAGTAGACATCTTGGCTGTTTGGGAGCAGGTTGGGTGGAACAGGTTTCTTGAGTGATTTGTTCCTCCCATTACCCTCGGGTTCTATTCTGCTGTGTTTTCTTTTTCAAATCACATGAATGCTCTCAAAAAATGGCTTAGTATTGTTATTTAATGATCAATGGTAGAAAATGTCAGATCCTAATTAACTTAGATTTGCTGAATTGATAAAATGACTCCTCTGCATTTTTCCCCATGCGTGGAGCTGCATCGTACTCCAGTACAGAGAGGTAGCATTAAATCTGCCCAGCTAAAAGTGAAACCTAGCATGCATTTAAATATCTAAACCAAAGATTACCCATGCACAGACTGCGTTATCATGCATCTTGTATTTTAGCAGCTGTAGATTAGATCTATGCATGTATTGTTTTACTATCCCATTTTTGTATGCTGAAACAACTTAACAGAAACCGATTATAGCAGTAGGTTATTTTCTTATTTCTGAAGGTGATCATTATGTTAACAACTAGAATTACTGATCTTTATTAATTATTTCCAAGAAAACAATAGCATGCATTTTGTTTAAACCATATTCCCATTTTTCTATCTCTTATTGTTTTAGAATCTGATTGATCTTATATGAATACCGTCTTCACTGTATTATATTGTACAGACAGAAAGAAAGCTACTGTGTTAATTTATCCTTTCATCAGAGGTCCAAAATGGATGAATACAAGAATAAATAGCAAGAATAGAAAAACTGCATATTCATAAGCAATCAAATTATCTGACGACTGCACTTTTATTATCCTTGTTTTCCTAAACTATCAATTGCATGTGATAAAACTTACATCACATAATACCAAGTTATTAACAGCTAGGGTAAACATAGCTTTATTAAATTAACAGATTAAATTGTAATATCTCTACACCCTAGCTGGGATCAACAGGTTTCATTACATTATTATTTAGAAACATTTAAACAGTTGCCAAATCGAAGGTTTCATTACCATAGACAATTTAATTGCAGAATCGAGAGTTGTTATTCTCATTCCTTTAAAACATCAGTTTAGACATGTAGATTTCATTCACATTGATAGCTAGGGTTTAACGTTACCACTTATGCTTTCAAAACAAAACCACTTCCTTTCTATTTTTTCGATGTATAGCCACATTTTTAATTAAACAACTAAAAATCATTTGTATTCATTGATAAGTATTCATTTGTATTTTATATTTATGTTATAATTGTATTTTACCTGTACCTCCGACAGAGATGTTTTTCCTCCATTCGGGGATTTCATTATTATGTTTGGTCATGCAAGGTCATTGAGGTAAAACCTCCATTGTAAGTCGGGGCATCATATCCCCTAAAGTCAAATGTAAAATGTATTATTGAGTCTCCCTAGGGCAGGTCGACCCGGTCAGGTTAGTGAGGCTGACCTAATTAGGAATTAGGTCACCCCTAACATAAAGTATAAATAGAGAGCTTTTCTCTGTCATTTGGACACACTACTCACTCACTCAAGTTTGCATAAGCAAGAGAGAGAAGACAAGTTCGCTGGAGGAGAAAGAGAGAGAATTGCAGAAGACTTCCTATTTTGGGTTTTCCATTTTTTGATATTGTATTAGTAATGAATCTATCTTTGAGGAAGTTGTGGGGTTTTCTCCTTTATGGTTTCCCCGAGGAAAACTATTGTGTCTATTGTGTTTTTTTGTGTTTTTTTTTTTTTTTCTTTCAGTTAAAGATCCTAGTTAAATTGTATTAAAGTGCAAACTCTAACATGTAACATACCCAAAATTATTGTCAACAAACTACGCTACTACAATTTTAAACAATCATTAAGACGATCAAGCAATAAGACATTTACTTGAAATAAAGGAAATTGGTTGCTTGGAGAATCAACTCCTCCCAACCATAGGAGAGAGAAACACCACTACTTTCACAACTCCACCCCTGAGCTGGATCACCACCATGCACTAGAACACCAAGCAATTCTTCCACACGACACTCTCTCAGAGTCTGTAACAAGCAATGATGCACTTATGAAAGCAAGAAACACTCAACCACAGTTTCTCCATGCACAACACGACATCCCATGCTATCTCAATGCACTATTACATATAGTTTTTCCCAAGTCTTGTGCCATCCCAATCAAATCTCCAATCAATCCATAAATCCCTATGATTTAGGATCTTTTCTGGTTGTTGAGTTTTAGATTGGATTTGATTGGTAAATATACCTCTTGCTTACTTACACATGTTCTTTGTGCCATGGTGGTGTCCCCTCATTTAGCTGAATTCTCCAAGTGTCTTTTCTTTTATTAAGTAATAAAATCAATAGTTTGTTGTGCAAAGTGTCACTCACACCTCTTGTGAGTGTGAGTTTTTAAATAACTCTTACAAATTGTCACAATTCTTAAATCAAAATAAAACAATAAATTTTGGGGGGTATCACATTCTTCTCCAATATAATACCCACATATTTGCCAATACAATTTCCATATAAAAAAAAATACCCATAGCTAACATTCATTTGAAAATATATGCAAAAATAATCCCCAAATATGTAAAATAAACTTGAATCTAAATATATCATAACATACTTGCAGAGTATGCAATATACCGACAATGGAAAAGATCACTTTGGAGAATCAATTCCTCCCAACCATAGAAGAGGATAGCAAAATCGCTCATCCAACTCCACCCCCGAGCTGGATCACCACCATGCACAACATAACTAACAAGCAAACTTGAACGCAACACTCTCTCTCGGAGTCTGTAACAAATATATTGATGGACTTACAATCAAAGAGAAATATTGAACAATGTGCACTCAAAGCCACAATTTCTCGATGCACAACCCAACATTCTGTGCTATCTCAGTGCACCAATTTATAGTTTTTTCCCAGGTCTTGTGCCATTCCAATCAAATCTCAAGCAATCCTTCAATCCCTATAATTTAGGATCTTGTCTGGTAGTTGATCTTTTAGATTGGATTTGATTGGTAAAATATCTCTTGCTTGCTTTACACTTGTTCTTTGTCGCATGGTGGTGTCCCCTCATTCAACTGAATTCTCCAAGTGTCTTTTTCTTTTTATTAATAACAAAAAAAATAATTGTTGTGCAAAGGATCACTCACACATCTTGTGAGTATTTTTGAGTTCTTTAAATGGCTCTTACAAAAATAATTGTTTTGAAATATTTTCACAAATATTAAATCAAAAATAAAAATAATAATGTCTTGGGAGTATCACATTATCCATTACAATTCAAGAAAGAATAAATTATAACCATATTGTTCAAAGTTGGTTCTAATATGTTTTTTATTTAAAACTTGCTATGGTTAAATGGATTTACAAGGTTGTTGTGAAGGTATATTGAATGTATATTAATAAATATTTAGTTAACAAATAATAATGAAGTTTTTTCATAAAAAAATTGTTTAAAAGATGTATTTATATATTTATTGAAATATATTTATTTCTTAAATTTATTATTAATTGAAATATTTTTATTTCTTAAATTTATTATTAATAATATTTTGTGAAATTTTATAAATTTTTTTAAAAATATATATTAATAAAAAAATTAAAACAAAATTCAATTTTCATGTATTCATGTTTTTTAAATTTCAATAATTAAGTCTTTTAAAAATATACTCAAATTTTTAAAGGAAAGTTTCTATTCTCACACTATTTTTTCCACTTACAAAGTTGACACCATACAAATTATCTATTATGTAGATCTCATGCCTACATTAAAAATAATAATCAGTAAATACCTTAATTGTCTATTACATCCATAAAATTTACTTATGTCAAGGTACAACATGATTGTATATTTATTTAGTTATTACTCATGTGAAGCAAAATCTATTTTTATTTTTTTAGTTTAGTGAAATTTACATAATTTTTTTTGTTTTTTTAATATTATGAAATTTAAGAGATTAATTTAATTAATTAAAATTAGGATTATTCAAAAAATAAATGGATGCTGGATGAATTTTATTTTTTTTCATTTGTATAAGTTGAAAAAATTAATTCAAACAATTAAAATTGCAATATATTAAAAAAACTAGCAATTCTTTAATCCTCATTTTCATTCACATTTTTTATGAAATGAACGAGTGTACAACTTATTATATTGAAAAGTTGTAAAGTTGTAATGATCCAAAATACTATCATAACAAATTGTTCAATCAAGGTGTCGTGATGGGAGACGCGTTCAACAATGGTGTATTTCACTTCCATTTCAAAATAGTAAAACTAGCGATTGCACCTTGGGGTGCAATAAAAGAACGCGGTATAGAATCGCAATTTGAAGTGTTGAATCACGAGAGTAATTTTTACATAAATTCTAAATTGATGGATAATTTTAACATAAATGCTAAATTGAAGATCGAGGTTTAATGCCCATATGATGGAAGGAAAAGGGTAATCATTGTAGCTTGTTGAGTAGAACCTGTACATGGAAAGTGGAAGAACTTCTTAGACTTGGTCCAAATCATCACGACTATGAGAAATGTACATATCCAATAAGAGAAAAACATAATATATCACACTAAAGGAAAAACATGTTTTAAACATTAAGGTCAACATATTTGTTAGTAATGGCAAAAAAGAGCATTTAAACTCCAATCAAACTTACTAGTTCATTGTCCATTGCATAGACAAAACCATTAACAAACCTCAATGGAAAAATGGTATATTCCAATTAGTAATTACAACAGAGTGGGTTATTTGTGACATGTTCAAAGGTAAGGTCAAGAGGTGAGAGTACAATTGTGAGAAAATAAATTACATGATGAACTCATGAACAAAATATATTCATGGCATGTTAGTAGGTAACATAAAAAAGCAAGAGGCTAACCTCAATCACATTGAGAACACACAAACACTGTAGTAAATTATTCACGTGCAACATAATACAAAATGTTCATAATTCCATTGGATGCTTCTCAAACCTTCAATTGATTCTTCTGATTTTATATATAGTACAAACATATTGCATTTATTAGGTCAAGGCTTAGAAATCAAACAACTTCCATAAACTAGACCATTGTTTTCAATATTCAATATACATATTTGGTATCTTATTTTATTTTGCTATTCTATAATGTAGCTTTTAGTTTGAACGGTATGAATAGCCATATGTTTTTTAATCATAGATTAGTATATATAACCTTGTAATGTATATGTATGTGAGAGTTTAATATTTTCCATTCTTAATTATTAAGATAAACTTGTACTTAAATTAATTATTTATCTTCCATTAAATGTGTAACTAACATGATCGTTTTGTCGCCTTTTGCACAACGATACCACCAGGTTTTCTTTACAAACTAAGGTAACACCTAGATCATGTCCCTATCATCATGGTAAGCACTCATACTCTTTTTCTTTTTCTTTTTCTTCTGTTCTGACACCCTTATAATATTTCACTTTTTATATTTAAAAATATTTAATGATTACATCAACATGGGAAGCTTACCTTGATTTGGAAGGTTACCTAGATTGGGAGGTGTGCTTTAATTGGAGAATTCAAAGTGCAAACACTAGTATAAGTTTAAGAAACAACTATAAAATACACCTTAATGGCGACTTATAGGAGCTATGACATTTTCGCAACTAACCAATAGGCTTTCTAGTTCTTGTAGTAGTTGCTTCCGACATTCAACCCATCTATTTGAATATTTAGCAATACCTAGAAAAAAGTATCGTTTTTTTTTTAACATAGCTGGTATATCATTTCTTTATCATTCTATTGCTCGCGATTCACACTAATCTTCATCTGTTTTCTAATTGAATGATTGAAGGAGCACCCTCATGTGCACCGATTAATGCCCCCATGGACTGCAGTGCCTGCCATGTTTAACCTAGAGGAAACAAGAGCTAGCATGCACGTGGAGTGCCCGAACTTCCCGTCGATTTCCAATATGGGAAATAAAAGTGTTTCTGGCCAGGTTTCTCTATAAACTACTTTCAAATATTGGATGTTAAGTGCAAAGAAAGTTGGTGTGCCAATAAATAGTTTTCCAGGGACAGTTTTGCAATTGTTGGCAATTGCCATTTTTATAGGGATGGTTTTGCAGTTGATGGAATTTTATTCAAATCCAGCAAGTGCGATAATCGGCCTAAAATGTAAATGTGTTCAAGCGGGTGCGAGTGGAGGAGCCCAACTTGTATTCTCTTCTCTCAGTTGTACAATTTTATGCCGGAGGAAACAAAACCACAAACATCAAATCATTTTTTCCTTATCAGAACCGAGAAGGAAAATCCTTCAACTCAAATTGTAGAGTACACTCAACACAATCGCCTAGGAGGGAGGAATTCACAACCAGTGGTCATCAAGTCCACAATCGTAGAGGGAATCAAAATCCATGAAAATGGCCATTTATCCATGGAAAAGAATGATTATTTCCTTTGCGAGGGAATAATGGGTATTCCTCCATTGATGATACCAACAAGATTTCCACTGATGCAGACACAATGCAATATAATAAGGTCTCCAACTTGGGGGTGTTTGTGTGGACCAAATTTATTATAGCCCTCTCCAGCAAGGAGAAAGAGGAGGATTGCACGGCCATCAAGGGATCCAAGTTTCCCATGAGGCCCAAGAAGTGGGCGAAATCTATCCAGAGAGGCATACATGTGAGTACTCTAGAAAATTCATATTGCTTTGATTAGTTAAGTTAAATATGAAAATACTATAGTAGGAGAGGATGAACCTATTCTAAATTGTATTTAAACTAATTTAGTGTGTTTTCAGATAGGTCATGATTGTTTTTTATTATTTAAATTTTAAGTTCCTTTGACAAACACACCAAAAAGTTGAGGGTTGCATTGCACAACACAAAATTAATTGGGCTCAGTTTCCAGGTCCATCAAGTATCTAATCTTGTAACGTCCCCATTTTGACCCCATTTCATTAAATCGTAAATGATGTACAAGTATTGTTATTTAATCATGGTGAGGAGCTCAAGGCCAAGGCCCCACCATTGATTTAGCATTTTATGTATCGGCAATTAAAAACAGATGCATATGGTTCTTGTGCTGGACATGCACAATGTAAATTAAGACATCATGTAAATATGAATTTTAATGAAATACCCACAACTAGCTATGCAATGCAACAAAGAGATGGGGGCATGATTCTACAAGGAATAGGGAGGGAAATTATTCAAACCCTTGAGCCAATGGTGATAAGCCAAATGTCAATGAATGAACCCCAACTACCCATTTTTGACTTATGCACCCAATCATTTAATTATTCTAAGAGTTGGTTGAGGTAGTTAATGCCTTGGCAATGAAGAGGTATGGTAGCCAATTTCGTGCATGGGCAAGCCATCAACCTGGAAAAACGTACTATTGCTTCTGGGGCAATAAAACACCCATGAAATTGTGCCCAAAGCCATTCTTCACCCATTGTCTTTCCTCTCTCACGCAGTTGGAGCTACTGGGTCTTTCTCCTTCACGTTTTCTACCATTTTCCTGCATTTTCCCATAGCTAGGAGCTCATTTTTGTATTGCCCAGTGGCTGGGAGAAAGGGGGTCACGTTTTGGGAGTTTATGGAGGTCCTTTCTGCCCCTGGAATGTCCATGAACCTTTTCTGAGAATGAATTTTCTCTCCCAGGGTTGATTCCCCCTCTACCTGTTCGTTTTTTGTTGCCCACATTTTCAGCACTTGTGTTTTGTTGATTGGGTGCATCCCTGTTTTGGTTTGATATTGTGAGCAAGAATTTAGGAGTGGAAGAGGACAGAATTGGCTTGATGAGCCTAGGGAGGAGGTAACCTCTCAAGAAGATCCAAAGGGCGGGCTACTTTTTTATGCACACCTTGAACAATACTAGATTGGAAGGTATGGCCTGAGGGACTGTGTAGTGGTGAAGGGAATACTTCCTTGTATTGGGTGTGTAGGTAATGTGGGTACCAAGCTAGATAGATCTGATAGAGGTGTCCATAGCTCTGTGGGTGAGCCACTAGCTTAGCAATTCATTCCTTTCCATCTCCTTAGCAACCTGATAAACCCAACTGTAGATTGGCTTGGCTGATTTTGGTGCATATTGGGCTATGTGTGAGTCTTTTGTTCCCTTTTTCCTTGTAGAGATCATGCCCAGCTCGGGGGTGGCAATTGTGTTGTGAGATTGACAAGCACAATTGGCCTATGGTTGGGTGGAACGTTGCAGTTGCATAGCCAGTTCCTTGGGACTACTTTGTTATAAGATAAGTACTCTCTTCTGTTAACTCTGTATTGTCTTTAATTTATGGTTACCATGAATATCTTGAATGTATGATAAATGTGTATTTGAATTTAGTTCCGTTGTCTTTCTTACATTCATACATCAAAATGTGTATTTGAATTTAGTTCCGTTGTCTTTCTTACATTCATACATCCGCACATGTCTTTTTACAGTTATTGGAAAGATGAAGGTTGTTAAAGAAGAGTCTAATGGGGCAATAAACATCTACAAAGAATGCTTAAATTAGAATATGTTTGTATTATATTTGGGAACTGACCAACACCATTTACTTCTTGTTTTCACTGCTTTTTTCTATCATTTGAGGTAACTGATGGTGTTTACATGTGAAATCTCATTTGTAGTTTCTTAGTGATCAATTTACAAGTCACTAAAAGTGCAACCATTTGTTTGCCCTGTATGGACTATAGTCTCATGTACAGTTTAAATAAAATCTTTTGATCTCTCTCTCTCTGACTTCCTAAGAACTAGTTTAGAATCTTATTCGTTTTATAGGAATATATATGCAGTTTGACAAGAGTTTTTTCTTTGAATGTTTCTAAGCTAGTTAGCGCTTCGAATGGTTATCTAGTTAGGCATGGTGCATGGCTTTGCAATCTGTCACAAGATCGATATGAAGGACAAGAAAGCAAAAAAAGGTATTTATTGCAGATTAGGTTTATTATCTGTAATTTTCTATGACTTGTTTCATAGATCTTGTGAGAATTTTTTAAATTTAATGATCTTAAAATTTTCAACTAGCAAGATTGGCTTTTACAATATGTGGGTGGATGCAGAGACCAAGGGGTTTGAAGGGAATGGGAAACTTTGAAATTGACTCTTGATATAGTTCTAACATGGCATACACATGACATGGAACCATACATGCACCTATGAAATTTTTAAAATACCTTAAGGATGTTAATTACAGTACCAAAAATATGGACTTTATCTGCTGCAATGTCGGGAATATGCACTCTATCCACTGCCAAGAAGCTGGACTCTATCCTCTGCAAATTGTTGTGGCAAGAAATTCTCTTTCGAAGACTATGGAATTGTGAACTATGCAACTGTGAGCTGAAAACAGATGAGAAACATAAACGAAGGCAGAGATAAAAGAATGGAGGAAAAGGTAGATATGAGAATGCACTGCCTCAATAATGTCGAGAGGCCACCACATGTGCATTGAACATCTGAAGTGATGCGAAGGGATTAGCTGCAAAATGATCTCATTAGATTTGCATTTAAGCCTGCATTAAAGTGGATATTGAAGGTGTAGGTGCACAATGATCTCCGCATTGAAACGCATAGCTCCATGTACAAAGGAGATAGCAGATACCAGATCGTCCATGTGCTTGACTCAAACAATAGAAAGATGAAATGACTCCAATCATGAGATAGAACATCCAACGACCAATAAGCCATAATAAACAAAATTCGAGGAGTAGCTCCCACCTATAGAAACACCTTACGGCGTAATTAAATCATTGTAATAAACAACTTTTAAATCCCAAATAAGCATGGACTTCATTTACTAAACAATATTACATGTCTAGGGCCATAGACGTTTTAACAAAACCTTACCACGATTTAAGTGGGTTCATAAAGTCAATTAAATCACACAACAACCCAATCGATATATGGTCCAAGATACTATACTTACATAAGTACAAAATGTTAAAAAAAAAAAAATGTTCAACCATGCATCATAATGGAAGATATCAATGGCGTTATCACTTTCAAGTAATCATTCTGAAAAGTAAAATTTAATTTACTCTAATGAATTCTTTATTGTAAATTCCGAGCTAGACATAATGTTATGGAG
This sequence comes from Larix kaempferi, assembly GCA_027924585.1. Taxonomy (NCBI): domain Eukaryota; kingdom Viridiplantae; phylum Streptophyta; class Pinopsida; order Pinales; family Pinaceae; genus Larix; species Larix kaempferi. The sequence continues at coordinate 6,399,884 of BSBM01001879.1, forward strand.
CTACGATCCTCATGGTATTTACATCCCCAAAAGTGGTTACGAAAGTTTGCTGGAATTGGGGATGGCAGATCCTATGTGGTGGCGGCGACCTTTATGGAACCTAAAATGTCCCCCTAAATCAAAGTTGATTACTTGGTTCCTCCTAAGAGAGAAAGCACTAACTTGGGACCATTTACAGAGACGAGGGTGGGAAGTTCCTGGCAGATGCACCCTCTGCAGAAACACAGAAGAAACCAACCTCCACTTAATTGTTTTCTGCTCGTTTCTGAGGCAAGTTTGGAAAGATTTGGAGGTCCTTTTAAATTACAGATTTGTCTGGTTGCGTATTTCTGCTCAGGATGGTTTAAAAAATGGTTAACAGATCCCTCAAACAACCGCTTCAAAAGTTTTCCTCTCATAACTTTATGGCAGGTCTGGACAACAAGAAACTTATCTATCTTCGAAGATTTAAATATGGGTCCTTTGTTTTATGCCAAGAATGCAACAACCATCTTAAGCAGTTTTCTGCATGAGGATAAAGTTAAAGGTCTCAGGATTCTGGAAATTGAACCTATAAATAGAGAGAATCCCTGGGCCTATTTTGACGGGGCCTTTAGAAACAATCCCAGGAGAACAGGTGCAGGAGGTTTACTTTATTTAGAAAATAATATTTTATACAGATTTCAGGAAGGCCTTTGAGCTGGTACAAATAGCTACACCGAACTTTGTGCTTTAAATCTTCTTGTTAAGTTAGAAAAAAAGGAAGAGACTCCCAATTGATCCTTCAAGTTTTCGGAGACTCCCAATTGATCATAGATTGGTCAAATGAAAAAAAGACTGTTAGAACCTTGACCTAATCCCAATCTTAGAGGAGATAAAGGTTTTAAAGATGGATATGGAAGAGGTCTCCTTTTATCAAATCTACAGGGAAAGGAACACTGAAGCAGACTCTCAATCAAAACTGGGACTGGAACTCATCAATGGTCAATGGAATGTCCAAAAGGAGATTGAAGGCTCCATCATAGGGAATTTTCAGTACCGCTTGTGGGATCCACATTAAAACACAGCTCTTCAGGGCATACTGGAAAATATGAGATCTCGAGTCCCCCCCCCCCTTTTTTTTTTCTATCAATATGTAAAGAACTAGTGTTTCAGAGTTTTTCGTGTAACTACCTTTTTAAGAGATAGAGTTTCAAGTTTTTTTTACCGATCCATACGAATTTATGAGATCCTACAAAATATAACTTTTGATTTTTGTTATATAAATAAAAGTTATGAGTTTTTTTCCAAGAAAAAAAAAATGAATACAAAATTGAAAAAACATATAAACATACAAAATACAAATATATAAAATATATAAAATTGATCATATCAAAAACAAAACATTATATAAAAAGTCATACAAATATTTTTACACAAAAGTAAAAAATAACAAATCACAAAAATAATTTTATACAAAAGTAAAAAATAACTTATAAAAGATCTCACATGATCTTTTTAAAAATTTTATATTAAATGTTTATACTTTCTTTTTAATTTTCTAAAAATTAAATCACATTCTTAGTTTCATTTTTTATTTTCTAAAAATTAAGCGATGCGCTTATAAATTTATTTATTAAATAATTTTTTTACCAATAGAAATTATAAATTTTTAAAATTTAGCTTTAATTAAAAAAACAATTTAATAAATTATATATTATAAATCTTCATAAATTTTATAAAAGATTTTCTAATATAAAATTAAAAGTAATATTAAATCAAAATATAATTCATGCTTTGAATATAAAGTTCAAATTTGTTTTCACTTTCACTCGCGCCAAGTCTGTTATACTTGTACCTGTTCCTTACGAGAAATATAATAATTAAAATGACACGATGCACGCTTCAATCTTTCAAGGCAAGCAACAAAATAAAGGCGCACGGCAGCATTAATTGTCATCGGAAATATGCCCCAAATTCAACGGTAAAATATGCAGTGAAGGACAACCGTTTATACATCCCGAGATACGAGATAAACCGTAGAGTCTGATTTGGACATTGCACTGTATATATTTAATTGTTTACCCCGTTTACCCATTACCAAAATGGCGGTGCCGGCGTATTTCACAGACTAGTGCTTTCATTTATATAATTGGAAGTGGTACGTAAAATTAAAATTATATTTGATTTGTCCGCCAACTTTTTTTTGGATATCTATGCCATTGCCATATGTACGTCACAACATCACATTTATGGCTAAAGTGATGGTTACTTGGAGACGCAATACTAAGTAAAGATACGGTGATATGCTTTAATTAGAAACTTGCAGTTATGATCATCGATCGCTAAAGTTATGTTTTGATGAGATTTGTGAGGAAATATATATATAATGATCATCGATCGCCAAAGTTATATATATTTTTGAAAGGCACATTTTATATGTAGAAAGAGTCTAAAAAGGTTGTTTAATTTTTTTTAAACCAAGGAAATTTATTAATTTTTCAAGAGTATATATAACAACCCATAAGCTATATATATCAATAACTCATAGATTAGTGTGGGTAGAGATTTCAAATCAAGGGGATGCCTACACTTTGGGGGACCTGTTGTAGGTAGGGTGGTTGGGGCGGTCGGTTGTGGCTGTCTCCACCCGGTTCGACCCCATGACATGTGCTCTTGAGGCGCCTTAGCCTTCGGTCCCCGCGCGAGTTAATCTACCTGATGGAGAAAAAGGAGATGGCTACCCTTTGAGCTCCAAGTTCAATCAAAGGGATGCTTACCCTTTCAACTTCAACTTCACTATGCATCCCTAACCTGTGACCTCCATAGAGATAACACATTCTTAACCATTGGACCCACTCAAGTGCACAAAAATGTTGTCTACTTAAAGCAACGTAGAAAATTTCACAAAAAACATTAAAAAATAACATTCCAAAGTAGAATGTCCTACCAAAATAGGATTAGGTACTCTCATTGCAGTTTTTTTTAATTTATTTACTTTAAGGGTTGATCCATTTTGACATATTTGTATTATATGAAGAGCTAAATCTTAATTTCGAGATTTTGAGTGTAATATCCTTCTTGAATCCATGTAATCAGATTCATGTGGTTTCATTCCCTATTCCATGATGTCATTTGCATCTTCAATCCTCATATGGGATACCACTATATAGGCTTGGCTTATTATTCACTCTTTGAGATGGAGTGGATTTTACAATCACATCTTTTAAGCATTGACCTATGGTTCTAGAGATGTTCATTGTTTTTCTATAAGTTGATCTTTTACATAATCTTAATAGTGTTGCTCTAGTGATTTTAGCTCTTCCATATGGAGTTGGGACCTTTTCCCTTTTCGATGAGCTTGTGAGCTTTGATCATGTTTGTTAGCAATTCCAACACTAGATTGTTGTAGTCTCATAATCTAAACTTTGAATCCAAGGAAATTTTTCTTACTTGAGGATTATCTTGTCTAGTAGCCCTTCACTTCTCTCAAGCTAACATAGAGACCCATTTGAATCCAATCATTATCATTTTTTATAAATATGTGTAAGACATTCCCAATTACTTCAAACATTGTTAAATACGACAAATGTATGGGCAAATTGGGAAGATGAACCCAAACACACATTGTGGTGACATTCATGGTGGCAGGGTTGAATATTGGTGATCATGGAGTAACAAAGAGATTTATTCAATTCTAAAACAAGGGACCTTTTTCAACAAACATTGAGCACTCCTACTATTCTTGTGATTGCATATAACAAATCCTCGATAATTCATCATCAATCAAACACATTTTCTAGATATTGTTTGCCATGATGTGTTTTGAGATCTATTTAACAAATTTTGTACGAGGGCTAAGAAACAATGAGGAACTTCTTTGTTGGATAAGGAACAATGACAAAGTTTGTAAGCCCTACCCACCCATAGTTTTCTGTAGTATTTGTCTCTTTTGTTGCAGCCATGGCAGTGCACTTGAGTGCTACAGAAGCTATCATTACCAACCTACTTTCTCTATAAATCTGGTTGTCATCAAACCTCACTCCAAAAATGCTTAACTTTAATTTCATCTTGGCTTTATAGATATGAATGATAAGTTTATGAACTTTGAATCATAGTAGCATAATTTGGTCGTATTAGCCTTTCATGTACCGAAATTCGGAACAATTTGAATTCATCTAATATTTGGTGTAGGTGTAATACTAATACATTGGAAAATTGAATTTTGAAAAACCAATTTTAAAATACCACATTTTAATTATTTAATCACTATAAAATGTAAATAACATTGAATTTCATTCTTTCTTATAAAAATAATTATTACTGTATCTCTTATTCTCTCTATCCCAATGCATTGAACTTTTGTATTTTTGTTTTTAAATAGTAATTTTGATTGTAAATAACATATCTAGAAATAAACCAATGATTTTAAATGTACATTTATAATATATCCGTTTATATTTGATTTTTAATTTTGATATAAATCTCAGAAATATTATAAAAGTCGAAACTGGATCCAAAGAACTCAACCCACAATTCTTGATAGAGGACCAAAGGACCAACAACTTGGCATGGGCAGCAGGGGCTTCGACCAACTCGCTACCTGTCGAGGCTTAAAGATGGCAACCTATGATAAGTAAACATACACTCCATTCGAATTCAAATTATGACCCTTTAATCGTAGAAAATACTACACTATACTGATAATGAATATGTGTTAATACACATTCTTAATAAGTGTTTTAAGTGGCCAATGATTGTTGGTTGTTTTTTCTTCAAATTATATATATATTTATATATGAAGAAAACACAATCATATATATATATATAATAACGTAAGTTACTACTAATAAGAATGGGCAATGGCTGATGCAGCTGAAGCTCTTCCTAACACCAATGCAGTCAAAGGTTGTGGGCTGCTGTTGATCAACAATTTCGATGAGGCTATCCTGGAACAAGGCTTTATGCCTTCTGTATTTGACGAGGAGGTAGGGATTCTGTCTTCCCATATCCGGCAAGGGAACTTCGATGCCATTATGGGCATCGTTGTAAGCAATAGGGTCGTCTCTTTTACGCGGCCCCTCACTCCGCAGGATGTCGTGAAGGTGGCCCGCTGGTGCAACCACGGCGTTGGGAAGAAAGCCGTCGATCTGCTTCAGAAGCAGAAGTTGGAGAGTAGATCAGCTTCTCTCCCGAATGATGCCAGTTATCCACATATTTTGGATCAACTGCTTGCAGATAAGAATGCCGAGGAGAAGGCGATTCGTGAGTATTGGGAGAAGAAGATTCATGAACTAATGGAGGTGGAGATCGCCCGACTAAGGGAGAAGTTGGAGGCGGGGCTCGAGAAAAAGAACAGCAGATATCCTCCTGCTGCCAATTATGTCCCACCCACCAACGATGCTATCATTAAAGGGGTTTGGGATCGATGGTGTCAGGTGAGGCTTGCTGCAGGCGAACAGCGACCGGTGAGGAGCGAAGCCAATTATCGTCTGTGCATCGATGAGTTGGGTCCTGAATTCAGGATGCGTCACAAGACTGAGTTCTGTCGTAATCCAGCGACGCAGAATCAGTTGTTGGATTATGTGAGGAATCGGAAGGCAGAAGCTCTTGAGAAACTCGTGGTTGAAATGTTTCCCGTTACTGGAACAGAATTTTTTATCTCGAGAGAGGTGAACAACAGTAACCAAGATCAAGCTGGGACTCCATTAAAGAGGGAGTCTGGGATCCCATCAAAGAGGGATGCCTCTGGGCTATTTTCGAGAGAACGCCCGGGTAAGAATCCTAAGCGATAAGGGCTGCCATCCCCCGCAGTAGTGCCACCAGGGAATGGGGAATCACCTGGCTGTATTCGGTGGAGGAGGAGATTTGGCGGATGCTCTTTCGAGTTTTGGCACAGTTCCCGACGATGTCGCTACGCAGTGTTCCATTTAATAGTGGATCTTGTTTTGAGCCCAGGGAGCAATGTTATAACGTGCTCTACTTCTTAAGATTATCTTGGTTTTGGATATGGGTAGTAGTTTTGAGGAATGAGACCAGCTAAGAGTTGGCTATGTACAGGACAGCGTAGACCGATTAGGGTTTATATATTGTGTATCTAACTCGTGCTTTGCAGGCTGTGGACTCTGCTATCATGAATTTATGTATTATGTATTCTGGACTGCGAGCTTAGCTCAACCATGATTTTGGCTAATAGAGATGCACTTTGATGGTTTATTTTTGGAGAATAGACATGCCTGTGGGTGTTCCATTTTGTATACAGTAATACAAAATTTTGATAATAAATTATTATTATTTTTTTTTCTATTGAAGTGTTAGAAGGATATTCAAGTATTGAAGGGTAATAAGAAGTTTTATTATTTATGTTTTTTTTTTTTGAAAAATAATAAAACAGGTATACTCTGTAAATTAATTTTATGAATATTTTTCAAAATTCAAAATAAACAAATATTAAAATAATAAAGAATAAGTATAATTAACTTGTTAACACTTATAATTATAAATAATCTAATATAAATACTTAATATCTGGAAAAAACGATCAATATAGTTTATTTGAATGAGACATAGTCTTATTTGATTATTTGAATGCTTACTATCGTGAAGAAACTGAGAAAATAGTTGATTTAAGATCAACCACATCATTATATTAAAAGCTTTTATCCGGGGGCCGAATTATACCATTTTCGAACAATTTGAAACCAGTATAAACTAATAGCCATTCTGCTGATTCCATGCTTTTTTTACATTTTTCAATAAAATAATTAAAAATGTATGTAATATTTTTAGAAGTGTGTTTATGCATGTGCATAAGAAGTTGATGCAGCAGACTGAACGTGTATGGTAATGTCAAAGCTATGATAATGCCGAAGCGTTATCAGTACAAAACACTGGAAAGTAATATAGAGTGGCAACACACTAATATAAATTACAACTATTTTGAATAGTACTCATTTTTAATTGAAAATATTTAGATGTTTACACGAATTTAATTTTGAAAATATTATTCTAAAAAGTTGATTAAATTTGATTAATTAAAACTTATATTATATTATAACAAAAGAGAATATCATAGTTGAAGTTTCGAAAAAAAATTCTGTTTTAAGTTTTTAAAATCTACTTTATAGTTGTTAAATTTTAAAATTTTAGATATTTAAGATGTTTTTGAAATTTTTTTTTAATAAAATACAATTAAATTTAAATTTTACAAAAATAATGTCCATCCAAACCAAATCGTCTAATTTTTAAACACCTCCAATATCCATCTATATATTTGATTTGTATTTTTCTTGATATGTCTTTTATGCAACTGTAAGAGATTATATATAATTAATTTTTCTTTTTATGTTGTGTTTGGGCTAATCATCTCTAAAATGGTTTATTATTTTTGAGATTCTAGTTTTAATGTTAACACAAGGTTATATACAGTTTTAAGTTATTAAAATTTTATTTATTTGATCTGATTTGATAAAAAGTTAATGGTTATATGATTTAGTGATTGTAAATTAATTTTATTTATTTTATCTAATTTGATTCAAAAATTAATGGTTACATGATTTAGTGATTGTAAATGTAATTTAGTAATTAATAAAGTTATATAAAAACATAAATTAAATGAAATATGTTAAAAATTTAATTTAATTTAAATAAAAATAAAATATTAAAAAAGAATGAACTTGATTTTTGAAAAGTTTTTTATTTTTTGTATGTGTAAAAAAACTATGAATTACATTGTAACATGAAATGACTTAAAATTGCACTTGGGCCACACCAATCATCAAATTGTTGGATTTTGGGTGTTTCTTTCCAACTAGTTCACTTCTAAGGGGAATTGAGTCCATATGAGACTCACACCTTAATCGAATGAGCTAGAGGGATTTGACTACATTTCTATAGTATTATTGTTTATTAATTTTGATAATTCCATGAGACATATTTGGTTAGCTATTTTCACATTGAGTTGAATCAATTAAAAGTTCTAATTCATGATTAGTAAGAATCAATAATGTTAGAAGCTACTTTCATGAAAAGTGAAATTCAAAGGAATGTTAGACCTCAAAATACAAAGAATTCCATTTTTCAGTTGATCTCTTACTTACTCAAATTGATGGTTTTGGATACTAGTTGGAAAAATCCTTGTTTGTAACCCATGGAGTTTAGCTCAATTGGTTTGTGTGGGGTGTAGTGCCATAAGTCTTGGTATCTCATGGGAAGGGTTTACGGTGGGAGCCACTTGTGGAGGATAATTTCACTGTCCCCAAGAGGAGACCATGATCCACTGAGAAACATAGTGAATCCAGAGAGTCCCATTTGTTGTGAACATTGAAATACACAGCTGTCAGAAGATGACTATAGCTACTGTTCATATAAAATTCCAATTTCTCCCTCGCAATGAGTATCCTATTTTGTTTTCCAAGCCGTTGAGCGTGATAGTGAAAACATAGGCCATATATGACAATTCACAAATTGATTGTGGTGAACCTAGTGGAGATTAGAGTGTTTGTCCTGAAAGTTCCTATCTTCCTCATAAGCAGTGTGGTCAAGGAGAACCCACAACCAACGAAATTTTGTACATTATGTAATATATCTCTTTTACCCCTATACTTTTGTAATCAAAGATGTAACTATGTATTTGTTTCTGGTGAGGAGCTCAAGGCCAAGGCCTCACCACTAAACCTTGTAAGTGTTATTATTTATTCCTAAATTTTAATTGTGAATTTTGGGCTTAGGATACTCAAGATTATGATGCAAACTAAACGACGAGGCAATGAATCCAATAGGGGGGGAAGAGTGAAGGACATAGTAGCCACAGGAATCTAATGCTAGATGGAAAGTATCATCTTAGTACCACGAACACTTGAAGAAGAGTAAAGTAAATTTCAGTTTGACTTTAAATTTTATAAGAGTCGCCGTCGTAGATTGAGGAGAGTGGTTACTCATCGCAAAACTTCCAATAAGTTATAGGACTTATCTTTTAAGGTATGAACATAGCCTTTCTTAAAATGATCCTATGTAAGCTAAGAGAATCATACAATGTTACATCCTCGACAAGGATGCAAAACAACATAAAAGAGCTAAAAGTTTCAAACACAAGACTCCATACAAATCTAGAATTTACCCATTCATGAAAAAATCAGCAATAATAAAAAATTATCCAAAACCGCCCCATGGGCGCTTCTCTGCCTGTAATTCTTTCACGGATCGTCCCAAGGAGCCCCAGTGCTGCATCGTGGGCTCTGATACCACTTGTCACGTCCCCGGTCACCTTGATTCCCTTTAGAGGAAATGGGAGACCCTGATAATTTTTTTTCAAATAAATCATTCCATTTTCACACAAAACCGCAATGGCATCCGATCCGCAATTCGCAACCACCATGGCCGCAATCCACAATCAGAATTTGGAAGGGTGGTATGCCCAAATCACGACGTCGAACAAATGCGACTCTGACTTCTGCATTCTGCAGTGCGGAAGTTGAAAATACGGAGCGCCATCATAACCAGCGCTACAGAAGTGCTCCCCTGACTACCGCATTCCACAGTGCGGAATTTGAAAATGTAGAGTGCCACCATAACCGATGCTACAGAAGTGTTCCCATGACTTCCGCATTCCGCAGTGCGGAAGTTAGAAATGCGGAGAGCCAAAACGCCCGGTGCTACAGACATGCGCCCTCGACTTCCACATTCCGTAGCACAAAAGTTGGAACTGTGGAACGCCAAACTACCCAATGTTGTAGACATGTGCCCTCGAATTCCACATTCCGCGGTGCAAAGTCGAAACTACGGAGAGCCAAACTGTACGGCGCTGCAGAAATGTGCCCCTGACCTCCACATTTTGCAATGTAGATGTGGGATGTTGGGATTTATCCATGCCCTGTACATTCAACTTCACCTGCAAAATTCTGAGGGTGATAACTCCTCCATCCTTGGACCAAATTGGACAATGCCAGTACAATTGAAAATATCATGGGGAGCTCTATCCACTGGTTTGATACCCTACCACATCTGAGTGCTCTGACTTGGCCATTTATTCAACTGAAGTCTAAATCAAAATCCCTCAATGCTTCATTAACCTTCTGCAAGGAGCTCAGTTTGTCCTCCGCTATGGCTTCTCCCTTCACTTGACCCATAGAGGGTCATTAAACAAAACAAGGGGTTTTCTACTTCCTTTCCCCAAGTCTAGATGAAGCCAAGCAATCCCTCATAAAGGTGAATGCAATGCATAACTAAACAAATATTATGGAACTAAAAGTAGTCAATGCATCTACAACCTGCGAGGTTAGCATTACATTAAACTCATGCAATTGATGAAGCATTCAAACATGAAATCAATCTCATGCTCATTATTATACATAGTTCCCTATTGATCAATTTCATGTAACCATTCATTCAATAACTTGAACATAGAAAGCATAACATAATATAGAGAAAATAACATCAATTTACACCACAAAAAACACTTATCTTGGAAATGAAGCTAGCAAGCAACTAGCTAAGTGAGAGAAACGTTCAACTCAACCTTAGGTCTTTGTCCATCCTATACTCTTTCAGCTGAGAGACCACCCACGAGCTGGGCTATGTATCCACTAAGGAGGGCCAAATAGGCTCTCTCACAATCAAGGCTTCTCCCAAACACACATGTTAATCCAACACTCACAGTTGGGTTTATGAAGCATTCAAGGAATAGTAGAGGAGCACGCTAAGCCAGTGAGCTCAACCTCATAGTTTTAGGCCTCTCAAGTCACACTTAGATAGTCTTGGCACCCACAATACCTACCACACCCAACACAAGGAAGTATTCCCTTCACTGTTGCACAGTTCCTCAGGTCACACCTTCCCTAAAATGCTCTTCAGGGTGGGCATTGAAAGGTCCAAACTTCTAGATCCTTGAGACTCTATACTTCACTGGGTTTATCAAGAAACCATACCCTCCGTCCTATCCTTTCTATGTTCTTTTCACTTAGATCTTTTTTCATTTTCTATGGCCAAACAAATATATCCCACAGTTGCGTTCTTTTCCACCAACACAGGGTTTTCTTCATGGTTCTCTGATAATTTCACATGCTGGAAACTAGCCCTAGGGTTCAGACCAGTGGATCCTCTGCTGGATCGAGCTTCCCATACCAATTTCTGAGCGAATTCGGCACTCAAAAATCTGGTTTTCGTAGAAATCGCGATTCTCTTCTTGCCCAATGTTCGACTCTCTGTTCTCTGCATTCCACCCCTAGTTGCTTCTACTAATGGAATTGGAAATAGGGAATACGAATTCCCAGGGTAGAGTGGCGTGTGGTTCAAGGAAAAATAGATCCATACCCTGCCATACCGGTTGCAGGGTCGCTCCATGCTCCATCAACTTCATTGTGAAGAACCTGCAATAATTAATTAATGAAAACACACGAAATAGCAGAAATAACAGAACTTGAAATCACTTTTATATTGATCGCAGGCCACTTCGAGGGGGCAACCTCCTTTGAGAAATCTCAATACAAATAACTTCACGGTACCTTCGTTGGTCTCAACACAAACTTATATACTAAGTCTAGGCACCAATACCATGTGTCAATACAAACCATGGGCCAATACAAAATATGGATCAACAATTACTACGGGATGACTTACAAAGCATATGTTTCCAACAACAATAATACAAACTATGGATCAACAAATACTACAGGACGACTTACAAAGCATATGCGTCCAACAACAATATACTAACAAAGTAAATAGAAGGGTTGACATGTGTTCCTAACATTCATGGACTCTTTTTCTCAACCACCCTCTTACAACATAATTAAATTTCAGCGTGGGAGTCAAATGGGTTCACAAATTGGCATGTGGCAACATGGGTTCCAATCCCACAACCCCCTCACCTCTCCTTAGTTGATACACATGTCCCCTTCTCATTGGTTTCCTCTTTTGCCAGTTTTCTTGGTATTTTATTGCAATAATTAATAACTACATCATTTACAATATCTCATGGCTTAACATCACATGGATTATCAGAATATCAAATACTTTCCTCTGAAAATAAACCTATGCATCCACTAGTCGGGCCTTGGCCTTGAGCTCCACACCAGGGAAAACACACATTGCATGTATACAATATTTACATTGAAGCCAATAAACCCTAAGGGTCAAAATAAGGGTATTACAGGTAGGGGGAGGGAGATTAGTAGAGATATATGGGGGTCGGTTAGTGGTAGGGGGAGGGGGATTATGAGAGAGAGAGAGAGATAGTTGGGGGAGTGGTAAGTGGTAGGGGGAGGGTGATTAGGAGAGACATAGAGAGAGGGGGGTTATGGGTAGGAAGAGTAGGAAAGAGAGAGATAGAGAGGAAAATGGGTAGGGGGGGGGAGGGGATTTTTTGGTATAGAAAGAGATAGATATCGAGGTGGTGGTACGAGTTTAGGGAGGATTAGGGTAGTTAGATAGAAGGATGGGTTTAAGGTGGGGGGATAGAAAGAGAGATATATGGGGGGTGGTAAGTGGTAGGGGGAGGAGGATTAGTAGAGAGACATGGAGAGGATGAGGGGGTGTTATGGGTAGGGGGAATAAAAGAGAAATCAAGAGAAATGGGGTTATTGGTAGGGAGAGTAGGAGAGAGAGGGAGTGGGAGAGGGGGGTGGTTATAGGTAGGGAGAGTAGGAGGGGTGTTAGGGAGAGAGAGGGGGGTTAGGGTTAGTGAGAGAGAGAGAGAGAGATATGGGTGGGGAAGGTGTTAGTGAGTTGGGGGAGAGAGAGGGGGGTGTTAGCGAGATGGGGGAGAGAGAGAGGGAGGGGTGGGGGTTAGGTGTTGGTGGAGTAGGGGGGAGAGAGAGAGGGAGGGGTGGGGGTTAGGTGTAGGTCGAGTAGGGGAGAGAGAGAGAGTGTTTGAGGAGGTTAGTAAGGGTTAGGATATATATATATATATATATATATATATATATATAGAGAGAGAGAGAGAGAGAGAGAGAGAGAGAGAGAGAGAGAGAGAGGGTCATAGGTAGGGTGAGGAGTAGGGGGGTGAGATTCACTACAAGGAAAATCTTCTATAGCGGAGGCTTTTACAAAATTGGTCAAAATTTTAGAAAAAAACTCCAATACAACCTCCACAAATGATATCGGATTTTTTATGATCGGTTTTTATGGAAATGTATAATAACTAAAAAAACTCGACATCTAGAGGCTTTTGTGGAGGTTTTTTTTCAATGCGCTCAAGTAAAACAAATGCACCGGTGTGAACAAATGAAAAATGTACCAATGCATTTAAAAGAAACACATGCACCAGTGCGCACACAAATTTGAAACCATTATATCCACCAATGCTTGATAAGACATATAACACCGGTGTGCGCCAAAATGATTAAAAGAGCCAGTGTTTTATAACAGTATATGCACCTATGCATTGTACAAAGAATAACACCTGTGCTTATGAACTTTCAAAATGAATCGGTGCAGTATACCAAAAATAACACCAATTCTTACTAACTATTAAAAAAATGCATCAGTGCAAACTAACCATTACAAATAATTGTTACAAACTAACTATTACAAAGCACTAGTGTGAAAAGTGAAGAAAAATGTATCGGTAAAGTTGACTGAGATAATGAATGTTGTTATATTTTTAAAATTTAACAGTGTGGTTTATATACACTAGTACACTAGGGAGTAATAATACAAAAATAAGCGGGGCAGGCAATGAGTATTATGTTGCACCAGTCCTCATTTGTTTTCAGTGCACTGGTGCTACATGATCGAAAACACATTGATACTGAATTGTCCCAAATGCACCGGTGTGATTGAAATGATCAAAAGAACCAAATATTATTTTTTGTTTGGTGAGCAGTGACTACTGTCATCACATTGTAATATCTATATTTTGTTTTGTTTTGTTTAATTCCATTATTCATTAAAAATCAAAATATTTTTTATAGTAGTATTCATTTGAATTTTGATTATTGTGTTTGGATATGATGTTTGGAATAATTTGTTATGTCATAAAATTTCCACATCTATTGTATTATTTAATCAACCATATATTTAATTAGAGATGTAGGATTTCACGTATAACATTTCATAATGACATTGGATAATACAATAGAATAAAACAAATTATTTTATTAAAGATCAATAAGAGTCCCTTTGTCATACAAAATAGGATAACATAAACTCCACAATAATCAAAATGTCAACATGCATGTACTTGTTACACTTATTCGTAACCCGTTGTCTTCATATGGGACACTATGCCCAGTACATCATACAAATTGTCTGATTTTTACAGGCAATTATTTCAAAATATACAATAGATTGCATTAAAATCCAAAATATATGGGCCATCATTCTTCCCTGGAACGGTGATTTAGTGCTCAAGCACTTGCATGACTTGGGTTATTTGTCTGAATGTTTTGTTGATTTCCTTGATTGTTTTCCTCTTATTTAGCTTCCATCTACAAACATAAAAATAAAGTCTAATGAGTGTATCTATATTGGTGGGAATACTGAAAATTAAAATAGATAGTATACATGAATGTAAATTGAAAAATGATGTAGCATAGAAAGAATTAAGTCCTTAATGATACACCTTCTTTCAAAACCAAATCTCATGCCTTCTCTCAACAAATATTCTATTGGATCCACTCCATACTTTGTTTCCTGCAAGTTTTATACCCCATAAGAAATCATATATTTAATATAAAGGATTTTTTTTTTCTATTACTTATAAAATGAGAGAAATAAAACAATATAGATATTTACAAATTCCACAATTAAGTTTTGATACACCAACATACACTCACAACCCATACTTAACCCAATGCCAATCAATTATTTTGATGGCTCTTATTTTTATGATAACACCTATTTGAAGAAATCTAAGGATGGTTAGTGTAAAAAAAATTAAAATATAAGGATCACAACCAATATGAATTCGTAAATTGTTATAAGGTCTCATTCACCATTGCTCTAGAAATGCCTCCTATAGTTTAGATATAACCTGATTAATGGACTCATTAGATTGATTTCTGCACTGTAAGTGGAAATTACATCTATATGTTCTTTCCACTATATCCCTCATGGTTTTATAAATGTCCCCCCCCCTTTCATTAACTTTCAACATCACTCTATATGAGCTAAGCACTAATTCATCATCATTTACATCCTCCATAATTTGTTTTTCCTTATGTTGACAATCCCTTATGTTGTCATCAGTACCTATATAAAATTCAACATATGTGAATATATTTTTTGAAGCATATTACCTAATATTCATAACCATAGTATGAATCAAAATTCAAGAAAAAAATCATATTGATTTATTTTGTATTCACCTCATTCATCCCTCTACAACTTTTCCATCAAGGTTTTATGCTCTGCTGCACTTTGATCGAAAATAATCTTATCGAACGTCATGTTTTGGCTCTACATGTCACAGATTAACCAATTATACATATTAGTTAAATTTACAAATAATTAAAACATATTAATTTGATACATAAAGTACAAATAACTTACCTTCTCTGTGACTTTGGATGTGCTCCCATCATGTCAACTAGGATTGTTGTTCATTGAACACTTATCATGCATTTTATATCAATAAATAACCTAGACCATTAAATATTGAAACTACTAAGTATATTATACAAAAAAATTACATATCTTCAAAAAAAATAGTCTTCCATTTCGATGTGTTTCAGTCTACTAAATACATTGATACATCTCATACAAGACTGCACCAGTGCACCATACTTGAATGCACCGTTAACCACCACAAAATAGAATAGTCATATACGCATTTATTGGTGTGATGTATTTATCATAAAGCACCAAGAATCAAAA
Organism: Larix kaempferi; assembly: GCA_027924585.1. Taxonomy (NCBI): domain Eukaryota; kingdom Viridiplantae; phylum Streptophyta; class Pinopsida; order Pinales; family Pinaceae; genus Larix; species Larix kaempferi. The sequence goes on from BSBM01001879.1 coordinate 6,415,654, forward strand.
TGGTGTGCTTTCACAATTAACGCATCGGTGCATTAACACAAGTCGAACAAATTGACAAATGATTAAGCGCTTTTCTAAAAAAATAAAAAAAAATAACAAGTCCGACATTACTAGTGCATTATTACTATAAACGTACTGGTGCATTTAAGCAACCCGAATGCACCAAAAATTGCATAAGCGTTTAGAAAACAATGGACAGTGGTGACTAGGTTTTGAATTCAACCCAAGAAGTGGTTCCATCACACACAAAGACTTATATATAAAACTACAAACCTATTAAATCTAACATCCCTAACAAAAAAATTATAATTGTGAAACAATAGAGGGATCTAAACCACAATGTAAAAATTTTCAGCCACATAAAATGAAAGGAATCAACAAGAAAATCTAAATAGGAAAATAAATAAACCCTACATTGCGATCAATAGTAATAATTTACATACTTGAAATTTCTACTATGCATGGTTTTGTTTGATTCAACATACCTTAAAAATTTTGATCTTTATAATAATCTGGTTGCTCCAAACTCCTTCCCGATAACTCTCTCTTCCAAAACTCGCCCCTTGAAATTTTGATAAAATAATGAAATATTGATTAGGTTTTTTTAATACTTTATAGAATTAGTTTTTGAAATTGAAATTCCCACTTCTTTTTCAGTTTATGGGGAAATAGTTTGTGTGACCTTTTAGTTTCAATTTTCCGGACGTTAGTGTACTATTTACAGAAAAGCACCATTGTGTCATAACATGAAACACACCGTGAATATATATTTTTATGTTTATTTTGGAATAGTGGTGTGCCAAAAATACGTGAACTATGTTTTCCACAATGCACCGTATTTGCATACAATACCAAATTAAAAAACATCATACTGCGGTGCGTAAAAAAATTATAGCTGCACCGGTGCACCTTTATATATTGAGCACACACCAATGTCAAAAATATTGAAAACTGCATAGATAACTATCCACTATCAAATATAGCATATATTTTCTTTTGCGGTACATTTTGTGGATATTCTAGAACGATGCGCATGTGGTTTAGTGGCACTGGTGCATCTATTTACATAGGACGCACTGGTGTGGCTGTTTTTATTATGATGCACAGGTTTAATTAAAAAGCATTGTTGTAATATTTTATTCCTTATTTAGGAATCTCAAAGTGGATATTATTCCATGTTTAGAAAGCTCAAACTTTGAGTTTACGATTCACTCTCAGGAGAAATAGGAAAGATAATGAGCGGTGGGTGGAACCATGGGCCATGGGTGTTATTTTGTTTAAAAAAAGTGTGACATTATTCCAACTTCTAACACTGAGAAAATCATTCATAATGGCCACAAGATTTAATGACAACCTCCATTTCTGGGATATGGAATTTCTCTTTATTCGTACTCCTTTCCAGCTGAATGGATTTTTGTGGTAATTTGATATTTCATCATAGTGGTTGGATAGTGTATACACACACATGCGCACGCGCACATGGGATCTTTGTTGTTTCATAAACATAATTTAGCATTTATGAGGGAATAATTTGAATTACACTTTGATATTTCAACATAAACCTAAATACATTTATTGCTAAGGTTAAGTTTGGTATAGTGTCTCTAGGTGGCACACAATATTAACGATAATAAATTGTAAAAAATAGAAACAAATATTGTAAAGTAATTATTCGTGTAAAAAAAATTTAGGCATTGTATCAAGATTCTTCAAAATCAATCCAAATAGGGGATATGCCACATAGTTACACCCATTATTTCCTTTCTATGTCTTGGAGCCTTCTCTTCCTCAGATATATTGAATGTTGTTGAGGGGATTTGTCATTTTCTTGTTGATGTTATCCGTGCCTCACTTTTTCTCATTAATCGACAAACACAATGTTGGGGCCTACCTTCAAATCTCTAGAAGTAGAGAGAGTGGGTCAAGAATATAGTAGGAGCCCCCCTACTCATGATGCATGGAACCTACACTAGAACTCCAACAACTAATACAAATAAACCACTTCCATATTAACAATTTGGACATGAATAATAATATTAAAATTCACTATGCCTATATCAAAATTTTTTACATGAACAATAATATGCAAATGAAAGTTTGCACAAATCAAAGAACCATCATATCAAGAAAAAATTGCAATATTAAGTTAATGTTGAAAAGTACTTCATACCCCATTTTTCTAAGTGATATTATTTGATCTCGGTTTGTATCCCTAGTGGCCCTTAATCAACTAATTAGATTGCAAATTATCATTGATGTTAATCATACTTATTGTTTGTTGTAATTTCAAGTACTCTCATTTGAATAACAAGCCGGAATTCATGAAGAGATTATGCTTAGACACTTAAAATTTGCATTAGGGTGGTATTTGAAGCATAAGAGCTCATTTTCTTATTTTTCAAATGAGATTTTTTATTGGAAGTTTCTTTGGAAAGTTAGCTTGAGATTTTTTATGTTTACCAGTGTTTCTCTTTATTTTGATTTAACTAATTTACTTTTTACTCACCATGGATTTTTTTAGTTCATTCATTACTTACTATGTATTACATGAAAGCAATAAAGCATTTAAAACACCCATTAGAAAGAATGGTTTAATGGTACGTCCACCAAATATATATTGCTATTTATGAAAATAAAATTGAATAGAAAGCACTTACTTGTGAATATTTATATTAGTAACGCGGAAACACAACAAAATACTTTATGATACTAATAACACGGAAACACAACAGAATACTTTTATTACTCACAAGAACACCAGAGTACATGAACAGATCAGATTTTTGCAGATCGTCTTCGGAGAGCGAAGATCATTACTGCAACACACAGACAATGATATCTCTATACAAAGTACTGAGCCCTTTTAGGTTTCAGACATCAGCTAGGATGAAGCTTAATACCAAGCTACCTAGGGACATCAACATATATAGACTAATATTGGCAGACTTTACAGACAGAGAATTTATGATGCAATGTTATACTCAGATGAGCAACTTGTAGAGCATACTCTTCGACTCAGACTTAGACTCAAAGGCTCTAGTTCCGAATTCTGAATGCCTAGAAAGAACCCTTAAGCCCTTGTATATACAAAATAAGAGGAGTGCCTCGTAAGAAAAGAATCGATGACTCATTAAGCATGAAAACTTAAACAGTAGAGGTTGTCTGTACCTAAACTTGTGACTCATGAAGCATGGAGATGCTTTTCTTGTAACTGACAAGGCATTTTTGGTTTTCGGGTAACTCATGAAGAGACATCCGCACCATGAGATGACTTATCTGTACAATGTGGAGATTCTTTTCCAAAGAACCCACTAAGAAAATAATAATGCGGAAGGCATCTCAAAGCTTATTACACAGTGGAGATTCGTAAGAGAACCCACGAAAGACAATCATAAAGTAAGATGCTGAAACTAGACAAGATCTACAGGACAGATTTATACAGAGTGGAGATTCATGAGAGAACCCACGAAAGACAAATAAAGAGAAATATACAAAAATCAGACTTGCTAACCATAGTCAGGCGGACTATGATCAGAATCAAATCCCTCGGATCCAAATCCATCATGGTCTAAGTCACTTTCATCTGAAGAATCTTGTAGAAAGTATTGGCGGTGGTAATCAGTACCATAATGTATTACATCCTCCATCCAGTGAGGGGCATCTTCTCGAAAACATGCAAAGAAAGGAGACTGCTGGAAAAGTTCAGGCCTCATGTAGCTGGGAACGGAAACATCACCAAAGAAACGATGTTTGATGACAAGCCGAAATTCTTGTCTTGGAGTAACTGAGGGGTGGACAATAGCACATTTCCAAAGGATATCGAACTGGAAAATACCATAGATGAGAGAGGCACCATATATTTCATCTTTCAGGATAGGAATGAAAACTTGAGGAGAGGCATGCTCTAAGGCCGAGATTCCGGGAACATACAAAAACAGTAAAATTTTCATCTAAGGACTCCACTGATGAGTATGGAGATCATCACAGAAGAAACATACAATAACTTTGCCATTTTCTCTGGCAAGTTGGTGAATGGCATAAAAATCTATCCATCTAATAGCAGGGTCAAAAATGTAAACAAAAAAATGTTGTTCTCCTGAAAGCAAATGAAAATTCCCAATAATCATATTGACATGGTTGACTCTGAGAAGGGGATTATTGAAATTGATATTGTAGCTGCGGCGTCCCTCTGGAGATTTTAGCCGATCTTAAAGTATCTGCTGTTGGATTTCAAAAGGAAGAGTCTGGATTTTGTTGTGAAAACAATCGCTGCAATAACAGTAAATGCATTCATGACAAACAAGAACTGAATTGTCTGCTGCTAAGGATGAAGACTCGCCTTTTTCAAAAAATTTGATCTCTTGGAATTGTGATCCTTCTCAGGTTAACATATCAGCAAGAATCTTTGCCGGCTTTGTAGACAATCTCAAAATCAAAACCTTGAAGCTAGACTGCCCATCTTACAACTCTGGCATTGCCATGTTCTAGAAGTATTTTGTTACCAAGCATACCCTTCATATGCTTAAGATCTGTTCTAACTGTAAAACAGACACTTTTGAGGAAAAGTATGAAACGATGAATACCCTTCTTGATAGCAAGGATCTCTTTGTGTGATGATGGGTACTTGGATTCTGCTTCGGAAAACGTTCCAGAAGTATAAGCACAAACCTCCTCTTTCTTTGAATTCTTTTGCAACAGCACAGCTGACCAAACTTGATCAGAAGCATCAGTCTCTAAAATAAAAGGTAGATCTAGGACTGGAAGAGCAAGGGGACGAAGCTTCTGGATGTTTGCTTTGATTCTTCTGACTGTGTCAGTCATAGCTGGTATCCATTCTGTGCCAGGCTTTAATCTTTTATGTAACAGCTTTGTGTCTTTTGTCTGTGCTTGATAAAACTGTCTGATATAATTCAAGCAGCCGAGGAATCGCTGAACCTGTTTAATATCTTGCAATCTGTCAGGAAACTCTAAGAGTTTTTGCAAAACATGTGGCTGCAGAATTATTCTTCCTTGTGAAATATGGAGGCCCAAGAATTCAATGGAAGCCTTGGCAATAACAAAATTATTTGGGGATGACGAAAGTGCAATCCCATGCTTAAAAACAAAATTATGAAATTGTTCTAAATGGATCTTATGCTCAGCTATATCTCTGCTAAAAATGAGCAAATCATCAATATATACAATAACAAAGTCTAAAGAACGAAAAAATGTCTTCCATCCTTTTTTGGAACTCTGATGGAGCATTCTTCAGGCCAAAAGGCATTACTGTCCACTGATATTTTCCATGAGGGACTACCAATGCAGTCTTGTACCTGTCTTTTGGTGCTATGCCGATGTGCCAAAAACCACTCTTAAGATCAAACTTACTAAAAACATTGGCTTTTGCTATTTTTGACAGAATTAAATCTTTATGAGGTAGAGGATACCTGATTGGTTCTAAAGCTTTGTTCAATTCTACATAATTAACTACCAATCTTTTCTTTCCTCTTTTCTGCTCAGAATGCTTATTAACATAAAATGTTGGGCAAGCCCAAGCACTTTTGCAAGTTTCTATCAGCTTCCTATCCAACAACTAATGGATTTCTTCTTTGCATGCTTGTTGCTCCGTAGGACTCATATTATTTGCTGAGGCTTTCTAAGGTTTTATTTTTGTATTCTGTTTGTATGGCAAAGTGACATGGTATTTTTCTCTCTTCCAGAAGGCATCTGGATGATCAGAAGTACATTCCTTTTGTAACTTCTGAGTTATTTCTGCAAGGATTTCTTGACCATGTAGGTTTTCATGTTTGACAATCTTTTTTATTTTTGCCAAATCCTTGACTGATTTTTTGACAATGTCTGGCTTTTCAGGAGAAATTCTGATAGTGAAAGCAGACTTTACTAGAATGGAAGTCACAGTTCCTTGGACTGTGAACTCAACTGAATCTTTTCTAACTAACATTGGCAGGCAAGATCTTGTCCTAGTAATATGTCAGCTCATGTGTCTAAACAATATAAAGTAACATATGTTTTGATTTTTCCTAACAAACTAGGAAAATCTGGAGCAATAAAATTTACCTTGATGAGTTCTTTGTTAACTGCTCTGAAGTGAATAGAGATAGGCTGCCAAAAATATTCTGGAATGGCTTTGTATTTACAACAACTATTCATGGTGCCTATATCTACTTGTGCATCCAAGTCGTAAGCTTTATACCCTTCCGTTTTGATCTGGATAGGTACAACCATCCGATCTCCTAAACTCTTTTGTTCAGGGACTGGTTCTTCTGCTATCTCTGGAGCTGGGGTAAAGCTGTGAGCTTTTCTCATTGTTAGCTGGATATATTCAGAGTTCATTTCATCGAGCTGGTGTATAGATACTTGTATACTTGTAGCTAAGTTATCTAACTGTTCTCTCTCTCTTTTTACTTTGTTTTCAAAGAAAACAATTTTTCTGAGAAGATCTGCCTTGCTTGGATTTGACGCTTCATATGTAGGAACACACTGTGAAGGTTCTGGCAACTTTTTTGTCAACTCATCAATATTTTCTTGTATTCTTCTTCTGATTATGATCAGGCCTGGAGAAAGACTAGCCTTTTTTTCTTCTAACTCTTCTATTTGACTTTTGAGAGAAGCAAAAGAAGACATAAAACAATTAATGATAAAGGTTTGGTCATCATCAGAGCTATCCGAAGAATTAATGGAAAGCTTATGGAGATCTAACTCATCAGAACTAGAATTATATTCAGAGTCATCTGCAGACTCATGAATGGGGAATGCTTCATCTTCTGATTGTAACTTAGGGACTACATCCCACTCAGCAGGATTGTACTCTACTGTAAAAATCTCACAGATTTTATTTTGAAACTTTGTCTTCTTCTCTAGACACTTGTTTTCCCAATGGCCTTGCTTGCCACAGATGTAACAGGTAGACTTTCGAAGTGGCTAGGTCCTTTTCTTAAAGACAAACCTATTCTTTCTATTTTGAAAAAAAGGTTTCTTCGAATACTTCGAGATTCTTTTTGAGGAAGACCGGAATCTGGGATGGGACCGAGAACTAGATTCACCAGACTTTTTGGAATGGCAGGTGCATGCAGATGTTTTATGTGGATGAGGCTTGAAACAACCATAATTGGCAGTTTCACAAAATTGCTGACAGGCTGACTGAGAAACAAAAATTTGTTTTTTGAGATTTTTCTGTGTCTTCATGGCGACACATTCTTTTTGGAGGGCTGTGAGCACATGCTGATGTAAACCAGCAAGAGATAACTCTTCAATCTTGACTTGATGATCTGACAAATAGGTATTTACAAGAACTGGGATTTTTCCGGGAAGAGAGGCAAGATAATGGCGAAGGTACGCAACATTATGATGATATGTAATTTTGTACATGGTCTGCATCGTACAAAATTATTTTTGAAGAAGATTGATATCACATAATTTCTGGGACATGTACAATTGAGCAGTATGAGATGCATCAGGAGGTAATGCACCAAGAAATTCATGAGCAAGGGCTTGAAACAAAGCTTCTAAAGGATCATCATTCTCTAGTAAATGTTTTTTTTCTTCTTCTGAAATTTTTTCCCAACATAGCTTTGCTATTCTTGTAAATGCCCAAGTAAGCTGCGTAGCTATATCTTTCCAGGATGCTTTAGTTTTTGCTTTTCTCTGGAATGCTCATGCATTGACCTTTTGGAACAGATTTAGAATCTGATCATTTTCCAAGCAATCAAAATTAATAATTAGTGTATTACCAAAGCCTTTGGACAGATCTTTGGAATCAATCTTGATATCTACATTTTTTAATTCATTTGTCCATTTGCTGAATGGACTACGAAACTTATTGTGGCTGACATCTTGACCTGAAAATCTTCTAGCTTGATTTTGGAAGAAATGTGACTCGGATCTGTTTCTTTTTGGGTTGCTAGAGGCTTCACCTATCTCAGAATCCATAGAGATAGTGGAGGATGCCATTTTAATATCATGGTAACCAAGTGAGAGAACTCTTTGTTTCAACAATTCATACTTTTCTCTAGCCAATTCAGCACCTTGCTGAATACTTTGTAGTCTATGTGGACTTAACTGTTTCAGGAATTTCTGGGGGCTTGAGCTACCATAATGATATTTGAACTTATAGCATTCTTGGTTGATTTGACTGTAGTCAGGAGGAGAAGAAGGAGATGGAAGTGCTGACTGTAGATTTTCTACAAATCTTGTAATAACATCGAGACCAGCTTCAATATCTGACAGCCTAGCTGTCTGCTCTTTTTGGTTCTTAACCAAAGAGTCAATAGTATCTGAAATATGATTTAAAGATCCATGTAGTGTCTGCATATGAGCCTTGAGCTCAAGAACATCTCTAGCAACATCATCCAGGTTTTGAGCTATACATACAGACTGGAAGTTAGCATAATTTTGTAACTGGATTTGTTCTGCAGGTTTAGGATCATTCGGGCTTCTCAAATTAACAAATTGAAAATCTGACTGTAAATTACCATCCTTAAAAAAAGGACTGGAATTGCCAGAATCTAATCTTCTTGCTGAAATCTGGGACAAGTTTCCAGATTTTTCTCAAGGGAGAGACAAACTTTTAATATCTCGAAACAAAGAAGACCAATCAGGACAATCAGTATGCTGACCTTTATGATCAACAGAGGAAGAGGATGAAGGGGGTGAATTAATAGACTGAAATGTTTTTCGTTTTTGTGGGGTATGTTTTTCTTTACAAAATTTGCAAGATGCAGAAGGAAATTGACTGTGGTTAACCATATGTTGGTGTAGCTGAGAATCATATGGTTGCATATGTGCAGATGAACGTAATGGGGTTTTTGACCTGCGGGGTAAATACTGAGAATAGGAAACAGATCTACTAATTGCAGGTGATGGTGGAGGAAATGATTGTGTAGGAGCAAATCTAAGAGAAGTGTTACCATCGGGATGCTGGACAACATGAAGTTGTTTGGAGGAAGCATCATGGAGTTTTGGATATCTTTGAGAAAGTGGTTGGTATGTGCTATTCCATTCTTCAGGTAAGGTTACCTGAGAAAATCCAAGTTGGAGGGGAGTAGTGTTTCCCGGACCAATAACAACTCCTTCCTGGAGCGCTCTCTTCTGCAACTTAGGATTAATTGCAGGCATAGTAGTAGAAACAAACTGGATACACAAAGAACAATGCAACTGATCAATTTGGGATTGTGGAGCTACATCAAAACCAGAAAATTGTATATATGCTTGTAAAAATTCATTGATATAGGGGTCCGTGAGAGACACCTGATATCTAGGAACCAGGGAAGACCGCGCAGGGCCATTATTTAATGGACTCTGAAAGCCTCCTAACAAGGCATGTTCAAACTTGTTTAGCCTAGAATCTAACACACATGATAAACAAGAAGTATCCAATCCGGGACGGACAAGAGGATTGATACCGAACTGTATTAAACCAATATGGATATATTTATATTCATGCTCCAAACCCCAAGCTATATCTTCAGATTTGATTAACGGAATATGGTATATAGACTGACCAACAGATATGGGTATATTCACAGATGTGAAACGAAATAACTAGGTTGCACGAAACTTGAACATAGGAAGATCATAAATTTTATTGACATCTATTTCAGGCAATGACCAGTTAGGTTGTGGTTCATATTCCTGAGACACAACACGAGTATCATACAAAGTATCTGACTCAGTTTTGTTCAAATATTTATTTAGCCATGACCATCGCTTTATGTGTTTCTCTTTCTTTGATGAAGCAGATTCAGGAAAGTAAAAATTGTTGTTGTTGGAAGAATCCATGACAGAAATAATAGAAGAGATAAACTTAAAGTTGAACCCAGAGAAAGCCGAAGAAGAACTTCTATACGCCGGAGTACCCTTGATGGCTAATTGCGCCGCGAGTGGGTGAATGCATGTGCAAGCTCTTCAAACAAATTCAATGCTCCAGACTTTAAATATAATAACTCTTCCCACCTCAAAAGGGAATGGAAATGATGCAATGGATCGAAAACACAAGGCTCTGATACCAATAACGTGGAAACACAACAGAATACTTTCTGATACCAATAACGCAGAAACACAACAAAATACTTTTATTACTCACAAGAACACCAGAGTACATGAACACATCAGATTTTTATAGATCATCTTCAGAGAGCGAAGATCATTACTGTGACACACAGAAAATGATATCTCTATACAAAGTACTGAGCCCTTTTAGGTTTCAGACATCAGCTAGGCTGAAGCTTAATACCAAGCTACTTGGGGACATCAACATATATAAACTAATATCGGGAGACTTTACAGGCAGAGAATTTCTGATGCAATGATATACTCAGACGAGCAACTTGTAGAGCATACTCTTCGACTCTGACTTAGACTCAAAGGCTCTAGTTCTAAAGTACGAATTCCTAGAAAGAACCCTTAAGCCCATATGTTTAGTAATTACGTATGAATATGACATTGAAATTGTTAAGACATAACAACATTGAAAAAAATACTTTAAACTATCATGACACTAATATGTTGATCTATCATACTATGGATATTAGAGCTTGTTAATTAAGTTGTGTTAATAATTTGGGAAATACATGGGAAATTTGAATTCATATATTGTAAGCATTATCCCAAAAATATGAACATAATTACACGCTACCAAAATTGTGGAAATACTCTTAAAAATAAAACCATGGTATAAGTATTAAATCACATTTAAATTGGGAATTTATGTATGCATGCACAATCCATTTATGCTTAAATCAAGATGAGGAAATGTGTCAATTTAGGAATAGTTCTCATACGATCAAATGTATAATAGCTACATCACTTCAATTTCATATACTATTCATATGATTAACTATGATTTTCATTTAATTACATGTAACATTAAGATGCATTAAATGCAAATGAAATGCATATTATTAAAATAATTTTTAAAATTAATTAATTAAAATATAATTACATGTGAAATCTTTTTTATTTGACATATTTTAAAATACAAGTTCACAAAATTGTTTACATTTATTGTAACAATATGATAGTAACTACATTGTAAGGAAGAATATATTATTGAATTTTTTTAATAAACACCTCTCACAATTTTTCAAAATAAATATGCATGATGTTTATACACAATATTAAATTGGAGGAATTTGTTTTAGATAGTTATATCTAACAGACACATCTACAAGCAAACATGAACATTCACATCTAATATCACCTAACATCATCTAAGATAAACATATTGTAATTACATCTAAAAACAATTAACATCCTCTAAGATGTCATCATCATCATTTTTACCACTTAACAAAATAAACACAAACATAATCATACCATAATAAACATAAACATAAACATCATCATACCATCATAAACATAACCATATTAAACACAAATACAAACATATTACCATCATCATTTTCACCATCTAAAAAACATAAATGCATAAACATCATCATATCATAATAAACATAAAAATAAAAATAAACATAAACATGAATGTACCATCATAAACATTACCTTACATCATATAACATATTGGCATATAATGAGGCGATGGAACTAGGGTTTGATGGGATGGAAGCACGAGTCTGAACATGACTGTGGCGTCAGCCATGCCCTCGGCAGACGGCAGCAGGCCGTCAGAGGTGTCAGTCGAGGGCACGGTTCCCCTGGTCGCTTAGCCTTGGTTTCATGGTCACGCTTTGATGGTTTAAACAGTGGTAAGTTTTTTTACTGCTTATTTTTACTTTCCCTTACGGTAGCTTCTTGATCCTTGCGGAGATGGATCCTTTAGATGATGTGGATTACAGCAGCGACACGCTGCACCCTAGCGACATTTGGAGCTCGCCACCTAGCGATACCCGATTTCTGAAGAGCGTTGTTGGTTTTGACAGCGGCTGTTCAGCGGACTCTTTTCTGAACGTAGGTTTGTTTACCTCAGCTGAGCGGGCTTCCCTTGTTTACTCTCCGGCAACTTCCAATTTGGCCTCTCCTCTTTGGGATAGAAACGGTGAAGGCCTTGCAGCGTCGAGTAGGGCTGCCTCTATCTGGGGTGTTTCGGTCCTACACCAGCCCTCTCCGGAACCGGTTAGCGATGGAATAGGAGATCTCCCTGAATTCCTGCTCTCCTCGGAGGGTTCCCATGATTCTCCGGTGCGGGAGTTAAGTGGGGCGTTGAACGCACAGGAAGCTTTACAGGGTTTGCATGACTGCGGGGTCTAGCCGGGAGGTGTCTGCGCTACGGCTTTGGACTGGGCCGAACATAGGGGCTTCTCCAGCCCGGGCGGTGCTTTGGTAGGGAAGGTTGCTGGCTCTGGTGCTGATTCTGTGGGTGCTAAGAGCCCTCAGGTGAAGACGCGTAGGAAGTGGCTTAAGAACTCCGGTAGAGCACCAAACTACGCCTTGGGAGAGGACATCGGATTTCAGTAGATTATTGAAATGGTAAACTCTGTATTGGTGGGCAGGGTCTATGGCAGGGCAGTAAGCCTTCATTTGGTGATTCAGTGGGCCTCCAGTGTTTGGTTGGGTCACTGTGGGTATGTTCCACGGATTGTGGGACTCTCTGGAGGATGGTTTGCTTTCCATTTTAACTCGGATGCACATGCAGCATGGGCGCTCAGTCTGAACTGGTCTATCTTCAAGGCCCCACTACTTCTCAAGCCATGGAGCCCGTTGTTTGACGCAAGCCGTGAGAGATTGGATACTATCCCTCTATGGGTTCGGCTTCCTGGGTTACCCTTGCATTATTGGACTGAGGATCACTTCAGGAGCATTGGTAATATTCTGGGAAGCTATTTGGAAGCCGACTTCTCATTCCAAACAACTGCTGTTCAGAAGGTGGCCCGAATCCTGGTTAGCATCAATGTTCGTGATGGGTTATTTGAGAGTATGAATTTGAACTGGGGACCATACTGCTTCACACAAACTCTGGACTATGAAAATGTGCCGTTTCGATGTAGAAGATGCCATGCGTATGGACACCCGACCGTTGAATGCTCTCTGCCTGTTCGTATGAGGATTGGCAAGAATTTGAAGAGGAGGCCCGTTGTGGAGGAGGAAGGGGATTTAAGAAACGAAGATGCGCAGGGAGGAAAGGATTTGGGACTCTCCACTGAGGAGAATCCCATTATCATTGAGATTGCTGAGAACACCCAGGAGAAGGAATTGGAAGTGGTGAACATCCCGGAGAAGGACAGCATTGTCCCTGAGCTGAACATTTCTTCAGGCACAGCAGAGACTGAACAGGTTTTTAAATCTGACAAGACTTCGGAGGTCTCCTCGCTGGCACTGGCACAAGTTCCCGACACGGCTGCTGGTACTTTTTCCGTTCCTTTCTTAAACCCTTCCTTCAGTCTTTTTTTTAATAACTTTGTTCTTCCTGGTTTCAATTGGGTGGATGGTCTTAGGAACTTAAATATTTCTACAAAGCCATTAGCTATGTTACCCCCTCTTTCGAATGATGTTGGCTCTTCCCTTGTGACGGAAATCACCCGGGTTTCCTGTCCCTCCAATGGTACTGCTGATGATTCTCCTGTTTTAGTTCAAGTGATGGCTGATACCTCTTCAACCACCGAATCCTCGGAGTCTAGGTATTACCTATGCTCCATGAACAAAGCTAAGGGAGGAGGATTAGGGCTGGAAAAACCAAAAAAACCCAAAACCAGAGGAAGGAAATCTTTCATCTCACAGGCCAAAACCAGAGCATGCTCGGATCTTCGGAATGGTACTCAAATTTCAATTGAAAGGGCACTTAGAGCAGCGAATGCCCACTTGGTTGGGTTGTGATGAAGATTATGTCTTTTAACTGTCGAGGTCTTGCTGGTCCCTCCAAAAGACCAACCCTGCGACGGGTGTTGCAACTTGAGCATCCTGATGTTCTACTTTTACAAGAAACAATGTGTGGTGGTGCTGAGGCTATCGATAGGCTTAAGGCTTGGTTTCCAGGGTGGATCTTTGAAGCTTTGGATGCTAGGGGCCGATCCGGTGGCGTGGCAATTGGTTGGAATGAGGCTAGGGTTTGTGTTTCATCCAGTTGGGGGATGCAGTCAGCTCTGGGAATTTCTTGCAAATTCTTGGATTCTGAACGTACCTTTACTATTGTCAATATTTATGGACCTTACTATGAGAGGGAGATGTTTTGGAACTCACTTCTGAGGAGGAATCAGCTCAGGGGGGATTCAGTGATTTTGGGGGGTGACCTTAATTTTTCATTGGGTCATGCTGAGGTTTGGGGGCCGAACGCCAATGTAGATCCCCTTACAAATTTTTTTGTTCGGAAGCTAATTGAAGGTAATTGGATTGATGTGGAACCTGTACTGCTTAAGCCTACCTGGAGGAATAAGAGAATTGGTCAGGAGAGTGTGGCTAAGAGATTGGATCGGTTTCTACTTTCTGAGCATCTTGTGGAGACAACCTTCTATGTTCGACAATGGATTGGATCAGGGGGCATTTCTGACCACGAACCTATATTCTTGGAGATGAAAGACGGTCCCAACAAACCTCCTGCTCCTATTAAATTCAACAAAGTCTGGCTGGATGACTCGACCTTTTTGGAACTGATTCAGCAACAATGGGTACCTTTTCATCCTGATTCGATTCACTCTGCTGCCTTTCATTTTGCTGAAAATCTCAGAATTCTTAAGGAACCCATCAAAGCTTGGGCTGCTGAGAAAAGGAGGAGGGATGATAAGAATCTTAGATATATTGAAGGGGAATTAGCCACTATTGCTGAAGAAGCAGGAGGAGGATACAGCTCTCAACAGTCAAAGGATCGCTTGGTACATCTGGAAAATCTGAGGAATCGTATGCTTCTTCAGTTAGAGGAAACTTGGAGACTGAAAAGCCGTGCTATATGGATGGAAAGTGGGGATGAGAACTCCAAATTCTTCCATGCCTACGCTAAAGGAAGGAGGTCTGCTAATACCATTTGGAGTCTGGATGATGCTGAAGGTAACTCTTGGTCAACATTTGAAGGGATGGCATCGGTGGGGGTATCTCATTTCAGAGACCTTTTCAAAGTCAGTGAGAGAGTGAATATAGGAGATGTGATCCGGGTTGCTCAGCTCTTTCCTAGGTTTGTGGAGGAGGAGGATAACAGGAACCTGATGGCTCCCATTTCAGGGGAGGAATTAAAAAAGGTTATGGCGAGTTTTCAGAAGGACAAAAGCCCTGGGCCCGATGGGTGGACGATTGAATTTTTTATTGCTCTCTTTGATATCATTGGGAATGATCTGCTTGAACTTGTGGAGGACTCGAGAAGAACTGGTAGGGTGCCAGCCACCATTAACTCCACTTTCATTGCACTTATTCCCAAGGTGGATACTCCTACTTCTTTAAACGACTTTCGGCCTATCTCTTTGTGCAACTGTGTGTACAAAATAGTCACAAAGGTAATTGCTAGCAGACTCAAACCTATTCTTTCCACTCACATCTCTGAAGAGCAGTTCGGGTTTTTGGAGGGGCGCCAAATTCATGAGGCTATTGGCATAGCTCAGGAAGGGATGCATAGCATTAATACTAAAAAACTAAAGGGAGCTATTCTCAAAATTGATCTGTCCAAAGCATTCGATAAGGTGAGCTGGTTGTATATCAGACTCATGCTTACCCACCTAGGTTTTGAGATTGGTTTTATTCGTTGGATTATGAGTTGTATTACCACTGTCTCTTTCTCTATCTTACTGAATGGAGCAGCAACCCAGTTCTTTCACTTTGGCCGTGGGTTAAGACAGGGATGTCCTCTCTCTCCTCTCTTATTCTTGCTGGTGGCTGAGAGCTTGAGTAGAGCCATCACGGAAGCCAAACGGTCTGGCGGTTTCGAAGGGATTTTGGTAGCTCCTGGACTTTCTCTAACTCGCTTTTTGTGGACGATATTCTGATCTTTTTCTCTGGCTCTAATTTAGACGCTGTTAGGCTTAAAGAGATTCTGCAACTCTTCTCATCTGCTACTGGAATGGAGATTAATGAAGGAAAATCCACCCTCTCTGTCTCTCTTCTAAGGGAGGAGGATTTTATATTATACACCACATCATTTCCTTTCATGATCCTCAACTTTTCGGATGGGCTAAAATACCTGGGTTTCAATTTAAAGCCTAATGATTATTTAAAAAAATATTGGACCTGGTTGCTGGATAAATTGGAAAAGAGGTTGAAGTGTTGTAGTTTCAGGTGGCTCTCGCGTGCTGGGAGGCTTGTTCTTGTTAAGTTGGTGCTGGAAGCCATTCCGGTTTACTGGATGTCACTTGCCTGGATACCTAAAGGGACCCTGGAAGCAGCAAGGAAGATTTGTTTTAATTTTCTGTGGAATGGGAAGGATGATGTTCATGTCACCCCGTGGGTGAGGTGGGACAGAATTGCTGCCCCTAAAGCTCTGGGAGGTTGGGGCCTCAAGAATATTTTTTATTTCTCACAGGCCCTGGCTGCCAAGTGTGGCTGGCGTTTAATTAATTCTGAAGGTCTCTGGGCTAAGGTTATGCTGCAGAAATATGTGGAACCTGACTCGGTGTAAGATTGGATAAGATCTCCTAACAAGAGACATTATGGAGGCTCTGTCATCTGGAAAGCACTGGTAAAATCTTTCGATATCATAGAGCACAATATCGCCTGGGATGTTGGTAATGGTCAAAGGTTTCGGATCGGCCGCGACCCCTGGGTCGGATGCGTTGGCCAGCACATCCTGTCTGATGATCTGATGGAAGCACTGAGGCAACGAGGTATAATTACTCTCTGTCATTTAGCGGATATGGACAATTTTTGGATGGGCAGACCTCGTTGGAGGAGGCCTGATTCATTCGGTTTAAGAGTGGAGCTTGTGGATGAATTAAGACTTTACTGTAGAGCTCTTAGTAGGGAACAGGTTTTTCTGAACGATGCTGAAGATACTCTAATCTAGGATGGAGATCCATCGAGAAACTACACTCCTAAAAGTGGTTATCTGTGGATTTCTGAAAACCATGAGCAATGAGAATTGGCTTGGTGGTGGAAAATGGTTTGGAAGCTCCATTGCCCTCCCAAAGCCAGACTCTTCTTGTGGTGTACCTTGGCTAATCGGATTCCAACGTGGGAAATCTTGCAGAAGCGCAGTTTCCATGGGCCTAGTCGTTATTATTTGTGCAATCTGTGTGAGGAAACTACACCACACCTGTTCCTTCAGTTCCAATTCACCAAGGAGGTTTGGAACATTACTTCTCGCATCTTAAAAATACCTCTCCCCTGGGCCGACAACTCTATTGACGAAGCATGGAGGAGTTGGACTGACAATGTAGCACTGAAACCTTTTAAAGCTCTCCCTCCGGTGGTGAACTGGGGACTTTGGCTCATGCGCAATAGTGGATTGTTGAAATACAAATTGGGAACTCCGGCTCAAGTGGAAATTAACAGTTGTGGGATCTTTCTTGCCCTTCGGCGGGTCCGGCAGCCATCCTCTCCCCGTAATATTCTACCTGTTGATATTGATAGATCTCAGCCTTGGGGCTTCTTCGATGGGGCCTGTCAAAATGATTCATGCGGGGGAGGGGCTGTTCTATACATCTCCCCTGTTCATTTCTATGTGATGGCCTTTGGTTTCGGAAGAGGAACCAACAATTGGGATGAGATACTAAGCCTCAAGCTGCTGCTTTCTTATGCTATGGAACTTTCATTACTGAAATTGAACGTCTTTGGGGACTCATTGAATGTGGTTAATTGGGTTAATGGCACATATCTCTGCAACAACCGGAGGATTGCCTCTGTTTTGGATCAAATTCAGAATGCCACTCTCACACTGGATACTTTTACTTGTAGGCACATCTACCGTGAGAACAATGCTGAGGCGGATGCGACCTCCAAGGAGGGACTCACCTTGGGGGACGGCATTTGGAAGATTGCTGAATCTTTGAATGGGAATGTGCAGGTCTTCTATCACCGACCATTTATTGAATGAACGGGACTTTGGGTCCATGGCACCGGATTCAGTCACTAGTGTTAATCTCTTGTGGAGACTGAACTCAACTTTTTGCTACTTTTGCTGTTTTGTATATAGAAATAGAAACATTCTGTAATCAACATTATCTGTTTATATGGCACCGACGAAGTATATTCTTCAAGTTTTGTAATAGATGTTACTGCTCACACAGTGAGAACATCATAGTTTTTTTTTGGGAACATTAAAGGGTAACTGTATCAGCAGTACTACACTCCACTCTAGATGAGTGAGCTGATCAATGTAATTTCGTACTCCTTGGATGAAATGAAATTACGCTTTTTTTTCGGGGAAAAAAAAAAACATATTGGCATATAATTGATTTAAACATCATCTAATACACAAATCTAATAATAACATCTAACAAAACACCAAAACACAATATGCATTATATAATATAACTATCACACACATCTAACAAACATCATCTGACATGGCCTAACATACACATCACCATCAACATATAAATAAACGTTATCATCAACGTCAACGATGTGAAAAATGCAGTATATATATATGAATAATAACATCAAATTGATGATACATGCCAAATATATATCTCCAATCCAATAACTGTTATAACATATCCAACCCACCTTCAGAACCAGAGGCATTTGTACCTCTCCCACTAGCAACACCTCCACCAGTAGATCCATAGGAATCAATACCTTTGCCAGCAGAGCTAGAGGCATCGACACCTCCACCGGTAGAGCTGGAGGCATCAATACCTATTCCAAGAAAACAACAAGCCTAGAGAGAAACATAGATAGGTTTTGTACATGAGGCTAAATCGTACCCATTGTGACCATTGTATCTACGACTAAGGCAACTAGAGAAGGAAATGGTGGATGGTTGGGTCGATGAGGATGATAGGATGGTCTATAGAGTAGGAGTAGATGAGTAGATGGACATGGTGGGTCAAGTGGGGGTAGATGACAAGATGAAGGAATAGGTGGAGGAGGAGAAGGTGGATGAGGGTCACATTTAATGGAGGAGAACGTGGAGGAGGAGGAGGAGGTGGATGTGATGTAGGAGATGATGGGGGAGCATGTGGAGGAGGAGGAGGTGGATGAGATGTCAAGACTAAGTCATATCGACAATGAGAAGGAGCTTATGTAGGATGAGGTGGATGATATGTGGGAGCTAATGAAGGAGGAGGAGGTGGATGAAATGTTGAGGCTACATCATCTTGATCATTAGAAGGAGATTATGGAGGAGGAGGTGGAAGAGGAGGATATCCACCCTCATATGATGAGGAATGATCATCCCTCCTAGGAGGTAAAATAATGGATTCACCAACAATATGTTGCATCAAGTTCCTCATATCATGAGGAACCATCCTCCATATCTCTATGAGGTCAGGGTGTTTCATAATGCGGTGCACCCGTATAGGATGAACCTCATTCTATGCTAACAATGTCGATAACCTATCCGCCACATCTTGTCGATACCTATCATCAGGCATGTGTCAAAGGCTAGTTCACAATTGTGGTAGCTTGGGATCCTACATATTCTCATCACCCTAAACGAGAGGAGGTGGCCCCTCCCCATCGAATGTGCCAACGTGCACAAATATATAGTGCACAATAATAATTCAACAATTTCATTAAACAATTTAATATAGCAATTTATAATATATTTCATTTGCATGAAGTATAACGAGAATAAAATGAAACTATATTAATTTAAATAGAACACTAATATTACCTCTCTCATCCGGTGGCTCATCCCGGGTGAAGAAGATGTCGTGGCATACTTTCCAGTCCAATCCTGCATATGGATATGACACAATGTCTAATGCATGTTCGTCCTCACTAGATAGCATCATAAGCACCTCTGGTATGATCCTAGCCGAGAATTCAAGCTACCCCCTCTTAGGCATCATCTAGCCCCACATTGTGCATATGAACCTATGTCATCGGCCTAGGAGGGCGGTGCTCAAATGATGGCTTGGTGGCCGGAAACCCTTCAAAAAATAGACAAAAAAACTCTGAACTAAAAGGGAAGTTGACCCTCCCATCAATATATGCACGACATCGACCCAAAGCAAAACAAAAATGCCGCAAAAAATGGAAGACCACCTAATACATCTAGGTTTCTATAATAAATAATTAACATAATATAGTAGAGGAAAACTAATGCACTTCCCATCAGTGGTGTAGTGTGCCATCGTCATAAGAAAAATAGAGAGAGGAACCTATCCTCTTATCCACTGAAAGAAAAAACCTTGAGCTTTCCAACATGCACATAAAAAATCACAAGGATCGATGACATGGTCACTGGTATATCCTTCATATTAGTCTAGTTGACTCTCTGCTACAGCACCCGTTGGGACATCAGGGAACTAGTGAGAATCCTCCCATCTCCTGGATATCCCAGTGATGAAATAAATGTCCTACTCACTGGGATGGAACCACTGGTCAAGTCCAAAATGAAATACCTTCCTACGATGATCCCAACATTGTATTAATTGAACCAACAATGACGAGTTCCCCTTGATGGATGTATCCTCCTGATAGAACTTCAGGAACCTGACAACCATCAAGAGGTATCAGGTCTGAATAGTAATGGGGTGAGGGTACAAATACCTCTCCCTCTTTCTAGCTTCCCAGTCATGCAAGAAGTTGTATTGGTCAACACATGTATGTTGATATTGATTAGCTTCTCACCACTAACATCTATGTTTCACATTAAACATCAATCAATGTCATAAATATACATATAAAAACATTATATATTTCATTCAATGAGCATGCTATTTAATATCATCAAAAAACAATTTAAAAAAATGATTTTGACTAGTTGTGCACCTTAATTACACTTACACACTAGTAACGATGCTCTTGGACCATAAGCACACTGCTAATGGTGCTCTTGGACCACACGTGCACCACTAACAATGTGCAATGATTGATAGAGCACACAATTGCATGTTTTTTAATTTATGAAATGGTTGTTGACAATGTGCCTAGTAAACATCAGTGCACCAAGAACGATGCGCAAAGGTTCATAAACCACACTATTGAAGTCCTTCATGAGTTTTCTTGATTTTTTTATGCTTTAACGGTGCACTAGTCACAGGTCACCACACTAAGAAATCGTTGCAGAGAGTTTAACATAGTGCACCATTAAACTTTTTTTTTGAAAATTTTAAAGCTTTCCACCCCTTAACCAGTGCGTTGTGGACATGTCATCGCACCGTAAATGATGCATAAGGGTTCTTAGAGTGCACCTTAGCCATCCTTTGCGAGTTCAATTTTTTTTGTGATAACGATGTGCCATTTACACATTAGTGCACCGTGACATTGGTGCAAAAAGGTTAATGGAATGAATCGCTTAATGTAATGATTTTTTAAAATTATGTTTGGTTATGTGGTGTGATTGACACACATTAGTGCACCATCTCGATGGTGCGCTTGGGTTTAGTGTGCGCACTGTAGAATCCATTTGTGATTTTTTTCAATTTTTTTATTGTTTAAAGGTGCACCAGATACACATTAGTGCACTGAACAATCAGTGTAGTGATTTCAACAAAAAAACAACGTTAAACATTTTATTTTTTATTTTTTATTATTTTGCACCACCAAAACACGTGCATTGTGGACATGTCATCACACCTAAATGGTGCGTAATTGTTCTTAGAGCGCACTGTGGCCAACCTTGGTGAGTAGGAAAATTTGTATGTGATAACGGTGAGTCTATTACACGTCAACACATCATGATATCAATGCAGACAGGTTAATGAACTGCGTGTCTTAACTTTACGGATTAATAATGTGTTTGTGATATTCTTTTAAAAAACGAGCATGCAATTTTTATACAAAAACGCATGCTATATTTATTTTTAAAACACTAGCACAATATTATTAGCATTGAATTTAACTTAGGTACAAGAGTTAGGAGGGGGTTGGGAATGGTAAAAGGGTTTAGGGGTTGGGGGAGAGAGAGAGAGGGTTTGGAGTTGGGGTAGGTGGAGGAGTAGAGGGGTGCAGAGAGAGAGAGAGGGAGAGAGAGAGAGAGAGAGAGGGAGAGAGAGTGTGGGTGATTAGTGGTAGGAGGAGGAGGGGATTGGAGGAGAGAAATACATAGAGATCGAGGTGGACGGTGGAGGATAGATATTTAGGGAGGATTAGGGTAGTTGTAGAGAATGGGGGTATAGGGTAGGGTAGAGAGAGAGAGAGAGAGATGAAGGGGTGGTAAGTGGTAGGGGGAGGGGGATTAAGAGAGATAGAGAGAGAGGGGATTAGGGGTAGGGGGAGTAGTAGAGGGAGAGGGTCAGAGGGGGTACTTAAGGGTAGGGAGAGTAGGAGGGTGGTTATGGAGAGAGAGAGTGGGTTTTTAGGGAGTTGTGGGAGAGAGAGGGGTGGGGGTTAGGTGAAGGTGGAGGAGTAGGATAGAGAGAGAGTGAGAGTGGGGGTTAGTATGGGCTAGGGGAAAAGGGGGGGATAGAGAGGGAGGAGGGTAAGGAGAGGGAGTTTCAGGGGCTTGTGGGAGAGAGAGAGAGAGAGGGGCGAGGGTTAGGTATTGGTGGGGTTGAGAGAGAGAGAGAGATTAAATGCACATAAAAATGTAGGGTTATGGGTAGGGGGATAGGGAACATAGAGATAGATAGGGGGAGAGGGGGTGCTTACGGGTAGGGATATTAAGAGGGGGATTAGAGAGAGAGAGAGAGGTGGAGTTAGAGGTAGTGAGAGTGTGGGAGAAAGAGAGAGAGTGAGAGGGGGGTTAGTATGGGTCAGGGGTAAGAGGGGAGAGAGAGAGAAGGAGGAGGCTTATAAATAGGGGGAGGAGTAGGGGCGGTGATAAGTATGAGGAGTAGAAGGGGTGAGAGAGAGAGAGAGAGTAGTTGGTGGGTCTTAGTGATTTTGCAAAGATATTGAGGGGTAGGGGTTAGGGGGAAGAGGAGAGAGAAATAGAGTGAGAGAGGGGGAAATTAGTAATGGTTAGGGGGAAGAGGGGTGGTGTGAGAGAGAGATTAGGGGGGTGTTAAGGGTTTGGGGGAGAGAGGGAGGGGTAGGATTTAGGGGGTTGGGGGAGAGATAAAGGGGTAAGATTTATGGTTTTTGTATGTAAACATAACACATACACGTTTCTTTCAATATAAACGGGTGCAAATTTTTTGTGAATTATCCATTCGCGTAGTCGTGCACAAAACCCCTTTAATCTCACTTTATTGTGCTCAATAATGCATACATGTTTTGTAAATTAAAAATGAATGCAAATTTTTTACATAATAAACGCTTGCACATTTTTTTATCTAAAAATATTTCCTTTTCCTATTCGATAGTCACTCAAAAATATCCCAACAACTTACAGCCATTTCACGGTTTTTCGTGAAGGTAACAAAGAACTCTCCAATTGAACACCACCAAAGGCAATATCCATCATTCAATTGCTTGTAATTGAGGAGAAACAAATGCAATTGTTCTCATTGATCATTGTGGTGATGGGGTATAATTCAAGATCAAGAAAATAAGCAAGCTTGAAGAATCTCTAATTGAAGAGCACCAATGACAATCTTCAATATTCATTTGCTTATAATTAAGAAGCACAAAAGATAATTTTTCCTCCTCGATCATTGTGGTGATCAAGTATATTCCCAAATGAGGAAGAACATCAGCAAGCTTTAATAATGTCGAATTGTAGAGCACCAAGGACAATCTTCAACATTCATTTGCTTATAATTGAGGAGCACAAACGAAAAGAGTTTAGGCAATAAAGGGAGAAGGGGATACCAAGAAAGGAAGAGAGTTTAGGCAATTTTTGTTTCTTAGATATTGTGATGAATGTAAACCCTTCCTGAGAGTGAGACCAGGGTGGTTATTGAAATTCTATGTTTTATTGTAAATTTGATAATTAGGGCCTCCCAAGTATGTAATTGTAATTTGTAAATTCTAATTTTTTTTAAGAATGAAGAGCAATTTGAATGGGTTCCTATGTGTGTGATATTATTATTTGAGGTTTTAAAATTGGATGTGCACTTTGATTTTGTAGTCTTGTGGTGTTTATATTTTAAATCTTGCAGGGTTGCATCACTTCACCCACATACACCTTCTCCATCTCACATTCACTATAGGTAATCTATTCCTTCTAGACCAGTACATGACACAATAGTATTTAAACATTGTAGCATCAATCTTTTTATATGTAGACATTGTAGAGGAAATGCACACACCCTCATGGACACTATTTAAAGGAATCTCACAATCACAACACTAGGAATTCCATTCAATTGTTTCACCATACCTCCAACACTTCATTCATTAGTCAAAGCTATATCCTTCACACAATCCAATCCTAAGCTTAGGTTGTTGATGTTGGATATATGTCTCCAGTGGCTACATTGGATGACTATAGTTCTTAAACACGAGGAATCAATTTATTTTTCTTTAGATCTAGCTCTAGAATGTCATCCCCTCATTGCCCTTATTATCTTTTGGTATTTTACACCCCGCATACCTACCTCATCCATTAGGTTTCCTTGTTCTCTTACCATTCCCTAAGTAGAAATAAAATCACTATTATCCAGTTTCACAACACCTATGACATTCATACCATTGGTTGAGTGGATGCACACATGCTTCATTTTCTCATACAAACTCCATCTCCACATACACATTTCTACAACCTTAGCATATAATAGGGGTGTCATACCAACATTTTAGAAGAATCTTAGGGTTCCTTCATGACCACTTAGGATGCCCATCGATTGGTGGCATGACCATAGACGGATGTAGGTGTTGGTAAAATTACGTCATTGGTTAGATGCTTGTGTGGATGGATATAGCATGAGTGCGATTGGGTGGAAACCTTGCGTATGTTGGTAAGGTGTTCCCATTCCCATGAGCATACTTGACATGAGTAGGATCGGCACAATGAGAAAGAATCCCATTGCATTGGATTGGTTGGAGTTACCTTGGGTTGGAGACCCATGAAAAGAGGACACGAATTAGATTGAGGCGAGATGGATCCCAAGTTGAGTCTAGTGCAAATCCCACACTTTGGCACGTTTGTGGAAAAGTGCAAGTTGAATCCTCCTTGGTTAAATCCCATGGTGAGATTGAGCACATGCATATATAAGTAGAGTCAATTTCCATTTGAGCATCATCCAACCAACACTAATTGATGGTATGCACTTCAATGGGAATCAACTCCCTCTGGGAGGTGCCCAAGAAGGACACACACACTTCTTTGGGAATAGTGAGGCACAACTCATGGGAGATCTTAGGCACACTTTTGGAGAAACTGTTTTGGGTCTTCGGGCGGCATAAGTCATGTGGAGGAAAGAATCTTAGATAAACATGTTGACCCTTGGAGGAGAAGCCTTGGGGAAGATCAAGTGCAGCAGGATGCACTAAGGAAAGGCAGGCAGAGTGGGTGGGATGTGAGGAGGTATACGTGTTGGATAGAGATTTTTTGGGCACACTCTCTCTTGGTTGCAGTTGCTAAGGGGTTTAGGAATAGGTAGATTCAACAAGGATAAGATGGAGCACTCCTCGTTGGGAGATTTAGCAAGGGTGTTGAATTGAGGCAGACCTACGGATGTGACGAGGTTCGATCGAGACTTCGGTTTGCATTGTGACTTGAGTTCTTTCGGTTGAGGGAATGCTCTAAAAGAGTTTCTAGGTTGTGGAATCATACACATGTTGTAATAAGTATCATTGTAATATATGATATTTGGGCACACCCCATTGTGGTTTTATTGGCATACTTGTGTCATCTTTATGTTTATAGTATTGTCTTTAATTGGGAATGTAATGAGTAAAGTTTAATCTAAGTAAAACAAAAGTGTAGTTGGAAGGGGTAGTCTGTCAAGCTCTGTCCTGGGTTGTTCTCACCACTGGGAGTGCTTACTGGGAAGTGTCACATGACCTAGAGAAGGTTACAAAGATTCTGTTTCAGGTCGAATCTCTTAGCATCGTGATAGGTGGTATTAGAGAATAAAAGTGGTGAAGAACTCACCAAGTTCCGGAAGATATTTTCAGGGGAAGTTAGTTGAGATGTGGCATGATGGGAGAAGGAACTTGGTAGAAATGCATCTGGGTTCTTGCAACACGAAGGTACTACTGGGATGTGGTGCATCAATAGAAGTGCGCAAAGGAAGGGAGGTTCTAGGAACATAGTACACTTGGAAGAAGTGCACCCAACATGTAGTGAATGTTCAATAGAAAGCATGTTGTGGAAACACTTGGTTCCAGGAGGTCCCTATTTGGGAGAAGACACCAAGAAGAAACACCTTAGATAGGGTGATCAATAGGAGCATTCTTGGACATGGATTCAAGACTGGTTCACTTGATGCATGACAGATTTAGCAGTGTGCTTGGCACATATCCACATTTGACATAGAGTTATTTTGGACTAGAATTTGGTGTGAGTTCTTATCGAGATTAAGAAGGAGTGTCGAAATAGTTCAAGTAGAGAGCACCCGATACGATATCATGTAGGAATTTCCCAAGACATTATGAATAGGTGTACTTGGAACTTAGGAGGAGGGTTCCTAGGAAGGGGTCACCCAATGCTCGACGTACTTTGGTGAAGTGTGCCTGACACATAGCAAGGTTGTTGGAAGTTGAAGCAGCATCACATCAGGGAAAGTCTCAAATAGAATATCGAGAGAAGCATCAATAGCACACCAAGTGTAGTGTCAGAAGAGGTTCTCTCAGGAACGAGTGCACCAAGAACAAAGCATTGGTTGAGGTGCAATGGAAGAAGTGACTCCGACACACAACCTGCTTTGACAGGGAGAACTCTTCAGTAGAAGTGAACTCAACAAACACTTGTCAGTGGTATGCCCAACACGTAGTAGAATCAGTATACTGTCGGGATATGTTGGAACGGTGCACTAGTTGAGCAGGATTGGAAACTAGCCTTAAAATATTGTAGATCAAAGATAGGGTGTCATATCGATAGAGTGAGTGCTTCTTGTCATAAACTTATGAAGTGGAAGACTTCGCAACAGTTGGACATAGGAAGTGCACTATAGATTCGGATAGTGTCGAGACTTGGTGCAAAAGGTAGAGAGGGTGATTTTCCTTACTTGGTGAAATTAGGACATGAATAATTTGTGGGAGGCACATTGACACCCGATACGTTGCATGATAATTTTTCCTGAGACACAATTTGCTCGATACATGGTTGAAGTGCACCTGACACACTAAACACTTTGGAAAAAGTGCACCTAGGATATAGTGTGCCTAGAATTTAATGAAACAAACATGGAAGATGTTGGTAGAGATGAATAGTGCAGGGATCTACCTAGAGATTTGATTGGAGAAGACAATGAAATTGGGAGAGATACATAGTTGTAGCGTAACCAACTATGGAAGGCATTAGGGCAGCGTAACCACAGTCCAAGATGAAGGTATTTTTCATGGTACATTAAAAAGAAGAGTGCCCACACCATGCGATGTAGCGAGAGCATGATTGCATGTGGGCTAGACTTTGGTCTTGAGATCGACCACCCTACTAAGTGAATATTTGGGTGTTGCGGATAGAATCTCTTGGAAGAGATGCAGAAAACACATCGTGTACATGGAAAATGTTGGATAGGTCAATTGTGATGATGAGTTTCATAGTAGACCTAGGTGGAGGCACTGTAGTGTTTTATGGAGTTGGCCTTGGAATCCACATGCCATATCCTTTTCGTTGTTGAGAGATAAGGTTGGCCCACTACCAAGAAGTAGGCAGTGGAGCCTTGAGTGCTAGTGAAGGTTACCAATACAAAGGATGTGTTGAGTCACGGGTGGTGGCTTAGCATGCTTAAGGAAGAGGTACGATTCTCTAATTGGGAAAAAAGTAGTAGTGGATTTGAAGCAGACAATACTTGCTTGGGTGGAGCAAGGTAGTTCGTTTCCTAGTTATGCAATGGATACAGCAAAGATTCAATCATGAAGATGGGTGCATCACACTATGAATGGATGATAATTTTGACAATAGGTACCGATTGGTTGCAGATGTAACTGAGTAGTGGTGTCGACATATGTTTCAAAGGACATGGATTCTTTGGCTTGCTCATCCTACTAGGAAGACCTTGGATGGGATATTGTGGGTAGTGGGTCATGAGGAGCAGACTGCCACTCTTCTGTGTTAAGGATCGTGGAGGTGACGAGTCGTAGTGGTGACTTAATGGTTGAAGGAGGGGAAGAGCTCCTTACTGTTGAGGTTGGTAGGATTTTTTTGTTGGAGGCAGATATTGTGGAGATGGGAAATATACTAGCATCCGATCAACTTTGCAGGTTAGTGTTTGGACCTAGGAGTGCAGTAGGCGCTCAACCCAACTAGGCTCTTGGATGCATTTCGGTAGTGTGATGGAAGTGTAATACACATAAACTTTCATGGGTTGTGCACCCTTCTACATCGCATGAGATTGGAAGATTGAGAGTGACTTATTGTAGACCTTGATAACTGGGGAAGCAATTCGAGGGGAAGCAATGGATGATGAAGGCGACGACAATACCTTGTGTTTGTTTGAGGAAATAAAGGCTACCTTACCTTCTTGACCAATAGGAGTTGTGTCAACAGATAGAAAATGTGAAGGGAAGAGGATCATTTGCATGAAGGAAAGGAAGTTGAGTACAAGAACAAAAGTGAGTTTAAGAGCCACGACACTTGGATAGATGAGCTTTGTG
The DNA here is from genome assembly GCA_027924585.1 of Larix kaempferi. Classification (NCBI taxonomy): domain Eukaryota; kingdom Viridiplantae; phylum Streptophyta; class Pinopsida; order Pinales; family Pinaceae; genus Larix; species Larix kaempferi. The sequence goes on from BSBM01001879.1 coordinate 6,444,220, forward strand.
TCGAGTATTGATACCTTAAATATTTTTGAGATGAAGGTCATGAACTTTCCTTGGTTCAACATAATTGCATGAGATGATCAAAGTGTGGGGGGAAGTTGGCTATATTGGACATGAGGAGTTTGTTGTCATGGAGTTGAGTGTGACAGTTGGACTAGCTATACAACCAATTCAACAAATGAGGATGCATGCAAATAGAGACATGACAAGGTATCAACGTACCGAGGAAGTAGTAGGTTAGGTGGGTGCAATGGTTGAAATTTTTCAGAGGATTCTTAGGAATACTTGGTTGTAGTAGAAGTTTCCAGCAGTGATATAGGTAGAGTGATTCATGGACTATGGAGTGTTCATGGAGACATTTCCTAGGATGGAAACAACTTGGAGTGGGGGAGGGTGTCATATCCATGGGTTAGAAGAATCTTGAGGTTCCTTTGTGACCACTTAGGAATCCCCTCGGTTGGTGGCGTGAGTAGAGATAGATGCACAAGTTGGGAAAATTACCTCTTTGGTTGGACCCTTGTGAATATGGATATGGCATGACTACGGCTGGGTGGGAACCTTATGTGTGTTGGAAATGTGTTCTCACTCCCACTCCCATTCCCAACATGAGTAGGTTGGGAACATCAGGCAAGAATCCCATCACATTAGATCGGTTGGAGTTACCTTGGGTTGGAGACCCACAATGTGCAGAAACGACGTAGCTTGAGTTGAGTTTGAGCCCGAGTTGAGTCAGGTGTGAAGCCCACACTTTTTCACACTTGTGGAAGACTGCAAGTTGGATCCTCCTTGGTCGTATCCCTTGGTGAGATTGGGTGCATGTATATATAAGGAGAGTCAATTGGAACTTGTGAATCATTCAACCAACACTAGTTGATGGTATGCCCTTCAAAGGGAACAAAATCCCTATGGGAGGTACCCGAGAAGGAAGGGTGCACTTCTATGGGGATAGTGAGGCATAGCTCATGGTAGATCTTGGGAACACTTGTAGAGAGACTGTTTTGGGTCTTGGGGAGGCACGTGTCAGATCTTGGCTAGATGAACTTTCCATGGGGAGTGACGAATCTTAGAGAAGCACGTTGACTCTTGGAGGAGAATCCTTGGGGAAGGTCTAGTGTAGTAGGATGCACTAAGGCAAGGCATGAATACTAGGTGGGATGCAAGCAAGCATACATGTTGGACATAGATCTGTTGGGAACACTCTGTCCTAGGAACAATTTCTAAGTGATTTAGGCACAAGCATATTCATAAAAGCTATAGTGGAGTGCTCCTCATCGGGAGACTTGGCACGGGTGCTGCGTTGAGGTAGAAATGTAGATGTGATAGGGTTTCGTCGAGACTTTGGTTTGATTTGTGACTTGAAATGATACCATTGAGGGCATGCTCTTGGAGAGTTTATGGGTTATGGAATCTTCTGCATGTGATAATAGGTTTCATTGTATTATAGATATTTGGGCACACCCCATTATGGTGTCACCAACATACTTGTGTCTTCTTTGTGTTTATTGTATTGTATTTGATTGGGAATGTATCACGAAAAGTTTAATCTAAGTAAAACACAATTGTAGTTGAGAGGTGTAGTGTCCCAGGTCCCATCCCGGGCTGGTCTCACCATTGAGACTCATTATTGGGCACTGTTGCATGAATTAGAGAAGGGAACGAAGCTTCAATTCCAGGTCATATCTCTTAGCACCATGACTAGGGGATTCTATCCCCTTTCTTTCGGGTCATATCTCTTAGCACCATGACCAAGGGATTCTATACCCTTTCTTTCGAGCTCTTTTAGGACTCTTGATATACACATATGATGCAGTTCTCATGGGTCCCAACTCTTGGCATATATGTATATATTTTAATGATAGTCTCAAGAGCGTCAACTAGTTTTCCAACAACATCTTTGCACTACTCCTTCAACTTCACAGGAATTCAACAACCTCACCTTATGTACTTCATCCTCCATTTTTTTCAGATAGAATTATATCTAACACTTGTAACCATAGTTAACCAAGTTTGAGTTTGATTTCTGTAGGATACGAACAAATTCGTCTCAAAAAAGAAAAAAAAAATCAACAATATATTTAAAATTTCGCCAATTTACAACAATATGAACCAAAATTGGCACAGTTCACTGTTCATTACTAGTCTACTACAATGTTTTAACACTTTTAAAAGTTGATTCCTAACTTGCTCACGACACAAGTCTTGGTGACCTGACTATAATTCAAAAAGAGAATGGAATTTGGCATAAAAACATAGATCACTCTAAATTTCATGGCTTATATCATTAGACTCTGATCATGATAAATATTGACAAAATACCCTTTGCCTATGACCTAAACTAGGGATAAATGTTGGGTTTTGGGTTTTGAGAAACATTCTAATGGATCTTGGTGACATGCATTGTTATTCCATCCTTAACCCTACTTTTTCATAAGGTTGTTATTATTTTTAATCATAGTAGTAGGATTCAATGGTATTGAAATTTCTTTAAATTATTATTTTTAATCATAGTAGTAGGATTCAATAGTATTGAAATTTCTTTAAATTAATTTAATGATTAAATATATTAAGCATTTAATATAATTTAATTAAATATTTAAATATAAACTATTAATGTAAGTTAACTAACTAATTACGTAGTATTCAACATATACCATGTGTATATGTTGAATACTACGTAGTTACCTGTGCTAAGAGTATCTGAACACATGCAAATTTGTAATCCCAATTGAATTCATTGACAGCGGCACTCGATCCTTGGTTATCCAACACAAATTGCAAATAAGATCGATCCCGTGTTGCTTTGTAAAGCCAAGTAGCAGTTCGTCCTGTCGAGCATTAAAAATATGAATAGGATACACGCATAAAAGAATATGAATATGAAACATGCGATTCTTTGTATTTTCAATGTCTATAAAATTATTGAAAGTATGAATAAAATTGTTGTGTGATTTGATACTAGCAAGCCATATTAATAATTAATATGACTTATATACATCGTTCGGCATATATCAACCATGGCCACACATTTAAATGTGGTTGATATACGTCGAACGGTGTATATAAGGCATATTAATTATTAATATGGCTTGCTAGTTGATGGCCGACCTGCTGGTTAGGTTTGGTTAATTATTATTATTAATATAATAATTAAAAATAATATTATGGCCACACAGTTAATAATATTAATTAAATATTTATAAATATTAATTAAATATAATGGTTAACCATGGTTGACTTTAGGTTACCATGCTTAACTATGGTTGACTTTGGTTAACCATGGCTGACTATGGTTGAACATCATTGACTTTGGATGTTCATGGTTGAGTATGATAGAACATAGTTGACTATGGTTGACTATAGTTGACCATAGTTGACTTTGGTTGACCTTAGTTGACATTGGTTAACCATGTTTGATTATAGTCAACCATGGTTGAATTTGCTTGACCATGGCTGGTATTGGTTGTCTATGGTTTACCATGGTCGACTATGGATGACCATGGCTGACTTTGGTTAACCACGATTAACTTTGGTTGACCACGAGTTACTATGGTTGGCTATGGTTGACCATGGTTGATCGTGGTTGATAATGCTTGACTATGGTTTACCATTCTTGACTTTGATTGACAATGATTAACCATTGGTTGACTATGGCTGCCAATGGTTGACCATGTTTGACCATGGTTGAAAATGGATGATTTTGGTTGAATATGGTTGACTTTTATTAACCTTGGTTGACTTTAGCTTACCATGTGGCTGACTTTAGTTGACCATGGGTGACTTCAATGGACTTTAGCTGGATTTGGTTGACCAAAGTTGACTTTGGTTAAATATTGTTGACTTTGGCTGACCAAATTTGATTTTGGTTGACCATGGTTGACTTTGGTTGATCATGGTTGAATTTGTATGACCATGGCTACCTTTGTTGACTTTAGTTTTCCATGGTTGGTTATCATTGACCATGGTCGACTTTGGTTGAATTTTGGTTGATTATGGCTAACTATGGTTGAAAATGGTGGACTATAGTTGAATATGCTTAACCATAGTTGACCATGGTCAACCATGGTTGATCATATTTGACCATGTTTGATCATGGTCAACCATAAATCGAAATAAATATATCTTCAATAGTACTTACTAAAACATAAATTCCAAAGGTCTTCTTCCAATTCCAATTTGAAAGCTCTTCAACAAATACCTGTTTTGTTGACCATGGTTGCATTTGGTTCAGTTGTCTATGGTTTACCATGATTGACAACGGTTGGCCATGGTTGAATTTGGTTGACCATGGGTGACTTTGGTTGACCATGGTTGACTTTAGCTAACCATGGATTACTATGGTTCGTTATGGTTTCTCAAGGTTAACTTTGCTTGATAATGGTTGATTCTCATTGACTTTGGTTGATCATGGCCAACCATTGTTTGACTATGGTTGATAATGGTGATCCATGGTTGACTATGTTTGACTATGGTTGACTTTCATTAATCATAGTTGATTTTGGTTGACCATGGTAGAATTTCATTCAGCATGGTTGACTTTAGTTGACCATTATTGACTTTGGTCGACCATGGTTGACTTTAGTTGACCATTATTGACTTTGGTCGACCATGGTTGACTTTAGTTGACAATGGCTAACTATGGTTAACTATGATTCACTTTGGTTGACAATGGTTGAGCATGGTTGACTCTGGTTTACTATGGTTTAAATCAGTTGACTTTGGTTGACTTTTAGTTGGATTTAGTTGACCATGGTTGACTTTGGATGACCAAAGTTGACTTTCATTAGCTTTTGGTTGACATTGGTTGATCATCGTTGAATTTGTCTAACCATGGATGGCTTGGGTTTAGTTTGGCTTACCATGGTTGGTGTTAGTTGACTTTGGTTTACCTTTACTTTACCATGGTTGACGTTAGTTGACTTTGGTTGACCTTTAGTTAACTTTGGTTGGCCATGGTTGACTATGGTAAAGTATGGTTGACTTTAGTTGACTTTTGGTAGTTTATGGTTGACCATAAAATTTTCTCGTCTATGGGTGACTTTTGGTTATCTGTGGTTAACTTTGGTTGACTTTTGAATTGCTATGGTTGACTTTTGGTTGTCTATGGTTGATTGTTGGTTGAATTTTGGTTGTCTATGTTTAACATTGGTTGACCATTGTTAAGTCAATCATGGTAAACCAAAGTCAGTGATGCATAACCAATGTGAACCATGGTTAACCACATTATGGTTTCCCATGATTGGTTATGGTTGGCTATGTGTGACTTTGCTCAAGTTTTTAATCGATTATTGGTTGACATTGGTTATCTAAGATTATGGTTTATTATGGTTGACTAATTTACTATTGGTTGAACATGGTTGACCTTATTTAACTTTGACTATGGTTCATTATGGTGGACTAATTGACTATGGTTGACCTTATTTAACTTTTGACTTTGGTTGACTTTAGATGACTATGGTTCACTTTGGTTAACTATGGTTCACTTCAGTCGGCTTTGGTTCACTTCGGTTGACTATGGCTAACCATAGTTGAATTTGGTTGACAATGGCTGACCATGGTTGAATTTGGTTGACAGTGGTTGACTATGGCTCACCATGGTTGACTATGGTTGAGTATAGTTGACTCTAGTTGTCCATGATTGGTGATGGATGACCTTGGTTGACTTTTGGTTTACCATGGTTGACTTTAGTTGGAAATGATTGACTTTGTTGAATATGGTTGACTTTGCTTGACCATGGTTGACTTGTTTTACCATGGTTTATTTTTGTTGACCGTGGTTGAATTTGGTTTACTATGGTTGATTTTGGTTGCCTTTTGGTTGGCCATGGTTGATTTTGATTGACCTTGGCTTACTATGGTTTCCTATGGTTGACCATGGTTGACTTTGGCTTACTATAGTTGACCATGGTTGATTATGGTAGACTTTGGTTGAGCATGGTTGGCCTTTTTTTGCCATGGTTGAATTTGATTGACGATGGTAGCTTTTTTTTTGCCATGGTTGAATTAGGTTGAATTTTGGTTGACATTAGTTTACCATGGTTAACCATGGTTGATGATGGTTGACTATGAATGACCATGGTTTAATTTGGTTGAGTGGTCAACCATATTAATTAAATGATAGGGCTTTTGTTAGATTGTAATAATTGTAAGTGGTTAAATCTAGAATTTTAAAGTCAATACTTAGTAAAAGTATACAATATCATTTTTCAATATCAATTGTATTCACTAAAGTATTTGAGCTTAGAGCACTTTAATTTGAGAGTACTAAAACCACCTTACATGAAAATATGTAATGTTTTATATATACCTATGTATAATATAAATAATATTGTTAATATGTATTAATTGATGTATAATGTTAGGGTATTAGCTTTGAATTGAAAATTGATTTTTTTTAATATTGTGAAATTAAATTAGTACAAATATTTTAGTGGTGAATATAGTCTATATTAAAATGTGACATTCTACATGTTTACTATAATTTAAATGTTATAGTGGATATTGCAATATAAATTTGAATTATTTGTAATATTCACATTTTTTTTCTGATAATGTTTATACAATTTTCATAAAAATCTATATATAATCATTTTTCTAAATTTTATTAGTAGATTAAATTTGAATTAAAATTTGAAATTCTTTTTTAGTACTTTGAAATTAAATTGCTTGAAGTTCAAATACTTTAATAGTATTATAGTTATTATTGAATTAATTGATGTATAAAAAAACAAAAATTGATAGGAAAGTTGAAAAATTGTTAAGATTTAATACAAAACTTATAGACACATTTATTATAATGTTTACATAATTTTTTTTATGTAAATTTATATACTTTAGTTTTTTTTAAGTATTAGTTTTGAATTGAAAATTGAAATATGTTTTTAGTGTTGTCAAATTAAATTTTAAATGTGACACTCTATATTTTACTTTAATTTAAAGGTTATCTTGAATGCTTCAATGTAAGTTTAAATTACTTTTACTATAATTTAAAATGATATGATTTACACACCCATTTTTTATAATGTTGGTATGTATATTTTTATAATCAATAATTTTGAATTAATTGATGTAATTTAAGACAAAAATTGATAGGAAAAGTGAAAAAATGTTATGATTCAATAAAAACATAGAGACATGTATTACAATGTTTACATAATTGTTTTATAGAAATTTATATATCTTATTTTTCTAAGTATTAGCTTTGAATTGAAATTTGAAATATGTTTTTAGTGTTGTCAATTAAATTATTTGGAATTCACATACTTTAGTGAATTCAAATTGAAATGTGACACTCTATAGTTTACTCTAATTTAAATGTTAATTGATTACAAAATTGAAAATTGCTATGATTTAAAAAGAAAACGTCACACATTTTTTTTTTTTAAATTTTTATATCATTTTTTGTACAAACGTATATATTCTATTTGTTTTTAAATCAAGTTAGTATATTAGCTTTGAATTGAAAATTGATATTTTTTAAATATTGTCAAATTGAATCACTTTTAAATACTTTAGTGGTGAATATAGTCCATAGAAAATTGTGACATTATATATTTTCACTGTAATTTAAATGCTATAGTAGATGTTGCAATACAAATTTGAATTACTTGTAATATTCACATTTTTTTTCATAATAATTTTACAATTTTCTTACAAATTTATATACTACAATTTTTCCAAATCTTTTATTAGGTATAAAATTTGAATTAAAATTTGAAATTATTTTTTAGTATTGTGAAATTAAATTATTTCAAGTTCAAGTATTTTAATAGATATAGTGCATATTAAAATATAACATTATATGCTTTTATTACATTAAAATATTGAATTATGTTATCTTATAGAATTATTGTCATACTTTTATTATATTGATATCAATGTAAATTTCAATTACTTTCACTATAATTATAATTTAAATTGATATAATAAAAACATAAATTTTTATATTTTATTTGTTAAAATGTTTATATTTTTTTTTTCAATTTTTTTTTCTTGATAATGTTAATTTTCTCTTTATAAAGTTTATATAATATTATTTAGTTTTAGTAAGTAATATATGATGCATTTTATTTCTTATTTATATAATTAATTTTTATAAATATTTCTTATTTATATATTTTTATTCTTTTAATGTTATATTTACATTTTTTTTCTAATATTTATGCATTTTTCTTAAAATGTTTATACAATTTTTTCCCTCTCATGTTTATACAATTTTATTTTTTTAAATATTTATATAATTTGTTTCATAATGTTAATTTTCTTTTTATAAAGTTTATATAATATTATTTGGTTATTTTTTAATAGGTTTTATATAATGTATTTTATTTAAAATTTATATAATTAATTTGTATGAAGATTTATATTATTTACATAATTATTATTTTTAATATAATTATATGTAATGTTTTTAAAAAAATTGAATAGTTTTTTTAATAATATAAACAAAATAAAAAATAAAAACCTAAATCTTTCTAACCTAAATTTACCATCTAACAGAAAGATGTTGTAACATACCCTTTAAGCTAGAAAACATTTTATGTTCAGAAACATTATGATAACTTTTATTATAAAGTTTGTATTGGACAGGTGTCCAAGGATGACTGTAATTTGCACAATATATTATTATTTAATAAATAAATTAGGAGACAAACACCTAAGAGGACTGTTGAAAAAGTGGTTACTGATCCACTAAGTGGAATGGAATCTGTGGTAGAAGGCAATGGACAAGTGGCAGCATCATGATTCAACTAACTAGCTGTTGGTATGGGACAACTCCCTTGAAATGTGGTCATAGTTCCCTGAAAGATGGGACTGGAGATTGAGGCTCATTTATTCTAAACTGACCACTAAAAGACCTAGGCAGTCTATATAATAGCCATCAAATATTGAAATGAGGTTCAATCACTTTTCCTGACGAGGAAATTTACCTTGGGGTTTTGCTGTGTTTGCACCCAAGAGATTTGATGAGGGGATATGTTGTTGTTGATCATGTTGTGAGTCTGTCAAAACTCTTATTGAGTTCAGGAGGTTGATACCAAGTGGAGAAGGTATTTTTAGTGCCTTGCTTCTACATAGTTTCCACCCACTTACTGGATCAGTAATCAGGCTCGGGGGTTCATTAGAAGTCAGCAGTTGAGCTGCTTCTTCTGGAGCAGGTTGGGAGGAACATGCCTCCTTGGGTGTTGGTCGGCCTATCGTCTTTTACAAGTTTTATTGTCTTATCTGCTTTTATTTACAAGTTCTGTCATTTATTTCTATGTATTTAAAGTTCTGTCATCTACTAAATTTTACTGTTTATTTCATAAAGTTCATTTCAGTTATTCTGAATAGTTTAATGATTCTGCATAAATCGAAATGATTGAATAAATGATCTCTGCATTTTTTCCCATGCAAAAGGAACAGCATCGTACTCCAGTACAGAGATAGATTAAAATAGATAAGTCTAATAGGCAAGTAGCCAAGTGAAAGAAAAGATTAAATTATTATAAATTTCTCAAGTTTCTATTTCTGTTTAATTCCTATATTTACATTACAGTACCCTTATCATTAACTATTTTAGTTAGCTGTATTCATAATTTATATACAATACTTTTGTTTATAATTATCTCTGTTTTTCAAATATATTTTGTTTCTGTTCTAACAGTATAGGATTTATTTTATCCTTACTCAGCAGTTAAAATGTTCTTATTTATACTAGATAAATAAAGATTTACTTTCAAATATAGCATAATGATATTCTTCTATAGACATTAAGTATTTCCATTTATTACATGTATAATTCATACATTATTTTATAATATAACTACACATTGAAAATCAAGACAGTTGTTATCCCTATCAAAACCTTAACAGAGTTATCATTCACGAGCCAATAGTAAACATTTTAATTTAAACATCATTAATGTAGATCGAATAGATAGATTTAAAACATCATCTCAAAAGGTTTAAAGATTATATGATTGTAGGAGTAAAGTCAAACAGAACACACAATTTTATTGATATCTCAACATCTCAATAACCATCATCACTCCATACATTTTAAACTTACCTAAAACCTAAACCTTGACAGATTCCTAGTTGCACTACTTAAACATTAACACAATTGAAATGGAGGCATTGGCTGAAGCCCATTACATATTTACAAACAATTTAGAGAACAACAGGTTATGCCAAGAACTTATCTCAGAGCTTAGCTAAAGCTTTTTATTTTCAAAGGTAAGGGCTAAACCCTAGCACAGGAAACACTATCCTATTCATTCAAAGCACAACAACAGTTTTATAAACCAAAAATGAAGCACATACAGGCTGTAAGCCTTAACAACAATTTCATTCATCCAGTATCCTTTAAAACAAACAATTGTATTATCGTTGCACCAAAACATCCATTCATAGATCGGTAACCAAGATAAATGCGATAGTCGTTTAAAACATTACTTATTTCCCATATCTTTGATGAGTCACAACCCGTGTATACAGACCCAACACAAATCAATAAACAGACACGATTATAGTAGTATAAATTCTAAATATATTTCATTTGAATTTCATTTGAATTTCATTTGAATTTCATTTGAAGGAGTTCGAAAACCTAACCTACATAATTACAAAATAAACAAGATTTCACATAGGTCTTAAGCCTACACCATCTAGATGGTAGTAACAGACATATCGTGTTATATATTTAAAAATTATTACATTCTATCTAGCCATTACAAAGAACACGATAGCCATAGTAATGAAACATAAAAAATTACTTCATTAAAATTCTGAGGGTGAACCCTGTCTTAACACTATTACATTCAAAACTAGAGCCAACAGTTGCCATATGGGTCGAGGGATATCCTCCCCTACTGTCAACAATATTCACAAAACCCAAACCATAAAACCCTAAGAGTTTTTCAAAAACACGATACACAGAACTGCCAAACAAGACGTCCATCATCTTCTCTACAGGGTTTCCAAGGCAACCACCGAAGGCTTACTGGTTGGTATAGCTTTCCAACCTTCAGACGCCAGATTCGAGTAGCCATTCCTTAGCTATACCTGCAACGACCATTGCCAAGGATTAAAAACAATATCTGAATAAAAAAGAACTTCAATATTAGAAGGTTGATAAACTATTAAGCATTTTGTGGAAATATTACAATGAAGTAAGGAGAACACATTACCTTGCAGATTGTTAGTTGTAAGACCAACGAACGCCAAGTCTGTAGCCACTGCAACGAACCCTACCACGTTAAATGCTAAAGTAACCGGAGCCAACACCCAACCATCGACTCTAAACATTTCACAACATCAAGACCTAGAACAACCAAAGTAAAGGGTTGATTTCTCACATAAAGCTAACTTCCAAGAACCAATAGGTCTGATGATCGAATCTCTCAAAAGTTACAGACTCAATGGATGACCTAAACCAGTAACTACTGCATGAAGGGATAAGAACTTGGCTCTGTCATTTTATGAGGTTACCAGTTCAAAACTCAGAAGTTGCAAGCAGAACAACGAGGCTAAAAACCAACGGCCTATCGGCCAGTGCAGAGCCACTACCATCAAACAACAATGATACAATAAACACGATATTCCAAACCAAGTAGGGTTTAACCACTACATCGAAACCCTCACAAGATCGACGGTGCAGATCTTAGGCAGAGATTACGAAATTTACAACAGTCAATCATATTAAATGAGCCATCATTACCAAAACCACGAAGGAGCCAACTCTACAGCAATTGCCTTCATGTTAGCTTACAACTCAGCATTCTAAGGTTGTTATTGGAAACTAGCATGTGCACCAAGTCTACAGTATCATCCACGGTGGATTTCCATTATCTTGTTATCCGTGTGCATTAAATACTGAGGATTACGATCTTACTTGCCAACCGTTCACGTGGATATCCACCATAATACAATTAATACACCTTGCATCGCTTGGGTATTTTCAACATAGTGTAACCTGTCAAGACCCTAAGTTAGCAACTAAATTCATCAAGGTTTGCATATAACACAATATAGTATAGTTTGCATTTATATATTTAACCATTGCACGATATTACAAGGCTTGTATGCATTTAAGCATCACCTTCTATGAATGTTCTCACATACCATACATTGCAATGAAGTTTTTACATATCACCGAGTAGTACAGGGTAACACCTAATACATAGATGTGTACATAGTTCCATATAAGATACACATAGACAATAAGGTCGTACTCAACTCAGGCCTTTCACATAATAGCTAGAAGATGTTAGTGTACTATATAAAATAGAATCTCTATGATGCATATATGACCTATAGTTGCACAGGAACCATATTGCACATATAGTGTCGTACGAACACATAAGTGCCGCTTAGGGTATTACGTTATTCACAACTCACATTTCACCTATGTGATAGTTGATAGAATGGTAACAAAACACGTTCACAATAGTTAAATAATAACCTTATAAACAATGGTAAGACAGATCTTAAAAGTTATACATGATGAAGAGATCTCAACACATACACTTACACACTTGTTAATGAATGGTGCAAGAGGAAACAATTCAGAACGATACTATCATCGTATGTTGTAGAGTCTAGACTACTTAACAAATAGTTGAACATGAATTTGCACGATTCATCATTGAGATAGAAAGTGAACAATTACATATAGAAAACATGACGGAGACCAAATAGATTTGGGTACATTACTGCGATATAGACATTATAGTTCTTCTTGATAACTGTGGATTCTCTTTCGCAACTCTTATCTCTTACCTGTCAATCTGTCACAAGTACGAGTTCACATAGTTTAGCACGAATACTAAGTAAGCCTCGGGGCGTCCAAGAACCCCTTCATCAACCAAACAAAAGTACCTTAGTTAAACAATTATTTCAACACCTATAAGCAATAGTAGAAGTAATATGTAAGAGCATAGTTAATTATAGATTATACTTCATGCATTGTTATAATTCTGCATTTTAAATAACGTTTATTGTCACATGGAAATTTTTTTTTTTTTGCGATTTTTGAGATGTTACAGATGTACACAATTTACAATAAGATAACACTTCAACATTTCATCAAAACAAAAAAACAATTTACCAAATAATAATTTTATAGATTCATGCTTGTTTAAAGGTAAATTAAAAAAATACACTAATTTGAGAATTTCTTACAGGCAAACACTATTTTCTTTTGCTATCATCAAAACAAAGAAAACGATTTAGCAAATAATAATTTTATAGATCCATGCTTTTTTAAAGGTAAATTAGAAAAATACAATAATTTTATAGAGCCATACCTTTTTAAGGTAAGATTAGAAAAAGACAAAATGCTTATTTGGATAATAGGGTTATCGTTAAGTCTGAGTAATGGTTGGAAATTTGGAAATCCATTTTGACTATGAAAAATACAAATTTTAAATTTAAACGATATATTCTCAGCGTGACTCTTCATTACGAATTCGTGAAAGTGTATGTTGTTGATGTCCTACATTTAATCCCAAACATGCATTTCACGTTGAAATTGAAAGATGATAGCGATGGAATATTATTTCAACGATATTTTTTGAGGGTGACTCCGCGTTACATTGAAGTGTCTGTAACGTTAGGTTGTTCTACTATATACTCTCTGGAACTTGCGACAGTTTTAAGAGTTTGGATTTTAAGGGTTGCATGAGTATTGTGGTATCTCAAGCTTTGGCCACTCTAAACTTCTGCTGTACAACAATCACATGGACACGTTGAAACCCCAAGAGACATATATCCTCCATGTAGGATTCGATATTTAAGAAATTTAATGTAATTATGAAATCATTCCAATAAGGATTTTTTAACACAATGCTATGTTCTATTATAAAACAACTCCAATTGCTTAATAAAAGTTACGAAACAATAAAAACTCACCCAAAAAAAAAGTATTTTAATCACTCTAATATATTTGACTCACAATGACAGCACAAATAAGGATTTTTGAACACAATGCTTTGTTCTATTATAAAACAACTCCAACGACTTAATAAAAGTTAAGAAACAATTGAAACTCACCCAAAAAAAATATTTTAATTACTAATATATTTGACTCACAATGACAGCACAAAAGCATAAATGATGTCTATGTTTTGATAACAACATTAAATGTAACGCTGTTAGATCTGTATTGCTCACCGTGCAAGAAGTTGTGAAAAACGACATATACAATATTCAATTCTCTGCAACATTATGTATAATAAGAACCAATAAATGTACAGTCATAATTTAAGCACAGTCATAAATAGCCTGTTGTCTGCCACATTTGAGGGCGGTACCCTTCAGCAAATTCAAGGTGTGAATCCAAGACCTTTGGCTGCACCAACCAGGACTAAATGCATGTTATTTATGCATTATCAATCATAAGTATTCGACACTTTATCGTAGAAAATGAATAATTTTAACCTTACTGTTTATCGCTATTGCTGTCTAATCATGTCAATGGTGACTAAAATCTTACATTGGACACTTTTAAATAACTTTGAAATAGGAATTATACTGCTGATAACCTAAAACCATGTACATCCAGTATGGCCCTCATAGAAGTTGATTGCAGAGGCTAAAAGAAATAGGAATTTAAATGTGAATTTAATTATTGTATTAACTTTCTCTCTTGCACAATGCCATTAAAATCCTCTGATATCTATGCTATCCCTACGCCACCCAACTCCAACAAATGTGCTCGAACGTGGATCCACCCATTGCCATCAATATGGATCCTGTGACTCCCAATAATTTCGATAAAATCTATAGTCCGGGAACAGACTTTTCACCTCCGATTAGGTTCTATACAGAGACAGAGGCACTCACAAAGCACAGTTAACACATATGCACAGAATTCATAGGCGTTTAACACGACCTTCGTAAGTAGATGCAAATTGGGCCTAACGGTTATACAAGTGACATCGACATTATAGTGACAAGGGTTTCTAATATAATTCTCGCTTACAATATGAAACCTTATAACCCTACGAATGATGAAATAAGCCATGGAACCAACATGGCGAAATCCATGCCATTATAGGGAGGAAAAGGCGCACTGAACGGCGCCGCAACTTGGGAATGTCTGATCCCCTTTCCATTGCACACTGAAAAGGTGAAATACACAGGGAAAGATAAATGTACCTGTAGCAGGCTACTGGTTGTTGATGCTGGGCCAAGCAGGTGGGTCGACTGATGGATGTTGCTGCTTCACAAGATGTTGCTTCTGCGCCAGGCACCTGGGCTGAAACTTTCTGATCTTCCACGTTAAAATGATCTTGGGATGAAATGATCGAATCTTCAATTCCAACGGCCCGACCAAGGTTATCCCGGTTGGAAGGGCACCCACTCCTCCCCCAAGGTAGGTTCTCTCTATAACGAAGGGAGAGAATATTAATGGTTGTTTGATAACATGGCTACACAGATGTGAAACGGATACAGATACCCAAACGTTTCAATCTTCCATCTGTTGCAATAGCACATTAAACAACAACCAATTAAACAATTACACAGCGCGTTGTAGTTTGAAATAATTCTAATTTTCTATAATAATTATTGGCGACGGTTCTATTTAAACATGCATGGGAGTTAATTCATTAAATCCCTATCCTTTATTCATAAGTAAGACAAAGAATATTTAGCTATCTTTTAAATCTAGTCATTCATTTTCTTAAGAATGAAAAATCTGCCACCCCCACTCCACCCCAAAGTTAAAATAAAACGTCTTATGACCTAATAAATTTAGTACGAAGTAGGTTACTTATATATAATATTTTTTAATCAAGTATTCAAAAATATACGATAAATGTATATAGATATTTATATAATAAAATCACAAATATATTTAAAAAACAAAAAAATATAATTTCAACAACCTGCCATATGGTAAGTGTCAGCAACTAGTTATTAATAATTATTTTAATAAGAAAGTATAAATTAAATGGTATTTATGTTTTATAGTGTTTAAGTTAGTATTTTTTAAATTGGTTTTCAAACTTTAATTTTTTATTACTAAAAATCCGTCTTGGACTTACACAGAATATTCCACAAATTCTAATTTGTTCAAAATTTCCATACCTGAAATACCAATACGACTAAATTATATTACTATAGTAAAAATGACATGATGCTTTATGAGACCCACCGTATTGGTTTGCAAATTGAAAGAGCTGTGGCTTGCAAATTGAAAGAGCTGCAAAAACAGGGCAAGAGAAATTAATTAACACATATATGCACAAACCACAAAAGGAGAAAAAGTTGAAACAAGAAAGAAATTTATAGCGAAAGTTGAAGTAATATTTTTTAGTAGGAAGAATCAAACTTCTTCCAAGCGATCATGGCTGCGGACAACAGAGCTGCAGAGGCATCGGCAGCCACTTCGGAACCAGGAGAGGTTGCCTTGATTTGTTTCAATGTTCGGGGGGTATCCATGTCTTCTGGCCGCTCCCAACATTGATTATCACTGTAGCCATCGCCCACCTGAGTCCAGAGCGTGCTAGGAGCTGTATGAGCCTTTATTATAATATCCGTTCCCCAGCGGGAGCAAGTAGTTTAGCTGGTTTTCCTGAGATAACTCGTATTCATACTGAGAAGCTGCCCAAGAAAGCAACCTCACTGTGAACGACATGGGCCATCCAAATTTTACGTTGTCTCCTGCATCGTAGTAGCTTCCCATCAGATCTACCTGTAAAATCATGGAAAAAGAAGCCGTAAGAGGATATAAATGTCTGATGGAGAACCATTGAATTACATTACTTGTTTTGGATTGTCGACATTACATTCCCTAGGCTGCCATCTGAAAGGGCCGAGTCTCCCCTCCAGTTCACTCGTTGATCCGAAGGAAGCTTTCCAGAGCGTTGTCCTTCGAAAAACAGAATGGACTTTGAGAGTGCGTCCCAATAATTGATTGCTCCAGCTACATTTTGCTTATCATCACCTGAAAAAGATTATTGTGCTGGAAGCTACACAAACAAACAGTATAATATAGTTGCAGAGAAAGCTCCGCCATAGTGTATTATAACTTTATTAATCACTGTTCAGTACTACTCAGAGTACTCTTGATCTGACTTCTGGAATATATAGGTGATTTATAGCGGAAAATAGGTAAGAGGAGAGTGAAATCTGGTGTGGACGGGAATTATCGAATCGGGACTAGAAGAATCACTAAACGGATCGGGATTAGAAGAAACACGGGGTTCTTCGCGATGAATAAACTTGGACAACATTATCAGCAAATGCAAACAAATAGATCCACAACGTCTCAGATTCCTTAGAACCGCAGTTTGATATCATTTTGCTTCAAAATTCACTTTCCTATCAATGAAACCAATAAAATAGACTGATCATCACACTGATTTCCTTGTTGCGAAAAATGTACGACTCGCAAAACATCAATAAGAACTGTGGACTAGATGCTCGAAGTTCAAACTAATGTGTGACACGGAAAATATGAGTAAGAGCTTTGGAGATACTCAAAGAAAACGACCCCAGTTGACTTACTAGATTACTTAAATAGTTAGACTACCGGTATAGAATAAAGTTGTAATACATAGCATGAAACGCGTGACATGTCCTAGGCCGGGATTAACGAACGCGTGACACTGAAAACATCAAGAAGAGCTTTCCAGCTGCCCAAACAAAACGGCTGATGTTGACTTACGAGATCGCTTAAACAGTAAGATCAGTAGTAAATAAGTAGCACGAAACATATGACATATGCGTGTTAGGAAGCGGAAGGATTTATTCCATCCTTGCTAGCACTAGGGTCATTAATCTTGGAGAACCTTGTTCACATTTTGAACCAAAGTATACTCATTAGAGGATGTCTATAAAATTGTGCTTTGTAGTTTGATCTGCGTCGTATGCCAAGAGGGAGAGGATGATATCATGCGTCGTATGCCAAGAGGGAGAGGATGATATCGTGATAGAGTTGTGTAAAGTTGAAATATTTGAAGAGAGATAAGTACTAGCATAGTTATTTAATTTGTGGCAGTGAACATTGATAGGTCACAAGTTAAGTGCCATGAACAAGTTATCTATTACATGTTTTTTATGCTTAGTTGTAATTTTATTTAGTTAAATGGGTTGTTTATCACTGCATACATGAGCTACTATTTATCCATGCATCAATTGCCAGTTTTATATATATATATATATATATATATATATATATATATATAATTGTTTATTTTGAATTTTGAATGACTACCATAAAATCAATGTAGACACTACACTTGTCTCATCCTCCTTCAATATAAACAAAAGCATAAATGATAGTCCACCCCAAATTCTAAGATATAAATATCTAGTGATGTAATGATATAAAAATATTTAAATCAAATTAAAATACATTGTGTTAGTATTTATTAAGTTGCCTCAAAATTCAAAAAAAAACAAAACTAAATATTGTTTTCAATAATATATATATATACATATATATATAAATATATAAAAACTTAATCCTAGTAATTAGAATTGATGTTACCATCTTTTCAATACTTACTTGTAAAATGTACTATTTATATTGATTCAATGGCTTTATATGGTTGTAAAATGTACTATTCAATGACTATTTATCTAGGTTCAATGACTTTATATGGTTAGAAAATTGACTACCAAAACAACATAATGCAATAGATTTTAGGACACAAACATCTCAAAGAATGAAAAAGGAAGAATACAATCAAATAACCTCTATGAATGCATATAAATGAAGATAATAACAACATTTATTTGTACTAAAGCCTATGAAGTGAGAGAAATGTTCAAAATGAGACTAACTCACCTCATACTTTTCACATTCACATTTCCAAAAAGAGATATATGCGCTACCTTAAAATTCGTTTATTTTGAAAATAAAAATTGTACCCACTATTAATGCATAGAAAGAAGATAATAATAACATTTTATAATAAAGCTGATGAGGTTAAATATAAATAAGTGGTGTTGCTTCTAGACCCAAAGAAATAAATAGAAATAAGGAGTGTTGCTTTTAGACCCCAAGGAGAATTAATTGGTTTGGTTGATGCTTCTAGACCCAAGGAGAATTCATTGGATGTTTATCAGAAGCAAAATAGCAAGGTCAATTCCTAAACAAATCATGCATGCGACCTTCCTTAAGGAACATTGGTTAAAGGTGGGGGGAGGGGATCCATATCCATCATCCATATGAGTGATGGGCATCTACAAGTACTTTTTAAGAGTTGTAATCTCAATGGTCCTAAGTTGGTTAGTTAGTTAAGTTAATGGTCCTAAGTTAGTTGAGTTAGGTCATTAGTTGACCCATGCTTTACGCTGGCCCATAGTATTAGCTAGTGGTTTTGGTCTCATGTGAAACTATATATATGTGTGCTTAATAATGAGAAGGAAATCAATATGCCCTGGCAATCAATATGCCCGTTTATGTTTCTGCTCTTTTCTGTGTCTCTGCATATTTTAACATGGTATCAGAGCGTATGGCATGATCCATGCCTGTTGCTGTTGGGTAATCCTTTTCACATAGTGGAAAGCACATATCAGAGCTGACGGCTTGATCCTTCGATCTTGCTTTTTGGGTAAGCCTTTTCAGAAGCTGGAGAGCACACACGCACAACTAGAAGTTGCAGCACGGACGGAGAGAAACACTCGGGCCACAACAAGGTAACATTTTTTTTTCCCACGAATGAAAAAGAAAAAGAAAAAAAAATTTGGGTGGAAAAAAATAAAATAAAATTTCGGCCCTAAATGGAGGCTGTCGCACCTTGGCTGAAGGAAAAGTACGGCGATCGTCACAAGCTTGCTCAGTGGAAAAGTGCGACGACAGTCTTGGACTTATAGAATTTTGTCCGTCGCACCCCCCAACGCACTGTGTCAGTTAGTAAAGTGGGACGATCAATTTAACAACTGTCATACTCCATGGCAAGCATGATCATGAAGCCGATCTCAGATCCAATGCTGAATGGCCAGATCTCGGAGCAGATCTAGTTTTTGAAGCGAAATATTGCTGACGTTGAGCCAAAATATTGGACAATGTTCCAGCTTTGATTGAAGCAGATCGAGTCTTGCAGAGATCGATCCAAGAAGACCCTCTGTAGAAAAAGGGCAGAGCAGATCTGAAGTCTGAAGCAAACCATGAAGATCTAAGATGGTGCTAGAAGAGCTACCAGAAGAAATCGAAGAGTTAAGAAATCTGTTAACCTCAATAGGTTCATGGAAAACCTTTGATGGAGATAATTATGAGTTATGGTCATTGAAAATTAGTGATCTGTTAAGGTCACAAGATCTGTGGCATTTTGTAACTGAGAATGATCCTATAGATCTAACTGCATTTGAGAGTTTGACAGAGTATTAAAAGGAAAGAAGGCAAGCTGTTTCCTTAAGTATCATACAAAATGGTATAGACTATTCCATCTTTCATAACATTTCAGACGCTTCTACTCCCAAAGAAGCTTGGGATATATTGAAAGCAGAGTTCAGTGAAGAAGAACCTGAAATGGAAGAAGATGAAGCAGAGTTCAGTGAAGAAGAACTTGATGTAGAAGAAGATGAAACAGAGAGTACTCTTGATCTCTTAATGGCTTATGTTGACTTACGAGATCGCTTAAACAGTAAGATCAGTAGTAAATAAGTAGCACGAAACATATGACATATGCGTGTTAGGGAGCGGAAGGATTTATTCCATCCTTGCTAGCACTA
Organism: Larix kaempferi; assembly: GCA_027924585.1. Classification (NCBI taxonomy): domain Eukaryota; kingdom Viridiplantae; phylum Streptophyta; class Pinopsida; order Pinales; family Pinaceae; genus Larix; species Larix kaempferi. The sequence continues at coordinate 6,464,884 of BSBM01001879.1, forward strand.
GGGTCATTAATCTTGGAGAACCTTGTTCACATTTTGAACCAAAGTATACTCATTAGAGGATGTCTATAAAATTGTGAATTGTAGTTTGATCTACATCGTATGCGAAGAGGGAGAGGATGATATTGTGATAGAGTTGTGTAAAGTTCAAATATTTGAAGAGAGATAAATACTAGCATAGTTATTTAATTTGTGGCGAGTGAACATTGATAGGTCACAAGTTAAGTGCCATGAACAAGTTATCTATTACATGTTTTTCATGCTTAGTTGTAATTTTATTTAGTTAAATGGGTTGTTTATCACTGCATAGATGAGCTACTATTTGTCCATGCATCAATTGCCCGTTATATATATATATATATATATATATATATATATATATATATAATTGTTTATTTTGAATTTTGAATGACTACCATAAAATCAATGTAGACACTACACTTGTCTCATCCTCCTTCAATATAAACAAAAGCATAAATGATAGTCCACCCCAAAGTCTAAGATATAAATACCTAGTGATGTAATGATATAAAAATATTTAAATCAAATTAAAATACATTATGTTAGTATTTATTAAGTTACCTAAAAATTCAAAAAAAAAAAAACTAAATATTGTTCTTAATAATATATATATATATATATATATATATATATAAACTTAATCCTAGTAATTAGAATTGATGTTACCATCTTTTCAATACTCACTTGTAAAATGTACTATTTATATTGATTCAATGGCTTTATATGGTTGTAAAATGTACTATTCAATGACTATTTATCTAGGTTCAATGACTTTATATGGTTAGAAAATTGATTACCAAAACAACATAATGCAATAGATTTTAGGACACAAACATCTCAAAGAATGAAAAAGGAAGAATACAATCAAATAACCTCTATGAATGCATAGAAATGAAGATAATAACAACATTTATTTGTACTAAAGCCTATGAAGTGATAGAAATGTTCAAAATGAGACTAAATCACCTCATACTTTTCGCATTCACATTTCCAAAAAGAGATATATGCGCTACCTTAAAATTTGTTTATTTTGAAAATAAAAATTGTACCCCCTATTAATGCATAGAAAGAAGATAATAATAACATTTTATATTAAAGCCTATGAGGTTAAATATAAATAAGGGGTGTTACTTCTAGACCCAAAGAAATAAATAGAAATAAGGGGTGTTTCTTTTAGACCCCAAGGAGAATTAATTGGTTTGGTTGATGCTTCTAGATCCAAGGAGAATTCATTGGATGTTTATCAGAAGCAAAATAGCAAGGTCAAGTCCCAAACAAATCATGCATGCGACTTTCCTTAAGGAACATTGGTTAAAGGTGGGGGGAGGGGATCCATATCCATCATCCGTATGACTGATGGGCATCTACAAGTACCTATTAAGAGTTGTAATCTCAATGGTCCTAAGTTGGTTAGTTAGTTAAGTCAATGGTCCTAAGTTAGTTGAGTTAGGTCATTATTTGACCCATGGTTTACACTGGCCCATAGTATTAGCCAGTGGTTTTGGTCTCATGTGAAACTATATATATGTGTGCTTAATAATGAGAAGGCAATCAATATGCCCTGGAAATCAATATGCCCTGGCAATCAATATGCTCGTTTATGTTTCTGCTCTATTATGTGTCTCTGCATATTTTAACATGGTATCAGAGCGTATGGCATGATCCATACTTGTTTATGTTGGGTAAGCCTTTTCACATAGTGGAAAGCACATATCAGAGCTAACAGCCTGATTCTTCGATCTTGCTTTTTCAGTAAGCATTTTCAAAAGCTGGAGAGCACACACGCACAACTAGAAGTTGCAGCACGGATGGAGAGAAACACTCGGGCCATGACAAGGTAACATTTTTTTTCCCAAGAATAAAAAAGAAAGAAAAAAAATTTGGGCGGAAAAAAAATAAAAAAATTCAGCCCTGAAGGTAGGCTGTCGCACCTTGGCTGAAGGAAAAGTGCGACGATCATCGCAAGCTTGCTCAGTGGAAAAGTGCGACGACAGTCTTGGACTTATAGAATTTTGTTCGTCGCACCCCCCAACGCACTGTGTTAGTTAGTAAAGTGCAACGATCAATTTAACAGCTTTCATACTCCATGGCAAGCATGATCATGAAGCCGATCTCAGATCCAATGCTAAATGGCCAGATCTTGGAGCATATCTAGTTTTTGAAGCGAAACATTGCTGACGCTGAGCCAAAATATTGGACAATGTTCCAGCTTTGATTGAAGCAGATCGAGTCTTGCAGAGATCAATCCAAGAAGACCCTCTGTAGAAAAAAGGTGGGGTAGATCTGAATTCTGAAGAAAACCAGGAAGATCTAAGATGGTATTAGAAGAGCTACCAGAAGAAATCAAAGAGGTAAGAAATCTGTTGACCTCAATAGGTTCATGGCAAACCTTTGATGGAGATAATTATGATTTATGGTCATTGAAAATTTGGGATCTGTTAAGGTCACAAGATCTGTGGCATTTTGTAGCTGAGAATGATCCTATAGATCTAGCTGCATTTTAGAGTTTGACAGAGTATCAAAAGGAAAGAAGGCAAGTTGTTTCCTTAATTATCATACAAAATGGTATAGACTATTCCATCTTTCATGACATTTCAGACGCTTCTACTCCGAAAGAAGCTTGGGATATATTGAAAGCAGAGTTCAGTGAAGAAGAACCTAAAATAGAAGAAGATGAAGCAGAGTTCAGTGAAGAAGAACTTGATGTAGAAGAAGATGAAGCAGAGTTCTCTTAAGAGGAACCTGAAGAATATGATGCAGAGTTTAGTGAAGAGGAACCGGTTGAATTTGCAAGCAAGACAAAGCACCAGGAACCCCATAGTGAAGTGGAAGATAACCAAGAAGACTGTGTTTATGATGCAGCCAATAATCAAGTAAGCTTAGCAAAGCTTGTTGATCTAGCTATGTTTGCTGATGATAGTGAAATCAAACCTGTCAATGCAATCGTCCCCAGTGACATGAGTGATAGTCTCTCAGAGAAAGAGACAGTTGATAGCAGCAATGAAAGTCTCTCAGAGAAAGAGACAGTTGATAGCAGCATAGAAGTTGCACCAGTAGAGAGTTCATCACAGAACCAGAAAACCAGAAGTTTGAGGGAGTTATATGAGGAGACTCCCATTATCGATGAGCAGTATGAGTATGATCTGTTTCCCTGCCAGCCCACAGTTTTTGAGGAAGCAGTGAAGGATGCACATTGTGCACAAGATGCAACAGTAGCTTCAATTGAAACAAAAGATGAAGAAGATGTGAAAATCAGTGAGACAAGAGAAGAGGCAGATGTAAATGCTCTCCAAGAAGAGCTGATATATATTAATATTTTTTTTTGACAAAAATCCTGAGTGTGCAGGTAAAATGGACAAAAACATACAATATGTTGAAACAGAAGAAGCAGAAAACTTGCACTATGTTCCAGGACCAATGAAAAGCAATAACATCGTTTATTGTGCAGAAGACAAAGAAGATGTTGAAGAACACCTACTTAGTATCAATTTCAAGAAGACAAAGAAGAAGCAGTCCAAGTACACATCAAGGAAGAAAATAAAGCTTAAGTTTATTTGAATGTAATGTATGCCTAGCTGAGACATAGACCAACAGGCACAACACTTAGTCATTGATAGTGCTAACCACACCATCCCACTTGAGATTAAGGGGGTGTGTTAAGAGTTGTAATCTCAATGGTCCTAAGTTGGTTAGTTAGTTGAGTTAGGTCATGAGTTGACCCATGGTTTACACTGGCCCATAGTATTAGCCAGTGGTTTTGGTCTCATGTGAAACTATATATGTGTGTGCTTAATAATGAGAAGGCAATCAATATTCCCGTTTATGTTTCTGCTCTATTATGTGTCTCTGCACATTTTAATTGTACCAACTAACTATATTGGAAACCGAGATACATTTATGGCAAACCCTTTGGATTTCCTTTAGGCAAGTGGTAATAACAACATGCATGGGATCAACTACTAGTGTTTGCAAATCAACATGAATCCTCTTATTTCTATATTTCAAGCGATAACCCTTGAGGTAAATGAAGGATTCTTCCTACAAGAAATTTCCCGGGCTGACTTTTTTCTTATCCTCCCTCAGGTCATCAAGCTAGTAAGGTCCTTTCTGTTTAGTGATCACAAAAAATTTGGATTTGGTTACCATGCCAAGGTCGTCCCTATTCTGAACCTTGAGAAGATAGCCTGGAGGTGTGAGTGACTCCATGATGAAGGTCATGTAAACAATGGAGCAATGTTGCAAGAATTGGGAAACTAGCTATGCATATGAATTGATGAAAGCCCAAGTAAATGGAATTTAAACCAAGCTAGTGATGACTTAGATAGAGGTGGATTGAATAAAGAAAAGAATGACGAACACGTTGAGAAAATCAGAGTATTGCAGGATAAAGTAAAATTTCTAGAACATGAACAATTTCTTGGGTTTGTAGCTAACCACCACCAGAAAAGTCTCTGCACTCTTTTGGATTTAAGTAGCAATTGGAAGCATGTCCATGTCAACCCTTAGTAGATACTCATTTTTTATCTCTCCTCAATTGTTGAGCATATGGAGAAAGCTCCCAAGGAGTTATGCACTCATCATCAGTCAATGGAAGGACATGATACGGTTCTGTGGGTCCTCCCCTGCCTTGCCCTCAAACTTAGGGATGTCGGAGGGGAGTTTGGTGGGCATTTGAGGCCACGCAGGATCGTGTCTGATAGGATCATTGGTGAGCCTGGCTAAGTCTGGTAAGTTCAGACTCGCCATGTACGGTAAGCTAGCAGATGTAGTGACTGGGATTGGAACATGCCTAGTCATGGTGGTATGATGTAGGGGTCCAGTAGCGCCTAAAGGTATGCTAGGTATTGAAGGTATGTGTCCTCCAATAGGTGTGGTCTGGTATGGGCCAGCGCTTCCAAGTGTAACATGGGTTACACTTGGGTTAGGAATAGTAGTGGTGATTCCTGAAATCTGGGTTGTGGGAATCAGAGGGGTGTGACCCCTATGTTGGGCATACCCATAACAGGTGGTGGCCCTGTGTTGGAAATTCCTATGGTGGCCCTGTGTTGGGCATTCCCAAATTTGGAGTGTCCGCCATATTAGGCATACCTAGGGGGGTGGTGGTTTCCATGGATGGCACCGCAGCAGAAGGGTTTGTGCATGTCTCACCTATGGTGTTGGTAAAAAGTGGGTCGAATTGTGTCCCAGCCATGGGATTGGTTGGTAACAACTCGGTAGGGTTTTCGGATTCTGCCTCAAAATCAAATGTGAAGTGAGGCGTGTCAGAATCGGATGACTGTCTGTTCGACCGACGATGTGTCGAGTCAAGGGATAAGGCTCGATGTCGGTGACGTGGCGAGCCAAGTAGACTGAACTCTGGGAGTTCGCCTTCAAGACGACGAGAGCGTCTAAAATTCTCAATGGTAAGAAATAAGTTTTTTGTGGAAAAATCTTATGTGTAAAATGGTAATGTATAAAAAACTCAAAACCCTAATGCAACCAAGGGTGCAAGAAGGGGAGTGAAAATGAAGGCTCTCAGGCCAAAAAATCAACCTCAAAAAGGCACTTATTATAGCAGTTGTGCTATAATAAGTGGAGGGATGCAAAAAATGGTCAGAGTACCAACATGCAAACAGCTTCTAGAAAAAATAGGTGTAACTAGACCAAAGGTGGATTGTATCATGCAAACACCTAACTAAAAGTATTGTGAATCAACAAACTATATTCTCTGCAAGGTGATGAAATCCAAGTCAGACAATATTGAGTGTTGAGTCAACGGCTAGATATCCCCCTACCGGGAGGGACACCGGGTAATCAATCCTAAAGAATGGCTACTAGGATACTCCGTTCATGACACGTCGAGAAAAGGTAAATCTGTCGTTTGGTCCTTTTACCGCAATACACCCATACAGGGATATCCCGAGAACTGCGAATGGTAGCCCTTCGGTTACTGAATGGATTTCGGTATTCCACTCAGGCTTCCGGAACCATCCTCGTGACTTCAACCCTCCTAGGGGAGAGGCCTTCCCATAAACCGGTTGTGACTATGCCAATAAATACTAGGAGATTTTGGCTCCCTAATGGACAACAACTATGTCTCATATGTAATAACTGAGGGGTGTTATTGGAACACCTATCCCCTCAATACTACCTAGCTACAAAGTTCTTTTAGTGTTCCCCAAGTGGGGTTAAAAGTGGGTTGGAATTAGGGTAAGTTTTAAGGCTCAGTTGTAAATTATGTGTTTGAGTGGGTGCACGTGTGGTATTTTAAACTGAAATTGAAAAAAGTAAATGCTTTGCAGAAAATTTTCAAAAAACAAAGGATCTTTTGAAAATAGAAAAGCAAATAATATGACTTTTTCAATAAATGGAAATTAAATGCTTTGCAAAGACTATTCAAAAAACAAAGGATCTTTTGAAATAGGAACGCAAATAATATAACTTTTTTAAGAAATGAATGGATTTCTTTTTCAAAAAATTGCTATGGGCAAAATATGAAGGAAGTAAACAGTAAAAAATTTAATCTAGATAAAATGCAAAATAAATCCTTCTTTCAATTTCTGAAATTTTTTTAAAAAGACTTTTTCAAATGTGCATTCTAAATAGTAAAATTTTCCAATGGCTATAAACAATGCTGGAATCTTAGTACTGTAAAATGTGCTATGTGGGCAGAAAAAACAGTAAAAAATTAATTTTTTAAACGAATCAGCCGAATGAAAAAATTGGCATCGCGGGTTTTGACAGAACAGCCGCGATGGACCGCACGGGTTTCTGTTGCACAGTCGCGATGGACAACGCAGGTTTCGGCCGTGAAGCCGCGATGGACCGCGCGGGATTTCGTCACACAGTCACGATGTGCAGCGCAAAAAATGTCTGTGAAGCCGCGATGTGCAGCGCGCTAAATGGCAGCGAAGCCGCGGTGAACTGCGCGGAAAAAAGTCGCGCAGTCGTGATGAGCCGCGCGACTGTTGGAAAAAAAGCCACGAGGCAAAAGCCGTACGCGGACGCCGAAAAATGAACTCGAAAATTGAGAATTTTCGGGCTGTTAATGGCTAAAAAATGGGCCAAGATCTAGAACAGCAATGGATCTGCTGTCTAGGGTGGCAGATCTATGAATTAAACTAACTAATACTATCAAAAATTAAGATCTAAAGCAAAAGTGAGATCTAAAGATTCGAAAAGCAGCGGAGTTGCCAAAAACTGTTGGCTTGGTTTTGCAACCAAGCTTAGTGCTATGGGCACCTGCTAACTAGTAGCAGCAGTCTCAATATTAAACAAAAACAATAAACTAAACTAAACTAGCATGTGCATTTTTGAATTAAAAAACAATAACAAGAAAAATAAGAAATAATTTTTGTATTGAAAATGGGGGCAAGCAAGTGCTTGCAATAAAAATACCTCCAAGTGATGAAGATTGTTGAGTAGCTCCAATGCGGAGCAGCTCCAATCTCCAATGGGTCCTTTCTCCAAAGTTGCTACAATGGCCAAAAACTCAAGGGAGATTTTGGCAGCATGAGGATAGGAATATGGATGGATGTGAAATGAGGAGCCCCTACCACCTTTTTATAGGTTTTGGTGGTGGGGAATACCATTTGTGGTTTTGTGGAAACCAATGGTATTGACCAACATGGTTTAGGTACTTTTCCCTCCTTTTTCCTTTTTTGAATAAAATTAATATTTTTATTCCCTTTTTAATATTTTGAGAATTTTGGACCCTTTTTGAGGGTTTTTTTATGCTTTTTTAGGAAAAATAATCTTTTTTGAGTGGGAAAAGGGGTGTACTAAGGTCTTTTGGTGACCTTTTGTTGGCTTCAGAGGCTCAGATGGTGGAAAAGTGGACAAATGGGTCATGTGAATAAGGAAACAAGCTAGTGAGCACTTTTTAGGTGTTAACAGTTATGTACTCATCATCAATCATCATGGTTAATTTGTTATGGTTTACAAGTTTATTTTGTTAGTAGGTTAATTTATTAGGCATTACTTTAGTAAATATATTAACATAAATAATAGAATTATAGAGTATGCATAGTCAAAACTTTTACAAGTTTTAAACTATTTAGTTAATTTATGTATGTATTTTTTAATATATAATACAAAATAGTAACCATTTTTGTGAAGAAAAAAAAAAATTAAATTGCTTATACAATTATATTAAAAATTTAAAATTGCTTACACAATTATATTTGAGAAAAAATTGTAAAAACTTAATCATTAAAATTGTTTACACAATTATATTTGAGAAAAAATTTGTATCCCTATGAATGCATAGTAAAGAAGATAATGGCAACATTTAATAATAAAGCCTATGAAGTGATAGAAATGTCCAAAATGATGCTAACCCATCTAAGATATTTCACATTCACATTTCCAAATAGAGATAGTTGAAAATTCCTTTATTTTGAAAAATAATTAAAATTGTTTACATAATTATTGCTTACATAATTATTGTTTATACAATTATTTTTGAGAAAAAATTATAAAAAAATAATTGTAGAAATTGAATCAAATTGTAATTGTATTATAAAATTATTTAAAAACATTTGTAAAAGTGTGTAAAATTCTAGCTTTCAAATAATGCATTTAGGGTTGGATTAATCATAGTTTTTATTTATAAGTTATGAAACATTTTTAAATTTTGTATATCCATTATTTTTAATTAATATAATTCTGCTTGTATTTAATATTTTTATTTTGTGTATTTTTCATATTAAAAAAAAAAGTTAAAATGTTGACTCAATTTGTATGGTTTTATGTATTCAATGTTTTCAAAGTAAAGATTCATAATTTATCATGTGATATCTTTCTTTTTCTATATGTATCTTATTTATATATTAATATTGTATTTTTTAATTATTGATTTTTAATCCAATTTACAATTAAAAGAAAAATGAAAGAAATAAATTTAAAAATATTTTTAAATTAAAATATTTTTTTAACAAAACAAGTAATTTTTTAATATTAAAGAAATGAAAAATATAACTGAACAATTACAAATATTTCTAACAAAAATTCTCCCCTCTTTTAACATTACAAACAAAATCCCTCTCTTTAGGTAAAATTTGGATGACAACTATAGAGCCCGTGAAACTGTCCCAAGCAAATTACACAAAAGAAGAACATAACTCAGACAAAAAGAAAGAACCAAACTGCAAACTATAGAGACCAGCATGCCTTGAGGAGTCCAATTCAATGATTTCTTTGGTTGGTTGGCGAATAGAGGCCTCTTCAGTAGCCCGTGCAACTGCTTCAAAGTTGTCATGGCAATGAATCTCTTGAGCCAAGTTGATGAGATTATCCACGTCCACGATGATCCAATCGAACTGGCCACCCTGAAATCGAACATTTCCCTCCACATCATCTAGTTGGGTGTTTAGGAGCTATATGTGGTAGGATATCTAACAAATTTCTTCAAGCATGCACTACATATGTGAATTTAGAGCCCCAATCATATTTTTGATGTCACTTAATTTATCTTGAACAACATGAAGCTCTGCCTTCCAAGATGTCACTGTGATGTCGGGGAGGTCATTGTTACTAGTGTGAAGGAGTGATAACCCAAGACCAGTGATTCTGAAATTCCTTAGGGTGACAATAGATCTCCAATCAGTTCCAAGTGGATCCCTTGAGAGGGAAATCCTTCTCACAGGGGGTGTGATCCCTTGTACTAGAAGAAGGAGAAAAGAGAAAAGGGCATTGGCTTAATTCACATAAGTCTGTAAATGCACAACCAAATACCACCACCACAGAAGAAACCCAAAACCAGGTCTAAGAACCAATGTATAACTAGAATGCAAAGCCAAATTACGATGATCACTAATACCAGACAAGAAACAAACTGTTGTCGGAATCTTACTATGTGAGGATATCCCATATGCCACTAGGAGAGCAGTAACAAATTCGATAAAATCCAAAGCATTGAAAGGAGGGGAGACATGCGAGGCGAAGACAGGATGCAAGGGAGAAATAACCCGAGAGAGGTGTGCCTCAAAAATCCTGAGTGCCATGTGTCCCTTCAAAACAATTAATTCACCCACCCACATAAATACAATGAAATGAGAGAAGGAGGGGCTAGGGGATCCATTGCAATGGGGATGTCCATCCTTATGGATGCACACCCATTTGTCCATAAGCACTCCTTGGTTTTCCATATTATTAGCTAAAACATTGTTCTTTCCTCGAATGTGCATGAGGCTTTATTCCAGAATTTATTGAAGGGAGTGAAGAATTCACTTTTGAGTTCTGTCCTAGATAGTCTCGGCCTTGGCTAATATTCTCCTAGTAGATCGAATAACAATAAATGAGTAGCCAAAGATTATGAACTTACACATCTTGAGAGTATCCAAATACTCAAGTCCCAACATAAGAATGTACCATTCAGCTTGGTTGTTGGTGGCCATTCCTAAGTCTCAGGCAAAGGGATTCACAATTGTTCAGGTGAGATCCAAAAGAACCCCCTGCACTTGCCACACCAAGATTTTAAATCAACATTATAGTCATTTAAAATAAAGATAAAGAAAAACAAATTTTTAACTTAAATTTTAATAGAAATTATTTTCATAAAATATTTATTATTTTTTACTAAAATTATATAAACATAATTAAATTGCCTTTCATTTATTGAAATTTGAGTAACTATTAAGTTATAAACTCTAAAGCATTGCATTGTTGTGCATTACAATTAAGAATTTATTGAGTGCTTCAAAGAGTGTAACTTTTTTGGATTTTGGTTAATCTTAAGTTAGCACTATTTTTGCAATAAGTATTGTTAGATTTGAACATCATCTATTCAGTAGATGTTATTGAATAAAACGATTTCTAGACTTTTCCTCTTTAAGAGTCAATTTATTGATTTAGAATGTCATTCCCAATTCCCTAAGACATCTACATAAGGATATTTCTTTCTTCCTATGAATCCATTCGAGGACTCGAGATTTGTCCCACTAAGTAAAAGCCCTTAATTGTCCCCATTCCAACTTTTATCGCATAGATCCACTTTAAAGGGTGTATTTTATGGGAACATGATCTTAATTATTTCCCATTACCTCAATAATATTATGTTAGTGTATAATTACCTCAATTTCTTCCCCAACCATGGTCCAAGACCCATCATTAGTGCACAAAACCACATAATGATCTCCTACACATTGCATGATCTCCTATGTGATAGTTTGAGTCATTGCTCTTAGCTCGAGCTTCCTAAAACATTCCTTTAAGGTCTAAGTCATGTAATTCATCCCACAACTATGTCTTAGGTTCTAAGACCCATACCTAGTGTCACTTGTATCAACACTTAGATGCCAACAATAACAATGGGAGTTCATCGGTGTGTTTCAAATCTTCCCTTAGGGATTAATACCCATGCTTTCTCCTATGACATTAAATACAAAACCACAAGATCCATATATACTAGGAAAATCCTCATAATGGTGTTGATATCCTCACTTAGGAGTAAATAATACCCTCAGTAAGTCATGTGTAGTGGTTCGAGGTGTTTCTTTTGGCCTTGGATGCCAAAAGTATTTTATTAGGGGCTAAGTCCTGGCTCTCCCCCTAAAACATGACAAGGGCCTTGAAACCCATGTATAGTGCTTAAAACCCCTTAGTGACGTTAATAACCCCAATATTAGGCCAAGGATACCCTTCAGAGGCTTCTGTGGTATTTCAAGGTATACTTGCTTTAATCTAATATTCCTAGAGGTTTCCTCTAATGTTGAGGGTTTGGGTTTCCTCTTGTAATCTTGTCTATGCCACAAAGACATATACCTAGTTTTATTTCATTTAATTCATCCCTATATCCATATTATAAGGCCATGGATCCTCTCAAAAAGTCATTTGTGTTGGCTCAACACATCATTATAATCCCTACATGCCTAAAGCTTCATTTATCCCAAGGACTAGGTTTCCTCTCTTAAATAGGTCAAGGGATTATAGACCAATTGATACTGATCAAAACCTTATAATGTCGTCAATTCCCACAAATAGTAGCTAAGAATACTCTTAGGAACACATGTGTGATGAGCATCTTTCTTGGTCCTTACCCAATGTAAAGGTTTTCTTCCTCAATCATGTCCAAGGTTTTGAGACCCATGCCCTCTACTGAAAACCTAATAATATCATACTAATAGAAATTAGTAAGATCAATAAAAATATACCCAATCTAATAATCAGATTTCAATTGAAATCACTTTTATTACCATTTTATAATAGTAATAAATTAAAAATGGTTGTCTTTAATTATTTGTTAATATTAAAAATGAATAATTGAATTCAAATATTTACTATTGTGCTTGTGGTGCAAAGTCTCATAAATGAGTGATGTGAATTTATTTATTTAAATGGAATAATTGAACATATCCATCATAATTAAATCATATTTGTATATATCCATGTAATAATTAAGTACTTAACACCACTATATGGTACTTGTCAACATGACATTTCTCAAGCCTTAGAATTCCTTTAGTCTAAGGTCATGCCTTTTGCTAAAAACCTAATAATTATACTAATGTCCATGAAGAAATTTAATAAGATTAATAAAAACATTCTCAATTAAAATATAAATGTCACGTGAAATCATTTTTATTACTACTTTATAATAGTAAAAAATAAAAAATGGTTTCTTTTAATTATTTGTTAATAATTAAATAAAATATCTTTGTTTAAATAGTATTAAAAATGAATAATTGAACTGAATTATTTACACATATAGGTGTTTAGATATTATCTAAGATTTTGGACTTTCTTGAGTGGATCAACAAGATTAACATGAGTGTCAAATGCATCTTGATTAAGATTTAAATAAGTTTCATTAAGCCATTGTTAAGAAAATGGGTATGTTTATTAAATAGTATTTGTTTTCTGTTTATATTAATTAGTTCAATATTTATGTTAGTTTAATGTTTATATTAATTAGTTTAATGTTTAGCCTTTGTTTAACAATCGGCCATTTCCACAAAACTAAGTGGTTGGCTACCCCTATCGGTGTTCACCAACCACTTTACTTGTTATTCTCAAATGCATATTATCTGGGATTTTGGACTTCCTTGAGTGGATCAAGGTGAGTGTAACAAGTGTATAGTGGAGATTCATTTCATGGTCTCAAATGCATCTTGAATTAATATTTAAATAAGTTTCAATTAAAAGGTGGATAAGAAAAGGGGTATGTTTATTAAATAGCATTTGTTTTTATGAACTTATATTAATTAGTTTAATGTTTAGCCTTTGTTTAACAACCAGCTATCTTCACAAGATTGAGTGGTTGGCTACACCTATCGGTGTTCACCCACCACTTTACTTGTGATTGTGCTAGTAAAATAATTATTTGTAAACTTCTTGTTCTTGTAGTGCAAAGCCTCATAAATGAATCATGTGAATTTATTTGTTTAAATAATATAAAAATAAACTATCACAACCACAAGTAAAGAGCCGTGTGGTTTTGTGGCTAGCCGAGCCTTATGACCATGAAATGAATCACAGTTATATATTTTTTCACTGAGTTACACTAAGGTTAATCTTGTTAATTAGCTTAAGAAAGCCCAAGATCTATTGTAATTGATGTTAATACTACCACTTTAACACCACAAAACATTTAAATAATACTAAATAATGATATTAAAAGATAAATTTTCTTATTATAAATCTAGTATGTATTAGCTCCTTATTACATAATTGTTCCTATCCTATATCTATATTGCATTATTTAAATTGTTTAAAACATAATTGTATTTTATGTTTGAAGTTGTTAACATATTAAATCATTTTCGATAGATTTTTTTTCCACTCGTTCATACTTATTTTATCGTAAATCTTGTATTTTTATTTTAGCGTCAATATTTATCTTTATGGCATTATTCGAAATTTGGACAACATAAGTGATCCCACACCGAAGAAAACTTGAATGGTAGCTATCCTAAAATAGTATGAAAAGAATCTGAAAAATAGTATATAGGGGCTGCCCGGCTTGAAACGGTTAGTGTATGGTAGTTGCTTGCAATGTTCTCTATATACATTCCGAGCTCCCTTATTCACGGCGAGAGAACCCCGTGACTCTTCTTATTACGGGCCCCCATTCAGTACCCGTTTTCCATCCTATCTTTACATATTTTCGGTCATAAATTCCCTACATAAAGCTTGGAGAAGAGTAGTACCGCAGAGCAGCAAATAGTGTTATAATACACAATGTCTGGGCTTGGGCTTTGTTTGGCTTTTGTGCTGTTTCTGTCTGTAACCTTGAGTGCTGCATTAAACTTTGCAAGTGCTCATGATCTCAGTTTCCAAGCAACAGATTACCAGGACGCACTGGCCAACTCCATTCTCTTTTTCGAGGGGCAACGCTCTGGAAAGCTTCCTCCGGATCAACGAGTGAATTGGAGAGGAGACTCTGGCCTTTCAGATGGCAGTCTGGGCAACGTATAAATTCCCACAATATGTATTGGAATTAATTCAATTCAATGGCTCTTGCTCTCCTCTAACGCCTTCTGTTTCAATGGTTTTGCAGGTAGATTTGACGGGGGGCTACTACGATGCAGGAGACAACGTAAAATTTGGATGGCCCATGTCATTTAGCGTAACCCTCCTTTCTTGGGCAGCTTCTCAGTATGGCGACGAGCTATCACAGGCAAACCAGCTGGATTACTTGCTCCAAGCAATTCGCTGGGGAACAGATTTTATAATGAAGGCTCATACAACTCCTACAACGCTATGGACTCAGGTAATTGATAGATCTATGCATGTTGGTTTTTCATGTTTGTTATACAGACAATAAAATAAAATTGTATTTGCAAATGTGGGGACTCTCACAAGCATAGATCGACATTAAATCTGGATTCTCAGGGTACCTAGAGTCTGTATAAGAGTCTATATTTTAAACCTGTTTGTGTGTTCAATGTTAATGAAATAATGGTTGAAATTACCCATTAAGGTGGGCGATGGGAACAGCGATCATCAGTGTTGGGAGCGGCCAGAAGAGATGGATACCCCTCGAACATTGTACCAGATCAACGCATCCTCTCCTGGAACAGAAGTCGCTGCTGATGCCTCTGCGGCTCTGTCGTCTGCAGCTATTGCTTGGAACAAGTTTAATTCTTCCTACTCAACAATATTGCTTCAATTCTCTGAGTCTGTGGGTACAAATTTCATGTTATTTTAGTTTTTTTTGTCATGTGGCCATGGGTTGTGTATTAAAATCTTAGTCTCTCTGGTTTTTATTATGGCAGCTCTTTCAATTCGCAAGCAAATACCGTGCGTCTTATCAGGCATCTTGCCCCTTCTACTGCTCCTATTCTGGATTCCAAGTATGTTTTCCATCGTACTGTTACAAGTGTCTAACGATTTACTGAGAACACCAATTTAATTCATACGGTGAATTAAATTGAGGTCTATCTTACCAATGAGATTAATTATCATTTATATGCTGGACAGGACGAACTGCTATGGGCTGCTTCATGGCTTTATAAAGCAACACGGGATCAATCTTACTTGCAATTTGTGTTGGATAACCAAGGATCAAGTGGCACGGTCTCTGAATTCAGTTGGGATAACAAATTTGCTGGTGTTCAGACACTCTTGGCACAGGTAATCAGCTATTATGCCATATATTAATCTGAATCCAGCTAGCGTATCAAAATTGAAAAATCATGAACAGTTTGACAGGGAAATATAGCAAACTTGTGCCTTGAAAAATGCCTCCTTTTCAGGGGAATCAGGCAAATCACAAAGTTGTTGCTTCCCATAATTTGTTGGTGATTTTGCAATCTTGATGGTGTTAATGGATACAGAGATAAATCATTAGATTACATTTATTGAAAAATGCCCTCCTTTTCAGGGGAATCGGGTAATCAAAAACTTGTTACTTCCCATCATTTGTTGGTGATTTTGCAATCTTGATGGCGTGAATGGATTCAGAGATCTTATAAATCATTAGATTACATCAATATTAGTTTTAATTTTTTTACTTTTATGTATATTTAGTTAAAAATATATTGCTTAGTTATTACATTGATAGGTGTACAAGTGTATAGTGGGTGTATCTTGTTATGTTTAAATATATCTTAAATAAGCTTTAGTTAAACTGGAGTGGTTAACAACTAGACATCTCCACAAGATTAAATAGTTAACTACACCTATAAGTATTCACCCACCACTTTATTTATAACTATACTAATTATATTTAATCTTTATTCTTAAAAATCCTTAATCACTACAACATCTTCAACTACCATAGAACACATAGCTGCTCTCCATTTAATAAATAAATACAAATAGTAATAACACTTAGCTACTCTCCATTCAATAAATAAATACAAATGGATTAGTACTGAATCCAGCCAGCCCATCAAAGAATTGCAAATATGAGCCTTGGAAAATGCCTTCATCACCGGATTCAGATTGACGGGGAATAGCAAATTTGTGCCTTGAAAAATGCCTTCATCACCGGATTCTTGGAGATGCTTCCTTTTCAAGGGAATCAGGCAAGTCACGAATTTGCTATTTTCCATAATTTGTTGGTGATTTTGCAATGTGAGACCTTCTAAATCATTGCATTGTATTGATAGAAACTGTATTTTCTATTTATTTCGAATCTGCAACGAAAGCTAATCTCAAGAGTCACTTGAAATAAATAGAAATATCACTGCAGAAAAACTTGAATGGTCTAAAACATTTTAGGCAACATTTAATCACTAGCTAAATTAAGTGGCACTTGTTTATTGATTAAATTACGTCTGATTTACAACTTCAACTGCATCTTTCACTTGATGGAATTGGGATCTTAAATTTCCAACGGAAAACATGGAAAAAACCGAAGACAGCGAGGCAATTTAGTCAGTCTATATATACCTAATCCACGCCATAGAACGTTCGAGCAGAACTGTCTACTGTAGATTTTTTAATGCACTTGTACTGTCACAGACATGATTATATTTAATGCACCGTTAGACTCGCCGCCAGCACATGACTTGACCTAATCCGCGGAGTGTTACAGTCACACACGGGACGCATTGATAATCACCTCTAGGATCGTGTGACTATATAAAACAAAAAGTTGATACATTCCAATTATATATATAGAATGTGATATATTTCAATCTATAAAACGCTGATCAATTACCATTCTTGTTCGATATAACGTACTGATCTGATAATTCATACACAGGAGTATCTAGCTGGTGAGCAGTCGTTGCAGAAATATAAAACCGACGTAGATTCATTCGTATGTGCCTTAATGCCAAATAGTAACACAGTGCAGATTCGGACGACTCCAGGTTTCGTTATCTGCATGCATATTGCTTGAGATATTTTGGTTTTCCCGCTTCATTTTTCTTCCTTACCAACTAACCACAGGAGATTTGCAGGCGGCCTTCTTTACACAAGAGACAGTAGCAATTTACAGTACGTAACTACTGCTTCAAATGTAATGATGGTATACTCAGACATACTTGCAAATGCAAAGATTTCCTCAATACAGTGTGGCGGCGTCTCCTTTACGGCTTCAGAGATTCGAAGCTTTGCACAAAGCCAGGTAAATATAGCAACAGAGTGGGGCGTAATCGCATCAACTACAATTATAAAACTAACTTTCAAGGGTTTGGACTGTATGAATTTGAGCAGGTAGATTACATCCTGGGCAATAACCCATTGAAGATGTCGTACATGGTGGGCTTTGGAAGCCAGTATCCCCAACATCTTCATCATCGAGGTTCCTCCATTCCATCTGTTTATGTATTGCCACAGAAGGTCGGGTGCAACGAAGGATTCTCAGAATGGTACAATACAAATTCACCAAATCCAAACGTCCATGTTGGCGCTGTAGTTGGAGGGCCCGATTCAAATGATCAATTCAAGGACGTCAGGTCTGATTATAGCCATTCGGAGCCAGCGACGTACATGAATGCTGCCCTGGTTGGCAGCCTTGCTGGCCTGCTCCACTCTGCCCCGTCGACGTGAGGACAAGGCTTCTCGAAACACTAATCTGTATGTTGGAGAGTATTATATTAAATAAATGATGACGCACTATTTTGTATGCTGGATAACTTTATATTAAATCCCTGTTGAGGGCATAAAACATGACTTCCAAGAGTGGAAATCTGACAGAACTTCAGTCTTAGGGAACTTCATATATGTATGTTATCAATGCACAGCAATATATGAATAATTAATGATTTATTCTCTTATTCCATGGGGTTTGCTATCACAAAAATCATTCATATTAAAAATCTTTATGGTAAACATTCATACATCTTAATAGTTGTGACACTTTAATAACTCAGGACTTAGCATTAACCTGTCAATGTTGAAGACAATATTTCATTGAAGTAGTATTATTGGAGACAAGAGCGCATGAAGTTAAAGTGGAAGGTGTGAGTTTATAGGAATGTGGTATGAGCATCTTTTAATCGATAGAGTCGATGACCTTTACACTCCTGTGGTAATTTGTTTGTACTGGTGCTTTGAGGGTTATCTAGTTGGCCATTTTCCTTGGCAATCTTTGGTTATGTGGGAAGATAAACTTTAACACTCAAATACCAAAGAGATGGCTAAAGAGAGTTGGATTAAATCCAAGAACTTGTGGTATATTGGAGTTCATACCATTTTCATTACTACAAATCAATATTTGTTGGGATTCATCACCGAGGTTCATATTTTTCTATTGAAAATCATGGATTCCATGTTTATAACTTTGTTCTCATATATTTTATGTGTTAATGCAATTAGATTGTTACAATTTAAAAGGTTGGATTGAAGACAAAATGTTGTAGTATATGGGAGATCCTACCATTTTCACCAACTATATTCAATATTCACTCGAATCCATAAGCTAGATTCAAAATTTTCTTTTAAGGTTCATGGATTGCATGTTCTTATTGTTTTCATGTGTGAATGGAATGGGATTTGTGTAAATCTAGAGAGAAATGGATAGATACAAGAAGTTTTGGTATATGGGAGGTATTGACATTTTCACTTCTATATGTGAATATTCACTATGAATTATCAATCATATAATCAAATTCACTATGAATTACCAACCATATATTCAAATCTTTCTTTTGAGATTCATAGATTCCATCTTTTTTATTATTATTATTAGATATTTTGCATGTGAATAGAATGGGATTGTTGTAAACTAGAGACAATTGGATAAAATTGAAAATGTTGTGTTATATTGAATGCTTTGTGATTTTCACTGCTACATGTCAATATTCACTTGGAGCCATTACCTAGACCTTGACTAGGGATTTGGGCATCATAGAGCTTGCTACAATGTGAATTGAGAACCTCATTATAGCAAAGTTGGACTTTAGAACCATGATGAGTGAACATAAAATGGAACAAATAAAATCTTTGTAAATAGTTTTGTTTTTTAGTTTTATTTGTTTTGAGAATAGTTTTGTTGTTTAGTTTTATTTGTTTTGAGATATTAAATTGAAAGCTAAAATGCACAAGTTTCCATGGGTAGTGGATTATAGAGACTTTGCAATTGGGCTTTCAAACTAGGGAAACACACATGTTGGAGGTGTACATGTAGAGGTCATGGATTATACTTGATGTGAAAACATTAGTTTTAAGTATTGTTGATATTTTTGCACCATTTATATTGACGATATTTGAATAATCTAATGTGATTTTTACTTTAGATGGGATTTTTTTTCCATTTGGATGCTCCCTTAACTATTTTATGATGTAATTAATATTTTCCATTTAGAAGTCACTCCAACTATAGAGCAAGGTAATGACCATGGATTATATGTCTATAGTGTATTGGTTCTTACACATTTTATTCGATTGATTGTGTATCATGAAATTATGATGGGATTTCCCTATAGTGACAATAACTCTCAACCTTTGAAGGTGGATAGTTGTATTGGGGAAATTTACTTGTATATTGTTAGTTGTTTGTCTTGGTGCATGGACAGGACTATCATGGTTGATTTTTCTATATTTGGATACCTTTATTAGGATTTCCTCGACTTTTTTATTTAAATGTTATGGCTTTTTTTTATAAAACTACATTTTCTATCCTTTCTAGTTTTATTGTATATTTCATTTAAATTCAAGTAAAATTGTTTCTCCAAATCCCATACTATTATATTTGGTATCTTGGATTTTTGGTATTTAACAATATTCATCATTTTTACTAGGTACTAAATAAACCTAACAATTTGAATAGGACTGGATGGACCTATTTGGTATGATAATTTGTAGAATTATTTTATTTACTTTTAGTATTATTTAGTGGTACATCAGTACATGCCAGTACTTACTTTTTAACAATTGTTATGTCTTTGGATTATGAATTTGAGTGATATTGTTATCTCTTGGTTCAATGCTTCTACCAAAGTTGTTGGGTTTATATTCCCTGTCTTAATATACTCTAGTCATGCTCTAGCTTTATTCAAAAAAATCATGAGTTAAATAATCTCAACTTGCAAATAAGACAAACTATGAATATTTACTATTTATATGACAATTTATTCAAAAATATGTGTATTTTTCCTATTCTACCATAACACAAGGTTAATGAATGTGTTACCAACTAGGTTGCACTCAGTTGGACTTTCTAGTGAGCCGCTAGAGATGAACATATTACTTGCTCAAATTCGAAGTTCAGAATTCCATTCAGGCCTTCCTAGGCCCCTTTTTATTTTTTTAAACACATGTTCATTCCCTGAGGGGAAGTTGTAAAAATGTAATAGCATGGGTTTTTTTAAAGGAATTGGTTTCCTAGGACTTTCTAGTGAGCCGCCAAAGATGAACATATTACTTGTTCAAATTCCAAGTTCAGAAGTCCATTCAGGCCTTCCTAGGCCCCTTTTTATTTTTTTAAACACATGTTCATTCCCTGAGGAAAAGTTGTAAAAATGTAATAGCATGGGTTTTTTTAAAGGAATTGGTTTCCTAGGATTAAACATCAAGCCGAGTATTCCAAGGTTTTTTTTACTTGTTAATTTTATGTTGTTGAATAAACAAATTATAATTTTTGAGTTTTTCACCTGCTCCTCCAAAGATGGAATGGTCATATTGATGGTTAGGCATTAGGAGGTTATTAAAGTTCACATTTCATCGTATTTAAACATGCTAGACATAAATATTGAGTCATATGGACATGTGCGAGGTATCCATAGGATTTTCTTTAAGTTTTGATTTTTTTTATTTTTTTTTGAGTCATATGGACATGTGCTAGGTCCCCATAGGATTTTCTTTAAGTTTTGAATTTTTTTTATTTTTTTTTGTTCCGTAAAATTAGACAATTTTTTAATAGTTTAATTGGAAAAATTAAAAATGTAATAAAAGTGTGGTTTAGAGTCCGAGTTTTCCATGGGGGTGCTCATTTTCTAACTCAGAGCACCCAGTTTACCCCTAGACCTACTTTCATAAGTTTTCAAGTAATTATTTATCTCCAAAATTGAATATTACTCTAAAATAGTAGGGCCCTCACACGAAGTTGAGGGACCCTTTCGGTGCAATCGTGCATTTGCAAAATGCGCTAGAATTGTGTAAATTAAAAACGTGCGTGCTTTACTTAGAACTAGGCATGGGAGGACTCTGACCGTGCCATGTCAATTAACATGTAAGATAGGATTCCAAAACGAGCACGTGTTATAGTGATACATAACGCGCACGCATTATGTATTAATATAACGCGGGTGCATTTTTCGTTAATATAACCAAAAAAAAAACATTATGTGGACCGTGGAATTGTTTTACCGATTTTTTTCTCAAAACTGGAACGCTCAAGCCATTTCAGCTTGCAAAAACGCATGGGAGAAGCTCAACAATGGAGATTTTGAAGCTCAACAAGGGAGATTTCGAAGCTCAACAAGGAAGATTTTATCTTGCAAGGAGGATTGGAAAGGTAAGCATCCAAATCCTTGCCTCATTTCATCATTAAAAATATAAATTTGTATGTTGCCCTAAATTAAAAATATTTCTAAATGAAATTCCAAAACAAACAAAAAATAAAATTTGTTATTTAACATATGTTAATTCCTCCCTAATATCAATCCCTTAATGAATTTTACATCCACCCAAGCAATAAGGGATTTGAAAAACAACTAAAATTTGGAAATTGGAAATTGAATCCCAACACCAATAGTTTTTCCACATCTATTGCAAATTGGAAAAAAAAACCATCCACCATTTGGCTAAGAGGAGGAAATATGGACTACAACCTAGGCTTGGTTTCTAGACTTGACTCAACCAAACCCTATGTTTTTTTCCCACACATTCTTTTACCCAAAAAATGTCCAACCAATGCTTGTAAAGCCAACCCAATGGCATGATGTATTTTACATCATCCCCCAAACCTCAAGGACTAGGTTCCCCTCCTTTGCAGACACACTGCTTACTTTGTTGCTAAGATGAACTACCACATCTTTTTTTACCTTCTTCACCACCAAGATGTTAGACACAATGGCTCACTAAGAAGGGGGGGTGAATCAGTGAGCTTGCACTTATTAACAATTTCAACTTCTTCTCTCAAATCTTATATCATTAATTACAAATTCACTTCAATATCATATTCATCAATAAACTATATCACATGTCATTCATTAAGCAAGACACATTATCATCAACACATTGCAAGAGACAAGATATAAGCTTTGTAAACTTTTTATAATTGGAGACTTTAATCTCTATAATGGGCTACAACCCAAAGTGGCACCAACCACGAGATAATTCTGTCAATTGCAACTAACTGGGATGCACCAACACCGCAACAACCATAGATTTACAAATGATATTTCAGAGTCTTCTTAAGTCTACAGATTACATAAATCATCAACCAGAATCCCTTGTTTGTTTCCAAAGCACTTCATCATTCTCATCAAGCACTCATTATTCAATATAACTTCATTCTGTCCATCATTAAATATCACCAATCAGATACATCTTCATTCTGTCATCATTATTCATGTCATATCAATATGCTGCCATATCTCCATTCATACACTTTACACTGTCCATATGCACATCACAACATTCTGCCCATATCATCAGTCATCTCTTGATCAGTCTACCAACATGTCTTCATTCTATCCATCAATAGGTTGCCTCAGTTTAACCCAGAATAAAAGATAGAAAGAGAGATTGTTTTACTGCTCCACCTGTTGTTGCTCCTTCACCAAAAATTGTCCTCATCTTCCTGAACCTCAAGATCAGATCTCTCCTCTATCTCCTGAATTCTCCCCCGAATTCTCCACACTCACCACACAAAAAACACAACCATCTTGTTCTCGATTTATACTTCTCCTTTTCAAGTATTTAGGAGGCCAACTTGCCTTTTTTATTTTATTAATTCAAATAAGTCAAATGATATTTTTATTTCCATGTTATCCTTAACCAATAAAAATACATATCTTTACCACATCATCATGGTCTTTATGCCTGCATGGTCTCCACCCTTATGCCCTCAAGGACCCATAATGTATGCCTACAATGGTCATATGAAATTATATTTATGTTTGTAATATATGCCTGAGATGATATTTATGTTTGTAATGTATTCATGTTACACCTAATATCTTTCCATCATAAGACTCAGTGCAAACATCCTTGAAGTTTCCATGACTAGGAAGTCCAACTGGAGAAGTTGCTGACCCCTTGCCATAAGGTCTAGTTGGGTCGGCGCAGGTTGCTCCCTATAAACTTGCACCCAACTAGGTCAAGCGCAGGTAGTCACCTGATATCTTGCGTTGTTGGCTCATGCCACCTTTGTATGGCATGCACTGTCCCTATCAGGCGCAGGCTGTCCTAATACAATTTGCGCCGATGTCAGTTAATGTGGATAAAGGGAATCTTCGAGCGATTTCTCAAAGGTGTATGACTTGGATATCTATCCCTATCTTGTAGTTGAGCTAGCATTCGGTTCACTAACCCCTTGGGAGGATCCCTTAGTCCTCTCCCACTATTTCTCAACCTATTATATCCTCCTAGTCTTATAGATATGAATCTCCTCTCCATTCCAAAAGGAGGAAGGCTATAGCATCAATATGTTGGTGGAATAATCTTAGGAGATCATCATTCATCCCTTGGAGGCACCCATTTCTCCTTAGAGGCATTGGCTTCGCTTGTTGGAGGAAGATTGCAATGTTAGGGCTTGGTTGTAATCCTCTCTCTTCTTTGTATTCCCACTTTTATACAGTAATACAAAACTCTTTACATAAATGTCTTGTTGTTCATTGATATTTATAGTTTACGTCCTTAACTGTTTGCTTAGATCAATTATTGTGTAGATGTACTATTATTGCTTGTTTGTCTCTTACATGTTCTGACAGGTCTTGCAGCTATGAATCTGACGACCATGGGGCCTAGAGCGACAAAGGAGGAAAATATCTACAGATCTGAAAGGTAAGATATTTACATCACTTAATCTCTAATTTGATCTAGGAAGGTAGATTTGTGTTATGTCTGATTTGTTCTAGATTCGCATTGAACTAGGGAGATCATGCCTTAAGTCCGATTTCGGTAGATTGTCTGGTAACAAATTTGGCGACCATACTAGGGAATACATACGTTGTTTTAAGATTTCAATTTGAATATCATCTTCTTTGATTTCTTTGTGAGCCATTTCATTTTCCTCCTAAGCCTCTTTCACCATTAGATCTTCTCTTTGAAGAGTTTGTTGACTTCCTTTGAGTCTGTATGTATAATCATCAAACCTTTTAGTTGCTCATTATTGGGGATATTTTCATCCTTGCATTGGGATCTCGCCTGGCACACCTTGGTAGTATAGCCAGAGCACCGTACCCTCACGGGTGCATTCTACTTCCCCGCAACATGCGTCTCCAGTGGTTAGCTCAGATTTGCATCTTGCGCCGCCGGTGCAAACTATATACCTATCACCTGCACCGGGCGCTCTGAGCCTGACCACAGGCTGCATCGAGTAGTCAAGCCTAGTGCTTGGGTTATCCCCTCTCCCATTTTTTGAGTTTGGTTTGATTTGCATACCTCTATGTACTGCACTTTCCAGTTAGAGATCTCTTGATTTTGCATTGATAGTGTTGGGACCTGTTTGGATTGGTTTGGTGTTCCATCTCGGACAAGCTTGAGACTTGGTAGTGGTGGACACTTGAGACTCCCCCGCCTTCATCCACTTGAATTTGCATTCCCTCCTCTCCTCACCTGATTTAGTCATTGCCTTAGATATGTTTCCAGAACTCTTTTTGCACACATCATTTAGTTTTGCTTGCATCTGGTTAATTTTGAGTGTTTTGTGTGTTTTTGGTTTAGTGGAGTGCTTGTCATTTTCTTGAGAATTTATGAGTGATTAGAGCACTGCAAGTAGTCTCTTCTTTTCAGCCATTTATATTTTAAAGCATTATTATCATCAAGTGTTGTCTTGGTGCATTCATTGGAAAATCAAAAAGTGCTTCATTTTTACCATCCTTTCAAGTTCATTTGAGGATTGTTGTAAAAGTTGTCTCATGCATTGGAATTCGTCATTCATTGATATTTTGGAAAGTTTGAGAAGAAGTTAATTGTTTGTGTTTTTCACGAATTATGAGCCATTCATTTTCTTGAAAAATCCAAGTGAAGTTAAATTTTTGCAAAAGTGTTTACATGCTTGAAGAAATTATATGCATTTTTGGTTTTCATGCTTTTAGGCCATCATAGTGAAAATTGAAGAGTTAGTGTGCTCTAAGTAGGAATTCTCCCTTTTCATCACTTAGTTTCATTCTAATTGAAAAGACACAAAAAAAATACTTTGATTTGGATTTGATGTGTTGTTGATTTTCATGTTTTGCTTGAAAAACGGAAAAGAGTACTTTCATTGTCACTTTTGGTAGATTTGGGATTTTGTTGAAATTTGATGTTTTGATAAAACCACTTGAAAAAATATTTCTCCTTCCCGTACATAGATTTTATCAAAAGAAAAAGTGCATTTTTTCATGTTGTTAGGGCTTGCATCATGCTTACGTTTATGTACTCACCTCATGCATTCACCTAACCGTCCAGATAAAATTAATGGTAGAACTAGGGTAAAATTTTTAGTAACTTGTGTGCTAAGTTAGAGACGTGTTCCGACGTCATAAAACGTGGCAGCTGTCATTATTTTCCTGCACTGCATTCCGAGGGTATTGTAGTTCTTCCATGTACCAACTGGTATATCGAAGCTCTTTCACGTACCAACCGGTATATCGAAGTCTCCTTCACATACCTTAGGGTATATCGAAAGGCACTTCATGTACTCAACATATATCGAAAGGTGTTTCACGTACTTGGTAGTATATCAGAAGGCTCTTTCTGTAGGGTTGTGCATTAGACAACACCACTATGGATTTGAGCTCCCACGTACCTTGTGTATATTGGGAGACACCCTTAGGATTCCTGAAACCAACTGAGCTAACCATTTGGCCGTCTTGGCAGAGCAATACACCAAGAACAGCACTCGGGGAGCTACTATGCACGTGCTATCAGGTAGTCAGTTTATATGGCCAAGGGTATGGTCCTAATCCACCCTGGTTAGTGCTCTAAAATATTGGGTCGAGTATAACTATTGGACCCTATATTATATCACGAGTTGTGAAACCTTAACAATCCCGTGAGGTTCCAGACTTTTGAATCCACACCTATCACATAAGTTTGCTTGCGGCCTTAGTTTGTGTAGATTTTTCTGGACTGCTTTGATTTTGTTTAGAATACACTTAGGAGAAACTATGGTTCGGTCACTCTGGCTAAATTTTCTTGGAGAAGGTCCCATAGAATTTTAAACTTACCACCCAAATATCCCCTTAACCAGGAGGTAATTTCGAGGGTAAGAATGGACCCACACGTCACGGTCGTGTCACCTGAAGTAAAAAACCCTACTATGGAGTCAGGAGCACATATGTTTCCTCCAAACTCACCAACCTCCAACCCCTCAAGGGGAGAAGAAACGAAACCTTCCACTTCACAAGACACATCTCTCCCTCGCACTCTGTCGAGAGAGCCTGGACCTTTAGAATGGTTAAATTCATCCTAGGAAGACCCTCTATCTGCTGCATTTGGTCTAGCTACACCCTTTTGGGAAACATTTCTAGGTCAGCAAGTGGCTCATTTTTCCATGTCATCCCCACCCAATGGGCTACTCTTGATGTTCTTCTGGCACCCTTTCGTAATCGCTTGAATAGATTACGTTCCATGGGTGATGAATTTCGAAGACAAAGTCTCTTACGAAGGACTGAAGACACGGAGGTACCCACATATCTACATATATCGATTTGTTCTTTATCTTATGATTCATTGGAACCATCCATCCACAACATGACCACTTATGAACCCAGTCAACCCTCATTTCCTGCAAGTACACCCCTTAGAGAGGAGACCGGTTCCATACCCAAAATGAACAACCTGTTGAAGGACAACAGTCCAACACCCCTCTTACTACTTCGGGAACATTACCCACTCCTCCCCCACCCCAAACCTTGTGGGGAGGATACTCTTTACACTCTAATTTTCTTACGAGTAATGTTCATCTCATAGCAAGTAATCAACAACCCATTATGGGTTAACCATTGAATAGTGGTCAGCATGTTGTTACTGGGGCGAAACCCCTGCTTCCAAACTATAATACGAGTGGAGGATTTCCTATCGGTCATTCCGTTGGAACTTCCCTACCTACTGTGGGATCCACAATGGATTTATCCCATATTGGGGGACCATCCAATTCAACTCAACCACCATGGATTCAAGCGTATCCAGGTTATCTTAACCCTGTGTCAGGACAATTCAATCCCGGAAACGCACTCTACGGGATACCTTATCCTGAGAATCCATACATTGTATGGGGGCACCAAAATTTTTTACAAAATGGACCCCCACCAACTTCCCTCAAGTACCACCACCCCCTTTTGGTCACCCTCCACCTCACTCTGGAGGTGGCAGGACCCCATACAATTCCGGAGGCAGTGGCACTCTAAATTATGGTGGAGGGCCACCTCATTCTAGAAACAATGGACCACCCCACTCTGGTGGTGGAGGCGGAGGCCCTCCCCATCCCAGCGGAGGACCACCCTCCCCCATGGGTGGTGAAGGACCCCCACCTTATGGTGGAGGACCACCCTATTTCGGTGGTAGCATTGGAGGGCCAACCTATTTTGGTGGAGGTGGTGGAGGAGGACCACACCCTTCTAGTGGAGGTGGTGGTGGAGGCCCCCACCCTTCCGGCGAAGGTGGTGGAGCACCACCCCCTCCCGGCGGTGGCGCTGGACCCCCACCATTTGGACATGGCCCACCCCCTCCCGGTGGCGGTAGCGGAACCCCACCTTATGGTCATGGACCACCCTATTATGGAATCAGGCATACTTATGGTCTAGGCGGCACACCCCCTTACGACCAGTTTCCTCCATGGACACCCTACAACCAGTTGATGCAAGGTCCCACTGGTCCATATATGCCATATCAGTACCCGCAGCCGGATCAACAGCTGCCATTCTTGGCCACTTTGGACCTACCTGAGCTGTCTCGTCTCACTAATGACCCCATCTTCCTCAGATACAATTGGACACCAATTCCGGTAAAACTACCATCTGATATTCCCAAATTTGACGAAAAACCTGGTGAGGATCCAAAAAATCATGTGATGACATACCATTTATGGTGTTCATCCAACTCCTTAGTGGACGAAACGATCCGTCTTAGGTTATTCCAACAGACTCTCACCGGCCCAGTTGCCAAGTGGTATATTGAATTACCATCGAATTCCTTTCCAGATTTCTATTCTCTTGCTATGTCTTTTGACCCATTTCCAGTTTCCCATTCGCTATGAGACTGGTACGGACTTATTGACCTCTCTTCACCAGAATACCACAACTCATATCTCAGATCATATCCATGAGTAGCGGCGAAGATGATGTCTCATTAAGGCTCACATTCCAGACCAACGCTTAGCTGACTGGTTCACGAAGTATCTTTTGCCTACCGTAGCTCGAGACATGACCATGGGAGAGACCGTCACCAAGGAACAGGCTATTTCCCATTCCCATTACTTAGACCTAATCTGTGCTCAATCCGGCACGTTGTATGAAATTGTTCCTGACGCACGTCGCCCTACATATGACCCTGCAAAACCACCCAAGGGACCTCAAGCCAATTGAATTATCGGTTTCCTTACCTCCCAACCTCCTACTCAAACTGGTGGATCATCGAACCCCCAGAGTTCTTCCACATCCCCACCACAGGCTGGTAACACCACCACCAAGTCATCCACTCCTTCCTCCACCAAAGAAGTGAATTATGTTCAGTCAGCTTCGCCTCAGAAATCCAATGGTAAGAAGAAAAACAAAGGTATACCCAAGAAATGTTCTAACCAGCAGGAGCCAAAGACCACCCCTAAAGACACCAAATAGAAGAGGAAGTTGAAATATCCTTGTTTACAGTGTGGTGGTGACCACTTCTCAAAGGAATGTTCCCACCGAGATGAAGTGCTGAAGTTTCTCAAGGGAAACCCCACTCCCGCAGTTCTCAATGATCCCTTCCCCACTCAAAACCAACAACTGATCCCTCAATACTCTCCTTTGCATGGAGAGGCATCCTCTATCGTGCATGTTCTCATGATGCATAGTGAGACGGTTAACTTGAACATAGGATCGCGTTCATACAACTCAGTCCCTCTCACGGAACCCGTTGGAAGTAATTATGAAAAAGCTTCCACTTATATGCCCAATGTTACCATACCGTAAGCCTCCCTCACCATTGAGAAGCCTTCTCTAGAGTTAGTATTGCGTCCGCCTAAGAGCACGATTCGGAAAGCTGTTTTCAATCCCAATGCTCGAGCAGATCAAAACTACAATATTGTAGAGGACTCTGCGCAAGCTCCTTGTGCCATGTCGATGCTAGAGGTCTTGCAGAATTGTCACAACCAATGCAAGACTCTTCTTGCTACTATTGGTGTGGTAGATCCGGATTCCTCGAACACAATTATGTTTCGACTTGAGTACTTTAAACCAAGGCTTTCCCACCAGCTGGCATTTCAAGTTGCTACAAACGTTGTAGGGAAGATAGTCGATCGTACTGTACTAGATGAAGGGGCTTCTACCTCGGTCATGTCATTGTCTTGTTGGAGAGCCATTGGCTCTCCCGAACTATATCATTCTCCCACCACCTTGAAATCATTTAACGGTCATGGCTTTCAACCCCATGGGCTCTTACAAGAATTAGCAGCTAATTTGGGGTGACGTAAGACCGCAACCATTAACGTGGAAGTAGTCACATCCCCCTTAGATTATAATCTCTTACTTGGTCGTAATTAGTTTTATGCCATGACTGCAGTCGCGTCATTTGTCTTCCGCATAGTGCAATTCCCCCACCAAGGCCAAATTGTCACTGTCGTCCAACTGGACTTCTGTACACCAGACACCGCTACTCATCCTGGCGATAATGTCCCATTACTCGGACAATCTTCGTAGCTATATGAGAGCATGTGGGTCGGCCTCATACAAGATTCATCTCTTATGGGAGTCTTTCCAACCCTGGATCCCCTTAATCATGTTGCCACGGTGAATATGATCTCCTCTACGATTTCATCTTGTCCCAACTCTCATGATCAATGGCTTGTACCCAATGAAGCCACTATGCATATGATTGGAGATATCATGCCTCTTTCACCCGCTAAACTCACTTACGAGGCTATCAGTCAGCACCTGAGGACCACTTGGTCAGATTGAATTAAATGCTGAAAAACTAACACCTTATTCAAGCAATTCTGAGACATGTTTGCTTGGACCTACGAGGAAATGCCCGGGATAGACCCTAATATTGTTTCATATGAAATTAAAACCTATCCCGATGCTAAACCAGTCCGCCAAAAGTTACGACCGATACACCCTCAAAAAACTGCGACGATTAAGGCAGAAATTGAAAATCTCTTAAAGGATGGCTTTATCTACCCTATTCCATTAACAAAATGGGTCTCAAACATCATCCTTGTGGCTAAGAAGCAGGGCACCATTTGTGTCTGTGTCGATTATCAGGATTTGTCGATTATCGGGATTTAAACAAGGCTTGTCCTAAGGATAATTAGCCCGCTCCCTTTATCGATCAGATCATAGACAATTGTGTCGAAAGTGTCATCTTTTCATTCATGGATGGATTTTCTGGTTACAATCAGATTGAGATCCACCCAACCGACCAACACAAGACAGCTTTCATCTGCCCTTGGGGCACGTTTGCTCATTGCAAGCTCCCTTTTGGTCTTAAAAATGTTGGGGCCACTTTCCAGTGGGCCCTGTCATACACTTTTCATGATGTGAAGGACTTTGTGGAACCCTATCTTGATGATCTCCCTACTCATTCACACTAGCGTGAGTTCCACATCAATCATCTGATGACCATATTCCTCAGATGTAGGTGGTACAACATCTGCCTAAACCCTCACAAGTGTATTTTCTGCATTGAGTCTAGATGCCTCCTAGGTTTTATCATTTCGAAAGATGGGATCTGCATTGATCGCTTGAAGGTGGAAGACATTGTTTCTCTCCCACCTCCTACTGACTTTACAAAACTTCAAAGTTTGCAAGGAAAGGAAACTTACCTACGGCGTTTTGTCTACAATTTCGCTCAGAAGAAACAGGGTTATATGAGATTACTGAAGAAGGATGTCCTGTTCATTTTGGACGATCAAGCGCAACAATCCTTCGATAGTCTGAAACATGCCATTACGCATGCCCATGTGCTCCAACCTCCCAATTACTACAAGGATAACATCCTTTATCTTGCTGCTTCTGCCACCACGATCACCATGGTCTTGGTGCAGGAGGACAACGACACCCAGGAACATGTGATCTACTACCTAATTAAGGGTCTTATTGAATTTGAAACTCGTTACTCACATGGCGAGAAGCTCGCTCTCGCGACAGTCGTTGTCGTCCAAAAGTTCTGTCATTACATACTGCTCCGCACCACCACCATTATCACTAACTCAAACCCCATGTACCACATTTTAGCACGTCAAGTACTGAGGGGAAAGTATTCACGCTGGATTGTGATACTTCATGAATTCCATCTCCTCTTCGAGAAGGCCAAGTCCAAGAAGTCTTTGGTGTTTTTCGAGCTCATTTGTGATCTTCCCCTTGTTGATATAGGATCTGAGCCCAACGATTCTCTTCCAGATGATTCATTGTTTCTTATCAGCACGTCCGACCCATGGTATGGATATATTACCTTTATCTTCAGACCCAACGTTTCAACCCCTAACAGTCTCGTGACGATTATTGTCGTATCCGTCACCCCGCCAAGTATTACTTGATCATCAGTGATACCTTCTACCGTCGTGGTGTTGATTATGTTCTTCGACGTTGTTTGACACATGAGGAGGCTGAGCACGTCTTGAATGACTATCATGTTGGGGCTTGTGGCGGTCACCTCTCTGGGATGGCTACAGCCCAGAAGATACTATGCGTGGGATATGATTGGCCATCCATCTTTAAATATTTCATAGAGGACGTTAAAAAATGTCCCCCATGCCAGCATTTTCAACCGAAAAAGTGCACCCACCCCGCCCCTTTACACCTTGTTATTGCCGTTGGCCCCTTTGCAAAATGGGGCATAGATTTCATGCACTCTAAGCCTACCTCGGCCGGGGGGCATGGTTACGTCATAGTAGCCGTGGATTACTTTACTAAGTGGGCCAAGGCTATGCCTACATACAACAAGGACGGAAAAACCACCGCACTCTTCATGTTCAATCATGTCATTGCACGGTTCGGAGTTCCACAAGCCATAGTCACCGACCATGGATCTCACTTCCAGAACCACATGGTAGATGAATTGAGCCCCAGTCTGGGTTTTCGCCATGAAAAATCAACCCCTTACTACCCACATTCCAATGGACAAGTAGAGGCCATTAACAAGGTCTTGAAAACCATGATCCAACGCATGGTGGGTATGCATAAATCAAGCGGCATAACATGCTCTTTTCCGCACTATGGACATAACGGACCTCCATCAAGACTGCCACCAAATTTACACCATTCCAACTAGTTTATGGATTGAAGGCAATACTAACTATAGAGTGCGAGATTCCATCTCTCAAAATCACAGTTGAACTTCTTCTGAACACTACTACCGAGGAAGAACACTTCATTTACCTAGCGAAACTTGACAAGACCCGCCGCGATGTTGCTCTTTCCAATGAGGCACATAAGAAACGCATCAAAGCACAATATGATAGGTCAGTTCAACCCCATGTCTTTAACGAAGGTGATTTGGTCCTCACATATGATCAAAAACACGATAAGCTAGGGGAAGGTAAGTTCGAGTCCATGTGGAACAGACCGTACATAGTGAAACATGTTCTGGAGAAGGGATCCTATGAACTAGAGGACTATGTTGGGATATATTTGGGTGAGCCCTAAAATGGGCTCTACCTGAAGAGGTACTATGCTTGAGTCTTTCACGCACAGGTATCTTGTATATACTGTACATGGCATGTGTTTTGTGTGGTGTGATGCTTTTGTTTTAGTGTGTCTAGATATTGTTTTGCTATTTATACCATTTTCTATCTGCATGTGCAGATGGCAACTTGCTATGGATTCACGTGTGGCGCCAGCCGGCATACCCGTAACCTTGCTTCGGAAGCTTGGGTACTTTATTCTCCCACTGGTGAGATTATTAGATCAGGAGGAATTTGTCTAGGATATGCAACCAATAACACCGCAGAGAATCAGGCAGTGATTGGAACCCTAACTAGCGCTATTTCCTTGGGTATGAACCACGTTGTCATCCATTTGGATTCACAACTAGTGGTTTCTCATCTTAACTGGATCTATGCTATCCATGACCCTACCCTACTCCATCTCTTCCAACGAGATCGTCTTCTGAAAAGGTCCTTTGAATCTATTCAATACCTACACATTCCACGAGACATGAATACAATTGCTGACTCAATGGCCAACTTCATTCTAGATTGGTACATTGCACACACATAACATATTTATAAAATATAAAAGCATACATAAGATGTAAATCATCCATTCTATAAGAAAACATGTAAACAAGATCTCATTAATCATCCATAGAACACAAAGTGTATAAAACTGTTGAAAATGTCTGTATATATATATATATAATTGATACAAAATGGTAGTGCTAATACAAAAGTCTGAAGCATACTAGCTTTCAGTAAGAGTCATCTCTAACAAAATATGAAGCTTATAAGCTTTCAGTATATACATAAACATGAGCCTAATCCCTAGGCTTCTCATGATAGCAGACTACGACCCTCGCCACTTTATGGAGTAGCGTGCCAAAACGTAAATACACCCCGACAGTGAGCTTCTAATAGCCCCATGGTAGATCATGGACACCTGGCTCTGGGATGTCCAGTGTAAGCCTATGGATGTTCTTGTGGACCTCCTCCATCTCCTCAATGGCATCTTGCCTCACGGGACCCATGACTGGCACCTCTCCTCTCCTCGCGATAAGAGAAATTCCAATTGGTTGCGATGGATCCACATCTGCACAAAACATTTTTCAATCATCAACAGTACTCCAAAAAAAATCATAAATGCATAAAATGAAAAAACACAATAGTTTTTTTTCTTACCGATGTCACCCCGTTGTGCTCCCTCGGGAAGCACCAGGTCAGGGTCGCCTCTAAAATCTATCCTACTGTATGGATAATCCTCTATCATGAGGAGTTGTCCCTCCAGCCAAGTAAAAAATCCTGAACCGAAGCCTATGATGGGCCCCTGCCACCATGGTGTGCCATCACCTCTGACCACCTGGTCATGTGCGGATCCTGTGCATCTCGTTCATCCAATTCCACCTGCGGACACAAATGAGGCACCCGCTCCAACAGAGATGATATCACCATCGACCCATAGCCAAACTGCTTCAGCGCCCTGCGCCGAAATTTGGTCAACTGACTCCGGAGGTTGGTGAGGAGTCCCTCACACTAGTTGAATACCCTAAGAGCCATGCACTCATCCACGTACATCAACTGCGATTTGCTCGCAAGGTGAGCAGATCGACTTCCCACTACCCTCACTATGGTGAAGAGCACGGTATGTAGAGCATGGTCTCAAATATCTTTGATGGGGATATTCCCACCATAATCCACAATGCCTGTGGTGCACCACTAGTCACTCATATCATCCACTTTCCAATCACCTCCTTGTGATCCGGAAAGAGATACAGGCTCTCCCTACTGGGATAACCCTGTCAATAAGTAGATTTCCTCGACATCTATGCTCAATGTAAGCACTCCGATCACGAAGTGCTGTTGTACCATATCCCAACATTGGATCATGTGCATCAGCAGCAGAACTTTGGCCTTCACGCCCGTCACTCTAATGTATTTGAGCAACCCACAGTGCCTCAATGCAGCAATACATTGAGGGTCATTCTCAACTTGAGCATCATCAACTTCGTGCTCTCGTTCTCGCCATTCAAGAACCATATCTGTCACCGTGAACCTGTAAAAAAGGGCATTTAAATATCATTAGAACCCTTTCCAATCATCAAAAGACTTTCTTTTGGCTTGGGCATTGGGTTTCATTTGGGGGTTTACGCCGACGCAGTACGTCATTGCTAACAGGGCACCGCAGGTGCAAATTACCCTTACGGGTTTTGTCCCAACTAATACTGGGTGCAGATCCCGTAAGGAGGGATTGTGTCAACCCGTGAGCGCATATCCCCCCACCAAATCAACCCAAAACCCACTAAAATGCAACAGAAACATAAAAGTGATCCACTAGAAAGTTAAATAGAAAAGGTTAGGCTTACCTATCTCAGACGACAGGAGAAACGATCGACTATAGTTCCTAGAATTAGCAAGTGAAAAATGGCTCCAAATGGCACTTCACACCACTCCAACTTGGTAAAAAACAATTGTGGTTCTTTTTCACTATTTTGCCCATTTTATAACTAAAACTGGAATATTCATTTTTCTAATTTGATGCTTTAGTGGGTTATTTACTATAGTTTGAGTTATTTTCTACATTTAAACACTTGGTTAACTGTTTTTGACCTAGTCTTTAAGCTTGTAGGTGAAGTTAGGTGCCTAATTAATGCCATTTTTCGTCGTGATGATCATCTCACGAGTATTATCAGGTATGAACAACTCATTGAGCGTTTTTATGTCATTATTTCTCTCATTAAATTCAAATTATTAATGATGCTGATCTAACTCTTTGTTCTTTCTCGTGCTCGTAAAATGATGAGAATAAGTCATCGAGTTATAGTTTATCACTTTTTCGGGCTCATTAAAATCCCACAAAAAAGGAACCCCCCAGAGTCTTTCTTTAAGCTCTTTTGAGGCTCTCTAAATACGAAAAGATCACCAAGCGAACTTGATGCGTTCACGCTTGTAAAAGTATTTGAATGATCATATTTTTGGTGATAGCTTATCACTTTTTCTGACTAGGGG
The DNA here is from genome assembly GCA_027924585.1 of Larix kaempferi. NCBI lineage: Eukaryota > Viridiplantae > Streptophyta > Pinopsida > Pinales > Pinaceae > Larix > Larix kaempferi. The sequence goes on from BSBM01001879.1 coordinate 6,501,224, forward strand.
GCACTACTTACGAAAGGAATACTCCAACCAATCATGACTGGAAGAGTCCTCTCTCGCGTTGTTTTACCCTTTTCCGGGCGAAGAGGCCAACCTTACGAAAAAGGACCTTTGGAGTCTTCTTTAGTTCTTTTCAGACTCTCTAAACATGAAATAACACCGATTTTACCTTCTATGGACTCATTCAAATTCAACATTGAAGGGCCCGCCATGGGATGAACCCCTCCTTTCCCAGGTTTGAAAAAAGTTTGGGATTGGACTCATCTATGAGATGAGCTATACCGAGAATTTGTTTACCCTCCTCAAGCTCGTTAAAAAACAAGTGAGGCACTCATCAGTCATGATGGGGAAAAAGGAAAGTTTTTTGTGTTAGACATTAACCTGTGGCATTACTTAGTCATTCTTGAACATGGTGTTAAAATTCAATATGCTAAGACAGAAAATAGCAGCATTACATTCCATTTCACAATATAGCATATACAGGATCACTGAAGAAACAACAAGCATAGCATAAACACAAGAGACAGAGATTTATCCTGGGAAACCCTCATGGGGTAGAAAACCCAGCAAAGCTTCCTCAATATAGATGACCAGCAATATACAAAGATGCAAACCCTGAGCATAAGCTCCTTCTTCTCCATAGCAGACCTCTCCTCCACAAGTGCGCCTTTCTCAAGTGAGAGTGAGTGTGTGTATAATGAGGAACACACCTCCTCTATTTATACACTTCTCTGATATGTATTTTACACAAGTACATGTAGGCTCGTATTTAACCATTAGGTTAAATACCCCATTATAACTGACTGGGCCGACCCCTCTAGGGTGGTCTAATAACCCTTTGACCCACATAACACATTTAGGGCCGACCCCCACTAGGGAAGTCTAATAACCCGAGTTACCACATTCCGACGGAGGAATAAACATCTCCGGATATACAATAAGATCTTCACGGAGGAATGAATCATCTCCGGAATAATAAAGTACAAATATAATATTCTTTGAAGTTACAATATCTCAACACTCCCCCTTAACAAGAAGGATATTATAACAGCATCTGCCCGAGCAAGGAGTCATCAACATTATACATGATACATCTATACATCATTGGAAGCTTTCTCAACATCATTAGTAACTCAAGCAGTTACTGGAACATCAACATCTTCAGTATTGAGTAGCACTTGAACAGCTACAACAATATCATCATCTGGATCCTCACGATACACAATCATCAGCATCATCATCTCACGATCATCAGCATCTTCATCACACGATCATCAGCATCGTCATCTCACGATCATCAGCATCGTCATCACACGATCATCAGCATCGTCATCACACGATCATCAGCATCGTCATCACACGATCATCAACATCGTCATCTCACGATCATCAGCATCGTCATCACACGATCATCGTCATCGTCATCATACGATCATCAGCATCGTCATCACACGATCATCAGCATCGTCATCAGCATCGTCATCATACGATCATCAGCATCGTCATCATACGATCATCAGCATCGTCATCAGCATCGTCATCATACGATCATCAGCATCGTCATCACACGATCATATTCCTAGGATGATCAATCCTGCTCTTTTTTTTTTTTTGGACATAGGTCCATGGATGATACAATCCAATCTTCAGTTCTCGGAGACTTCAGTCTACGGATCAATTCTGGGACCTCAGTCCGGGGACGATGCAATCCCCTGCCTGTTCATTCAGGACTTCATTTTTTTTCGAAGACCCAGTCTACGGTTCTATTCTGGGACCTCAGTCCAGGGACGATACAATCCCCTGCCTGTTCATTCAGGACTTCATTATCGGAGACCCAGTCTACGGTTCTATTCTGGGACCTCAGTCCGGGGACGATACAATCCCCTGCCTGTTCATTCAGGACTTCATTATCGGAGACCCAGTCTACGGTTCTATTCTGGGACCTCAGTCCGGGGATGATACAATCCCCTGCCTATTCATTCAGGACTTCATTATCGGAGACCCAGTCTACGGTTCTATTCTGGGACCTCAGTCCGGGGACGATACAATCCCCTGCCTGTTCATTCAGGACTTCATTATCGGAGACCCAGTCTACGGTTCTATTCTGGGACCTCAGTCCGGGGACGATACAATCCCCTGCCTGTTCATTCAGGACTTCATTATCGGAGACCCAGTCTACGGTTCTATTCTGGGACCTCAGTCCGGGGACGATACAATCCCCTTCCTGTTCATTCAGGACTTCATTATCGGAGACCCAATCTACGGTTCTATTCTGGGACCTCAGTCCGGGGACGATACAATCCCCTGCCTGTTCATTCAGGACTTCATTATCGGAGACCTCACGTCTACGGCTCTCTTTAGGACTGAAAGTCCAGGGATGATCCAATCCCCTCAACTGTCCACTAAGGACTTCATTCTCGGAGACCTCACGTCTACGGCTCTCTTTAGGACTGAAAGTCCAGGGATGATCCAATCCCCTCAACTGTCCACTAAGGACTTCATTCTCGGAGACCTCATGTCTACGGCTCTCTTTAGGACTGAAAGTCCAGGGATGATCCAATCCCCTCAACTGTCCACTAAGGACTTCATTCTCGGAGACCTCACGTCTACGGCTCTCTTTAGGACTGAAAGTCCAGGGATGATCCAATCTCCTCAACTGTCCACTAAGGACTTCATTCTCGGAGACCTCACGTCTACGGCTCTCTTTAGGACTGAAAGTCCAGGGATGATCCAATCCCCTCAACTGTCCACTAAGGACTTAATTCTCGGAGACCTCACGTCTACGGCTCTCTTTAGGACTGAAAGTCCAGGGATGATCCAATCCCCTCAATCTGTATTCTCATTAATACAAGTACAAGTATCCTCATCCATACAAGTACATAATCAATATCTAGCATCAACAGCATGTATACATCATACATCAAAAGCATGTATTCTTACTAATACATCTAAAAGCATGTATACATCTGTCATCAAAAGCATGTATTCTCACTAATACATCTATCATCAAATCATGTATACATCTAACATCAAAAGCATGTATACATCTAGCATGTATTCTCACTAATACATCTATCATCAAAATCATGTATACATCAAAAGCATGTATACATCTAGCATGTATTCTCACTAATACATCTATCATCAAAATCATGTATACATCTAACATCAAAAGCATGTATACATCTAGCATGTATTCTCACTAATACATCTATCATCAAAATCATGTATACATCTAACATCAAAAGCATGTATACATCTAGCATGTATTCTCACTAATACATCTATCATCAAAATCATGTATACATCTAACATCAAAAGCATGTATACATCTAACCATCAAAATAAAGAATATAAGAGTCCTAAATCTAAATAATTCTAGGTGAGTAAGTGCAGAAAAAAAAAGGTAACCTCATCATTGATGAGATAGGCTTGTCTGTCTCATACTGAGCTACTCCCCCTTTCGAGGAGGGTTCTTCTGAACTACACCAAGCTTGTCTCGGAAGTGTTCAAACTTTACTCGAGACAGAGGCTTGGTCAGGATATCAGCAATCTGATCCTTAGTGCTTATATATATACAAGCTTGATAGCTCCTCTTTGCACCATATCTTGTATATAGAAGTACCGGATCTTTATGTGTTTTGACTTATCATGGAACACAGGATTTTCAGTCATCTTAATGCAGCTGTGATTGTCGCACATAATCACAGTGGGATCCATTTCTAAGTCAAACACTCCACATAAAAATCTTCTGAAGCCATACTGCTTCACAACTGGCAAGTAGACAGCCATATATTCTGCTTCAGCAGTACTGACAACCACACTAGATGTTTCAAGAGATCATGGTAGATTCAAGACTATAACATCCACCTGATGTGCTCTTTCTGTCTGAGACACTTCCTGCCCAATCAGAATCTGAGTAACCAAGTAAACGGAGTTCATGACCTCTAAGATAATATAGACCAAAAATCTAAAGTACCTTTTAGGTACCTCACTACATGCTTTGTAGCTATTAAGTGAACCTTTCTAGGTTCTACTAGATACTGACTTAGGGTATTTACACAAAAGCATATATCTGGCCTAGTATGACCCAATGAATTGTCTATATAGAGTTGAGTCCACTAAATACGATGAGTCATTAACTAATAACTTCAAGTTGGAGTCCATGGGAGTGGCCATGGCTTTATACTCCAACATATCAAATTTTTTAGAAAAATCACAGCATACTTACCTTGATTTAAAAGATTCCTTTTTTTTTTTTGGATCTTTCCATACTTCTAAGAAGTAGTGCATTAATCCGAGATCTTTCATTTTCATTTCTGCAGCCATTTTCATGACCTGTTTCTCATTCTTTGTCAGAAAGAGATCATCGTCATGCAATAATGGTATGATAGGTTCATCATCCACAACCTCAAGGTTTAGGAATAGCTTTACTTTTGGTAAGGCCCAAGCTTTGTCATGAAGCTATCAAATTACCATTATTCACACTCTGCATTGAGTGAACTTCTGCATATCTATCTGTGCCATCTCTCATCAGATGGGTCTACTAATATGAGCCTCAAAATCAATTGAACTCTGTGGTGAGTTCCTTCTTGCATCCATGTCATATGTGTATAGAAGCCATATTCAACCTTGTAGCAAAGGTTGAGATCCACATCACCCATGATGATCATTAAGCTCATCAATTGACTACCGATCCTGGGTACCCATATAGAACCTGATTCACACTTCTTCTAGTCCCTTGGAGCAAAACATTTCATCATGATTCTCTTCCTCTTTCTAAGATAATCTCTTAACCACAAGCTTTCTATAGTGTGTTTGATTTGTAAATCATTTTGTTGAACATCCATCGCTTGTTCATCATTCATCATGATTTTTCCTACAAATCAAAATTAGGTACATGATTAGTAATACTTCATAATCATCAAATCATATTGACATGATAACCTATTATGCATATCATTTACATAGTTATGCAACTATCTTGACCAATACTTTGGCACAACACTTTCCCATATCTTGTATGCATACAGTGGCTATCTAGATTCCTTCCATCTCTACCAGAACATACTATCGAGAGTGTGCACAGCTCTCGGCATGTCAGCAAAGAGGTTTCATTCTAGACAAGCAACAATGGAATGTTTGTCCAACTTGTCAATCATATGCACATTAGTAGTATACTGTTCAATGCTCTATGAATGTTTACACTCAGCATTATATATTATGGGAATACAAATATGCCTACAACCTATTATAGGCAATATTATTACTATTTCAAATAACAACTCAAATACTTATCTTTTATGTTTGTGTGGTTGCCTCCCGCTTGATCTTTTGTATGTCTTTTGAACTTCTATTCATCTTGTACCACTGTGCATGCTCAAGAGTCATCCTCATGATCTCATACACAAACATATACTCATTAGTATATTCTAAATGCTATCAAAACATTATAGTACTAAATAATCTTGAAAATGTATAGTCATGATTATAGTTACTAAACATTAGTATTCAAGATTTCAGGGAAGTCTTCTTTTACTCATGCATATCATCAATCAAGATAAAAGATATAATATGCATAATCCCTTGATTACTAACTTTATGAATAAGCATAACCAATCATTCCAAGTATACTTATATAGGGGATCCTAACACAAGGTAAGATTCATGGGAAATATACCTGGATTAGTATACCTACTTGGTTATGTACAACATACCTAAACAATCTCTTCAATGATTTAGAGATCCTGAGCTAGAACCTGCATGTCTCATAGGTTAAGCATAATATAACAAAGTCATACATACCTCGTAAGTAGAACAAAGATTATGGATGAGTCTTTGTCTTCATGTTTTTCATGGTCATGGAACCTGATTTGTCTTTTGTGATGTACCTGTATCTTGTTAGCGGACAACATCAACCTCACACAACATCATAATGCATTAGTACAATCATAAGTGTCAACACCCTAACCAATGAATATCTTCTATCATGCATTCATAATTTTGTTAAGGTGATACAACAAATCTAAAATCAAGATTGTACTAACCGTAATAACATGAAGACAAACATACCATAAACTTAATCATGAACAAATATCAAAACATACCTCGATGAGTCATACCTGTCGAGATCGCTTGTAATCTCCTTATGTAAAGCCTTAGCCTCATCTCCCTCTGAAATAGGAACTCCTTCACTTATGCAGGTGACCAATCCATCTTCTTCTAGGATTAACCCTATCCACTTGATTTGCAAGAACTGGACCTGGAGCTGGATATGGGTTTGTCAGAGAAACCCCAAAAATTCAAACTTTGAATTTCAAACTTCCGAAAGGATAGAAATATGCGCCTTGATGAGCTGATCAAACTGATATATTTAGAATTTGAAAACTGCAAAGTTTCACTCCTCAATTTTGCCTTTGAAACTTCCGAATTCCCTGGACGTGACCCTGAACTGGGGTTTGATGAATCCCACTCTTCTGCCCAATCAAAATGTTTGAATCAAATCTCTAAGCTTCTATTTTTCTGAGGAGCTTCCAGCCATGGTCACAGATTTCAAAAATTCCCATTTTTACAGAAGCCCTAATTTTCCACTTTTCAGATCAAAGTCTCGAACTAGGGTCTAATCAAACCCGGCCTTCTGCCCAACCAAAAATTCTGATCTTGGTCTCTAAATTTCTATTTTGATGAGTATCATCCAGCCGTGGTCTCCGATTACAAGAATTCCAACTTTCTCCAAAGCCCTAAATTCCGGAAGCCATGAATGAAGGTACCAAAAAATAATTCTGTTTTGACAGAAATATGTACCTGAATGTTTCTGGTGTAACTCCGAAATTTTTGATCCACAGGGTCTGAAAAGGTTTCCTGAGATAGCCTGACCTGTTATCTTTCCATCCTGACAGGTCTGACCTCAATTGGATTCTCTGAGAGAGAGTTATGCCAAATGTCGCAACGTGACCTGTTTTGGGATAAAACAAGAGAGAGAACTTGTATGGCGTGCCACGTGTCACTATTTTAACTTCTGCCTCTGAAAAAGTTTTCTGAGATAGCTCGGCCTGTTACCTTTCCATCCTGACAGGTCTGACCTCAATTGGACTCTCTGAGAGAGAGTTATGCCAAATGTCGCAACGTGACCTGTTTATGGGAAAATACAGGAGAGCGCACTTGTACGGAGTGCCACGTGTCACTGGTTCCACTTCGGCCTCTGAAAAAGTTTTCTGAGATAGTACAGACTGTGTACTACCTGTCACTTTTTACAAAATTGCATTTGGAGCTTCCTAGCCTAAGATATGACCTTTTTCCCAAGGTCACCGGATTTTGACTCAGATCTGGAAGAGGCAGAAACCCTATATTGTACAGATCATAAATCACAAAGTACAATGAATTAGAGGTTGTCCTTTGGACACAAGGTACTTGGAGATTTAATCTTCGTCCTGTAACAATTTTGAGATCCGAAAACTTCGCCAAAATGGATTTATAGCGAAAGTGCTACGATGACTGGTTTTTGCTATATAAAACCCTAGCCTTCAAATTGTCGTAAGTAAAGCAAGTGTCGTTAGTGCCATACCTTGTCTTCCTTCAGGTTAGCTCTGATACCATGTTAAAATTCAATATGCTAAGACAGAAAATAGCAGCATTACATTCCATTTCACAATATAGCATATACAGGATCACTGAAGAAACAACAAGCATAGCATAAACACAAGAGACAGAGATTTATCCTGGGAAACCCTCATGGGGTAGAAAACCCAGCAAAGCTTCCTCAATATAGATGACCAGCAATATACAAAGATGCAAACCCTGAGCATAAGCTCCTTCTTCTCCATAGCAGACCTCTCCTCCACAAGTGCGCCTTTCTCAAGTGAGAGTGAGTGTGTGTATAATGAGGAACACACCTCCTCTATTTATACACTTCTCTGATATGTATTTTACACAAGTACATGTAGGATCGTATTTAACCATTAGGTTAAATACCCCATTATAACTGACTGGGCCGACCCCTCTAGGGTGGTCTAATAACCCTTTGACCCACATAACACATTTAGGGCCGACCCCCACTAGGGAAGTCTAATAACCCGAGTTACCACATTCCGACGGAGGAATAAACATCTCCGGATATACAATAAGATCTTCACGGAGGAATGAATCATCTCCGGAATAATAAAGTACAAATATAATATTCTTTGAAGTTACAATATCTCAACACATGGCACTCATTTGCACTTTCCTATAGTACTTGAATAATCCATTTGTCATCGAGTCTTCCTAACTCCATGAGTCTTGTTACTCCTTTGGGTCATCCAAAGAATACTTCCACCATCAGTTGCATTTAGGAGTTGGCATCATTCTTGTCATGTCAATACTGCCAAGTCATGCCATGCCCATGTTCCAGATACATTCATCGCTCATCATTTGCAGTAAGTACACCTTCTATCATGTCGGTCTATTCTGAGTCAGTCTTGCATGTTACTGTACCATCTGATATACTCCAAACATATGTTATTGAGTTTCATGTCGATGATGGGGGATTCATCATGGCCCTCCTTCGACAGATTCATCCTCGTCGACTTCAACACATCATCCGAGGACTGAATCTAGAAACCAATCGAGTATCTTGGACCCGCATGCCTCAATGGTAGGTTACCTGGATTTCACCATGAGTTTACATCATTGACTCTTGATTGAAAGATTTCATCAAGCGTTCAACTTCAACTCATTTTTTCGTTTTTGGTGATATGTACTATGATACCTTGGGGATCATCGACATTAATGGTGATTTCCCTCGCACTTGTTAATGGTATACATTAATGACCGGTAATCAAGTGGTTTCTACCATGTTCGACTTCAAAACATTGTAATCACATGGACAGATTCATATAATTGCGGGTTCGACTTGAATACCCTAGGGATGTCATATTCTACCGAGTTTGCGATGGAGATTTTTTTAGTTATATTACATGGATCCACTTTGTATTGGTCGTGGATGTGTTATCATCTCATTATCGATCTATGATTGTGTCTAGTAGCCATGATTGTGTTCAGTCGGTTTTTACTACCATGGATCTGCATTGTATTGGTCGACAGCCATGTTGTGAGTCATACAGGACTGTGTTCTCAAATTCAATTGTACTACAACAGTGTCTTCCATCCGACAAGTCCTTTCCATCCTTCTATAAAAGCATTTCACCTATCCCGTTTTATCAGCTTCATGCTTTGGGGGGCATTCTGTTACACCTAAAATATTGCCATCATAAGACTCGGTGCAAACATCCCTGAAGTTTCCATGACTAGGAAGTCCAACTGGAGAAGTTGTTGACCCCTTGCCACAGGGTCTAGTTGGGCCAGCGCAAGTTTCTCCCTAGCAACTTGTACCCAACTAGGTCAGGAACAGGTAGTCACCTGATATCTTGCATTGTGGGTTCATGTCACCTTTGTATGGCATGTGCCATCCCTATCAGGCGCAGGCTGTCCTAATACAACTTGTTCTGATGTCAGTTAATGTGGATAAAGGGCATCTTTGAGTGATTTCTCAAAGATGTATGACTTGGATCTCTATCCCTAGCTTGTAGTTGAGCTGGAATTTGGTTGTCTAACCCCTTGGGAGGATCCCTTAGTCCTCTCCCACTATTTCTCAACCTATTCTATCCTCCTAATCTTATATATATGAATCTCCTCTCCATTCCAAAAGGAGGAAGGCTATAGCATCCATATGCTGGTGGAATAAGCTTAGGAGATCATGATTCATCCCTTGGAGGCACCCATTTCTCCTTAGAGGCATTGGATTGGCTTGTTGGAGGAAGATTGCAACATTAGGGCTTGGTTGTAATCCTCTCTCTTCTTTGTATTCCCACTTTTATATTGTAATACAAAACTCTTTCCATAAATGTCTTGTTTTTCATTGATATTTATAGTTTACTTCCTTAATCGTTTACTTATATCAATTATTGTGTAGATGTACTATTATTGCTTGTTTGTCTCTTGCATGTTGTGACAGGTCTTGCAGATACGAATCTGACAACCATGGGACCTGGAGCGACAAAGGAGGAAAAGATCTACAGATCTGAAAGGTAAGATGTTTATATCACTTAATCTCTAATTTGATCTAGGAAGGTATATTTGTGTTATGTCTGATTTGTTCTAGATTTGCATTGAACTAGGGAGATCATGCCTTAAGTCCGCTTTCGGTAGATTGTCCGATAACAATTTGTTCTTACACAAAGTTTGTACATTTTTCATTTTTGAGAGATGTCATTATAGTGCATGTATACGTTTCTAATGAATTTTTTTATTTTTTTATTACAGTGATGACCATGGATGCACACTCAGACATCCAAAGAGAAATTAAGAGGCTCAGATAAATTCGAGCCTCAATTACTATTGTTGATGATAGGCGTGTTATGCTTGCATCCAATTTGGATGAAATGATAGATACCTTTAGTAGGTCTAATGGTGCACTGCAAGATATTTCCACATTCAGAGAAAGAAAGAAGCAACAATATGAGGATGGACTTATCTACAAAGAAGTTAAGAAGTTGAAAATCTCAAAACAACATATCTTTTCCCTCTTTAGAGATCCACAGACAAGTGAAATCCCGAATGCAAACAAAGGAACATTTCTATCGAGTGGTGTACATATCAACCATTCATAGATAACTGGATAGACCGATTGTACATGGTGTTTGATGCACCACCACGCAACAACAGGGAAATGCCTCTATATTTTTTGAGAAAGATGTACGCAGAATTTGTGATGGGGAAGCATGTTAACTATTTTGATATCTTGGAGTACCATGGTGTTGGGATGGCGATGCCTCAGCAACGTTGCAATGTGAGGCACATAGATCCCAATATCCCAGTAGCTCCACCTCGTAGGAAGCTACACAGGGTAGATGTGCCTCATGCACATCAGTTGGTCCTAGAGACACAGGAGTCATTCCTACTGTTGGCACAGGTGATTGTTCATCATAGCATGTATCTTCAATGTACGTATTATGCAGGGCCATCAGATCCACCATCTATGGGTGGAGTAGAGCCACCACCTGTCAGTGGGGTAGATCCACCACCTCTCGGTGGGGTAGAGCCACCACCTTCCAGTGGTCGAGGAGCATCTAGTAGTGACACTAGACCTGCACATCATGAGCACAGCTGAGATCCCCACCCATGCACAGTATAAGTCCATCCTTGCTTTGGTCCTATCCAAACAGATGATACCTTTACTAGGTATTTTACACATATAAGTAAGTGGTTAACAATTTAGTGTCATTTGTAAATTATTTTTCCTTACTATACACATATATATAGATTGCTAATATTTTCAATTATTTTAAAACTTGTAGTTGCTACAAGAAGGGCATGAGGTTGAAGACCTTTGCACTGATGATGCAGAGCATAGTCCAGAGGCTCATGCACCAACATCGTTCGATGTAGATGATGTTGTCATACTTTCAGTGAAAAGAACTCACAACGAGGTAACTATTTCAACATGACATTATTTTAATACATGAGTAAATCCAAATAACAATTTAGTGTCATTTGTAAATTATATTTCCTTACTATACACATATATAGATTGCTAATATTTATAATGATTTAAAACTTGTAGTTTCCACAAGAAGGGCATGAGGGCCAAGAGGCTCATATTGCACTAGCACCGTTAGATGTAGAATATGTTTCCATACTTTCAATGACAATAACTCACAATGAGGTAACTATTTCAACATGACATTATTTTAATACATGAGTAAACCCAGTTAACAATTTAGTGTCATTTGTAAATTATTTTTCCTTACTATACACATATATAGATTTCTAATATTTTTAATGATTTTAAAACTTGTAGTCGCCACAAGAAGGGCATGAGGGCCAAGAGGCTCATGCACCAGCACCGTCCGATGTAGATGATTTTGTCATACTTTCAGTGACAACAACTCACAATGAGGTAACTATTTCAACATGACATTATTTTAATACATGAGTAAATCCAGTTAACAATTTAGTGTCATTTGTAAATTATTTTTCCTTACTATACACATATATAGATTTCTAATATTTTTAATGATTTTAAAACTTGTAGTTTCCACAAGAAGGGCATGAGGGCCAAGAGGCCCATGCACCAGCACTGTCCGATGTAGATGATTTTGTCATACTTTCAGTGACAACAACTCACAATGAGGTAACTATTTCAACATGACATTATTTTAATACATGAGTAAATCCAGTTAACAATTTAGTGTCATTTGTAAACTATTTTTCCTTACTATACACATATATAGATTTCTAATATTTTTAATGATTTTAAAACTTGTAGTTGCCACAAGAAGGGCATGAGGGCCAATAGGCTCATGCACCAGCACCGTCCGATGTAGATGATTTTGTCATACTTTCAGTGACAACAACTCACAATGAGGTAACTATTTCAACATGACATTATTTTAGTACATGAGTAAATCCAATTAACAATTTAGTGTCATTTGTAAACTATTTTTCCTTATTATACACATATATAGATTGCTAATATTTTTAATGATTTTAAAACTTGTAGTTGCCACAAGAAGGGCATGAGGGCCAAGAGGCTCATGCACCAGCACCGTCTGAGTTACAAGATGTTGTCATACCTTCAGTGACAACATCTCACACTGAGGTAACTATTTCAACATGACATTATTTGAATACATGTTATTTTGTTATCACATGTTACTTAATTAATGCTACACGATCTAACATTTACAATTTTCTAAATTGTAGGTTGTAGATCCCCATCAGAGGGAAATGATTTCATATAGTGAGCTCCCCCATGGTGGGAGTACAACCGATAGATTTTCCATGGAGACACGACAGATGGCATACCGTGCCTTAGAATTGATTGAAGTATACAGTACATCGGTATGTATTTCATCATTGTCAGTTTGTTAATACATGCTATTTCATTGACCGATGCATTTCTAACTACGTCAGTATTGGTGATTGTAGCCACCAGCCTCTATACTTCCAAGACTGTCAACAATTAGATTTCCTCGTAGTCCAAATGTGGAAAAGGGACAAGTGTATAAGAGATGATCCACTCCTAGAAAGGGTGTGGATGTCCTCTATAGCAAACACACGAGAGATCCAACTGCCCCTGACCTAACAAGGGTCATTGATGCTGCAGTTAGTGCCGCATCTACAATAGCCACAAGTCATACAAAGGTAACTATTTCAACAATCACAATGCATAGTATTTAACAATGTTACTATATTGTTTATTCATGCATGCCTAATTATTTCCCCATTTGGTGATAGTAGCCATTAGCGGTAGAAGTGCTCGACCCCTCTGCTCAATCCATGGTTCCGACCGGGTCTCCTCTTGTGGTGAGATGTTCATTAATGACCAAGGTTTTTCATTCAATTTACCCAAACATGTTGATCAATGTTGAATTGTTGAATTATTGAGATATGATCTTTTATTTGCACAGCACAACTATAGAGAGGCCTTCCATGAGCACACCGCTCACATCTATACCCCATGAGGATTTGGTGAGTGTTTGTCATAAATAATTTGGCCATAAGTTAATCTTTTAAGTTTGTTGATGGTAGGGTATTAGTGCAGCTATTTGATAAAAATAATGATTTGTTTTTGCAAACTCCTGAGATGGAGAGTGATCCTAGGGAGATGGTCGATAGAGGAAAGTCAAGGAAAAACAAGCGAAAGATTGATTTTTGGTGTTGCATAGTCTTGTATATATGTATTTTGACATGTACATGTACACATTGTTGTACTTAGGGATACATGTACATTGACAGGCCATTTGAGCACCGGCTACTTTGCCATATTTTGTATTACAAACATTCAACTATCAATGCATGATACAATATATTCCATATTTTCTCGAGTTTCCACTTGTTCTTGTGATGATTTATCTCTTCCACAAATTGAAAATTATGCTATTGAAATTTATATAATTACATTTTAAGCAATATTTTTTCTCTTACATTTATTGCATTGATCAAGTAACATCTCACCATTGTGTTATCAAAACATTATCTTAATGGAAAAAACTAATAATATCTTTCAACGGTCCAATGAACTTAGCACATGCAAGCTAATTTGATATCTAATTTAAAATTGTGTTTTTTGTCAACTCCAAGGGTTCATACCTATTGATCAGGACTATGGTTGCAAGGAAAAAACAAAAGTTAACAAAATAAGTCAAAATATGTTTGAATAACCTTTGTCATAATAGTGACATGCTACCCATATCATCAATGTAATCCTTTTTCATAAACTAAGAGGAATTCTAATAGATGCTACACATTTCATCAATGCGGTTGTATTTCATCAAACGATACGTACATGAGCATCTATGCAGTTCAGTTGAAGTGTGCCTACTCTAGCATGCTAAAAACAATGGCAAAGTATCAAGTACAATGGCAAGGAATGCATAACTAATGTGTAATAAAATTCATTGGGCCTTCATGTACATATGGTCAAATATATGTAACAAATATACCCTAGTTTGTAAGACCCTATTTTGTTCCAATATGCTAACCAATAGCTGGTCATGAATTCACTCATAAAATCGTCGAAGATATAAACCCTATCCTTACTAAACCATAGTATGTAAGACCCTGGTTTGTGCTTTACCTCTTTCATATGTCAATTTTCCACTTGTCATAATGCAAAAGTAATCATACAGAATCCATGGAAAATGAAATACCTAACTAGTTTAATGATATTCCTTGATAATGTTGTTTTGATGAAGGAAAATAAGATGTTCATGGTCCTATGTTTTTAAAAAGGATGGATTATCCTCAAATGAAAATGTATTTAAAATTGAATGTTCTTGAATGATACAAACAATGATGTAATGGTTGTTCATTGTGATTTAGAAAGTATTCCCCCGTAGCTTGATGGCAAATTTTCATGGTGACTTTGATCTAACAAAGCTAGCAAGGATCAGAGGGATATCATCAATGAAACATTGCCTCCATTTTTTATTTGGAACTTTGAATTCTTAAAAATGACATTAAATACTCAAAATCCAAATATAGTGGAACACTAAGGAGTTGTTAAATGATGTGGCACACTAAGGACATAGAAATCTACCAAGGGTGCAGTGTGGTAGGTTTGATTGCCACTCTTTGAATGTCTAGTTCTAGAATCAAAATAAATAAAATTCAAAGTTGACCACCATGTGCAAAACTGCACACTCCCTTACTGATCAAAACTCTAGTTTCCAAAATGGACCTACAAGATGACACCTGGGTCATGGGACCGGAGTAGAGGGGAACCCCTAGCACTATCCCGATGTCCTGAATCCAACGAAGTCAACGGTTTGTTGATCCGAGCCACGGTTGTCATTCTATGGCTTGTTCTATTTCGCATCCAAAAGGCCTTCAGGGACACCTATTGGATACCTACCGGGGCCATAGAATTCCAACCGTGCAACAAAACCAAGTTCCAGGGAGTCCTGCAAGTGTGTCTAGGAAGCTTCTAGCTGGGAACACTAGCCATAAGTCCCCGGTCGATGATTTTCCCATGTGCAAAAATTGCACACTTCCTTATTGAGAAAAAACCTAGTTTCCAAAATGGACCTACAAGATGACACCTGGGCCATGGGACTAGATGCGAGGGGCACGCCTAGCACTATCCCAATGTCCTGAATCCAACAGATTTGATAGTTTTTCTATCCTAGCCACGATCGTCATTCTATGGCTCATTTTGTCTTGCATCCAAAAGGCCTTCAAGGACACATGTTGGATACCTACCAAAGCCATAGAATTGCAACCGTGCAACAAAACCAAGTTCCAGGGAGTTCTACAAGTGTGTCTAGGAAGCTTCCAGTTGGGAATGCTAGCCATAAGTCCTCGGTCGATGATTTTGCAAATTTGACCCCCATGTGCAAAAATTACACACTCCCTTACAGAGCAAAACTCTAGTTTCCAAAATGATCCTGGAAGATGATACCTAGGCCATGGGACCAGAGTAGAGGGGCACCTCTAGCACTATCCCGATGTCGTGAATCTAACGAAGTCAAAGGTTTGTCGATCTGAGACACGATCGTCATTCTATGGATCGTTCTGTCTCGCATCCAAAATTCCTTTCGGGACACCTGCTCGATACCTATTGGGACCATAGAATTCCAACAGTGCAACAAAATCAGGTTTCGGGGAGTCCTGCAAGTGTGTCTAGGAACATTCCAGCTGGGAACTCTATCCATAAGTTCTCGGTCGATGATTTTGCAAATTTGACTCCAATGTGCAAAAATTGCACACTCCCTTACTGAGCAAAACCCTAGTTTCCAAAATGGACCTACAAGATGACACCTGGGCCATGGGACAGAAGGAGAGGGGAACCCCTAGCACTATCCCAATGTATTGAATCCAACGAATTCAACGGTTTGTCGATATGAACCACGGTCATCATTCTATGGTTTGTTCTGTCTCGCATCCAAAAGGCCTTCAGGAACACCTACTGGATACCTATCGGAGCCATGTAGAATTCCAACCATGCAACAAACCGGGTTCCGAGGAGTCCTACAAGTGTGTCTAGGAAGGTTTCAGCAGGGAACGCTACCCATAAGTGCCCGGTCAATGATTTTACAAATTTGACCCCCATGTGCAAAAATTGCACACTCCCTTACTAAGCAAAACCCTAGTTTCCAAAATGGACCTACAAGATGACACCTAGGCCATGGGATCGGAGGAGAGGGAAACCCGAAGCACTATTTCGATGTTCTAAATCCAACGGATTCAACGGTTTTTCGATCCGAGCCACGGTTGTCATTCTATGGCTCATTCTATCTCGCATCCAAAAGGCCTTCAAGGACACCTACTGGATACCTACCGTGGCCATAGAATTCCAACCGTGCAACAAAACCAGGTTCTGGGGAGTCCTGTAAGTGTGTCTAGGATGCTTCTAGCTGGGAACGGTAGCCATAAGTCCCCGGTCGATGATTTTTCAAATTTGACCCCAATGTGCAAAAATTGCACACTCCCTTACTAAGCAAAACCCTAGTTTCCAAAATGGTCCTATAAGATGTCACCTGGGCCATGAGACCGGAGGAGAGGGGCACCATTAGCACTATCTCGATTTCCTAAATACAATGGATTCAACAGTTTGTCAATCTGAGCCACAGTCGTCATTCTATGGCTCGTTCCATATCTCATCCAAAAGGCCTTCAAGGACACCTGTTGGATACCTACTAGGGACATAAACTTCCAATTGCTCAACAAAATCGGGTTCCGGGGAGTCCTGTAATTGTGTCTAGGAAGGTTCCAGCTGGGAACACTAGCCATAAGTTCCCATTCGATGATTTTGCAAATTTGACCCCAATGTGCAAAAATTGCACACTCCCTTACTGAGCAAAACCCTAGTTTCCAAAATGGACCTACAAGATGACATATGGGCCATGGGACCAGAGGAAAGGGGCACCCCTACCCCTAGCACTATCTCGATGTCCTGAATCCAACAGAGTCGAAGGTTTGTCGTTTCAGGCCACGGTCGTCATTCTATGGCTCATTCTTTATTTTATTTTAGAAACTAGGGTTTTACTCAGTAAGGGAGTGTGCAATTTTTGCACACGGGGGTCAAATTTGCAAAATAATCGACTGAGGACTTATGGATAGCGTTCCCAACTAGAACCTTCCTAGACACACTTGCAAGACTCCCCGGAACCTAGTTTTGTTGCACGGTTGGAATTCTACATGGCCCTGGTAGGTATCCACCTAGTGTCCCTGGAGGCCTTTTGGATGCGAGATGGAATGAGCCATATAATGATGATCGTGGCTCGGATGGATAAACCGTCGAATCCATTGGATTTAGGACATTGGCATAGTGCTATAGGTGTCCCTTGCCTTTGGTCCCATGGCCCAAGTGTCATCTTCTAGGACCATTTTGGAAACTAGGGTTTTGCTTAGTAAGGGAGTGTGCAATTTTTGCACATGGGGGTCAAATTTGCAAAATCATCAACCGAGGACTTATGGCTAGCGTTCCTAGTTGGAACCTTCTTAGACACACTTGCAGGACTCGCCGAAACCTGGTTTTGTTGCATGGTTGGAATTCTATGCCCCCGGTAGGTATCTAGTAGGTGTCCCTGAAGGCCTTTTGGATGCGAGGTGGAATGATCCATAGAATGATGACTGTGGCTTGGATCGACAAACTGTCAACTCTGTTGGATTTAGGACATCGGGATAGTGCTATGGGTGCCCTGTTGCTCTGGTCCCATGGCCCAAGTGTCATCTTGTAGGTCCATTTTGGAAACTAGGGTTTTTCTCAGTAAGAGAGTGTGCAATTTTTGCACATTGGGGTCAAATTTGCAAAATCATCGACCGAGCTCTTATGGCTAGTGGTTCCAGCTGGAACCTTCCTAGACACACTTGCAGGACTCCCCAAAACCTGGATTTGTTGCACGGTTGGAATTCTATGCCCCTAGTAGGTATCCAGCAGGTGTCCCTGAAGGACTTTTGGATGCGAGACAGAACGAACCATAGAATTCCAATCGTGGATCAGATCAACAAACCGTCGACTCCATTGGATTGAGGACATTGGGATAGTGATAGGGGTGCCCCTCTCCTTTGGACCCATGGCCTAGGTGTCATATTGTAGGTCCATTTTGGAAACTAGGGTTTTGCTCAGTAAGGGAGTGTGCAATTTTTGCACATTGGAGTCAAATTTGCAAAATCATCAACCCAGAAATTATGGCTAGTATTTTCCTTCTTAATCTATGCCAACACTGTTGTTAAAGCAACAGAATCGTACTAAACATCAGCAGAGCTAGGCATTAATTCAATGCACAATTTTCATTTCATTATGGAATAGATGTATTGCAACTAATGACATGTCCTTTCAATGCACAATTTTCATTCCTTGCCTCCAATTGCATTTAGGTCAAGTGTCTCAAGGAGAGATGGAAAATTCATCCTTGGGCACAATAACCAAACCAAGCAACAAAATTGAATGTTGTAATTTTTTAAAAGTGTTTTTGGGATAGACCAACATGAGCGCATTGTCCATAAACTCTCATGCAAACTTTTTATGAATTTGAGCTTTTAGGTTTTGTGCACTATAAATAAGTGTTGAGGAATAAACATGGTTGGGGGGACAATGGATTTAATTCCAAACTTAACATTCTTGAGCTCAAACACCATGACAGAATCCCTCTCATAGGAGTATTTGTAATTTAAGTTGAATATGAACACCATGATCAAGTCTTGGGCGTCTAGGTTTCTACGTTTTTGGGTGATGAAATTAGGTATCTAACAGTTATATTTGTGAGGATGATGGATGAGAATCTTATGGTGAAAAATTGGATGGTGATGGTGACAACATGGGTAGGAAGTGCACGGTGGTGATGTTCATGGTGGCATGGTGATGGCGACAATGACCACGAGGATAGTGATAATGAGCATGAAGATGGTGATGGTGCTAGTGAGCATGAAAATGGGCATGAGGATGCAGATATTATGGTTTACTTAGATGGGAGAAAAAAAACAAAGAAAACAAATCCATGACGAAACTTTTGTAATTTATCAAGTTGTACCAAGTCTATGCAAGTTATCAATCTATCAAGCTATCAATGTATGGCTGCAATAGTGAAAATATTAACGTCAATACTCAATGAGACCACCAAACAAAATCATAGCATACATGTACACCACATACCTATAAATTAGTGCACAATAAAACATGCAAACCACATACTAGATTACCTACCTATGGTCATTCGACTAGACCATTAGGATCACCTCGAATACTAATGGTTTCCTTTAACCTCTCGTGCTCGGAATAAGGCAATAAGTATCGTGCCTTTGATGAGTTCTTCCTTGGCATTGTTTGTAGCTGGAGGTTTGTGCCAATAACTAATTTTGTATAATGGTATACAATCTCACCTGGTCTATAATCTTCATATGTATACCATTTTCTATTTGATGAGTGGGAAACCTGGTTCAAATATTCTCCCTTTATAACCATCGACCCAATCAGAAAATCAACTCCCTCAAAGTCCTGTAATGGGACATTTAGGGTTTGATTCCACTCTAAGAAACGTACCAGCCAATAGTCAGTGCGCCATGCATTGTGTCTCGGGGAAACCATTGCCTATATGTGCCCTGGAGAAAATATGATTTCCAGAGGCTGAAGACATGCCCTCCAAGCTTCATTTCCTTCTCCTACTCTTTTTGTCATCCAAACAAGCTCATGGTTACTAGTAGGAATACCTTCCCCAGCAGAGGAAGAAAAAGAGGATTAAATAGCATAGGTGAATGAAAAGAAGGTTCAGATATTAAATCTGTTGAAAAACTCAACTCAAGGGGAGGGGATTTATTTCATTTTGTAATGATCTTGACACAGTAATAGAACTATGCTCATGGGGATTGTTTCATTTTTTAACAAGCTTGACACAGGAATAGAACTGTGCTCTTGGTCATCTGTTTCATTTTTTAACAAGCTTGAACAGTAAGAGAACTCTACTCGTTGTCATTGGTTTCATTTGTTAACGAGATTGACATAGGAATAGTACTCTGCTCGTGAAGCTGGTTTCATTTATACGCAAGCTTGAAACCAAAGGTAAACTATGCTTGGGAATGGTTTCATTTTTACACAAGCTCGAAACCAAAGGTAAACTATGTTTGGGAATGGTTTCATTTTTACACAAGATTGAAACTAAAAGTAAACTATCCTTGAGAGGACCCTTTTTATTTTTACACAAGCTTGAAACAGAAAATAACTATGCTTGAAGGGACCCATTTCATTTTTTAATGAGCTAAAAACTGAACGAAAACTATTCTCATGATGACCTATTTCATTTTTTAACGTGATTGACACAGAAAGGGAACTCTACTCATGAAGCTTCATGGCTTCCAAGAGGATGGCGCTCCAGAAGGAATACATGTTAAGGGATAAGCCTCGATCATGGCTTCTAAGAGGTCCTCATTGCAAGGAAAATAAACCATGTCAATTCTCGAATCCAAGGTTAAAGAAGACGAGCAATCAAAGAGAATCTTGTGTTTAGCGGAAGTTGGAAGCATGGTATATAACACCACATAATTGACCTATGGTGGGTAAGATACCGCATGGACATTGGTCGGATGATTGGGAGTCAGATGAAAGTCAACAAACGAAAGTTGGTCGTTAGTCACAATGCGTCTATCATGAGGGAAAGACAACACTCGGAAGAATGGTGTGGACATGTGATATTTCATTAGACATAATCTCATCCAAGGAGAATATTAAAATAAAAAGGACTCGGAACTACCAAAACATCAATAAAGATCGTTTTTCCACCTAACGAAATAGGAAATTGAGGAACAATCCCTAGAGGTTGACTGATTCCTCTGTTAAAAGTTGATAGATTCTGACTAATGGGAACAAGCTACGGGGAGCCCATAGCTTGCCAAGCCTTTGAGGAAAAAATGTTAACTTAGGAACCTTCATCAACTATAGTATGAGGTACATCTATATGACCAACCTGCATAATCATTTCCAAAGGCAGATAGGAAGGAAGGTGAGGTGCAAAGAGTCTATTCCAATCGATAAAAGTGGCTTGATTTTGAACCAAAGGTTGAATACCGCAAGCCTCATTACTTGGGGGGTCCTGTAATAGAAGGAGCAATGCCCCCCTGCATGGTAGAATCTGTATTAACAAGAATAAATTGGGAGGTATTAGATTCAATCTCTAATGGGAGAGCAGGATCAACCGAGGATAAAACTAGATCGACCGCCTGGGTATCACTCTTTGAGGGAAGAGAGATATCGACAGAGGATGAAACCAAATTGACTACTTGGGTTTCACTCTTCAAGGGAAGAGAGGGATCGACCGAGGATGAAACTAGATCAACCACTTGATCAACCGACGACAAGTAAAGAGTAAATTTACTACAACTCGTTGGAGACTGTGATTGAGACACAGAAATACCTTCCAATAATTGGGAAGATTCGTCCATGCGGGGACAAATGTAAGTACGGTCCATGTATCTACATAATAAGCACGGATTATTGACTTTAATTTCCTTACTCTTAACCAAAGATTTGTTGGTTGATAAGGTATCATCAGTATGATGTCTAGAGGTTGACGATATGGTTCATTCTGAATCTTGCGATCATATTTATAAGACAGTGGGAATACCCATGCAATACTTAAGAAAACAGGGCCCCTTGCAAAACCTGCAAGGTAAATTAGGCTTTTGAATATTCAAAACAGATACATCAATACTCCCAGCATGATGATCAGTGGCTAGTGGGTTTCCAACATAATGGGCAGAGGTTGGATCTTTGAACTTATGCTTAGTGTTATTATTATTAGCCCTCCTTTTCTTCTTCTTCTTATCCACCTACTTACTAACGTCACATTTTTCAGCAGGTGAAGAGGAAGAAAGGGAAGCTAACTCAAAATTTTATGAAGAAGGTGAAGGATCAGCATGAGGTTGATTCTCTTATGGGGAGGACTGTGATCTGAAATAATCAGAGCACTTGGGATAACCAGATTGGAGAATAACCATACTGGTAATCCTATAGTACATCTAGGAAGGCTCAATGTGTCCATGAAGGGAGGATCAACACTTCCGTATAAAGGAAAAACAAAAAACGTACCCTCAAAAGATGTCTCTTTTTTTTCCATATATAAACTCTCTAATAACCTTTAAATTACCACACAAATCAAACACTACTCAAATCTAAAAGCAACAAGGAGTCTATGAAAGGGATGGATAAATAAACCGGATTCTCACAGGATTGTCAAATTGTCGCAACTCGTGATATACTATAGGGTCCAACAGTTATACTCGGCCCAATATTTTAGAGCACTAACTAGGGAGGATTGGGACTGTACCCCCGACCGTATAACCCAACTACCTACCAGTAAGTGTGTAGTAATCTCCCCGAGTGTTGTTCTCGGTGTATTGCAACAATCAGACATCCAATAGGTTTACTCGAATAGTTCCAGGATAATAAAGGGGTCTCTCGATATACGCAAGGTATGTGGGAGCTCAAATATGTAGCAGTGTTGTCTAATGCACAACTGTACGAAAGGGGCCTTCCTATATATCGTCGAGTATGTGAAAGAACCTTTCGATATACCATAAAAGTACGTGAAAGGCCATTCGATATACCAATGAGTACGTGGAAGAACCACATAGACCCCGCAATGTAGTGCAGGAAAATAATGACAGCTCCTACTCTTTAAGACGTTGAAACACGTCTCTAACCTATTATTGAAGTTGTTAAATATTTTAACTTAGCTAGTGCTTGATTTTATCTTATGCGGTTAAATGGATGCATGAAGTGTAGACTTGTAAAATAAAAAAGAATGCACAACTAAGCTAAATGAAGTGCAAGTCTTTTATTTTTCGATGAAGTCCTACTTAAAGAAAGAGTAAGAGGTTCTTTTTCTCAAGTGAACAACCGTATGCAAATGTCATTTTAACTTTTCAAAAATGGTAGAAACAAGCCAATCCACACCAAAGCAAAAATTATTTGGAAACCTTAATATGGGTCAAAGAGACTATAGAATACACGATTCATGACCCCGCGGCCATGAGGGGGGGACATTTTTAAGCAAAATGATTTGTATTTTTCAAAAATGCAAGTCATTTCGCTTAAAAATGCAAGCAAAAATTATAGTTTTGACTAAAGGGGCCAGACATGGCTCCAAATCTCAAGAAGACCCAAAAAGGAAAATCTTTTTCTTTAACAAATAATGAGAGAGGAGATATTTAATGAAAATTAGAAAGGATCTAATCATTGTTTCCAAACAAGAAAGAGGATTTATAAACCCTAACTATGCAAAAGCTAAAAGTGGTTTTCTTTTCTTTTATAAAACTCGGATCTGAACCAAAACAAGACTAGCTAAAAGCATAACTCTTTTTGGAATTTTCATAAATATTTCAAATCTAAGAAAGAAATTGAAAGTAAAGCTCTTTCTTTAAACTAAGATGGAAACAAAATTTTTTCTTCTCTTCAACTATAGAAAGCAAAAAACACTGTACCAACCCAGTCACAAACCAAGAAATAGAGCACTGAAAGGTATGGGCAGAAAATCAGGCTAAAAATCAACAGGTCGACACTAGTTGCAAGTATACACTAGAGCTTCGGTGGAAGATCGATGCGGTCTGCTAAAGAGAAAAGCATGGTGGTGATGCATGTTGTCCAAAGGAAAAGCGCGTCATGGTGAAAGTGACACACTATACATGAAGGTAAAGTGCGTCGAGAGACCTAGAAAATTGAAAAAAGAAAGATTTTTAAGCCAATCAACATACTTGATGGTGTGAGACCTAAAGGGAATTATATAGTGACATATAGACAGTCAAATCTACCAATTGAAAAGTAATCCAGATCTAATAAAAAATAAGGCAAACAAGGAAATCTACAACTTAAATAATATGTTCCCCAGTGGAGTCATCAGTTTTGTTTACGGACAATCCATTAGTGCAGACACCAAATGATCTCCCTAGTCTTAATGGTTCAGATATAGAACAAAGAAAAACAAGAATGAAAACCTTTCCCTAGATCTATCAAATTACTTGAATACAAAGAGTCCAGTCCATACGTTATTTATGAAGGTTGTCCTCGTGGCTTGAAGCTTTCGCAATCCTGCTTATTCATGTTATCTAAGCAATTGACAAAGGAGAACTACTATAAATGAGATTGCACATCATTTATGGGAAAGGAAGACATTGATGTATTAATGAAAATATAGGAAAGAATTACAACCAATGAAGCCTTGGTGTTGAAGATCCTTAACATTGGAACCTTGCCTCAATTTTCCAATTATGGAAGAATGGATTCCTGGCTTAATTTCTCCATCATTTGGCTGCCCCCATTTGAACCGTCCTATCCCATGAAGAGGACCTTCATTTATAGGCCAAAAAAGATGAGGAGGAGAGAAGAGAATTAGGGAAAAGGAGGAGGTGGGATCTTACTAAGATAGGAGGCGAGTAAGATCCACCCTATATGGAAGGGATAATCCTCCATGAAGGTATCCTTCAAGAGACTTCTTGAAACTTCTATTTGTTTGCTCCGTACAAGCATCAACACACCCTAGACACTAGCAGCATGCGCCAACGACGCATTCTGTAGTGGAGCAAGGTGCATCGATCAGGAAAGACGTGCTTGGATGTAAATAAAGGTGTGTCGGCCTCTCTAATCAAGGTTTTTATAGGGAAAAAACCTCATGACTCATATTCCAAGTATTTTGGTCAATTATTTCAGGTATTTAGGAAAGGATAAAGTGTACATAGTTCATAATCATGATAAGTACAATTTTTTTGTGTCATATAGAGACATCAGAAACAAAGAAAGGAGTTATATAAGTTATAACAACTTACTAGGAAACATGGGCGGTTTGGGCTTCTACCAACTCCTTGGCACTGCCACATACCCAACCCACTCAACCAACAATTGTTTTATTAAATTCACAAAGCCTATATATTTGTTCTTCTATTATTTATTTAACAATGGTGAAAGGTGGGTGAAGCAATTCCTTATTATTGTCCCCAATGCAAGACCTTAACAAGATTGAGGGCGTTATTTTGTTATAGGGTTTCAAGTTCTGAGAGGATTTCCAAAATCGCTCTGAGAATTCGGTTAAATAAGAGAAGAGCTAATTACTTTTTTGCTTTTCTACTACAAACGCATGAAATATGAGCAGGAGTGACAAAGAAAAACTGTCGATGCTTTTCTTTAATAGATAATTTATGTAGATGCGATAAAATCAATTTCATGAAGGACAGATAGACTAGAATTGATGGGTGAATAATTTTCAAAGGTCACTAGGTCACAGGTTTCATGGGATGCTTGCTTTACCTTCTGTCAATCTAAGTACACCCATATAATTTAACATAGTTCTAGCATTTAAGCTTATAGAATTATAACAATCTACCTTGCGGCCATATAGGAATTTAGAAACAACTATAGATATGCAATGAAACTATTCATCTCATGGAAAACCCAGCCGATATATTACATCTAAAATTCATTCATCTACTAGAGTAGATTGACGAATAGATTTGGCATCTTTTGATATATTTTTTTTCCAAAAAATTAGTACTATTACCAATCTGAATCTAAGTTGTTCTAGATACATTAAATTGATTTATAAGCCACTCCAAAAACTCATGCATATAGTTTTTGCATTCAGTTCCTCAACGCAACCATTCATGAATCATATCACATACGCTTGTATGTAGCTTACATAGTGATCTACATAGTAAATACAAGAAATCCCAAGCAATCTATACAATGTGCAAGAAACGATTTATATAGGTCCACACAATACCTTCAATGATACTTATGAAAATTTAGAACAGATCTAACTTGCAGATCCAACAATAATGCATTTCGAAACTATTTAGTGATCTATTGGGAATAGTGTAGATAGTCAAGGTAGGTTCTCTACTAACTACCCAATAAACATGTACATATGCACAACATGCATACATTCACTAAAAATAGATCTAAATTTAGGCAGCATAATTGCTTTTTTACTTTTTCATACCGAAAGCATATATCTATCATATATATTTAATCTATCAGCGGATCTAACAATATATCACAGTATAATAGTCATTAACCAACCAATTGAAATATCATATACACAAAACATCGATTATTAAGGTACCAACTTGTCAAATATCGCAAGTCGTAGAAGGTTGAAGTAGACAACAAAGATTTGCCACAAGCTTCTTTGTTGATTTTCCAATCAATATACGTCCACCAGAATCCACCCTACTGTATCCAAAGGGTACTTTTCTTCCCTTGGGACCACCGTGCTACAATGAGGCTAACAAATCAAAAGCTAGAAAAAACTTTGGTGCATAGGCTACTACTACAAGGCTCTTAAACCCTCTCATACCGAAGTGAGCCACACCCTCTAACAATCACCTTAAAGTACGATAGAGCCTCTGTCGTCAAGCACTAGGGTAAAAAGAGATGAAAGCTTCATGCCCTCTCCATCTCTTATCACTTGTCAAAAACCCTTCATGCATTCATGCATTCATTTTTTATTTATTTCAATTTCTTTTAATTTCTTATTCACCCACCTAGTCTTAGTGCTCTCTAGTTTTCTAATTGTTATATTTTAACTGAAATTTACTTTAGTTAAGTCCCTTGATTTCCTCATTTAAATATTTTTTCGATCTTTTTAATTTTCAGTTTACAAATTGTTATTTTACTCCCTTTTCATTTTTCACAAGTCCATAATTAAAATGAATTAATTTTGAATTTCATTCACATAAAAATTAACTAAAATCTATTTCTAAATCTTTTAGAAATATTCTTATTGCCCCCATTAATAATTTTAACTTAATGGTTATGTTTCTCTTTGTAGCGGGATATCAAGGGTGCCATGCTCTGTGAATCCCCTTTAGATGCTCCTCGTTTGTTTGGAACTTGGTACGATGAATAAGACATTGTTAACTCAGTTTGGTCGACCCTGTTAAGGGGCTGGTGGTTCTTGGGGAATATGGGTGTATCCTTATTGCACACCCCCCAGTGAGTTCCTCACGAGTGATTGAATCCACGACCTACCCTCACAGAAACATGGATTTGAAAAGGAATATCCCCTCTCTCTCTTTCCCAACTCATCATGTGGAAAATCATAGACTTACATCACATTTCATTTCAGTCAGGTTACCTAATGTGGATCGACTGGAAATCGTAATCGAGCACCTGCACGTAAACATTACGCACATCAAATATTTTAAAGAAAATTCATAATATATAACATATATACCATATTGACATCATCTATCAATGATACTCGACTCAGTCTGGAGTCCAAACTGTATCGATGTTAAGATTTAATATGCTAAGACAGAAAATAGCAGCATTACATTTCATTTCACAATAATAGCATATATAGGATCATTGAAGAAACAACAAGCATAGCATAAACACAAGAGACACAGATTTATCCTGGGAAACCCTCATGGGGTAGAAAACCCAGTAAAGCTTCCTCAATATAGATGACCAGCAATATACAAAGATGCAAACCAAAGACATGATATCCTCCTCCATCATAGTAGACCTCTCCTCCACAAGTGCGCCTCTCTCAAGTGAGTGAGTGTGTGTCAAATGAGGAATACACCTCCTCTATTTATACACTACTCCGACTTATATTTTACACAAGACATGTAGGCTCGTATTTATGGTGTTGTGTGAGGTTGATGTTGTCTGCTAACAAGATACAGGTACATCACAAAAGACAAATCAAGTTCCATGACCATGACAACATGAAGACAAAGACTCATCCATAATCTTTGTTCTACTTACGAGGTATGTATGACCTTGTTATATTATGCTTAACCTATGAGACATGCAGGTTCTAGCTTAGGATCTCTAAATCATTGAAGAGATTGTTTAGGTATGTTGTACATAACTAAGCAGGTATACTAATCCAGGTATGTTTTCTTATGTCAAGTTAGAATCTTACCTTGTGTTAGGATCCCTTATATAAGTATACTTGATATGATTGGTTATGCTTATTTATAAAGTTAGTAATCAAGGGTTTATGCATGATTTAATTAACCAGAAGAGTACTATGATCAAACAAGAATATGCATGAGTAAAAGAAGACTTACTTGAAACCCTGAATACTAATGATCATGACTATACATATTCAAGATTATTTAGAATTAGAATGTTTTGAGAATATACTAATGAATGAATGTTTGTGTATGAGATCATGAGGATGACACTAGTGCACACTTGAGCATGCACAGTGGTACAGAATGAATAGAAGTTCAAAAGACATATAGAAGATCAAGCGGGAGGCAACCACACAAACATAAAAGATAAGTATTTGAGTTGTTATTTGAAATAGTAAATGATATTTCTTGTATGCATATTTGTATTCCTAGAATATATCATGCTGAGTGCAAACATTCATAGAGCATTGAACAATATACTACTAATATGCATATGATTGGTAAGTTGGACAAACATTCCATTGTTGCTTGTCTAGAATGAAACCTCTTTGCTGACATGCTGAGAGCTGTGCACACTCTTGATAGTATGTTCTGGTAGAGATGGAAGGCATCTAGATAGTCACTGTATGCATACAGGATATGGGAAAGTGTTGTGCCAAAGTATTGGTCAAGATAGTTGCATAACTATGTAAATAATATCTGTATGCATAATAGGTTATCATGTCAACATGATTTCATGATTATGAAGTATTACTAATCATGTACTTAATTTTGTTTTGTAGGAAAGATCATGAAGAATAATGAACACCGAACAAGTGATGGATGTTCAACAAGAAGATTTACAAATCAAACAAAATATAGAAGGCTCATGGCTACAAGATTCTCTTAGAAAGAGGAAGAGAATCATAACAAGATGTTTGCTCCAAGTGGATAGATAAGACCATTCTCTTAATGGTGTAATTAAAGAAGAAGTGTGAATCAGGTTCTGTATGGGTACCCAGGATCGATAATCAATTGATGAGCTTAATGATCATCATGGGTGATGTGGATCTCAACCTTTGCTACAAGGTTGAATATGGCTTCTATGCACAGATGACATAGATACAAGAAGGAACTCACCTCA
This sequence comes from Larix kaempferi, assembly GCA_027924585.1. NCBI lineage: Eukaryota > Viridiplantae > Streptophyta > Pinopsida > Pinales > Pinaceae > Larix > Larix kaempferi. The sequence continues at coordinate 6,530,736 of BSBM01001879.1, forward strand.
GAGTTTGAATGATGTTGAGGTTCATATCAGTAGACCCATCTAACGGGAGATGGCACAGATAGATGGCTGCATAAAAGAAAATGAAACATCTCCAGAATAATAAAGTACAAATATAATATTCTTTGAAGTTACAATATCTCAACAATCAACGCCATCATTGTGTCACGTGTACCTATATTTCCTATCACACTCGACGACCCATCAAAGTACATGTTATCCAAAACATAATCATATGCATTTCATAATTTCACAATGTTCATAAATATTCAATCATCATTGAAACAATGTCATGTAAACATTCAAGCCACATCGAAACCATCAAAATAACACAATAACTAATCATGTCATGGTCTATCAATAGATAGTTTTCAAATGATTATCTTTAGAATCAAAGTACCAATTCACACATGGTCGAGACATCTGAAATGAATTCCCTCAAATAATAATGTCATAATAAATTTCAAATTCAATGAAAAAAGGGGCACTACAAGTTAGTGGTAGGTGGAGGAGTATGAGTGTCTATGTGTGTGTGTGTGTGTGCATGTATGTGTGTGTGCGTGAGAGAGAGAGAGAGAGAGAGAGAGAGAGAGAGAAAACATGGGGTTTTAGGGGATTAGGAGAGAGAGAGAGAGAGAGAGAGAGGCATGGGGGTTAGGGGTATGTGGAAGAGTAGAGGTGTGTGTGTGTGTGTGTGTGTGTGATAGAGAGGGAGAGAGGGGGGGCGAGGGGGGAGTGTGTGGGTGATTAGGGGTAAGGAGGAGGTGAGAGGTTAGGGGAGAAAAATAGATAGATATCACAGTGGGGGTGGGAGGAGTTTAGGGAGGATTAGGGAAGCTAGAGTGAAGGAGGGGTATAGGGTGTTTCTAGATAGAGAGAGAGAGATATAGGGGGTAGTAAGTGGTAGGGGAGGGGGATTAGCGGGGAGAGAGAGAGAGAGAGAGAGAGAGGCCGAGGGGGTGGTTATGGGTAGGGAGAGTAGGAGGGGGGTTAGGGAGAGAGAGTGGGAAGTTAGGGGTAGTGAGAGTGTGAGAGGGAGAGGGAGGTGTTATAGAGAGAGAGAGAGAGATGGGGGGAAAGGGGGAGGAGGGGGTTTGGGAGAGAAAGCTATATATATTAAGGTGGCAGGGGTATGGGTGTAAGGAGCATTATGGAAGTAAGAGAGAAGGGGGTATAAGGTGGGGGAAGAAAGAAAAAGAGGGAGATATATATGGGGGGTTGGTAAGTGGTAGGGGGAGGGGTATTACAATGAGAGAGAAAGGGGGGGTTAGGGGTAGGGGGAGTAGAGAGGGAGAGAAGGGTGGAGGGGGTTTTTATGGGTAGGGAGTGTATGAGGGGGGTTAAGGAGAGAGAGGTCTGGTCAGGGGTAGAGAGAGAGAGAGAGAGTTGGGGGGTGTTAGGGGAGTAAGAGAGGGATGGGGGTTAGATGTACGTGGATGAGTAGGGAAGAGAGAGAGTGGGAGGGGATAGTGATGGTTAAGGAGGGAGGGATAGGGAGAGAATTTTATTGAGGGATAGAGAGAGGGAGAGAGAGAGAGAGAGAGAGAGAGAGAAAGAGAAAGAGAGAGGGATGTAGGGAGGGAGGGATAGAAATGCAAGGACCTATATAACATGTCTTATAAAACATGCATGCATTTTGTAATTGCAAAATGTGTGTGTATTTGGTAATTGAAAGCATTCATGCATTTTGTAAACACAAAATGCGTGCAAGTTTCTTTCTGCCTAGCCTGCATGTCAACTGATCTGTCATGCTCGGGCTCCTCTAGTGCTAGTGTTAAGAAATGTGTACTTGTTTTCATTTTGCAAAGCAAAAGTGTGCTTTGAAAAAGTTCATTTGCATCTAAAAGTTCCATCAACTTCGTGTCGAGGTATTTTTTAAGGATTCTAATAGCATACTTAAGTGTAGTATTCTAGGCGATTATTTTGGATTGGAAAAAACATATATATAGATAGTTAGGTGCATATTAAATATGAAACATACAATTTACTCTTGAAACTTGTAAATTTTGGCAAATATTATGATTAAAAAACACATTTTATGTAAATATAGGCAATATTAGAGACTAAAAATGACCAAATAGCGAATTTATCTTTTGAAATAAAACCCAAAAAATAGCCATTTGGCGAAATTTAGCCCCTAAAAATTTTCATGCTTCCTATGAATGCCAATTCACACACACACATACACACACACACAAAATGCACTAGAGACTAAAACCCACATCTAAAAATTATATGTGTGATAATGTTAAGACATTTTTTCAAGGATATAATGACTTTGATAATTTAAAAAACTATATAAACTTCAAATTAAAAATTTTGAGAAGAATAGTTGTGCACAAGAACAATGTGTTCTCTACAATTCTACAATTGTTTGTAGTCAAATTGTATTGTTGAAACATATGCATTATATTTTGCATAAAAAAAATACCAATTATAAGAAAACTGGAATTTCACCTAGTTATACACACTTTCTATAAATAAAAATTATATATTGTGAAAGCTAATTCATTTTTCTACATTTGATTTTTTACACCATATTCAACTTTATTGTGGAAGTACATTGAATTATCCCTCCATATTAACATGTTGTTTTCCCAAATTTTCATTACCACTCTTACCAACTGAGTATACCATTTCTCTTTCCATACTAACCACATATGTCATTTTAATGCCATAGTTATCTAACTATCACTTAACCTAATTAACCTATATGCCAATCTACTTGAACACGAGGTCATTCATATCTATATAATTATTTTTAAGTAATTACCTCACATAATGACCGTATTATTAACATACACAATAATCTCATACATAACTTTTATATATAAGGAAGTCCATGTTTCCACAAAATATAATTCTTATACATACAAGACATCTCCATATATGAACTTATCACCTTCTAAAATTAAACACATATTTTTAAACATTATATCCACTTAAAGTGCACACCATAATTTAAACCATTTATCAAGATTAAATAATTTGAAAGCATATTGTCATTTAACTTGTAACGGTTTTAAGTTACGATCACGATGTAAAATATATATAAAAAATAAGATGATTGGGAAATATAATGATGATTTGAAGGTGGAATAGTTAGCAATGTCATGAGTGAGAAGGAGATCAGCATTATCCACAATATGTCAGTTTGTTACGAGAATAAGACATGGGTGACAACGGTTTTTCAATTGCATAATTCATCTCTCTCATTCAAATATATATATATATATAATTCATCGTATATATATATATATATTAGAATAAGACATGGGTGACAACGATTTTTCAATTGCATAATTCATCTCTCTCATTCATATATATATATATAATTCATCGTGTATATATATATATATATATATATATATATATATATATATATATATATATTACAAATACGTCCTGAAATGTTCAAATGAAAAACATGTTTGCTGTGGGGCATGATATAACGACCGTTAAAAACTGAGAATGGAAAAGCCGTGCTGTGTAAAATATAAAATGTGATGGATCAGGTATTATGTCATCCGTCATTCATGCAATTGAAAGTATCTGATCCAGACTTAGACATGCCTTAAGCGTGAAGAACGAAATGTTAGAAGTGAAATGATGCTAAATGTGATCGTTGCAGTTCGAAATTGAATACTCCACCGTTTTGCAGGTTAAAGATGTCACAGGTATGATGGTATCTGCTCATCTTGTCATTTTTATTTCTTACGCCCCACCATTTTGCAGGTTCAAGATGTCATGGCTGGTATGGTATCTGCTCATCTTCTCATTTATATTTGTGACGCCCTTCTCCAACTTCCTGAAACACGAGAACCCCATGATTCTTCTTTTCCCAATTTGCCTTCACAAACCGATTTCCATCCCATCTATCTCATTGCTTGCCATAAATCTTCCATATATACCGTGGAGATCATCAAGATAAGAGCATATCAGTAAAAACTATAATACAAAATGTCTGCGGTTTCTTGGGCTTTGCTGCTGTTTGCTTCTGTTGTCTGCACATCAATCTTTGCATCTGCTAATGAAAATGTAGAAGCAATTGATTACCACGACGCACTTTCAAAATCCATTCTATTCTTCGAAGGACAGCGCTCTGGAAAACTTCCTTCAAATCAACGAGTTACATGGAGGGGAGATTCTGCCCTTTCAGACGGCAGACTTGGGAACGTAATGAACTGAATAGATCGATTTAGTACTTCAAATCGATGCAATTCAATGGCTTTTGAGCAGAGATTGTTATAATTCTAGTCCTCTTACGCCCTGTGTTTCATTGACTTTGCAGGTAGATTTGACAGGGGGCTACTACGATGCTGGAGACAACGTGAAATTTGGATGGCCCATGTCCTTTACAGTGAGCCTGCTTTCTTGGGCTGCTTCTCAGTACAGAGCCGAGTTATCTCATGCAAAACAGCTGGACTACTTGCTGCGAGCAATTCGCTGGGGCGCGGATTTTATAATGAAGGCCCATAGAGCTCCTACTACACTATGGACTCAGGTCTGGAAATCTATGCAGAGGAAAGATCGTTAGACGCTATAAATTCATATTAAACCTAGGATTGTAGGATTCATGTTTTACAGTTGTCTTTACAAATTGAAATTAACTAGCCTAGATCTAAATCTTAAGCTCTATTAAGCGTTTATCAAGCGTTGAGAGGATCAAATCTTGGGAGGTGCAAATCTCTCCTCCAAAAGCCACTTGAGTGCAATACCTGAGAAGAGGTTTGCAGCTCGAGAGACCCTCTTCGCTCTTGATAGAGCCTAGGATTTGGATCTAGGCTGGTATTTTTATTAATGATCAACCTGTTATTATTTTGTTACTCCACAAACATAGGACAAATGTTACAAGATCTCCCTCATACTTAGTTACTTCTTTATCTTTTTACTTTTTATATTTTTATTAATGGCAGACTTTACAATATTTTACTTTTATTATTTTGTTATTATTTTGTTACTCAACACTTTACACATGTTACAAGATCTCTCTACTGAGCTGTAGAGCGCTTCTCTGCACAATTACCTATTTTTTGTGTTCAATTTAATGGAATACTGATGGAAATTATCTCAGGTGGGTGATGGTAACAGTGATCACCAATGTTGGGAGAGACCAGAAGACATGGATACGCCTCGAACATTGTACCGGATCAATTCATCCTCTCCTGGAACGGAAGTGGCTGCCGATGCTTCTGCTGCTTTGTCCTCTGCAGCCATTGCTTTGGGGAAGTCTAATTCTTCCTACTCGAAAAGATTACTTCGCCATTCTCAAGCTGTAGGTGTCTAATATTTCTTGTTAGTTCAGCTTTTTCGCCATTTGGGTGTATATAGTATATGTTATTCTCTTGCCCTTTTCTTGCAGCTCTTCAATTTTGCAAACAAATACCGTGCGTCCTATCAAGCCTCTTGCCCTTTCTACTGCTCCTATTCTGGTTTCCAAGTATGTATTCCTGCAAATTTCGTCTATGAACATCGAACGTATAGATATTGTGAGTTTAGCTGTGAACAGAGAAAATACAACATGAATTGATTCGCAGACTGACGAACTGCATGTTTCATATTTATGTTGGTAGGACGAACTTCTATGGGCTGCCACATGGCTTTATAAGGCAACGGGGAATTCATTTTATTTAAAATTTGTTTCGGATAACGAAGGATGGAGTGGCAGTGTCTCTGAATTTAGTTGGGATAACAAATTTGCAGGAGCTCAAGTACTCTTAGCTCAGGTAAACATTTCAAGTTGGTTTATTTTCATTTCTGGTTGTATTTTTTGCTCAATGTGCTGTTTTTTTCTGTACAGGAGTATCTCTCTGGCCAGAAGTCCTTGAAGAAATACAAAACCGACGCAGATTCATTCATATGTGCCTTAATGCCAAAGAGTAGTACTGTGCAGATTCGAACAACTCCAGGTTAACTGGATTCCTTCAGCAAAGTTCAATCTAGTAAAGTTACAGGTCAATTTTTGCATGCTTTGATTGGAAGAATTAGCAAGGTTGAATATGCATAATATTTGCTTGAATTTACAAATTTTCCAGGCGGTCTTCTGTACACAAGAGACAGCAGCAATTTACAGTACGTAACTAGCGCTTCAAATGTAATGATGGTATACTCAGATATACTTGCAGATGCAAAGATTTCCTCAATACAGTGTGGCGGTGTCTCCTTTGCGGCTTCAGAGATTCGAAGCTTTGCACAAAGCCAGGTAAATATAGCAACAGGGTGGGGCGTAATCACATCAATTACAATTAGAAAACTAACTTTCAAGGTTTTTGATTGTATGAATTTGAGCAGGTAGATTACATCCTGGGCAAGAACCCATTGAAGATGTCCTACATGGTGGGGTTTGGAAGCCGGTATCCCCAACATCTTCACCATCGAGGTGCTTCCATTCCTTCTATTCACGTAATGCCGAAGAAGGTCGGTTGCAACGAGGGATACTCAGAGTGGTACAATACAAATTCACCGAATCCAAACATTCATGTTGGCGCTGTAGTTGGAGGGCCTGATTCAAATGATCAATTCAAAGACGTAAGGTCAGATTATAGTCATTTGGAGCCAACAACGTATATTAATGCTCCCTTGGTTGGTTGTCTTGCTGGCCTGCTCCAGCGGAACCGGTGTTCTACTGCTTCTAATTCTGATATATTATACCTTGATAAGGAGGAACAAACTGCATCTGAGTGAGTTACAAGAGCCAAGAAGTCTCAAACTGACATGCCATGGTGTAAGGATATATGTAGTTGCAAAGGAATTTTCCAAATCATGTTAACTTCAGTTAAAGTTAATGTACTTCTGACGAATAACCAATAAGTCCAGAATAAATTAATACTCTGGCCATGTCTTAATTAAGGAGAGTACACCGACTCACCTAGCGAGTAGCGAGCCATTCATATATACATATGAATGATGATCTGTAATTCTATATGCTTTTGTAAGTGATATATAAAATAGTTTGTATATCCATATTTATAAATGGAAAATTAATTGAATATTTAAAGGTTAAAAGAATTTGAAAGAAAAGCGATATATAAAATAGTTTGTATATCCATATTTATAAATGGAAAATTAATTGAATATTTAAAGGTTAAAAGAATTTGATTTCTTTCAAACTCTATAGTTACATCTCTTTCTGTATGTATTTATGAAATCCCTTTGTGTATGTATTTATGAAAATTATATGAATATTTAAAATTTAAAAACTTGTTTCACACGATTTAGCTATTTATGAAAATTATTTATGGATTTGTGAGTGAGATATGTTTGTCTTATTAATAATATGTTACAATATAATTTTGATTTTTTTTTTGTTTTTTCAGTATATTTGTTATTTTGTTGAAATCAAAAAGTATATAACAACATAACCTAGTTAGACTCATGTAAAAACTTCCAAAAACTATACATAACTGTGACTGTAGTTTAGTAGTACCAGTTTTGATTTTGTTTGTTTATATATATATATAATATGATTGTAATATGTAAAATAGTTAGATGTATAAATTAATAAATTAAAATGGAAAATAAATATTTTGTATATTAATAAATTTATATATAAATGTTTTTATTATTATCTATATAAAGAAAGGTTATATAAATTTATATTGTGGATCATCTTATTTTATAAATAGATGTGAATTAAAATATCATTTTAATAAGAACTTAAATATATCTTATAACTTGAATTGATTGATAGATCAATGTTTTATTATTAAAACAAGAGTATCGTGGCTGCAATGTCTTTGCGATAGCTTCAGCAAGCAATGTCTTTACGATAGCTTCAGCAATACCACCTGTAGAAACTAATTGCATTCAACAATTCCCACAACAGATATGAATCAAGGATAGTGTACTTTGCATTTGGCAAAAGACTATGTATGAGACAGAGATTTTGCACTGTACATACTTTGCAATAGCACAACATTATTTTTTATTGGAAAAGAGAAAAGTGGAAAATTGCTTTTGACAAATAACATGCAACACTTGTAGCACAAGGATCTCACATGTAATAAATATATTTATCTTTCTTTTCTTGTATACATCAGCAGGAAAACTTGCATAGTAATATACGATAACCATATGAAAAAAGGATTTAACACAAGTAGCACAAAGCTGGAACAGGTAACAAGTATATACGATAACCATATGAAAAAAGGATTCAACACAAGTAGCACAAAGCTGGAACAAGTAACAAGTATATCTATTCTCATATTTGTTTACATTTCCATGCAAAACTACACAACAATTATGATATTTAAACAAATATATAGACATATCAAGATACATGGTTGTAGTTGGGACCAGCATTCTGTAAAAGCCATATTCCAGCCTAAGAAAAAGGACAAAAACTATTGATTCACTTAGAATTATCAGAGTTCTCTTTCTATTATTTACATATGACCTTGCCAACGTCTTTGCATAGCGTTGATTTAGCCAAGCATTTAGAGCTTTGCCTAGATGCATCTTGTCTTTGCCCTCAGGAGTTCCATTTGCAAATCGAATCAAGTGGAAATTGCTATAGCCAACTTGTAGATGATCTTGATATAATAAGCAAGACGACGTATGTAAATCAATGGAACGAAATACATTGCAAATTAGTATGTTACCAAGAGAAAAATAGTATGGAACTAAGTACAAGGCACAAATTTAGTAGTAGACATTAACTTGGTAATGTGGCATTGTTAGTCTGGTTTGAAAATGCTAGTCTTTTGGATGATGGAGAGCAATAGCCAGCCCAAAGTGTAAATCTGGTCGATGGAATTGTATGTTAATGTATTTTTGCGAATCTGGTCGATGGAATTGTGTGTTAATGTATTTTTGGGGAGGACAAAAGCTGTCTCTTGTTGATGCCCCATCTAAAGCAAACAAGTGACGAAATATAGTTAGCACTTCTATATACATAAATAGAACAATATATTTGACAAAGTCATTTTTCTATTTAAATTCGTGTACAATACCAGAGTGTTGAATGTCCACAACTTTGGGTCTCGAAAACATGTTGATATTGCAATAAACCATATTATTGAATTGGTATCTGTATTGTTTACTGGTTTAGAGTTATCACCAAGCAATTCCTGCAAACAAAAGGAGGAGAGTTTAGCAATTTTTAGTTGAAGCCATCATTTACAATTCAAATTCGAAATTAGTTTCTATACAACGAGTTTTGAAGGAAATTATAATGAATAATTAAACAAGCATCGGGAAAATTCCAAATCCAATTTAGAAATAAAGACATAAAACTATTTAAGACAATTTCAATGGAAAGCCACATTGTTATTGTTGTTACGTGTTTGATGAGACAGGCTTATTACGTATACAAGCAACCAATGCAAAATAGAGTAATTGTCTGGACATTGGCCAACATATTTGTTTTTTGTAAAGGTAGAAGATTTCAAGGAAAAATCAAACCTATGAGAAGAAATCATTTGCTCTAGTTATTGCTTCAAAAGCACTGCTATTAACATAACAATCTAGTTGCTAGCTAGTAAAAACTTAGGACAATTGCCATAAACAAATTCACCCTTTACAATGACTCGATCGTTAATACGAAAATCAATGCAAAGTAAGTGGAAATTTATACAATGCCTTGTGTGTCAATGCTTTTCTATTATATGGTTCTTAAAAAAATAAATGTTGTTAAATCCTATTCAATTGAAAGAAATGTATTATGTTCACTGAAAAGAAATAGTCAAACTTTTGTAAAAAGGAAATTACAAAGTATGAACCCAAAACCAGGAAAATCAATAGACAAAACCACAACCTTTCATCAATGGAAAGGTCACTAGACTGTTTTGTTGTTCACCAGGATGCTAATATTATTATGAATTGCAACTATAAGGAGGAAGTTAGTATGACTATCAATCCTGAGGGCCATTAAACTGCTTCATTGCAATGGCTAAAAATTTGGCAACTAACTTGGCAATAAGTGAACAAGCACAAGCATACAACTTTAAATGTCTGAAGGCTGATCAAGTGAGGCCATTCATCTAACTATGCAATTTTATGACCTATGGAAAAAGATCAATTTATCACTACAATATAAAAATTGGATAGCATGCTAACTAAAGTTAATCCATTCAGATGAGGAGCTTATATTTGAATGTTTTAGTATTTGGTATCATAATGACATGCCCATATCTTGTCAATAGAAATATCTAAATACCATGCATTTGCTTGCATATACTTGAGTACAACGAACATAGCTATAGGACCTTGGAATATTTGCTTTGAAACACATGTGGCATTGCTTCCCAGGTTGCAATAGATGAAATCACTGAAATTTGGTGGTGATGCATATGTTAGAGCAATTCAATTTTGAAATTAAGACCAAGAGCTGAACCAAGAACAACGAATGAACATAATTACATCTTTGCAATCCAAAAGTGAATCCACGAGAAGCAACTGTAGGTTGATGTGTGTCATTTTCCGGGCACTAGATCTCAAGAATATGTACCGCCTTCTTGTAAATCTCTTATTGGCATGACTTTGCAGGTTCGTAATATTATGAAGTCCTCTAGCATTATCGATAAACTAAGTATGAAGACTCACACCTACATTGTTGTCTAGCCCTTGCTTGATTTTCCAGTGTTCAAGATATTTTCTAGGTCTTTAAGGCAAATGGCAATAACTATTGGGCTTGAACAGACTAGAAGATGATGAAGCGGTTTAATGCACTTTTTATTCACAAGATATCTGCGAACAAAAGTAAGGGACAGTAGGAAATATTATTGCAATAGATGTTACGAGCTATCTAGTGCTTGATTTGCACTGATTGTAATGAATCTATCAAAAACGTCTCGTCTTAAGTAAATCTAAGTACATTTCATAAATGAATTCTTTTGCTAATCACCAGACAATTAATTGTAGCAATATTTATGTTGATTGCAATGGCTATATAATTGATACAATGCATACTTGATTTTTTTAGGTGGATTCCTAGAGGTAGCTTCAGATATATCCCAAGTTGTTTCTTCCATGTTACTAATCTTGGAAATTTACAACAACCATACAAAAGGTGGAACCATGTTCACATCGATCGTAGCCTATAAATCAATCCAAGATCAGGATACAATATTTTATATTGAACAAGACATTCAACAAAGTAAGACTCCTAATATACATAGAACACAGAACCAATAATTTGCATTCGATATTTGTTTGCAATATCTATGTCTAAGATGATTTAGCATGTTTTTTTCTTATTACCTTTTTTTGTGATTATGAGTAAATATTGCCAAGATACAGGGTAGTGTTTGATTGTTGATAATGTACTCAGGGAATATGCAAGCAATAAAATAGTTGAGATTTTTACCAAACGTAAAGCATCAAAGAGATTCATTCTATCCCATAGAACCCCTTCAAAGATTAAATTTATGGTGTGTAGAATTCTATAGGAGGCTATTTGATTCTCTAACTGGATGTGTAAATTGATCTTCAATAATTCAAGCTTCAAACCAGATATCAATAGAAATAGAAAGTACCATAGCATGTGGTTAATCCTAGGTTGTGCATAGACTATGGCCAATGCACAGGCATTTTCTACCATCTTTCCGAGAACGAGTAAGCATTACATGTATAGGTTTTTGTTTGGTTTGGGAAAAGCATGTGAGAGGGAAAAGAAAAAAAACTGAACCAACGTATTTGTTGATTTCTAGACCTGTGCATTAGCAAAATGCAAACATGAGCATATGCTACTTTCTAACAGAAATCATTGCAATTGCAAACTTGTGGAACTGTTTGATGTTCTTTTCTATGTTCCAACTGTGTTCTAGCAAAAGATACAAGGATTGGTTTAGTGAGATCTTGTTTTTGTTATCTCAAGCTATGATGGACAGTGTAGAAATAAAATACATATAGTGGAATCTTTAAAAAGAGTTAGGACGACTAGAGGAAGAATGAGACCATGTAGCTATTATAGAGACAATAAATAAGTAGGGACCATTGTTATAAGCAAAGCAAGAAAGAGGCCAAATATATAATGGTTTACATTGAAAAGCACAAAAGCAACCGAACAAATAAATTAGAGCGAATAATGCAATGAATTTCAAATGTCGAACAATGATTTAAATATGGAGAAATAGCATGAATTATGGGATAGTTTCAGAAAACTGACATTTGAGGGAATGCATGGATCAGAACCATGTTTTCCTGATTTTGCAACAGCTTTGTTTCCCTGTGCTATGAGATTAAGCTTTGATGCCTATAGGTTGTTCAACAAGCAATTTCAAAGTAGGTCCAAGATTTTCAAAGGCCAAAAACACTTTGTAGTTTTCTGAATATGAACTAGTGAGCAGACTCGAAATAATGAAATAATACCAGGCTACTTGCTTTGCAAATCCATTAAGTAATAAAGTATTTATTTTCATCCTTTTGTTTTCAAAACTGGAGGATTTTTTGTATTTGTTGTTGGCTTCTGTTTGGAACCTGGATCAAATATCTTCATTAGTTCGAACGAAGAGATAATTATTTAAAAACATATTTGATTGTTGAAAGCAAGAAAGAGGTCTTTATGAATGCAAAGAAAAAAAAAGGAGAAAAACTAGGTTTGTTGATGTGCAATTGCTTTGAATATGCACGTTTTGTGCATTGTTCTTTGTAACTACTGTGCTTTGCCGAAGACAACCATATTTCAGTTGTTATTTCTGCACAACAAGGATATACGAACAGAAAAGTATTAATCTGTATTTTTTTTATGGTGGGTAATTTTGTTTTTGTACAAATGGTGATTGCACGTTGCCAAGAAAAGGCAAGGCATAAGTTCAAGGATAACAACTATATTATTCCATATACCTACTTGAGTAATATGAGGATATGTGAAGGACATGTGTTCATAGGCATTTTCTATGCTTAAAACAGGAAGGGGTTAATATTGTTGATGGGAAAACAAAGAATGCAATAACACTTACCAAATGTTTGGTGTACTTTGTCTTAAGGCATAAGTTCAAGGATAACAACTATATTATTCCATATACCTACTTGAGTAATATGAGGATATGTGAAGGACATGTGTCCATAGGCATTTTCTATGCTTAAAACAGGAAGGGGTTAATATTGTTGATGGGAAAACAAAGAAAGCAATAACACTTACCAAATGGTTGGTGTACTTTGTGTTAGCATATTAAAAACCCACTGTAGACTTAGGATATAAAATATTATTCATTTTTTATATTTTCCTAGGTGTTTGTCTAGGTTGTTGACCACATATTGCCTTTTTAGGCTCACACTTGCCATCATTATTCACATGTGCGCCCCTGGATAGATTAGATTCTGTTTGCTTTTTATGACAGTCTAGAATGGTAAGAGCCCTTTCCTACTTTTACATAGATTTGTCCTGCTTTTTCTGCTTTTCAGTGGATAAGGATAAAGCTAGGTGCTTTTATGGACTTGGCAAGCTGTCTAGTTTTTGGCCAACACATCCTCCATATTTTTTTCTCCAAAATCCATCATCCTACTTCTTTTTCGTCACTCACTAGTTTCCATATCTGATTTAACTAATTTGTGATGTCCTTGATTGATTTGGAAAGTGATGTTGCCACTACTGGAGATTTTTTTCCTTTTTAGTAAGCCTGCTTTTGTGAGCTTTTCAAATTTCCTTTAGTGCATTCAATTTTATCTCTTGATATGTATTATTTATTGTACTCTTATTGTTCAATAATATCAAGATGGAATTTTATCAAATTGAGTTTCTTTTTCTCACGCTTTCTGCTGAAATTTTCTTCCTTCTTTGCATCCTTGCAAAACTAATTGTGAAGTTTCTTCAGTGAACTAGATTCATGTTGTGACAAATTATCACATGGTATCGGAGCCTTTTGTTTACTAAATTTCCTCCTAAGTGTTTTTGTAGGTTTTTATGCAAGTACAACTTCATGGATTCGAAAGCTGCTCCTCCTCTTACTCCATTCAATTATGTTGAGTGGAAGCCAAAGATGGTTGCATCTCTAAAGAGACAATGTCTCTATGATGTGTCTATTAGTTCTGTGAGCGATCCAAAGTCCTTTGAAGATAATAATGAATGGCTAAATGACTATGACAAATTGTTCGGATCTATGTGATTGGCCATGTATCCAAATATGCGTTATCTCATAGATTTTGTTGAGTATCCATTTGAGCTATGGAGCAATATGAATAGATATTTTGGAGTGCAGAAAGAAGAAGCTAACGCTTGAAGTAAATCTAGCATCTCCTCATGTGTTCTCCCTCCTGATGTCTTGACCTCAACTCTCTCTGAAGAAGTTTTTCAAAGAAAAGAGGAAGAAATTGCAGAAATTTCTTCAATACATATAGTTGTTGAAGATGAAGACTTCCATCTCTCTCTCATGTTCTCCTATGAGTCTTCTACTTTGATTTATGAGCAAGATAAGCCAATTCATGCTCTAGAAGCTAAAGAGGAATTCGATTCCTCTCTTTCATATGAGTCTACCGGTGTGCAGAATGGTGATCTACTTAAGGTTTTGGAAGATAGATCAGAATTTGGAAGTGATGCATTTGCCCTCCTTGATTACATGCTTCATATGTACTTCTACCTTATTCCTAGCACTGGTTCTTAGAGTTTGACTGAAGATGGAGGACACCACCTTTTACTTGAGACTAATTCTCAATCTCATCATGGTTCATTTGGTTATGATCTCAACCATGTTGGTTCAAAGGAGATATCAAGGAACCATCTATCAATTCTTGGAGCTAATTTAACTTCCATTTATCAAAAGTTCAAGTTTCAAGAGCAATCAGATATGATTGGAGCTGATATTTCCTTAGGTGGTTTGAAATTCAAGTTCTATAATGGTATGCATATTTATGGATTTGTTCTGATCAAATTTGGTTCAGAACAAGAATACAAAAATGCCATTTATTTTCCAGCATTGGGAAATTAAGATATAGGAACAATAATAATAAGACTAATGCACCAAGGGAAACAAACTATATAGAAAACCATTACTTTAGAACAGGAAAGGATGTGGCACTTGTGTATGTAATTTCCAAATCATATTGCAATGCATTTTCAATTGTAGACAATAGAAAATGGATAAAACAGTAAACTTATAAAGGAATGCATAAGTACATGGTATAGAATCAATATCTAGTATAAAAAAGTATGTATTTGTTTCAATGATATTCCATTTTTACATATCATAAGTATATGTTACAAAAAAAGGTGGGTCTTATTTCCCATCCTAGTTGATGTACAGTAGAAGCAAAAAAGGAGACAGTTTGTGTCAGCATTGTTTTTTTCCTTTTCCTTCATGCAACAACGAAAGTCCCATTGCTTCATAAGTATATAGAAATCTTTGTTTCTAAAATTCTAGTAAAAAAATAGATGTTATGGCTTTAGTATTGGAAATATAAACTACTAAAACAAGATACAAGGGATTTTTGAAAATGGGAATAGGTTTTTGGCTTGGCAAAATTAGAGCTAGTTTTGTAAGTGGGAATGTGCAAGCTAATGAGGGTCACTTTTGGCGCGTTAGATGCAATAGAAAACTGAAAAATTAGGCATCCCTCAACTTACTTGGATTTTTTGAGATACTTATGCAATATATCTTGCATTGAGTAAAAAATATGAAATGTAGGAAATTGAATCACATTTCCGAATATATAACTTTTATGTATTGAAAATTTGCATAGGTATGTCAAGTTTCATGTTTTCTAACAGTCACTTTTTATTTTTTGGGAAAATGATAAGGTATATGTTTTTGTGGGTGCAGCCTTTCAATGCCTAAATGACGGTTTTGGGATACAAAAATCGGTAAACATATATAGAACCCGTAGCACTAGTGCAGCGCTATTTTCCCAAAATTAAATGTTTATTTTTAATTATGTAGGTGATCAAACCTCGAGAACGGTACGTCAAATGTGGGTGCAGCCTTTGAAGGTCTTAATGTAGTTATTTTGACTTGGATTTTTTAGAGCATGTAGAGGTCGGTGTCCTCTAGTGCAACCTACAAGTTTTTTTAAAAATGGTTGTGAAATGAAAAAGTTACGGAATAAACACTAACAGTATGTTTTTTGACCAACGAAGTGATGACACAAGAAAATTAGGAAATAAATAGAAAATCTCAATATTTTTTTTTTAAATTACATATTTGGAATCTGCATAAAAAATTCTATCTATCCCTAAAATTTTGTCACTAATGGTCAGGTGTGTCATGCTATAAAGAGCGGTGGAAAACAGGGATACTCAGAAAAATACTAAAAATGTCAAATTAGCTATGGTCTAAAACTTCCTTAGCACAGGTTTGGTAAGTCCGAACCAGCCACATAGGACAGTGGCTGACACGCGGGCGCGGGAGGAGCGGGTGAATAGGTGCTTAGGAATGCACGCGCATTATGTTTAAATTCAAATAACGCATGCGCGTTATATTTAAATTCAAATTTTAGTGTTTTGGCGCTCAATGTTATAAGCAACGCGCTAGCATTATGTGTGTACATAATGCGCACGCGTTATAATCTTCACAAATTCATGTTTTGAAGTGTTAGATTGGGTGAGATAAAGATAACGATAATGAGGATGATGAAGATGAAGATGATGATGGTGATGAAGATGGAGATGATGACGGTGATGAAGATGATGAAGATGATGATGGTGATGATGATGATGATGATGATGATGAATATCATGATGAAGATGATGATGATGATGAATATGGTGATGATGATGATGATGATGATGATGATGATGACAAAGATGATGATGAAGATGATGATGATTGTAATGTCCCCAGTTTGACCCCATGGCATTAACATTATAAATGATGTAATATTGTTATGAAATCATGGTGAGGAGCTCAAGGCCAAGGCCCCGCCATCGATTTAGTGATGCATATGGTTTGCATGATAGCAATGCACATTGGAAATTCAAATATCATGTAATATGCATGATAATAAAAAATACCCACAACTAGCTATGCAATGCAACAAAGAGATGGGGGCATGATTTCACAAGGAATTGGGAGGGAAAACAATTCAAACCCTTGAACCACTCAAGTCAAGCCAAGTTTAAATGAGAAAACCCATCAAACCCTCAACTACCCATGTTGACTTTTGTACCCAACCATTGATTTCTCCCAAGAGTTGGTGCAGGTAGTTAATGCCTTGGGAATGGAGAGGTATGGCTGTCCAAATTCGGGTATGGGAAAGCCACCCTTCATGGGAATTGTCGTTTTGCTTCTTGGGCAAGAAAAGAGCCATGAATTTCTTCCCCAAGCCAGGATCCATGATCATTCCTTCTCCCTCACGAGTTTAGAGCTACCTTGGCATTTTTCCAGGCATGTTTGCTGTGTTTTCCTTCATTCTCCCAATAGAGAAGGGCGTTTTTGGTGTTGTATACCAGTGGGGAAGAAGGGGAATGGAACGGGGGTTCCATAGAGACCGTTTGTTGTTAAATGATGAGAGAGTTGGGGAGAAAACGTTTTTCCTCCCTGTGGATGCATTTTCCTTCCCACAGCTCGTTTTGGGTGAGCCACGATTTGGGGAAAATCTATGGCCACCTTGTTTGTGAATTCCATTGCTGGAAATGTGTATCTATGCCCAATGTTTGTGCTTGCTATGTGAGAAACGAATATGTTGGGGTTTGGGTATGGGTATTCATTGTTTTGGCCTGAGCTTGAGAATAAGCATCCATGGTTCAATTGTAGCCTGATAAACCCAGCTATGGACTGGCTTTGCTCAGATGGAATGGTTAATTGGTTGTGAGAGAGTGAATGTCCCCTTTCCTTGTGAGAATCATGCCCAGCTCGGGGGTGGCCTTCGGACGGACTCGATATAAGCTGTCGAAGAGCCTATGGCTGGGTGGAACATTGCAGCAACATAGCTAGTTGCTTGGGACAATTGCCCAATGAAGATAAGTGTTTTCTGTCTATGTATTTACTTCTGCAATGCATCAATTTGATGACTGTTTTGATATGCTGGAAGGGCATGAATTGTGTGTGTGGATTAGTTTTAAATTTCACTATGCATATTGCCTAATTTGTATCTGCACACAAATGTTTAAATTCTTATGATTCTAATTAGTGGGCTGAGTTTTATGAAATGCCCAGATTTTAGTGCCATGTTCCCTTCCTTGCATTGGGTCAGCAGGTGGGTACATTACATTTTGGTATCGGAGCCACTAGTTGCAGCATTGGGCCTTTATGGGGCTGCCTATCATAGGTGCAGAGGTAAGTATGCTTCCTGCTCAACACTAATAGTTAAGAAAATTTTCAAAAATTTTCAAATTTTCAAAATTTTTATAAGTTTCTATGAGTTCTGCCCGAAATTTTCGGAAGGAATTCTCTTTCGAAATTGTGGAAGGAATTCTCTTCCAAAACTGCGGAAGGATTTCGCAAGTTGTTCTACAACACAGAAGAGTTCGAGAAGTTGTCCCGAAACTACGGAAGGATTCCGCGAGTTGTTCCGCAACGCGGAAGAGTTCAGGAAGTTGTCCCGAAACTGCGAAAGGATTCCGCGAGTTGTTCCTCAACGCGGAAGAGTTCGGGAAGTTGTCCCAAAACTGTAGAAGGATTCCGTGACTTGTTCCACAACGCGGAAGAGTTCGGGAAGTTGTCCTGAAATTGTGGAAGGATTCCGCAAGTTGTTCCGCAACGCGGAAGAGTTCGAGAATTTGTCCTGAAACTGCAGAAGGATTCCGTGAGTTGTTCCGCAATGCGGAAGAGTTCGGGAAGTTGTCCCGAAACTGCGGAAGGATTTCGCGAATCGTTCCGCAATTGCGGAAGAGTTCGGTGAATCATTCCGAAATTGTGGAAGAGTTCGGCGAATCATTCCGAAATTGCGGAAGAGTTCGGCGAATCATTCTACAACTGCGGAAGACTTCGGCGAATCGTTCTGCAACTACGGAAGACTTTGGCGAATCGTTCCGCAACTGCGGAAGACTTCGGCGAATCATTCCGCAAATTGTGGAAGCACTCAGCAAATCGCCTCGCAATTGCAGAAGCATTCTGCAAACTGCCCCGCAATTGCGGAAGCGTTCGACAAACCACCCTGAAACTGCGGAAAGAATTTCCCAGTGTCTTCCGAAACCGTGGAAGGGATTCTCTTCCGAAACTACGGAAGGAATCCTCTTCCGAAATTGCGGAAGAACTCCACAAGTTGCTCCGAAACAAGGAATTTCAGCCAGTTTTCAGGGAGATTCTCAGGTGCCGAAAATGGAAAAATTGCCATGGTACTTATGCGCCAGATTGCGCGAAATGGAAGGATTTACAAAAAAAAAAAAAAAAAAAACGAGGGCGCTGCCCTCGACCCGCCCTACAGTAGCGCAGGGAAGCCACAAAGGGGCAAGCCCCCTTGACCCCCGTCGTCCCCCAGAGACAGTCATTGAAAGTATGAAATGCACTCTTGGGATGAGGAGCACAGATTGCATAAAGGATGGAATTCTCAGCAAGAGAAATTGGTTGTGATATCCATTATGGAAGATGAAAGGGAAAATGCCTTACCTTAAACTATTTCTGTTTATAGCATAAGAATTGCATGTTGGGAAATAGCAAGAATGAATGATTGCACACATGTATATGTTGAATTGTTAATTCATGATAATACCATAGCTAATGATTGCTTGTATGCTTGGTAGGGAATCCAAGGAAAGGATTAGCTATGATGTGGATGAGTAACTCCATGATGGAATGAGGAATTGGGAAGAATTCCTTAACTCCTCTCTTGCTATTGTATTTATATTCTGAAAAAGTATGGCATAGGGATGCTGGAAATGCAAGAGGATAGATAGATGAAGTGAATATGTACTAGATGGTGTATTACACAGTGCATGTGAAAATGTTTTTGCATATCTGTGATATTGAATATTGGTAAAATAGTGAGGTTTTACATATGCAATGAGCTACTTAAGACAATGATTGTGGTTGCTAATAATAAGTCGTGTTCACATTGATTGTAGGACCAAAGACAACTGAAGCATGTCTAAGGATGTGGATGATGATTGTTGCATCCAACCTCATGAAGAGAGGATGGTGCAACAAACCCATGATCATGATGTTGGAAAAAGGACTGAGTAGCCTTGGTAAGAGGCCGACTGATCAGGTAACATCAAGCGATATTAATAACAACCATGCAGGTAAGGGTTAACGGTGCTTAATTGCACGAACGTTGAAAGAGGATTTGGTAATATCCCTTCAACTACAGTTAAACTATGATGATTTGGTTTGCATGTGGTATTGAATGCCTACCAAGTATGGTTAGGTGCGGGTAGGTGAAGGCAGGGAGCCTTACACCCTATAGTTTCTAGAAACCTCAATGCATTCATATGAATTCATATCATGCCATTTGTGAATATTGGTTGTGAGTTTAACAACCAAAGCAACTGAGGACTTATGGACATGTCATGGTAGTGCATGCTGTATGTAGTAATCATGGTTAGGCCATAGTATGTTGGAATGCATAGTATTCATGGATTAATGCAAGGTTGTATTGAGGGGTATGCATTGAGTGAATGCACATTAAAATATTATGTAAATGTTGTGAATGTGCATGCATAAGTGCAGGTGCACATGTTGAGATGCATTGTGTAAATGCATGGTTGTAATATATATGTTTCAATGCAACTAGATAATCGATGAAATGGTGAACCAGTGTTAATACTGAGACCATTTCCTGAGCTGCTGTGAATGCAGGAGAATGATTGCATGTGGAAGGTAGACATGTTGATGGGCTACCAAAGTGCTCTGTTGGAATGACAGAATTGGATAAAAAGAATATGGCTATGAAGTAATGAGTATTTACAATTTATTTAAATTGCATGGATAGTGTATCTGTGTCTTGCAATTTTATTGTGATAATGATGCATATATAGAAATACATATATATTTCATTGCATTACAAATGTTAAACAACTGAAGGTGTTTGAATTATTGAGTATTATAATTCTGAGATCACTTCAATGACTGTTATGGCAATGAATGATTATGTGCATAGATACTCACAACGTGTTTGGCTGATTGAAGTTTCAATTTTCAGGTAGAAAAGTCTTGCGTATGGCAATGAGGATAAGTCCATAGTAAAGACCGAGATCTACCATGTGCAGAAGCCAAAGGTTATGAGAAGGTTGTCATGGTTGTAAATTTATGCATGAAACAAATCTGAAAATTGTCTGGTTTAAGTTTATGAGAATAGTCTCATAGTTGCAAATCTAATTTCTGTAGGAAAACAGATTTACAAATTTGCTTATAATTGCTAATGACTGTTTGGCTTATATAGAATTGTGTCAGGAGGACATGTTATAGGTGGGTGTTCATGTATGGTAGCAAGGGTGAAACCATAATGGGCAGAGTGATACCACTTACAAGAGCCAAACAATATGAGGAGAGACTCATTGCTAAGCAAATCAATTTCTGTAGGAGACAGAATTGTAATTCATATTGAATTTAATTATTAATGCTATTGATTGGTTATGGAACAATCATATTTGAAGCGTATTGCTAAATGTTGTTGATTGTTTGGCTATTTGATAAAGTGTGCCAGGATGACACATTGTAGGAAGACCATGTGTGATGGCCTGCAGAGGCCAAACTAGATGGGAAGGATCCCATGCTTTGGAAATGGGTTTCGAGTGAAACGCCATTGTAAATGTTGATAATGTCTCAGCCAAACTGCATGTTGGTAAAGCATGTGAGTGAGACAGTAAATTATGCCAAGAAGGCATGTGTGGGTTATGGCATGAGAAAAGATTGGGGTGGAAAACCGAAGGACTGTTGACTCAGAGAAGGGAGCCCCCATTCTTCGCAAATGAAGAAAATATACATTTGTGAAACGAATGAGTATTCGGTAACCCTAACTAAGGATATACATGTATGGTTATTAGATTTAATATGCAGAGCATGTTTTATTATTTCATTATTGTTCCAGACTGCTTGAATGTGACTAAGGCCTACATGTCTCACATTAGAAAGGGATGCATACCTTTCGGGTGATGGGTTATGTTAGGGTTTCAATATTGACTACACCCTAAGGGAATGGACGCATTCCTGGTGTTTCAATACTTGATAGTGAATGATATGATATATGATTACGATTTTAGAGCAGCAATACTGATGAGCCTGCTTATCCTTCTTGTGCTAACAACTTACACAAATGCAACTTGGTGTTGCATGTTAAGAGGCAAAGTGAAGTAAGGGTGCTCAAGAGGCCTGTATGGGCAGTGGTAACATTTCTACGCTCACACTAAAGGACACTAGAAGGGATGGATAGGATCGATGAGCTATGTTGCAGAAAAGGGGTATCATCCTTGTGTAGTGTGAATGGGTATTGTGGGGCCATGATAGCCTGCAGTCAAGTGAGTCACCTATGGAGTTCCTGGAAGGAACCACAGGTTGCATGAGAAAAGGAGCCACGTAATCATATTATGTTGTTCATATTGCCTGATAAACCCAGTCAATGTACTGGCTTGGCAATGGTTGTTGTATGCCTGATAAACCCAGTCGGTCTACTAGCTTGGCATTGGTTATTTGGGTGTTGTGGCGAAAGGTTGCTGGATGCCTGATAAACCCAGTTGGTGTACTGGCTTGGCATGTTGTTAAATTAATGCCTGACAAACCCAGTCGGTGTACTGGCTTGGCTTTGGTGATTTGCATGTTGTGGAGGTATTGGTGAAGGGTGTTATTTCCTGACAAACCCAGTTGGATAACTGGCTTGGAAATGGTTGTTGAAATGCTTGATAAACCCAATCGGCGTACTGGCTTAGCATACTGATTTTTGGGATGCCTGATAAACCCAGTCGGCGCACTGGCTTGGCATTGCCTATTTGGATGATGTTGTGGAGCAGCAGGTATGCTGGCCAAGCATCCACCCCACAGGTGATCCAAGGCTTGTAAAGCAGAGAAGGAAACCTGTGGAGTAACGAGGAAAATGCACAATACAGATAAGTATTCATTTTCATTTATTTCTTGTTTGGAATAATGAAGGTTTCGGGTACAAGTCTTATGACAACCAAGCTAATACACTGTTGTTTCTTTGTTGGAAACCTTGGCCGTTGCAGGAAGAAAGGACCCTGAAAGAGCTATAAATGCTTGGTAAAGCCAGAGAGTAACTGGTTGGAGCTATAAATTCTTGGTAAAGCCAGAGAATAGTCGGTGGGAACATTAACCACTTGATGTTGTGGAGTAGCCAGCGTGCTAGCCAAACATTCCCTTAAACAATTGATAAAACCAATCAGCGTAATGGCCTGGCATTGCCTATTCGAATGGTTGTGGAGTAGCCTGCATGCTGGCCCAACATTCATTGTTGTATCCATGGGAAATCCAATGCTTGGAAAGCGAAGAAGGATCCTGTGGAGTAAAGTGAAGACATCCAATACAGATAAGTATTTGGTTATCTTGCAACTCTTGCTTATGAATATACATGTGTATATGATTCAATTATGATTTCTTAAATTCTCGTTTGGAGATAAACCCTATGAAAATACACTAAACATGTGAATTGACTCAATGTTTGAGTGTAGGTATTGCTGGAAGCAAGGACTATGAAAGCATCTGGAGGATGCATGTGGACATATGACTGTCCTAAAGAGCTCAGTATGAGCAGTAATGAAAGATGATGCTAGTGGAATTGTGTGGGTCCTAGCAGCCAAAGGTTCTGTAAGCAACAACGGGGAAGGGTTCCCTAGTTGAAAAGCATTAGACAGACCCTAGACACTAAGTGTCATAGCCAAGAAAGGGCAAGTCAAGCATTCACATTGAAGTGAAAGAGGCTAAGGAGCATAGAACCACAAGTGATGGTGTGGCTCCGAATTGGAACAAGACTAAGAGGGAGAAACTCTTACTCTTCTCTTTCCTTTTGACTGATGCATCTCAAAAACAAAAGGCTATTGAGTGCATGTCATAAATGAAACCAATTGTGTTTAATTGCTTGAAATGAATTGTGAATGCTGAAATAGTTATTTTCTTGTGAAAGGATGAACATGAATGAGTTCATGTGTATGTGGGAAAGCATGAAATGTGTGGAAGTCTCATGAGTAAAGCATGGATGTTCCAAGTCAATTAGGAAAATAATTGACTAATTTTATTATTTTGTTATGCTTGTTCTAACAGGAACTGCCATGAGGAGTCTCACAGGAGAGACAGTGAAAGCCATTGTTGCAGCTGTTACCAGCCAAATGATTGCTAGTGAGAAAAGCGAGAGCCAGTGGTGCACATTGATCATGGCAGCAGACCAAAAGCTATTTGTTTTGGTTGGAAATATTCCTCAGATAGTTGCCGGGACAATAAGAAAGATGGCATCCATGGAATTCTAGACTTGTAGAATAGCTGGAAGGTAAATAAAAGAAAGGGATCGTTGTAGG